>JAVIAB010000092.1:104321778-105671778 GCA_032433765.1 Megaustenia siamemsis
TTTATGGTGTCTGGTCTAATCTCCTCAGCCTTTTTTTCTTGTCGATGTATTGTACCTTTCTTGAATGTTTTCATTAGAGGAAGTGTATGCATACACGCTGTTTATCTGTATATTTCAATGCACTTGTATGAATGTGTATGTTTTGTGTATGTTTGAACATGTCAGTGTCTATTTTGGATATCTATATTTAAATCCTAGAAATGTTAAAACTATCCATTTATATTTTATATTTCGTAGGTTATAACTTCTTTTACCTAGAGTCACTAAAAAAAAACAGGTAACATCCTTAATATACAATGCTTTGTTATTTGCTTCTTAGACATTCACTTTACTGTAGCAAACACTATATATGTATACATGTAGGTATATATGTACTTGTAAGTGTGTATATATATATATATATATATATATATATATATATATACAATGAGATGGAGAGAGAAAGATCGCAGGAGGGAGTTGACAAATAAAGATAGTAATATTAAATTCCAAAAATAAAAATGAAAATAAATAACTATATGCATTTGTGATTACATGGTATTTAAAAGAGGTTAAAGAAAATTGTTAAAAAACAAGAATCCTAAATTCAGATATAAGTATTACTTTATTGTTCACTAGAATGGGGGAAAGTTCACAATACAATAAATATAAGAACCTTCCATAAATGGAGGTACATGTAGAATAGAATTATAACAGGATACATCAACAAATGGAAATCTTATGAAATTAGCGAGGCTAAAAGTAACATAGTTGAAGAGTTGACAATAGTACAGAATAATAAAACTGTTACAAACGACTGAAGTTGCATAAGCAGTAAGAAAATGGAAACGAACAACTATAACTGCAGGCGGTCTTGCGAGACTAGGCTAGGAGATTGAAAATCGATCATGAAAATGTAAACGAAAAACGTTTCCTTAAAAGATACGTAAATCGGAATCTTGAATGAGATAACCAGAAAAGGAAAATGGAATAACGAAAATAAAAGATACACAATAATCATTACAAGTTTGCAAAGAGAGACATCTTGCTTGATCTGTGTCAGCTCTGAATAAAACTTAACATTAAGAGAAAATAACACTTGTTATTACAGAGTATAATACACATGAAGTATTATTAGAAAGAAATATTAATCCCCAAGAATTACAATGCAATCGCTGATGTACTCAATGTTAAAAATGGGTAGTAAAAATAAAGACATATATTGTACTATAAATTATACTCCAAAAGGAACATTATGAATGGAATTGAGCGTAAAGATTATGTGAACATTTATTCATCGTATGATAGAAACTTCTGTTAAATGTGTTTCAATTCTCATGGGGAAATTCTATAGAAAGTCACGGCACAGCAGAGTATACAAGTAATATCATGAATTATTAGATGAATTCAGTGATCTGCATAGTAAGCAAAATAATCAAGATATTACATCCATGATACTATGTAACCAACGTGAACTATATAAAAATTAGCACATTCTTGTAACACTGAAAGTTTCAAATTGTAAATCTGGTACAAACGTAGTGAGTCTGCAAATTCAGAGTACAGGTCAATTTTACATTATTAAATTCTTGTCATATTAGAATTACCATTAACTCAAGAAAAAAGAAAACAATAACGCACAGGGTTTTCTACACGTCTTAATGAGTAGGGAATATAGTGTTAATAACTATCATTTTTTTATGATCAACGGCACTTTATGGGTAATATGGTCTGTATCACGCCTGATATATCCAGAAAAATCTGAGGTCTGTTTAAGGCTGGATGAAACTAGAGGCTGTCGATCGGTATCGTACCTGACCTGACTTCTTGTCTTCATTAGCCCTGCTCATTTAACTAGCAAGCACCTCCTTACATGCGTATAACACGAAATAATAAAGTCAATAACAATATTTTAAAATAATTTATAACTGAAGTTAATAATAAAAAGCAGCAACATAAAACAAAATATGGTTTTAAAAGTGTATACAAATTAAAATGTAAAAAAAAATGAAAGAAAAATGTGAACGTTAATAAAACTAAAGAAAGAACGTTTTTTTTTTCTGCTGACGCGTTTACACAATGATTCTCTCGCTCTCTCTCTCTCTCTCTCTCTCTCTCTCTCTCTCTCTGCGATCAAGACTCAATCGGAGTAGGATTCCAGACTCTCATGAAGTCAGCTGTTTTTTTAAGTGATTCGATTGCCCCACATAGTTTCTCTTCCAGGGAGGTGGGCGTGGACCACATTGCTCTTCTCAGGTCTGTGTATAATTATAGTATTAGATCCATTCCGATTGAATACCTATTAAATCGTTGCACTGTGTTCTGCGCCAGTGGCCCAGTGCATCCGATCAGCCAGCATTTTATTCAGGTTTGCTTTCCTTAGACTTTGATTGTCCCCAATCTTCCTGCAGGGCAGCAGATTGTCTTTTCTGTAGGGGCATTCTGCCCTTAGATGGTCGGCCCTCCCAGGTTTACACAGTGATTGTCCGCCATTAAAGGGCATTAGACAACAGGTGGCCTCAAATACCTTGTCTCGTGGTGTGCATCAAATTGTAACATCGATGTATTTCGTCCCAATGTATCCGACTTCAGAAGTTCAGTTCTTCGATAAGCGGGTTGCCTTCTCTCTTCGAAGAACGCTCACTCGGCTGGTCACTGGTTAGGCTGTTTCCGGGTACATGGTGGGTAGGTAGAGTAACATCGCGACCATTTTCTATTAACAGATCTTGATGGAAACAGTCAGATTTGAGTCGTTGTTCGTGTTCGGCCCAAGCACTGATGTTTTGAATTTAACTAAAATTAACACATTGAAAAGACACGTATATGCAATAGTAGGAAATGAGAGAGCTAGAGAGAAAATAATGTCGAGGTGGAGCCGAGCGGCATAGCTCGTCGTAGTAAAAAAAAGAAAGTGCACACATATAAAACACCTAACGCTGTGGCTGCGGGGCTTTTGCGCTAGCTACTGATAGAAGGATCAGTGGTTAGTGAACTGGACTACAGAGGACAAGGGGTAGGGTTCGATCCCAACCGACGGCTTCCGGGTTTAAACCTAGCCTTAAATGTGTACAGTATTTTTTCTTGGAAAGTAAACCGGCGCGGGCGTAATACCGACCACATTACCCCGAAAATCATGTGCCGAAGGTCTGTAGAATTTATGGTCACTAACACTATATTCTCTATAAGCCACTTGGCGTGACGGGGGATCTTTACTTCCTTTTACTTACCGATAGAAGGCATCGGGTTTAGTTCTCAGATGTAAGTTATTTCTTTTAGTATTGATAACACTTACAAGTTAACCCTGTCTCTGAAACTAGTAACAGAGATATTTTTTTTTTAGAGAGTAGCACTTTACATCGACCATACCATCATTAAATGTACCGGTGGTCAGTAATCACTGGTGTCATATATTCCCAATAAATACCTGAAAATGTGGAGGGAATAGGTAAATATTTACTTATATGTGTATATATATATATTATACAGATTATCTAGATATTAGATACAAGAGCAATCAGTGATATTTATGTTAAATCAATGTTCGCAGATACCAACAATGACTACAAAGTAAAACTAGTGAAGTTGATAAAAACAGCATGTGAACGTGAACAGATTATATCATAGAAATCAAGAACGAGAGAAAAAGACGACAGCAGAACAAGTTTCAATTAGTACTTGAAAGATGGAAATAGAACTATTTTTGCTAGATAATTAACCTGACAGCTAATTAAACATAAGGAAACGACGGCTGCCGACCGAGCTATTTATAGCTTCTGCTGACGTTGAAATGAATTGACAATACCGATTATATAATAAGTTATGGATTAATACAGAAATACCCGAGGATTTGAAAATCACAGTAATTATACCGATCTAGTACAAGAGTTTGAGTAAAATAGATTTGTGCTTACTGCATAGGAACATTATTTTAAAATCATTATCACACTATCTTTTTGTATGTAAATGAAGTTCCTATTTTCAGTGTCTGTTTTATCTTTATCTTGCTTACAATAGCTTGATGACGATTGTGTATCACTTGTAGTACAGTGTGTCCCCGACCGAATGAGGGTATTCCACTGGAATCCCCATTAACATTCAACATTTCTATAATTGTGGCGGCCCATGATTATACAAAGACGTTATGACGGTGGTTTTCTGCTGCCTCCCATCTGTTTGTTTACGGTTGACTCCGCTAGCCTTCAACTAAAAAGTCTCACCCACAAGGCACTGGGGTTGTTCTACTTTAGTGTACCCTCCCGTAGCCTTTTACTCTCTCCAGCATACCTGCAAGGCAGCAGGGCAGACGCAGGTTGTACTGTCTACTGCTTACAGTAGCAGGAAAAATTACCCGACCTGACAAAGAAACATTTTTACATACCATTTTTTTACAATTGAAACCAGAAAAAGAATTCGTCAGTGTTATATATAGCCAGTCTTAACATATGGATGTGTATCACGGACAATAGAACAACAGACAAGAAAATCACTGGAGGCTGCAGAAATGTGGTTTTACGAAAGAATGTTGAGAATACTATGGACAGCTATGAAGAGTAATGAAAACGTCCTGAAAAAGGCCAAAGAAAAAAAAGTTATCTAATTTCCAAAATTTAGGAAGAAACAATCAGCATTTTTTTGGCCATGTAATGAGAAGAGAACAGCTGGAATATATTGTGATAACCGGGAAAATAGAGGAACGAAGAGATAGAGAGAAGTAAAGAGAAGTAAAGAGAAAAGATACCAGGCAGCTTAAGAGAATGGCTTGGCAGAAGGTAAAATCAGAAATTATAAATAACTGTCGAGATCAAAAATTGTAGTGAGACATGATCACCTACGCAAGCAGGCATGGTACTTGATGATGATGATGTTTACAATGATGATGATTGTAGAAATGAAGTAAAGAGTACGACCGGTACTTGAACCAACATTAATTGCTTTACTCCTGTGTCACGTTGGGAATTAATATAGCTGAACAGATTTTATCTCCACACGAACACAACTAAAACAGAAAACAATGAATTTAATCGAATGCGGAGGTCAACGGTCTCATCTGGGATAACACCGATGAAAAAGATGCAGTCATATATACAAACAGAACTGTAAGACGACACCAACGGAGTGCATGGACATTTACAGCACGCTCGTCAGACAGAATTATCAAGGAAAGACAGTGGTGCATACGTCATGACCACGAGTAACATGCACGATGGTGGTGATGGTAATGACCAGGGCATTTTTCTGATTAGAGTCACAAGACTGCACCCACGCCAGCACACTGACTGATTCGATGAGCATGATTAAAAAAACGTGGGGGTGGGCTCTGTACACGTGCAATGGGTGTGGTCATTGCAGAAGTTAAAAAAATACGTAAGGTCACCTTTGTCTATGTCCCAAAACATGCTGGAGTACGCGGAAATGAAAGAGCGGACAGGTTGGCTAGCAGCGCTATCGTTGAGGACGGTCAAACAATTGAACGAGCGGACACCATTAATGCCCTCCAAGATGTGAGAGGGGCACAGGACATCGACAACCATGAGTCCATGTCCATGATCGTCACTCCTTCAGATGTAAAAGCAGGGGTTTCAGATGTGCACAGCCATAAACGAGAAACTTAGTGGGCGTGTAAGAAGACTTATCAACCAACACAGAACTGGAGCCGTCAGTCGCTGGACACTGCGGACTTGCTGAGGAGAGGATCTCAGCACCTATGGACATGTTCGGAGTGCAATGATGACGACCCACAAATAACTCAATAGCAATGAAATTAATACAAAAAATACACCCAACAATCGTAAATGAAAATGCCGGACAGTTAATGGACTGAAAGCGATGGCAGATAACAGGTGATTGCTTGCTTAAGGACTAATGAATCAGACCTTAGCAAGATCTAAATCCATCTAATTGTGGTGCATCTGGAAACAAAGTAACCAGTCTGATCAAGCTATGGGGCTTGTAATGTAGAGAAGGCAACTGGTTGCTCAAAAATGCCGTGAGAAGAGCAAACATTTGGTTCAAAAGTTGCGGAATTTCATAGGTTGCTAGAAATCATGAACCAAAGCAAGAACTGACATTTAACGTCGTTTAACAGAGGAGCTGGCGAATTGAAAAGAAGAGACAAGATAAGTAGACCACTAAAGTGTCTTTGACAATGCATGTGTCATCGGTTTATAGAAAACCTGAGAGCGAAACTTACCCATTTCATTTATGTTTACAAATGTTTTTACCATTTGTTCTCCTACATCTGCGATCATGATGGTTTACTGAGAAAAATAGACTCCACGAGTAGAGCAGCCTCCACGTAATGTGCAGTTTATTGTGTCAGTTTTTACTTTTACCCCATTTAGAAAAAATATCCTCAAAACTAAAACTTGCCAGTAATTGTGTGGTGTCCACATGATAGGCAGGTCAACCTAAGGTCAAAAACTGTCAACCAGCTGATCTCACGACCAATCACCGACACCTGCATCAGTAACTGCTGACATAAAGTAAGAACCAAACAAGGTTAGAGAGAGGCTTTTAACATCATATCTGGAATATTGTAAGGATGAAACTTAGTAGTTTTAAGGGACACGTTATGATTCAGTTAATAGTTATCCTTAAAAACAAAAACACCAACATGAATCTTCTTCCTCTTTTCTCTTTCACTGATACCTAGAAGGTGTCGTGGTTTATATCCTTTGTCGTTCTTGTGCTGCTCGAATTGTCTGAATTAGTGATTTTCCTTTGTTGTTACATGTCTCTGTCACTGCATCTATCCATCTTCTTCTGGGTCTTCCGCTTGGTCTTTTTCCATGCATTCTCGAGAAGAACGCCCTTGATGGTGATTGGTAAGGATTCATTCTGACCAGGTGGCCAAACCATTTAAGTTGTTGTTCTATATAATATTGGCAGGGTTTTGTTCCTACTATTTTTCTTATGGTTTCATTTGGTACCAAAATGAATAATACATTATAATAATTAATCTTTGATGACGGCCAGACACAAACATTAATAATATAACGAATCATAACAGGAAGCACTCAGAAAAAAATGACAAATAAACAGCTTTCTGATTGCTGTAAAACATACCTCTTCCTCCTGTGATTCGCTGAATTATCGTCTCGGAAGTTTCCCTCTATAATAATATTTAGTTATTATTATTTGTCTCCATTAATAACACACACATATTTATATATTTTTTTAGATTAAACATGCAAAGACAGAAATATGAAGATTAATATACAAAAAAATAGACATAATTGAAAACAATACTCTTCAAGGAAGCAGAATTATGGTTCTCTACCCAAAGTAGTAGATTGATTCAAGTGAAATAATCCAAGCATTCGAAATACCAATGGATCACGGTGGTCTTGGGGAAGATGATGGCACTGGGACAAGAAGATTCCGAAAATGAATCCCGGCGGGGGGGGGGGGGGCGCTGAAGCGCCGTTCAGCAACAGAAAACTGCCAGCAAATCATAGCTGATAGTCTACGCCAGGAACGAAGAACCAGGACTATCTAGACAATACTCCACTTCTTCGTGGTGTCTCTAGCACCAAAACCAGACTGATCAGCCCAAGCAGGCAGGAATCGAGAGGGAAGGCAACCCAGTAGTCCAACATTCTAAGAAGAATTCCAAGTTCATGTGTTGGGCAGAAAGACTCAAATGCCACAGTTTGACAGCAAACACACGACAACGCGTCTACAACAACTTAATGCCCTTTTAGGGGCAGGCGATGAAGAAGACTATCTAGTCCTTTAGTCACGGGGTGAGCGAAAGAATGAAAGACACAAAGATAGATAGATAGAGAGAGGGAGAGAGTGCGAGAGAGAGAGAGAGAGATTCCCGTCACCTCTTCGAATCCGTGATTTGTTCGTGGCTTTACTCTCCTCTTGTTTCTGGATATAGAGATCCAATGTCTAGACCCCTCGCTTAACGGCCAAAATAAAAGGACGTCTCATGTGTACTCTGCACATGTTAAATAACGTTTGGCAGTTAAAAGTCGAAAGGAATATGTCACAAGTGGCCGCCGTCCAAAGCCAAATAAAGTATTAAATTAGAGATCTAACCATGCCGAAAGTGTGTCAGCCCGAAAGTGTGTCAGCCCGAAAGTGTGTCAGCCCGAAAGTGTGTCAGCCCGAAAGTGTGTCAGCCCGAAAGTGTGTCAGCCCGAAAGTGTGTCAGCCCGAAAGTGTGTCAGACCGAAAGTGTGTCAGACCGAAAGTGTGTCAGCCCGAAAGTGTGTCAGCCCGAAAGTGTGTCAGACCGAAAGTGTGTCAGACCGAAAGTGTGTCAGACCGAAAGTGTGTCAGGCCGAAAGGCGCGGATATTGCTTTTTGTCATACTAAAAACACAACGCATTCACGCCCATATTAGGTGAACACAAAGAAGAATGATTAAAGAAAAAACAAAGTATCAACTGGCGATACAGGGAAAATTGCTGCTGAAATGGGGTTATGCAATAGAGTAAATCAAACAAGTGGACACATTATAGAGGAAAAAACATTGTGATTGATAAACATAGAGTGGTTTACAATGCATAACACTCTTCCTCCCCCCTCCCCCCCTTTTTTTTTTTTACTTGTACGCAGTGATATCACTCTGAATCATGGATATTTGAAATAAAATACCAAAGAAAGACCATATGCAATGAATTGAGAATTCTGGGAACTTACACTCAATAACAGTAAAGAAATGTTGTGGACATGTATCACGCATTTAATCAAACGGCAACCTGAAATAAGCACAACGATTGCAAAATCAAAGGAGTAAAACCAGGTGAGCTACTAAAGGATTCATTTGAACTATCTTACACCTTATATATTACTACGAGTATGCATGAAACAAGCTTTTGTATTAAGAGTGCCAATTTTCTCTCGACCTTGTAAGAAACAAGAGGACAGAGAATATAACAGAATGTATCAAATTACGATAAACAGATCAGAGCGTTAAATGTCAGCCTTGTTTTGGAATCTACAAAGAAATAGACACAGAAGATTGAGAACTGCATGGAGGTAAGAGTTACAAACAGCTATAAGAGGGTTAACGAACATAGTTTTAAACGGTTAGAAAACAAAGAAGGCGTACTTCTTGACTGTGCTCATCGGGAATCTCAAATGTGAATCATCATCTGGTTTGCTTGTCCGTTGTGAACGTTGCTCTCATCACAGCTCGTCTGAAAGAATCTGCCTCTTGCTAGATCTCACAATTTTTTTCAAATTTCAAGTCTCTTTGTTGCCTTGAAACCACTTTCTTCTTGGTCTGCTACAGTATCGGCGCCCTGGAACACAGCATACTATTATTGTTCTTTTCCACTTTCCACTTTATATATTAATAAGGTGACCATTCGTCCCGGATTGTGCGGGACAGTCCCGGAATTTGACATTTTTTGAACCTTTGTCCCGGATTAGCTGCCGTACCGGTTTTGTCCCGATTTTGGCATATTTTTTAGCTTTTGTCCCGGATTTGATAAAAAATAATTTGGGACACAAACGTTTACCAATTTTGCCATTTTGGTATACGGCGTACATTTCTTCAATTAAAAAAAATATTATTCCGTTGCTGTGTAGACAATTTTGTTTAATATCAAAACAGTAGAATGCGCTCCTAGTTTTAAATCTCGTATATATTCGTTGTGTTACTAACTTTCACTTTCACTTTCGCAAAAAATGGCACCGAAGCGTAATTGTAGTTTTAATCAAGATTTACAAAAGGAATACCCTTTTATAAAAAAAAGTCTACATCGTCATCAGACTTCACTGTAAGATGTAATATATGTTCATCAGGGTTTACTATTAACCATAGTGGACGTGGTGATATTAAGAGCCACATAAATAGTGATAAACTTAAGAGAGCCGTCGCTACTGCTGCATAAAGCTCGTCGTTGACAAATTTTTTTCGAGCTGAACAGGTTGGTGACAAAGAAGAACAGTTAGCTGCTACAGAAGGTGCCTTTGCATATCATACAGTAATGCACAATCACACGTTTAGATCTATGAACTGCACATCAAAATTGCTTCAGGTAACTTTAGAACAAAAATTTGCTTGTGCACGTACGAAAACAGAAGTTATTATTCGGAATGTGTTCACACCCCATGCTCTAAACGAGTTGAGATGTGACCTAGAAAACGTAACATTTATCTCCATACTGACAGATGCCTCCAACCACAAAGAAATCAAGATTTTTCCTTTGCTTGTCAGATACTTTGATCGCAATAAGGGACTGAAAGTTAAAATATTAGAGTTGAAGCCATTGCCGGGTGAAACATCTGATATAGTAAGTAGTTTTCTTATTGACTGTCTAACTGAAAATGGTTTAGAACTGAAAGTAGTTGGATTATGTGCAGACAACACAAATTCTAATTTTGGGGGCGCTGAAAGAAAAGGACAGAACAATGTTTTCACAAAACTAAAAGAAAACCTTGGACATAGTTTGATAGGTGTTGGGTGTGCTTGCCATATTTTCCACAACACTGTTCGAGCAGCTGCAGACGTATTGCCTGTTGATGTTGAAATGACTATTGCAAAAATTTATCTGTACTTCACATCATACACAGTTAGAGTTGAAAGTCTCAAGGAGTTTTGTCAGTTTGTCGACACAGACTTCCAGATGATTTTAGGTTATGCACAAACTAGGTGGCTTGCGCTCTTGCCTGCTGTTGAAAGGGTTCTTTACATGTTCCTGCCTCTAAAATAATATTTTCAATCTCAAGACAGATGCCCAGTTTTTATACAGGAATTCTTTGAAAACCTACTGTCTGAGGCATGGCTTATTTTGGTTCACAGTCAGGCATCCTCTTTCCACGGAGCAGTGCAGAAAGTAGAGGGACAGATGGTCATTGTATTTGAAGTCATTGACAATATCAATAAGTTGAAAGCTATCTTGGAGTCCAAGCTGGAAGACGGCTTCTTGCCATCAAGAGTTCAGATAATCCTTAAAAAGCTGGAAATGGAAGGATTTCCACGTGATGATGTGAAAAAGTTTAACGCCAGTGTTTCTTCATTTTATGAAACAGCTTTAAGTTATTTGAAGAAATGGACTGCAAATAATTTTCAAAACCTAGAGTCTTACAGCTGGGTAATGCTGAACAGAACACCAAATTGGGAAGATATTGAGAAGTCTTCATCATTAGTGAGTCAAACAGTACCTTCAGTCGACTTTCCAGAAAATGAAATGTATGACGAATATGTCTACATGAAACAGTTCTTTACTTCACAAAAAAATTAGTGAGTGGAGTCTTAATAAAACATTACCAGGGCAGCGTTGGGTTGAACTAGCTTCCCACTTCAGAAACAATCATGTGGCCGTTTCATATATTCTGAAGTTGGCAGAGTTCTTTTTGTGTCTACCTGGAACAAATGCTGCAACAGAACGAGTGTTTTCTCTGATGAACAGTTTGTGGACAAATGATAAAACACAACTAGGTGTTGAAACTTTAAAAGCCATGTTGATCACCAAAGTGAACTATGTATGAGGGAACATGTGTCGAATTTTATAAGATGCTGCATACAAAAAAGGACATTTTACAGAAAATTCACTCATCTGAAAAGTACAGCATCTCTGTTTCACCTTCAATTTAAGTGAGTATCACTGTTTTTTTTTTTATCTCCTGATTATCCTGATAGCGTATTGTAGGTCTATATTATTAGATGTTTTAAAATGTATGTATTATTCACTTGAAAATGACAGCAAGAAGAAATGTAATTTTATTGGTGGAAAATTGAAGTAAAATCATTCCGTCCCGGAATCGGATTTAAAAAAAATGGTCATCTTAATATTAATGTGTTCGTAGTAATTTAATTGGAGTCTGTAGAAATGTGGTTTTACAGAAGAATATTCAGAATACCATGGACAGCTAAGAAGAGTAATGAAAACGTTCTGAAAGATGCCAAAGCAAAAAGAGAGCTAATTTCCAAAATTAGGAAAAAACAATCATCATTTTTTGGGCCATGTAATGAGAAGAGAACAACTGGAATATATTGTAACAAACTGGGAAAATTGAGGGACGAAGAGATAGAGGGAAGCAAAGAGAAAAGACACCAGACAGCTTAAGAGAATGGCTTGGCAGAAGGTCAACAACAGAAATGATAAATAACTGTCGAGATCGAAAGTTGTGAAGAGACATGATCACCTACGCCAGCAGACCCGGTACTTGATGATAACGATGAGTATTTTAATGTCCGTTGCAAGATGTAGTTTATAAGCTAATTCTTGTCATTGTTTACATCTTTTAGTTTGTCTTCTTTGCCTTTTTCATTATCCAAGGTATCCAAAGGATTTTTCTGTAGCATTTTCTTTCGAAATGAACCGATTTCCTTCATTGTTGTATTGGAGATTGTCCATAATTGAAAGCCATACGTTGTCATCGGTAAGGGATGCACTCTATAGTTTTAAGTTTTCTGTCTTCTTTGTATTGTACCGGATGTTCTTCTTGGCATTTATGTTGTTGCTATTACTAGTCTTCATTTGAAGTTCTTTGACAGTCTTTATTTCTAGTTATTACAGATCCCAGACCTTCACAGTTTTTACAATTTCAAGATGTTCACTGTTGTTGATGATTTTTCTTTGTCTTAGTTTTTTATATATTTAAATAGAGGTTTTGCTGTCACTGTGTTTTTTTAACCAACTCACTTGTCTCTTTTACCCTCTGCACTGTATGAGAGCACAACTGCGCTATTATGCTATCATTTACTGTGAAAGGGTTGCAATTCATACAATTTGCATCGTTTTTAACATCCCTCACCATGTTCTTATGTTCTTCAACAGGTATGGACATGGGATGCATCCCTGCTACATTTTGTTCTTCGGCAGTCAGACGTTTCACCTTCTATTCCATTAGCTGCTGTTCGTGATATGGTAATTGGGTAAGGTGCATTACGTGTCTTTGAAAAAAAAATCCGTGTCTTTCATGATATCCCACAGTTTTTTTTTTTTAATCTTGTATGTACTCAGATTCCTTGTTGTAATTTATGAAACATGTATGCAATTCTATTTTACATTCCCAACACTTCTCAAAAATGTTTGTTATGTTAAAGATGTGCTTCCAGGGTGCGTCTGAAACCTGCTTTAACTGCATAAAGTTTCTAATTTTAGTTATATCCTCTGTATGATTATCTGTAAGAGAATTTTACTGACATGGGGTATTAGAGCAATCGTTCTGTAGTAGGTACATACATTCAGATTTCCTTTCTGTAGAACCAGAATGCACATTGATCTTTTTACAAGCTTGTGTCAAGGCTGTACATATCCAAATCTCCCCACACAGTGCATGAAAAATACGAACACTGGCTTCCTGAACTGTCAATAATGATAATGAATCTCGAATTGTTTATAAATTCAGTTTGGCTGCTTTCTTTAGCACATTATTTCAGTTTATCGCGTCCTTGATTAAAAACCGTTTGGTCTAGACGCCGGTTCTGTCTCTTCAAGTATTTAAGCAACAATCGCATTAACATTTGCATTTCCATTCCTGTCTGATACATCGACGCGATGCATTTTTCTTACACATGAGACGGAATGTTTTCCCTATCAATATGCATTATGTATTCATAATGTGATGTAAAATTACCAGATAATCAATATAACAGTAATATGTTATCAATTTTTCTGTTTGAACATAATCTATATGCTGAATATGTTGATGTGAGTCGATGGTTAACCAACTTCTACAATAAAAGCTACATCTGAACAGATAATACTGGAACAGATAATCAATATAACAGTAATATGTTATCAATTTTTCTGTTTGAACATAATCTATATGCTGAATATGTTGATGATTAAGTCGATGTGTAACCAACTTCTATACAGAATAAAAGCTACATCTGACATGGACATAAAGCCAAGACAAACACAGAGATCACGAGAAGCAGAAAGAAAGACAATTTTAAAGTGATATGTCACATTTACACTTTTTGGTCGAATTGACGATACAATGTTGTCTGTGGATGTCAATGTGCAACTAATGATGGCATTGGGATTAGACCTTGCAATGCGTCCTAACATGGAATCGTCATCTTAGGGATAACGATAATTAACTGAATCAAAGCTTGTCTTTTAAAACTAGTGACTAATATTTTAAGAGCGTTGAGCGATCATCTCATTATCAACCGTCGACGCCAGCATGAAGGTTTTTAATTCTTCATAGTCACCGTTCAAAAAGCAAATGTTCATGATTATTAACTGTAAGTCTTCACATTGATCTACTCACAGCTTCTCATCTTTTTTCTTTTTATCTTTATTGCAGTCACAACGACTTTTACTGAAGAAATGAACAGTTCTCTTTGTCATTCGTCCTACGGTACATATACGTAGATGCGTTTTGTTGCAATTTTCAGTGGAACTATGAAAATTATTTATTTCGGCCCCATGTACCCGACTTCAGCTTGACGTCTTTGAGTACTTGGTTGCCTTTCCTCTGAATTGACAACTAACGTAGCCCGATTAAACCGATGAGGTTGTGAAGAGGTGGGGTAGAAGCTGACAGTTACAATACTTCTATCCTGGCGCACTCAGCAAAGTTACCACACGTCTGGATTTTGCCGGACATTCCAATTGTCCGTCCATGCATTTGCCATTTCATATAGAGTATTGAAAATAAGCGCCACATAATCATGTCCGCCTTTCTTGCGAGGAATCCTTTTTCACGTAAAACTTCTCCCTTTTATTTTCTTCACCTGGTAACCCCATCTAAGAGACGCTGGACGCTTTAAGCTCTAGTGCTGACAGGCGTCTTTGTCCTCATGTGAACTTTAATCAATGCCATGATTTTAATCTGGTCACATATTTTCAACTTTTTGGACTGGACTTATGTTAATTTACTCATTTCTTCCTCTTCTTCTTCTTCCCTCTCTCTCTCTCTCTCTCTCTCTCTCTCTCTCTCTCACTCTCTCATAGTTTTTTTCTTATTTCCATCGTTAAATGTCAATTGCTCAACGAGATAGAGTCCTATTTATCAAACAGAAGTAAAGGGTACATTGTTACATATAATGCTCTAAGGGAGTGAAGAATCAAATCTCATCTAAATCATCATCATCATCAAGTACCGGGCCTACTAGCGTAGGTGATCATGTTCCATCATCCACAATTTTCTATCTCGGCAGCTATTTATCATTTCTGTTGTTGACCTTCTGCCAAGCCATTCTCTTAAGCTGTCTGTTATTTTTTCTCTTTGCTTCCCTCTATCTCTTCGTCCCTCAATTGTTCCAGTTGTTACAATAAATTCCAGTTGTTCTCTTCTCATTACATGGCCGAAAAATTATGATTGTCTCTTCCTAATATTGGAAATTAGTTCTATTTTTGCTTTGACCTCTTTCAGAACGTTTTCATTACTCTTCTTAGCTGTCCACGGTACTCTCAACATTCTACTGTAAAACCACATCTCTACAGACTCCAGTGATTTTCTTGTCTGTTGTCCTATTGTCCATGATACGCACCCATATGTTAAGACTAACTCTACATAACATTTAAAAACTCTTTTTCTTGATACTATTGTCAAAAATGGATTGCACAGTATCTTTCTCATTTTTTGGAAAGCTGAGCCATTCTGCATCTCATCTCTTTTGTACATCTTCCGTCTGAGGTTAACAAAGTTCCCAAATATTTAAATTCATTTACCTGTTTTAATATTGTTCCACTTGTCTTTATTTTGCACTGAGGTGATGTCTTTTTCTTTGTTGTTACCATTACCTCTGTCTTTTTGCTATTAAGGCCGAGTCCTTTATTTCTGTTTCCCTTCACTATAATGTCCAACATTTCTTGTAACTCATTTTCACTCTTAGCGATTAAGACTGTATCATAAGCATACCTTTAATTATTTATATTATGACCTCCAATTGTTATTCCAGGCATGTCCCTTATGGATCTGAAAATAAACTCACTATAAATATTAAGCAAATCTGGTGACAGCACACAACCCTGTCTAACACCCTATTTTATTTGTTGAAACATTCCCAATTGGTTTCCAGTTCTTATGGCCGCTGTTTGTTGCCAGTACATGTTCTTCATTATTCTTAGATCTTTGCTGTCTACGTTTATGCTTTCTAAAATTTTTATTATTTCTTGGTGCTTTACTTTATCAAATGCCTTAGTGTAATCTATGAATCATAGGTATAGATCTGTTTTCACCTCTATGTCTCTTTCTACTAAAGATCTTATGATATAAATGGCATTGCTTGTTCCTTTATCTCTAACAAAACCACACTGTTCATCACTAATTTCTGCACTGATTTTGTTTCGCACTCTTTGATGATCTTTTTCACATGATGATTCTTAGTAATATCTTAGTTATATGACTCATAAGGCTTATTGTGCGATGATCGTCGCATTCAATCGCACCCGATTTCTTTGGTAGGGCTATGAATATTGATTTGAGCATGTCGTCTGGTATATATCCGCTGTTGTAGATATCATTCAATATTTTTGGTATTTCTTCTGTTCCAAAATCACCCATGGCTTCAATCTCTTCTTTAGTTATATTATCTGGTCCAGGATCTTTACCTTCTTTCATATGCGCAAGGCATCTTGCAACTCATCTCAATAGGCCACATTAATTGGAGGCTAATGGGGGTAGTACTGAAGGGACTATGTCTTTCTCTCTCCTTTCTCAACTCAATGAGCCAATCATCACACTCTCTTCATTTGATTAATTCAGATTGAATACACAGATGAAATTGACATTCTCTGAAGGTCTTATCCGGCTGATCTTCCAGCACGTCAGCCGCGCCCACCATGCCTGCAAGATTTTGGATCTTCGTGGTCGTCAGTAGAAACTTTACCAAGAACCTCAGATAAACTTTTGGTGGACGTTACCAAGTGTATATGTTAGTCGTGGCTTATATCTTAGTGGTTGTCTGTGCTAACCATGGGTCATATCTTTGTGTGTGTATGTGATAGCCATGGTTCCCATCTTGGTGGGTGTCTGTGCTAACCATGGCTCATATATTTGTGTGTGTATGTGATAGCCATGGTTCCCATCTTGGTGGGTGTCTGTGACAGCCATGGCTCAATTCTCGGTGTATATCCGTGCTAGTCGTAGCTCATATCTTAGTGGGAGTCTGTGATAGCCATGGCTTATATCTTGGTGGGTGTATGTGCTATCCATGACTCATATCTTGGTGTGTGTCTGGGCTAGCCATGATTCATATCTTAGTGTATATCCGTGCTAACAATCGCTCATACCTTGGTGGGTGTCTGTGCTGGCCAATGTTCATATCTTGGTGTGTGTCTGTGCTGGCCATCGTTCATATCTTGGTGTATTGCCGTGCTAGCCATGGCTCATATCTTAATGTGTTTCAGTGCTAGCCATAGTTCATATCTTGGTGTGTTTCAATGAAGCCATGGCTCATATCTTAGTGTGTTTCTGTGCTAGCCATGGCTCATATATTAGCTTGTGTGTGTGCTAGCCATGGCTCATATCTTGGTGTGTGTCATGCTAGTCATATCTCATATCTTAGTGTGTGTCCGTGTTAATCATGTCTCATATCTGTGTGTGTGTCTGTGTTTAGTCATATCTCGTATCTTAGTGTGTATCTGTGTTAGTCATGTGTCATATCTTTGTGCGTGCATGTCTGTGTTAGTCATATCTCATATTTTAGAATATGTCTGCTGTGTTAGTCACATCTCATATCTTAGTGTGTGTGTGTCAGTGTTGGTCATATATCATATCTTGGTGTGTGTTAGTGTTAGTCATGCCTCATATCGTTGTGTGCATGTAGTGTTAGTCACATCTCATATCTTTGTGTGTGCATGTCTGTGTTAGTCACCTCTAGTGACTCGGGCAGATGGTGCTCGTAAACCTGGGAGACCGACCATCTAAGGGCCGAATCCCCCTACAGAAAAGACAATCTGCTGCTTTGCAGGAAGATTGGGGACAATCAAAGGCTAAGGAAGGCAAACCTGAATAAAATGATGGCTGAAATCGGATGCACTGGGCCACTGGCGCAGACACAGTGCAACGTTTTAACATGTATTCAATCAGAGTGGATCTAACAGACTCTAATTATGATGCTCTGTCTGTGGGGTCGATCAATCCACTTAAACAGACAGCTGTCTTCATGTGAGAGTCTGGAACCCTACTCTGATTGAGTCTTGATCGCAGAGGGAGAGAGAGAGAGAGAGAGAGAATCCACACTATCATCACTAGCCACTACGCTACTCACTCTCTTGTCATATATATATCAATAATAACTGTTTTTTTTTCTCAAAATGTGTACTTTTCTGATTTGTTCATTCTCAACATTTTTCATATAGGATTTCAGTCATTCCTACTACTAGTAAAGGTAAAGTGCGAGACTTGAATCGGCGTCTTAGCACGCATGTTTTCACCCATAT
Organism: Megaustenia siamemsis; assembly: GCA_032433765.1. NCBI lineage: Eukaryota > Metazoa > Mollusca > Gastropoda > Stylommatophora > Ariophantidae > Megaustenia > Megaustenia siamemsis. The sequence goes on from JAVIAB010000092.1 coordinate 104,340,066, forward strand.
GTGCTCAGCCGCCTATCCAGAAATGTTCGGAGATTTCTGGATAGTATCGTTTCGGGCATAGAAACTCACGATGCGAGGCGGCATTCCTCACCTTCCCAGATTACTACCCTGGTACCTATTTCTGCCAGCTACTGGATCGACAGGCGCGCTTTTTTTTTCTAACCATGAATACAACTCAGACTGCTACCATTGGAGTCGAACTGTCCGAGCACGGACTGTCCGAACGTCGATTACTACTATAGTCCGTTCAGAAATTCATAATCACACCTGAATTAGTTTTGCGTGATAACCGCTTGTTATTTTGGTATCAAATTTTGCATGCAATCTTAGGATATTGATGATGCAAAGATTTTGGTATTTTTTATTCCACAAACGCAACAGATTTTGCACATCAGCGAATTCCGTTGATCTTTTATGACCATATCACACAAGTTAATTCAAATTTTAGAGTTTACAGTAATCGTGTTAAATTTTCCAGTTTACTGCAATTCTTGTCAGAGGCGTATCTACATAGTGCTTAATTGTGGATGTTGTTCGTTATGTGTATTTGCAAACATGAATTCAATTGGTTACGATTAGTCTTGTCCTTCGGTCACCGTTAGACCCCAGGACGTCCTAACTGCAGTTGGAATTGAATTCATCTTAATTTTAATCATTCAGAATCTGACGATTCCAAGAGGTTGAGAGTAACAAGTACATTATTAGCAAACATTTTCAATATCTCACGTTTTAAGACATCCATGTCAAAGCTGTCGACTTTCCTTTTCCTTCCTTTGATTGACATGAGTGCACTGTGAGTCTTGTTTAATCCAACGAGAAAATGACGATCTATTAAGACCAAGCGCGAGTTGCGTTCGTCTCTCTGGGTCATGAATATCACAATATAAATCCCCCATCTTGGATTCCCTAAGGAAATGCTGATATAGTAAAAAAGTAACCTTTTGCATAGTTATAAATTTGAATTTCAAACTCATTGTAATTTAGATATAAATGTTGGTATTTAAAGTCAACAAATTGTCTACTGAGTCTTCACAAAATTAATAAAGATACGCCTTCCCTTCGGTAATTAATGCCAAGGCCGTGGTGCGTCATGTCGTTCAATAACAATTCAGTTTTGTGCACGGGATTTTCCTGAAGTTAGTGTTTCTGCAATAGCCAAACTATTTTACGTGAACGACCGCACCAAATTAATGTATATATCCTAAAATGGTGTCAAATTCGAACAGGGTGAATTTAATGTAGCCTAAAGAAGAAAACTTTTTAACTAGATCAAATTTCTCAGAGCAAAAAATATTTCTATAACGTCATCAATATTCTAAGATTGCGTGAAAATTTTGAAAGCAAAATAGCAAACGGTTATCACGCAAGACTAATTCAGGTGTGATTATGAATTTCTGAACGGACTATAGTATGAATTTGTAATTATATTATCACAACTAGTCTTGTTTCTTTACTTTGCTGCACAGAGCCGGTATTCCTATAACAGGCTGAACGACAATAGAAATAATCTGTACGCATATTTGTACACACTAATGAACAAATAAAATTCTTATTCTTCTACCTTTATGTTCCCTATGGCGCATACGTTTTTAACAAACACTTTCCAAGTCGTTCTGTTTCTTGCCATTCTTTTAAGATCATACCATGTCTTCCCCATCATCTTCATCTCTGCTTCTCTCTGTCTTCTCCAAGAATTTCTTGGTCTTCCACTTTGTCTTTCCCCCTGGGGATTCCAAAAAAGGGCCAGTTGTGTAATACTCTCAGTTGGCTTCCGCAGGGTGTGTCCTATTCAGCGCCATCGTATTCGCTGTATCTCTTTATCCACTGTTTTTTTACTGGTACATTTCCATAATTCTATGTTAGTGATTTTGTCCTGCCATTTCCATCCTTTTAATCTGCGTAAGCATCCATTAATGAAAGTCTGTATCTTCTTGATTGTCAATTTTGTTGTTCTCCGTGTTTCACAGCCATATAATAGGACTGACTTAACATTGGAGTTGAAAATTGTTATTATTGTATTTAACCTAATTTCTTTGGACTTCCATATGTTTCCCAAAGAAATACAAATAAGATTAATCCACAAGAAATAGTCAGTGCCGTGCCTCATTTCCTTGCACTTATCCAGTCTCTTTGTTGTTTGTTTTTCTGACTACTTGTTCATTGTTCCAACTGAACAAACCGACACGATATATCCTCCCTTTCTTTCTTTGTCCTAGTTCCTTGTGACGATTAATATTCCAACCTCGCTCGTCTCATAATATTTTTAAAGACCTGTGACTGCCCTTTCCCTCAAGTAGTGCTTCAACACATGTGTGGCGTCTCCTTATTTGCTTTCCTATAAATCAGTGGACATTTACAGCATCGGTCACAAGTTCTGCGTCGTGAATGTTGCTAGTTTCACTCTAATTTGTTTATTGTTTGTCTGTGTTTTCCATGCATGACTGAGCTTTTCTAGAGCCCGGTTTCCTGTTTCGAAGTTTATAATAAATGATTGATAGCAATCTATCTAAAATGATTAAATGTTATATGTTACATATTCTTTGACGGAAATAAATATATACCCATAAGGTCATGGGAATGTGGGTATCATGGTGTTAGTGCACAACCAACTATATCTAAGACCCGACGGGCTGGAAGGGTGTTCACAACCAACTATATCTAAGACCCGACGGGCTGGAAGGGTGTTCACAACCAACTATATCTAAGACCCGACGGGCTGGAAGGGTGTTCACAACCAACTATATCTAAGACCCGACGGGCTGGAAGGGTGTTCATGAAATCATTCAACGCACTTCAAATCTTCAGCTATTCGTGACGTCATTATACAAACAACCGCCCGTGCTCGCAATGCTGAAAACGTCACAATCCATGGATGATCCTTTCTTTCCCCGTGCTTTAGATATAGTTGACTGTGGTTTGTGCCATCACTTTTCATGTCTACCAGTACAGTAATGGGTAATGTGGTTAATATCAAGCCACAACCACTTTCCCGGGGAGGGGGGAGGGAGAGGGGATGGGGTGGAGAGATATCTGGTGCCTAGTTTAAGAGGATTGGCAAATCCTCAAGCCATGTTGATATATATTTTTTTTAAAAAGCTGCGTTTGGAAAATGGAACCAGGATCCATAGGAAGAGTAGAAGAGCTCCCTCTAGAATATAGTGATATAATTAGAAAGCGAGAAGAGACACTAAAGAAGTAAAACTAAGGGGTTGGTTGTTAAAATGTGTATGCTGTGTGATTAGGTGTGTGTGTAGGTGTAGGTGTGCAGTATTGTAGGAGGAAATAAAGAGGGTTTTTGTATCTTCCTCTTTGCAATACTTATAATCAGTAACTAGAATATAGACAGGAATGTGGGCATGGTGTACATGAAGTAATAAATACATGCATGTATTAGTATCTGTATGTTAGCATTAATGATATTATTGTATATATCGTCTATTGTCTTCTTTTAAAGAAATCACTTCCACCATTATCAGTTTTCATCGTACACTCATTAAAATTAAATAGTATTTTAATTGAAGAGAATCTCATTTAAACTATCAAATGCATCATGTGAACTTGATAAAAGTGATTTTTTTTAAAAAGTAGTATTATTTATAACATTTTATTTACAATTTTTCTTCTATATTTCATAAACTCAGACGCATAAACATAGACTTAGACATTATGGTGAGATTTAAAATATATGCATTTTCAACACAACTTCATCATCTGTATATTAGATGTCGCAACCATTTGTTCCGTTTTCACACACACGCACGCATGCACACACACACACACACACACACACACACACACACACACACATATATATATATATATATATATATATATATATATATATATTAGATGTCTTAATTGTTTGATCAATTATCACATACATTTTAGAAGTCCGGATTATTTGTTTATTTCGGAAACATAAACAGTTTATAATTCTTCCATAGTACAATTTAGTTAATAAGTAACGAGTTATATTTTAAATTTACTTAACATTGTTTAGTTAAAAGTTTACATTTTTTTGCATCAAGTAGTGTCAAATTTATCTTTGAAATGTTTATTCCCATTATTACTGTTCTACATAAACCTTTCTTCAAGTACCTTGCTTGCTGGCGTAGGTGATCTTGTCTCTAAGCAACTTTCAATATCGACAGTTATTTATTATTTCTGTTGTTGACCTTCTGCCAAGTCATTATTTTAAGCTGTCTGGTATATTTTCTCTTTGCTTCCCTCTATCTCTTCGTCCCTCAATTTTCTCAGTTTGTACAATATAGTCCAGTTGTTCCTTTCTCATTACATGGCCAAAAAATGATGATTGTTTCTTCCTAATATTGGAAATTAGCTCTCTTTTTGCTTTGACCTCTTTCAGAACGTTTTCAGTTCTCTTCTTAGCTGTCCATGGTATTCTCAAAATTGCTCTGTAAAACCACAATCCTACAGCCTCCAGCGATTTTCTTGTCTATTGTCCAATTGTCCATGATTCACGTCCATATGTTAAGACTAGCTCTACATAACATTTAAGAACTCGTTTTCTTGTTTCTATTGTCGGAAATGGATTTCATAGTATTTTCTACATTTTATTGGAAAGCTGCTTTTGCCTATGCCATTCTGCATTTCACCTTTGTTGTTAACCTCTACCGTCTGAGGTTAATAATGTTCCCAGATATTTAAATTCATTTACCTGTTTTAATATTGTTCCACTTGTCTTTATTGGGCATTGTGGTGATGTCTTTTTCTTTGCTGTTACCACTGCTTCTGTATTTTTGCTGTTAAGACTAGGACCTTTATTTGTACATTCCCCCATTATAATAATCACCCACACATTAACAGACATTTATAGAATTAGAATCACTTTTAGATTAAAGCAGGAATGTCATCCTTGAGAATACAGACAACGAGCAAAGGGATGACCACACGTTAGTCGTCACCATGTCACATTTTATATCGCGTGCCAACACTCCATTTTAGATCACGAATGATCTCATTTGATTAGCAGGTGACTTCCTCAAGCAATTCTGTTGAATCTGTTCATTATCAATTACTGAGATAACGACTTTTTAAAAAAAAAATGACATCTTCCTGTTTCTCCTATTTTCGCTCAACTAACATTTATCCGGGCACGCCTCTATTGATACAAAGAATGTTCGAACTCTAATGAAATCGGTCTCATGACAGACGGTCGAAATGTCACTACTCGGAGAAGCTCGTGATGTTTGCCGTGTCTGATTCACTCTAAGGCTGACCTAAAAATAACAGTAATTATATTTCGTTTGTCTAATGTTTGTGTGCGCCTGTAATTCTGTCTTAATCCTAAATGTTGGAATTGCTAGCTCTGACGAAATAGCCCTGTCTTACATTCAACAACATAATTCTACAAGATAGCAATGGTAGCTTATCCATAACTCTTTTCAGTAATTTATATGTTGACGAATTGAAATAATTTCGAACAATACTTATTTTCTTGAAATTGTTATTAACATAATCCATGAAGCTTGTGAAGATAAACTGTCATTGTGAAAAGGATGGGAATCTTAATCATGTCAATTCTGGTTTCAGGACTCTCGCCACTCATTAGTAGTGAGTGCATTACCAATCTACCCAGTTTATAATGAAACCCATTTAATTTGATCAAGTAAAAGCGAGAACTTTATAGTTGGTTTTTTTGTGTCTCTTTACAAATATATTTTCTTACGCAGATTTTCTCTTGTTTTGTTGTTTAATGTCGTTTTAACGAAGTGGTTTAACTCGTTTACTGACGGTCTGGTTAGAGTTTCATTTCCACTTTTGGTGAATTATCTTCTTTTTTTATTTCCTGTATAACACCTCAGTAACTGAGTATCAAGGATATTCTGTGCTCAATTACGGTTGCTTGCAGTGATGTTTGCCACATCACCCTATAATGCTCTGATGGTCACTAGATAATAAATGTTGAAAATATCATCACATTAAACATAAGTAAATCAATAATGTGACAAGTTCAAGTTATCTATGCACTATAAGAAGAAAACAGAGAATCATGTTATTCCACATGGAAAAAATAGGAAATATGGTGTCAATGCCCATTTCTCCACCAAAAATATTCGTTACTAATTTAAAGCTAATTGAACAGATAAACAGTTTATAAGGATCAAACCAACAAAAAAGTCATATCCTCAAGAAACTAATTCAAATAAACAATAACTTACCACGGATACTTTGTAGGAATAACATGAAGCAATATTTTTAAAAACGAATTTATTGTTTCAGATGTTTGTTTTATGTTTTAAGTTTGATATATTTAAAAATTATTTTAGAGTTAGAGAATAATTCAAGTGAAACCATGACAAGAACATGTGTGCCGCTTTACATCACTAAAGTCATTACAAAAACATGCATGCCTATTTACATCACTAAATTCATGACAAGAACTTGCGTGCATCTTTACATCACTAAACTCATGACAAGAACTTGCCTGCCTCTTTACATCATTAAATTCATGACAAGAACTTGGCTGCCTCTTTACATCACTAAACTCATGACAAGAACTTGCCTGCCTCTTTACATCATTAAATTCATGACAAGAACTTGCCTGCCTCTTTACATCATTAAATTCATGACAAGAACTTGCGTGCATCTTTACATCATTAAAGTCATGACAAGAACTTGCGTGCATCTTTACATCATTAAATTCATGACAAGAACTTGGCTGCCTCTTTACATCATTAAAGTCATGACAAGAACTTGGCGTACCTCTTTACATCACTAAACTCATGACAAGAACTTGCCTGCCTCTTTACATCATTAAATTCATGACAAGAACTTGGCTGCCTCTTTACATCATTAAAGTCATGACAAGAACTTGGCGTACCTCTTTACATCACTAAACTCATGACAAGAACTTGCCTGCCTCTTTACATCACTAAACTCATGACAAGAACTTGCCTGCCTCTTTACATCACTAAACTCATGACAAGAACTTGCCTGCCTCTTTACATCATTAAAGTCATGACAAGAACTTGCCTGCCTCTTTACATCACTAAATTCATGACAAAAACTCGGCGTGCCTCTTTACATCACTAAATATATGACAAGAACATGCGTGCTTCTTCATCATCATCACTTACGGTGTCTGCTGGCGTAGGTGATCATGTCTCTCCATAATTTTCGATCTTTATTTATCATTTCTGTTGTTGACCTTCTGCCAAGCCATTCTCTTAAGCTGTCTGGTATCTTTTCTATTTGCTTCCCTCTATCTCTTCGCCCCTCAACATTCCCAATTGTTACAATATATTCCAGCTTTTCCCTTTTTTGGCCAAATAATGATGATTATTTCTTCCTAATATTGGTAATTAGCTCTCCTTTTGCTTTGGCCTCTTTCAGAACATCATCCAGTGATTTTCTTATCTGTTGTCCTATTGATTCACATGCCCATGATTCACATCCATATGTTAAGACTGACTCCACATAATATTTAAGAACTCTTTTTCTTGTTTCTATTGTCAAAAGTGGATTGCACAGTATCATCCTCATTTTTTTTGGAAAGTTGCTTTAGCCACTTTAGCCACTTGCCTGAGCCACTATGCATCTCACATCTATTGTACATCAACCATCTGAGGTTAACATTGATTCCAGATATTTAAATTCATTTACCTGTTTTAACAGTGTTCCACTTGTCCTCATTGGGCTTATTGTGCTAAACGTGCTTCTTAGCCTCACCAAAGTTATGGCATAAAACGACTAAGATTGTTGTACATAAGATAATCTCTAATTAAAACAATACAGTACATACAACACTATACTAGTGGTAATATCACTGGAACTGTGACATATTAAACAATGTAATAATAATAATAATAATAATAATATAAATGTAATTAATTAATACTTTTATGATTTATTAATGTTATATTATATTATTTATTTATATTTTATTATTGTTAAAATGAATTAATATAAATTAAACGACTTTTAGAATGGATTAACGTAAGGGCATGAATTAATGAAACGAGCTCATTAACCCAAAGTAACCACATCTTATCAGTGTCAATGAGAATGGATATCCTGCAGTTTGCGTTTCCACGTACAGTGAAGAATTCATATTCATAAGTTTATGTAACACTCTCGTCCGTAGAGACCAAACGAAGAATTTCCAAATAAGAAGTTTTATTTGAAGTTCAGCAATAACAGCCGAACTATTGTTTGAATCCAGAAAATAGAGAATTATTGATAGTTGTTGGGCATCACGAAGTGAGGTTAACGCTGTTTCACTGTTAGACGGAACTAAAGAAGTTATAGAAAAAAAACCTAAAGAATGGACGATTGACAGTGCTCAAGTTTATCGAGTGTCTGAGTGATGAGCAGTGTCTTATTGTGAAACAAAAAGATAGTGGAGAGAGATATTTTCTACAGTTTTCATACGGATATGAGCGAGGGAGATAGAGAGAGAGAAAGAGAGAGAGAGAGAGAGAGAGAGGGTGCTGTTCAGTTTAGGTTCCCGGGGTCGGTTGTGACGTCTTAGGACACCTGCCTCGACTGTTTCTCTGAGCAGTAGATCAGCAACGACTTTAAAATAACAATCAAGAGTTTTCGAGAGAGAAGCAAGGATAAAGAGAGAGAGAGAGAGAGAGAGAGAGAGAGAGAGAGAGAGAGAGAGAGAGAGAGATGATTTATTTATATTTTCGGCATTTGTCTCCACGGATTTTAGAGAGAGAGAGATAAGGCAAACAGTACATTTAGGATTGCTGGCCACATCTAGTCGTGACTTTGATAGAATAATCAAGAGTTACAAAGAGAGAAACACATTTAGAGATTTTTAGAGATTTTCAGAAATGTCCTTATATTTTCATAAGATGAGAGATAGATATGAGATATAGATATATGAGATATAGATTTCATTTACAAATTAGAAGCTATAGAACGGATATGTGGGTTAAGTAAACGACGAATCAACGGTAACATACCACGAACTTGTGGAATATACATTAACTCAATTGCTGATTGTGAATGTTATCTTCAAGACTTGTAGACAGTATAATACAAATTTGATCTAGGCGTTGTAATAAACAATTGTGATTTATTCAAATACTTCAGTGTGATATGTGATATGTTGTGTTGAGATCATACCTCTCATGTGATAGCTCACTTCATGGATTACTTCTTGTCATCATATAAAACCAGCAATGAAGAATAATAATGGTTAGTATTAATTACAACATAAACGTTTACAGAACTACGATGAGGAAATGATTGTATTTTGTCTCTTACCACTAAAGTAAACAAAATAGAATCAGTATTTTATATTAAAAGTTGGCGTGAGTGCGTGGCATCCTGATTGTTATAGTGCGCCTTTTGGCTGGTTGCCTCCGACTTCAGCACTTAAACTTGCTAGAGCAGACTGTGGTCTTGCTCGGTTGTAAGAATGCCCGGCCAGTCTTGGTTTTCAGTCCCTGGTGTCTGTTAAGCCCCATCCCCATGACAAGGAGCTGGTCTTGATTAGATCTTTGCAAGCACCATAGGGTTGCCCTGCAGTGGATCCCATCTCACTGTGGAATACCAGAAAATGAGAAAGCAGATAAGTTGGCAGAGGTAGGTTCAACAGGCACAGAACCAGATGCACCGGTTACATACCATCATAAGAAACAGATAATCAAATCAATCAGAGGACCACACGCCCCAAATCAGGATGCCTTTCATAATATGAATAGATATGAACAAGTTATCATTATACGCATCATAACAAGACACAATTGACTCCATAGTCACATGTATACAAAATTCAAGATCGGCACATCAACTACTTGTACATGTGAACAGGCGCCCCCGACTGCTGAACACTCACTCACTCAATGGATTTTCCTCAGTCTACTATATTCAGTGCAGTCTTGAAGTATGCTTCAAGACTGCACTGAATATAGTAGACTGAGGAAAATCCATTGGTCCATATATACAACACCACAGACAAAACTATATGGGCCACTGCAAGAATTACAAAAGACAGTAAAATTTATACAGGAAACGACATTGCAGGTATAGACAATACTTCAGGTGAACGAAGGAAAGAAAGATATTAAAAGTGAAGACTGACCTTTCTCCCAAGATTTTGATCCTCTTTGCTATTAATCTAATAAAAACTAAAACTATATGATAACCATAACGTTCTCTGTATATTGTATGTTTGTAAACGTAACGATAAAAGAAAATAATGTACAGTGCATATAGTAACAAAACTGGCAATATATATAGATTTAATCAAAATTATAAAAAAACTAACAATAAAATAAATCAGACTGTAACAAACAAAGAGTTCATATAATTATATCATTAAGAGTCGACACAATGTTCCGTCACTAGAGCAGAGATCACATTTCGGGGATGGACTAATGGCAGGAAGCTGTTCCCATTAGTAATGACTCCCTGCTGCGCTTAGGACCGCGTGTAACTTTCAGCTTAATTGATTGGTGTTTATTTAACTTGTTTCTGTGAATGAGTCATGTCTAACTGATTTTGGATGATTGCCCATTGTATCTGTTGCGTGTTTCCAACAGTGGATACTGACAGTATCTGCAATATCATATTACACAGAACACAGTGAAATACAACGGCGCAAATTCGTACTCTACATGTTAGATATCAGCCACACTTGGGATATAGGCTATGATGGGTAATCGGATTATGGTGGCCTTGTTGAAACTATTTTGAGAGCTAGAACAAGATCATAATTATATTTATGTACCTGTTATTTACGTGACAGCAAGATCACGTAACTTTTGTCAATAGTAGATCTTTAGAAGGCCTAAATAAGAAAGTTATCCTTCAGTAAAATAGTTTAATATTACAATCACCCATTCTGGATGACAGTAGGGATGCATATCGTCAGTTGCTAAAAGCCACCCTTCACCTATGTAATTGCCTCGAATGCTGTAATAGCCTGCAATAAGACTATGCACACATGTCACAGAATAGTTAATCTAAGTATCTTACTCCCTACCTACCAAAGTACATTACTGTACATTACTGTACAGCACTGTACATTTCGTTAATCATTTCACCACTAAATGCAGTCTCTTACAGAGTATCAATACATTTTCCAGCTTTCCTGAGTCACCTCACACGTATCTACACATAAATCTCACGAACAACAACCGTATTGTGTATCCAATCTCAACCAAATGACATAGCTCAGCAAAGTGGTGCGTCCGGTGGACGTGTCACTACAATCTGGTGAGACACTTACAAACACACACACACACACACAAACACACACACACATTTATTTCCATTTCTCCCATAATGATCGTATTACTGTTACAATTTGGTTGCAATATCTTTAACGGATGTCAGAATGATGAAGAAAATGCGGGGTTAGGTAGCCAGTGAAACACATTGTATTATTGTAGTTGGATACATTTGTATTGATCTGCTCGTTAAATAGGAGAAAGTCGAGTTATATTGTTTTGTTGAAGTCTAATTAAAGTTTTGAGAAATAAATAGCAACTAAGCACTCACTTGAAATTTGATAAATAAGAAGATATTTGAATATTTTCATCATCATTGGGTGCCGTCTCCGCATCGAAGGTTGGCTACCATGGAGCGCCATTCCGCTCTGTCTCTTGCTTTGATGGTGCAGATTGTCATAGGGTGACTTGTCCATCTTTTGATGTTACTAGTCCATGTTAGTCTTGGTCTGCCTCTGCCTCTTTTACCTTGTATTGTCCCTTCCAATATTACTTTTAATAGGCTGTTGTGTCTTTTAACATGCCCCAACAATTTCATTTGTCTTGTTCTAATTGTTTAATAGTTCTCTTTTCATTTTTAGTTGTTTTAAAACTTCATGGTTTTTTTTTCTTTTATTTCCATCCAATTCTACCTATTTTACTATAAATCCACATTTCAAAGGTTTCAATTTTCTGTTCCGTTTTCTTGTCTAATGTCCATGTTTCTGCACCATACAGGAATATAGAAAGGATGTAACATTTTGTTATTCTATATCTAGAATATTTTATATGAGTAAAATGTGTTATTCTTCTTCATCTCATGTTTAATCTTTTTCGTCTTTTATAATTTTTACTTCTCTCCTTTTGATTTATCTCTCCCTTTATGTATTGTTCTGTTTTTTTACGAATCTGTTTTTGTTTAAGTTGTAGGTCGTTGTGTTATTAAAGTACGGCAGTTCTCGCACCACTCACAACAGGAGACCGTTCGTGTCAAATATCATGTGTGTGTGTGATTGAGTGAGTGAGTGTTTGTGTGTGAGTGTGTGTGTGTGTAAGTGTTTGATCTTTTCGGTGAACTGTGTTAGCGTTGTAGTCAAAGCAAGTACCAATTCATCGAAGATAAGTTAAACTCAATGAAATTGTATTTAGCTGTTGACAATTAAAGTTTTGTCTGTAGTTATGTTAAAAAATAATGAAATGTCTACCATTGTGACATTTTTAATTACCAGCTCATGACAATTACTTGTCAATGTTGCAGAAAATTAACGTTAGCACCCACGTCTAAAAAAATGTATATACCAATGTGTGTTAAAATATAAGTGTTAACATGCCCATGTCTGAAATGGAATGAGAAGAAATATATATGTTCAGATGCGTAAGGCAAAAAATAGGCTACGCAGAAAGTTCAATATTAACATTAGCACAAGAAAAAAAAAGCGTCGATCTAAAAAAAGCAATGTTAGCACTCCCACGGATATTTAGTCGATAAAGAAATAGCAATGTTAAAATACCCAGGAGGGAAATAGTCCGACTAAAAATAATGAAGTTGACTAACTGTCAAACATTGATAAATATTTTCAGTTCTCTGGTTCTGAAACGTAAGTTGAAGATAAATGAGTTGTTTGTCAAAGGAAAGTAGTTACAGGGCATCTGTGTCTCTACATCTCCAACGTTTATGATACAGGATATATAGATATAGATACAACCAGACAGAGAATGAGACAGAACAACAAACAGACGGACAGATAATCAGACAGATAGGCAAACAGACACGCAATCATACTGATCGGTATGCAGGCAGAAAGGCAGACATACATACAAATAGGTAAGAAAGTAGGCAGACAGACATACAAATAGGTAAAAAGGCAGCAGACAAACATATAGAGATTGAAGACAGTTGGCAAGTCTCTATCATCCCATTAAAAAAAAAAGTAAAGAGCCCCAGTTACGCCAATTGGCGTATAGGGAATATGGTGTTGGTGACCATAATTTTACAGACCTTCGGCACATGAATTTTGGGGTAATGTGGTCGGTATTACGCCCGTGCCGCTTTATTTTCCCAGAAAAAAAATCCGGTACCCATTAAAGGCTGGATGAACCGGAAGCCGTCGTTTGGGATCGAACCCTACCTCTTGTCCTTTGTAGTCCAGTTCACTAACCACTGATCTATCGGGGCTCCCATTTATCCCATTACTTATTGCAATTCTACCAACAATAGCACCATTAACATGCGCCTCACGGATTGTATAGTCCCCTTGTTGATATAAAGTAACTCTTATGTGCGTCTGTCTCGTACACAATCTAATCTCAGTCACACCATACCTTCCCTTGCCTTTTGTCTACCAATTTCTTCCCTACCACACAGTATGATCCAGGCGAAATCTGGCGATTAGTTGAACCTAATGTTACTGAATACTGATTAGCTGATATAACTATTGCTGTACTCATTTCACAAACATAGATAGTTAGTCTTAGAAACAGTCTGAGAGATAAGATCAGAAATGAAGAACTGAGAAAAAAAAGCTAGGAATAGCCCCGCCATAGAATATATAAAGAAACAACAGAAAGAATGGTTTGGCCACGTGACACGACAGAAAGATCAAAACACAACACAACGAGCCCTCAATAAACGTTGCGAGAATACCAGACCCAAGGGTCCACCACGAAAAAGATGGATCGACGGAATATTAGAAGCACTAGGAAACATAACAACAGCAGAGGCGAACAGAAGAGCAAAAGACCGCAAATTATATCTCCCCTCGGCGCTGAAAGACAAATGAGGAAGGAAAGAAGAATAAGATAGTTAGTTCCTTTCAATAGATAATGTTAATTTGTAAGTAAAGTAAAGTACCCCGTCACGCCAAGTGGCGTATATGGAAATATGGTGTTAGTGACTCTATATTTTACAGACCTTCAGCACATGATTTTTGGGGTAATGTGGTCAGTATTACGCCCGTGCTGCTTTACTTTCCAGAAACAAATCCGGTACCCATTTAAGGCTGGGTGAACCCGGAAGCCGTCGGTTGGGATCGAACTCTACCCCTTGTCCGTGGTAGTCCAGTTCACTAACCACTGAGCTATCGCGGCTCCCAATTTGTAAGTTGGTATTTTCCATAGCATGATAGTTACAGACATTCGTGATCACTGTTCTTAAAAAAAAGTCGTGCCGTAGCAAAAGCATGCATTACGGTTAAGAACACAAGTGGAGATACACTATCTTTACATTTTATGTGCAGGTTTTGGTGTCTCTTCTTTTGTTTTCCTTTGCTAAATAATGTTTCAATCTGTGTGCACTTATAAATAGGATAGCATTAGTCACTTTAGCCATTGTCCAATCATTAGATTCTTCTGAATTTTAAGATTGTATTTCTTTTCGTTCTAGATAAAGACTTTTGGTGGAAACGTTAAACTTTTCTTTGGTTTTGTATTGCTCGCAGAACTGAAACACCCTACTTTATTTTACTGTACATGTATTGAAGATCAACGAGCTTTGATTTGCAGACGATCAGGCACTAATACGTAAAAAAATAGAAGACCTACAAGAACATCTTAATAAACTCAACAGCACAGACACAAAATACAACATGAACATCAACATCAACAAACAGAAGTTATGACTGTCACCAAAGATAAACAGAACATCAATACAACTATAGATGGCAGGACACTAAAACAAGTAGATGAATTCAAATACCTAGGAAGTCTAGTGGCAAACAACTATTCACAAACAGCAGAGATAGACTCAAGAAGCATCGACGCTTGTTAAATCATTGGACATCGATCACCACTATTGTCCAACAAGGAAATAACACTTGAGGCAAAACGAGCACTATACAATACAATCTTCATCCCAACGTTGTGCTACCAATGTCAGTCCTGGACCTTAGATGCAAGAACAATTAGAAAAATAACCTCTACAGAGATGAAATGTGTTAGACGAATGACAAAAAACAGCCTAGGAGACAAGATCAGAAAAGAGGAACTGAGAAATAAGATAGGAGTAGCCCCCCCCCCCCCCCCCACGCCATAGAATATATAAAGAAACAACAAATAAACAACAGATAAAATGGCTTGGCCACGTGACAAGGCAGAGTGATCAAAATATAATACAACAAGCCCCCAGCAAACGTTGCGAGAATACCAGACCCAAGGGTCGACCACGAAAATGATGGATCGATGGAATATTAGAAGCACTAGGAAACATATCAGCTGCAGAGGCAAAGATAAGAGCAAAAGACCGCAAATTATATTTCCCTTCGACGCTCAAAGACAAATGAAGAAGGAAAGAAGAAGTATTGCAGAATTATTTTGTTATAGAGGGGCTACACGTAAGGCGACGACCATAAGAAGATGCTACAATGTTAATTACATCATCATATTGATCGGAAATCATCACTGGTAATGATACAGTGTAAATCAAATTTATTATCTCTCCGTCTTGGTCTTCAACAACACATTATCGTATATCACATAAATGGTTGGTACACATTCTGAAGACTGTATCTGTTTCTAAAGTTATTGATCTGAGAACGCTCTGGAGGTTACCACTGTTATTTATTTGAGACATGTGATCTAATGATAATGTTTATCATTCTACTGTCAGTAGCTAGGGAACAGTCAAATAATTGCAGTGCTACCGTAAAGCTGGTAGCAAAGAACAAGTGGTAGGAGTGAAACGTACACGCCTAGAGGCTATGGTGATAGCCTTACAAAGTAGAAACAACAAAATACTGACATCTCGGCCTGCATGCGGCCTTCTTCAGAAAACGAGACAGTTACAAAAGAACAACAAAATATTAATAAACTCTACTACATCATGAATGAGCGGGATAAGTAAAGAGAGATAAGAAGGATAAGAGATGAGATGATAGGATAAAAAGGAGATATGCTACATATTAAGAGAATACAAATATATAATATATTTTTTTTAAAAACATATGATAGCTAAACAATATGTTTAAATTAAGGTGAGACTTATCTGATATGGTCCACGAAAACAGTGTGTGGATGACTGAAGTGGAATGTGGATATGATGAGACGTGAATATGGTGGAGATGGTGGGACCAGTCACGTGATTAGACGAGAGGTCTGATAGGAGTCGCAGGTAATGTCAGTGACTATTCTGGAGTTCTTTCAACTCTCAACAATTCTCTCTACTTCAATAGCTAATCTCCCCGACTTAGCTGGTACTATAACCCGGCTTGAGTTATAATCATCATCATCATCAAGTACCGGGTCTAGTGGCGTAGGTGATCATGTCTCTCCACAACTTTCGATCTCGGCAGCTATTTACCATTTCTGTTGTTGACCTTCTGGCAAGCCATTCTCTTAAGCTGTCTGTTATTTTTTCTCTTTGCTTCCCTCTATCTCTTCGTCCCTCAATTTTTCCAGTTGTTACAATATATTCAAGTTGTTCTCTTCTCATTACATGGCCAAAAAATGATGATTGTCTCTTCCTAACATTGGAAATTAGCTCTCTTTTTGCTGTGACCTTTCTCAGAACCTCTTCATTACTCTTCTTAGCTGTCCATGGCATTCTCAACTTTCTTCTGTAAAACCACATTTCTATAGACTCCAGTGATTTTCTTGTCTGTTGTCCTATTGTCAATGATTCGCATCCATATGTTAAGACTGGCTCTACGTAACATTTAAGAACTCTTTTATCTTGTTTCTATTGTCAAAAATGGATTGCGTAGTATTTTCCTCATTTTTTGGAAATCTGCTTTTGCCTGAGCCATTCTGCATCTCACCTCTGAGTTATAATAGGATAACTATTATTAACTAGGATTACTAGGTTTGTGTTATTACATGATATTCTATTCTCTGTCTAACTTTTTTGTCATTGAACACAACTATTAGAATTACTGAACTACAAACTTCTCTCAGAAACACAAAGAACCTCTATGTCTAACATTTGAATACACGTCTAAACTAAACTGTCAAAGTCTGTTATCAATACCTAACTTTATTGGTATAATTAGTATGTACTATTTATCTGCAGTCGTTGTCCATTCAGCCAATTGCAAGTTGAACTCTGGATAAACTTTGTGGCACAATATGAATAGCAAGACGCCATCTTGATTCCTAACTAACCCATTTACTCTAAAATACGTGCAGTTAACACTTCTCCCATTTGCACACTCCCTTCTCAGTCTTTACGTTGTTATCAAATGCTGATTTCTGACATCGATCCTAGGGAAAAGTCAGGTTAATTCCCCCACCCTTTTCTAACAACTATAATTTGTCCATCTCCATTCCTAACAATTGCTACTGATATTGTATACTTCATTATGGGTGCAACTGTAGCATACAATTCAAAACTGTATTTCTCTTTTTATATTTCTGTCTACTTCCTGATCCATTAATTTTATTAGTTATATGAATAATAGAGTACATCTATGTTTGACGTTTCTTAAAGCATTAGAGTTTCTCATTTAGTAATGTTACTGTCACTTCCTTTTCCGTGGCTCCATTCACCTTTAAGAATATTTTTGAAAAACGTTAGTATATAAATTATGTGGGATACTAATGAGTTTGAGATGTAACATAAAATATATGAATTTTTTTTCTAGTTGCTCATGCTAAATCCAACAACACCTAAAAATGATGAACTGTCTTACCCTCAGCTAAAAAGTAAAAAAAAATATCAGCTGAAGTTTGCACTTAGTAGCAGATGTGGTTTAAAGTAATCAAATTCTCATTCATTTGAAACATGCATAAGTTCGCTGTGTAAACGAAAGGTGCTTATGTGTTTGATAATGGGTTAAAAGGCGCACCGGAAATCACAGCAACACGAAACTCACGGAGAACATACGGTGAGATTATCTCCTCGCACTGATGTTCTTTTACATTTACGTGTTGTACTCAGTTCTTAGCCTCAATATAACCTACTTTCAGCTAGCCAAGAACCCTCCTGATCGTTCCGCGAAGGCAGCAAGTAAAAGCTGCAGTACCCATGAAACGGAAGCTAAAAAGTCCTCACTAAATAGATGTATATAAATAAATAAATATATAAATAAATATATATAAAACATACGTCAAGTCACTGTCAGCTTAAGTGCGAATGTTGCATGCCCCTTCTCCTTCATGATCACAGACAGATTTATTATTCCTGTTGTCATCACCAAGCATACCGATGTTAAAAACAGTAACGTCACAAAAAACCTGGAATGTTCCGTTTTCTGTTGTACATAATGTATTACGCAATAGTAAATCTTAGTGAATGAGTTGGTTAGTACACTTGAACCTAATCGGAAGGGTCCGAGTTCAAATTACAGAAGTGGCTTCATTTTTTTTACGAACCGACAAGTTCAAATTGTTAGTCAGCCTCTAAAAGAAACAATCATTTTAGCAAGTCAGTTAGGCGGCAAGAAAGGACACCCCACGAAAGTTTCAGAGCACATACATTCTTTCTAATACCACATCAATGATGTTACAAAGTGACGCCACCAATATGTTTCAAACAACTTACGCTCAGGCGACTTTGCAATATAGCCAGTCACTGAACAGCAATCTCTTATCTGCTAATAAAATATAGCAATTGGTGAAGGTAGATAACTGGGCACAGACTTGGGGGTCTAAACATAAACAACATAATTACCACAGCTACAATTTTCTCACTTTCCCCGTGCAAAGAAAACATATAAACAGATCTGGGTTATCTTACAATACCTCAAACAGATTCACCAACACTTCTAGGAATCAGCTTTGATTATGTGTCTCTAGACTAACATGGCAACAAACCAAATATTGGCAGAATTCAAGTAAAGGTCACCGAAAAATTTGCGTTATTTAAAAAAAAAAATATGAGCGGATTCATACTAGAGAGGAGATTAAAAAGAAAGATTCTCAGATGCATTTGTACTGGAGCAGACTCGTTGTGGAATATTCTTTTCGGCAACAATGGCCATGAAAAATCTGTGAAAATTCAACCAGGTCTAAAAATGGCAATCCTTGTAGCAATTTTAAAAATGTATGGAATAAACGATAAAATTAGAGAAAGGAACAAATCTTGAGCCTCTTGTTCTCCGCATAAAGTACAAAACCCTCGTCCAATTCGAAGAGTTCACAATCATGTCGCTCACTGCATCAAAATTCCAAGACAGAGGCTTTTAAGGAAGATCTAAACCATGTGGCAAATGAGAACATTAAAAAAACAAAACGGGCATAAATCAAACAAAGACTTTTTCAACGTCTTTACATCTGAACTATAGACCAACTGCCAAAACACGTTCTAAAAATAAAATCAGTCCAAAACGTACCAGGGATGGCCTCCAGAAATGAGCAACCTAGACATTATTAAAGAGAGCACTGTAAGTCATGAATTATCCAAGAAAATATTCAAGGAATGCCTGGACACGAGTATTGACTGATGGATCCGCAAAGTAGCAGCTAACAAGTGAGATTGAAGTGTCTACATAACTTACCCAATAGAAATTGAAATATACTCTATTCCAGCCGGAGAAAGGTGGTATAATTTCAGAGCACAGACAGCGGTAATCCACACAACCGTTAGGTTCTCAACAATCATAGGGTCCTAACCATACAAGATTGTTATTCTCATCGATGCATGGTCAATTGTAGAAGCCATTCAAAGTCGACACAGGACAGACTTATGCAAGAAATAAAGAATAGAACATGTATGCTGTTAGAACATACCAAATATCGTCTGTGCGCTGCCGGGGCCCGAAAGGGAAGTAAAGAATAGCGGCGCTGTACCCTACCAGGCATGTTCGTAAGAGGCGAGAAAGGAGGGTTAGGCATGGGACTGGCTATCCCATACTGTAAAAAAATAAGCCGAAAAAACTTCACAAACATGAACAAGTCAAAGAAAGATAAAGTAAATCCGTCAACCAGGAAAGAGAAGGGCTCTCTGTCTAAGAGATGTATGACGCAATCCGGAGAAAGCCATAGGGAGTCCGGGTTGCCGACTCACCCTTTGTCTACCAGGAAATCATCCAGAATTGGCACCTGGAATGTTCGTACCCTTAACGAACAGGGAAAAGCGGCACAAGTGGCAGCAGAGATGACCAACTACAAGATAGATATTCTGGGAATGTGTGAAACAAGATGGCTGGGAGCGGAGAGAATAAAATTGAATACAGGGGAGATGATTTTATCATCAGGACACCAGGAACCAGGAGCACAACATAGCGAAGGGGTAGCTATAATGCTATCAAAGAATGCACAGAAGACACTAATAGAATGGGAGGCAGTGGGACCAAGACTGGTGAGAGCAACATTTAGAACAACCAAAAACAAAATAAAATTACACATTATACAATGCTATGCACCAACCAACGATAAAGATGACTCAGTTAAAGATGATTTTTATAAACAGCTACAATGCCAGATGGATGCAAGACGAGCCAAGGATATTATAATCTTGATGGGAGACCTAAATGCTAAGGTAGGATCAGACAACAGAGGCTTCGAAGAGATTATGGGAAAACATGGACTTGGAGATATAAACGAGAATGGAGAGATATTTGTGAATTTCTGCGCCCTTAATCAAATGAGCCTAGGAGGAACAATATTCCAACATAAAAGAATACACAAAGCTACATGGATGTCACCAGATCATAGAACGGAAAACCAAATTGATCACATATGTATTAATAATAAGTTTAAGTCATCCTTACAGGATGTAAAAGTATATAGAGGGGCAGATATAGCTTCTGATCATCATCTTCTGTTAGCCAAACTTAAAATTAAATTAAAAAGGTATACTACAACGAATAAGGGCAGAAAGTATTTCAATGTAGGGTTTCTTAAAGAACAAGGAATTAAAGATAAATTCGCAGTCACAATATCAAACAAATACCAAGTCCTCCAACAACTAGAAAATACAATAAATATAGAAGATCATTGGAAACAGGTAAAAAATATATGGAAAGAGACATGCGAAGAAACACTGGGGAAAAGAGAACGCCAGAATAAGGCATGGATGACAGCAGAGACCCTGGATAAAATTAAAGAAAGAAAGAACAAGAAAGCAGACATAAATAAAAGCAAAACAAGAAGTAATAAAGCCAAGACACAGGAAGCTTACACAGAGGTGAACAAAGAAGTGAGAAGATGCATTAAAAGGGATAAGAGGAAATATATAGATGAATTAGCTAAAGAGGCAGAAGAAGCAGCAAATAAAGGGAATATGAAAGAACTGTACAACAGCACAAAGAAATTAGGTGGAAAATACAAACAGATCAACACCTTTATCAAAGATAAGAAAGGAAATCTGCTTAGTAATATAAGGGAACAAATGGAGAGATGGAAGGAGCACTTTGAAGAACTTTTGAACAGACCCGGCTCAAATAATCCTCCAGATATACTACCAGCAGAAGAAGAATTACACGTTAACTGCGGAAAACCAAGCAAAGAAGAAATAATGAAAGCCATCAAACTATTAAAAGATGGTAAAGCCACAGGACCAGATGAAATTCCTTCGGAAGCCATCAAAGCAGATATTATCACCTCTACCAAGATGTTACATAATCTATTGGATAAAATTTGGGAGAGGGAAGAAATACCTAAAGACTGGAGAGAAGGTTATATGATCAAACTACCAAAGAAAGGAAGTTTACAGGAGTGCACAAATTATAGGGGAATTATGCTACTATCAGTGCCAGGAAAAATATTAGGCAGAATCATTCTGGAGAGACTAAAAGAGGCTATAGAGAAACACTTGAGAGATGAACAAGCAGGTTTTAGGAAGAACAGATCATGTGCTGATCAAATAACTACTCTACGTATAATAGTTGAACAAAGTTTAGAACTAAAATCCCCACTTTATATTGGATTCATAGATTACGAAAAGGCATTTGATAGTTTAGACAGAAGAATGCTTTGGAAGTTGCTGAGTCATTATGGAATCCCCATAAAGTTTATTAACCTGATAAAAACAATGTATGAAGGAACAAAATGTAGTGTGGTGCATGAAGGACAGCTTACAGAAGCATTTGAAATAAGAACAGGAGTAAGGCAAGGATGCCTTCTGTCTCCATTTCTCTTTCTACTGGCCATAGATTGGATTATGAAAATAACTCAAAACAACAGAAATGGGATCCAGTGGTCACTGACCAAACAACTTGATGATTTAGACTTTGCTGATGACATAGCTCTCCTATCACACAGCCACCAACAGATGCAAGATAAAATGAGTATATTAGATGAGAGATCACAACAGCTAGGACTAAAGATTAATAGAGATAAGACCAACATTATGAGAATTAATGCAGTTGGCAATAACCAAATAAAACTAGGAGAAATACCTCTACTAGACGTACAATCTTATATATATCTGGGCAGTAATATAGATAAAGAGGGAGGAACAGAAAACGATACCAAAATAAGGATATCAAAAGCAAGAGGAGCTTTCATTGCACTGGGAAACATATGGAAATCCAAAGAAATTAGGCTAAATACAAAAATACAAATTTTCAACTCCAATGTTAAGTCGGTTCTATTATATGGCTGTGAAACATGGAGAATAACAAAATTGACAATCACGAAGGTACAGACTTTCATTAATGGATGCTTGCGCAGAATAAAGGGATGGAAATGGCAGGACAAAGTCACTAACGTGGAATTATGGAAATGTACTGGTCAAATACCAGTGGATAAAGAAATACAGCGAAGACGATGGCGATGGATAGGACACACACTACGGAAACAAACTGAGAGTATTACACAACAGGCCCTTTTTTGGAATCCCCAGGGGAAAAGACAAAGAGGAAGACCAAGGAATTCTTGGAGAAGACAGATTGAAGCAGAGATGAAGATGATGGGGAAGACATGGAATGATCTTAAAAGAATTGCAAAAAACAGAACGACTTGGAAAGTGTTTGTTGAAGACCTATGCTCCACTGGGAGCTAAAAAGGTAGAAGAAGAAGAAGACTAATGAGTTTGAGATGTAACATAAAATATATGAATTTTTTTTCTAGTTGCTCATGCTAAATCCAACAACACCTAAAAATGATGAACTGTCTTACCCTCAGCTAAAAAGTAAAAAAAAAATATCAGCTGAAGTTTGCACTTAGTAGCAGATGTGGTTTAAAGTAATCAAATTCTCATTCATTTGAAACATGCATAAGTTCGCTGTGTAAACGAAAGGTGCTTATGTGTTTGATAATGGGTTAAAAGGCGCACCGGAAATCACAGCAACACGAAACTCACGGAGAACATACGGTGAGATTATCTCCTCGCACTGATGTTCTTTTACATTTACGTGTTGTACTCAGTTCTTAGCCTCAATATAACCTACTTTCAGCTAGCCAAGAACCCTCCTGATCGTTCCGCGAAGGCAGCAAGTAAAAGCTGCAGTACCCATGAAACGGAAGCTAAAAAGTCCTCACTAAATAGATGTATAAAATAAATAAATATATAAATAAATATATATAAAACATACGTCAAGTCACTGTCAGCTTAAGTGCGAATGTTGCATGCCCCTTCTCCTTCATGATCACAGACAGATTTATTATTCCTGTTGTCATCACCAAGCATACCGATGTTAAAAACAGTAACGTCACAAAAAACCTGGAATGTTCCGTTTTCTGTTGTACATAATGTATTACGCAATAGTAAATCTTAGTGAATGAGTTGGTTAGTACACTTGAACCTAATCGGAAGGGTCCGAGTTCAAATTACAGAAGTGGCTTCATTTTTTTTACGAACCGACAAGTTCAAATTGTTAGTCAGCCTCTAAAAGAAACAATCATTTTAGCAAGTCAGTTAGGCGGCAAGAAAGGACACCCCACGAAAGTTTCAGAGCACATACATTCTTTCTAATACCACATCAATGATGTTACAAAGTGACGCCACCAATATGTTTCAAACAACTTACGCTCAGGCGACTTTGCAATATAGCCAGTCACTGAACAGCAATCTCTTATCTGCTAATAAAATATAGCAATTGGTGAAGGTAGATAACTGGGCACAGACTTGGGGGTCTAAACATAAACAACATAATTACCACAGCTACAATTTTCTCACTTTCCCCGTGCAAAGAAAACATATAAACAGATCTGGGTTATCTTACAATACCTCAAACAGATTCACCAACACTTCTAGGAATCAGCTTTGATTATGTGTCTCTAGACTAACATGGCAACAAACCAAATATTGGCAGAATTCAAGTAAAGGTCACCGAAAAATTTGCGTTATTTAAAAAAAAAAATATGAGCGGATTCATACTAGAGAGGAGATTAAAAAGAAAGATTCTCAGATGCATTTGTACTGGAGCAGACTCGTTGTGGAATATTCTTTTCGGCAACAATGGCCATGAAAAATCTGTGAAAATTCAACCAGGTCTAAAAATGGCAATCCTTGTAGCAATTTTAAAAATGTATGGAATAAACGATAAAATTAGAGAAAGGAACAAATCTTGAGCCTCTTGTTCTCCGCATAAAGTACAAAACCCTCGTCCAATTCGAAGAGTTCACAATCATGTCGCTCACTGCATCAAAATTCCAAGACAGAGGCTTTTAAGGAAGATCTAAACCATGTGGCAAATGAGAACATTAAAAAAACAAAACGGGCATAAATCAAACAAAGACTTTTTCAACGTCTTTACATCTGAACTATAGACCAACTGCCAAAACACGTTCTAAAAATAAAATCAGTCCAAAACGTACCAGGGATGGCCTCCAGAAATGAGCAACCTAGACATTATTAAAGAGAGCACTGTAAGTCATGAATTATCCAAGAAAAATATTCAAGGAATGCCTGGACACGAGTATTGACTGATGGATCCGCAAAGTAGCAGCTAACAAGTGAGATTGAAGTGTCTACATAACTTACCCAATAGAAATTGAAATATACTCTATTCCAGCCGGAGAAAGGTGGTATAATTTCAGAGCACAGACAGCGGTAATCCACACAACCGTTAGGTTCTCAACAATCATAGGGTCCTAACCATACAAGATTGTTATTCTCATCGATGCATGGTCAATTGTAGAAGCCATTCAAAGTCGACACAGGACAGACTTATGCAAGAAATAAAGAATAGAACATGTATGCTGTTAGAACATACCAAATATAATTAGTCGTGGCAATGAATACCAACACAGTCCGGCACTCCCAAAAATGAGAAATCAAAGCAAGCTTGCAAAAGTAAATGAAGATCTCTAACAGTCCAATCCAACTTAGAACTTCATGGAAGTAAAGACGCTCCTGAAACAAGCCAGTACAGAGTGGCGAGAATTATCTGAAAAGTATAAGCCAGAACATGACAGCTTAAACAAGCTCAACAGACATGAGCAGGCCAAGATATTCAAACTCAAAACTAGATTATTGTGTCCTCAAAGGACACTTACACAAAACTCACTGACACTGCAATATGCGACTGTGGAACATCCAAGCGGATGCCAGACATGTTCAATAACTCGGTAGTTGTAGCTGGTCGAAGGCTCCGGCATCACTGCAAACGAATTAAAATCCATTATTGCTCAATAGTCCGTGCCGGTAGATTAATCTGAAGTAACAACTCATCTAACTCTTCTACCCCTTTCCATCCTCATCTGCCTTTCAGCGTCGAGGGGAGATATAATTTGCGGTCTTTTGCTCTTCTGTTCGCCTCTACTGCTGTTATGTTTCCAAGTGCTTCTAATATTTCATCGACCCATCTTTTTCGTGGTCGACACTTGGGTCTGGTGTTCTCACAACGTTTGTTGAAAGCTCGTTGTGTTGTGCTTTGTTCTTTATGCCTTGTCACGTGGCCAAACCATTTTATCTGTTGTTTCCTTATATATTCTATGGCGGGGGTTATTCCTAGCTTTTTTCTCAGTTCTTCATTTATGATCTTATCTCTCAGACTGTTTCCTGTCATTCGTCTAACACACTTAATCTCTGTAGAGGTTATTTTACTTATTGTTCTTGCATCTAGGGTCCAGGTCTGGCATTGGTAGCACAACGTTGGGATGAAGATTGTATTGTATAGTGCTCGTTTTGCCTCCAGAGTTATTTCCTTGTTGTTCAATAGTGGCGATAACTGTCCAATTATTTGACAAGCCTTGTTGCGTCTTGATTCTATCTCTGCTGTTTGAGAATTATCGTTTGTCATTAGACTTTCTAGGTATTTGAATTCCTGTACTTGTTTTAGTTGTTTGCCTTCTATAGTTATGTTGATGTTCTGTTTATTTTGGCCACATTTATAACTTACTCATCTAATTGAAGGATCCAAACAAAGAAAGGCAGCTGCAGTCCCCATTGTAGCAGCCACAGCACACGCCAAGCCACAGTAGAACTGTCCTTCGTAATACGATATCATCATTCATCGTAAGCAATCGAAATTTGGAAACTTCGAACCGGATGAAAAGCACAGCTCACGGTGTGCACAGACCACTAAACTCAGTAGCTCTGGCAGCAAGCATATAGGTCTTCAGTGTTAACAAGATAGATGAAATGCCATGAATTAGGTGGGTCATAATATAAAATATGTAGTTGTGGTGTAATTTTTTTCTGGGGGTGATAATCTAGACAAACATTCAGAGTTTGCAGGAGGGAATTCTTTATTTGATGTCACAACTAAACAAAACTAAGTTAGAGATTTTAAATAGCAGACCTTCAGATGTGTGGATTATTAATGTGCTAAAACCGTACGCTGGCTCTGCAATGCGCCTATTCGAAAGCTTCGTTCTGTCTACGGAAAATCTTCCAACAAAAGGTAGGGCCCACAATTCTGCAATGACTGTCCAAAGGTATCCTCGTCAACATCTGTTCTTGCTTCTCTCTAAAGACATATTCTCTTTCTTTCCTTCTTTTCGTTCTGCGATTTCCACAAAATTGAGAAACAGTCAATCCATCACCTTTAGATGTCATCTTTTTGTTGTTTCCTTCAACTTCTCAAATACATCTGCTTTCATAGACTGCAGAAACATTTAATTGGTCCAACAGGCTAAAATTGAGTTATTGAGTTATTTGCGGGTCATCATCATTGGACTCCGAACATGTCCATAGGTGCTCAGATCCCCTCAGTGTCCAGCGACTGACGACTCCAGTTCTATGTTGGTTGAAGTCTTCTTACACGGCCACTAAGTTTCTCTTTTCTGGCTGTGCCCATCTTAACTCCCATTTCCATCATCCGAAAAAGTGCCGTGGATCTGTATACTGTAGACCTCCGGGGAATATGGCGTCCTATTCGCTGGCTTCTTCAGAGGACTCACAGATAAGTGCTGATTTCCAGTGAACTTTTATGTTTATTTGTTTGTTTTTATTGATATTTGAAGGGACCATGTGATTGTACGCGCTTTCTATTTGATGTAAATCACTATGCCTCTTTTGCTCCATTGCATTTTGATACAAGTTCTTTATTTGATCACTTATACTCATCTTTGTTGTTGAATGCGCTATTTAACGCGTGACAAAATGGCGGTTTGTTTTCGCCGGTCTGTCGTCAAGGACGCGTAATTCATTTAATTTGTATAAGGCTAAAAAAATACATCAACAGTCTTCACAAAGCCTCAGCTCATGCACATGTTCACAGGGACAGTCATTCAGTTGCAGTAAGTCACCATTCGGAAGATTATAGGTTCCAACAGGGGAAGGCCACCTCTCAGCGGCCAACAGCAAAAGAACCGAAAGCTGGCAACCACTTAAAGCTGATGTTTTGCACCAGGATCAGTGAATAAGAACTATCCATATCATACCCTACCTCGTCACAGTGCTTTTAGTAACAGACTATCGAGCCTAGTCTGGCTAAGTGAGTAGGACATGGCAACCCGGTATTCCAAAGCGCCAAGCTATAAACCAGATGGCTAGATGGCAGCCCGTAGATCAGATCCGGCCTGCAATCTATAACTCTGTATCACTCTCAATACTCCAAGAACACAAATTTGGCTCACAGTAACATTCCTGCGTGATAAGCTATAGTAATCGGGTGAAAACCTCAAAGCCACTGCCTTGTTAGTTACCCATACTAGTGTAACCGTCAAAACGCATACAACATATTGATCCTTGAAGAGGAAGAAGACAAGAACACAGCCTCTAAAACTGGTATTATAGATTTTTCTGGACAATAAGGTACCAACCTCATCATCCAAAAATATGCCACTAGTCATGAACTATATATTCACTAACACTTTTCTCATACAAGTATTTCTTGGTCGCTTTGTGCAATGTGTAGTGGGTGTAGTAAAGGCCGCAATGTCATCATAGGTACTTGTCACTGCAACTGTTCACATGGGATCTATGGACACGACTGTTCCGGGTCTTGTCTCAGTGTCTGTCCTTTATTTGAGGAAAAATCCGGAAAATGCCTACAATGTAAACATCTTGGCTATACCTGTAATGACACTTGTCCCGATGATGATTTTGTGCTACAGTGCGAACAGATGTGTTCTGATGGCTGTGACATCATATGTACTCTCAAACGTCCGGACAACTGTTTCAACGACACCTGTGAACAGTCAATCGGGAATCTATACATGCAAGAGAACGTTCTATGGGTCAGACTGCACTCTCAAATCTCCGGACAACAGTTTAACGAAACCTGTGATTCCCACGTTCAGAAGAGTCTGCCGACTACAACAAGCCCAAGCATATGGACACTTTAATATGTTTCTGTGCTAGACATGGTTCATTTCTTGGTGTTTTTTCATGAATCCATGGCTCATATCTTGTTGTGTTTCTGTCCTAGCCATGGCTCATATCTTAGCTTGTGTGTGCTGGCCATGGCTCATATCTTGGTGTGTGTCATGTTAGTCATATCTCATATCTTGGTGTGTCCGTGTTAATCATGTCTCATATCTTTATGTGTGTCTATGTTTAGTCATATCTCATATTTTGTGTGTACCAGTGTTAGTCATATGTTATATCTTTGTGTGTGCATGTCTGGGTTAGTATTATCTCATATCTTTGTGTGCATGTTAATGTTAGTCATATCTCATATCTTTGTGTGTGCATGTCTGTGTTTGTCACATCTAATATCCTTGTGTGTGCATGACTATGTTAGTCCCATCTCATATCTTTGTGTGTGCATATCTATGTTAGTCATATCTACTTATCTTTGTGTGCATGTCTATGTTAGGCATGTGTCATATCTTTGTGTGTGCATATCTATGTAAGTTATATCTCATATCTTTATGTGCATGTTTATGTTAGTCATGTGTCATATATCTTTATGTGTGTCAGTGTTAGTCATGCCTCGTATCGCTGTGTGCATGTCTGTGTTAGTCACATCTCACATCGTTGTGTGTGCATGTCTGTGTTAGTCACATCTCATATCTTTGTGTGTGCATGTCTGTGTTAGTCACATCTCACATCTTTGTGTGTGCATGTCTGTGTTAGTCACATCTAACATCTTTGTGTGTGCATGTCTGTGTTAGTCACCTCTAGTGACTCGGGCAGATGGTGCTCGTAAACCTGGGAGGGCCGACCATCTAACGGCAGAATCCCCCTACAGAAAAGACAATCTGCTGCCTTGCAGGAAGATTGGGGACAATCAAAGGCTAGGGAAAGCAAACCCGAATAAAATGCTGGCTGAAATCGGATGCACTGGGCCACTGGCAATACACTGGCAATGATGTTGGTTCATTCATTTATTAATTTAAAAATTTATTATATTTTGCTTAAATTATGGTTTTTATTTACTTAATTAAATTACATTTATATAGACCTTTTTTTAACGAGAGCAAATGTGTATTTAATGGACATTCTCACAGAAAGTCAATAATAGCAAACAATTTTTACTCAGTCTTTAGTTCTAAAGCCCCCCACCCCTCCCTCGGCAGACCGTAGTATTGGAAAAATGCTGTAAAGATAGTTTTTTCAAGTATTATATATATATATATATATATATATATATATATATATATATATATATACATATATATGTTTAGTGATAACTATTAAATATGTAATTCTGTAGATGTGGTTTTTATTATTGAAGAAACGTTTGATTCATTTGGGATTATAGCAGCGGGATGGGGGGAGGGGAGTGGGTTTGAAAGGGGGGAGGGGAGAGTTGGGTCTTTTTAATTAGGTCTCTTTCCAAAATATATTGTTTTACTTGTTCATGTACACACAGTAAGAAGGTATTTAGAATAGCTTTAGAAAAATTGGTTTCTCTGTACACTGTTATAGAACAGGTATCCAAATTATAGCGTTCAAAAAGAGTAAGTGGGGTTTTAAGTGAGGTCCTACCTAAGAAGAGATAATTCTCCTAAATTTAGAGATTGAAGAACACTCCGAAACACAAACCACAACAAATCCCTTGTAAAGGCAGGCATCAAGATTTTCATCCAGCTCCCATTTTCCGCGTTGGACTTGATTTAACTCTGAAACTGTATCTACAAGACCGCGAGCGAGAATACCACCAGCTGTCAAATAAATGCATCATGCACGAGGGGTTAAAGCTGTGAGGGTTTAAACTTAATGAGTGGCACTCTGAAGTTTAGGATAAAAGATGAGCAGGGAAATGATGATTTGGATTTTTTCTTTTCCTACTCCCTCTTTTCTTCTCCGTTTAGAAAGCAGTTTGCATTGCAATGTATGTCCATATTGTAGCTTACATCAGGCACCACATTATTATGAAACTCTTTGTACAGAGCGTCGCAGCAGGAGCTAATCTGATCATCAGAAAAGGTCCCCTGTCGAGGAAGTGTTTCGGCCCTTTAGCTTCTTGACACTCTAGAGGAGGTGGCCCTCCTGGGTCATGACTCCCAGATGTCGACCTCCTGCTGCATTGCCTCTAAGGCTTGCACAGTATGTTCGGCACAACTACACTTAATACACAAAACATTCGAAAATAGTTAACCTAACCTATGTCTTACACTGTATGTTCGACACAAAATAACTACCACTTAATACATAAACCACTTGAAAATAGTTTAACTACCCTAACCTAAGGCTTACATTGTATGTTCGGCACAAAATAGCTACACTTAATAAGCAAGACACTCGAAAATAGTTTACCTTACCTGTCTTGGTGTATCCCAGCACGTTTCTGCGCTTTCCAGTCGATATAACGTGGCTACTATTGACAACGCAATTTTATAGACCCGTCAGTGTCTGACTTCCGTGGGAATTCGTAAGTTGCGGTTGAAAAATTAGCGCCTAGTTGTCTGGCCTTCCTATTGTTTTGCACCACTGTACCACACACTGTATTCAGTGTATCTCTGGTAGATCATTTAAAGAAGTTGATTTCACGTTGCTTAGGGCTAATTGATCACTTGGATCACTATCTGCAATTAGAGGGAGATCTGCGACTGCAGTCCTCTATATCGATATTCCCAGGATTAGTATCCTGAAGAAATAATCCTTACACGAGCACTCGATCCATCGTCTATTGAGGCTACCAAGGTCCTCTAGCATCTAATATATCCGTTCAATAATTCTTGCTCAAACTCTCCATCAACACAACGTAACGGTGATTGGAAAGCGTATCCACACAGCATAGAGAAGGACAGAATTTCTCTTTTTTTCATAGGATTTTTCCTTATCAGAAAAAAAGTATGTTGATGATTCTGTACTTTCTGTTATCTGACAACTGTTATCGCCTAGAGAAAATGCAAACCATCTCACTATCAGTTCTTTTCTTTTACTTTAAGCGCGTGCTTTTCACATTTCTTCCAGTATTCGATGTTTGTAGGATGGCATCACATACCAAATTGTTATCATCATTAGGTCGCATGTCCATTGCAAAAAGTTACATTCATCACAAACTGCGTAAAAGAATCTCTGTCTCTTGCAGATGCCCTCCGTCCTCTGTTGTCAAGTTGAAGGTCTCTTTAATATTTTCAAACCACCTTCTTCTTAGTTTGTACTGATGTGTCGTCCTGGGACCATACCTTCCATTATTGTTCTTTCCAAACTGCTATGTTTTTTTATGTGTCCATAGCATTTTAGTTTCTTCTGCAACATGATGTTTATAAGCCAGTTGACTTTAATGTTTAGTCTTTTAATATCTTCAATTCACTTTTGTAGAGTATTTTAAAGATTTTCTGTAGCATTTTGTTTCATATGAACCGATTTTCTTTCTCGCTGTTTGCAAGACTGTTCATGATTAACAATCATATATTGATATCGATAGGTATATATGTCCTCTGTAGTTTTGATTTTACTGCATTTGTGGTCTAGTGCGGAAACAGGTAAAGAACAAAGGTAAAGGTAAAGTACGAGACTTGAACCGGCGTCTTAGCACGCGAGTTTACACCCATATGTGCTCGGCCGCCTATCCAGAAATGTTCGGATATTTCTGTATAGTGTCGCCTCAAGCATCGAAACTCAGATGCGAGCCAACATTCCTCACCTTCCCAGGATAATACCCTGGTACCCATTTCTGCCAACGGCTGGGTCGACTGTGGGGGTATTTTTTTTTTCCAACCACGAGTACAACTCACACTGGTCCCAGCTGGAATCGAACACGGGTTGTCCGAACGTCGGTAGTCCAGTTGGGTGGTTTTCCCAACTAGGCTACCGAGGCCCCCCAGGTAAAGAATATATGGTGCCATATGTTCTTCATTTAATTTTTGTGTTGCTATTGCTAATCTTCTTTTGATCTCTTCCTGGAAGACTCCATTGTTAGCTACTACCGATTTAGAGATTCACAGTTTGTTACGCTTTGAAGTTCTTCACTGTTGATAATGATTTTGCGTTTGCTTTTTTGCTTTGTCAATGTGCATTCTCCTGGTTTTCTTTGTATTTAGAAAGAAGCTTTGCTCTTACTTTTTTCACTTTTTTATTTTTAACTCACCCAATTATCTATTTTGTCCTTTAGCACTGTTTGAGAGGATAACTATGTCATCAGCGTATCTGAGTTCTGGAATTGTATCACCATTTATTGAGAAAGCGTCAAACTTCCTTCACAAATCTGTCAACGTTGCTGACATTTCTCATGATGTTCACAGCCTAGATGTTGAACAGGCATTGAGAGAGAATACGTCCCCGCCTCACGCCTTTCTAAACATACAAGCCCAGATTTTCTCCCCAGCAATACCCACATTGTGAATTTCAAAAGTGATGACCAGTTCACAAGTCTACCCTCAATGTCCCCGTCACTCCTGAATCTAGGCAGCCTCTCCTAACTAACATGAAACTCCAGATGTCACACGACGGCTGCAAAGTCACGAACAAGAATCCAGCATCTGGCGCGTCATTACGAGCGTACGGCAGATTTATGGATGTACCATTCTTCCTCATGATGATAGCACAAACAACAATTGATACGCTCACAAACGCTCGATTACCAACGCGGCCAAGAACGCACTCAACACTGTAGCGATGACGCAAAATCCCTTAAATGAAACATTCGTCCTTATTTTCTCCTTCTTCCTCCTATTCTTTATCTTCTTCTACTTTGCTTCCTCATTTGCCTTTCAGCGTAAGGGGAAGATATCATTTTCTGTCTTTTGCTCTTCTGTTTGTCTCTGCTGTTGTTATGTTTCCTATCTGTCTTCTCCAAAAATTTCTTGGTCTACCTCTTTGTCTTTTCCCCTGGGGATTCCAAAAAAGGGAGTGTTGTGTAATACTCTCAGTTATCTTCCGCAGTTTGTGTCCTATCCAGCGCCTTCGTCTTCGTTGTATCTCTTTATCCAGTGGTATTTGACTGGTACATTTCCATAATTCTATGTTAGTAAATTTGTCCTGCCATTTCCATCCTTTTATTCTGCGTAAGCATCCATTAATGAAAGTCTGTATCTTCATGATTGTCAATTTTGTTGTTATCGATGTTTCACAGCCATATAATAGGGCTGACTTAACATCGGAGTTGAAAATTTGTATCATTGTATTTAACCTAATTTCTTTGGACTTCCATATGTTTCCCAGTGCAAAAAAAGCTCCTCTTGCTTTTGATATCCTTATTTTGGTATCATTTTCTGTTCCTCCCTCTGTATCTATATTACTACCAAGATATATGTACGTCTAGTAGAGGTATTTCTCCTAATTTTATTTGGTTATTGCCAATTCTGATAATGTTGGTCTTATCTCTATTAATTAAGACAGGAGTAGTCACATTTATTTTTTTCATGAAACCATTCCTATAAGCTCGGGTTTTCTTCATTAAAAAAACATATTTCTCACGACCAGCTTTGTTTTAACAAAAATTTATTTTTATTTGCATGTTAGTGTGTGTATATCGTGTTCTAGAAAGCAAGGTGAATTCAAAGAAATGCATATAAATAATAAATTATTATATTATAATTATTTTAAATGTATATTTGTATGTGTGTTGTATGTTTGTTCCAGCTGAAGGCCTATTGAGCCGAAACTCGTTCTGGTTTGTGTTGTCCACTTGTTACGTGAAGCTTTAAAAATACTTTTTTTCTATTAAAAAATATATTTATTTCCATTTCCCCTCAAGAAATCCAGTTATTTTAATATTAGTGAACGTGAAGATGTAATAATGGAGGCCATAGGGATATGCTATTGGACTGGGAGACGTCCATTGAACGAGTCAACTTTTCTGTTCTGAGTAAAAACACACACACACACACACACACACACACACACAAACACACACACAAACACACACATAAACACACACACAAACACACACACACACCTTCACACACACACACACACACATATATATATATATATATATATATATAGAGAGAGAGAGAGAGAGAGAGAGAGAAAGAGAGAGAGAGAGAGAGAGAGAAAGAGAAGAGAGTTTGAAAGCAACACGTTCGGTTATAAATATAATATGCTTTCATAAACTATCGCGTTGCTATACAAATTGTATAAATAAATTACATTAGTAAAAGTTTGCTTATTGAAGTTAAATATGCGATCTATAGGTGGTCTTGAGCTCATCGAGTACGAAAAAGGAAAGAAAAATGTTCACACACAAAAAACTTGCCAATTTCTTTGTGTTTTTCATATTCAATAATGTTAAACTGAGAAATTTAATACACAATAAAGGTTACCGTATACGGTAAAATAAACAAATAAGCTCCGGTTAGGAGTACTAGACAAGGACTGATTAGAGTAGAATCTCCACATGCGAAATTTGACACCTTCGGACTATGTAGTACTGTCAAAGCAACTTTAAAACATCATGCGTTTTGGTCTACGAAAGCTAATCTTAACACTGTGTGTTTACCTTATCGACACCTCAACTCAACATATCCATCAACACCTCAGCTTAACATATCCATCAACACCTCAGCTTAACATATCCATCAACACCTCAGCTTAACATATCCATCAACACCTCAACTCAACATATCCACCAACACCTCAGCTTAACATATCCATCAACACCTCAGCTTAACATATCCGTCAATAACTCAGCTCAACATATCCATCGACACCTCAGCTCAACATATCCATCGACACCTTAGCTCAACACATCCATCGACACCTTAGCTCAACACATCCATCGACACCTCAGCTCAACATATCCATCGACACCTCAGCTCAACATATCCATCGACACCTTAGCTCAACATATCCATCGACACCTCAACTCAACATATCCATCAACACCTCAGCTTAACATATCCACCAACACCTCAGCTTAACATATCCATCAATAACTCAGCTCAACATATCCATCAACACCTCAGCTCAACATATCCATCGACACCTTAGCTCAACACATCCATCGACACCTCAACTCAACACATCCATCGACACCTCAACTCAACATATCCATCAACACCTCAGCTTAACATATCCATCAATAACTCAGCTCAACATATCCATCAACACCTGAGCTTAACATATCCATCAACACCTCAGATTAACAAATCCATCAACACCTCAGCTCAACATATCCATCAACACCTCAGCTCAACATATCCATCAGTACCTCTGCTCAACATATCCATCAACTCTTCAGCTCACCACATCCATCAACACCTCAGCTGAACATATCCATCAACACCTCAGCTCAACATATCCATCAACACCTCATCTCAACATACCCATCAGAGTATGTTTTTTGGGCAATTAGTTTGCCCCCCATGTCCACTTCTACTCGTTTGACTAGACTTTTTATTCTGTTACAGAAACACCACGTGGAGGTGAAGTAGGATCTTGATAAGATTTTGCTCGCCCTGAGTCATTGACCACTCTAAACTCGTTTTCTATTGGATATGACTTTAAAGAGCTGATTTGAAGCAATATATGCTAACGGAGATAAGCTACCATGGTGAAAGATTTTGATGGAAGCACGTGGTAATGTGGGCAACACAACACGAATAAATATAAAAGTAACGACAACGGAATTCACTTTTGTTACAGTTTTCACAGCGCTCCAGTTTGGCGTTCAATTGATATCTATAAATGACTTAAGTGTGGACAAACTGACAACTTATGCACATCAACATTAATTGTCATGACTTTCGACGTAAATAATCAAGTCTCTTCATAGCTCTCTGTTGCTACAGTAGTTTATCAATTCTGAAAATGACTGACGTGATTGTAGTTTCAGTACAATGAAACGAAACACAGAAAACAGTAAACACCAAGGAACTAGTAATTATTTGTGTTTGTTTCTGTTGTTTGTTTACAACATATGTCCTCGATATGTTGCTCTATACTAGTACACCTGCATCACTTATATGTGCCTCATGTTTGGATTTTTGTCGTTATAAATGTATGTGTATTTTATTTATTGTTATTGTCTGATCTTATGTAACCTTTTGATGAATGCAGGAAGGATTTTGATAACGAAAGAAGCATTTACTTAACCGCACAGCCCGTTCGATAATGTTGCTATCTACGTGTTGTTAGGAACCCTACAGTCTGATTTCAAACAACATGACGAGATTTTAAACAAACCTGGTGTTAAAATGAGCTGTGGGCGGTACAAACTACTTGTTACACAAGTGGAAACAGACGCACAGAAAAAGTAGTAAACAAATACAAAAGTGCGAGATTTATACAAGTTTCTTGACAGTTCATGGTGTGAAAATTAAATTGTGTGCATTTACGTTATTTTGCAGGTATCTGAAATTGCCTTTGTTTCCATCATGTTTTCAAAGATGTACATAGCTGAAATGTATCATTAGTTAATGCCTTACTCATTAAATTCACAACACTAATCTAGCGAATTTATGAAGAAGTTGAGCGATAATTCTTTTATATCATCTATATGCATATGGTTTAAACATAAAGCTATCGAACTGTTCTATTATAAAGAGTCTATACTATATATCTATACTCTATATCTATACTCTATATCTATACTCCAAATCTATACTCTATATTTTCGAATCGTTTACAATCTTCCATAAATGTTTGTTCTTCTAAACATTGAAGACTCGAGTATCCACTCTAAGGAATATAATGTTAGCGCTCGTAGTGTTTGTATCCAGTGGCACATCTATAGCTATTATGGTCAACACTGCACCATTGTTGTCTTTTTCCCCAGGAAAATAGTTCGGTACCCATTTTTGGTTTGGTGAAAGTACAAGCGGCCGACTAGGATTTAATCTGACTTCTTGTTCTCAGCAGACTAGTTAAGTAATCACTGCTCTACCGTGGCTGTCTGGAACTCACATATCAGACATTACAAACAAAATACCCAGCACACTACACACATATTTAAATCACTGCTCTACCGTGGCTGTCTGGAACTCACATATCAGACATTACAAACAAAATACCCAGCACACTACACACATATTTAAATCACTGCTCTACCGTGGCTGTCTGGAACTCACATATCAGACATTACAAACAAAATACCCAGCACACTACACACATATTTAAATCACTGCTCTACCGTGGCTGTCTGGAACTCACATATCAGACATTACAAACAAAATACCCAGCACACTACACACATATTTAAATCACTGCTCTACCGTGGCTGTCTGGAACTCACATATCAGACATTACAAACAAAATACCCAGCACACTACACACATATTTAAATCACTGCTCTACCGTGGCTGTCTGGAACTCACATATCAGACATTACAAACAAAATACCCAGCACACTACACACATATTTAAATCACTGCTCTACCGTGGCTGTCTGGAACTCACATATCAGACATTACAAACAAAATACCCAGCACACTACACACATATTTAAATCACTGCTCTACCGTGGCTGTCTGGAACTCACATATCAGACATTACAAACAAAATACCCAGCACACTACACACATATTTAAATCACTGCTCTACCGTGGCTGTCTGGAACTCACATATCAGACATTACAAACAAAATACCCAGCACACTACACACATATTTAAATCACTGCTCTACCGTGGCTGTCTGGAACTCACATATCAGACATTACAAACAAAATACCCAGCACACTACACACATATTTAAATCACTGCTCTACCGTGGCTGTCTGGAACTCACATATCAGACATTACAAACAAAATACCCAGCACACTACACACATATTTAAATCACTGCTCTACCGTGGCTGTCTGGAACTCACATATCAGACATTACAAACAAAATACCCAGCACACTACACACATATTTATTGTCAACAAACATCTTGGTATTTCTTATTAGAGTTAACCCCTACAAGTTTATAAATCAATAAAGGACACCATGTTGCAAGTTAATATCCCATCTAGATACAATACAATCAGAAGCATCCCCAGAGAAGAGTGATGATTGTTATGTTAACATCATCAAACACTACAGATAATTAACCTGAACACTCCGTGGATAAAGAGAAACGTGGTTGATACAAGCATATGGGACATTACGGAAAGGTGCATCCATTTAAAGTAATGGTTAGAAATAAAGACAAAAAATTACATTGTGCGCGTCTCGTAAACAACGCTTAAATAAGCATATGCCTGATCGATACTAAAATTGTAGTTCGAAAAGTATGTCTGGGGACGTATGTAGTGTCTTATGGGGGTGAGGATTCAACTTTCACTGCACTAGATCACAGCATGTGAAAGTGAAGGAGGGGAGGGGTGGTGGGAGATGTAGAGAACATAGAACAAATAGTAAGTAGATCAAATGCGAGCGGAGTAACGTAAGACAGTTATGAAAGTAAGGTATATTAATATGTGTAATAGGCAATAAGTACAGTACTATAGATGGCTCCATCAAGATTGGCGGTTGTCTAGAGAGTTAATTTCAATGAAGAACAGTATTTAGAAATTACGTATACCACTATACATCGTGTGAAAATATAATGATTAATAAATTCGAATATGAATGATTCATCGTCTGTGATTAGTGGATGTGTCAAAACCATTGTTTAAAACGTTGTGATGTGATATGCGTAATACTGTCAACATAGTAGAAGTCCAATCAAGAGATAAATAAGAAGCAATCTAAAAAAACCATAGCACACTAGGGGCACATTCACTGGTCAGGAGGTCTACACAGATTCACTGTCGGCACATGATGATCGTGCTGCTTACAGCGACCTGCAAGTGTACACCTTGAGCTGCTCAGTTTGTTGTGTGTTCAGAACTCAACATCTTCACAAAAACAGTACGAACGATCAGCATAAACACTTTGTTGGTTGCTGAAATGGAGGCGTTGCCTACATGGGAATGTCCCACCTGCAGTGACGCCAATCAGTTCTAAAGTCTACTTCACATTTGCTTGTACATGTCCATGGTATCGGCATGTCAATGTTTCTTGGTTTTATTTACTCGTTTATACACATTGATTTTAATTTGCCATGGTGGTTGGCGTTTGCAACTATGAATCATTACAGCCCTCGAGCATGTATTTTGTTCTCTGTCATGGTTGTAGAAATGCTTACTACAGTGGCGAACAATATTTAAAACACCGTGCAACAGGAGCTTTGTGGAAGAATACGTTAATAGCAGCTATTTTATTTTGCACTTAACTTCCAAATCACTATACTACAGCATCACTATATGGCAAATTTTCATGTTTAAAATATGCTTTTTATGTTGTAATGGTACTTTGTAGATATGTTTTCTGTGACAGTATCTTCTGTATCTTTCACAGAGAAATATAACTTCTTGTGACAGCCATTTCTGGCATAAAAAGGAATATTTGCTACTTAATGCTATGTGTGATTTCCTTGTATAATGAACTCTCTCTCTCTCTCTCTCTCTCTTTCTCTCTCTCTCTATCTATCTATCTATCTTTCCCCATCTGCCTGTCTCATTTTGTTTAATTAATCAGACTTCTTAGCCTAAACTCGCCATTATCCCATAAAAATACATTTCCATTTATGTGGCCTTTAGAACGTCTCGAGCTTACTAATTATCTATAACTCAGCTAAATGTCAATGTTGATTACACAGAACACTGAAGAACCATTTTCTCATTTCCAAGAATAATACAACTATTACACATTGAGCCGTGCCGGTCTATAGTATATTTTGAGGTTTCAATATTTCGTCACTTGTAATTTTGAAATTTATTGTGTACACCTCGAAGATGTTTACTCAGTTCTACAATCGTATTGGCTTAAATGACATAATTCAACTACGTTCAAAATGTTCGTTTTTTACTTTCATTAACTGTATACTGATGGCGCACATTAAGTTTGTCCTATTTGTTGTCTATTTTACTCGAGCCGAGTTTGGATCCAGACTTGATTGACATAACCAAGGGGCTGACCAACGATCTATAATTCTGTTTGGTTACAAATGTTCAATAAACGCTGGGTAGACTTTATAAAACACATAACATGTTGCTTTACGATAAATAAAAGAGCAATATTTGTGATGATTTGTTAAGATAGAAATAGTAATGTACTGTTGCTGCATGAATTAAAATAAAACTTGATGTGGAGAACGACGTAACACTGAAAGCAATCAAGAAAACAAGAGAAAATATGTATGATAATGTAAGTAACTTAGACTTTTAGACAGTCAGGTTATGCTAAAAATTCGACGTCAAAGTACTTCAGGCAAACTCATAGGTGCTCATTTCCCAAAGGGTACCATGCAAGAGATATGTATACTGATGGATACAGTGTAGCGCGTATGTCTTTTATGTGTTCGCATTCGATGTTAATAATCCACACTGTGAGCAGTAAGGTTCATTATCAATAGTATCATGTTACCTTCTATAAGCCTAGATGTCGTTCCCTACCCTTTTATAATGGCATATATTACCGCTTACCTTTTAGGCATTAGGACTTTTGATATGACGAACTCCAGTTTGACAAATGGAAATACTCACACCAGCTTTTGACATTTCAAAGAATCTATATATACCAGCTACTCATTTGTTCATCATCATCATCAAGTTCTGTTGACATTCTGCCAAGCCATTCTCTTAAGCTGTCTGTTATTTTTTCTCTTTGTTTCCCTCTATCTCTTCGTCCCTCAATTTTTCCAGTTATTACAGTATATTCCAGCTGTTCTCTTCTCATTACATGGCCAAAAAAATGATGATTATTTCTTCCTAATATTGGAAATTAGCTCTTTTTTTGCTTTGACCTCTTTCATGACATTTTCATTACTCTTCTTAGCTGTCCTTGGTACTCTCAACATTCTTCTGTAAACCACATTTCTACAGACTCTAGTAATTTTCTTGTCTGTTGTGCTATTGTCCATGATTCACATCCAAATGTTAAGACTGGTTCTACATAACATTTAAGAACTCTTTTTTTCTTGTTTCTATTGTAATCAATGGATTGCACAGTATCATCCTCATTTTTGGAAAGCTGCTTTTGCCTGAGCCATTCTGCATCTCACCTTTTTTGTACATCTCCCGTCTGAAGTTAACAAAGTTCCCAAATATTTAAATTCATTTACCTGTTTTAAAATTGTTTAACATTGAGTTTCTATCGAGACTTTGTTCTTTAACTATTCAACATTATCTCCTAAACAATATCATCAATTATGCGCTAACCATTTAGGTTTGAATTAAAATGATGTATTTTCTTCTCTATATATTTTACTAGAAATGTACCCAACTCATATGTGGATTTATTAATGCCAAGAAACATCACTAGAAAGAGCAACATAATCTCTTATTAACGTTCAAGCTAGATATATATAGAAACTTAGATAGGCACACTTGTATAAATATTAATATCTTTGTTTAATATTCTTG
Organism: Megaustenia siamemsis; assembly: GCA_032433765.1. Classification (NCBI taxonomy): domain Eukaryota; kingdom Metazoa; phylum Mollusca; class Gastropoda; order Stylommatophora; family Ariophantidae; genus Megaustenia; species Megaustenia siamemsis. The sequence goes on from JAVIAB010000092.1 coordinate 104,382,183, forward strand.
TTAACTGATGTCAGTCTGTGGTCGAAACGTTCATTTACTTTGTTGGTATTTCGTAAAACTGTTGCATATAATCTTATGTGTGTTATTCCAGCTACGCGTATTAGATTTAGATTAATCACTCCAGTGATTTTCTTGTCTGTTGTTCTATTGTCCATGATTCGCATCTATATGTTAAGACCAGCGCTACGTAACATTTAAGAACTCTTTTTCTTGTTTCTAGTGTCAAAAATGGATTGCATAGTATCTTCCTCATTTTTTTGGAAATCTGCTTTTGCCTGAGCCATTCTGCATCTCACCTCTTTTGTACATCATCCGTCTGAGGTTAACAAAGTTCCCAAATATTTAAATTCATTTACCTGTTTTAATATTGTTCCACCTGTCTTGCACTGAGGTGATGTCTTTTTCTTTGTTGTTACCATTAACTCCGTCTTTTTGCTATTAAGGCTGAGTCCTTTATTTTTGCTTTCTTTCACTATAATGTCCAACATTTCTTGTAACTCATTTTCACTCTTAGTGATTAAGACTGTGTCATCAGCATACCTTAGATTATTTATATTATGACCTCCTATTGTTATTCCAGGCATGCCCCTTATGGATCTTAAAATAATCTCACTATAAATATGAGACAAATCTGGTGACAGCACACAACATTGTCTAACACCCTGTTTTATTTGTTGAAACCATTAGAATATAATAGTGCAATTCTGGCAACGTGCCCAAAAGAACACTCCTTTGGCAGAATGCAACATGTTGCGTGCATTTCTAATGGAGGAATGAATTCAACACCAACTGTTGCATATTTCTTCTTCTACTTCTGCCTTCTTCCTGTGCTCAGAATAACATACAGAAATGGACAAGCCACCTCAATGAATTTGGTCGTTAATAGGAGGTCATCAATAGGAGGTCATCAATAGGAGGTCATCAATATGAGGTTATCAATAGGAGGTCATCAATAGAAGGTTATAAATGGGAGGTCATCAATAGGAGGTCATCATTAGGAGGTTATCAATGGGAGGTAATCAATAGGAGGTCATCAATATGAGGTTATCAATGGGAGGTCATCAATATGAGCTTATCAATGGGAGGTAATCAATAGGAGGTCATCAATATGAGGTTATCAATAGGAGGTCATCAACATGAGGTTATCCATGGGAGGTCATCAATTGGAGGTTATAAATGGGAGGTCATTAATAGGAGGTCATCAATAGGAGGTTATCAATAGGAGGTCATCAATAGGAGGTCTTCAATAGGAGGTTATCAATAGGAGGTCATCAAAATCAGGTTATCAATGGGAGGGCATCAATAGGAGATTATCAATAGGAGGTCATCAATATCAGGTTATCAATGGGAGGCCATGAATAGGAGGTCATCAATAGGAGATCTTCAATGTGAGGTTATCAATAGGAGGTCATCAATATCAGGCTATCAATGGGATGTCATCAATAGGAGATTATCAATAGGAGACCATCAATATAAGGTTATCAATAGGAGGTCTTCAATAGGAGATTATCAATAGGAGGTCATCACAAGTACTGAACGTTTTGTCGGCAAATGGTCTGCTGCATGTGAACTACACAAATCGCAGAGCCCCAAGAAATACTCAGAGGCATTGCTTTGAAATGAGCCGCGATAACTCAGTGGTTAGTGAACTGGATTACAAAGGACAAGAGGTAGGGTTCTATCCCAACCGACGGTTTCCGGGTTCACCCAGCCTTAAATGGGTACCGGATTTTTTTCTGGGAAAGTAAAGCGGCACGGGCGTAATACCGACCACATTACCCCAAAAAATCACGCGCCGAAGGTCTGTAAAATTTATGGTCACTAACACCATATTCCCTATACGCCACTTGGCGTGACGGGGGTACTTTACTCTTTTTTTTTTATTGCTTTGAAATATCATCAAAAGTGTACAAACATTCATAGAGAAAACCATAATAAACATCTTTTTGAAATTTGATGAAAGTAACAAACAATAAAACACAAGCAATCATGTCAACGTGTAGAATAAGTCAATAAAAACACGTGTAGCGTTCCAAATAAGACAAGAAGTACAGAGTATCGTAAACGTTCATTATAACAAACATCGAAAAAAATGTTTCCAATAAAAATTAAAAAATATTCGATGGCATCATCTCGTTGCATGTAGAACGTTGCACTAACCACAGCCCGTTGAAAAGAATACTGTATCTAGACAGATCTCCCATTTCGTTTGCAGTCAATCAATCAATCCATAATAAAACTGAAAATAAAGGTTTTGTTCAAGTAAGTCTTATGAGCTGAATATGAATAATCAACATAGAATTGGTTATCATTAATATTTTAGTTGTGTTGCTCATTTACACAAGTTAATTGTTATTTATATAAATTGCATATAACATTTCAATAATGCTTAATTAAAAAGATGTTTAATAATAGTTTTTAAAATTTCTTTGACAAATTTATTTTCTAAAAGTCTAAGGTACTTTGTGATTACAAATAGAATATTTCATGCCAAACAATGTCGAACTTGTCAGCCGCTGAATCGTTTCTTCTCTACCACATTATTTGACTAAGATATCGCCAGCACAGATAATTGCACCAGAAATATCAGATTTCTTTTTACTGTCTCAAAGTACTCCAATTTGATGTAAAAATCCCAATAAAATATCAGTTTATTTAGAGAGCGAAATGGATTAGACTCAGACATGTTCGCCCACAAATACTCCAACATTTCTAGGATTAGAGTTAAGATGCCACTATAAGATGAAAACTAGTAGCTGTGAACATACAGAGATCATTCAGAAACGAAAGGTCCAGTTAGCAATCCAGCCAGCAATCCTGGCAAAGTAATTCAGATTCCTCCAGCAAGTTTGGGTATCAAGACTATTTAAATCGGGTCACTGCATCTTCCTATACTTAGAAGAACTATCATTTAATGTCTATCTAGATAAATCCTATACAATCTATAAATTTTACCCCAACGCTATCGCCAGGTCCAACATTTTTTTCTGTTTTGTAGCAACAAACTTAAATCAATCCAGCTATAAAATATAACTTCTTTGCTGGCTGGGTTAGGAAAGGTAGAAACAACTAGAAAGAACATTGACTCTTTGAACGCTAAACAAACTCTTTGTACTACGGGTCAGACTGCACTCTCAAATGTCCAGACAACTGTTTCAACGACACCTGTGAACAGTCAACCGGGAACTGTGCATGCAAGGGAATATTCTACGGGTCAGACTGCTCTCAAATCTCTGGACAACTGTTTGAACAAAACCTGTGGACAGTTAATCGAAGCCATATCATATGTCTCATATCTTTGTGCGTGCATGTCTGTGTTTGGCACATCTCATATTCTTGTGTGTGCATGGCTATGTAAGTTACATCTCATGTCTTTGTGTGTGCATGTCTAAGTCAGTCATATCTCATATCTTTATGTGCATGTCTATGTTAGTCATGTATCATATATCTTGATGTGTGTCATTGTTAGTCATGTCTCGTATCGCTGTGTACATGTCTGTGTTATTCACATCTCATGTCTTTGTGTGTGCATGTCTAAGTCAGTCATATCTCATATCTTTATGTGCATGTCTATGTTAGTCATGTATCATATATCTTGATGTGTGTCATTGTTAGTCATGTCTCGTATCGCTGTGTACATGTCTGTGTTATTCACATCTCATATCTTTGTGTGTGCATGTCTGTGTTAGTCACCTATAGTGACTCGGGCAGATGGTGCTCGTAAACCTGGGAGGGCAGATCATCTAAGGTCAGAATCCCCCTACAGAAAAGACAATCTGCTGCCTTGCAGAAAGATTGGGGACAATCAAAGGCTAAGGAACGCAAACCTGAAAAATGCTTGCTGAAATCGGATGCACTGGGCCACTGGCGCAGAATACAGTGCAACGTATTAACGGGTGTTCAGTCAGAGTGGGTCTGGCGGACTCTAAATGTGACGTTCTGTCTGTGGGGGCGATCAACACACTTAACCTGACAGCTGACTTCATGTGGGAGTCTGGAAACTTACTCTGACTGAGTCCTGATCGCAGAGAGAGAGAGAGAGAGAGAGAGAGAGAGAGAGAGAGAACTCTAAAGGCCGAGCGTAAAAATACTTCATTCTAGAACATAAATAGTATAGTTTACCATAGACTTCGTATTTGTCAGTATAAAACAGTAAATATGAACAACGACACTATTTAATCATCATTACTGGGTGTCGTCTCCACATCGAGGGTTGGGGCGTCATTCCATTCTGTATCTTGCTTTGATGGTGCAGGTTATCATAAACTCACTTGTCCATCTCTTGATGTTACTCGTCCATGTTAGTCTTGGTCTGCCTTTTCTTCCCTTTACCTTGTATTTTACCTTCCAAGATTACTTTTAGTAGGTTGCTGTGTCTTTTAACATGCCCCAACAATCTCATTTGTCTTGTTTGAATTGTGTTTAGTTCTCTTTTCATTTTTCATTGTTTTAAGATTTCGTCGTTTGTTTTCTTTTCTTCCCATCCAATTATTCCTGTTGTTCTATAAATCGACATTTCAAAGGCTTCAATTTTATTGTTCTGTTTTCGTGTCTAATGTCCATGTTTTTGCACCATACAGGAATGTTGAGAAGATATAACATGTTGCGACTCTTAGTTTTAGCACTGTTGTTATTTATGTTGATGTTAGTATATTTTTCATGGCAAAGTATAGTTAATATATTAAACATATTCCAAGAGTTCGATCAAGAGTAAGGCGGCTTGACGTGACACCGGCCACATCACCCAGAAAATATTTCGGTGCTCATTGAAAGATATTGACACTAATACCGTATACCCCATATACCTAAAGGCTTCGAGCGAACATTTTCTTAAAAATTAATCTGCCGTTGAAAGATTTTGTATGTCATACGTGTATGTTTTTTTAAGACTGTACCTCTTTGCCCACCGTGACTCACTTCTTGTACTCAGTGTTTACGCTTAATTCAATACTTTTCTTCTTTAATTTATCATTTAGAATGCAATTAAGATTAGTTGAGTGTTTGAATTATTATTTTTATGTTTACGAAGACTGAAGTATAAATGAGGCTTGCAGGATTTAAAGCTAACAAATGAGGGGCAGATGGAAGACTGAATTATCTAATTTACTCCAAACTCTAAAGATAAATATATGGCGTTTCTAAGCGCAGAACACCGTAAACAAACAGCGATTGGACGGTGAGACGTACATTTCTTGTTTATGTTCAGCAGGTAAATGAACTCTTGGAGTTAAAAATCAATCATAAAGACCAGAGTGTGCCAGCCCAGATAAAATGGAAAAAATAACAAACATTTCTTCTGCGTTCACACTACATTACTCCCCTTCAGCGTACCTTTAAAAGTCGTTAAATTAAGTGGACATGGATGCGTTTGTCGCTAGTCTTATGGCAAACTTTGATGTTTTGCGCCTTTCTGCCCGATACAGCCGTGTCTGGCATATAAAAATACAGTAGAATCAATAAAATATTTAAAGTGAAATAAATAATTAAAATAGTTACTAGAGGGGTAGTTGATGGTTAAACGGATATCGTACATGTATTCCTAGGTGATTAAGCAGAAAGACAAGCTCTATTGACACATTGTTCCGTTTCAGTGATATTTGTTGTTTATACAAGAACAAGAACACACAAACGCCATGAGACGGTGGAGAGAAACAATCTTTAAATGACAACAATAGAAACAGCTGTGACATCATGGAACAGAGAATTAGAAGTGTCATGTGCATGAAAATCACGAGAATCATGAAACGGTGGAGAGAAACAATCTTTAAATGACAACAATAGAAACAACTGTGACATCGTGGAACTGAGAATAAGAAGTGTCATGTGCATGAAAATCACGAGAATCATGAAACGGTGGAGAGAAACAATCTTTAAATGACAACAATAGAAACAACTGTGACATCATGGAACAGAGAATAAGAAGTGTCATGTGCATGAAAATCATTACTTACCAGACAACACGGCGTCTTGTCGTTCGACAAGGGTATACTATGTTTGATCAGGCCATTGTATTATGAGAAGGTGCTGTGTATGTGGACTGTTAAATACCAAGATATACTTTATGTAGCCAGCATTGCCAGTTCGGAAAGTTCCCAGCGACTCATAGCTGACTAATTGCGTTAGAATCGGTTGGAGCAGATTTTGTTACGATTCTACTAGATCTCTCTGCAGTGATTCCGCAATAGATCAGTTTAGAACGACTGCTCTACCGCTGCTCCCTTCTGTTGCAAAGTCTCCTTAGAATTGTCTGTTCGTCTAATACTCGGCTTTTAACGAACTCTTTGGGTTTACCCCTCCCACCCACCTCCGCCCTCCCCCAACCACCAAAAAAATAGGTTAATACAATAAAGTTGTTATTAAAATGTTAACTCTCTTTGATACATTTTATATTACAAATGTAAAATAATGTATTGTTACATAGAAGAATATGCTATCATTTTTAAAAATCTAAATTAAAATTGCCACAAACATTTAAGAACCCTGTAGAACCACATTTTCTTAAATTTATATAGCCAAAATGTTCAGAAATAGGGTTGGCACACATTCATTCAGGTGTCGCTTTGTATGGTGGTCATTATATTTTATCATGTCTGTTCTATACATTAAAAAAAAAAATATAACGATCGTCATTTTCAAATATGACGTGAATTTCCGGTCAATATGGTGGATAGGCGACAGGAACCATTACAGGCTATATCTGAAAAGTGTTCCTTGTTGCAGTTTCCTCATATACCAAGTCAGGTTTATCGCAGAAGCTACTGAGTTTAGTGCTCTGTGCACACTGTGAGCTATGCGTTTCATACGTTTTGATCATGTTTCGATTGTTTACGATGAATAAAGACATTGTATGAAGGAGATCTGATGGCTGGTGTTTACTTTCAGTGCGGTTTCGCCTTATAACTTTTGGCGTGTGCTGAGACTGCTATGATGGAAACTACATCAACCTTTCTTTGTTAGGGAGATGAGATAGTAATTCGGATGATTCCACTGCCACGGGCGGTTGAGCAATTACGGATTTTAATTCGTTTGCAATGATACCGGGGCCTTCCATTACCATAATCATAATGGCTGTTCTATTGAGCTGATAGTTTAATAAGACGTTATGAGTCACACCCAATACAAAGATCGAAATACAGTGTCTCTAATAAATACAGACATGAAATTCAATGGGAAATAAATAATACGAAATAGGATCAAGTGAATTATAATGTTTAAAATAGGAAAATAATACAATTAACAGGGTATAAAGAGGTATGATTGGTGAGCAAGTGAGTTAATGAGTGGGTGAATGAATGAGTGAGTGAATGAGTAAGTGATGAGAATTAGGAAACCCTAATGATAGGAAGAAAAACTAAAAGTGAAACAGACCTAGAAGAAAGAAAAGTTTAGATTTTGAACTAAAATGATAATGTTGAAAAAAGATCAAATTAAAGATGAAAATGTTTAAAAGACAGGAATTTTTGGAAGAAATTCAATGTCGTCACCTCAGATCATGTCATTTGACTATTACCAAAGGTTTAATATTTTTAAAAATGATAGGCTACAAGTTAAGAAAGCATGAACATGTGAGAACCTGTCAGTATCGCAAGTCAGACACCACTACTTTAAATTGTTGTAACCACTGACTGGAAACTCTTTGTCAATACAGACTACATTTCCCCAGAATTAGTTTCAAAACACAAGGCCTTCTATGAAGGAGCACTTTGTGAAATGGTTAATAAGTTTGAGTAACGTTGTGAAAACAAGTTGTCAAGATTGTTTATTTTATGTGGACCTTTTTGAACGAACTTATTTTTAGCTTGGGATTTTATGGTTGGGATTTTTATTTATGATTTCTCTCTGCGGCAACCACCCCTGGTCTCAGCAGCGAGACCCGGCTTGAAACAACAGTTACTCATCGAAGGAAAAAGCATGACTACCTCCGAAGTCGGAGTTATCTGCCTGTGCGGCGAGGGACCCCTGTGCACACGGCTGCCAAGGAAAAATGGATTAACACGCAAAATTCAGTTCCTAGTCTCTAGGGATTTCGTCAGAGATGAAAGCTGGCGAACGCAACAACAACATTTTTAGCGAAGCTGAAGTGAAGCCTTTTAAAACTTCAAACAGCTTGGTAAACTGCCGTAAAGATTTTGGAACGGCTTTTAAGAATATTCACAAATGACTGTTTATGAGGATTAGTTCCGTTAAATGTAAACAGTTTTTTAAGAGAGATTTATAGAACACAATGTGTACTAAGCAATTTAGTGCGGGTTCTAGCAGGAGTGATGTCTAGTCCTGGAAACTATCAATAATTTCGCCGCACAAAGTGAGGTCAATGTGAGTTTATTTAACGGTCTCCGGAACAGCAAGCATCCATTCTTTGTATGGGTCCATATGGCATGTCTTCAATTATTTTACTATTTTTCGTGTATATAACAATGAGTTGTAATTGTGAAATAAATATGCTTTCTTTGATACCTTATCTCTTTGTCTTCTGCTACAACTTTCAGTCTTGTCTTCGATTCCTTGTCACTAGCTCAATATTTGATTTTATTTCCTTACGTCAAATGTAAACAGTTTTTTTTTAAAGAGACATAAAGAGTAAACAGAGAACAACTGTGGAAGATACTAACAACATACGGAGTAAGCCAACATCTAACCAACCTTATTAAAAGCCTCTACGTCAACAGCAGCTGCAGAGTCAGAACAGCAGCAGGCTACACAGACCACGTCGAAGTTAGATCAGGCGTAAGACAGGGGTGCGTACTATCCCCCCCTACTGTTTATTATATACATGGACAATATATGCAAGCTAGCCAACCCATCAGAGACAGGGGAGATCAACGAGCTTCTATTTGCAGACGATCAGGCACTAATACATGAAACAATAGAAGACCTACAAGAACACTTAAACAAACTCAACATCTCAAGTACAAAATACAACATGAAAATCAACATCAACAAAATACAAGTCATGAATGTCGCAGACAACTAAAACAAGTAGAGGAATTCAAATACCTATGAAGTTTAATGACAAACGATAATTCTCAAACAGCAGAGATAGAATCAAGATGCAACAAAGCTTGTCAAATCATCGGACAGTTATCACTACTATTGTCCAACAAGGAAATAACTCTGGAGGTAAAACGAGCACCATACAATACAATCTTCATCGCAATGTTGTGCTACCAATGCCAGACCTGGACCCTAGAAGCAAGAACAATAAGTAAAATAACCTCTACTGAGATTAAATGTGTTAGACGAATGACAGGAAACAGTCTGAGAGATAAGATCAGAAATGAAGAACTGAGAAAAAGCTAGGAATAGCCCCCGCCATTGAATATATAAGGAAACAACAGATACAATGGTTTGGCCACATGACAAGGCAGAAAGAACAAAACACTACACAACGAGCCTTCAACAAACGTTGTGAGAACACCAGACCCAAGGGTCGACCACGAAAAAGATGGGTCGATGGAATATTAGAAGCACTAGGAAACATAACAGCAGCAGATGCGAACAGAAGAGCAAAAGACCGCAAATTATATCTCCCTTCGACGCTAAAAGGCAGATGAGGATGGAAAGAGGTAGAAGAGGAGGAAGATTTCCTTACCTTTCCAATTCACACCTTTCATCTATTTCTCCCAGTATCTCGTCATGTCCCTACATATTCAATTAAACATTGTGTTAAGTTTGACTTCCTCTCGTTTTTGTAGTCGTTAGATCCATCGTTTATTATTTTTTTTTTTTTCAAAATTTGTAAATTTATATATCCAGTAACATTTTTCAATCCCTTTTCTAAATTTTTATTTTCAATAACATTTTCTCTCCATTACCCCACTCGTGTTTTCGGATTATATAATTTTTTTTATTCCTTTCCAAGAGTTATTACATACAGTCACTGCTTAATTTATTTCTCCAAAATCCTCTATCTGGTTGATCAGTTATTCCATTTTGTCCTGTTCTAATATCCAGACTAATTTATTCTTCACTACAAACGTTCGCACCTGCAGTATAATAAGCGCCATTAAGTTCCACGAAGGTTACAAATATTCCACAGTAATTCCTATCTTCCCATGTCTTGCTGTAGTGACATTTGGGCTACTCTGGTGTTTTTCTTTCTTCTTCTGTCCTTCCTCATTTCCATTTAAACATCGAGGGAATTTTTAGTTTGCGGTGTTTTACTTTTTCTGTTGGCCTCTGCTGCTGTTGGGAGCCGCGATAGCTCAGTGGGTAGTGAACTGGACTACAAAAGGACAAGGGGTAGGGTTCGATCCCAAGCGACGGCTCCGGGTTCACCCAGCCTTAAATGGGTACTGGATTTTTTCTGGGAAAGTAAAGCAGCACGGGCGTAATACTGACCACATTACCCCAAAAATCATGTGCTGAAGGTCTGTAAAACATAGGGTCACTAACACCATATTTCCCTATACGCCACTTAGCGTGACGGGGGGGGGGGGGGGGTACTTTACTTTTTACTTTCTGCTGCTGTTAGTTTCAAAGTGTTTCTAATATTTCATTAATCTACATTTCTCGTGGTCGGCTCTTGACTCTGGTGTTCTCAAAATGTTTATTAACTTAGTGTTGCCATCTTTAATTTTCCAGCTATATTCATGGTTTACTTTTAACTTTGCTGTTGAGAATGTAATTAAAATAAAAATACAGATGGTTAGCAATAGTGAGTGAGCTAGAGATGAATAAAAGAAGATGAGAACAAGTATGAGAATAAAAAAAAAAAAGTAAAGTACCCCCCGTCACGCCAAGTGGCGTATAGGGAAATATGGTGTTAGTGACCCTATATTTTACAGCACATGATTTTTGGGGTAATGTGGTCGGTATTACGCCCGTGCTGCTTTACTTTCCCAGAAAAAATCCGGTACCCATTTAAGGCTGGGTGAACCCGGAGCCGTCGGTTGGGATCGAACCCTACCCCTTGTCCGTAGTTGTCCAGTTCACTAACCACTGAGCTATCGCGGCTCCCACTAATTTTTAGGGAATTAGTAAAACCCAGGTGTCCTCGCCAGGGTACGAACCCCGGCTGTTGCCGTGGTAAGCCAACCGCCTATCGATGGCGCTAACCGGACACCCAAGTATGAGAATGAGATATTAAATATAACTTGAGAGAATGGTATAAACAGAGTATGAGTTAGAAATAAACGTTTGATGGAGATTATTAATAAAAATATAAAGGGAGGGTTAACAATTATAATAATACATTTTATAAAATAAGACCGAGAGAGAGAGAGAGAGAGAGAGAGAGAGAGAGAGAGAAATAGAGAGAGAATTTACATTAATGAATCGAACGAGAATGATGCCTACAGTAAATATAGCGTGAGGTACAGATGTAAAAATGTAGTAAAGTACCCCCGTCAGGTCAAATGGCGCGTATAGGGAATATGGTGTTAGTGACAGACCTTCAGCAGACCAGTGAAATTTTACAGACCTTCAGCACATGATTTTTGGGGTTATGTGGTCGGTATTAAGCCGTGCCGCTTCACTTTCCAAGAAAAAAATCCGGTACCCATTTAAGACTGGGTGAACCCGGAAGCTGTCGGTTGGGATCGAACCCTACCACTTGTCCTTTGTAGTCCAGTTCACTAACCACTGAGCTATCGCGGCTCCCTGAGGTACAGATGATAACTCATATTTTTTTTTTCGTTCGCCAGCTTTTTTTTTTTTTTACTTCTGTCGAAGTCCCTAGAGACTAGGGACTGAATTTTGCGTGTTAATCCATTTTTCCCTGGCAGCCGTGTGCACAGTGGTCCCTCGCCACACAGGCAGATAACTCCGACTTCGGAGATGCTCATATTTTTACCATCGATGAGTAATTGACGTTTCAAGCCGGGCCTTACTGCTGAGACCAGGGGTGGTTGCCGCAGAGAGAGATCATAAATAAAAATTGCAATCGGTGTAGCTCGGATTTGAACCCACATCCTCTATGTCTCGAGGCCGGCGTCTTGCCTCCAGTCCCCCAATAATAATGTACATGGCCTCTCTTAATAACTCATTTTAAGAGCAAATAAGAAAATTACCAAATTATATATGTATAAAAACGAGCGTATGTTTGTTTGGTGCAACAAATGAGTATTCATCCCATCATGCCTGTAGTAATTGGCATATTTGTCATTCCAAACAACAACCTTAAACTATTATTTCACCCTTATACACTGCGCCTCGACTCAGTCGAATTGTTATGTAGTGGTACTTGTTCCGGGTATTTAGCTATTAAGAAAACTCTAACCAGTAGCATGTCCGAATTAACTGGTTAATTACAGTGATGCAGTCCGTTGCATGAAATAGTCTCCAAACCGTAACATGTCCTAATCAAACCTGGTTAGTTACAGTGGTCCAAGCATTTACAGGCATCATCATGGCAGAAAGTCATTGTTTCTTTGTGTAAACATTTTACCTCAAACTTCTCAAGCAGAATGAAGGAAATAAAGAACATCTATACGATCTGTCATATCGGAAACCTGGGCCTAAGAGGTGACAGAAACTAGGATGTAAGAATTTAAACTTCACTATCCAACGTGAGATAGAATACCAAATGAAACCATAAGAAAAATGGTAGGAACAAAACCCTGCCAAGAATATATAGAACAACAACAACTTAAATGGTTCGGCCACCTGGTCAGAATGAATCCTCACCAATCACCATCAAGGGCGTTCTTCTCGAGAATGCATGGAAAAAGACCAAGAGGAAGACCCAGAAGAAGATGGATAGATGCAGTGACAAAGACATGTAACAATAACGGAAAATCACTAATTCAGACAATTCGAGCAGCACAAGAACGACAAATGATATAAACCACGACACCGTTTAGGTAATAGTGAAAGAGAAAAGAGGAAGAAGAACCAACGTGGAAAATATAGAAAAAAGAACAGTTGCAGACGGTGACATCAACTACTAGGGTCAAAGAAATAACGGCTCAGATCGACCTCGCAGTAGTATAACTCAATTCATAGCTGAAAGATGATTGTCTTGTATTAATGCCACGAGCTGATACGAGCGTACTTATTTTAGGGTTGCAGTGATGGATTGTAATGGCTTTCTTCGATTGCCAGCTTTTACTGGAAAGTGAGAATTTGTCCGCCAGACCTACTGCAATAGTGGGTCCTCTATATCAGTAAATGCCATCCCCTCCCCCCTACCAGGAAGAACATCATCGACTCGGCTAAACAGCTTGTTTTGACGCACGATGTTTCTAGGGTGACAAACTCGGAGACGAAGGCGAGGTCTTGATCAGATGATAGCTCAATGACCCCGCCGGTGCGACTGTAATTCGCAGGCGTTTTGAGTTTCCGAAGATAATTGTAAATCCACTACTATACTCCATAAATAAAGCCCAAACTGCAGGGACTAGGACTATATTCTAGGACTAACTTCATTTTGTTAGCCAATCTTTTCTGACGAAAACCGTTTCTGGATGACCCTGTTATGACTGGTCCTCAGCCATCTTTAGTCATATGTCTATTCGCAAACCTATTAGCGTGACATCATCGGTCAAATGTCACCATTGCAAACTATAGATGGCTGCAAGGATCCTACCCATAAATGTCCCTACGTGTACAGCTGAACCTAGACCGGTGACGCTACACTTGTAGGGTTTAGAGTTGGCCTATAACTAAAGATGGCTGCGAGAGAGACCAAGTCTATATTATTGTTTTCTGTAAAAACGAAGGAAATTAGATCAGATTAAAAAATATTGGTGGGAAGATAACATCCAATAATTGAGAGATCATGTTTTGCTAACCCTTAGACAGATGTATACGATAACGCACGCACGAGATTGCTGGGTGGACACATCCTATTACTCAAAACCTTCAATGGTTAAGAGGCAAGTGAGAGAGAGAGAGGGAGAGGGAGAGTGAAATAGAGTGAGATTGAGTATCTGTATATAAATCCAGTGTCTATTATCCGCTGTATTTCTTTCATGCATTATATAAATTGCTTTGTTCGCTCAGCAAAGTCAATGGTGTAGTCTATGATTTCTTCAGTATCAGTTCGACCCTCTCCTGGGGTTGTCAGGTCTTACGTTTTCCCCGTAAGATTTACATTTTTTCATTACAAATTACGGATTTCGTTTTTCTTTTTTCCCGTGAACTTATCTCTTATGTGTTTTCTTGCATCCACAAAATTATTTTATAATATTTTTAATTTCACAGAAATGAGAATGTTACACCATTTTTGCTCAATGTTGTATTCATTTATAATAATAAAATATGGCATATAATTAATGTAACATTGTATATGCTCTATTTATTTTTTATCAAATTAGAAAGTGTAATTTTTTAAACAATAGGTTGCAATAGGATCTGGTAGCCTCAGTTAGTTATTAATGTGGTAGTAGTAGTTGTAGCAGTACTAGTACATCATATATCTCGTGTAGTACCAGTTCCATACCATAAAGTACTATAAATGGTTTACGATAAATCGTGAAAATCTTCCGTCTGTATAGATGACTGCATCTTTCTCATCGGTGTTATCGCAGATGAGACCGTTGACCTCAGCATTAACCACGACCGGGATCTGTTCCCTACTTTACCTGTCGAGTGTGACAATATACGAGAAAGTGCCCTTGAATGGCATAGGCACCGGTATCCACTCCTCACCAACGCTGATATTGGTAAGCCCACAGACCCGTTTGATGACATCTTCTGCTCGGCCCACCCATGATTTGCCTTTTTTTTAGCCTGGCACCTTTCCCTGTGTTGAGCACGTGGTGCTATGGATGCTCTGTATCTGTACTAATCTTCAGGTATGCTCGTGCTTTCCAGATCTTGATTCTGTCATCCATGGTTGGAAAGTCAAGAAAATACCTCATTGCTACACAGGGAGTGTCCCTCGTACATCCCAAGATAATGCGCATGGCTTCATTTTGTATTTTCTCCAGCCTCTCAATTTGAGTCGTACTGACAGTAAGAATTGCCAGGGCATATTCGATTGGTGCGATGACTAATCCCTGGAACAGAAGAGAAAGCAGCCATGTTGACAGCTGCCATGACCTTCAAGGCGGCTAATCCTTTGCGGGATTTTATAATCACATGGTCGACGTGGTACCGAAAACACAGGCTGCCATCAAACTTAACTCCGAGGTATGTCATCAACTTTTCCCTGGTCAACACATCAACTCCCATTCGTACTACCGGTACCGGTGTGGTCGTATTAACGATATGATTGTTAAGGGAGAACCATGAAACTGGTGCTTTATTAGGATTAACCAAGGCACCTGAAACCCCACACCAGGAAGAAATGCGATCCAGTTCGTCTTGCATTGTGGAGGCGATTCCCCGTCTGTCTCTTCCCTGTTGATATACCAGAATATCATCAGCAAAGGTCATAGTTCTTCCCCTCCCATCCAGCTGTTGTTCCGTGATCGTTCTTGTGTACACGTTAAATAGAACTGGTGACAATGGTGAGCATTGTGGCAGCCCTGGACGAATGGATGTGGCTCGGAAGACCAACTTCCACATCTGAGTATCACCTTCCTCTGAAACAATGCCGCGGCGATCCATCTAATGAGGAAGGCGTGCACCGCCAGTTTGAGGAGCATATGCATGAGATATTCAAATGGTACCCTTTTGTATGCATCCTCCAGATACAATGTGTGGCAAGATACTATGTATGGCCAGATACAATGTGTCGCCAGATACAATATGTGGCGTGTAGCCAGATACAATGTGGCCAGATACAATGTATGGCGTGCAGTCAGATACAATGTGTAGCCAGATACAATATGTGGCCAGGTACAATGTGTGGCCAGATACAATGTGTGGCCAGGTACAATGTGTGGTCAGGTACAATGTGTGGCCAGGTATAACGTGTGGCGAGGTACATTGTGTGGCCAGGTACAATGTGTGGCCAGATACAATATGTGGCCAGGTACAATGTGTGGCCAGATACAATATGTGGCCAGGTACAATGTGTGGCCAGATACAATGTGTGGCCAGATACAATGTGTGGCCAGGTACAATGTGTTGCCAGATACAATATGTGGCCAGGTACAATATGTGGCCAGATACAATGTGTAGCCAGATACAATATGTGGCCAGGTACAATGTGTGGCCAGATACAATGTGTGGCCAGATACAATGTGTGGCCAGGTACAATGTGTGGCCAGATACAATGTGTGGCCAGATACATTGTGTGGCCAGGTACAATGTGTGGCCAGATACAATGTGTGGCCAGGTACAATGTGTGGCCAGGTATAACGTGTGGCGAGGTACAATGTGTGGCCAGGTACAATGTGTGGCCAGATACAATGTGTTGCCAGATACAATGTGTGGCCAGATACAACATGTGGTCAGGTACAATGTGTGACCATGTACAATGTGTGGCCAGATACAATGTGTGGCCAGATACAATGTGTGGCCAGGTACAATGTGTGGCCAGATACAATGTGTGGCCAGATACATTGTGTGGCCAGGTACAATGTGTGGCCAGATACAATGTGTGGCCAGGTACAATGTGTGGCCAGGTATAACGTGTGGCGAGGTACAATGTGTGGCCAGGTACAATGTGTGGCCAGATACAATGTGTTGCCAGATACAATGTGTGGCCAGATACAACATGTGGTCAGGTACAATGTGTGACCATGTACAATGTGTGGCCAGATACAATATGTGGCCAGGTACAATGTGTGGCCAGGTACAATGTGTGGCCAGGTACAATGTGTGGCCAGATACAATATGTGGCCAGGTACAATGTGTGGCCAGATACAATATGTGGCCAGGTACAATGTGTGGCCAGGTACAATGTGTGAACAGGTTAAATGTGTGGCCAGATACAATAGGTGGCCAGGTACAATGTGTGGCCAGATACAGTGTGTGGCCAGGTACAATGTTTGGCCAGATACAATATGTGGCCAGGTACAGTATGTGGCTAGGTACAATGTGTGGCCAGATACAATATGTGGCCAGGTACAATGTGTGGCCAGGTACAATATGTGGCCAGATACAATATGTGGCCAGGTACAATATGTGGCCAGGTACAATGTGTTGCCAGGTACAATGTGTGGCCAGGTACAATGTGTGGCCAGGTACAATATGTGGCCAGGTACAATGTGTGGCCAGGTACAATGTGTGGCCAGGTACAATGTGTGGCCAGGTACAATGTGTGGCCAGGTACAATGTGTGGCCAGGTACAATGTGTGGCCAGGTGCAATGTGTGGCCAGGTACAATGTGTGGCCAGGTACAATGTGTGGCCAGGTACAATGTGTGGCCAGGTACAATGTGTGGCCAGGTACAATGTGTGGCCAGGTACAATGTGTGGCCAGGTACAATATGTGGCCAGGTACAATGTGTGGCCAGGTACAATGCTCGTCAAGGTCTGAAGTTTAATTACAAAGTTCGTCGGGCACTAAGAGTCTAGAATTTCTTCCTTATGTGCTGTCTTCGGCTCGAAAGAAGATATACAGATGGTTGGTTGGTTGGCAGAAAATTGTTGTTCATTCGCTTCAATGTTGATTTTTATTTTGACTTTTCTGTTATATAATTTAATGTTATATTCGTCTAAAATCAGGTTTCTAATGAATAATGTTATAAAGGTAATGCATTCTACAGCGCCAATGTACTTATGTCGTGACGTTTTAATTCCTGTGGTATGTAAGTTGTGTTTTAAACTTTAAATTAAAAGATTGTACCATATTTACATGCAATTTAGTTAATCGGTGAGTAAAATTTGTACTAAGGGAAATAACCAAATAAAGGTAACACGAATTCATTCAGGATATCAATTGTGTACCTTTAGTGATTTTTGAAGTCATATCATCATGTACATGGTGTGTTACAGATCGTATTCAAGTTTAATCAACGGAGAGCGATATAACAACAGAGCTGGAGTTTAAAAAGAAAAGATGATTATTTTTGTTACATTTATAAGGTTTTCATGATGTGAGGTGGGGTGAGGCGTGTATGAAGGGGTGAGAAGGAGGTGAGGGGGACTTTAGGACAAGAGAATTTCTGCCACATGTGAACTACACACGCGATGTGATCTGTCATGTGTTTTATTTTAGGTTGCGGTTAATTAAGATGGATAACAATCATATAATGTTTTTGAACACATTTGTGTGTACCTTTGGGGGCATGTTATGCTAATTCGCCAATAGGTTTCAACAATATCGTAGAGCGTTAGGGAAGTCAGGAAGTGGAGAGATCATTCTCACTTCACACAGGACAACGCCATAAGTACTCGAACCCTTCCTTCAGTGTATGGCTTATAGTATGGCTACTGATAACTGATTTCACGATCTCATTTTGATTCACGTTGATTTACGTGTCTTATTCTGCTCCCCGCGTAGCATTGTTATCTGGCATCTATTATGTTGCAGACTGTTGAAGGTTTCCGGTTCACATTACATTACACAAATCACTAACTCGCCGTGTTTCCTTGAGAGCATCAACAATGTCAGCCCAAGCCATTGCACATCCACTCTCAACAGCTAACAGCTAATACAGTCTGCATGATCATTACCTCTTGGAGCCAAATATTCTGGCATTACAAGTGAGGGAGATGACAGTGGAAAAGATAAAAGAGTACGAGAAAAACATAGTGACGTAGGGAGTGAAAGAGAGATCATAGAAAATAGATGGTAAAAAGAGTTAACAGAGACACTAACGGAAGATGAAAGAAACAAAGAGAATGGCAGATAAACAGTTGTAGAGAAAATGTTTCACTTTCAGTTCACAAATTTTCATTTGCAGTACACAATTTGTATTAACGTTCTCATAGAAAAATTCCTCATTACACAACATGAACGCCTACCATGATATTCTCTCTCTCTCTCTCACTCTCTCTCTCACTCTCTCTATCTATCTCTGTCTGTCACTCTCGTTTTCTCTTATATATATATATATATATATATAAATAAAGTACCCCCGTCATGCCAAGTGACGTATAGGTAATATGGTGTTTGTGACCATAAATTTTGCAGACCTTCGGCACATGATTTTTGGGGTAATGAGGTCAGTATTACGCCCGTGCCGTTTGACTTTCCCAGAAAAAAATCCGGTACCCATTAAAGGTTGGGTGAACCCGGAAGCCGTCGGTTGGGATCGAACCCTACCTCTTGTCCTTTGTAGTTCAGTTCATTAACCACTGAGCTATCGCGGCTCCCATATATATATATATTTTTTTTTTGGTTCGTTTTGAAATGCAATTTGCGTGTGCTTTTGTGAGTGCATGTGCGTGTATGTGTGTGTGTTTGTTATGTAATATAGACGTTGAGTTTACATGACATGGGATGTTGTTAAAAGAAAAGCATAAAATTAGAACGGCCTGGAAAAGAGTTTGTTGAAGACCTCTGCTCCAGAGGGAGCTGAAGGGTAGAAGAGGAAGAGTTTACATAAGAACAAAAAAAAAACTTGAGGGAAGCAGATGTCAGAATCAATGTTTAATTTTAATATTTTTTTTATAAAATAACGACTTTAAGATCTGTTCTCTTAAATAATCACCTTTAGAACAGAGCTACATAATAAATTACAGTTTATCGTTAAGTTTTGAGCACCTCTTATTTATAAGTTTTATCGTTTCACGAATTAGGAAAATGTTGCGAAAAGCAGAGTGCAAAATGATATTTTAACTTGTATGAAGAAATGCTTAATGAAATGGATTGGTCATGTATCTAGATCATGTCCTGGGGAAAAAAAATAATAATTCTGCAATTAATTGTGAAAGGAGGGAGAAGTAGCGGCGGACAGATAAAGGAGGGAGAAAATAAAATCCAAGAATGAACAGGCCTCGACTTCGCAGTCTCAAAGAGTCACTGAACAAAGAGATACAATGAGAAAGTTGATGAAGTCTGAAAATAGTGTCCCAACAACTCCTATGGTCATGGGATGAAAAAGCGGTCTGAGAGTAATATCCCTACGATTGCTATGGTCATGAGATGAAGAAAAAAATCAGAGAGTAGTGTCCTTACTTTTGCTTTGATTATGAGGTGTAGAAGTCTGCTAGTAGGTAGTGTCCCTTCGACTGCTTTGGTTATGAGGTGTAAAAGTCTGCTAGTAGTGTCCCTTCGACTGCTTTGATTATGAGGTGTAGAAGTCTGCTAGTAGGTAGTGTCCCTTCGACTGCTTTGATTATGAGGTGTAGAAGTCTGCTAGTAGGTAGTGTCCCTTCGACTGCTTTGGTTATGAGGTGTAGAAGTCTGCTAGTAGGTAGTGTCCCTTCGACTGCTTTGATTATGAGGTGTAGAAGTCTGCTAGTAGGTAGTGTCCCTTCGACTGCTTTGGTTATGAGGTGTAGAAGTCTGCTAGTAGTGTCCCTTCGACTGCTTTGGTTATGAGGTGTAGAAATCTGCTAGTAGTGTTCCTTCGACTGCTTTGGTTATGAGGTGTAGAAATCTGCTAGTAGTGTTCCTTCGACTGCTTTGGTTATGAGGTGTAGAAGTCTGCTAGTAGGTAGTGTCCCTTCGACTGCTTTGGTTATGAGGTGTAGAAATCTGCTAGTAGTGTTCCTTCGACTGCTTTGGTTATGAGGTGTAGAAGTCTGCTAGTAGTGTCCCTTCGACTGCTTTGGTTATGAGATGTAGAAGAAATCTAAGAGTAGTGTTCCAGCGACTAATATGGTCATGCGGTGTAGAAGAAAAGAGCAATCCTTATTAAATGACTCGATCTTCCATAAATAAACATTTCAAATAATTGTGTCCCTTTTTTATGTTCTTATTGAGATAAAACACTATAACCGCAAGTGTAATAAATATCACTGAAAAGGAAGTGACAATATATGTTATTGATTTTTTTAGATTAGTAATTGTAGCTAAAGATCCGGTCATGTTTAATGATTAATGTGTAGACACCATTATTATTTTGACGTCATATTACGTAATGATCAATGTACATCTCACTCTGTGATTTCTATTTTTTTTTTATAAATAATAGTTGGATTGCAAAGTCTTTTTTCTAAATCAGTAAACCAGTTTCACCTTTTTTTTAAAATCACATTTATTTTGAAGCAATTTCTCGCTAATAATATTTAGTTTTTATGTAAAGTTTGCTGAGATTATTGATTTCTTTTCCCGTCTTATTCACTGGCATTTTCGTGCACTTGAAAATACCTGACATACACAGCACGGGATGAATAGATAAACTGTTCTGTGAAAAAATTATGTAAATAGATGTAACAGGAAAGGTAGAGATTGACCTCCAAAAAGATGTATAAACGTAATATCTGACGTCACACAAAGCAACATTCTTGTGGCGATCAAAAGATAAGATCACACCATTGTACCTTGACTATACAATATCAAATTCAAGATAAAGACATGCACGTGTCTTTATTAATCTGTTAACGACATCATTATTAAAACATCAGTTCATCTCTCTACGGCCACACAATGAAGAGAGAAAACAAAAGAACCAACATTACTTGCGACGCATGTTATAAGAGGCCACTAAGGAGATTTGAAATTGTCTCCTGTGCAGTCGAGTAGGATGTTCACGAAACGACCTTATCAACAGAATATTATCATGATCATCATTATCATGTGCCATACCGGTTGGCGTATACAATCATGTCCTTCCACAATCGTCTGTCCAAAGTGCGTGGTATCAATTCTGTTGTTGACTGCGTTCACTGTCATGATACCACTATCTACTATCCTCTCTCTTCTCTCTTTGTCGTCCATGATTTCTCTTTCTATGTATTTTGCCAATTGTAAATAAGTGTTATAACTTTCCTCTTCTCGTGAAGTGCCCGAAAAATGTTGATTGTTTCTTTCTTATGTATTTTAGGAGCTCCCTTTTTGTGTTGGCCTTTTTCAATCAGGTCAAAATTGACGACATAAACCACCGATTAACTCTCTTTCTCACTTCTATTGACATAGATTTGTTGCATTAGATGTTTTTCATTTTTTGAAATGCTATTTTGATCTGAGCTATTATGATTTTTATTTCTGTGGGTGCATCTTCCATCTGATGTTATTATTGTGCCCAAGTATTTGACGCGTTGCACTTGTTTCATATTTGTCATCTTTATTTGTATGCTGCATGCTGGTGATGATTGTTTCTTCGATATAACCATTACTTCTGTTTTCTTACTATTCAGACTGAGACCTTTCTTATTGCTTTCTTTTACTAATATGTCTATCATTTATTGTAGTCTATTCTCTGTATCTGCTATTATGACTGTGTCACCGCCTATCGCAAATTGTTTATGTTATGACCGTTGACTTCAATTCCTTGTATATCTGCTATTGATCTTATAATATTTGTGTTGTAAAGTGAAAAGAAATCCGAGGACAGAACACAGCCTTGTCAAACTCCTTATTTTATATATTGGAATTGACCTGTTTGGTTTCTAATTCTTATGGCTACTGTTTGCTGCTGGTACATGATTTTTTTATGATCCTCAGATCCTTGCCATCAACAACAAAATATACCTAGGCATATTGGAAATGCTGTGACACGTGGTGTAGCGTATATGTGGACTTATGCAATGAAACTGGTTCATGGATAGAATAAAATAGTGTAGCTAATAATTATGCTTTAATTCAGGTGCAGAGAACCCATAGAGACTTGAAGAGTATGCTGTCTTGGGATATGTCATAAAAAGCGACGAAACAGGTGAGGTAGAAATGAATTAAAGAATATGAATGTCAAAGCGCATGCTAACAACATTATACATTACGAATGCCCACAGGGGATGGACGCACGGATGACTCAATCAATGATCATTAATCTACAACACATCAAGACTGCCCGAACATCAGATCAAACATGGGAATGCCAGAAAGGAGCGCTATGCGGGGAGAAACAGAAGAATAACAAATAACACAGAACTGAAGTCATCACTCTCCACACACATACTGGAGAGGAGATCTGAGAACTTATGGATATGTTCGATGTGCAACGAGGATGATCCTTCAACTAAACTAAACTATAATACAAGCACACACACACACACGCATATATATATATATATATATATATATATATATATATATATATATATACATCAGGTCGCATGTACTTTGCAGAACGTTGCATTCATCACAACCCATTTGAAACAATATCTGGCTCTAGCCAGATCACACCCATTTCTTCTGTTATCATTTTCAAGGTCTCCTTTAAATCTTGAGATCACTTTCTTCTTGGTCTGCACATGATGCATCAACCTAAAACTATACCTTCCATTATTGTTCTTTCCAGCCATCTGTGTCTTTTAACGTGGCCATAGTATGTTTATTTCCTCTGCAGAATTGTGTTTATAAGTCAGTTCATTTTAATGTTTAATTTTTTTATGCATCTTCATTGCTTTTTTTTCATTATCCAAGTTAAGGATTTTTCTGTAACATTCTGTTTCGAATGAACTTATTTGTTTCACTTACTTTCTGTTATACTGCCCTGATTTACAACCATATGTTATTATTGGGAAGATAAATAATAATAACTGAATATTATTATAGAGGGAAACTTCCGAGGCCATAATTCAGCGAATCATAGGAGGAAGAGATATGCTTTACAGCAATCAGAAAAAATGACAAATGTACGGCTTCCCGTGGCAAGGTGCAGTGCCAAGAAGTACGGGTGCGATCCTGATTCGGACCATATATTGTTCTTTGTTTTTTCCTGTTGTTGTTTATTTGTCATATTTTCGGGAAGATGCAGGCCATCAGTAATTTTAATATTGCAGCCTTACTGGTAAGGTGCCAGTGATCTTCATGACGTTTAATTTTTGTTTTATTATTTTTCTTCTTTTCATCTCTTTCTAGCAGTCTCTTTTGTCAGTTACTACTAATCCCATATATTCATAGTTTGTTATACTTTCTAGTTCTTCACTGTTTGATGATGAGCATGGCTTTTTTTTAGCTGGCCTTTTGCATGCTCAAAGAACATTATTTTGGCTTTTTGTTTATTTAGATTTTTAGATAGAGGTTTTGTTCTTGACTGTGTTCTTTGACACACTCAGTTATTTCATTTAATCCTTCTACATTGTTTGAGAGGAAGACTGTGTCACCAGCATATCTGAGTTTTGGAACTATGGTGCCATTTATTGTAATATATTGACATGTCTCATGATCTCCTCACCATAAATGTTGATCAGGTAAAGAAATGATGCAATCCTGCCTTAGATATGTATGTACTTCAAACCAATTTGATTTGTGTTGCCAGCTATTCTGATAGCTGCTTGCTGTTCGTGGTATAGTGATATAACGTGGTATTACATTACTTTACAAAATTGTTTTACATTACTTTTCACACTTGTCTCATATAATTGTTATTAGTTAATTGATATTATTAATCTCATGCGTCTTACATTAATTTGTTTAAATAACTTGCTTTGCTTTTATTCAGTTATTCTACATTATATCTTATTGCATTTTATTTTACAATTTCAAGTAATTTAAATATTTTTTCTTCAATTATTTTTTTTCTGGTGTAATTTTTGTCTGTTATCAGTGTAAGTGTTGTTTGTTACTTTCCCCAAATGTCTTTTTTTTTTAAATTTCTCTGAAGTGTCTTATGCTGCTTTTTCAACTATCTTAGATCCTTTATCAGATTTATTGTTTATTTTTTTTTAATTTTGTGAAATGTCATATTGCTTGTATATAGTGTCTTATATTACCTAATAGTGTCCTTTAATACTTTAAATACCATGTTCTTATATGGTACTTTCCTTAAGTGTCCTTTGTTCCTTTCCATAAGCGTTATTGCTTACAGAGTCATAATACCTTGTCAGAGATTTTGTAATTTCGGAATTCTATGAAAATATTAAAAGCATAAAACTTGATGAGAGATAGTAGCTATTTTGTTTTCACAACGAACAGCACACATTTTTGAATGATGTGGACGGTATCACGCCAGGCCGCCTTTGCTTGTCAAACAACAAGTTTGATAGACTCAGCAGCATATCTGCACAAAAGCCAGCACGTTAGGGAACCAAATCTCAGACATTTCTAATCAGTTGCTAGCCAACCAGCCAATAGGCTTCCAGGTCAAGTATTGCCAACTACAAATTTGTTGGGAGCGTTGGGAACAGTTTACGAAAAATTAGTTCTTATATTATGTGGTTGTACATGTCTTAATCTGGTGGCTACAATAATAAACAACGTATACAATGCTGAATATATTGGTCTTATTTTAATTTGAAAGCTTTAGCGATTGCTTTACTTTTGTATGTAATCAAATGAGTCAATCATTTTACATTTTTGTTGTCTTTAGTGTGATTACATTTTATAATCTAGCTAGGATTAGTCCATAAGGTTTTAAGCTTTAAGAGTAACAAACAGCGGCCACGAGAACTGGAAATCAATTGGGAATGTTTCAACAAATAACAGAGGGTGTTAGGCAAGGTTGTGTGCTGTATCTAGATGCATTTAATTTATATAGTGAGATTAATTTAAGATCCATGAGGGGCATGCCTGCAATAATAATTGGAGGTCATAATACAAATAATCTAAGGTATGCTGATGATACAGTCTTAATTGCTAAGAGTGAAAATAAGTTATAAGAAATGTTTTCTCAGTATGTATGACTCAGCTTTAATATAGCAAAAAGACGGAGGTAATGGTAACAACAAAGAAAAATACATTACCGCAATGCACAATAAAGATAAGTGGGGAAAATATTAAAACTGGTAAATGAATTTACATATTTGGGAACAATGTTAACCTCAGATAGACGATGTACAAAAGAGGTGAGATGCAGAATGGTTCAGGCAAAAGCAGCTTTCCAAAAAATTAGGAAGATACTATGCAATCCACTTTTGACAATAAAAACAAGAAAAAGAGTTCTTAAATGTTATGTAAAGCCAGTCTTAACAAATGGATGTGAATCATGGACAATGGGACAACATACAAGAAAATCACTGCAGGTTGTAGAAATGTGATTTTACAGTAAAATGTTGAGAGTACCATGGACAGCTAAGAAGAGTAATTAAAACGTTCAGAACGAGGCCAAAGCAAAAAAGAGAGCTAATTTCCAATATTAGGAAGAAACAATCATCATTTTTTGGCCATGTAATGAGAAAGGAAATATATAATACATTGTGACAACTGGAACAATTGAGGGGCGAAGATACAGAGGGAAGCAAAGAGAAAAGATACCAAACAGCTTCAGAGAATTGCTTGGCAAAAGATAAAAATCAGAAATGATAAATAATTGTCGAGATGGAAAGTTGTGGATCATGGAGACATGATCACCTATGCGAGCAGACATGTTACTTAGTGATGATGATGTGGAGAAGAGACGAGTTGGAAAACTTAGAAGCATCAGAAAAAATAAAAGACAGGAGGGATAGAGGTAGGCAAATTGAAGATATGTTCGATGGCGTTGCAAACGGAAAAGATCAACGGGTGAACAGTTAACCATCGCTCAAGGTCAAAGGTTATTGAGAAGCGTGATATCCATCACCAATCTTCATGAATCGCGAATGAAGAGATGCGGTGTCATTACATATATCAGACCTGCTTAGTGATAATTTCAAGTTTCGATGTTTTCTATAATTATATTTATTGATGAAACAGTGCGCATACAAATATAGTCAATTGTCATGGATGATTGTTTGTGTGCATGTATTTTGTTGATACAGGGTTCTTCATGGTGATCCCCGTTGTACAATCCTGCTCGGATGCTATGAGATTCTTTAGCGAAACTGAAAGATTGGATATTTGTGGTGTATAAGTAGTGTTTCCTGTGTATATTATTAGTTTATGTAAAGAGCAACTACAATACCCCCCTTCCCGCACTACATTGTATGAGTGTCCTCTACTACATCATTGATTGAAAGCTCCTGTCCATTGTTGAACAATGTCGGATGAGACAACTCTGTCATGATTCTTTGTTAACGTGGGCTTAGAGTTGACAAGCGGTGTCAACTCAAGCTTTAAAATGTCTCATGTAGTTAGATAATGGGCGAGTTGATTGTCAACTTATAAAGGAAGTTTAGGTTGCACTAGAGAGTTTAGCTTACGATTTAATCGTTTGTATATGACATTAATTGTTCTTTGTACTCATAACTTGCAGAAGCATCGATATTATTTGCCGTGTCATGCTGAGCCATTAGCAGCAATATACTCCCCAACGTAAGGATTGATACAACAGCACTATCATCATCATCTTCAAGTACCATGTCTGCTGATATAGGTGATCATGTCTCTCGATAAATCTCGATCTTGATAGTTATTTATCAGTTCTGTTGTTGGCCTACTGCCAAGCTATTCTCTTAAGCTGTCTGGTATCTTTTCTCTTTGCTTCCTTCTATATCTTCGTTCCTCAATTTTCCAAGTGGTCATAATATATTCCATTTGTTCCCTTCTCGTTACATGGCCGCAAAATGATGATTGCATTATCCTAAAAATTGAAATTAGCTCTCATTTTGCTTTGGCCTCTTTCATAAACTTGTCATTACCTTTCTTAGCTGCCCATGGCATTCTCAACATTATTCTGTAAAAACAACATTTCTACCGCCTAACAGCACTACAGATGACAATTATAGTGTATTCTCGAGCCTTTCTTTTGTCAGCTTTGTATATAGTGTTTCAGTTTAGAATTGACTATAAAATGGTTTATTTAGTAGACATTGAGCCTGCATATTAACCGACGCCTAAACCATCTCAGATGGGGTCTGGAGTAACAATATGATAGCAGCTTGAAGCCGTGTCTGCCTAAAGTTAATTATGTTAAAACAAATATGATTAATTATATTTGTCCGGGCTTCTATTTTGCATATATGTTAATGTAAACTTTGTTATTGTTACCTTTCGCAACAGTCAGACACTTCTAGAAATAACTACTCCGGTTATTGAGTTATTTGCGGGTCATCATCATTGCACTCCGAACATGTCCATAGGTGCTCAGATCCCCTCCTCATCAAATCCCTCAGTGTCCAGCGACTGACGACTCCAGTTCTATGTTGGTTGATAAGTCTTCTTACACGGCCACCAAGTTTCTCATTTCTGGCCGTGCCCATCTTAACTCCCATTTCCATCATCCGAATAAGTGACGTTGATCTGTGTTTGTCGAGGTCCTGTGCTCTTCTAACATCTCGAAGGGCATTGATGATGTCCGCCCGATCCATCGGTTGCCCGTCCTCAACGACAGCGCAGCTAGCCAACCTGTCCGCTCTCTCATTTCCCCGTACTGCCGCATGTCCAGGGACATAGACAAAGGTGACCTTACGTATTTTGGATTTCTGCAACGACTCTACCCATTGCATGCGTACAAAGCCCGCCTCCACTTTTTTTATCATGCTCATCGAATCACTCAGTATACATGCGTGGATGTAGTCTTGTGACTCTAACCATTTGAATGCCTTGGTCACTGCCATCACCTCCATTGTCATGCTACTTGTGGTTATGGCGTATGCACCACTGTCTTACTTGGCTATTCTGCCTGCTGAGCGTGCTGTAAATACCCATGCACTTCTTTCGTGTCGTCTTACAGATCCGTCTGTATAGATGACTGCATCTTTCTCATCGGTATTATCGCAGATGAGACCGTTGCCCTCAGCATTAACCACGACCGTATTCTGTTCCCTACTTTTCCTGTCGAGTGTGACAATACATGAGAAAGTTCCCGTGAATGACGTAGGCACCGGTATCCACTCCTCACCAACGCTGATATTGGTAAGCCCACAGACCTGTTTGATGACATCTTCTGCCCGGCCCACCCATGATTTGCCTCTTTTTAGCCTGGTACCTTTTAACTACTCCGGTATGTCTAATAATCTAGATTGTACGGGTTACAGCCATTATTATGTTGTTGATTCTGTACGCCCCTGGGAAGGTGGAGCTCCCGTTTAGCCCCCCTATCTGGGTTATGTGAAGCCATTGGAGCAGGTGGTGGATGGTGTTATGGAAGCAGCCGACAAGTAGTGCCGGTTATGGTCCCCACACCGCGATGGCAGGCAGAGGATCTCATGTATAGAGACAATGGCTGCGATCTCCGACTAGTACAGTCACTGCCAAGAAGGAAAGGAATGGCAAACTACCTTCTTAAATTGCCTGGAATAATCATGACAAATCACAACCTTCTAAATCTATGTCAATAAAAATGAGAAAGAGACTTTATCGGTGCTATATAGAACCAATTCTGACCTATGGAAGCGAATCATGGACAGTGGACAAACAAATGAAAAGACGATTGGAGGCCACAGAGATGGGATTTCTCAGAAGAATGTTGAAAGTTCCCTGGACAGCTAAAAAGACCAATGAGAAAGTTCTCAAAGAGGCCAACACAAAAAGGGAGCTCTTAAAAAAACATCAGAAGAAAGAAGCAATCAACATTTTTCGGGCACATCATGAGAAGAGTAAAGTTGGAATACTTGGCTACAACTGACAAAATAAAAGGAAAGAGAGATCGC
Source organism: Megaustenia siamemsis (assembly GCA_032433765.1). Lineage (NCBI taxonomy): Eukaryota > Metazoa > Mollusca > Gastropoda > Stylommatophora > Ariophantidae > Megaustenia > Megaustenia siamemsis. The sequence goes on from JAVIAB010000092.1 coordinate 104,411,465, forward strand.
GGGCGACAAAGAGAGAAAATACTGGATAGCTTAGTGTCATGGCATGGAAAATAGTCAACAACAGAACTGATACGATGCACTGTAGATAGAAGATTGTGAAGGGACATGATCACCTACGCCAACCGGTATGGCACATGATGATCATCGCAGTAAAGAGAAGCAAGAAAACAAGTAAACTACTGCCAATGACGAACACATATTTTCAAATTTTCTTCCATTTCCAATCACATTTACTCTACAAAATACCGGCACTTTTAAAATAATAAAATTTAAATAATTAAATAAGACCTATATATGCGGATGATAACAAGCGATAACACAAAAGAGAACGAAATATACGTACCAGAAAACAACAGAAGAGAGGAAGAAATAAATGAAATACTATTTGCAGACGACCAAGTTCTGATACATGAAATAACTGAGGACTTACAAGAACATATCAACAGGCTAAACAACACTTGTAAACAATACAACATGAAGATCAACATAAGCAAAACCGAAGTAATGGCAATAGCGAGAAAGAAAGAAAAACTAAACATCATAATAGATAATACATCTTTGAAGCAAGTAGACAATTTTAAATATCTGGGGAACACGTTAACACAAGACAATAACCAACAGACAGAGATAGATATAAGGTGTAACAAAGCATGCCAAGTTATTGGCCAAGTATCAACACTATTGAAAAACAAAGCAATAACTACGGAAGCAAAAAGGGCAATATGCAAATCAATTTTTCTACCAACTCTGAGTTATCAGTGCCAGAATTGGACGCTGGACTCTAGAACAATAAGAAAGATAACGACCACCGAAATGAAATGTGTCGGAAGAATGACAGGAAACAGCTTAAGGGACAGAGTAAGAAACACTGACCTGAGGAAAAAACTCGAAATTGAACCAGCCATCGCATACATAAAGAAACAACAGATACATTGGTTCGGCCACATAACAAGACAAAAAGAACTAACAATGACACAAAGAGCCTTAAATAAACGCTACGAAAACGCCAGATTAAGAGGAAGACCGAGAAAGAGATGGATAAAGGGAATACTAGAGTCACTAGGAGGAATAACATCAGAAGAGGCCAACATAAGAGCAAAGAATCGCAGATTGTTTCTCCCCTCGACGCCAACGGCAGCAGAGGAAGGATAGAAGAAGAGGTAGAAGAAGAGGCAGAAGAAGACGAAGACGGAGAAGAAGAAATAAGACCTATATAGAATACATGACAATTTTTTTTAGTCTACTGTTAGGTATGTATCCGAAAAAGTTATTTTCATTTCCATCAATGTGGTTTCTTTTGATAACTCATGTAAGGGATTGTAATATATAATGTATAATGTAGCTCGGTTACACCAATGTGCATCTCTCAAAGAATTGTACTGGCTGCAGTCATGTGGATTATGTGATGCAGTCTGTGGTTGTGTTCATCTGTTTGTAGTCACAGTCTTAAACTTTGTGTGCATGTGGTTTCGAAGTAGTTTCTGCCCTATTCTTAGTGCGAAGGTGATGCTTTGTTTCACTCGACATACTTGGCGATAATCATCCTGACAGAGTTTGGTAATTCTGTCCTTTATGTTTTCATCACTCTGACTTTTGGCTGGTACGTGATGGGTATGTTAGACGGGTCCATTTGCCTGTCGTCTTTGACCAGTGAGTCAGCTTTCTCATTTTCTAGTATAGCACAGTGGGATGGAATCCACTGTAATGCAATACTTCACTTCGAATTGGCTTCAAACGTTTTGTAGAACTACATTTAAGATCTGGTAGTGTTTTTTTTGTTGTTGCTTTACTGCTTCAGGTAACGTTTTTTTTTTGTATCCATTAAAAATAGGTTCACACGATTGGAAGCTGGAGTTGTTCAGTTAGTTTCTTTGAAAGTTCCAAAACGATGAATGAAGATTGAGACATATACTATCTATCTATCTATCTTTCGTTCGCCTGAAGTATTGTCTATATCTGCAATGTCGTTTCCTGTATAAATTTTACTGTCTTTTGTAATTCTGGCAGTGGCCCATATAGTTTTGTCTGTAGTGTTGTATCTATGGGCCAATGGATTTTCCTCAGTCTACTATATTCAGTGCAGTCTTGAAGTATGTGTTCAGCAGTCTGGGGTGCCTGTCCACATGTACAATTAGTTGATGTGCCGATCTTGAATTTTGTATACATGTGACTATGGAGTCGATTGTGTCCTGTTCTTAGGCGTATAATGATAACTTGTTCATATCTATTCATATTATGAAAGGCATCCTGATTTGGGGCTTGTGGTCCTCTGATTGATTTGATTATCTGTTTCTTATGATGGTATGTAACTGGTGTATCTAGTTGTGTGCCTGTTGAACCTTCCTTTGCCAACTGATCTGCTTTCTCATTTCCTGGTATTCCACAGTGAGACGGGATCCACTGCAGGGCAACCCTGTGGTGCCTGCAGAGTCCAGTCAACAAGGTCTGCAGATGTGGTAATTTTCTGGATTGTAGTGCCTGGAGTACTGATCTTGCATCTGTCAAAAACACTACAGGCTGTGGGCTAAGATTACTGTTCAGCAGTTTTTCTATTGCCAACTTTATTGCTTGTATTTCCGCATCATAATTGTGACAATATTTCCCTGTTGCTATTTTATTCATATCCCTAGTGTTATTTGGGTACTCTATATATGCACCTGCTCCCCCATTCTTTACTGCATTCTGTGCTGATCCATCTGTGTACACACGGATCCATAGGTCTTGTGGGTATTCTTCATCCAGGAAACTGAGAGCCATTGTTTTTCGCTGTAGACTATTTTGTTCCTCTTTGTTAACTATTCCTTTCACTTCTGTCCGTATTTGAACTGATAATCCTGATTCATCTGTCCAGGGAGTCTGTTCTGGTATGGGCAGAAGGGGTTTAACAACTCTTGGCATGTCTGGTGCTTGTCTACTAATACGCTTGGCTTGGTGGATAAAGCTGCTTCTCTTAAGTCGTCCCAATGCAAGATTTTGGAATCTGTCCTTCATTGGATGTCTCGGCATGCATACAAATTTTTCTGCCTGTATCAGCACCTTTGTGTCTCTCCGTTCTCTCAGTGCTGGTATCCTCCACAATTTCTCCATCTCCAATATTGGTGTTGATTTCATTGCTCCTGTGATGACCCTAAGTGCCTGGTTTTGTACTTTATCCAGTTCTTGCAATGTGGTGTTTGATGCTGAGCACCATGCGGATGATCCATATTCTAAATGTGGGCGTATACTCTGTTGGTAAACTTTACTGAGTATTTTCCCACTCGCACCCCATGTGGTTCCACACAACTTTCTTAGAATAGCCAATTTCCTCCTTGCTTTTTGGGTTGCCTTATTTATCTGCTGTTTCCAAGATAGTTTGTTATCAAATGTAGACATATACTATATATTTGTGATAAGTATAACTATTGAGACGTATACTGTATCTTTAAAGTAAGAATGAAGATTGAGACACATACTGTATTTTTGAGATAAGAATGAAGATTGAGACACATACTGTATCTTTGAGATAAGAATGAAGATTAGGGGGACTGGTTGGTCTCGAGGCAAAACGCCGGACTCGAGGCAGAGAGGTTGTGGGTTCAAATCCCGGCTACACCAGTTGGAATTTTATTTATGATTTATCTCTGCGGCAACCACCCGTGGTCTCAACAGCGATGTCCGGCTTGAAACGTCAATTACTCATCGATGGAAAGATATAGGTACCTCCGAAGTCGGAGTTATCTGCTTGTGCGGCGAGGGACCCCTGTGCACACGACTGCCAGGGAAAAATGCATTAACACGTACAATTCAGTTCCTAGTCTCTAGGGACTTCGTCAGAGGTTAAAGCTGGCGAACGAGAAAAAAAAAAGAATGAAGATTGAGACAAATACTGTATCTTTGAGTTAAGAATGAAGATTGAGGCACATACTGTAGCTTTGAGTTAAGAATGAAGATTGAGGCACATACTGTAGCTTTGAGTTAAGAATGAAGATTGAGACAAATACTGTATCTTTGAGTTAAGAATGAAGATTGAGACAAATACTGTATCTTTGAGTTAAGAATGAAGATTGAGACAAATACTGTATCTTTGAGTTAAGAATGAAGATTGAGACAAATAGTGTATCTTTGAGTTAAGAATGAAGATTGAGACAAATACTGTATCTTTGAGTTAAGAATGAAGATTGAGACAAATACTGTATCTTTGAGTTAATAATGAAGATTGAGACACATACTGCATTTTTGAGTTAAGAATGAAGATTGAGACACATACTGCATTTTTGAGTTAAGAATGATGATTGAGACTCATACTGTATCTTTGATATTAGAATGACGATTGAGTCATATACTACATCTTTGAGGTAAGAATGAAGATTGAGACAAAGAGATTATAATGAACACTGGGACACAGAATGTATCTCTGAGATTATAATGAACACTGGCACACATAATGTATCTCTGAGATTATAATGAACACTGGGACACAGAATGTATCTCTGAGATTATAATGAACACTGGGACACAGAATGTATCTCTGAGATTATAATGAACACTGGGACACAGAATGTATCTCTGAGATTATAATGAACACTGGGACACAGAATGTATCTCTGAGATTATAATGAACACTGGGACACAGAATGTATCTCTGAGATTATAATGAACACTGGGACACAGAATGTATCTCTGAGATTATAATGAACACTGGGACACAGAATGTATCTCTGAGATTATAATGAACACTGGGACACAGAATGTATCTCTGAGATTATAATGAACACTGGGACACAGAATGTATCTCTGAGATTATAATGAACACTGGGACACAGAATGTATCTCTGAGATTATAATGAACACTGGCACGCAGAATGTATCTTTGAGATAGACGAAGGCTCAAGTAAGTAGAACTGCTACGATGCCACATTCTTAGTCGATTCTGAAGAAGGATCAACATGAATGGCATGACGTCATTAGTAAACTTAGATACATCGAGACTTGTTTGAAGCGGTTTGCATTTATTAGTTATGTTATATTTCGTGAAAGTGACAGGGCGGATGCATTAACATGAAAGATATTAGTGTTGAGAATATGTTCATTGATACAAGAATGATACTTCAGGCAATATCTGCCCATCATGAATGTTGGGAGTACATTTAATGAGCCTGTCGTTATATTAGATTGTTTGAATGTAAAAGTAAACACGCAACGCATGAACAAATGTCTGAGTGGAAATTTGAGGTGTACACACAATTAGTGCTCAAGCGTCTCAATGCCTGTCTAAAGACGAGCATGTAGTGTGTGACGCTGTGTGGCTGACATCAGTTAGTACCCTCAGAATGCTGGCAATTAACGTTTCGGAAGCTCTATATTCTTGAGGTCCGGAAACAACGAACAGCTGTCTTGGGTGACGGAGTTCCACTAGTTCAAGAGCATCCCCAATAATCAAATAAATGGTGGAATTTTGCTGTAAATTTACATTCCTTTTACATTCCCAAATCCCTTCCCAAAAGGAGAGCAAGGCCAACAAAAAAATGTGTAAAATCACATTAACTATGCATAACTGCCATTGTTTGAAAATATTGTGTCAGCATCACGAAATCTCTGACACTTCTTCTCCTTAGTGTTCAATCGTTAAATGGACGTGGAAGCGTGGTATCGCTAGTTTACGCTAACACAGATCTATGCGAATAATGAGGTTAGGAAGGTATTAAAAGGCAAGGAAAAGCGCTTTCCTGTTACAATTAAATGTCATTGCCAGTACGATGGAGATTAATACTGGTTCTTTACTCAACGTTATATGTCGCTTAAAGCTTTACTTGTAATCTTAGTTTATACATGATCAGTTTTTACAACATATAATATAAATATATATTTTCATTTTGGCGATACAGTGATTTCTTTGGCAGAGATACAAATAAATGTAAGAGAAAAGAAATACTATTTGGAGAAATAGCACAATTAACTAAACGTTTAATATTTCAACTTGTCCTAATTGTAACCGACGTAGCATTGTATTTATCCTTTATTGCAAATATAATTGTTGAATCGTTCCTCGCACTAATTCACAAACCAAATATGAACTGGTCGTGTCCGTAATGTTGCATCTGGTGTAAACTGTTTTTTGCCAGTGAAAAGAAACTTAACTAATTGGTCATTTCAATAAACGGAGAGATAGTAGACTAGGAAGAAAATGTAGTTGCTATGTTTTTAGTCTGGAACATAATGTTATGCGTTTTAATAGACGATAATACACAACTTATGTGAGAGGGCTTCTGGGAAATTTTGAGATAGACCAACTTTAGAAATGTGGATGACGAAAATAAAAAACATAACATAAAAGTAACATTCATATTGTGTGCAACATAAACATTGAATGTGAAATTTGGCATGGTATCAAATGTGAAGTATTGTTAAGAGTTGCTGTAGAAATATAAATAACATACAGTGCAGAGATTTCTGAAGGCAGTCTCATAATACGGGAAATTACAGGAAACTACAGACACATTTATGTATGTTTTTTTTTTAGTCTCAAGCGACCAAGGACGTGATTTCGTGGCAATGCTGCTTCATTTGTGCTCTCAGGGATTCACACAAGGTTGTTGATATTTTGCCAATTTTGAGGTCGATCCCCAGAAGTGACGGACCGACAAGGCTCTAGGGTTCACCCAACCTTTAGCATGGATACCAGAGATTGTTCTCGGAAGTTAAAGCTTCCTGTTGTGATACCGACCACATCAGACACAAATGTGCCGAGGTCATAGAAAAATATGGTCGCTAACACTATATTCCCCCAACGCCTTGCAAGGCGTGGAGACCCTTACTCTTTATAGTATCTTGCTTCAATTTTTGTAATTTTCCCCTATCATTTATGCTCAAATTCACGGCGCAAAACCCAAGAGGTCTATCTTGCAAAAGATAGATAGACAGACAGGCAGGCAGGCAGACATACATACATACAGACAGACAGACAGGCAGACAGATAGACATATAGATAGATAGACAGACAGACAGACAGACAGACAGACAGACAGACAGACAGACAGATAGATAGATAGATAGATAGATAAATAGATAGGTTATTAAGATAGATAGACGGTATATATATATATAATTTATTAAGAGCACAAAAAATGTGGAGATTGTGAAACATAGAAACATATATGATAGAATTGCACATAGAACAGAGATGCCGAGAACCAGTAAGGTAAGTAGCTGACGAGAGAATGGAGAACAATTTATTAATAAAAATTTAATGTTTTAGGATTATCACATTCGCATACGCATACAATTATATACACACCCGCGCCTCCCAGCACCAGAGCTGAAAGTTGTCAGCGACCCACAGCTGATGGCTTGCGCCAGGATCGGTGAACCAAAACAATCCAGACCCTGTTCCACCTCTCCGCGGTGCTTCTAGTAACAGACTAACCTGTCTAGTCTGGCCAAGCGAGCAGGGATCGAAGAGGGAAGACAAACCGGTACTCAAAAATGTCGTGCTGAAGTCGGTTGTGTTGGGCCGAAAGGCGTAAATATAACAATTATACTGCAAACCACAACACAACGCAGACACGCCCACTTAACCTCCTTTTTAAGGGCGGATGACAAAGAGAAATTCTACAGTCTACGAATACTCTACAATACTTTAGTCATCGGGCGAATGCAAGCATATACACATTCACACGACGCACACACTTGTGAATAATATACATATATATATGTATATATATAAAGAGAGTTGCATGTGTTTATAAGAATGAAAATGAACGATTTTTTTCAAAGATGCTTGTTTGTTTAAAATTCAACACAATTTCACAATCACTACGCACTCTAGGCTACAAAGAAAACATTTAACAGAAAAAAAAGCATTAGTAATAAGCTTAAAAATCGGTAACAAGTGACCAAAAGGGAACTCTATCAACTGTAAACTACAGGCCGAGATGGTGTCCCAATAGGACAATCTCGTTCTGACATTAACCCGCGGCGGGTATTCGTAACGTAGTGACCTCAACTAACGCCTGGAAAAGGAAAGGCTTCCCTTATTTCATTACAAATATGTGAAGAATCAGGTTTAGAATCCCTGGTAATTGACACCTCAATTCTGCTGATCAGGAAGCCCAGAAATAGGTACATCACTTTGAATTAGCTTAACGTCTAATTATATCTTAATAATAAATATTTTCTTGGTCGTATGTAGAAATAGTCTCTTACATGCTAAAAATAAGATCAAAACTGAAAATGAAGTTTGTGCAAGATAATGTCTACGTTTTTGTTCTTCATATCCGACTAGGTTGGGGAGCACAGATTAGTCAAATCTGAGGTCACTATGGTAAGATCAACGAACCATAAGTAAATAAGACCTCATTTTACCTCCCATTTGGGCTCTATGATTGTGTCAAAATAGAGCGGCTAAATAAGCTAACCCAGATATACTGAATCGTCGAATGCAAAACAGTTTTGTGCACAATCCGTTACTAGACTAACGAAGAAGGAATGGTGTTGTTAATTAAACAAGAAGTGACTAAGTAAGTTACTGCTAAATAAATTGAAAACTGATAAATTGAAAGGAATTATTTTATTTTTTATAGCATCAAAATAGTGTCGTACTTTAATGCTATTTAATTTAGGCTCCATGTTTGCTTTTAAAATCAAATAAAATAGACGGGTTCGTATATGACAATGAGAATGCAATGTTACCAACATTTTTAAGAATACTGAATTTTTGTAATATAACGTTGAAAAATTAGATAGTTTCAGTATTCCCTAATTTCAAATGAAGAGAAATGTAATGCCTAGACCTAAAAGAAAAAGGGCAACACAACCCATGTCCCCTAGCCATGGTTAGCATCTTCAAGAAATCTTTGTTGCTACATTCATAAAGAAGACGGAACGTCGATATCGAATCAAAAATAAAAGCTGTAACTTCTATCGTTATTGAAATTATTGTGCTGTGTTAGTAATGAGATGTGCGCCAATAATTCAATTAAATAATGATGATGGTCTGTAATACACACTCGCTGGCAAATTAGAAAACTTAGGTGTAACTGTTTGGTTCAAGGGTTTAATTCGCGGCCTAGCTCAGTGTTCAACTTGACTTTCTTACTTTGAACTTAATAAATGTGTTGACATGTTTTTTTTTTAAATTTTCATCTAATCATTATCTCCTACGATAATAAACCATATACCACAGTTTCAGTAATAATACGCAACAGACTAAATATCTGCAGAACCCACACAGCCGAGCGAGACAGTTTCTAGTTAGTAACTTGTAATTCCGCCACACCTCCTTCCTCAAACCTCACTTCACCATCATTCCACATTTTAAAGCCTAATCGCCCATCCCCATCAGCACATACAGATAGTGTACTGCAGTCTAGTAACATTTAGTTTCTTGAAAGTAATAAATAGAACGAAAAAATTGCATTTGTGCGTGCACAAACTATGTCTAAAACGTAACTGAAATGTATCGTACAATAACTCTCGACAAATATTATATTGCAAAAATAATTGTTTATATAAATGACCACCATAAGAGAGGTCTAATAGCTAGAGGTCAAACCTAATGTAATAAGAAACGGAATAGCAGCTTCCTGCTTCAGGTTTTGTGCTAACGAAATGGACGATGGAATAAAAGACAGACACACTAATGAAATATAATTCCCCAAACAGTGAATGATGTGACTACAAAATGGAACTGGGCAACATAATGAGACTCCAAAAGCTTCTGGATCAATAGCAAGGGAACAAATTAGAAAAGAGAGGCTGAAGGAATGGTAATATGTGGGGTCCAATCTTGACTTTTCAGCAGTATTTTAAACAATATTTCTGCACTGTTTGCGTGACCATTTTGTTACTATCTGTGCATTTTATGGAGGCACACATGTTTTGTTTTTGTTCGTCTTCCTTCTCCTTTATTTATTCTGTTGTGATCAAGCTTCAGTTATGTTTGTGTCCGGATTGATTATCACTAACAGTAGTATCTATTACATGCAGTGGAAGATAGTTTTAGATTTATAGCTATTTTAATAAATAATCTAATTGCCTATTTCTTTAATTTGTTTGCTTTTGTTTTGTTTATATTTCCCTCAGAAAGTTTACTGACTGCAACGTCCAGTTATTATATTTCGTTTATTATCTTCGTAGAGCTTCAATCATAGGGTTTCCTGTATTATTTATCACCACTGGAGTTAGCTTCAAGAATATATAGAGCAACAACTTAAATGGTTGGGCCACCTCATCAGGATGAATCCTCACCAATCACCATCAAAGGCGTTTTTCTCAAGAATGCATGGAAAGAGACCAAGAGGAAGACCTAGAAGAAGATGGATAGATGCAGTGATAGAGACATGTAATAAGGTGACCATATTTTTTAAATCCCATTCCGGGACGGAATAATTTTACTTCAATTTTCCACCAATAAAATTACATTTCTTCTTGCTGTCATTTTCAAGTGAATAATACATACATTTTAAAACATCTAATAATATAGACCTACAATACGCTATCAGGATAATCAGGAGATAAAAAAAAAACAGTGATACTCACTTAAATTGAAGGTGAAACAGAGATGCTGTACTTTTCAGATGAGTGAATTTTCTGTAAAATGTCCTTCTTTGTATGCAGCATCTTATAAAATTCGACACATGTTCCCTCATAGTTCACTTTGGTGATCAACATGGCTTTTAAAGTTTCAACACCTAGTTGTGTTTTCTCATTTGTCCACAAACTGTTCATCAGAGAAAACACTCGTTCTGTTGCAGCATTTGTTCCAGGTAGACACAAAAAGAACTCTGCCAACTTCAGAATATGTGAAACGGGCACATGATTGTTTCTGAAGTGGGAAGCCAGTTCAACCCAACGCTGCCCTGGTAATGTTTTATTAAGACTCCACTCACTAATTTTTTGTGAAGTAACGAACTGTTTCATGTAGACATATTCGTCATACATTTCATTTTCTGGAAAGTCGACTTTGAAGGCACTGTTTGACTCACTAATGATGAAGACTTCTCAATATCTTCCCAATTTGGTGTTCTGTTCAGCATTACCCAGCTGTAAGACTCTCGTTTTGAAAATTATTTGCAGCCCATTTCTTCAAATAACTTAAAGCTGTTTCATAAAATGAAGAAACACTGGCGTTAAACTTTTTCACATCATCACGTGGAAATCCTTCCATTTCCAGCTTTTTAAGGATTATCTGAACTCTTGATGGCAAGAAGCCGTCTTCCAGCTTGGACTCCAAGATAGCTTTCAACCTATTGATGTTGTCAATGACTTCAAATACAGTGACCATCTGTCCCTCTACTTTCTGCACTGCTTCGTGGAAAGAGGATGCCTGACTGTGAACCAAAATAAGCCATGCCTCAGACAGTGGGTTCTCAAAGAATTCCTGTATAAAAACTGGGCATCTGTCTTGAGATTGAAAATATGATTTTAGAGGCAGGAACATGTAAAGAACCCTTTCAACAGCAGGCAAGAGCGCAAGCCACCTAGTTTGTGCATAACCTAAAATCATCTGGAAGTCTGTGTCGACAAACTGACAAAACTCCTTGAGACTTTCAACTCTAACTGTGTATGATTTGAAGTACAGATAAATTTTTGCAATAGTCATTTCAACATCAACAGGCAATACGTCTGCAGCTGCTCGAACAGTGTTGTGGAAAATATGGCAAGCACACCCAACACCTATCAAACTATGTCCAAGGTTTTCTTTCAGTTTTGTGAAAACATTGTTCTGTCCTTTTCTTTCAGCGCCCCCAAAATTAGAATTTGTGTTGTCTGCACATAATCCAACTACTTTCAGTTCTAAACCATTTTCAGTTAGACAGTCGATAAGAAAACTACTTACTATATCAGATGTTTCACCCGGCAATGACTTCAACTCTAATATTTTAACTTTCAGTCCCTTATTGCGATCAAAGTATCTGACAAGCAAAGGAAAAATCTTGATTTCTTTGTGGTTGGAGGCATCTGTCAGTATGGAGATAAATGTTACGTTTTCTAGGTCACATCTCAACTCGTTTAGAGCATGGGGTGTGAACACATTCCGAATAATAGCTTCTGTTTTCGTACGTGCACAAGCAAATTTTGGTTCTAAAGTTACCTGAAGCAATTTTGATGTGCAGTCCATAGATCTAAACGTGTGATTGTGCATCACTGTATGATATGCAAAGGCACCTTCTGTAGCAGCTAACTGTTCTTCTTTGTCACCAACCTGTTCAGCTCGAAAAAAATTTGTCAACGACGAGCTTGATGCAGCAGTAGCGACGGCTCCCTTTTATGTTTATCACTATTTATGTGGCTCTTAATATCACCACGTCCACTATGGTTAATAGTAAACCCGGATGAACATATATTACATCTTACAGTGAAGTCTGATGACGATGTAGACTTTTGTATAAAAGGGTATTCCTTTTGTAAATCTTGATTAAAACTACAATTACGCTTCGGTGCCATTTTTTGCGAAAGTGAAAGTGAAAGTTAGTAACACAACGAATATATACGAGATTTAAAACTAGGAGCGCATTCTACTGTTTTGATATTAAACAAAATTGTCTACACAGCAACGGAATAATATTTTTTTTAATTGAAGAAATGTACGCCGTATACCAAAATGGCAAAATTGGTAAACGTTTGTGTCCCAAATTATTTTTTATCAAATCCGGGACAAAAGCTAAAAAATATGCCAAAATCGGGACAAAACCGGTACGGCAGCTAATCCGGGACAAAGGTTAAAAAAATGTCAAATTCCGGGACTGTCCCGGACAATCCGGGACGAATGGTCACCTTACATGTAACAACAAAGGAAAATTACTAATTCAGACAGTTCGAGCTGCTCAAGAACGACAAATGTTATAAACCACGAAACCTTTCGGTATCAGTGAAAAGAGACAAGAAAAGAAGTTGTTAGCTTCGCAGCATAATCGCATTTTTATGATTACTCCGTGCTATCGTATACCTCCATGTGGCTGTAAGGCCCCAGACCACTGTGAGGGAGAAAAGAAAATAACCATTGTCATTTGCCACTCATGCTGTAATAGCAGACTAAGGAGGTTTACGGGATAAGGCCTTCACCGATGCTACGGAGTTAGTACATCTGAGCTGAGGCCTTTGTCTATGCTTCCCTAGTACGTGGCGGGAGTGTTTCCTACTGGAGAAAGTGCTGAGAAGGGGATCTAAGCACAAGGAAGTTGTTTGTAGTGTGACTAAACTAAACTAAATAAAAAACAAATCTAAACTTAGCCATCGTGGCAGCTAATCGCATTTGTCTTTTATCTGTTTACTGGTGCGTGTAATCTAGCAGTAACATCCGTCAGTCACAATTGATTTTTCACAGCCCATCGGAAATGTCATTTTTTAATTTATTTGTTGTTGTTGTTGTTGTTGTGAATTTTCTTGTTCTTTGAATCGGTCTGCTTCTTTCTCGAGTTGAAGCCGTATAGTGTGTTTCCAACGATTGCGGTCTTTTCCCAGACTGCAGGGTTTATGTTCAGTGTCTCCATGTTCCATTTACACAATCGGAGTTTTTGGCGCCCCTAGTTCTTTTGCGATCTGCTAGGTGCCCGTAAAGATTATCTTTTGATATGCGGCCATCTTTCATACGGTGTAAGTGGTCAAGTCAGTTTAACCTACGTTGTTTGAACAGCGTGTAGATGTGTGGGAGGCTTGTGAGAGTGAGGGACTCCACGTTTGTCATCTTTTCCCTCTAGGTGATACCCTGAATGATATGCATATGATATGCATTTAACCTTCTCTCTTGCTTTGCATAAGTTGCCCATGATTGACTGCCATGCAAAATGAAATTGATGATGCAGGAAGCGTAAACTGCGACCTGTTATTTGCTGATGACGCTGCACTAGTCAGGCAAAGTTAAGAAGAACTTCAGAGCATGATAAAGAGATTTTCGCCAGCCTCCAGAGACTTCAGCCTCCGAAGAAGACAAATCAATTTTGTATAAATGTCTTGGTAATCTGGTGTTCCTATTTATAGACGAGAAGAAAGTCTTGCACAAATGGATGATTGTGTTGTATAAGACTCAGTTGGAAAAGGACAATTTCTGCACTTCTTGATAAGGTTGGTGCCTGTAGGTTCAGATACTCACCTCAAGTTCAAAAGCATCTGGTTCGAATCCCATGTCGAACAATCAGTTTTCTCAAGTGGCAAATGCATTCATACAACACTGAAAAAATTCACACGCAGGAGAAGAAAACAATAAATAATCAAACTGTCTATTGTTTGCTGATGTAGTTTGTCACTGCTTTCCCTCTCTCTCTCTCTCTCTCTCTCTCTCTCTCTCTCTCTCTCTCTCTCTCTGCGATGAAGACTCAATCAGAGAAGAATTCCAGACTCTCACATGAAGACAGCTGTTTGTTTAAGTGAATTGATCGACCCCACAGACAGAACATCATAATTAGAGTCTGTTAGATCCACTCTGATTGAGTACCTGTTAAAACGTTGCACTGTGTTCTGCGCCAGTGGCCCAGTGCTCCGATTTCAGCCAGCATTTTATTCAGGTTTGCTTTCCTTAGCCTTTGATTGTCCCCAATCTTCCTGCAATGCAGCAAATTGTCTTTTCTGTAGGGGGATTCTGCCCTTAGATGGTCGGCCCTCCCAGGTTTACAAGCACCATCTGCCCGAGTCACTAGAGGTGACTATCACAGACATGCACACAACGATATGAGGCATGACTAACACTGACACAACCAAGATATGAGATATGACTAACACAGACACACACACACTAAGTTATGAGATGTGACTAACACAGTCACACTCTAAAATATGAGATATGACTAACACAGATACACACTAAGATATGATGTATGACTAAACACAGTCATGCACACACAAAGAAATGAGACATGACTAACATAAACTTGCACTCACAAAGATATGAGACATGACTAACACAGATACACACACTAAGATTTGAGGTATGACTAAACACAGTCATGCACACACAAAGATATGGGACATGACTAACATAAACATGAACTCATAAAGATAAACAAACTCACAAACTTCTTTCTGAGTGTTGTAAAAGTACCTATATTACTCTGCAATTGATATCTCTCTGGCAACATACATTCCTTCAAAAATAATTATTTGTTTATTTGTCTTTTATTCTCAAGCGGCAATCTGTTATTTAGGAAGAGGAGATCGAGTGTCTAGCTTCTCCTGAGAAGGACGAAATTTGTTGGTATTGCATTCAAGTGAGCACGTGCAGAAACCATAAAAATTATGGGAAAAATAACAGTTGTATGGGGCTGCCAGTGGAAAATAAAAAAAAAAAATGTATACTTTCATTAAAAATGATATATGAACGTTTTTTTAGGATTCTACCGGTACAACACAGTTTGCGAATTGTGCTGAGATCTTTCTGTATAATCAGTTAAGAGGTCGCAGTTCTAATATTTCCAGTGCGAGCACAAGTGATGACCTTACGTACAAGAAGTTTGTCACAGTGATCACGCAAGTAGCCATCCCTCGAATTGTATGTTGGTTGGTAAAGTACGGTACTTTATCTCGGGGGACACGCAAGGATTAAATAGACAACAGATGATGCAGACTTTACAAGACTTGTTTACAAGAACAATTGAAACCAGTTGCTCACTACAAAAGACACTCGCTGGACATCTTGCTCAGAACAACGTCAGACTAACTGACCTTAGATCCAAGTATAATTATAACCCATTAAAAATGTTTAAAAATATTTAACAACCCCATGTTTGAAATTTACAATGGAAGGGGAAAAAAAAGGTCTGAAATGTTAATGTAAAACCAATCTTGATATGCTGAAGTAGTGTTACCCGCTCGTTACATGTGTATGGTACAGCTCACGTGCCGGATACGTGACCTCTTGAATGGCTGTATAAAGGTTGTCGCAGTCAGTACAACTGTAGTAAAGAACACTCGTGGGACAATACTTGAGACACTTTACAGACGCGTTGAGTCAAATCAGTTTGTATGTCATAAATTTAGTCATTCATTATTACTTAATGGTTCAAGCTTGGTTCACAACAGCATGAGCGTCTTCCATGACTTGAACACTACATATTATACTGACATGTCAAAGGTATATCACACAATTGATAGACAGGTGGCAATGGCTTCTTCTTCCTCTTCTTTCCTTCCTCAGTTGCCTTTCATCGTCGAGGGGATATATAATTTGCGGTCTTTTGCTCTTCTGTTCGCCTGTACTGCTATCTTTCCTAGTGCTTCTAATATTCAATCGATCCATCTTTTTCGTGGTCGACCAATGGGTCTGGTATTCTCGCAACGTTTATTGAGGGCTCGTGTTGTGTTTTGATCTTTCTGCCGTGTCACGTGGCCAAACCATGCTATCTGTTGTTTCTTTATATATTCTATGGCGGGGACTATTCCAAGCTTTTTTCTCAGTTCTTCATTTTTGATCTTATCCCTCAGACTGTTTCCTGTCATTCGTCTAACACATTTCGTCTAACACATTTCGTCTAACACATTTCGTCTAACACATTCTAATTTCCCTTCAGAATGGTCTTTGCCAGACGAGACGATCGACACACGTGACAAAACCAATTCATCTTGTGAATCTTCGCTATTGTCAAAAGATCATCATGTAACTCCGATTGCTTATCCTGTGAGCTTTCTTTCATTCGTGATACAATCCATATAATATATGTCTAAAATCTTATGATAACATTTCATTCTTATAGTTTATATGCTTCTGGGGATCTGCTAAAAGGGTCCATGTTTTGAAAGCGCATAGAAAAAGTAATACAACCAGGGTGCACATCAACCTGATTTTAGAACCAATAATATTTTTATTTTTTTCCAAACGAATTTTCCAAGACCTGTTGCAGTTTGCGTAATTCTGGTGGATATGTCATATTTTGAACCTTCATTGCTGATAACTAGTCCTATGTTCTAAAATTCATCAACTATTTTAAGTTCTTTTTCTTAGATTTGTTTTTGCAACAATCTCTCTATATTTATTTGTCAATAATTTTAAATTGTATTTTTCAGCAGTAATCTCAATGGCATATGCACCTGGTGTTTTATTTAATTATCGGATTGTAAGACCATATACATCAGATGGTGTATGTCTGGGGAAGTGGGGCTCTCCGCAGAACTAGAGAAATAAAGGCCGTTTGGATAAAGCAGTCGCCAGGATGTGTGAAACTCCGGATTTTTATTTCACCCCTGATACAAATAATCCTTTGTCTACCTCGAGCTTCGAACACCGTACGCTCACTTTTCATCCAACGAAACAGTGATTATATATATATATATATATATATATATATATATATATATATATATATATATACTATATCATATAGATTTATTGGCAATCATTGCATCTTCGAGTTTCTTTTTTTTTAAATTATAAATAGATATGTGCATTATATTTTCACTTCATTATTTAACTGCGTTAAGTTCAATTTTACTGTTGCTTTTGACAACGAATATAAACATAAATAACAGTGACTATATTAATTAAGTAGTAAAGAATAGTGACACTGTGACCTTCCAGGCATGTAGTAAGAGGCGACTAAGGAGGTTGATCGATGGCTTGATAAGCTGTCATTATAAAAAGTATTGTTATGGAAACAGCGCCGTATATTTTAGAGCAGTGATCTCTGCAATATGTGCCACTTTGGCACGCAAGGTTTCTGTTTTTGAGATTGTGGTTCTGCCCTATGTGCCGTCTTCGGCTGGAAAGGACAATAGATAGATAGATATTGATTACAAATATGTTGGTGATTTGAGGACATAATTCCTGAAAATGGCTGCCAAAGCAAGTGAAAATGTTGCTGACATCGATGGCGTAATCTTTAATGGCTTGGTTTATAATGTCCTTGTCTCATTTCAAGGGTCATGGTTTGATCTCTTCTCTTCAGTTCTTTGATGGGATCATGGTGATCTCTCTTCGATTGACACTTGAATAGCGGGCGGCAAATTTTGGCATTAACCATTCATGCTGGTCTTGACTTCTTGTAATCTGTTTTGTATGTAATGAGATAGGGATGCACATAAAAAAACCTCGTAGAGCCGCGGCAAAGCTGGATTAGACTTTCACTGAGGCGTTCAATGTCTCTTGTTACCTTTTCTATTTCTTCTTATTTTTAGTTATTTTTCTTTTCTTTTATTTGCTTTCATCTAACTTGAAGGCCACTCAAAACGTCAGTGTGTCTATTCGTAAAGCTGAACATCATAGTAGTTGCGTGCGCTGTCTTTTTTTTTTTAACAAGTGTTCTGTTTGGTTTTGTATCTGGCTTTAAAGGGATCACTTTACTCTTCAACTCTATAGTCTGGTTTCATCAATGAGCATTCCAGCTAAGCTTATTCTGTTGAGAGTAAGATTCCTGCTGACACCGTTCCGTATCTGATTGAGGCTGGTGTGATCCTCAGTCGCTTCTGGCAAATTTAATGTCAATGGTTTTTGAAGGATCGAGAAGAGGAAAAGAAATGTTACAAACAAAAAGTGTAATACTTATTTCTTCTTCTTCTTCTTTCCTTCCTCATTTGCCTTTCAGCGTCGAAGGGAGGTATAATTTGTGGTCTTTTGTTTCTCTGTTCGCCTCTGCTGCTGTTATGTTTCAAAGTGATTCTAATAATCCATCGATCCATCTTTTTCGTTGTAGATCTTTGGATCTGGTATTCCTACAACGTTTATTGAAGGCTACTTGTATTGAAAAAGACATCATCTCAGTGCAAAATAAAGACAAGTGGAACAATATTAAAACAGGTAAATGAATTTAAATATTTGGGAACTTTGTTAACCTCAGACGGAAGATGTACAAAGGAGGTGAGATGCAGAATGGCTCAGGCAAAAGCAGCTTTCCAAAAAATGAGGAAGATACTATGCAATCCATTTTTGACAATAGAAACAAGACAAAAAAAGTTCTTAAATATTATGTAGAGCCAGTCTTAACATATGGATGTGAATCATGGACAATAGGATAATAGACAAGAAAATCACTGGAGTCTGTAGAAATGTGGTTTTACAGAAGAATGTTGAGAGTACCATGGACAGCTAAGAAGATTAATGAAAATGTTATGAGAGAGGTCAAAGCAAAAAGAGAGCTAATTTCCAATATTAGGAAAAAACAATCATAATTTTTTGGCCATGTAATGAGAAGAGAACAGCTGGAATATATTGTAACAACTGGAAAAATTGAGGGACGAAGAGATAGAGGGAAGCAAAGAGAAAAAAATAACAGGCAGCTTAAGAGAATGGCTTGGCAGAGGATCAACAACAGAAATGATAAATAACTGCCGAGATCGAAAATTGTGGAGAGACATGATCACCTACGCCAGTAGGCACGGTGCTTGATGTGTTGATCTTTCTGTCTAATACCTATTTTCCACAAATATATTATTCTTATCACGAAAGAAAGTAAAAAACTAAATTAGTTTGACATTAATTCGACAATTTGTTGTTTTCATGGTTGTATTACCAAGTTAACTTGTCATTTAACTATCAGAGACCAATATCATTGTATTGATACATTTGTTCTTGTTTGACAACATGTAGCTCAATAGTAAGAACAAATTCGTGTGATAAGCACAATAAGGTCGGGAATTATTATATTTCTTCAAATCTTGTTTTGTTCTAATTTGTAACCCATACATCCTGTGTTGTGAGATTTTGCAGAGAAGTGAGGCTTTGTGAACATCGCTAGCCATGTATCTTGAATTGTTAACAAATTATTTATTTTAATTTGTAACGCTTATTCCGACAACCCATCTTTTCTAGCACGTCCTTTTGCTTTTTAAAAAAAAGTAAAGTACCCCCATCACGCCAACTTACGTATAGGGAATATGGTGTTAGTGACCATACATTTTACAGACCTTCAGTACATGATTTTTGGGGTAATGTGATCGGTATTGCGCCCGTGCCGCTTTACTTTTACAGAAAAAAATCTGGTACCCATTGAAGGCTTGGTGAACCAGAAGCCGTCGATTGGGATCGAACCCTACCTCTTGTCCTTTGTAGTCCAGTTCACTAACCACTGAGCTATCGCGGCTCCCTCCTTTTGCTTTGTGACTGTTTTGTATTATGCAGCCTGCACGTTTAGCTCTGATTGACATGTTTTTATTTCAAATAATCTGTTGGTTCTGACATAATATAACACTATCAATCAAATGATGTTTTAATTAATTATCACGGGGATTCTTTTAAATGTTGCACAAGTTAAACATCGAAAAAAATTAAAAATTCATTTATTCGTGCATTCGTTTTTTATATATTCCTGTGTAATCAGTCAAGAGACACGGGTGGTAATCATCACATTGAATGCTACTTTTTTTTAAAATTTCACATATTGATATATCAAATTATAATTATAGAAATGTGCCAGTCAAATACCTGTGGATAAAGAGAAACAGCGAAGACGATGGCGCCGTATAGGACACACTCTGCGGAAGACAACTGAGAATATTACACAACGGGCCCTCTTTGGAACCCCCAAGGAAAAAGACAAAGCGGAAGACCAAGATGTTCTTGGAGAAAAAATATGGAATCAATGTTGAAGATGATAGGGAGACATGGGATGATCTTTAAAAAAAATGGCAAGACTCAGAACGGCTTGTAAAGTGTTTGTTGAAGATCTATGCTTCACAGGGAGCTGAAAAGAAAGAAAAGAAGAAAAGGAAGATATATCAAACATCAATTTGTTTTTGGTGCAAAGGTTAAAATTTTTAAACGAAAAATTATTCTTTGCATAAAAAACAAATTGATTATTGCTGCTGCCTACACCTTTAGACGTCAGTCTTAGCTCTTTAATTCCGAAATTATTGTTATTGTTTGAATACAATTATAAAAATAATATCATCACTCACAAATCCGTATAGTTTTTCTTCCTCGTTCACACTTAAATGCAGAGTGCGTAAAGTACTTTATAAAATCCCATGAAAAATAGTACGGAGTTAGAGTGTTTATAAATTTACTGTAGTATTGGTCAGCTCAAGGTTGGTGACATTTCAATACAGCTACGGCTTTTCTTGGAATAAGATTGACCATGGTCAGTGCCATTTCAAGAGAAGCTGTAGTTGTATTTCTCTCTTTATCACCTGCTTTGTTAATCACTATTCGTATATGCTATTGACCGAAGTATAACTCAAAACATATCATATTCAACTAGTCCCAAAATATGGGCTAGACTTGTTTTATTTTAATTTTGTAAGACTTCTATATCTGACGAAGTCATAATAACTTCGGATAGCGCTAAGACACAACTTGAAATGTAAATATGTTATCCAATACCTTATGATAAATGTAAGGTATCCAGTAGCGTCACTAGTGTTGCGACACGAAATGTAGTCACTACTTCCATCACATCTTTTTGAAGAGAAAACCCAAGTACTCTTTCCCTAGATGTCTTCGCTTCATGATCATGGGTCATGTACCTTCTTTCCGCTTATATCTACTGTAGAAAACGTAGACATCAGCATGGTGAAACCAAGCACTGTTACGATTTAATCTGTGTTTATTTTTAATTAGCTTATACGACGCTGACTCTGTGTTTTCATGACTTAGCTTTAGGGTTTTAGGTGTCTTGTCCACGGGGCCGCCTTCTGAGATGGTACTGGGAGTAGAGGAGGTGACGAAGCAGGTTCTGTCGATGGGATATCTTGAATCAGATCGACCGAACCCAAACGGACATCATTTAAACTGTATCAGTTTAGTTAAATACTGGCGCAGAGTACCACAGAACAGTTTGACATAATCCGTGGGCGCTAAATTATTTCGGTCTAAGATATGACGCATTTCATCATCAAAGTCTTTCAAGTAGCCATTTTTCATATCAATAACCGTGTGTTACTGGTAGCATGATGTTTCAGACCCTCAAGCAACTGAAGATCCATCAAGACCATTTTTTATACCATCATTCCTTAGACACTAAATACACCTCCGAGAACGAGTAAAATAATTCACAGCAAAGGTCCTATGAAACCACTTGTTTGTAGAATCTCTTTTCGTCGCTTAAGACTTCTTTTTAGCGAGAAGTCTCAACTTGTTCTTATTTCGACGTAGCTCATGCTTCTAATGATGTATGAGACTAACCTTAACTTTTAATATGTTATGACAAAATTCACACAAATAGCGACTGAGCTCGGGAGAGGCAGCGGCTCTTAGATCTATCGGATGGTCGAACGTAGGCATCTCAACATTTCACCGTGCTACCTAAGTGAGCCGGGAGCCGCGATAGCTCAGTGGTTAGTGAACTGGACTACAAAGGACAAGAGGTAGGGTTCGATCCTAACCGACGGGATATCTGTTCACCTAGCCTTAAATGGGTACCGGGATTTTTTCTGGGAAAGTAAAGCGGCACGGACGTAATACCGACCACATCACCCCAAAATTCATGTGCTGAAGTTCTATAATATGTATGGTCACTAACACCATATTCCCTATGCGCCACTTTACGTGACGGGGGCTCGTTACTTTTACTTACCTAAGTGAGTCTGTCATACTGTTTGTTACTTGGCACGTAGACGTTTTGTTTCTCCCATCATGGGAATATATTTGTTCTCAACCTTAGATGATCGGATATTTCCTGTCGAAGGTCAACCAACAAATAACAGCAAGTGGACGCAGTTGTGTCTTTAAAACTCTCATTGGGGTCTGCCACTTGATTGCGATGGGAGCCGCGATAGCTCAGTGGTTAGTGAACTGGACTACAAAGGACAAGAGGATAGGTTCGATCCCAACCGACGGCTTTCGGTTCACCCAGCCTTTATTGGGTACCGGATTTTTTTCTTGGAAAATAAAGAAGCCCAGGCGTAATACCGACCACATTATCCCAAAGATAATCTGTCGAGGGTCTGTAAAACCTATGCTCACATAACATCATATTCCCTATACACCACATGGTGTGACGGGAGCTCTTTACGTTTGTTTTTACTTGATTGCGATACAGTTGATTCTCTTGACTGATAATCTGACTGCCGTCTCTGAGGTTCTTCAAAAGCACTATATAGGGGGTATTGAGACTTATCATTTTATGCTCCTTATTTTTTCTCAAATATGTTTTGAATTATGTAGACCACGCTTATATTTCTGCTATTCTATTTCTTTTATTCTATTTATATGACTGCCTTTGGTAAATAAATGTGGTCATCCTGTTGTCAAATTCAACTGGTAAACTGTATACCACCACTATATATCGTTTACATTCGATCACTATCTGCAACCACTTAAAATCACCAAGATTCCATTTTTAAAAACATTATTATCATATATATAGAAAAAAAATGAGTCGGTCACCTATGAGTCTGCTATATTCTTCTTATCTATTTATTTGTCACTCTGTACCATCCCGTACCAACACATATTGTTCTGCCACCCTAAATCCCATTAACATTAATTAAAATATACTTTTCTTTTTTTTTAAATCAATCAGTCAACTATGGTTCTGCCATAAATTATTCGATTATCATCGGCCACTCTGTACCATTCCCACACCATACATCCGTCACCCTTTAAAAAAACCAAATAAAATCCATTAAAATATATGTTAAAAAATTAATATATATACTATGGTTCAGCCATATTTTACTACATTTATCATCGGTCACTCTGTACCACCTCCACACCATACATACCGCTCTGCTATTGTAAAAGCCAATTAAAAGTAATTAAAATATGCTTTTAAAAAATCAATCTATCAAATATGTTTCGGTTATCATTATTTATCACTCCCACCGAATCACCCCTACAACCCAACCACCCCTCTGATACCATTCGGCCTAAAATTCATTAAAACTCATTAGAATACAAATTTAAAAAAAAAAAAACATGGGTCAATTATGAGTAGGCGCTATTTTTCATATATTTCACTATTTTGTATCTGAACAATGATCTTCCAATTACCAACACTTTTTTTTACGATTATCTCCCCTTTCACGGTTATCTCCCTTTGAAGTGTCCATCATGATCTTTAGGCGAATCTGGAGTGTTCCACTGGTACCTAGAGGGTATCCACGTCCAACCATATCCATTGATATTCACCGCAAATCCACCAAATTCCAAAAGTGTCCATCACCACCCTATACATTACATCAAAGGACTCTCTTGACCATAGAATTCTAATGTGGTATGTTTTGTTTTATGATTTCATCCTCATTTTGTCAAAGAGAGGAACATGTCATTGGTGGATCTATTGGTCGGAAAAAAAACGTGGCTGAGGGTCAAATATGTTAGTTAGCCGTTGATGTGTATTTATTGTTATATGTGAATTATGTACTTTGTTTATAATACTCCATGATCATATCCATTTGTAAGAGAGTTACTATGAATGCATTTGTTATATGAAGGGAGGTCAAAAAGTAATGCACACCAATTTTTTTCTCGGCTAATAATAAAGATAGGAATATGAAATTTTGCACACTTGGAATATGACATGTCCCAATTATGTGCACCAAATTGCACAGCATTATGATAAATATTACGCAATCTATGAACCGTTAAAATGGAGCTTGTCAACAATGTCCGTTACAAACAGCGAATTGTCATAGAATTTCTGGTTGCGGAAAAAGAAACTGTGGCAAACATTCATAAACGACTGTGTGCAGTGTACAAATGTTCTGCAGTCGATAGGAGCACAGTTAGTCGCTGGGTTCAGAGAATTAAAGCTGCAGAAAGTGTACGAGTGGAGCTGCATGATTTACCGCGTTCTGGACGTGTTGCCTCGGCTACCAGCACAGACATGTTAAACCGGGCTGATGCCATTATTCGTAAGGATAGGCGTATCACTAGTCAGCAATTGGCATTGCATCTTACAGTCAGCAAGGGAAGTGCAATCGCAATTTTTAAAACTCTCGGATATTCAAAGATTTGCGCTCGATGGGTTCCTCGATGCCTAACAAATGATCACAGAGTTCAAAGGAAAACATTCTGTTCTGAATTGTTGGAGCGTTTCGGTGTTGAAGGAGAATTGTTTTTGTCAAAAATTGTTACCGGTGACGAAACGTAGGCACATTATTATGAGCCTGAAACAAAAATGCAGTCAATGGAATGGCATCATCCGCAGTCACAAAAAAAAAAAAAATTCAAAACATCTCCATCAGCCGGAAAGGTGATGATCACTGTCTTCTGGGACATTGATGGTGTGATTCTTGTTGATGTAATGACAAGAGGTGAGACAATCAACTCGACAGCTTACATCAATACACTGACAAAACTCAAAAATCCGTTCCACAGAGTTCGGCCTAATAAGCCATCTGCAGATTTGTTGCTTCAACATGACAATGCACGCCCTCACACAAGTCTGGTAACACGGGAAGCAATCAACAAATTTGGTTGGGCTGTACTGCCCCATCCTCCTTACAGCCCTGATCTGGCTCCCTCAGATTTCCATCTGTCTGGACCACTCAAAAAATTACTGCGTGGGACACACTTTGACAATGATGAGGATGTGATCCATGCAGTTAAAAAATGGCTACAGCGAGCAGGACAAAACTTGGTACAAACGAGGCATTCATGACCTAGTTTCGCGTTGGCGTAAGGCAATACGCTTGGACAGAGATTATGTTGAAAAATAGGTAGTGTAAAGGGGATGTTCAGCTACAATCTGTGAAAATTTCACACATTTTGCCCGAATAGTTTCCGAGAAAAAAATTGGTGTGCATTACTTTTTGACCTCCCTACGTATATTAGGGTTCAGCCTCTTCGTTACAGCACAGGCTAATGTTAGTGAGCAAGAAGTAGTAGAAGTACATTGCTGCAACATTTCATGTTGTCTCCTTTATTACCGTCTCTTCTGGGGCTTTACTTTAGGGGTAGGTTACTGATGTTTTTTTTTTAATTTTATATAAGCTCTGTAACTTCTTCTTGATCCAGAATTTCTTATTGTCTCAGCACATATATTCTTTCAAGTATATCCATCGGAGTAACGCTCTGCACATATCTTCGATGTTTGTTCTCGTCCAGAATGACGCCCGACGATGACTTCATTAATATTATGACCATTCTTCTGTGATCTGTAACTTTCATCATCATCATCGAGTGCCGTCTCCGTAACGAAGGTTGGCTACCATGGAGCCCCATTCTGCTCTGTCTCTTGCTTTGATGTTGCAGGTTGCCATAGGCTGATTTGTCCATCTTTTGATGTTACTCGTCCATGTTAGTCTTGGTCTGCCTCTGCCTCTTTTACCTTGAATTTTCCCATCCAATATTACTTTTAGTAGGCTGTTGTGTCTTTTAACATGGCCCAAAAATTGCATTTGTCTTGTTTGAATTGTGTTTAGTAGTTCTCTTGTAATTTTTAGTTGTTTTAAGACTTCATCGTTTGTTTTCTTTTCCTTCCATTCAATTCTACCTATTCTTCTATATATCCACATTTCAAAGGCTTCAATTCTCTGTTCTGTTTTCTTGTCTAATGTCCATGTTTCTGCACCATATAGGAATATTGAGAAGATGTAACATTTTGCTATTCTAAATTTATCCCTGGTGTTACTTGTTTTGATGTTAGTATGTTTTTCATGGCATTAAAATTATTTTTTTTCCTATTCTTTTGTTTAATTCAGTTGTACATTTTCCATCACTGGTTATAGTATGTCCAAGATAGTTCTGAACTGTCTCCAGGTCTATTCCTTCAATTTTGATATCCATTTGTGGGTTTTGAGCATTTCCTTTGTTTATGATCATAGTTTTAGTCTTTTTGATATTCATATTTAGTCCATATTTTTTGCTTATCATGTTTATTTCATCAAGTAATTGTGGTAGATCTTTAGGATTTTTAGCTACGTAGGGAGGTCAAAAAGTAATGCACACCAATTTTTTTCTCGGAAACTATTCGGGCAAAATGTGTGAAATTTTCACAGATTGTAGCTGAACATCCCCTTGACACTACCTATTTGTCAACATAATCTCCGTCCAAGCGTATTGCCTTACGCCAACGCGAAACTAGGTCATGAATGCCTCGTTTGTACCAAGTTTTGTCCTGCTCGCGTAGCCATTTTTTAACTGCATGGATCACACCCTCATTATTGTCAAAGTGTATCCCACGCAGGAATTTTTTGAGTGGTCCAAACAGATGGAAATCTGAGGGAGCCAGATCAGGGCTGTAAGGAGGATGGGGCAGTACAGTCCAACCAAATTTGTTGATTGCTTCCCGTGTTACCAGACTTGTGTGAGGGCGTGCATTGTCATGTTGAAGCAACAAATCTGCAGATGGCTTATTAGGCCGAACTCTGTGGAACCGAATTTTGAGTTTTGTCAGTGTATTGATGTAAGCTGTCGAGTTGATTGTCTCACCTCTTGTCATTACATCAACAAGAATCACACCATCAATGTCCCAGAAGACAGTGATCATCACCTTTCCGGCTGATGGAGATGTTTTGAATTTTTTTCTTTTTGGTGACTGCGGATGATGCCATTCCATTGACTGCATTTTTGTTTCAGGCTCATAATAATGTGCCCACGTTTCGTCACCGGTAACAATTTTTGACAAAAACATTTCTCCTTCAACACCGAAACGCTCCAACAATTCAGAACAGAATGTTTTCCTTTAAACTCTGTGATCATTTGTTAGGCACCAAGGAACCCATTGAGCGCAAATCTTTGAATATCCGAGAGTTTTAAAAATTGCGATTGCACTTCCCTTGCTGACTGTAAGCTGCAATGCCAATTGCTGACTAGTGATACGCCTATCCTTACGAATAATGGCATCAGCCCGGTTTAACATGTCTGTGCTGGTAGCCGAGGCAACACGTCCAGAACGCGGTAAATCATGCAGCTCCACTCGTACACTTTCTGCAGCTTTAATTCTCTGAACCCAGCGACTAACTGTGCTCCTATCGACTGCAGAACATTTGTACACTGCACACAGTCGTTTATGAATGTTTGCCACAGTTTCTTTTTCCGCAACCAGAAATTCTATGACAATTCGCTGTTTGTAACGGACATTGTTGACAAGCTCCATTTTAACGGTTCATAGATTGCGTAATATTTATCATAATGCTGTGCAATTTGGTGCACATAATTGGAACATGTCATATTCCAAGTGTGCAAAATTTCATATTCCTATCTTTATTATTAGCCGAGAAAAAAATTGGTGTGCATTACTTTTTGACCTCCCTTTAGTAGTATCAGCTTTCATCATGTCCTCGTATATACGGCGGATGTTGCCGGAGTTAGCAGATGATTGTTCTGAAAGAACTAGGGCTTTTTTAAATAGTGTCTATGCAAAGCTTTTAGCAGATTTATTGGCTTAAAAAAAAGAAAGTAAAGTGCACCCATGACGCCAAGTGGCGTATAGGGAAAATGGTGTTAGTGACCATACATTTTACAGACTTTCGGCACATGATTTTTGGAGTAATGTTGACGGTATTACGCCTGTGCCGCTTTACTTTCCCAGAAAAAAAGCCGGTACCAATTTAAGACTGGGTGAACCTGGAAGCCGTCGGTTGGGATCGAACCCTACCTCTTATCCTTTGTAGTCCAGTTCACTAACCACTGAGCTATCTCGGCTACCGATTTATTGGCTTTTAACTACGTATTGTTGTTGGGAGAGCTTTTGTGCTCCATACAAGCTGTTTGTTTGGTGCTTTGTAGCAGCTGGGTAAGCAAGGGTTGCAAAGTTGGCCTCGAGTCAGACCGTGTTTATTTCTGAACTTCATTCCATGTACTTTCAAGACTGTGAAGCTGCAGGGTATATGTAACCTATATAATGACAGCTCAATTTGTCTGACCACTGCAGCTGGTAGATAAATTGTTAAGTACCACAGGAAGGCATTACTCAATTCTGAAGACTTTTCTTGAAGTGTTGTCATTGTCAGGGGAATTTTACGTTTATTCTTTGATGTCGTGTGGTGGATCCTTTATAGGTCTAAACCTCATTTTATTTGCAAACCAGTGGGTGGTCAGTGTTGCAGTCGGTAATGTGTAGGTGATGCTTTTGTTTAAGTGATCGTTAACTAATGACTGAATCTAGCATAAGTAATGATTGAATCTAGCTGATGCTAGTGTTTAGTAGCATCTTGGTCTCTTTCTATCTCTGCCAAAGCTTGAGCTCTGGAGAGGATACTCCAGGAACACCGTTTTGGTGTCGGTACAGTGAGAGTGATAGAAGTGTATGGACTTCATCGCATAGCTACCGCCCGCTTAAAGCTGGCAAGCCCCAGCCACTAAGGTGCTATCTCGTCATTGCCTAATTTCTCCATTGGGTGTATTGGAATTAGAGAAAACCCGAAAGATATACTGTTACCTTCCACACCTGCCACATCACAGAAATCAACAACCAAGAAACTTAACCTACGATTGGTTTGCTGGAACGTCCGCACCATGCAAGTTGACCTATCTGACAATTTTCACGATATAAACGACGCCAGAAAGATTAGTCATCTCTAATCAATAACCAGCTAAAAAGAATTCCGGTGGATATAGTCGTGCTCCAAGAAACCCGATTGGTAGACCAGTTACCCTCATAAGTGTATACGCTCCGACCTAGTGTTCTTCATCTGAAACCAATGACAATTTCTCAAAAATGTTACACAAGTCATGGAAAGTATACCAGGAGAAGATCGCACTGTTCTACTGGAAGATTTCAATGCTATAGTTGGTGCAGGCAAAGATGGCCATCTTGTTGCGGTCGTTTTGGAGTTGGTAAAATAAATGACAAAGGTCAACGTCTTCTAAAGTGTTGCACCTAAATCCCAATGCGGCTATAGATTCGGAAGATCAACTAAGGATATAATTGTTTCTTTACGCCTGCTTAAAAAAATATCGAGAGCAGATATAAGTCTCTCTTCATCGCCTTTATCGATTTCAATGCTATAGTTGGTGCAGGCAAAGATGGCCATCTTGTTGCGGTCGTTTTGGAGTTGGTAAAATAAATGACAAAGGTCAACGTCTTCTAAAGTGTTGCACCTAAATCCCAATGCGGCTATAGATTCGGAAGATCAACTAAGGATATAATTGTTTCTTTACGCCTGCTTAAAAAAATATCGAGAGCAGATATAAGTCTCTCTTCATCGCCTTTATCGACCTTATAAAGGCCTTTGACCTTGTCAGCAGTTACGGTCTCTTCAAAATACTATTTAAAATAGGCTGCTTACATACTCTGATGACGCTAGGTAAATTGTTTCATGAGGATATCATGGGTATCATTCAATACGACAGCAGCACATCACAACCCTTCAACATACACAGTGGTGTCAAGAAGTGATGTTTTCTTGCTCCGACCCTTTTTAGAATCTTCTTCGCTTTTCTATTGACACATGCATTCTGAAATGTGAACGAAGGAGTCTATTTTCATATTAGATTTGATGGTTGGTTCTCGCAAGACTAAAGTCAAGGTCCAAAATCACACATATCACTATTAGAGACCTGTTATTTGCTGACGATGATGCACTTGTCACGCAAAGTCAGGAAGAGCTCCAGAACATGATGCATCGTTTTTGCGCATGTCTGCAGGGACTTCGGCCTAACAATAACTTAACAATAACAAAAAGCAAAAACTAATATACTTGGTTATGACGTCGAAGCAACTCTTGCAATCTTTATCGACAAAAACACAAATTTGATGTATGCAGCAGTATAATTATCTGTGACCCATTATTAACAACAAATTATCTTGTAATACAGAAGTTGACACCCGCATTGGTAAAGCTGCTACCACCTTCGGCCGTCTTTCTAGTTGTTTTTGGCAAAACAGTAAATTGGCAATTAAAACAAAGGCCCCAGTTTACAATGCCTGCATCATTAGTATACTTCTGTTTGGTAGCGAATCATAGACAATCTATGCAAAGCAAGAGAGAAGGATAAATGCATTATATATGTGATGTGTTCGTCCTATTCTTAGTATCACCTGGAAGGACGAAGTGATAAACGTGGAGGTCCTCACTCACACAGGCCTTTCGAACATCTACATCCTGATCAAACAAAGTAATTTACACTGGCTTGGCCACGTACACGTATGAAAGATGGTCGCATACCAAAATATATATACTCAATGGACAACTAGTAGATGGCAAAAAACCTAGAGGGTGCCGAGAACTTTGATTTGTAGACGTGTGTAAACTTGACATGAAGATTCTGAACATACACCCCGCAGCCTGGGAAGAAATAGATGCAGGCTGCAATCTTTGGAAATACTCTAAAACTCAAACAAGAAGCAGACAGATTTATAGAAAAAAAAGAGAATATACCGCTAAAGAAAAGAAAAATAATAATATTTCTAGATGCGCTGCAAAATCCATAGTCAACTGTGACTGACGGAAGCTACAATAGACGATCTACGTTCTCATTACTCATGTGCCTAACTTTCCTAGGCAAACAGGCCAAAGGTCACCTTTCGGGCCTACTCTTGCATTGAAGTCACCCAGTAGAGCTCATCATCATCATCATCAGCTTCATCGAGTGCCGTCACTGCAACGAAGGTTAGCTACCATGGAGCACCATTCCACTCTGTTTCTTGCTCTGATGGTGCAGGTTGTCATAGATTGATTTGTCCATCTTTTGATGTTACTCGTCCATGTTAGTCTTGGTCTGCCTCTGCCTCTTTTACCTTGTAATTTCCCTTCCAATATTACTTTTATTATGGTGTTGTGTCTTTTAACGTGCCCTAAAAATGCCATGTGTCTTGTCTGAATTGTATTTCTATCTATCTATTAACCTTTCGAGCCGTAGCCGGCCCATAGGGCGTAGACCAAGATACTCCTTCTCTTATCTGAATTTTTGTTCTAGTAGTTTTCAATTCTTTTAAAGATATTTTATCAAATCTCGTCATTTGTCTCTGTTCTGTGCAAGCTGCTCTATCTCATTGAGGGAGCCGAATCCTGCTGCTCTTGTCTCTCTCATCAATCTTC
The DNA here is from genome assembly GCA_032433765.1 of Megaustenia siamemsis. Lineage (NCBI taxonomy): Eukaryota > Metazoa > Mollusca > Gastropoda > Stylommatophora > Ariophantidae > Megaustenia > Megaustenia siamemsis. The sequence goes on from JAVIAB010000092.1 coordinate 104,443,229, forward strand.
TTCTCAGTGTCTCTCTGGGTCTTCCTCTTTTTCTCTTACCTGTTGTTTCCCATATGAGGGCTTGCTTTGCTATTCGGTTACATCTCTTCTCATCACATGTCCAAAATTATGACCATCGTCTTTTCTTTATTACTGAAGATATTAGTGGTTGACTGGCGATTTCTCTAATTTCCTTGTTTGTTTTGAATCCGTTCCACGCTATACCAAGTATTTTCCTTAGACATTTATTTTCGAATGTGTTCAACTTTGTTTCTATATCTCTTGTTGTTTTTCAGCTTTCACACGCATACGTAAAGGTTGATAGTACATTTGATTTGAATAGTCTAAATTTTGTGTTTCTGCTGATGAATTTTGATTTCTACAACTTTTCAAGGCTTCTGAAAGACTTTGCTGCTTTAGCTATTCGGATTCTAATTTCTTTGCTTGTATCCCCTTCTCGATTAATGTGACTTCTAAGAATTGTATTTAGTAGTCTCTTTTTATTTTTAGTTGTTTTAAAACTTCATCATTTGTTTTATTTTCTTTCCATTCATTTCTACCTATCTTCTATAAATCCACATTTCAAAGGCTTCAATTTTCTGTTCTGTTTTTTGTGTGTCTAATGTCCATGTTTCTGCACCATACAGGAATATTGAGCAGATGTAACATTTTGTATATTTTTCATGGCATTTAAATTACTTTTTGCAATATCTATTCTATTGTTTTTTTTTCAGTTTTACATTTTCCATCATTGGTTATAGTATGTCCAAGGTAGTTGTAGTTCTGAACTGTCTCCAGATGTATTCCTTCAACTATGATATTTAATTGTAGGTCTTGAGAATTTTCTTTGTTTATGATCATAGTTTTAGTCTTTTTGATATTCATATCTAGCCCATATTTTTTGCTTGTTATGTCTATCACATTAAGTAAATGTTGTAGGTCTTTAGGATTTTCTGCTAGTAGAACAGCCTCATCAGCATATCTTACGTTATTCCAGTAGAACTAAATGTTCTATTTACAAGATCATTATGACTAGTAAGCCCAGCTGGGGATAGAGCTCACCTTCAATATTGATTGAAGAACTTAGTGTTGGAACAAAAACCCAGAACAAGGTCATCAGTTGAGACGCTGTATTAATTATCTTTCTGGTGAGTATATGTTTATGGAGCCGCGACATCTCTGTGGTCAGAGAGCTGGACTTCCATTAACCAGAGGTTGGGTCCTTATCGACAGCTCCCACGTTCACCCAGCCTTAAATGTGTACCGGATGTATTGTCTGAGAAAACTAATTATAGTACCCTAAAAATGTTGTGCCGATATTCTATAAAAAAAATATGGGCACTAACATCATGTGACGTAACGGAGCTATTTTTTTAATCATATTTAGCAGTTTGTTCGTTATGGAGAAACTAACACCGTTTTTTCTTCTTTTCTCTGTGGCTTTTCATTGCCAGGAAAATGAATGTATGTGTGTTATTTTTCATTTAAGGACCTTGAATTGGGTAGGGTGTTTCTTGGAGGGCAGCGATGTTAACGTGAGGTCTTGTAAGTTCGTTGTTGATGAAGTAGGTCTTGCAAACGACTTTGATCTACTGGAGATTTATCAGGCCAGTGTCCTTGATTCTCACTTTTCAGCAGCCAAGCTTAAAAGTTGACTATCACACTATTGGATGATTTTTCTTATTGCTCGGTGCCTATTCTACGGTACACTTGTTGTATTAGCCTTAAATCCACGCACTAATTGAGGCAGGTCAACTACGGCGGGACAACATCTTATTGACTTGGGATTGCCAAATTTGAGAGGGGCGGTAGATGTCCAGTGGAATCAACCGGAATTCTCCAGTAACCGAAAGCGACCCATGGCGCCACCGCTACTCCAGTTCAGCTGACTGTGCTTAGAACATGCTTTCCGTCTTGTGTCGACGCTGTCAATCAAAGTTGCTGTGTTCTCTCCAGTAGTGATTAGGAAGATCGGTGTCGGTCTTGATGTCGGTTTCTCCTCTCACACAGCTCCTTGATGGATGCAACTAGGTCGATTTAGCCTTGCACCAACTACGTCACATGAGTTATCATAAGGACACTTATTACAGTATCTAACTGCTTCCGCGACTCTGACTCCTGATTTGCTCTCTGGTTTACTCCCAAATCTTTTCCTCCGCACAGGCATAATCGCAAGGCAGCGGAGGTTTAAGATGAGTTTTGCTTTTCCATGCCACGGCTGACGAGGCTAGTCTACACGGACTTTAAGTATTAATGTAGGCTATATCCATCGCCATTAACTTTTCTACAATTCTCTCATTTCTAAGTTTTGTTAGATTCTTTCATTATTTCTTCGCGCCATTTTAATCCCATTATTCTCTTTTTATTGCCTGACCTCTTCATTGTTAATTCACATAGCCATCTATATATTTGGCAATACCTAACGACTGACTTGAAATTCCCGGAAAACCCCCAACTAGCGAGAAGTTTTCGGCTCTGCGAGCAAGAACGCGGATGGGTAGAGTGACGTCAGTCATCTATTGGTCCAACATCTGAAAACGTCACCCTAGTTGCAAAATTTTCCGGTTTCATTTTCTGTCCCAGGCCTTTGTAAATCAATAGAATATAATGGGGTTTGTAATGTTATTCCATATTCTACAATAGTTATCTTATCGTGCAATTGCACTTCCTTATTCTCTCACTAATGGGGTTTATATATGTTCTTTTGATGCGTTCTTCACTGAATAATAATATTCACAACAAATAACAAAAACTAAATATTATTAAGCATTTATTTTACAAAGACAACAAATAACAATGCAGATGTTTGTGGCAGCGAAATGTTAATACAATCCTATGATAAAAATTATAAATAATACAATTATTGAAATACAAATATGTTTGTTGTTTTATTGTGGAAAAAAACAGGTTTTATTGACATTTATAATTGAGAGCTAGGTAAAGTTAAATTGATCATTTTCATTTATATATGAACTATTTTTTTTACTATAAAACAGCAGCATATGATAAATATACATGGTAAGCAATTTGGAAGCGATATAATGGAAAGTTACTTCTTTTTCTTAATGCTCTAGTGCAATTTTAGTTGACCTTGGTTGTGATCTCACATATTTGTTTAATCTCCTGTATGTTTATTTTTCAAATAGTAATTAAATTATTGACCTTCTACAATACCACAATATCAATCTGCGCAGCGTCTTCTCCCTTTGTTGTATAATATTACGTTGTCCACACTGTCAAGCAGTCTAGCGGGTGTTGCATGTAGCACACAATGTTCACTAAGATAGGTTAATTTAAGCTAGGACAATTTGTGTTTCCTAACCTCGTAATTAATGCTTGTTATGGTACAATGGTCATCATTGGTCATCATTGTACCCTACCAGGCATGTTCGTAAGAGGCGAGAAAGGAGGGTTATGCATGGAACTGGCTTTCCCATCCTGTAAAAAAAAAAAAAATAAGCCGAAAAAACTTCACAAACATGGACAAGTCAAAGACGGAAGCCAACTGAGAGTATTACACAACAGGCCCTTTTTTGGAATCCCCAGGGGAAAAGACAAAGAGGAAGACCAAGGAATTCTTGGAGAAGACAGATAGAAGCAGAGATGAAGATGATGGGGAAGACATGGAATGATCTTAAAAGAATGGCAAAAAACAGAACGACTTGGAAAGTGTTTGTTGAAGACCTATGCTCCACTGGGAGCTAAAAAGGTAGAAGAAGATGGTACAATGGTGGTTTCTTTTTTATTTCGATAATCAGTTGGAAAGACACGTTCTCAGGAAAGAAAAGAGTGGTAAGTGTGTAATAGAAAAATATTATAAAAATATGTACTGCACATCTCGTGCAGGACAAATAACTTTATACCAGCCCTCAAAAAGGCCAAGTTTCTCAAAGTGGCCAAGCTAGAAGGAGATGATGGTAGTGATATACTAACATAAAGTCAAGACTGAATTTCTTTGAAATTTGTTACTAAAGAAGAATAACGAACAGTTTAGTTAGCTATTTGCTAATTTGCTGGGCATTTGGATTAGACAGACCATATTAAAGTCGATGTCGATGTTAAAACAATGAATGCCAACAAATAACTTTTACGTCAATGAAAAGATTATACACTCAAGAAAGGTTGTGAGTTTATACTAATGTGTTTGCCCTTTCTTCTTTTCTTGTCATATCAATGTGTAAGTAGATTTTATTTGATACTTGAATTTATATCTCATAGCATTGTAAATTTGTAAATTGAATTTGAAGCACTTCGTAGGGGGACTGGTTTATAGCGTTGAACAGAAAACTGGTTAGGTTTGCATGTTTTAACTTCTAAACATCGTCGTTGAGGACGGGCAACCAATGGGTTGGGTGGACATCATTAATGCCCTCCGAGATGTGGGAAGAGCACAGGACTTCGACAAACACAGATCCATGTCACTTCTTCGGATGATGGAAATGGGAGTTAAGATGGGCACAGCCAGAAATGAGAAACTTAGTGGCCGTGTAAGAAGACTTATCAACCAACATATAACTGGAGTCGTCAGTCGCTTGACACTGCGGGAATTGCTGAGGAGGGAATCTGAGCACCTATGGACATGTTCGGAGTGCATTGATGATGACCTGCAAATAACTCAATAACTCAATAACTTCTAAACATAATATCTCTCGTCCAGTGTTTTTTCGTTCTTCATACAGGCCTTTTGTCTTTCTTTAATACATTCATGTAATATCTGTTCTTGACAGTCAACAAACACTTGAGGTGTTACATAACCCGAAAATACATTTATTAATGCAATATTGTTACAGTCCATAATATTGTAATACTCTCGGACGGTCTGGACAACCCCTGGATGCACAAATTCTTTGAATTAGTAAACACATCACAGATCATGTTTCTATTTGGTCTAAACACAAGTTCTATTGTGGACTAACTACATCAGCTATTTATTAACTTCTCATCTATACTAGTAATAACATACTTTCAAATCTGCTCTCTGCCTATAATTCTGCATATATCTTTCTTTTCTCTCTCTCTCTCTTTCTTCTCTCTGTTCTCTGCTTATTTCTGGGGTCTGAGTGAGTCCCTTTATATGTTGGACACTTTTTTTACCCATCAGTTGACATATCTTAACTTATTTAATTTATTTACACCCACAGCTTTCTTGCACCGTGTCTGTCCACCTACGTGTCTGGTCTCATTTCTTTTCTACTGTTAAATATTTTAAATATTATGCCCACATTGTCTGGTCTGGTAATCTTGGCCTACATTTTTAACTTTTAATTAATTTATTTACACCCACCATTGACACACCTGCCTTTTTCTCCCACATTGTCTAGTCTGAACCATTTTTCTGTCTTATTAAGTGTAATATCTCTTTCCACATCTACAACTGGAAAAATGCAGAGATCAGTGCTGCATTGTGTGTCTCAATGCTGTGTTCACTGTCATGTTTATTTTATTTTAATCTGTTATTATTTCCTCCATGCAGGTTATGTTATCAACTTTACATATATTTACCGCAAACCTTCCCGTTGCACAAATGTTTAAACTCTGTCAAAAATTCATGGACAGCAGGTTATTGTCTGACTTCTAACAATCATGTCTGAATCTCCACATCCATTTCTGCGTTTGTGCAGTGACGTCAATATATATAATATATACTATACCGCTAGTCATTGCATGAAATGAACATTATATCAGACCAATGGATGTGTTTGTAAGTCAAATATTAACATATGCAATATATGTCCAACCATTTGTTTGGGAGGGTCGGTGTATAGACTCTATAAAATCAGGTCAATATTATTGTAATAGTATACACAGAGACCCATTGTACGGCACGTCAGACCTTATACCATTATCAGACGTTATTTGAGAGTAAACTTAGATTTAAACGTTTTCCGCACACTCACGTCACGATTTGGGTACGGCTTTAACAAATAACATGTTTGATATTGACACGATGTACTGATAAGGCAGGAAACGAAAGACAAGGAAACAGATAAGAATAATCTCTCGGCAGGGGGATTAGATATAGATTATGTAACTTGTAAGTGACTCACCGAGATTTGATTTTACTTGCCTTTAAAGCTAAACTTTTGCACATCATAAGGAAATAGAACGGAACCCAATTATGGTTACCTTATCTCCAAAATTGACAGGAAATATGCCGAAAACAAATATTGGAACAACCCTCTAAATTATAAAAGAGGTTGTAGCTAGCATTTGAGAATAGGAGACCAGAAGAGATTAGATCAGATTAGATTAAAGGGTGAGATTCAATTGACATTCATCCATAGAGGCTTGTTGGTTAGCAGGTCCACGTACCATATTTAAATAACCGCCATCTGTCGTTGAAAAAGTACCGCAGAAATCCAATTAAGGAGAAATAAGCTGATCATGAGTTGAAAAAGCTGAGACATCTGGAAATCCAGAGATTCTCTGTTGTATGCATCCTCTAGGTGTACTGCAGCAACAAATGTTTCAATGCCTACACGGAAGCCCCCATATACATCATAGGTAAAAATCACAGAATTTATCCACGTCTCTCTGTTTAGACGGCACCCTTCGAGGGTATGTATTAGAAGACGCAGCCTTTCCAGCTGGTATGATTTTTCTTAGTAATTATCTTCTCCAACAATTTACCCGCAGGGCTTTACATGTTAGTTATCGCGATAACCTTGTATTTGTGAATGGTCTTTGTCCGTCTTCAGCAGAGGTATCAAAGAACTATGAAACCAGTCTCCACTGACAGTAGAGCTGTCGATACTGTCGTTATAGATACCTGCTAGTTCCTCCAAACCATCGTCAGACAAACTCGCCAGTGTCCTCATTCCGATAACCATCTGAACCAGGAGCACTGTCATTTGCACGCTTTAACACGGCCTTGATCTCATCAACTATAACATAATAATGTTCCTCCATTCTTCGGGCCGTACACCTGCTAGAGATTGCCACTCTGTAACGCAACGATCCGCCACATCCGTTTGATCACTCTGCTCAAGATAGTGAGAGAATAGCGCTCTACCCTTGTTTTCGTGAGTTCTCTGCCAGGTAAGATCTGAGCTCTGAAAGTCACGAACACAATTATTCTTCACAGAGCCATCCATACTCCTCTGAAACCGCCAGAATAACTTCAGTGATTTATTCTGACTCACTCTCACACAGAAATCATTTCTCACCTTTGACTCGCTTTGCTAAAGTTTTAAACAAGTCGTCTTGCATGTCCATGTCTTGTTTCAACAGAAGGATGTGGTCAGGCTAGGCTATGCTGCCTTTCTTATTGACGCTTTACCATTTCCCAACTGCTTGTCACTTATCCAGCCAGGCCCTCTTCACCTCGTCGGCTGCTCCCAGCTTTTCATTCTGTCGTGAATGTTGCGCTTGTTTCGCCTATTGTGTTAACAATATCTGTACCTAAATAATCATGCCTGAAGGACTGTATCCTTGGCTGTGTTTCCTAGATCTACTCTCGTCCACCAGAATGCTGCAAGAGCGATGACCACTCCAATGATGTGCACTTGGGACAGTCCCTAGGGTGTTAATTCCTTTAAAACAGATCTCGACGGCTATATGTTTCAGTGATTGTAGCAGTCTCCAGGTTAAGTATACTTTTGAGATCTTTTTATCAAACTCGCACCACGTCTAGATTAAAAATCCATTCATTTCATGTTTGTAGTTTAACCACTCATTTTATCGTCAATTAGCGATCAATGAATAACCTCTGCACGTCTTCATTCATCATCATCACGTCCCGCCTTCGCATCTAAGTCTAGCTACCGGGGATTCTCATATCACTCTTTGGTTCTTTGGTTATAAAAGGCCCCGGTATCACTGCAAACGAATTAAAATCCATAATTGCTCAACCGCCCGTGCCAGTGGAATCATCTGAATTACTGAGTCATCTCCCAAACAAAGAAAGGTAGCTGTAGTCCCCATCATAGCAGTCTCAGCACACGCCAAAAGACATAAGGCGAAACCGCACAAACAGTGAACACAGCCAACTGTTCCCTGTTATACGATATCATCCTTTATCATAAACAATTGGAATATCGAAACATGATCAGAACGGTTGAAACACTGTTTCTTGCTTTGACGGTACACGTTGTCATATGGTCTCTTGTCCCTCTCTTATTATCGTCATACTATTTTAATGTCTTCCCCATTTACTTGTATTTTACCTCGTCTACATTGCCCTTCATCAATGTAACAAAAGTAAAGTAAAGATTGTCTTGGAGCAAATAACGACCATTCGAAGTGAAGATTTAAACTACATTGAGATATACAACGGCACTTAGATGTATATAAACCTGAATTGCTGTTAATATATTGCCCAGTCCATAATGGCGTGTGTCCATTCCTTTTCATGCTATGACGGCTTATGGACGTCGATCTGGAATTAGTTCACTTTTACACCGAATGTCGTGAGCATTATATAAGCCATCTTGTATCACTCTCACCGTTTCTCGACTACTGCTTTCAAAAGTTGTCAATTCGATCATGAACATGAAAAGAGCATCTACTTTAAAATATGAACTGGTCATTGTCAACAATTATAATAAGAAAAAACGTACATGATACCAGGTCGAAAATATCTGTAAATTACAGATGTTGAAATTATGTGTTGTAGATAGTGTTTTAAAAAAAGATGAAGCTAAATGAATAGAAAAATGCGTACTTACGTCAAACATCGAGTACACAATAAACATCGAAGAACATAAGACATCCCATAATAAATGCATGTAATATGTATATTATATATACAAAATAAACATGCATTCAACTGAAAGTGAATGATTCGTCTTTATTTGAATTAAAATTGTACGGTCATAAACCATGAATGAATGACAAGGAATCTCTCTCTCTCTCTCTCTCTCTCTCTCTCTCTCTTTATATATATATATATATATATATATATATATATATATATATCTAATAAACCTAAAGTGGTATGGAGCAGCCAAACTAGTAGAAAGACAAGACAAATTACAACGTTTCGTCAAAGCTTTCATCAGGTATAACAAACTATACACATTAATAGCTATATTCACAGCTATATTCACAGCTATACTCACAGCCAACTAGAAAAAATATGGTACCCATTTAACGTTAGGTGAACTTTGAATCCAGCAATCAGGAACCAAACCCAACCTGTTGTCCTTAGTAATCCAGTTTGCTATCCACTGTGATATAGTGACTCAGCCAGTCCTTCCACATGTATCTCCAACAATTGAAGTAGTTTGCTTTTTATTCGCTTCAGAAAAGTTCTTCAATATTGAAAGCAAGCGGCATCTTAGTGGATCATCTACTTCTGTCTTCCATGTAGAGTTGTCACGTTTGTTGGATATGTTCTGCAAACGTCCGGCCCGTTCACAAATGCATACCTCACTCACGGCTTGGCGTAGAGCTATCCATATTACCCGGAAATGTGGCTATGATAACAAGATAAACATATGTACATTAACACTACATTCACTATATGTCACATTCAAGGCTAGATGGTGTTCATTTTGTTGTTGTTTTAAAGTAAGGCCGACATTTGGTTCCTATTGTCGTTATGTTTCCAAATGTGTACATGGAAAAGCAAAGAAAAACAAACAAATGTCTTTATATATTATCGTGTGAGTCTAAAGTTTGAAAGTTCTTACCACATAGATTCTTTTTCATAATCCTGTCGTGATGGATGTCCCTATAATGTGTCATTTAAACATTTTTCTCCAGACAAGTGATAGTAAAGATTTGTGCATGTTGTCTGAAACACTGAGTGTCTAGAAATCACTAGCTGACATCACAAATAATATATCTTCTTCTAACCGCGCCAATGTTCTTCTCTCTGATATTTTTCATCTCGCTGTTTGACAGATTGCAAGTAAATCATCCAGTCGCGGACATCAGAGAAAAGAAAGTTATTTTTTATTTATTTTTTTTAATTTTTTGCTTTTTAGATTTTCTAGCATTATTTTCAATCTTTGTTTGTTTTGCTTGTAGAAGTTTTTCTTCGTCATCACATTATTTTGAAATCAGGCTTGTCTCGTGTGTATTTCATTTTTGTAAACCGGTGAAACTCAGCGGAGTAATATAAAGGACTTGTTTTATTTCCCTTCTTCACTTTTTGAATAGCAAGTTATATGAATAAACTGCAATTTATATTTATTAAATAGAAGTGATAAATTCAAACATATATTAACAAATTAGTGATTTATTTTATTTATCTTTATACCCTCTGTTTCTTCTTCAAACTCAGTGCCAATTGAGGTCGGATCATGTCTTTCCACTAGCACTTGCCTGCAGAATTATATATCACCTAAGTGTTGTCAATCACTTTTCTGATACCCTCTGCTTACCACAATGTCAAACTTCAATTGTCGTCAACGGAATCTCTTCTTACTGCTCATTTCTGTGTTATTTATTAGTTTAGCCACTCTATGTTTTCAATACCATCGTCTTATATCGCATTAAGAAAACTCAGTTCTTTCTGTGGGATTATATATTCCCAGTTGCACAAAGTGTTTTTATTGTACATATATCACTATTTGTTGCATCTGCTTTGTCAAATTGCGCAATGTATTTACTGACTTTCGTCCGCGGTTTCTCCCTCGAAACTTTTTGGTTGACAGCATAAATTCTCGATCTGCATTTTTTATTTATTTGTCCAAAGAAAAATTGCTTCCATTTATTCAAACGCGTTGTATTCGAGCTGCGTTACCAAATGGTTAGTATTCTCGTCTACAGACCTCGAGGTCAAGGTAGATGATTCATGGAGACAGAAAACAACTATCAGAGCTTTTCTCTAGGAACGTACTGCTTTTAAAAAGGGAACAAAGTATGGCTACTATCGCCACATTTGCCACACGTCATAGCCATGATGACACTATATAATGTTTTAATCTTTGACTGCATGTTGTCGCTTTCTTACAATATGTCTTCATGTGATTTTTCAAAAGTCTATTTTGTTCGTAATTTTCTTCATGGAAACTGTACAGCTGTTACTATTGTATTATTGATGCTATTGATCTTTTTACATAAGGCAACGCACAGACACCGACGGACCAGTAGTGAGCTTATTACTTATGTAGTCAAGTTACAGAAAATAAAAGAAGCGTCATGCCGGTGCCATGTTGTTAAGGTGAGTCATATATTAAAAGCGCAGCAATTTTTACCATGAAACAAACACATTGAAATGTCAGGTCATGTACGAAATGTTGCTTTTTTTTATTGTTCACATTTTAGAGAAGATCTATGGTTCCGTATACATTCCACATTGTGTCTTCTGTTGGAGTTTAGTGAGACCAAACCAACGTTCCATTTGATTTCGAGGTGAAACCATTTATTCCAGTCTTAAAAACTGACTAATTATCTCACTGTATCACATTCAAATTACAATGCTTGTTTCCATTGTTCCTGAACCTTGAACCGGTGCTATGGAGTTCGTGCACTGTAGTGGGATGTTCGTGTACAATTTGACAAGAGACCGAATGCTCAAAGACACCATTCAAATATAATGATGAATGATCCTGTAAGCAACAACAAAAACAAGCAATTGCTTCTGCCGTTGCATCTTTGCCTCTCTAACTCAATATATAGAATGACCTTTAAATCGTTCAAAGCACTATCACTTAGTTTTGTATCTGATTCCTTAAATGTGAAAAGACCTTTTCATAAATTACCCATACTTCCGATAAAATTCAAGCAGGTATCAGTTTTAGCATATATTCAACTTTAATTGTTTTGAAATTTGTCTCCATATTCTGCGAATTGAACATTTCGACGGTATTGTTACGTCGTTTAATTTCATTAATACGCTCTGAAAACAGAGGATGTGTCGTGTATCCATGGAACAATTGTTTACAAATGGCTGATGTCTTCGTCTGATTTTGTAAGGGTGTATTTAGTGGTGCAGACAGAAACACTTGTTTCATTTCTCCTGTCGTTTCGAGATCTCCTTGACCGCAGTTTGCACGTCAAGATGTAAAAGAATTGGCTGCGAAATCGTTTGAGGCTGAGGAAGTAAAGAAAGAAATTCACGGCGTGACTGGAATCGATGAGCACAAATTGGATCTGGTCAAAGATCTCCCATCTGGCAGCTGTTAGTGGGTCTGTTCTCATGGGAGCGGCCATTATGTAGATACAAGAAGGCAGGGAAAGAAAAAGGAATACAATTGCTGCAAGAATGAGCATGAAGGTGATGGTTCGTTCCATGCGCTCCGACTCTGCCACCAACCGAACATTGTTGTCATGCTTGTCTCCTCCGTTGACAAGCATGCTTCGCCTCTGTCGACGTGATTGGTAAAGTCCTCGGATGATAAGTGCCGTTAAGACAACTATGCTGATGAAAGGAATGAATAGGTTGAACAGAACGTTGATCCAATACCATCCGTTAATCCAGAAAGAGAGATAGACATCGTGTGTCCCGCACTGTAGCCCACTTGGGTCCGATCCTCGCATAATGCCATATAGGCTTCCAACTGGGACAAATAAAATTAGGAACAATGCAGCTGCACATATGTAGCTCCTCCTCTTTGTAAAAATTAAATATCTGGTGAGAGGAAAACAGACTGAGACGAATCTTTCAGCACAGATCATGACAAGCACCCAATTACTTAACATACTGAGAAAAATGGGCAGAAACTGAAGCTTGCAGCCCACGTCACCGAAGTAGACCTGATGAGCATGAAGCTGGTGACCAACGAGTTTAACAGCCAGAGCGCAGCCGTCACAGAGTGCAAGGAATGCAATGAAGAACGTGGCTGGCGTCATCGTCTGCATGGTGAGAACAGTCACAATGCTGAAGAAATTGCCTGGAAAGCCGAGTGCGAAGACAACCCAGATGTAGCTGTTCCTGATGCTGTCCGATATATCATTCAGTCGTTGAATCTCCTCTTGTCTGTGAATATATGAAAACATATTTATATTTAATACAAGATAACTTATTTGTAAATAGTTTAATTTAGAATAACAAAAAATAACGGTCTATAAGACCCTTTATAATTTAGTCTTCCCAACCAATTGGAAGATGAAGCAGAGCAGAAAATTGGTTTATGCAATGACATAGGTCTATCACATTTAAACCATTGGAGAAACGATTCTTTGTAGAATACACGAGAAAAGAATACCACCAGTTATTGAAACAACCAGATTAAGCCCATACGGTTTAGAAGAAACATGAGTTACACATCAGAGTTCTTCACATCAATGGAGCCTATAGGTAACCACTTTGATATAATCAATTAATGCATTTATTATTTACAGAGTAGACAAACAATGATTACGGCAATATTACTGCAATTTAGAAGTAGTCTCTGTCATTCATAGTTGACTATAGATTTTGCAGCGCCCGTAGAAATGTTATTTTTTTCTTCTTTTATTTCACCGTGTATTCTCTTTTTTTCTATAAATTTGTATGCCTCTTGTTTGAGTTGAAGATTTAGAGTATGTTTCCAACGATCACGGTCTGCAGCTTTGTCTTCCCAGACTGCAGGGTTTATGTTCAGAGTCTTCATGTGACGTTTACACACGTCTACAAATCAAAATGTTGGGTGCCCCCTAGTTCTTTGTCATCTGCTAGTTGTCCATAGAGTATAGCTTTTGGTATGCGGCCATCTTTCTTTCGTGTACTTGGCCAAGCCAGCGTAACCTACGTTGTTTGAGCAGCGTGTAGATCTTTGGGAGGCCTGTGCGAGTGAGGACCTCCACATTTGTCACTCTGTACTTCCAGGTGATACCAGCATACGACGCAGACATCGCATAAGGAATGAATTTATCCTTCTTTCATGCTTTGCATAAGCTGTCCATGATTCGCTGTCATACAGGCTACTAATGATGCTATTTCTGCAAAAATGATATCAAATTCTCACATTAATCTAAACATAAGTCAAATACCGAACATCAGCGTTACAAGCATACGTCATCAGGTCTGGTGTGCGACAAGAATGTGCACAATCATACCCGGTAGTTATTGCTTATGAAGGTCACATACAAAAACATCGGTCTAACGATTACAAACCACATAGTAAGCACTTCATTATAACGACCAGACACCAATAGCAGCAATGTCAAAATAACTACTAAAACATGGGTTTAACGATAACAAACTACATAGTAAACACTTCCTTATAACGGCCAGACACCAATAGCAGCAATGTCAAAATAACTACTAAAACATGGGTTTAACGATAACAAACTACATAGTAAACACTTCCTTATAACGGCCAGACACCAATAGCAGCAATGTCAAAATAACTACTAAAACATGGGTTTAACGATAACAAACTACATAGTAAACACTTCCTCATAACGGCCAGACACCAATAGCAGCAATGTCAAAATAACTACTAAAACATGGGTTTAACGATTGCTCACCACTTTTTAGTAGATGTTTCTCTACTAACGCACATACAACATTAGCAGCAATGTCAAAATAACTATTAAAACATGGGTTTAACGATTGCAAACCACTTAGTAGTAGATGTTTTCTTACTAACGACCAGACACCAATAGCAGCAATGTCAAAATATTTACAGCAACATGTGAATGCAATAAATGCAGCATGAAAAAAATCTAAACATGAAATATAATCCTGAGCAAAAAGAAGCCACAAGGCATGAGTTCAGATAGATGATAAAAAAAGCCAAATAAATATATTTTAAAAAATGAAAAAAAGGAAGAGACACACGTGCAAGAGACGTTGAGTACTTAGAATGTAAAGTATAATAAGGCTGAAAAAAGGAAATAGAGAAAAAATACAACAACGCTAATAAAATAAGTAGAAAAATAACAGCAACAGTAAAAAATAAACATGCTTCGATCATTACAAATAAAACAATTGATAACACAATCTTTATCCCAACAAGTAGTCAGTGTCGGACACGATATAAACAGTTAACGACAAAAATATATTTCATAAATGTAAACATAAGGTGAACTTAGAGAGATGCTGAATGTTTTTGTTATCAGAGCGACACTATCAGAAACCAAATAGAAACAGCTGTAACTCTAAATTAATACTAACAATACTATATCCAGAAACAACAAATGATATTTTTTTGTTATTTCTTATTACAACAGCAAATAGCATCTCATAAAAGTAATTGTAACAACAAATGAGATTTTTTAATTATTTCTTATTACAACAGCAAATAGCATCTCATAAAAGTAATTGTAACAACAAATGAGATTTTTTTTCATTACTTATTACAACTGTAAATAGCATCTCACAAAAGTAATTGTAACAACAAATGAGAGTTTTTGTCATTACTTATTACAACAGCAAGTAGCATCTCATAAAAGTAATTGTAACAACAAATAAGAGTTTTTGTCATTACTTATTACAACAGCAAGTAGCATCTCATAAAAGTAATTGTAACAACAAAGGATGAAAGTGTTGACTTCCAAAACAGTGGACTAGCAAAATATTGAACACCATACAGAAGATTATGCATGGAGGAAATATTTCTATCAAGAACACTCCAGAACATGAAAGAGGAAAGAACAAGGTGCTCGAACAAGCTCAATCACAATCAAATAACAAGCATTACCATTGCAGAACTTGGTAATAGGGTGTTGAACAAATAAATAGGGAAATAAATCTTTCACTGAGAAGAATCTGCATAGAAAAATATACTGAGGCATTCCTGGCTGAAAGAATTGTCAACATCTAAGACATTGTCAAGGTTTATAAACTGATCATTATAACGGTTTTGTAGCACAGTAACTGTACACACAAGTGGAGAAGGCTGATTGATTTGAGTCGATCAGATAGAATAACATAGTTTAAGTGATCGGTAAAACGGATATGCATCGATCACACCGGTTGGGTAGATCTGTCAGAAGGTGAAACAGTTACAGCTGGGAGATTGATCACACTTTGACCACACGGGAGGCCAGAAAACTGGAAACAGTTTCTCGGAAGACATAGCATCAGATGCGATAAATTTAATCTATAAAAGATTAAAGTCTCACTCAAAGTAAAAAATCGAAGTCTCGATTAAAGTGAAAGCAACGAATATTTATAGCACCATTCTCTCTGCCAGTCTCATATTTCATGGTAGAGGCAAAGCAAACTGGCACGCCCATTCACATTAAAATAAATGAATGAAAAGTCTTTAGCGTAGTTGTTCAATTGGAAGAAATATTACCATAAGATGTCTTCTCCAACAAGCACTAGCTCTGGTCCGTTTTTATGTAATAGGCGATATATACATAAATGATAGACATGTTTCAATAAAAAAATTTAATTGAACAAGAGTTTAGAGGTCAGGTTAGAATCAGCAATAATGAGCTATGCCCATCTACTAATGTTAACGCCACGGATGAAAGTGTTTACAGCAATCTAGACTATAAAACACAATTCTTCCTCCAGCTTGTTTTATCATCATCTCTTTGCTGTGTCCACTCTTTAGTGACCTACTTTAAGGCATCGATTTATCATTAGAAATAGAACGATTATTTTATGTGACAGAAAATGGTACAATGCAAGCAATGCGTGTGCCCATATTATGCTAGCATTGCCAGAAAAGGACAGTTCGTGAAAGTTCACAAAAAGAAATCACATCATGCGAAAATGAGATGCATAAGAAATGTTGCAAACAAAACAAGGTATTAGTAAAATTGAAAATTAGCCAATCGTAGGAATAATCCATGTAAATTATTAAACGAAATATACATAATTAAATGGTTTGATCTCTAACCAGAATGAGACTGCAACACGAGCATACTAGTGAAAATATCAGGTGACTGGGACAAATGATGATCCATAAAAAATAGGATAGACAGAGTTAGAATCACTAAATATAGATTAAGACTACACCATTACTGATACAAAGAAGCTATAAAAAGCAAGAAAGCTACAAATACCTTCTTTCAGCAACACCTCAAGGAATAAACAGTAGGACACGGGAAAAAAGAAGTAAAATTATTTAATTTTTTGCAACGAAAATATAATTATTCGACAGTTTCTATACAAAGTAAAAGTGTGATGAATGCATTGCTTATAGTGTAAATATTTGTTATCAAGTTTGAAACTATCTAACTAAGCCACTACAGTAAGTGAAGAAGAGAAAGTGTTATTAACTCGCTGTTATCTCAACCATCGCATTTGCCAATCTATATCGTAGCTAATATACGTCATCAATTGAAGAATGTGTGGCCAGCATCGAACTAAAGGTCGTTGAGTGATTAATAGAGAAGCAATGTACAAAATAATTAACACTACATACAAAGCTACTAGAAATTAAAGATAAGTTTCCTATGTAACATAAATGTATTACAAACACATTTTAGCAGTGCACGCAGCAAAATAGTCTGAATAGTAAGAAAAAAGAAGTAATGGTTATATCGAAGAAACAATCATTACCAGCATGCAGCATACAAATAAACAGGACAAATTTGAAACAAGTGCAACGCGTCAAATACTTGGGCACAATAATAACATCGGATGGAAGATGCACCACGGAAATAAAAAGTAGAATAGCTCAGGCCAAAATAGCATTTCAGAAAATGAAAAATATCTTATGCAACAAATCTATGTCTATAGAAATGAGAAAGAGAGTTCATCGATGCTGTATAGAACCAATTCTGACCTATGGAAGCGAATCATGGACAGTAGATAAACAAATGAAAAGACGATTAGAGGCCACAGAGATGGGATTTCTCAGAAGAATGTTGAAAGTTCCATGGACAGCTAAACAAACCAATGAGGAAGTTCTCAAAGAGACCAACACAAAAAGGCAGCTCCTAAAAAACATCAGAAAGAAACAATCAACATTTTTCGGGCACATCATGAGAAGAGGAAAGTTGGAATACTTGATTATAACTGGCAAAATAAAAGGAAATAGAGGTCGTGGACGACAAAGAGAGAAAATATTGGATAGCTTGGTGTCATGGCATGGAAAGCAGTCAACAACAGAACTGATACGATGCACTGTGGATAGAAGATTGTGGAAGGATATGATCGCCTACGCCAACCGGTATGGTACATGATGATGAAGCAGCAAAATATAAGCACAGAAGAAAGAAGAATAGATTGTTAAAATAGCACGGTGACACTGCGCTAAATCCCCCCTCCCCATTCCCATCCCCCACCCCCTCCCACCACCCCAAAAAAGCGAATGTAATTAAGAGGGCATTGTCATTTATCATAATCTTGGCGTGCATTGATATAAGATGGCCTAACATGTCATATATAAACAATAGACGATACACAAAAAACGCAGAAATGAGAGTAATAAAAACAGACTGACGCTGGACATTAAAGGCATGCACTCAGAGAAAAGTGGAGATAGGCACAAAAATAAATATAATCAAGCAAAGCCACGTGAAATATGAATTACATAATACAAAGTAATTGTATTAAGATTTGTAATTTGCTTTGTTTATGTATTGTCCCCGGTTGAAGATCTATTGAATCGAAACGTTGGTTTGTCCAGCATCGTCTTATCCTTAAGTCCGAGGTATCCTGTATTCAATTAATTTCTTGTACTTGGAGAGAGGTTAGCAATTCACAACACAACGACCCGAAAAGACAATATGCATATATATATATATATATATATATATATATATATATATATATACATACACAAACACATACATCCATACATACACACACATATATATATGGGAGTAAAGATGGGCACAACCAGAGAGGAGAAACTTAGCGGGCGTGTAAGAAGACTTATAATGCAACACGGGACTGAAGTCGTCAGTCGCTGGACACTGCTGGACTTGCTGAGGAAAGGATCTGAGCACTTATGGCCATGTTCGGAGTACAATGATGATGACCTGCAAATAACTCAATAACATATTGTATATATTTTCTTATTCGGCCCAATAGACCTTCAGCAGGAACAAATATACAAGACACACACAGAAATGTGTTTAATACAAACAATAATTTAAAAAATAATAATTTCGAACTAGAATGAAAAATAAAAGTAAAAATAAAAGGTGTTCCCTGCAAAATGTGCTGTGGGCATAAGGAAAATGAACGCCACAGTACGCGCACGGTGTACGCACTCGCGCACCAAAGTCAAAATGTGCGCACACCACATGAATAAACAGAAGTGTATTACCAAGATCGTGTGCTTAGTACACTTCTATATAGATCAGAAACTGTTACTACATATGCGGGGCAGAAGAAAAGGTTAAACAGCTTTCATGTACGTTGCCTTCGCAAGTTTATGAACATGAACTGGCAGGACAAAGTAACTAACTCTAATGTCTTACAACGAGCCAAACTCCCATCGATCATGGCAACACTTAGGAGTCGTAGACTAAGGTGGCTGGGTCATGTAAGAAGAATGGCAAATAATCGTATTCCCAAATAAATATTGTATGGAAAACTTAGGGACGGAAAGCGACCAAAGGGCAGACCAGTGCTGAGATATGATGATGTTTGCAGGGCTTCCATGAGGGAATTTTCTATAAGTGAAAGGAACTGGGAAAATGTGGCTGTGGATCGTAGCACATGGAGAGCAAACATAAAAATTGGCACAGAAACTTTCGAGACAGTGCTGATGTCAAATTCAGAAGACAAAAGGCGCAAGAGAAAGCAGACAAGGCCGGGTACAGCGGGTACACCTTGCTCGTTCTGTGGATGGATCTGTCTGTCCAGGATTGGCAGATTCAGCCACGAGAAAAGATGTTCAGTAAAGCAGCACCCAGTATGAGACACTAATGCTTTACCTAACTACTGACTTATCATGATTCTTTTGATTTTTGGTTATGGATGGCCCAGGTATCACTCCAAACGAATTAAAAATCCATAATTTCTCAACCGCCCATGCCAGTAGAAGCATCCGAATTACTATCTCATCTCCCAAACAAAGAAAGATAGCTGTAGTCCCCACCATAGCAGTCTCAGCACACCCTAAAAGACATAAGGCGAAACCGCACAGAAAGTGAACACAGCCAACTGTTCCCTATCATACGATATCATCATTCATCGTAAACAATTGGAATATCTAAACATGATCAAAACAATGATTGCTTGCTACTAACCGTCTGTCAAGACGCCAAAGGCCATATATATATATATATATATATATATATATATATATTTATATATATATATTTATATATATATACATAGATAGAGAGAGACGGACAAAAGAAAAATATTTGAATTGCACTGTGAGGAAAGGACTTAGAATACTGCATAAATTACAGATGAAGACTTAGTTCCATCAAAACTCTACTATGGGTGTTAAAGTAGGGCGAAAGCAAAGAAATGTAGAAAAATGTGAACATGCAGTAAGTCTAATTGTAAGGGGAAGTACTTCTGGTTATTCATGTGGTGTCCGCACATTTTCACTTTGATGCGCGCACACGTACCCCGTGCGCCTACAGTGACGTTCATTTATTTTCCTTCTGCCCACAACACAGTTCGAATGGAAGACCTTATATATTTATTGTTATTTGTATTTCTCATTCTAGTTCGAAATTATTATTATTTACTATGTTTTTGTTCTAAACACATATCTGTGCGTGTCTTGTATATTTGCTCCTGCTGAAGGTCTATTGGGCCGAGAAATTGTTCTAATTTGTGTCGATCAATTATTACGTAAAGCTTCAATAATACCGCTTTTCTATTTTTAGTATATATTTTTTAAATTTCTCCTTAGGGGTGTCAAACAATTATCGTTTTCCAAATATTTTGCTACTATCTATCTATCTATCTATCTATCTATCTATCTATCTATCTATCTATCTATCTATCTATCTATCTATCTATCTATCTATCTATCTATCTATCTATCTATCTATCTATCTATCTATCTATCTATCTATCTATCTATCTATCTATCTATCTATCTATCTATCTATCTATCTATCTATCTATCTATCTATCTATCTATCTATCTATCTATCTATCTCTGTCTGTCTGTCTGTCTGTCTGTCTGTCTGTCTGTCTGTCTATCTATCTATCTATCTATCTGTCATTACTTACACCCCCTCTGATCAGTTTACACATAAAATGTAACGTTAAAGCTGTCCTATAGCATTACTGTATGTCAGGAGGGCTCATCTTGAATTTCTCTCTGAAGAAATCACGGCCCACTGGTCTCTTCCCAGATGCCTTTCCTTTCCTGACCAAAGACAAGGAACGATTTATTTTTTCAGCTGAGTCCAACAAGTTACATGTTTCAAACCCATAAATACTCGTACAAGTTAATTATTCACAATAAAAACTATCTTGTGGCATTTATTCCATTCTCTATGGTCTGTCAGATGGTTTCTTTTTGTTATTAGCAATAACTGGCGCATGTCTCAGTGCGGTTGCTACATTCTGTGCATATATTACTTTTTTTGCGTTCGCTAGCTTTTACCTCTGACGAAGTCCCTAGAGACTAGGAACTGAATTTTGATTGTCAATCCGTTGTTCCCTGGCAGCCGTGTGCACAGGGGTCCCTCGCCGCACAGGCAGATAACTCCGTCTTTGGAGGAACACATAATTGTTCCGTCGATGAGTAATTGACGTTTCAAGCCGGGTCTTGCTGCTGAGACCAGTGGGGGTTGCCGCAGAGAGAAATCATAAATAAAAATCCCAACCAGTGTAGCCGGGATTTGAACCCACAACATCACTGTCTCTAGGCCGGCGTCTTGCCTCGAGACCAACCAGTATAATAGTATTTATGGGACATTACAGAATGAGGACTGAAGCATAGAAACAGAGATAAGTTGATAGGCAGAAAGAGGAGATTAGATGATATGGAGAAAAATCATTCCCCCAGAGTTCTTACTTCAAATTAACGAATGTAAGAGTAGATTTAAAACAACATATCTAAGAATTGGTTTACTTGCAACGTCATCGATTTCTCATCATGGAAGCGGTGGAGTTGGCATTGTGAATTGTGTGTGCATGTAAATCCTACCTCCCCAAAACCAAAAGAAATAGAAAGGAAAAATCGAACAAGAAAGACATAACCATTGCCGATTTTAGTTGGGAAACTTAAAGACGTCTGTGTCAAGCAGCGCATAGAGAGCTCGAAAATAGGTTAAATCAATTCGATTATTTCTTGGCCTTTACATTCTCCTGTAAAGAACTTTGAGGAAAATATGTTACACAACGCTGTGTGCACATTTATGTGCTAGCACGTATATGTGTGCATTGTGATGTGTATGTTTGTGATATAACTGTGCAATAATATCACTGCACTATTGCAATACTTTTAGCTCTTTGAGGTCAAGGTTGCGGATATCTGGAATATAAGTGAAAACCAATAAACGTTACTTATCTCTTGCTCTGTGAACTGTTTGTCATACTCTCTCCCTCTCTCTCTCTCTCTCTCTCTCTACTCTTTCAGTCAACCCGCTCTCACTCTTGCTCTCTTTATGTTCTTTATCGTTCAGTTTCGCTCTTTTTCTCTTGCTTTATCTTTCTCTCTTTCTCTCTTTGTCTTTATGTTTTTTTCCTTTTTGTTGTGAGATATGAGGAAATACATGAAATTAAACTTTCACATTTTCTTGGTCTTTCTCTGCTCTATTTATCTCTACTATGTCGTCCAGTAATATTTGTAGTCTCTTTCTCTTATACTTTGCATTACTTACCTCGCTCATTCTGTTGTTGTTTTTTTTTTTTCTGTCATATCTCCTCATTTTACTTTCTTTCTCCTCATATCTGTGAGTGTGCCTTTCTTTGTGTATATGTCTTTTATGTCAACATATTTTGTTAGCATCACAGTCTTAATAGCAGCAACAGAGAATGAACTACAAGAAATGATAGGCATAATAGTAAAAGAAAGCAACAAGAAATGTATCAGTGTAAATAGTAAGAAAACAGAAATAATGATCATATCGAAGAAACAATCACCATCATGTGGCATAAAAATAAACAGGACAAATCTGAAACAAGTACAATGCATCCAATATAGTTATAGTTATAATTAGTCGAAGGCTCCGGTATTACTGCAAACTAATAAAATCAATAATGGTTCAACCGCCCTTTACAGTGGAATCATTCGAATTAACATCTCATCTCAATGAAGGATCCAGACAAAGAAAGGCAGCTGCAGTTTCCATCATAGCAGCCACAACACACGCCGAAAAACATAAGGTCAAGAGGCACCGAAAGTGAACGCAGCTGAACTGTCCTTCGTCATACGATATAATCGCTGGTCGTAAGCAATCGGAATATCGAAACACGATCTTGATGAAAACCACAGCTCACAGTGTGCACAGAGCACTAAACTCAGTAGCTCTGTTACACCTCTCATGCTGCTCCGGCAGCAAGCCATACTTGGAATATGCGGAAACTGCAGCAAGGAACACTTTTCAGATATAGTCTCAACGGTTCCTGTCGCGTAACCGCCATTTTGCCCGGAATGCGCCAAATATTTGAGCACAATAATAACATCAGATGAAAGATCTCCCCACAGAAATAAAAAGCAGAATATATCAGGCCAAAATAGCATTTCAGTAAATTAAAAATATCTTATGCAAAAAAAAAAACTTTGTCAATAGAAGTGAGAAAGAGAGTTCATCGACACTATATAGAGCTAATTCTGACCTATGGAAGCGAAACAAGCTGTCCAGTGATCTTTCAACAATCTCCTGAAAAATCCCATCTCTGTGGCCTCTAATTGTCTTTTCATTTGTTTCTTTTATGTCTATGTTTCGCTTCAGTAGGTCAGAATTAGCTCTATATAGTGTCTATGAACTCTCTTCAAAGACCAATGAGGAAGTTCTCAAAAACGCAAACACAAACAAGGAGCTCCCAAAAACATCAGAAAGAAACAATCAACATTTTTCGGGGACATCATGAGAAGAGGAAAATTGGATTACTTGGTTACAACTGGCAAAATACAGGGAATGAGAGATCGCAAACGACAAAAAGAGAATACTAGAACTTGGTGTCATGGTATGGAATAAAGTCAACAACAAAACTGATACGATGCACTGTTGATAGAAGATTGTGGAAGGACATGCTAGTCCACGCCAACTGGTATGGTACGCGATGATGATGGTGATTTTTGTTAGCATATACTATATTCGGCAATGGTTTCTATCATTATTCATCACGAGGTACTTAAAAACAGTCTTAACTGTAAAGATAGAATCCTTTAAGTCAGCAATCGTGGAGCTCTATTTCATCGTTTCCTAATAAATGATGTCCACCTTTAGCTTATAACTTCCGCATTTTTCATCCACCAACACTCCTGCAACGTATAAATCCATCGTTTGAATATATTTTACGTGAGCAATAGATTCTGCACATCTTGAACTGAACACAAAATTCATTCCTGCCCTGACAGATCGACACCATCTACGACCTCAGAATTAACTCCCTCGTTCAATCTATAAACCGACATTCTCCATCATTATTGACTAACAGAACTAACTCAGGGTCCCACTCTCGTGCGTTCAGCTGAAGGTTAACGGTTTTAATATTGACAGTTCATTTAGCTCATCGGTTAAACTCAAACGGTACTTATGTAAAGCACAAGCTGTGTCTACATTGATTCTGTATATGTGATTCCCAATAAAATCAAGACTTCCATCGATGTATTTTCAATCAGTTTATGCGCAGATTCAAATAAACGAGCTTTAAGTAAATTCAAAAGCATATCATTGTGTCTATTATAAACAGGGTAGTTCTGAACAAATGGAACAACTTGTCTTTGCGTATTGATTACAGATAAGCTATCAGCTGCAAAAAGACAAAATCGCGTGAGGCATTAACAGGGAGAAAAATTCTCAAAGTTGACTTACATTACAAGAATTCACAAAATATTCGCCGTGGAAGCTGTATAATAGTATTTATGGGACATTACAGAATGAGGACTGAAGCATAGAAACAGAGATAAGTTGATAGGCAGAAAGAGGAGATTAGAGGATATGGAGAAAAATTCGCCAGCAACTAAACAGGAAAAGTAAAATACCTTAATAATATTGACAGGTCAAGTTTAGAGTTCACTTAGAGGTAAATGTAATTTGCAAAATAAGACAATAACCAACAATTTACATCTTAATTTGGATAGGTCACTGACATTAATGGTTACTTGGCAAACGAATGATATTCAAATTAGCAATAATAAAATATAGAGAAGATTTTAGTCAAACGATCTGTAAATGACCATGTCAACCCGAAGACAGACAATTTTCCATCAAGTTCAACTGAGAAGTATACATACACCAAAAACTCACACACATCTTTTCATTGGTTGACTTTTCATTGAGACCACGGGACATAAACTATAAATAGCGCTACACCATAGGGGACTGATTGTTTTCGATTTTTTTTCTCAAACTATTTGCCTCCAGGTGATTTAATGATTCATATTAATAATTCGTCTCTAATTAGTCTCATGAGCCATATGACTAAAATATTACTAAGAAAAATCATGAGACGTGTAAGGAACAAAATAAAGCCAGAAATAAGTGAGGAATAATGTGGATTTGTGGAAGGAAAGGGAACCAATAATGCAATATACATCTTAAGAACATTGATAGAAAGATCTATAGAGGTAAAGAAAGATCTATATATGTGCTTTATAGACTACACGAAAGCATTTGACAAGGTAAAGCATGTGGAAATAATCAATATGCTGGAGAAATTAAACATTAATGGCAAGCATCTGCGAATCATAAAAAACATGTACTGGCAACAAACAGCAGCTATACGAATTAACAACCAAACAGGAAAATTCCAATATATAAAACAAGGAGTCAGACAAGGCTGTGTTCTGTCACCGGATTTGTTTTCACTTTACAGCGAATATATTATGAGATCAATAATAGACAAAAAAGGAATTGAAGTCAACGGTCACAACATAAATAATTTGCGATATGCGGATGACACAGTCTTAATAGCAGAGACAGAGAACGAACTACAAGAAATGAGAGACATAATAGTAAAAGAAAACAACAAGAATGGTCTCAGTCTGAATAGCAAGAAAACAGAAGTAATGGTTATATCGAAGAAATAACCATCACCATCATGCAGCATAAAAATAAACAAGATAAATCTGAAACAAGTGCAACGTTTCAAATACTTGGGCACAATAATAACATCAGATGGGAGATGCACCACAGAAATAAAAGCAGAATAGCTCAGGCCAAAATAGCACTTCAGAAAATGAAAAATATCTTATGCAACAAATCTATGTCAATAAAAATGAGAAAGAGAGTTCATCGGTGCTATATAGAACCAATTCTGACCTATGGAAGCGAATCATGGACAGTAGACAAACACATGAAAAGACGATTAGAGGCCACATAGATGGGATTTCTCAGAAGAATGTTGAAAGTTCCCTGGACAGCTAAAAAGACCAATGAGGAAGTTCTCAAAGAGGCCAACACAAAAAGGGAACTCTTAAAAAACATCAGAAAGAAGCAATCAACATTTTTCGGGCACATCATGAGAAGAGGAAAGTTGGAATACTTGGTTACAACTGGCAAAATAAAAGGAAAGAGATATCGCGGACGACTTCTCTTTCTTCTTCTATATTTCATCTGCTGCCGTTGGCGTCGAGGGGAAAAACAATCTGCGATTCTTTGCTCTTCTATTGGCCTCTTCTGATGTTATCCCTCCTAGTGACTCTAGTATTCCCTTTATCCATCTCTTTCTCGATTCTTCCTCTTAATCTGGCGTTTTCGTAGCGTTTATTTAAGGATCTTTGAGTCATTGTTAGTTCTTTTTGTCTTGTTATGTGGCCGAACCAATTTATCTGTTGTTTCTTTATGTATTCGATGGCTGGTTCAATTTCGAGTTTCTTCCTCAGGTCAGTGTTTCTTACTCTGTCCCTTAAGCTGTTTCCTGTCATTCTTCTGACAGATTTCATTTCGGTGGTCGTTATCTTTCTTATTGTTCTAGAGTCCAGCGTCCAATTCTGGCACTGATAGCACAGACTTGGTAGAAAAATTTATTTGTATATTGCCCTTTTTGCTTCCGTAGTTATTGCTTTGTTTTTCAATAGTGTAGATACTTGGCCTATAACTTGACATGCTTTGTTACACCTTATATCTATCTCTGTCTCTTGGTTATTGTCTTGTGTTAACGTGCTACCCAGATATTTAAAATTGTCTACTTGCTTCAAAGTCGTATTATCTATTATGATGATTAGTTTTTCTTTCTTTCTCGCTATTGCCATTACTTCGTTTTTGCTTATGTTGATCTTCATGTTGTATTGTTTACAAGTGTTGTTTGTCGCGGACGACAAAGAGAGAAAATACTGGATAGCTTGGTGTCATGGCATGGAAAACAGTCAACAACAGAACTGATACGATGCACTGTAGATAGAAGATTGTGGAGGGACATGATCACCTACGCCAACCGGTAAGTCACATGATGATGATTAATAATTCTACAAAGTCCACTAATCAAGAGACAATCGGGCTAAATTAAGTATCATACGAGTCTAACTAATCAAAGAGTGAGTTAGAGTTAGCTGGATGCAGTCTAGAGGAATGTCATAGAAATGTCTAGTTCGTAGTGATGCAGAATCTAGATAAGATAAATATCGATATAATGAAATTATGTGTGCACGTCAGTCTACATGTTGTACAAAGGCAGTAGCAAAATGATAGCATTGCAGTGTGCGATCTGTTAGCGCTGTCAACATCTTCACACAGCAACAGCTTGACCTTAGTATTTCAGAAAACTACGTGAGACATCGATATCTCCAGCATCATTGTCTAGCCACGAGACGAACAGATGAGAGATCATTACCCTCACGCGGGATGATCATCAATCGTGTTGCAAGGTATGAGATTTAAAAAAAAAACTATTGTGTCATTGTGTTTGTTAAATACAACATAATATGGTCATCATTAAATATCAATCAATGCACCGTAATTATCTAGGATACAGATCTTTTAAGATCTTATATATGTATATATGTATATATATTTATATATATATATATATATGTGTGTGTGTGTGTGTGTGTGCATATTTTATAAACGTCTTTATTACGATGGAATTTACTAAATCGAGGACAGTAATTCTATGCAAATCATTTCCAGTTGTGGTCGGGGCTATATTACTACATCAGGTGGGAAAAGAACCGTGACTATATGTGATTTCAAATCTGGCGGCAGACAGACCTACGTGCTAGTTTACATTACTTATTAGCCGATCTACTTAATATCCCCCACCCTTATCCACCATACTTTACCACGAGACTTCTAGAGAAACTCCAATATATATACATCTTTGCTGCATTCTGGAGTCAGTCCAGGGTGGGGCAGTTACTCTATAAACATTGTTACCACAGCCTAGAGCAACTAACCCTATTACCCTACAAAATATCTTTGTAATTTGACTGGACCGCCTGCAACATGTTTCTACTACTTCAGATAGGAAAAGCAGTTTAGTTCAGTATAGCGCTGCGCGCG
The DNA here is from genome assembly GCA_032433765.1 of Megaustenia siamemsis. NCBI lineage: Eukaryota > Metazoa > Mollusca > Gastropoda > Stylommatophora > Ariophantidae > Megaustenia > Megaustenia siamemsis. Next base: position 104,471,525 of record JAVIAB010000092.1, read on the forward strand.
CGCACACACACATACACACCTATATGTACCGGCCGGTTACCGCGGGTACACCTTGCTCGTTCTGTGGATGGATCTGTCTGTCCAGAATTGGCAAATTCAGCCGCGAGAAAACATGTTCAGTTAAGCAGAACCAGTATGAGACACTAATGCTTTATCATGATTGCTCGCTACGAACCGTATGTCAAGATGCCAACGGCCATATCTATCTATCTATCTATCTATCTATCTATCTATCTATCTATCTATCTATCTATCTATCTATCTATCTATCTATCTATCTATATATCTATCTATCTATCTATCTATCTATCTATCTATCTATCTATCTATCTATCTATCTATCTATCTATCTATCCATCCATCCATCCATCCATCCATCCATCCATCCATCCATCCATCCATCCATCCATCCATCCATCCATCCATCCATCCATCCATCCATCCATCCATCCATCCATCCATCCATCCATCCATCCATCTATCTATCTATCTATCTATCTATCTATCTATCTATCTATCTATCTATCTATCTATCTATCTATCTATCTATCTATCTATATCAATATATATATAAAACCTACTATATAAACACCTACGAGCGAATTGTTTTCAATCGTTATTGTCCGGATACCGTTCGGTTAACATTCTCTGATTATAGTGAACGACAAATATCACAACTGACATACTGTCTGTATTTAATTTACAGCTGAAGTCTTTATATCTAAAAGCATGCTAACATTGGTTGAATTGAACCCTTTTTCTGTAAGTATGAATTAATAACACGGACAGAGTTGGCTATTAATTGTCGTAGATACAGTTTTCCCATTTTTCCAGAATTGATTTCAGTATTATTTTAATAAAATTATCTATTTTTTTTAAGCAACAAAGTTAATTTTTTTTTTTTAAATTAATTTTAACTTCAGTTTTGAAGTTCTTCCTTTGAGTTCGCTTGATTGATACTCCTCTTTAGTTTGTAGCAACCCACGTTATTTGAGCCGTTTGGCCAATACATCTGGACTTAGTAGGGCATCTGTGAGTAACAGGTTGTCGTTTCTCTCATTTTGTACTCAACTCACATTGCTCCAGTCTGATACAAAAAGGTGTATTAAATTTTGTTTGACCTGGTTTAGCCCATAAATGGTGTTAACAGTCAGCTATTAGTCGTTGACTGTTTTTAGCCATGGTTACTGACAGACTCACCTTTATTGATTCAAGATTGGAGAATGAATTAACTTTATGCTTGGATTCAAGATGTGCAGAACGAATAAATTAGATGTACGGATTCAAGATTTCATGAATCAGATTGTTTATTTTTGAATAATGTTAAGTTACATGCATTTTTTCGCCCATTTATATATTCATAAAATCACTCATTATCAATTAATTATCGAATCTTACCCCGATGGGGTTATGTTTAATCAAAGGTTATTTTATTGCAGTCGACATGGTTGTAAGCTACTAAGTCCTCTAGCGAGCGCGCATTTTATGTTTGTATAAGATAAAAAAAAAGCAAAAAGAGAGCTAATTTACAATGTTAGGAAGAGACAATTATAATTTTTTGGCCATGTAATGAGAAGAGAACAACTTGAATATATTGTAACAACTGGAAAAATTGAGGGACGAAGAGATAGAGGGAAGCAAAGAGAAAAAATAACAGACAGCTTAGGAGAATGGCTTGGCAGAAGGTCAACAACAGAAATGATAAATAGCTGCCGAGATGGAATGTTGTGGAGAGACATGATCACCTACGCCACTAGGCCCGGTACTTGATGATGATGATAAGATAAATTAATATAATTTCATATTAAAATATTTAATAAACGTAAAGACTCGTCAAAAGAAAAATATTAAAATATAATTTGATAAATGTCCTTCTCACATATGTAAGAACACCGGTGCTATAGGAGCCCCGTATATCATAATTTTTTTGTTTTACGGAACCTGTGTGATAGTTTGGTAATCTTTTTGTTAGAAAAATATCACTATGTGCGCGAGTGTGTTCATGCGTGTGTATATCTTTGTAAAACAGGTATATGTGTATAACACGAAAGCTATGACAGTTACAACACATTGGAAGTTGTTCATCGCTGAAATATACGCAAAAATTGCTTGCTTCGTGGAATCTGTTTGGACCTTAATGCCATTTCCTGCCAACAATTGAGTCATTTTGTTCTCGTTTGATACTTGTTCCTAATGTCATTGATGTCGTCTGCAGCCATTCCATTAGATGAATATCTTTAGGATCATGTTATCAAACGTGGACGCATCGACTACATTGTTAGGGTGACCTGAACCTGAACCCTTTATGAATGGAACTTCGAAGAGAAACGTCATTGTGTATTTATTAAGCTTCTGTAGAACCGATCTCTAAATCGACATCACTGATAGTTTATTTATTGAGTGAATGTATTTTAAAGACATTTAATTGCGTTATAATTATTGAGTTATTTGTGGGTTATCATCATTGCTCTTCGAACATGTCTTTAGGTGCTCAGATCCCCTCTTCAGCATGTCCGCAACGTCAAGCAACTGACGACTCCATCTCTGTGTTGATTTAAGTCCACTTATCTTCCTCCCATTTCTTTCATCAGAGGGAGTGACGTGAAATAATGGTTGTCGAGTCCTGTGACAGTCTCACATCTCGGAGAGCATTAGTGAAATACGCCTGATTCATTGGTTAAAAATGTTCGGCTATAACACAAGATGGGAGTATTCCTTTCGCAGGTTTAGGAAGGAAAGGTATTTTTTTTAGTGTGCACTATAAGTGAGATTTATTTGAAGGATTAGTACAATATTGTGGTATGCTTTTCGCTGGGTAGGCTGATAGTGTAGTTTTCATGTTGTTTAATTCTGAATTAGTGTTTTCAATCAGAACATACCAAACTCAAAAGTGTATCCACGTGCCGAAAAAGCTGTATTACTGCGGTTAGCCAATTTTTAACGATTGTTGTTCTTCTAACACGTCCAAGTCACCTTTATTTAAAACAATAATTATATCGAATTAAACACCACATAAATTAAGAACACATCCGGAAAATAATTGTTCGGATCGTTACATATATTGTATGAAAATTCGACGCGATTCATTGTTGTGTACAGTTCGGTAGTTTATACTTTATGATCTTATGAAACTAAAAATGCTGGAAATACCAGTTACATGCTTTTTTTTAAACAAGGTGTCTTTCGATAGATATTTTAGCATGCGGGTAGGATAATTCACACGAAAACGAAAAGTATTAAGTTAAAATGTATAAATGAAGCCAGTAAATGAGACTATACTCGTATTTAGCAATATGATATACAGCAAGCCAGTAAGTATTTTAATTAAAATGTATATATGGCAAGCAATGACGAACACAAATTGAACGATTATAGCAGTACTGAAAATGCAACATCAAAGTCCACAGTAACACTTTCTTCTCAATTTTCCATGCGATAACTCAAAAACACAGACTTGTTTGCATTCAAATGTTTAAAATAGCTAGCAATAATTCTTGCCTTACAGTACATAAAGAAACATCATATAATACATTTTGGTTACGTAATAATACAGAATGACCAAAGCACACCACAACAAAGAAACATCATATAACACATTTTGGTTACGTAATAAAACAGAATGACCAAAGCACACCACAACAAAGAAACATCATATAACACATTTTGGTTACGTAATAATACAGAATGACCAAAGCACACCACAACAAAGAAACATCATATAACACATTTTGGTTACGTAATAATACAGAATGACCAAAGCACACCACAACAAAGAAACATCATATAACACATTTTGGTTACGTAATAATACAGAATGACCAAAGCACACCACAACAAAGAAACATCATATAACACATTTTGGTTACGTAATAATACAGAATGACCAAAGCACACCACAACAAAGAAACATCATATAACACATTTTGGTTACGTAATAATACAGAATGACCAAAGCACACCACAACAAAGAAACATCATATAACACATTTTGGTTACGTAATAATACAGAATGACCAAAGCACACCACAACAAAGAAACATCATATAACACATTTTGGTTACGTAATAATACAGAATGACCAAAGCACACCACAACAAAGAAACATCATATAACACATTTTGGTTACGTAATAATACAGAATGACCAAAGCACACCACAACAAAGAAACATCATATAACACATTTTGGTTACGTAATAATACAGAATGACCAAAGCACACCACAACAAAGAAACATCATATAACACATTTTGGTTACGTAATAATACAGAATGACCAAAGCACACCACAACAAAGAAACATCATATAACACATTTTGGTTACGTAATAATACAGAATGACCAAAGCACACCACAACAAAGAAACATCATATAACACATTTTGGTTACGTAATAATACAGAATGACCAAAGCACACCACAACAAAGAAACATCATATAACACATTTTGGTTACGTAATAATACAGAATGACCAAAGCACACCACAACAAAGAAACATCATATAACACATTTTGGTTACGTAATAATACAGAATGACCAAAGCACACCACAACAAAGAAACATCATATAACACATTTTGGTTACGTAATAATACAGAATGACCAAAGCACACCACAACAAAGAAACATCATATAACACATTTTGGTTACGTAATAATACAGAATGACCAAAGCACACCACAACAAAGAAACATCATATAACACATTTTGGTTACGTAATAATACAGAATGACCAAAGCACACCACAACAAAGAAACATCATATAACACATTTTGGTTACGTAATAATACAGAATGACCAAAGCACACCACAACAAAGAAACATCATATAACACATTTTGGTTACGTAATAATACAGAATGACCAAAGCACACCACAACAAAGAAACATCATATAACACATTTTGGTTACGTAATAATACAGAATGACCAAAGCACACCACAACAAAGAAACATCATATAACACATTTTGGTTACGTAATAATACAGAATGGACAAAGCACACCACAACAAAGAAACATCATATAACACATTTTGGTTACGTAATAATACAGAATGACCAAAGCACACCACAACAAAGAAACATCATATAACACATTTTGGTTACGTAATAATACAGAATGACCAAAGCACACCACAACAAAGAAACATCATATAACACATTTTGGTTACGTAATAATACAGAATGACCAAAGCACACCACAACAAAGAAACATCATATAACACATTTTGGTTACGTAATAATACAGAATGACCAAAGCACACCACAACAAAGAAACATCATATAACACATTTTGGTTACGTAATAATACAGAATGACCAAAGCACACCACAACAAAGAAACATCATATAACACATTTTGGTTACGTAATAATACAGAATGACCAAAGCACACCACAACAAAGAAACATCATATAACACATTTGGTTACGTAATAATACAGAATGACCAAAGCACACCACAACAAAGAAACATCATATAACACATTTTGGTTACGTAATAATACAGAATGATCAAAGCACACCACAACAAAGAAACATCATATAACACATTTTGGTTACGTAATAATACAGAATGACCAAAGCACACCACAACAAAGAAACATCATATAACACATTTTGGTTACGTAATAATACAGAATGACCAAAGCACACCACAACAAAGAAACATCATATAACACATTTTGGTTACGTAATAATACAGAATGACCAAAGCACACCACAACAAAGAAACATCATATAACACATTTTGGTTACGTAATAATACAGAATGACCAAAGCACACCACAACAAAGAAACATCATATAACACATTTTGGTTACGTAATAATACAGAATGACCAAAGCACACCACAACAAAGAAACATCATATAACACATTTTGGTTACGTAATAATACAGAATGACCAAAGCACACCACAACAAAGAAACATCATATAACACATTTTGGTTACGTAATAATACAGAATGACCAAAGCACACCACAACAAAGAAACATCATATAACACATTTTGGTTACGTAATAATACAGAATGGACAAAGCACACCACAACAAAGAAACATCATATAACACATTTTGGTTACGTAATAATACAGAATGACCAAAGCACACCACAACAAAGAAACATCATATAACACATTTTGGTTACGTAATAATACAGAATGACCAAAGCACACCACAACAAAGAAACATCATATAACACATTTTGGTTACGTAATAATACAGAATGATCAAAGCACACCACAACAAAGAAACATCATATAACACATTTTGGTTACGTAATAATACAGAATGACCAAAGCACACCACAACAAAGAAACATCATATAACACATTTTGGTTACGTAATAATACAGAATGACCAAAGCACACCACAACAAAGAAACATCATATAACACATTTTGGTTACGTAATAATACAGAATGACCAAAGCACACCACAACAAAGAAACATCATATAACACATTTGGTTACGTAATAATACAGAATGACCAAAGCACACCACAACAAAGAAACATCATATAACACATTTTGGTTACGTAATAATACAGAATGATCAAAGCACACCACAACAAAGAAACATCATATAACACATTTTGGTTACGTAATAATACAGAATGATCAAAGCACACCACAACAAAGAAACATCATATAACACATTTTGGTTACGTAATAATACAGAATGACCAAAGCACACCACAACAAAGAAACATCATATAACACATTTTGGTTACGTAATAATACAGAATGACCAAAGCACACCACAACAAAGAAACATCATATAACACATTTTGGTTACGTAATAATACAGAATGACCAAAGCACACCACAACAAAGAAACATCATATAACACATTTTGGTTACGTAATAATACAGAATGACCAAAGCACACCACAACAAAGAAACATCATATAACACATTTTGGTTACGTAATAATACAGAATGACCAAAGCACACCACAACAAAGAAACATCATATAACACATTTTGGTTACGTAATAATACAGAATGACCAAAGCACACCACAACAAAGAAACATCATATAACACATTTTGGTTACGTAATAATACAGAATGACCAAAGCACACCACAACAAAGAAACATCATATAACACATTTTGGTTACGTAATAATACAGAATGACCAAAGCACAACACAACAAAGAAACATCATATAACACATTTTGGTTACGTAATAATACAGAATGACCAAAGCACAACACAACAAAGAAACATCATATAACACATTTTGGTTACGTAATAATACAGAATGACCAAAGCACAACACAACAAAGAAACATCATATAACACATTTTGGTTACGTAATAATACAGAATGACCAAAGCACAACACAACTTTTAATACATGTTACTAGAACACCAGACCCAAAGGTTTCCCCACAAAAACGATGGGGGATGGTGAAATATTAGAAACACTAGACAATATAAAAGCAGGAGAAGCGAACAGAAGAGCAAGGGTCCGAAAATTATATTTCACCTCGACGCTGCAAAGCAAATTAGGAAAGATAGTAGAGAATGAAGAAGAGGTAAAGTTTGACAGTAGTATCGTTTAAAAGTGATTCTACTGATTTTGTCAAAAAGTCCTGGCCGTTTGGTTGTTTTTAGAAATTATATAACTCCGTTAATTTGGCTTTTACCATCTCAATGCCCCGTATATGACAATCCACTATTTTGTTTTACAGTACCAATAATATAAGGTATGCTGATGATAAAGTCTTAATCGCTAAGAGTGAAAATGAATTACAAGAAATGATGGACATTATAGTGAAAGAAAGTAAATATAAAGGACTCAGCCTTAATAGCTAAAAGACAGAAGTAATGGTAACAACAAAGAAAAAGACATCACTTCAGTGCAAAATAAAGACAAGTGGAACAATATTAAAACATGTAAATTAAAAACAGGTAACAAGCTCTAAAAGGCCCCAAGAACAATGAACTAGATGACTTGAGAACAACCCTGGACCAACTATGCAATATCTTCCAGAGAGTATTCATTCAATGGATACCATCACACTGTAATATACACGGGAACGAACTCGCAGACAAATTAGCTAAAGAGGGAGGGAGATTACTACAAGAGAACCATCCGCTCAGTTATGATGAAACCAAATCCATCCTCAAACGCCAGTGCCATGAAAAATGGAAACGAGAACACCCAAAGCATAACGAGAAGGACGGATACCATCAACTATCAAGGGGGGATCAAGTCATCTTACTTTGCCTACGCACTGGTCACAATAGAATGAGAAATCACATGTTCACCAAATTCAAAGTAGGTACAAGCAGCCTATGCCACTGTACACTGGTCAATATGACTACAAAATATGTTCTACATGATTGCACCCAGTACACAGACCTGAGAAAAGCAATGTGGTCCACGCCCGCCTCTCTGGAAGAGAAACTAAATGGGACAATCGAATCACTTAACCTGACAGCTGACTTCATAAGAGAGTCTGGAATCCTACTCTGATTGAGTCTTGATCGCAGAGAGAGAGAAGCAGGTAAATGAATTTAAATATTTGGGAACTTTATTAACCTCAGACGGAAGATGTACAAAAGAGGTGAGATGCAGAATGGCTCAGGCAAAACCAGCTTTCCAAAAAAAAAAATGAGGAAGATACTATGCAATCCATTTTTGACAATAGAAACAAGAAAAAGAGTTCTTAAATGTTATGTAGAGCCAGTCTTAACATATGGATGTGAATCATGGACAATAGAACAACAAACAAGTAAATCACTGGAATCTGTAGACATGTGGTTTTACAGAAGAATGTTGAGAATACTACGGACAGCTAAGAAGAGAAATGAAAATGTTATGAAAGAGGTCAAAGCAAAAAGAGAGCTAATTTCCAATATTAGGAAGAAACAATCATCATTTTTTTTGGCCATGTAATGAGAAGAGTAAGGCCTGTAATGTGTCAGGTCATATAATTTTATCTGCTACTGTATACAGTAAACAGCACAACCTGTGGCTGCCCTGCTGCCTTGCAGGTAAGCTCGGGAGAGTAAAAGGCTAAGGGAGGGTACCCCGAAGTAAAACAACCCCACTGCCTTGTGGGTGAGACTTTTTAGTCAAAGGCTAGCGGAGCCAGCCGTAAACAAACCGACGGAAGGCAACAGAAAACCACCGTCGTAATTTATTTGTACAATCATGAATCGCCACAACAATAGAAATAACGACAACAACGTTAAGGGGGATTCCAATGGAAAACCCTCGTTCGGTTGGGGACATCATGTGCTACAGGTGATACCCGATCGTGATCAAGCTACTGTAATAAGTACTTGGAATGTGAGAACACTCATGCAGTAGGGTAAACTAGAAAACATCATACAAGAAATGGAAAGAATGGGTTACAATTACTGAGACTTTGCGAAATTAGATACACCGGATCAGGGGAGATGTATTCTGATAAACATAAAATAATCTATTCTGGAGGTACCGAACACCAAAGAGGAGTAGGTATCATCTTGTATGCAGAAATAGCAAGAACAGTGAAAGGCTTTTACCCAATATCTGACAGAGTCCTTTTAGTGAAATTGAATGTAAAGCCAATAGACATAACTCTTATACAAGTTTATACACCAACAGCAGACAGTCTAGAGGAAACTATTGATAATTTTTCGACGAGTTAAATGAGGCACTTCATGAATGCAAACCACATGAAAACACCATAGTTCTAAGGGATTTTAACGCAACAGTAGGAAAGGAAAGAGTTAAGAAAGTAGTTGGTCATTATGGCTTAGACGAAAGGAATGAAAGAGGTGAGAAACTTATTGACTGGGCAAGAACACACAACATGATGATAGGAAACACCTGGTTTAAGCAACATCCAAGACGTCTGTGGACATGGAAAAGCCCAGGGGACAACGCAAGTAAACAAATTGATTATATAATGATAAGCAATAGATAGAAACAATCTGGTGTGTGTGAGAACTAGACCAGGGGCAGATTACAATAGTGATCATGTACCAGTTGTGGGAAAGCTTAGAGTAAAATTAAAAAACAACAAAACGAGCATCAGTTAACATCAAGTTAAATTTAGATTTACTAAAATCAGACAAGAAGCTGCAAGACAATTATAAAATCACAATTCAGAACCGGTACAATGTAATAGAGAAGATACAAAGCATTGATGAACAGTGGGAAATGCTAAAATAATCAATGCAACAAACATCAAAAGAGTTCATACCATCAGTGATGACAAATTCAAGAAAGAAATGGATGACAGATGACATTTTGCAGCTAATGGATACAAGAAGAAGAAATAAAGAAAAAAAAGATGAGTATAAGAGATTAAATAAAGTATTTGTAGTAAAATGCAATGAAGCAAAAGAAGCATGGCTAAAAGAGAGATGCAAAGAGATTGAAATGCAACAAAAGGAGATGCTAAAACTATATACAAACAGACTGAGGAATTAACAGGAAGAAAAACGCAATAAAAATGGATGTCTAAGATCAAAGGAAGGAGAACTGTTGATTAATCAAGAAAACATAAGGGAACGATGGACAGAATACATTAAAGATCTTTATAATGATGGACGAACGGAAGTAAATATAAAGGATAATGGAGAAGGACCAGAAATACTCAGAGAAGAAGTAGAAGATGCCTTGCGCAATATGAAAGCAGGCAAAGCTCCTGGACCAGATAATATAACTAAATGCGAAGAGTGCGGAACAAAATCAGTCCAGAAATTAGTGATGAACAGTGTGGTTTTGTTAGAGATAAAGGAACAAGCAACACCATTTATATCATAAGATCTTTAGTAGAAAGAGCCATAGAGGTGAAAACAGATCTATATCTATGTTTCATAGATTACACCAAGGCATTTGACAAAGTAAAGCACACAGAAATAATCAAAATTTTAGAAGGCATAAACGTAGACATCAAAGATCTAAGAATAATAAAGAACATGTACTGGCAACAAACAGCGGCCATAAGAACTGGAAACCAATTGGGAATGTTTCAACACATAAAAGAGGGTGTTAAACACGGTTGTGTGCTGTCACCAGATTTGTTTAATATTTATAGTGAGATTATTTTAAGATCCATAAGGGACATGACTGGAATAATAATTGGAGGTCATAATATAAATAATCTAAGGTATGCTGATGATACAGTCTTAATTGCTAAGAGTGAAAATGAGTTACAAGAAATGTTGAACATTATAGTGAAAGAAAGCAAAAATAAAGGACTCAGCCTGAATAGCAAAAGACAGAGGTAATGGTAACAACAAAGAAAAAGATATCACCTCAGTGCAAAATAAAGACAAGTGGAACAATATTAAAACAGGTGAATGAATTTAAATATTTGGGGACTTTGTTAACCTCAGACGGAAGATGTACAAAAGAGGTGAGATGCAGAATGGCTCAGGCAAAACCAGCTTTCCAAAAAATTAGGAAGATACTATGCAATCCATTTTTGACAATAGAAACAAGAAAAAGAGTTCTTAAATGTTATGTAGAGCCAGTCTTAACATATGGATGCGAATCATGGACAATAGGACAACAGACAAGAAAATCACTGGAGTCTAGAGAAATGTGGTTTTACAGAAGAATGTTGAGAGTACTATGGACAGCTAAGAGAGTAATGAAAATGTTCTGAGAGAGGTCAAAGCAAAAAGATAGCTAATTTCCAATATTAGGAAGAAACAATCGTCATGTTTTGGCCATGTAATGAGAAGAGAACAATTGGAATATATTGTAACAACAGGAAAAATTGAGGGACGAAGAGATAAAGGGAAGCAAAGAGAAACAATAACAGACAGCTTAAGAGAATGGTTTGGCAAAAGGTCAGCAACAGGAAAGGGTAAAATACCAATGAAATGAAGAGAAGGCAAAAGATAGAGGTAGTAGGAGATGAGAAGACATTAAAGAATGAACGGCAGTAAACCTCGTGACATTGTCATATCTTAGAAACAGGTCTTGATCGTGAAAGTGTAAACAATTGGACTGAAGACCTTATCACGAGTGCTTTAAAGACCGCCACATTTACCGAACTAATGATGTATGTGTGTTTGTGTATGTGTATGAGTTTGTGTATTTATATATTAGTATAAAATATTTAATATTCTTTATCATATCTTACTCTAAATTGTCTTCATCTTTTTACTGTATATGTATTAGAGTCAATTCATATGGCGAAATGGCTGTAGGTATTACGTCAAACTGTGCAACTGATCAAGCTGCATGAGTGGATTCACTATTTAAGAAAATTGGGATAAGCATAGAAGCAGATTTTAGAGCGAAGTTGGTGAGAGAAGCTTTTGAGCTAGTTGAGTATATAGGATTTACAGGTGAATCAAATTATTGATTACAGGATGTTATTCTGGATCGCGTGATATAAGTCTTAATTGGAGAATCGGCGTCTGCAATTTGTAGAAAGTTACGTCTACTATAATAGTGTTGAGTTATTATAGAGAAATTTCGCTTAATGAATATGAGTCACAACTAGTTTATTTTGTTTCCGAGATTATATGTATAATATATATATATATATATATATATATATATATATATATATATATATATATATATATATATATACATATATATAAATATATATATATATATATATATATATATATATATATATATATATATATATATATATATATATATATATATTTCAGTGTTCATGTATCTCGGAAATATTTCTGACGAGAGCATACACAGAAGTTAGATTATCGTGTTTTTGACTTTGTGATAGCCAATGAATTTTTTTACATTTTCACAACGAACCTGAAGAGTGTCTAACCATCGGCATTTCTATAAATCTGATCGTATCATTGCGACTGTTTCCTGTCATTCGGCTAACACATTTCAACTCGTTAATGGTTATTTCTTTTATTGTTCCCGAGTTTAGAGTCCAGGTCAGGTATTGGCAGCAAAACGTTAGAGTCAAGAGTGTGGTGTAGAGTGCCCGTTTTGTCTCTAGTGCTATTCCCTTATTGAACAGCAATGGTGATAGTTTCCCAATGATTTCACGGGCTTTGTTGCATCTTGAATCTATTTCTGCAGCTAATGAATTGTCGTTTGTCACTAGACTTTATAGATATTTAAATTCCTTTACTTGTTTCAATTTTCTGCTGCGTATCGGTATGTTGAATCGTTAAGTTCTGTTTTTCTTTTGCGATGTTCATGACCTCTGTCTTTCTGGTGTTGGTTTTCATGTTGTAATTAACGTCTGTGCTGTTATTAAGTCTACTGAAATTGTTTTGTATGTCTTCTATTTTTCCATGCATTAGTTCCAATGACCTGCACATAGAAACTCGTTTAGAAGAAAATAATTTATAGAATCTATTCTGTCTTCAAAGGGTTGGCTAACTTACATATGTAGTCAATGTAAGTAATAATCATTAGGACTGATAGCACCCATGTCTTACTCCTATTCTAACTTCGAATTGATCTGTGCAACCTGCAGTTTTTCTGACAGTGCAGCTGCTGCTGATGTAAACACATTTACATATTTTAGTTAGATATTGGTAACTACGTTTGTTTGTTAGTATCTCTCCTAGTTGTCATCTGTTTGCTCGGTGGAATGTCTGTTTCTTGGTCTATGAAAGCATATACACATTTTGATTGTGTTCTGTTACAGCACACAAGTTCCTAGTTGTTTTAGGGTGAATAGTGCGTCAATAAATCCTCTAGTCAGCCTATATTAATTATATATAGGTGGTGCAAGATAAGTTAATTTCCTATGATTGTTTCGGGGGAACATACATTAGATGGAACTGATGTGCCAGGATTGATGAACTTTGACGTAGCACGAGTCTCAGACAGATCGAGGACTAAGTCAGATAAGCGTGGTATCAGCGTGCTACTAGAACAAGTCGAAGATGCACGCCTTTTGTCGTTTCTTGGCTCCAGTACAACGAGGTGGCTGCTGCAGGCTAAAAACTTTGTCAAATGTTTCTTTTTTTCAGAAAAGTTAAATAGATAACCAATAATATTTACAATACCGTCGCTTCTGTTCTGTGTATTGTTATATTCTACAATTTATAGTGATGCCCTTGAACTCGTTCATTATGAGGTGTATATAGATTTTCTGTCCACTCATGCCCTGAGATATAAAATGCACTGCGTGCATCTCTATGAGAAATGTACTTTAATCAAGGCAACGTTCATTAGGGTTATTCTCCACCACCAATAGTCTGCTTGTTGTGCCGAACACCACTAAGGCTCCAGGCACATGTTTAAGACAAAATGATCTTCACATTCTAACCCACCTATCGTGTGCTATTGTTTTTTCAGTCACAAAAATAAGGCATTGTTTGTCCCCCTCCACCTTTTCCCTCCATCAAAATATAGTAGATTTCTGGTTCTCAACATCCAAAGAGAGGGAAATGTATATAATTTATAAGACACAATTGTGTACAGTGTCTGACTGTTACTGTTCTATAAGTATAAACCTCGCTTTGTAGTAGAAGGCTCCAACTGCGTGTCATGGTCATCATCATTATCATCATGTGCCGTACAAGTTGGCGTAGACGATCATGTCCTTCCACAATCTTCTATCTACAGTGCATCGTACCAATTCTGTTGACTGTTTTCCATGCAATTACACCAAGCTAGCTAGTATTTTCTCTCTTTGTCGTCCGCGATCTCTTTCCTTTTATTTTGCCAGTTGTAACCAAGTATTCCAACTTTTCTCCTATAATGATGTGCCCGAAAAATGTTGATTGCTTCTTTCTGATGTTTTTAAGAGCTCCCTTTCTGTATTGGCCTCTTTGAGGATTTCCTCATTGGTACTTTTAGCTGTCCAGGGAACTTTCAACATTCTTCTGAGAAATCCCATCTCTGTGATCTCTAATTGTCTTTTCATTTGTTTGTCTACTGTCCACGACTCGTTTCCATATGTCAGAATTGGTTCAAAATAACACCGATGAACTATCTTTCTCTCTCGTGTCATGCTAAAGCACAAAAATACAGGTCTCTCACGTGTACTGTCACATTGAATTGTTTGTTATAGTTGTTCTTGTTTTACATAACCTCAAAACAATAACACCAACAACAACAGCATACACTGAACTATATCGAAAATGCACACAAGCTATAATGCTTAAGAAATCCGTTTCACTGTCAAAGTTACGCTTTATAAAATACAACAGAATGTCTAACTGATTGCGCAAAAAGTGCTCCAAATCCCTGATGTGAGAAAATAACTTGTGTTAAGTCAGATTACAACTGACGTGTCCATTTTAACAGATTAGGTGCGATTTGTGATTCCAGTTTAATACCTCCCTTTTTGAGGATATGCTCGAAATTCAGACATCGAGTATAAGATATAACCCGATTAAAACCAATAAATAATCTGCTTGTTCTAATGTGAATGCCATCATTATCCGGCACCCCAATTTAAACACACGCACAAACATTAGGGTCATTCAAAATTACACACTCACTCACATTCACTCAGTCACCCTAACTTATTTTTGTATATGAAAATACATTGTTACTTAGTGACGTTGTTCCATCAATTGATGCATTCTTTCAGGAGAAAGTAAATAATGTAGATAAATACGAGATCAGGGAAAATAGCGTTGAAAATAATCATTTCGGTTTGGTCTAATGTTAGCGTGCTTTTTTTTCTTCCTCGAGAAAAGAAATAAATATGACAAATTACGAAGAAACTGATAATTGCTATTCCGTGTTCTTTCTCTTATATATAATATCGATACATTTTTCACGCAAAGTTGACGATCTTCCTAAGACGTCATTCGTCACTATAACATTTTTTTACATGGTCAAAATCATTCGTCACTACACGCATATTTTCCTTCAGTCTACACTCGTTACCGCACAATGTTTCCTTCAGGTGCCACTAGTAAACATAAAATGTTTCCTTCAGGTGTCACTAGTACCCATAACATGTTACCTTCAGGAGTCACTTGTAATCATAAAATGTTTTCTTCAGGTGCCACTAGTACCCATAAAATGTTTTCTTCAGGTGCCACTAGTACCCATAAAATGTTTTCTTCGGGTGCCACTAGTACTCATAACATTTTTCCTTCAGGAGTCACTTATAGTCATAAAATGTTTCCTTCAGAAGTCAGTTGTGGTGATAAAATGTTTCCTTCAGGTGCCACTAGTACCCATAGAATGTTTCCTTCAAGTGCCATTAATACCCATAAAATGAGTTCGTCAGGTGCCACTAGTACTCATAAAATGTTTTCTTCAGGTGCCATTAGTACCCATATAATGTTTTCTTAAGGAATCACTTGTAATTGTAATCATAAAATGTTTTCTTCAGGTGCCACTCATCATCATCATGTACCGTACCGGTTGGCGTTGGCGATCATGTCATTCCACAATCTTCTATCAACAATGCATCGTGTGAGTTCTGTTGTTGACTGTTTTCCATGCCATGACACCAAGCTATCCAGTATTTTCTCTCTTTGTCGTTCGCGATCTCTCTTTCCTTTTATTTTGCCAGTTGTAACCAAGTATTCCAACTATCCTCTTCTCATGATGTGCCAAAAATATGTTGATTGCTTCTTTCTGATGTTTTTTTAAGAGCTCCCTTTTTGTGTTGGCCTCTTTGAGAACTTTCTCATTGGTCTTTTTAGCTGTCCAGGGAACTTTCAACATTCTTCTGAGAAATCCCATCTCTGTTGTCACTTATCGTCTTTTCATTTGTTTGTCTATTGTCCATGGTTCGCTTCAATAGGCCAGAATTGGTTCTATATAGCATCGATGAACTCTCTTTCTCATTTCTATTGAAATAGATTTGTTGCATAAGATATTTTTCATTTTCTGAAATGCTATTTTGGCCTGAGCTGTTCTGCTTTTTATTTCTGTGTTGCATCTTCATCTGCTGTTATCACTGTGCCCAAGTATTTCAAACGTTGCACTTGTTTCAGATTTGTCTTGTTTATTTTTATGCTGCATGATGGCGATGATTGTTTCTTCGATATAACCATTCAGGTGCCACTACTACCCATAAAATGTTTCCCTCAAGGTGTCACTAGTACCCATAACATGTTACCTTCAGGAGTTACTTGTAATCATAAAATGTTTCCTTCAGGAGTCACTTGTAATCATAAAATGTTTTCTTCAGGAATCACTTGTAATCATAAAATGTTTCCTTCAGGTGCCACTAGTATCCGTAGAATGTTTTCTTCGAGTGCCACAAGTACACATAAAATGTTTCCTTCAGGTGCTATTAGTACCCATAAAATCTTTCCTTCAGGTGCCACTAGTACCAATAATATGTTTTCTTCAGGTGCCACTAACACCTGTAAAATGTTTCCTTTAGGAGTCACTTGTAATCATAAAATGTTTCCTTCAGGAGTCACTTGTAACCATAGAATGTTTCCTTCGGGAATCACTTGTAATCATAAAATGTTTTCTTTTAGGAGTCACTTGTATTCATAAAGTGTTTCCTTCAGAAGTCAGCTGTGGTCATAAAATGTTTCCTTCAGGTGCCACTAGTATCCATAGAATGTTTTCTTCAGGTGCCACTAGTACCCATAAAATGTTTTCTTCAGGAGCACTTGTAATCATAAATAATGTTTTCTTCAAGTGCCACTAATACCCATAAAATGTGTTCGTCAGGTGCCACTAGTACCCATAAAATGTTTTCTTCAGGTGCCACTAGTACCCATAAAATGTTTCCCTCAGGTGCCACTAGTACCCATAAAATGTTTTCTTCAGGTGCCACTAGTACCCATAAAATGTTTCCCTCAGGTGCCACTAGTACCCATAAAATGTTTCCCTCAGGTGTCACTAGTACCCATAACATGTTACCTTCAGGAGTCACGTGTAATCATAAAATGTTTTCTTCAGGAATCACTTGTAATCATAAAATGTTTTCTTCAGGAATCACTTGTAATCATAAAATGTTTCCTTCAGAAGACTACTGTGGTCACAAAATGTTTCCTTCAGGTGCCACTTGTACACATAGAATGTTTTCTTCGAGTGCCACTGGTACCCATACAATATTTCCCTCAGGTGTCACTAGTACCCATAACATGTTACCTTCAGGAGTCACGTGCAATCATAAAATGTTTCATTCAGGAGTCACTTTTATTCATAAAATGTTTCCTTCAGAAGATAGCTGTGGTTATAAAATGTTTCCTTGTGGTGCCACTAGTAATCGTAGAATGAATCTTTGAGTGCCACTAGTACCCATAAAATGTTTCCTTCGGGTGCCACTAGTATCCTTAAAATGTTTCCTTCGGGTGCCACTAGTACCCGCAAAATGTTTCTTTAGGTATCACTTGTAATCATAAAATGTTTCCTAAGCGAGTCACTTATATTCATAAAATGTTTCCTTTAGAGGTCAGCTGTGGTCATAAAATATTTCCTTCAGGTGCCACTAGTACCCATAGAATGTTTTCTTCAAGTGCCACTAATACCCATAAAATGTGTTCGTCAGGTGCCACTAGTACCCACAAAATGTTTTCTTCAGGTGCCACTAGTACCCATCAAATGTTTCCTTCAGGAGTCACTTGTAATCATAAAATATTTCTTTCAGTAGTCGCTTGTAATAATATGTTTTCTTTAGGAGTCGCTTGCAATCATAAAATGTTTCCTTCAGAAGTCACTTGTAATAATATGTTTTCTTTAGGAGTCACTTGTAATCATGAAATATTTCTTTCAGAAGGCACTTGTTATAATACAATGTTTTTTCTCAGGAGTCACTTATAATCATAACATATTTCCTTTAGGAGTCAATAAACTATTCTTCTTTTTTAGGAGTCAATGAAACCATAAAATGTGTCCCACAGACGCTACTAGTACCCAAAAAAATGTATAGTTGAGGTGTTACTGGTAACTAAAATATTGTAGCCCAGGTGCAGGGATTCATGATAACACGTCACATAACTGCTCCTATCATAAAGCAAAAATCTGAGATATGTGTTCCACTATTTTATCACCCCAAAAGCAAACGTCTGTTGTAAATAATGTACGCTCTGTTGTAAATAATGTACGCTCTGTTGTAAATAATGTACGCTCTGTTGTAAATAATGTACGCTCTGTTGTAAATAATGTACGCTCTGTTGTAAATAATGTACGCTCTGTTGTAAAT
The DNA here is from genome assembly GCA_032433765.1 of Megaustenia siamemsis. NCBI lineage: Eukaryota > Metazoa > Mollusca > Gastropoda > Stylommatophora > Ariophantidae > Megaustenia > Megaustenia siamemsis. The sequence continues at coordinate 104,490,563 of JAVIAB010000092.1, forward strand.
AATGTACGCTCTGTTGTAAATAATGTACGCTCTGTTGTAAATAATGTACGCTCTGTTTAAATGTGCTAATGTGGTCTGAAGTGAATGCACTTACTTATCTCTTAGCATGTGTGTTTGAAAGTGTGGAATACTTCTGTTGTATAGAAATTTAGGAGTAATTTATATGTTATTCTCTTCATTTTAGGCGTGGTTATTTTATAAAAGAGCTATGAGAGAGATAGATGAGAAAGAGAGAGAGAGAAACTGTGATAAAATATATTAAAATTGAATGAGATCTAGGGCGAACAGCAGGTGTTAGTGATGTTTGAGAGAGCTTAATTCTTCACACTCCAAATATTGATCGATGCTAACTTCCTGGTGTTACTATTGCTTGTACTACTTCGATTTTCACACAAAGCTATACATTTGTTCTAGAAAAGTAGGGCAGTCTTGAACGATACTATAGGTTCGTCCATCAATTCATTAACACGTTTGCTTACGATTTGCGTGAAAACAACCTGCTTGATAGCAGTGACTTTGTGCATACAGCTTTAGAATATCCATCACGTTATATAAATATCTTTTTTGCTCTTAGACATTTTATCTAGTTTGCAAGATTTCTTCTATAAGCCGTATTAAAAAGCGACCCCAGGGAACTGGACATACTTTTAGCAGATCTACAGTAGTCTGTCGCGTTGTTTTAAATATAGCTTTGTTTTCTCATTGTAATAGGCTGAAGAAATACAAATACTTGATTTTCTCAATATTCCTATATGGTGCAGAAACATGGACATTAGACAAGAAAATAGAACAGAGAATTGAAGCCTTTGAAATGTGGATATATATAAGAATATGTAGAATTGGATGGAAGGAAAAGAAAACAAATGATGAATTCTTAAAGCAACTAAAAATGAAAAGAGAACTACCAAACACAATTCAAGCAAGACAAATGCTATTTTTTGGCCATGTTAAAAGACACAAAAGCCTACTAAAAGTAATCCTGGAGGGGAAAACTCAAGGTAAAAGAGGCAGAGGCAGACCAAGACTAACATGGACGAGTAACATCAAAAGATGGACAAATCAGCGTATGACAACCTGCACCATCAAGGCAAGAGACAGAGCAGAATGGCGCTCCATGGTAGCCAACCTTCATTGCGGAGACGGCACTCGATGATGATGATGATGATGATGATGATGATGATTTTCCAGTGTACCAATTCGACTTTCAGTTGAAAACGATAAACAAGTAGCGTTATAATGCGGGGCAGACATTTAGGTTTAAGACATATCCAGTTATTATTGTGAAATTTGTGTGGTATAATGTTGTAAGTGTTGACACTTTTATATCATAATCATGATGAGTTTGAATTGCAAATTTAAAAGCATTCAGAAGGTTACCATTTTACTGTACCGGTAATTCTGTGAAACCTGGGTTAAAGGTCACCGCGACGATGAGCAGGAAAATATAACAATTCCCAGCAGCACAGGCCAGAGACTCAATACAAAGTAAATACAAACTGATCAATGCCTTTATTAAAGATAAGAAAGGAAATCTGCTTAGAAATATAAGGGAACAAATGGAGAGATGGAAAGAGCATTTTGAAGAACTTTTGAACAGACCCGGCTCAAATAATCCTCCAGATATACTACCAGCAGAAGAAGAGTTACACGTTAACTGTAGAAAACCAAGCAAAGAAGAAATAATGAAAGTCATTAAACTATTAAAAAATGGTAAAGCGACAGGACCAGATGAAATTCCTTCGGAAGGCATCAAAACAGATATTAACACCTCTACCAAGCTGTTACATAATCTATTAGATAAATTTTGGGAGAGGGAAGAAATACCTAAAGACTGGAAAGAAGGTTATATGATCAAACTACCAAAGAAAGGAAGTTTACAGGAGTGCACAAATTATAGGGGAATTATGCTACCATCAGTGCCAGGAAAAACATTAAGCAGAATCATTCTGGAGAGACTAAAAGAGGTTATAGAGAAACATTTGAGAGATGAACAAGCAGGTTTTAAGAAGAACAGAACATGTGCTGATCAGATAACTACTCTACGTATAATAATTGAACAAAGTTTAGAACTAAAATCTCCACTTTATATTGGATTCATAGATTACGAAAAGGCATTTGATAGTTTAGACAGAAGAATGCTTTGGAAGTTGCTGAGTCATTACGGAATACCCACAAAGTTTATTAACCTGATAAAAACAATAAATGAAGGAACAAAATGTAGTGTGGTGCATGAAGGACAGCTTACAGAAGCATTTGAAATAAGAACAAGAGTAAGGCAGGGATGCCTTCTGTCTCCATTTCTCTTTCTACTGGCCATAGATTGGATTATGAAAATAACTCAAAACAACAGAAATGAGATCCAGTGGTCACTGACCAAACAACTTTGCTGATGACATAGCTCTCCTATCACACAGATATCATTACATGTAGGATAAAATGTGCATACTTGATGAGAGATCACAACAGCTAGGACTGAAGATTAATAGAGATAAGACCAACATTGTGAGAATTAATACAGTTGGCAATAACCAAATAAAACTAGGAGAAATACCTCTACTAGGCGTACAATCTTACTTATATCTGGGCAGTAATATAGATAAAGAGGGAAGAACAGAAAATGATACCAAAATAAGGATATCAAAAGCAAGAGGAGCTTTCATTGCACTGGGAAACATATGGAAAAGCACTGGGAAACATATGGAAATTCAAAGAAATTAGGTTAAATACAAAAATAAAAATTTTCAACTCAAATGTAAGTCGGTCCTATTATATGGCTGTGAAACATGGAGAACAACACAATTGACAATCTCAGTCTCTCAAAATTAGTCTCTTGCATTGATAGTGCAGACTGACTTGTCCACCTTTTCATGTTACTCGTCCATGTTAGTCTTGGTCTGCCTCTACTTCTTTTACCTTGTATTTTTCCTTCCAAGTTTACTTTTAGTAGGCTGATGTGTGTTTTTAACATGCCCCAGAAGTCTCATTTGTCTTGTTCTCCCACATCACTCATCAATAAACGATTGTAATGAACAAAACATCGAGTCATATTTTCAACACCCCAATCGCTAGGTGAGTATTATTTTTTAGCTTATCTTTCGTCCTCTCATTAGCAAATAGAAAGCAGCAGCAATAGTGGATAAGAACAGCATGGCGGGCGAGAGATGTTTCACTTATGCACGTAACGCATTTCAAATAAATTGATGTGACACTAGGTATTAAGGCGTATCTTTAGATATCGCTTCAGGTAGACGGGACCCGTTAACCTTGGCTGGCAACCCGTCTAGAAGAAGGAAAACTTCGACCACAAAACCCTCAACTACCTTGTGGACTAGATTCTAGTTAGAATCGAAGGATATGGGAGTGCACCCAGAGTAAAAATCCGGAGGGAGGGACCCTAAGGTAGTAGACGGCGTTAACTGTCTTTCTGGCATCCCCTGCATCTTCTTTCAATTCCGAACGTATGTACTTTGTCCCACCTTCGGAAATCCTTGAAACGAAGTCGAGTCGAGAGGGGGATAGTGCGACTGGGTAAAGCACTATCTCCATATTCCGTGCCCAAGCAGGCCTGTGGATCAGTGAGCCTGACTTGTTCATTATGTGACCGCGTGTGTTTGTCAAACATTGGTAGAATTAGCCACGAGAGAAGCTGTTCGACAAAAACAAAACCTCAATAAAAATACACAATAGCCACCACTAGACCGTCTGACAAGACGAAAAAGGCCATATATGTGACACTCTGTTTCTAAATAGGAAAACTATTCTCGGAACCCACTTATCAGCTTAATCTGGGTGATTATTCTTAAATTGTCGTCGTCCTGTGTGCGTGGCTGTGTAAGTCACATAAGTTATAAGTGTGGCTAACGGGGCCCGGAACAAGGTCAGAGGAAAAAAAGAATAGAGCTAATGTCGCCTGCCAAGATGTCGTAAGTCGCGATTAAGGGGTTATGGGGTCAAGGTCTTCGCCGGTGCTGCAGATCTGAGAGCTCATATATCTGGGCTTAAGCCATCTTCAATGTTTTTGCTACTGTGTGACGGGCATGCTTATATGTCGTGGGGCAATAGGCACTGTATGCATATATTTGCATACGTGTACATGTGTGTATAATACAAGGAGCAGATTACAATAGTGAACATGTATAGTAGTTGGAAGAAAATAAGAATAAACTGCGGAAGACACAGAAATCGCCTATAAATACGAAATTACAGCTAGATATGATTAGAGTAGATAGATACATGAATGATAAGTGCAGCGTGATAGTACAAAATAGATATACCTATTGAGAAAATACAGAACACTGTGGAGCAGTGGGAAATGCTCAAGCAATAGATTCAACAAACATCAAAAGAAATATTGTAAACGAGGAAAGCGATATTGCACTTAATAACGGACTGGTGTGTCCATGGTTGATGTAATTAAAAATTGAGGTTTTAGTCAATGTCGTTAGACTACGTGGGCGTAATATTATATACATATACATATATATACATATATATATATATATAAATATATATATATATATATATATATAAACCAGACTGTGAGAAGGGACAGACACAGATTCAACAAATATTTAAAGAAATATTTATTAATGGAAATCTTGGCGGATAGACACGTATGCTGGTAAAATGGGAGTACCTAACACATAGGGACACTCACTCTCAGACCCCATCGCTGAGAGATATATAGAGAGAGAGCGAGTGTGTGTGTGTGTGTGTGTGTGTGTGTGTGTGTGTGTGTGTGTGTGTGTGTGTGTGTGTGTGTGTGTGTGTGTGTGTGTGTAAAGAAAAAAAGCAGCCAGCAACAGTGAACAGAGACACAAACCTTAGAGTTTAGCAGAGAAAGGTAGAGAGATAAGGACATATTAGCTATAGCGCGCAATAATAACAGAGCACAATTCATAAAGCAACGATTACTAATGATCAGTTAATAAATAGTAGATGTAGTCAGTCCACAACAGGACTAGTGTTTAGACATGTAGATATGTGTTATTCTTTTTCTACCTTCCAGTTCCCTGTGGAGCATAGGTCTTCAACAAACACTTCCCAAGCCGTTTTGTTTCTTGCCATTCTTTTAAGAACATTCCATGTATTCCCCATCATCTTCATCTCTGCTTCTGTCTTCTCCAAGAATTCCTTGGTCTTCCTTTTTGTTCTTTTCCCTAGAGGTTCCAAAAAAATGCCTGTTATGTAATACTCTCAGTTGGCGTCCGTAGCGTGTGTCCTATCCAGCGCCATCGTCTATCGCTATCTCTTTATCCACTGGTGTTTGACTGGTACATTTCCATAATTCTATTTTAGTGATTTTGTCCTTGCATTTCCGTCCTTTTATTCTGCGTAAGCATCCATTAATGAAAGCCTGTATCTTCATGATTGTCATTTTAGTTGTTCTCCATGTTTCACAGCCATATAATAAGACTTAACATTGGAGTTGAAAATTTTTATTTTAGTATTTAACCTAATTTCTTTGGACTTCCATGTTTCCCAGTGCAACAAATGCACCATTTGCTTTCGATATCCCTATATTGGTTTCATTTTCTGTTCCTCCCTCTTTGTTTATATTAAGTAAAAGTAAAGAGCCCCGCCACGCCAAGTGGCGTTTAGAGTTATATGGTGTTAGTGACCATAAATTATACAGACCTTCAGCACATGATTTTTGGGGTAATGTGGTCGGTATTACGCCCGTGCCGCTTTAGTTTCCCAGAAAAAAATCCGGTATCCATTCAAGGCTGGGTGAACTCGGGAGCAGTCGGTTGGGGTTAAACCCTACCTCTTGTCCTTTGTGGTCCAGATCACTAACCACTGAGCTATCGCGGCTCCGGACGTTGTATGTGTGGATATATATATATATGTATATGTTATATACATTGGACATATCTTGGACGTTGTAAGTGTGGATATATATATAATTTCAACATTCTTCTGTAAACCAGATTTCTACAGACTCCAGTGATTTACTTGTCTGTTGTCCTATTGTCCATGATTCACATCCGTATGTTAAGACTGGCTCTACGTAACATTTAAGAACTCAGTAAGCTATTTAAGGTAGTGAGTTGCTTTTTCTTCAAATTCTACAGTTCGTTCAGAAATTGAAGCCCACAGAATTTATTAAATATCTCTGAAACTGTTTAATGAATTTGTGTAATTCTTTTTTCCTGAAAACTTATTTATTTTATCGACCTTAAATCTTATCTCCCCCCCCCCCCATCCTCCCCCACAGTCATGCATTTAGGAAAGTTTTTTTTATTTTTTGAGGTATAAAAATATGATTTTCTTGGTTGCCCTAATTTTTAGGATTTTACAATACCCACATTTGTTGTAATCAGCTCACCGTTTAAAAAGGCAAATTTCACGTGCTTCCCACACAATCCTAGCACCATCTCGCGCTCACTAAAACGTAACTTATAAGACGCAATCCACTGAGAGGTTTGTTGGAAAATTAACATAACTTACAGTAGAATCTAAAGTTTAGAGCACACGTGTTGTTATTTTTCTAAAATTATATAACAAAAATGATTTGTGCAAAATTAAGGCTATCTTTGTACTTAAATGTTTTAAAATCATAAGGTCGGTGAAAAAATAAGATTTCATGCAACAAATTACTAAAATTCGTCAAATAGTTTCAGAGATAATTGATAAACTCTGTGGCAACGAATTTCTGAACGAACTATACTTGTTTATCCAGACAGATTAGTCTGTTTTTATAGTCATCAAAGAGGCGTGGAGTAGGATTTTCATCAGTTTTGGCTCACTGTTCCTGGCACAGACAGTCAGGAAGCTGACCTCTGCCCAGCTGCCTATGCTGTGTGTCGTGCCTCTTGGTTTGAGTTCCTCTGCATTACCGTCACATGATCAGCTACTATGTCTTTGTAACTATAGACACGCTCATTGTTTTGTCCTTATTTTAATCCATTTACATCTGGTTAGATACCATGATGGTTGAGTAGTTAGTGCGCTCCCAGATATGGCCCCTTTTTCTAAACATTTCGATCGAACTTCGATTCTGAGTTCCTCTATTTTCTGAAAATGATGAATATTATCGGATACATCTTTTTTCCTGATAAAGCGATACTGTCTGACATGTACTGATTACATTGCCCATGAAATTGTATCGCTGGTCATTGAAATATATGGGCAAAGACGCTAGCTAAGAGGAAACATAGCAGGTTGTAATCTTTTCATGTGAAGCGTAACTCAGGATCACTCTCAAATAATAGAAATCAGCACAGAAGAGTGGAAATCATCTGGTAAAAGAAAACAAGGCAGACCCAGAGAATCGCTAAAGAAAACAATTACTAGGGAAAATTCAAACATGGGACTAAGAAACAACAAAAACCTACAATTTAAAAAAAAAGTAAAGAGCCCCTGTCACACCAAGTGGCGTATAGGGAATATGGTGTTATTGACCAGAACTTTTGCAGACTTTCAGCACATGATTTTTTTGGGTAATGTGGTCGGTATTACGCCCGTGCCACTTTACTTTCCCACAAAAATATCCGTTACCTATTTAAGGCTGGGTGAACCCGGAAGCCGTCGGTTGGGATCTAAACCTACCTCCTGTCCTTTGTAGTCCAGTTCACTAACTACTGAACTATCGCCGGTCCCAAGACCTACAATAGCTAGCAGCAAATCGTAAGTTGTGGAGAACTATGACTTCCGTCCTATGTGTCGTCTTCGGCTCGATAGGAAAATGAATGAATACATTCTTGGTGTCAGGTTAAGTAAGATAGGATGCCTAGTAATATTCGAGTCAGACTATTGAAGCGGGGTGAGAAGGTGGCCTCTTTTTTCAGTTCAGCGTGTATATAACGTTCTGCTATTAAATAAAAAAAAAATCCACAGACAATAAGCAAAAGCACGGACAATATTTTCAAAAGGCAAGAAATAAAATGCCATAGTTAAGCCAAGAAAAAAATGTGTATCCTGTACATGGCCAAAAGGAAATGGAAAAATATGTAAGCAGGAAATGCTCATCCATCTCGGCAATAAAACACTTAATTAATTATTGTAAAGGGGAGACAACTATTCGTTACAAAATTTAAAAAAATTAAAGATACAAAATTGTATTCGAGATATTCACCTGTAATTTTTGTTTAAAAACCTAAAATGCTTTTTCTTATCTGAACAAATGCATCTCCACATGTATGTTTATTCAGCTGCATTGACTAGAGGACGCGTTTTGAACTTGATTACCGTATTATCCAAGGACAAATAGTTAATAGTAGATGTTTGTGATTACTTCATGTGTGCAGAGTTTACGAGTTAAGAAAAGTGACAACACCAAAATACAATAATTGAACCACCTAGACCAGTGGCTTGCGCTGTCCTTGTTACAACAAAACGATCGGCTTTTTTGGGACATTCAATCGCTTTTAATCAACGGTGAAGAAAGCAGACACGCCTAACATTTCTCAGCCTGAATCAATCAGACCAGACGCCTGCTAGTCGCACTAATTGTGTCAATGAATTGCTTGTGTGTAGAGGAGTTAATTTGTCCGGCCCCTTGATGGCACACTAGATTAGACGGTAATTGTCGTTAGTGTAAACAAGAACAAAGTACTATTTGAATAGCGTACACTGAATGGAAAATTAACACCTTCCGCCAGATATGGAAACAATTTAATAGCAGTAACCTTTGAATACCTCGGCTTGCAGTACAACAGCAGCTGGAGGGAGTTTGAATGTAAAAAAAAGGGGGGGGGTGGGGTGGAATGCGGTAGTGATGAGACAGACAGAGAGAGAGAGAGAGAGAGAGAGAGAGAGAGAGAGAGAGAGAGAGCCTGATCTTCAATCGTCATAATAAATTAAACTGCAAACTCATCCTGGTACATAGTTGGTTCCCTGTTTCGGCGATATTATAACGATAAAGACATAAAAACAGTGTCACATTTTTCAGGATGGCATGCAACTTGTTGACATTAACTTGGATTTTAAAAATATGTCAGGAAAAAATATGACATGTCATAAAAATAAAAGACCTAATTATCACTATTGTTAACATTTTAGTCCAAATCGTGTGGGTTCAGATTTATTGTATTTTCAAGAGTGTCTCTTATTCGTCTTCTACTTTCTCTGTTATCGAACAAGCGACAAACAATTCAATATTAACTACACTAATCACTCCGTAATCTGCCTCAAGATATCTCCTTATTGCTATTTATTGTAAAAAAAAAAGTGTCACATGCACAGCTGTTTTTTTTTTCTTCATCTTAAAGTGAGATTTTAGTTATAATCTTTAAAATGTGGCAGTATCTAACGTGGTTGAAGTCCTTAGTCTAAGTACATTACTCTCCTTTCTCAATTATTCTTTAATCTGCTCATATATCCGATGAGCATTATGCAGTTTTTGGTACCCAAAGAAGATAATGGCTAGAATGCAGCATTCAAACCTTTAATCGTTTGGCTTCTTTATAACTAACTACAACCATATTTGTTTTCAGAGAAACCAAAAGAAATATTGCTGTTCTCAAGCACTTTTTAATTATTTGTTTTTCTTCATTCCGTGTTCTATGGAATTAGTGATTGGTTATTTACTGATTTTTGCACATTTCATTTATTTATTTTTACCACATAAAATATATATATATATATATATATATATATATATATATATATATATATATATATATATATATATATATATAACACTTTGCTCTCCATTTTTTCAATTAAAGCAGCCGTTCTTAAAGTGTTCTCAAATCCTACTTTTAAGACAAGTTCAGTTCTTTTTATCATCATTCCTTCCTTTGAATCTTTTTTCACCGTTTGATGTGTGCATGCCAGCGTGTGTGTGAAATCAACTACTGGCAAACTTTGGCAGCGAGCGCGCTAACGATATTGTCGCGTCCCTAATCAATGATCAGAAATAATAATGATAAAACAACCCCACCTCCCTCCCCATACAGGGGCCTAATTTATATTGTTATTAAATAAACGATTTTCTACATGACAGTGTTAATGCTGTCATCATTTATACGATTATATAATACATCATCATCATCATCGAGTGCCATCTTTTCATTTTTAGTTGTTTTAAGACTTCATTGTTTGTTTTCTTTTCCTTTCATCCAATTCTACCTATTCTTCTATATATTCACATTTCAAAGGTTTCAAGTCTATGTTCTGTTTTCTTATCTAATGTCCATGTTTCTGCACCACATAAGAATTTTGAGAAGACAACATTTTGCTATTCTTAGTTTTAGCCATGGTGTTATTTGTTTTGATGTTAGTATGTTTTTCATGACATTAAAATTGCTTTTTGCCAATCCTATTCTTTGGTTATTTCCGTTTTACATTTTCCATCACTGGTTATAGTATGTCCAAGGTAGTTGTAGCTCTGAACTGTCTTCAGGTCTATTCCTTCAATTTTGATACACACTATGTGGGCTTTGAGTATTTTCTTTGTTTATGATCATAAATTTAGTTATAATTTAGTGACTTAGTTATATATATATATATATATATATATATATATATATGTATGTATATATATATATATATATATATATACTTATATATATAATTCCAGAAAATCAGAGTTTGCTCGAATTAAACAATCGTAGCTGTCATGAGGCGCCACCAGTACCTGATGAGCAGGAAAAGAGAGCAGCAGATGTCAAAAGTTTGAGAACCAGTGAGTTAAGGCATAATTAATGAATTTCACTTAATACAGACATAATTACATTACTTGGATCTTGATGGGCAATCAACGGAGGAACAATGTGAGAACAGACCAATAATGAAGACGTAATTTGTAAGGAAATTATATAAATTGGTGAAAAGTAAATATAAAGCCCTTACCGTAATTGAAAAAAAAAAGTAATTTAGCAGCATTTGGCACAGTGATAAATACGTATCTTACAATACAGAGATAAATAATGCTGTTTCTAATGAATTAACAAAAATTAAGTGGTTGCTAATAAAGGAATACTAGATTGATCGCAAGTGGAGAAAGTTAATAACGACAATCGTATAAGCTAAATCTAGAGTCTAACGTAGAACTATTATGTAGAACATTACATTGGCTGTTGTTTGTTTGTGTGCGATTTGATAACACCATTGTAATCCTTGTTCGTGAATATTTTTGGTAACGCAAACATCTTAGCCTCTTCTGTTATAGGAGATCAGTTCAAGTAGGGTGGAAGTTATGGAGATCAAGATTTAGCAAGTACACGCTAAAATGATTGAAAGTACCACCAGAACTGACGGATGTTGCTCTGTACTGCAAGAATGCTAAGCTGGTCCACCAGTTCAAGTCAGTCCTAGAAGAATACAAAAACTGAAAGACCAGATTAACAGTTATACTACAAAGCTTATCAGACGAAGCAGTTCGGACATTGAAGGCTGGTCGGAAATGGCAGGCGTGTGTGGCATGAAACGAAGCACGTGATTCTCAAAGTGGAAGAACTGATTGGCTACACTCACACCAACAGGCGTGAATTTGGTCACGGAGACATCCAATGGTGGTCAAAATCATCAAACTGACAACGTAGGGACGTAGCAGTTCGGGAGATCAGAAATGCCGAAAGAGAACAAACGTTTGCAAATGGCAACACAACAGGTGCATCAAGACCATTGGACCACATGGGATGAGACTATGCAGAGAACGCTAACATGGAATGACATATGGCACCGCTGTAGCTCAGCTACATATTCAGCTCTATATACGACATTCTACCATTAACTTGTACCATTGTGATCAGTGCGAAAAAAGAAGACCATCGCTGTCCTCTATGCATTGGAAGACAAACGACGGAGCATGTTTGTTCCTCATGCAAGACAGTGTTAGGCCAAGCGCGATCGGTAGACATGACACAACGAAGTGCTGCATGAACTATCTGCCGTCGTGGAGGGGATCAAATGAAGGTCAACAGTAACGTTCGACCAGCTACAACAAACACTTATTTCTTGAGAACTGGACAGGCCGCACGCACCAAGTAAACCAACTGGAACAACCCAACGATCCTGGGCATAGCGAATGACTGGGAGACGGTAGTTGACCTCACAGGACGATGAAAGTACACAGAGTTTATCAAGATATCTAAATTACGTCCGAACATTGCACATTTCACATCAGATATGGCCCTCGTCATCTTAATAGAGCTCACAGTGAAATTACATTATTTTCCAGCATAGAGGAACAGCATATATTTAATTTAGCCAAATACAAGGATCTCGGCACCGAGATGAGACAACAAGGATTCCAGGTCAGAATGCAAGCTATGGAAACTAGTGCCAGGGGACTCACGACCTACTAAAGAGGCTAGGATAAAATGTTGGATGAAGCAACTCTACATGCCAAGTGAATTTAATACAATGTCTATTCTTGAGCTCGACTCCGACTCGCACTTTCATAGCCACAACCTCATTTTGTTGCCAAGAGGGAAAGCATAATAAGGTAGAAGTAACAAAAGGATACGAGAAGGAGAAATGCCCAGAGTCCTCGGGGTGTGTATCAGACTCACTGAGTTTGACAGAGCAGCGGTGGCCAGGCACCAACAGGATAATCTGAACAAATTCACGTTCATTTCTTGAAGAAAATCGATCCTGAATGATACGTTGACAAATGTAAACTATAATGGAATGCCACGAATCTCAATATGTAATGGCATTCAATCACAACGTGGTTTATTTGTCTGACAAAACTACTCCTCTGATTATAATGAGCAGGAAGTACCACTATTGCAACCAAAAATAAATGTGGCTATTTCCTGAACTTGTGCTAAAAACTATGACCTATATCCCGAATCTAGGGGAACTTTGTGCACTCCTGCTACGATGTCCGCATTGACGACAGCACTACAGCATGCCGCAGAATATACCCAAACATTGCCTGAATGACAGAAGACTTTCTGAAAAATGACGCCCATGTTGCTCCGCATCTTTTTGGTTTTGATAGTCTTTGGTGTGTTCTGTTTATTATAGTGATTTGTAATAGTGAAACAACAATAGGTGCCCTCTTTTAGTGATGTCGTTTGAAAATCTCGCACATGCAGCTGAGTATTTCTTGTGCGGATTTCATCTTTGCTAACGTCAAAACCGACAATTCACAATGGCTGCACGAATAGTACTGATTTTGCAGACACTAGCGTAGTCGCCGAAACCGTTTTGATTACTTTCTTTGTTTTCAGTGTGTCTATTTCCCTACTGTGGAACTGAAGTGCTTGTGCACTCTCTAATCTACGAAAGTCGTTTGAAATCGGTGTCTGTGCAGCCCTTAAGGGCATGCGCAGATGTCGATATTGTCATCAGTGTTTTCCAGAGTCTCCGTCGCGCTTTGGGAGATGTTGTGGCATGACATGTGGCAGGAAAGGGAAATTCCATCAGTAAATAAAATGGATAGAACAGAATAGAATAGCTTAAGTGAAATATAAAAACATGGACTGGCCGTTTGAGCAGCGCCATTTATTCAGACCCCAAAGAACGACAAGGCTGCTGGTATTAATGAAATTAGTAAAATTATTCATTTTACTACGAATTTATTACGAGACTGTAATCAATATAAAGATATATGTCTTCTCAGCCATGTAGGAAAGCTATACGCCAAAATCTTGGAAAAAAGGCTGAGACCAATAATAGAACTACAGTTAAGCGATTCTCAAATGGGGTTCCGAAAAAAAACAGAGGATGTACTGACGCACTATTCACATTAAAACAGCTTGCAGAAAAAATGACATAACACAATCAAAACTTATACATAACCTTAATTGACCAGGAAAAAACATTCGACAGAGTAAACAGAGAACAACTGTGGGAGATACTAACAACATACGGAGTAAGCCAACAACTAACTAACCTAATTAAAAGTCTCTACATCAACAGCAGCTGCAGGGTCAGAACAGCAGCAGGCTACACAGACCACTTTGAAGTTAGATCAGGTGTAAGACAGGGGTGCGTACTATCCCCCCTACTGTTTATTACATACATGGACTATATATGCAAGCTAGCCAACCCATCATAGACATAGGAGATCAACGAGCTTTTATTTGCAGACGATTAGGCACTAATACATGAAACAATACCTACAACAAAACCTACAAGAACACTTAAACAAATTCAACATCTCAGGCACAAAATACAACATGAAAATCAACATCAACAAAACAGAAGTCATGAATGTCGCCAAAAATAAACAGAACATCAACATAACTATAGAAGGCAGACAACTAAAACAAGTAGAGGAATTCAAATACCTAAGAAGTCTAATGACAAACGATAATTCTCAAACAGCAGAGATAGAATCAAGATGCAACAAGGCTTGTCAAATCATTGGACAGTTATCGCCACTATTGTCCAACAAGGAAATAACTCTGGAGGCAAAACGAGCTCCATACAATACAATCTTCATCCCAACGTTGTGCTACCAATGCCAGACCTGGATGCAAGAACAATAAGAAAAAAATAACCTCAACTGAGATGAAATGTGTTAGACGAATGACAGGAAACAGGCTGAGAGATAAGATCAGAAATGCAGAACTGAGAAAAAGGCTAGGAATAGCCCTCGCCATAGAATATATAAGGAAACAACAGATAAAATGGTTTTGCCACGTGACAAGGCAGAAAGAACAAAACACAACACAACGAGCCTTCAACAAACGTTGTGAGAACACCAGATCCAAGGGTCGACCACGAAAAAGATGGGTCGATGGAATATTAGAAGCACTAAGAAACATAACAGCAGCAGATGCGAACAGAAGAGCAAAAGACCGCAAATTATATCTCCCCTCGACGCTGAAAGGCAGATGAGGAAGGAAAGAGGAAGAAGATTCATTTTACTGAAACCATTTAAAAGATCACACATGAAATAGCAGTCTCTTGTCTCGACCGTGGAAACGGATGTCGCCGTCAAACTACACTGTAGAACACATGAACACGCTCAAAATGACTCGCTTTCAGCTCACATATTTCTATTCAAAGTTAGTGCTCTCGTCATTTTTCTGCAACACCTCATCATAAGACTGTAATGTGCATGATTATCCATTTTTTTGCGGCGGTTTTCTTGTATCGGGCGCATTAAGAAAAACAAATCAGTGGTAGGTCGTCTGTACAGAAACAAGACTATGCCTCATGGGGGGGTCAGGTTTTACCAATTTGTACAACCTTTTACAAAACTTTCGGGGAGAGATATTTCTGACTTCGTTTAAAACCGAGATTCAACGATGGTTGTTGCAATCGTATTTTTTGTACACAATAGTTTTGTTTGCATCCCGCTTATCATGTTATACAGCTATTCGTGGAGACTATTAAGTAGTGCTGCCCAGAGAGGCATTCCTACTGGTAAGTGAGTGTAGCTGTTAGTGAGTTCGGTTTCTGTTGGTAGTTCATCCAGTTCTTATATAGTTGGTAAATATATTATCATGTTAATCAATGTGCTATGTCAATTACTGTTAATCAATGAGATGGAAAGAAAAGAAAACACACGATGAAGTATTAAAACAACTAAAAATAAAAAGAGAACTATTAAATACCCCATGTTAAAATGGCCATGTTAAAAGACACAACAGCCTACTTAAAGTAATCTTGGAGGGAAAAATACAAGGTAAAAGAGGCAGAGGCAGACCAAGCTAACATGGACGAGTAACATCAAAACATGGACAAGTCAGCCTATGACAACCTGCACCATCAAAGCAAGAGACGGAGCAGAATGGCGCTCCATGACAGCCAACCTTGGTTGCGGAGACGACACTCGATGATGATAATGAATCAAAGTGCTGGCTGCAGCGTTCACTGTGGGATACAGCTTCAAGTAACGTTCAACCCAGAGGTACGTCTGTCTCCTTGGATATGTGATAGATATCACATGTGACTGTGGTAACTTTTTTGATCTTCATAATCATCATGTGCCAAACCAGTTGGAGTAGGCCACCATGTCCTTCCTGAATTATCTATCCACAGTTCATCGTATCAATTTTGTTGGTGATTGTTTTCCATGCCATGACACCATGTTATCTAGTATTGTCTCTCTTTGTCGTCCATGATCTCTCTTTCCTCTGTTTTGCCAGTTGTAACCAAGTCTTCCAACTATCATCTTCTGATGATGTCCCCGACTAATGTTTCTTCCTGAAATTTTTTAGTAGCTCATTTTTTTGTGTTGGCCTCTTTAGGAATTTCCATATTGGTCTTTTTTCAGCTGCCCATGGCACTCTAAGCATTCTTCTGAGAAATCGCATCTCTGTGGCCTCTAATCGTTATTTTTTCTACTGTTCATGATTCACTTCCATATGTCAGAATTGACTCTACATCGCACCGCTGAACTATTCTCTTTCTTACTTCTTTTGACATAGACTTGTTGCACAAGATGTTTTTCATTTTCAAAATTATTTTTTTTTTTTTACCTGAGCTATTCTATTTTTTATTTATGTGGTGCATGTTCTATGTGATGTTATTATTGTGCCCAAGTATTTGATTCTCTGCACTTGATTGAGATTTGTGTCCCGTTTGTTTTTATATTGCATGGTGGTCATGGTTGTTGTTTTTTTTTAATCGATATAGCTATTATTTATGTTTTCTTTCTATTCAGACTGATACCTTACTTCGTTGTTTTCTTTCACTATTATGTCATTCAATCATTTATTATAATGTAAATTTTCTTGATGGAAGGTTCACAAACTTTATTGATACCGTTTCCATGTTTTCACTTCATGTTTCTTTTTCACTACAATCGTCGACTACAAACATTCCACTTAGGTTTCCTTGGCTTCATACTTTTCTTGGATGATGTAGCTAATAGACAACGGTTATTTATAACAAAATACACAAATAAAAAAGGAGGAAAAAAAACACGTTAACTCACGAGTGTAACCCAATATTTGACCTGGGTGCACTACAAAATCTTCGGATGTATTTATAGATGATATTTTTACAGTGCACATGCGCATACCCACTGTGCACTCCAGATCAAAATTATTTCGAATCTAGCGTTGGAACTGTGTAAGATTTGAAGTTATGGTCGTTCAAAGTACGAGACTTCACTGTAATTTGAAGGTATTTATTAGATGTACTCTATGGTCAATTATCAGGTGCCAGAAAAACTAGGGGGCGCCCAAAACTTCGATTTGTAGACGTGTGTAAACGTGATATGAAGAATCTGAACCATACAGCCTGGGAAGAAATAGCTGCACACCGTAATCTTTGGAAACATACTCTAAAGCTCCAACTCAAACAAGAAGCAGGGGAACTAGTTGGTCTCTTGCCAAGACGCCGGCCTTGAGACAGAGAAGTTGTGGATTCAACTCCCGGATGCACCAGTTGTTATTTTTATTTATGATTTCTCTCAACGACCCCTGGTCTCAGCAGCGAGGCCCGACTTGAAAAGTCAATTACTCATAGACGGAAAAAAAATATGAGTACTTCTGAAGACGGAGTTATCTGCATGAGCAGCGAGGGACCCCTGTGCACACGTCTGCTAGGGAAAAACGGATTAACACGCAAAATTCACTTCTTAGTCTCTAGCGACTTCGTCAGAGGTAAAAAAAAAAACTGGCGAATGCAAAAAAAAAAAAAAAAAAAAAAGAAAAGAAAACAATGAAGCAGATAGATTCATAGAAAAACATGAATTCACGGCGAAAGAAAATTTTAAAAAATAACATTTCAAAGGGAGCTGAAAAATCCATAGACAACTATGACTGACGGAGGCTACTACTATATTATTTCTGTATTCATGCATTTTTTCAATGCAGTTTGGTATGTCTTCAAGCTACGTCGAAAAACTCTTACATTCGCAATGCTCCTGTAGATTTGTTGCTGTTCAGTCTAAATCTCAAAAGAAGATTCAAATACTTTGTGTAAGATAGCCACAACAATAATTACGACATATTTGCGAACAATAGATAACGACTTGTGGATGTATATATCAAACATAGAAATTGGGGAGGAGTGGGGCAACATTAGGATAGAACTTACACTAGAGCGTTGCACAACTGGAACCCACAAAAAAAGTGTGAAGAGGAGATGAAAATAAAAAGAACTTGATAAAGTAGAGAAGAAATACCGAAACGATTTTATCCTTAGAAACGGAACTGAAGAAGAGATCACAAAACAGAACACGGAGAGCTGCATCCACAATGTTAAAATAAAATGTTGAAAATATATTAGCTACGTATTTAAAGGTGCATCAAGTCGGTCTTTAAGGTTTGACTAATACACTTACACATACACTTGAAGATGATGATGAATACACTTACACATACACTTGAAGATGATGATGAATACACTTACACATACACTTGAAGATGATGATGAATACACTTACACATACACTTGAAGATGATGATGAATACACTTACACATACGCTTAAAGATGATGATGAATACACTTACACATACACTTGAAGATGATGATGAATTTGATTTTTTTCAAAACTTATTTTTTGAAAGAAATTATTTTGGAGGATTTTACTTTTACTTTTTCTTATGATAAGATATGATATACAGACGCAGGAAACGTTTTACTAAGGTTTGCAAATCAATTCAGAGGAAGAGGTATGTTTACAGCACTCGGAAAAATGACAAATATTCTACATACGGAACTACTAAGGTTTGCAGCTTAGGATATCAGATCGTTGGTTATTGTTCCCAGATTAAATACGTGCTCCGGTTATATATCTTGATACTCTGATATGGAAGGGACAGCTTGGGCTATAATTTCCAAATGTTTTCTTGCTGTTACATTACTGAACTGAGATCGGAACTTCTTTAAAATCCATTTTCAGGATTTTGCTCCTGATGTTCTAACGCTTCTTTTTGTTATGCCAGACCATTTTATTTTCTTTATTGAAAACTTCAAAGAACAAGTAATGGTTCGCTGTCCCTCTCATTTACAATTTAAAATATGCAATTATTTTACTTTCCCTTCTCCATTATTTACTTTTTTGTATTTTTTTTCTTCTGCTCCTAAAATGTTACCTCCTTTATTCTAACTACACTTTCTCTTATTCTTATGCATTGTAATAGCCTTCAGGCAAGGATCGGAACATAAGAATCGATCTTCAAATTGCCGTTAAATTTCACAGTGATCTGCATCATTTAGAGCATTGCAATATTAATGCCATTTTTACCCAAGCGAAATTTAGCACTTAAAAACTGATTATCAATTACTTTTCTTTTTGTTACGAAGCCTGTGCCAGATTTATAATCATGCATTATCAGCGAACCTTCCTGGAATTAAATTATTGTACCTGATTTTTCTTTCATTTTTTTTTTACACAGAGGTACACAGCGTTCCATTTGGCTCTTAGTCTTAAAATATAGGCGACAGCTTTAATGTTTTATTTTATCTGAGAACGCTCCTTGACATGTTTGAACGGTAACGGGAGATATAAAACTTTTGTTCCTGGTAACTAATGAACTGTCAATGTTTATGTACTTGGCCGTCTGTTTAAACAGAAAGCCAAAAAGTGAGCCTCACATTAAATGTATTGCAATTATTAATTTTTATTATATTCTTCTCTTTCGTTCATTCGCCTGAAGAATTTGGTCTATATCTACATTGTCGTTTTACAAATTTTACTGTTTTTGTAGTTCTTGCAGATAATATATATATATATATATATATATATATATATATATATATATATATATATATATATATATATATATATATATATATATATATATATATATATATATATATATATATATATATATATATATATATAATAATAAAATAATTTTGACTGTAGTGTTGCATCTATAGACCAATGGGCTTTCCTCAGTGTGATATATTCCAAGTCCTGGTACTACAGTACATAATACAGACTTAAAGTGTGTGTTCAGCAGTCTGGGGCGCCTATCCATACGTACATGAGGTTCAGATACCAATCTTGAATTTTGTTTACAAGTGACGATGAAGTGGATTGTACCCAGTTCTAAGATGTATAATAATGGTCACCTGTTCCTATCTGTTCTTATTATGAACGCCGTCTTGCTTTGCGGTCTTCTGATTGATTTGATTGTTTCTTCTGATGGTATGTAACTGGTGCATCTGGTCGTTTGTCTGTTGCGTCTTTCTTTCCCAGCTGGTCTGTTTCTTGTTTCCAGAAATTCAACATTGAGAAGGGATCTACTGCAGATTAACCTTGTAATGGTTTTAGAGTCCAATCAATAAGCTCTCCAGATGTGGTCATTTTGCATCTGTCAGAAACACTTCGTGCCATGTAAAAGAAAAAATTAAAGTAACCCTGTCACGCCAGGTGGCGTATAGGGAATCTGGTGATAGTTACCAAAAATTTTACAGACCTTCGGCACACGACTTTTGGTGTAATATGGTTGATATTACGCCCGTGCCGCTTTACTTTCCCATAAAAAAATCCGGTACCCATTAAAGGCTGGGTGAAACGGAAGCCGTCGGTTTGTATCAAACCCTACCTCTTGTCCTTTGTAGTCCAGTTCACTGACCACTGAGTTATCGCGGCTCCCACTTCGTGCCATGTGACTTGATTTATTCTATTCTATCCATGGAATCAGTTTCAATGGAATCTGGTATGCCCCATATCCACTCCAGTTCATATGGCATCATCCCCAATGGTACGTTGATGTTGACACATTATGTTGACAAGGTCGATCATGGACTACATAGGCGAAGAATTCCACACGACTTCCATTGACAAGAGAATTCATGGTCACTTTATCACTTCAAATTCCTGAAAAAAGACATAAAAAGCAAAAGAATGGAAACGGTTTTAGCGACGACGTTAGTTGTTTCAAAACCACGCCGACACGCGCAGCTATTTTGTATTGTCGGTTATGACGTCAGCAAGGTTGAACTCCGTGCAAACCACCGTCGGCTGAAAAAGAGATTTCAAGCCATATCGCTGTCAAGAGAGAAAAAAACGTACTATTGGTCCCTCCTCAATTTAGATCACACCACAGACTCAAAACAATTTTTTAAAATACTGCATTAGTATACGCTCACAAAAATATGTCGGTACTGTCATTTTTACTTTATTGTATATATTTAATGTTGAAGAATTTTCTTTTAATGGCGAGATTATTGTTGTCAAGAGATCTAATTTTATTTAGAATTAGGCAGTGTATGTGCATATTTAAGAGTAAACACTCATACTCACATGTGTATCACTTACAATGAGGAAATATGCAAGGATGCCAGATCACAGTGTGAAGATATAAACTACTTTTTTGCTGACGAATAGGTTCCAACAGCTTTCAAAGTTTGTTAACTTCAACAACATCTACTGTCCTTGAATAAAGAATGTTAAATGAATAACACGAAATAAGTACTGAAAACAATAGAAGTTTTATAAATAGGAAAACAAAAGAAGACACTAAATATAGTTATAGAACATAAAGTTATAAAATAAGCAAATGGCTTTAAATATATGGGAACAACATTCTCTGAAGATGGCAAAATCGAAAAAAAAAAATAGATACACTATGCAATAAGGCAAACCAAATGTTGGGACAGCTATCCCCAATACTTGAACACAAAACAATACGTATTACCATCAAGAGACATCTTATACAGAGTATATTCATTCCAACATTGTGCTACCAACGCCAAATAGGGTCACTTAATCTAAGCACAAAAGAAAGCTTGTCACCATAGAGATACGATATCTGAGAAAAATACTTGCAGTAAACAGGAAAGACAGAATCAGAAGTGATTTTATAAGAGAAAGAGTGGGTACTGAGCCAAATCTTAAACTACATGCAGAAACAACAAATAAACTGGTGACCGATCTGAATGAATGAAGTGTGGCTCCTTACCATTTAAAACATATATTAAAAGAGGAGAAGGGAGAAGAGGAAGATGCAGACCCAAAGTAAGATCGGCAGACATCAAAGAAATGTTACAACAACATTAATTGACAATTCGTGAGGCCGCCAAAAGGGACAGAACCAGAACTTTGTATCTCCCTCGACACCAGAACGGATACAAGAGGAAGTAAAGAGAGAGAGAATACACTCACATAATCCTATTTGTAGTGATCGGGATTCTCCACCGACCCTACATAATCTCCAATGAGATTAAATCAAGTACCCAGTCCTGTCGAATACGGTCGATAAACATAACTCTTTTGGTCATGCCAGACGCGTACAACAATACTTGGCGAGATAGAAACAACAATTATTGAAATGGCAAGCCATATCGTGGCAAATAACCATTTTTAAATAACCATCAAAATTAATATTTTAAAATAAAATAATGTTTTCAAATCTTCGAAAAAAATGTTGTGAAGCATTAAAGGACGATACGTAGCCCATGCACTATATACATACCGTCTTGTTTAATAAGTAAGTGGCTATGAGTACTTATTGAAACTGAGGCCGAAAATAATGACGACGTCCCTGTAAGCAACAATAATGTGCAAGAAAAGAAAATGTAATTTACTGAAGGAAACAGCAAGACATAGATGGATATTGTCATGTTTCCAGAGAGCGCAATTTCAGTTATAAAGATATAAAATATCTGCGACACTTATACGCTTAAAAGAACAAGGAATTACAGCAATACTAATTCAGATATGTACTAATTGCAGCGACATTTACAAGAAGAAAGAAACATGTGTGAAACTATCACAAATTCTGATTGACGAACAGACCAGTCTGTAGATGGTCAATTGTCGCATATTCTAAGGAACAACACTTAACATACATTTTTAGTAGGCAAGTTGTTCCATTGTTAATGAAAAAGAAACAATCCACAAAATAAATCTATAGATGTGCAACTGTTCCGTATGATGAATAAGAAACAATCCACAAAATAAATCTATAGATGTGCAACTGTTCCATATTCTAAATAAGAACACAACATAAACGTGTATGCATGAATGAAATAACTAGCGGAAAATCTAATCCTTTAGGAATGCAGGAGTTAGAATGGCTGGATAGATTATAATGAGCAGCTAGGAGAAAGAATCCCCGTCTACTGGCTAAAAAAAATCATAATTGTCTTAATTTAGGGAAAGAAAATGAAGACAATTAAAGAGATTGCATAATATACAAATGTATACTTGCTCGTTTGATTAACTCTGACATAATTGTTTAAACACGTTTTCTAATATCCTTATCACAGCAATTCTTACTGATTATTCCTCTTTCTTGCAACAAAACAATCAACCTCCCCCTCCCCCTCCCCAACATAAACACACACATTTCCCTCTGTTTTTCTCGAAAAAGTTATTTTCTCCCATGTCCTATGGAATGTTGACAAGTATGAATAACCATCATGTTATCTCTTATCTCACATTTTGTAATTGATTCTCTTCTAGTCCATCTAATTATATTAATATTATCAATATATTTGGGGTTTTCCCAGCGTCGCGTATATTTTACCGTGTGTTTTTACCACTGTTATAAATTACTGTAAGGGCAAAAGTAACAGTCACTGAAAAAAAAATATTTCTCAGAAATGCAGTATTAAAGTACATGGACAGCATTACATCGCTTCAATAAATGCAAATATTTCAATATAATTGATTTGTAGCAAGTAGTGACAATCCAGGCATGTTGTAAGAGGCGACTAAGGAGGTTGATTGATGGCTTGACAAGCTGTCATTGTAAAAATGTATTGCTATGGAAACAGAGCCATATATTTTAGAAGCAGTGATCTCTGCAATATGTGCAATTTTGGCACGCAAGGTTTCTGTTTTTGAGATTGTGGTTCAGCCCTAAGTGTCGTCTTCGGCTCGAAAGGACAGCAGATAGTGGCAATGAACGCATTCTAAAACATCGATAAGCATATTACGGAACGTATTATATTCTGTTCTGTTCATGGAATCAGTTTCATTGCAGTCGAGGCATCCCCACACCCACTCCACTACCAGTTACATTTCTCGTAGCCTATATAGACAGATTCTTCATGTACGGTGTTAATTGTAGATACATCTGCATTTCCCACTAAGCACTCCGGTTCGACCTTTCCTCCCATTAGACCCTTTCCTCCTTTAGATTCATCATCTCTCAATGTATACATCACTCTCTCACCAATACTCCTCTCCACCTCACGAATGAAGAACAACCTTGGGGATGTCTTCTTTTTTGTCCAGTGCTAGGCCACACTTAGAGCCACAGCTGTCAGCGAGCTTATCGATTATTTCATTGTCGTGTACACTAGCGTGCCGAGACAGTACACCCAAGTTAACGCGCTTACTTTAGAACCAAGTGTTGCATCCATCCCTACCTTGTAAAGTGTCTGTCAATCAACTTTAACATACTTTACGAGTCGATCACCAAGGCTATGTGATCCATGTTTTGCGTAACCAACCATTATCACAGAACCAGTTTTTGTAAATGATCGTAGATAAAAGGATCTCTTCAGTGTTAACTAGAGCTTGTCTGTACCATTTAAAGTGTATTCTGGGCAATCAGATATAAGATTGTGATAACTTGAAAAAAAAACGAGTGAAGAAGAGAGAGAGAGAGCAACAAAGAGAAACGATAAAAGATAATATAAGACTTACAATGGCGCTGTAGGCAGTGAAATGCAGATTTTTAAAATAAATTATAAATACAAAAAATTGTAAAGATACATTGTCACCTACACCAGCTGTCATATTACTTGATGATTCAAAATATTTCATTTCTCATTGGTGTACATTTTATTCTGAATTTTCCGCGACTTTTTCCGCAATTTTGTTTGATGTTACCCCTTTCTACATAATTCTGACATTTCTTCTATAAAATTCTTATCTCAAAGATTTCAAATTTCTTTTAAGCTATGTTATTAATTTACTATGCTTCTTTTCCATGTAGATTTTTTAATAGACATAACACGTCCGTAGTTCTAGCTTTGAAAGCAATTGTTTCTATTAGATGTAACCGCATTATTTGGGCTTTTAAAGATTCTTTCCCATTTTTATTAAACGTTTTTCTTTATTTTCATTAAGAAACCATTTTATGAGCAGCCTCCCAAAGGGCATCTTCACGCCCACCCTTGTCAATAGAATCATGTGACTGGAGACACTGAGACACCAATATGGGACGTTGTGAGATATATATATATAATGGCTACCAAGGACATTATGTTTTTATGAAAATATGTCTATGAGCTCGTTATTGATATAGCTGATGTAGTAGATTGTCATAATATGAACCATTGAGAGCAAAATCAATAGGATTTATTCTGGTTTAGCTTAGCGACGTCACAAGATAAACAGATTGCGACATGTCGGTCGTGATATATTTCCATTGACTAAAGATATATTAAGCTACCGGAGAAAGAATGAAACAACTAATAAATCAGGTTTATCTTTTAAAAGACGAAACAGTCGTGTATTTATCTATCATCATCACTAGTGTTATCATTAAATACTGTGCCTGTTGTCTTAGATGATGATAACTCTCCACAACTTGTGATCTCTACAATTATTTATTAATTCTTTTGTTGTTTTCCTAGAAAACCATTCTCTAAAATGTTCTGAGACTTAAAAAGATGTCTATGGTTTTTCACTTTGATTTTTTTCTAGTTGTCACAACATATTCAACTTTTCTTATCACATGACCAAACAACGCTGAATAGTTCCTTCTGATGTTTACAACATACTTTCTGTTTTGCTTTGGTGTCTTCTAGAACGTTCTCGTTATTCTTCTTAGCTCTTCATGT
Source organism: Megaustenia siamemsis (assembly GCA_032433765.1). Lineage (NCBI taxonomy): Eukaryota > Metazoa > Mollusca > Gastropoda > Stylommatophora > Ariophantidae > Megaustenia > Megaustenia siamemsis. The sequence continues at coordinate 104,516,121 of JAVIAB010000092.1, forward strand.
TGTCATCATCTCAATATCTTTATGAAAACCGCATTTCTGCTGGGTCCAACCAGGGGTGAATTAACTATTAAGTAAAATATGCGCGTGTTTAGGGCATCAAGGGAAAGTGACATCACAAAGTGGGCTCATATTAAAATCAAAGAAAAAAATTACATATACGTATATACAAAGGATTATGAACATGTTTGCTTTCAAATTGCGTGAAAACCACCTGTTTGATCGCAATGATTTTGTGCTTGTAGCTTTAGAATAATCATGACGTTATGTAAATATTGTATGCTCTTAGACATTTGATCTAGTTTGCAAGATTTGTTCTATAAGCTGTATTAAAAGCGACCTCACGCAATTCGACACAATTTTAACAAATCTACGGTACTCATTCGTGTTGATATAAATATAGCTTTGTTTTCACATTGAAATATAACGAAAACGTTAAAATACTTGATTATCCAGTGCACCAATTCGACTTTCGGTTTAAACCGACAAACAAGTAACAGAAGAGGACGTTTAAAATGGGTGATGTTGAAATACTAACACCCGAGTCCCTCTCAAGAATAGATATTCAGGTCTGGGAAGTGTTTTGCACATGTACTCCGGGTTGACGACGAGTACTGGCAACGAAATGGATTACAATTTGTCCAGCTATTAACCATTATCCAGTTCTTGGAATAAGCAGATTCGGAATGATGAAGACCATATATTGTTGTCAGACTGGATTACAGTCTGGATGATTAAGCCTATTTTGAACAAATGGCTTAGTGTATGTACAATGGTAACAAATATATTTCCATATCAAAATGCACCTATCATAATTCAATTTGGAGTGCAGTTAGGGCACCCTGGGGTCTAATAGTGACCGAATCATATTTGCAATTACACATAACGGGCAACACACAGAATTACTTGATCTATAAAAGTATTATGTATGTGTATTATAAAAGTATTACGCCTCTGAAAAGAAATGAACTGTAAATTAACATCTTTACTATAACGTCTATAATTAGAATAAACTTATTTGAAATTGTACTAAAGGATCAAAGAAATTCACCGATGTGGAAAAACTGTTGTATCTGTGAAGAAAGGAATAAAAATATTTGTGTGCGTCATGGATTTTCTACTGCTACAGGCAAAAAAACACAGCGATGTAACAAGTAGTTTTCACGCAGATCGAAAGAAAACTCGTGCTGGACCTTATGAACGGTTATAAGTTTTGATCACAAGTTACAACTGGCAAACGTACCATAATGTGGCACTGGTCCCCATTGACAGAGATGCAGCAGAAGTATATCTGAACAGCAGAGATAAATTTCGTATCACCACCTTTTACAAAACTATTTTAATTGAGTTGAAGAGAAGAGGAAAGATATTCAAAGAAATAGAAGAGAGACTTTCTTTTCTAAGTGATGTACCATATTATATCGCTCTTTATTTACTAACACTGAAAGGCATTCTCAGTGCTGTCAAAAGCTGATTAATGCTTACCGGGAAGATTTCAACAGTTATTTCTCAGCTGAGCTGTTTCATTCATGTCTGCGCTATAATTTTAGTGCAACAACAAATGTAAAAATAAGATTCAGTCAAGCTGAACTGTATAACATAATTGTAGTAGACAATACTGAGCGTGCCTTTCCAAATGTAGACATTGACTTCCGTATATTTGTAACATTCACTTTCACAAATTGCTTAGCTGAGCGTTCACTTTCTTTGTTGAAGTATATACAAAAATCTCATCAGAACAACTATGGCAGGCTGGGTGCCTTTTCTTTATTAAGTATAGAAGCAGATGTGTTACCTAGGATTAGTTTTGCTTATCTGATCAAAAGCTTTCCAATAAAAAAAAAATTGCAGAAAACGTTTAAAATATAAATAAAGTGGAAGTAAACAAAATCAAACATTATTTTCCATTTTTACTGTAAATTTTGTTTAATTTCGATAGATATTATTGTAGTTTATGGTTTATTATGTTTTGTTTATATTTATAATTACTTATATGGGAGAGTTGCGTTACCAAAGTCTTTTATGTGATAAGGGCCTCTAAGGATCTTAAATTGGATATCGACGATTTTATTTCTGTTTAGAGTGAATGCTGCATCTTAGTTGTGCATCATTTAAAAGTATTAATTATTGATATTGATACAGAAACGACGTCACAACACTCAGAACAATAATCTAACTGTTCACTTACTTTTAGTACACAACAAAGAGTAAGTATTTTGGTTAACCCGATGGCTCACACTGTTTGTACACTTGTCTGCTAATTTGTTTTCACACCCAACTGTCAGTCTCTTTTTAAACACACACAATATCCTCTGTACTTTCATCTGTCATATCCTCTGTTTGCCCCCACATCTGTCAGGTCTTCTGTTTGCACTTTCATCTGTCACGTCCTCTGTTTGTCCACCCGTCTGCCACATCTTCTGTTTGCACTTCCATCTGTCACGTCCTCTGTTTATCCACCCGCCTGCCACATCTTCTGTTTGTACTTTCATCTGTCACGTCCTCTGTTTGTCCACCCGCCTGCCACATCTTCTGTTTGTCCACCCGCCTGCCACATCTTCTGTTTGCACTTTCATCTGTCACGTCCTCTGTTTGTCCACCCGCCTGCCACATCTTCTGTTTGTACTTTCATCTGTCACGTCCTCTGTTTGTCCACCCGCCTGCCACATATTCTGTTTGTCCACCGGCCTGCTTTGTTTATGAACACACCATCCACATCATCAATTTATAAAAACACACCTTCCACATCCTCAATTAATAAAAACACAACTTCCACATTCTCAATTTATAAAAACACACCTTCCACATCCTCAATTTATAAAAACACACCTTCCACATCCTCAATTTATAAAAACACACCTTCCACATCCTCAATTTATAAAAACACACCTTCCACATCCTCAATTTATAAAAACACACCTTCCACATCCTCAATTTATAAAAACACACCTACCACGTCCTCAGTTTATAAAAACACACCTTCCACATCATCAATTTATAAAAACACACCTTCCACATCCTCAATTTATAAAAACACACCTTCCACATCCTCAATTTATAAAAACACACCTTCCACATCCTCAATTTATAAAAACACACCTTCCACATCCTCAATTTATAAAAACACACCTTCCACATCCTCAATTTATAAAAACACACCTTCCACATCCTCAATTTATAAAAACACACCTTCCACATCCTCAATTTATAAAAACACACCTTCCACATCCTCAATTTATAAAAACACACATTCCACATCCTCAATTTATAAAAACACACCTTCCACGTCTTCAGTTTATAAAAACACACCTTCCACATTATCAATTTATAAAAACACACCTTCCACATCCTCAATTTATAAAAACACACCTTCCACGTCCTCAATTTATAAAAACACACCTTCCACATCATCAATTTATAAAAACACACCTTCCACGTCCTCAATTTATAAAAACACACCTTCCACAACTTTTGTTTTCCACACAGACGATATTGTTGCTGCTTGATTTTTTTTTTTACAAATCCCCCTCTCCCCCACCCTTTTTTTTCTGGCTTTAGTTTCTGATTTCAATATTTTTAGGTGCCTTATCGTGGGTTACAGTGAACTGCGATGTAAGGCCTTTTCAGCCCAAGGCGGCCATCTTTAGCAAGAAATTCTTGGGTACTGCGTTTAATATCATTCTTTGATACTTACTCAGTTGATCAGAAAGGTTTTTCTGTCTAAAGTCAGCACGGCAAAGTGGAGTCTAATTTGATCATATATTTATCAGTCTTTTCTACCTGTTTGAAATAAAACCTGTTGCCTGATCACTTCATTGTGACTGTACTAAGCATCCGACCTTTATTATGCAGTCACAAAAAGAATCCACAACACATTCAAGAATTGGGATGAGAAAAGGACATATAGAAAGAACACTTGTAATATTGATGATGCTATTTAAAAAAAAAAAATATTCTTAATATAATAAGTGGATTGCTTCTTTTTTACTTTTCTCATTGGCCTTTCAGCGTTGAGGAAAGATACAGATTGTAATTGTTTGCTCTTCTATAGAACTCTTCTGCTGTTAGGTTTCCACGTGTTTCCATTATTCCATCAATCCATTTTTTTCCTTGTCGGCCCTTGGGTCTGGCATGGCAGTGTTTGTTGAAAGCTAGTTGTGTCGTAGTTTGAATTTTCTGTCTTATAAAGTGGCATCATCGTCTTACCTATTGTTTTTTTTTATTTATTTCTTCAATGGTGAGAATTGTTCCTTTATTTCTTAGTTTCTCACCTTTGATCTGACCTCACAGTCTGTTTCCTGTCAAAATGAATGATCAAACGGAGGAAAACGAAAGAAAATATTTTTTTTCTAACAATAAGGCAAGGAAAAAAAATCAGAAAGTACCGCCTCACGCGCTGTGTGGTATAAATATGATGTTATTTTATTTATACTTTTCTTTAGCCATTGACACACTTAATGACAATTTGGTTAGTTTTACGCCAGTTCCACGTTACTAGAATAAAATCAAATACATAAGTAAGACTGGATGAACCTAGAAGCCGTTAGTCAGAATCGAACCGTTTGTCTTTTGTGGATGAATGCCTCGGCCCCCATAATAATAAAAAGCAGAATGATAAAATATATTTAACGTAAGAACGAGGGCATGAATGTAAGGGTGAGATCGAGGGCGTATTTGCCGAGGCAGGCAGAGAGAATGTGTCCGGAATGATGAAGTGGCTGAAAAACTAGGTGTCGTTGGATGTATTGGGGTGCTCTAAAGACAGATTGTCAGTGAATGAATTCGTCTTGAACAACTCACATGGTGCCAGTCTTCTTATGTTTGGAATGGAGTATGGCATTCAGTAATATGTATATGTGGTGCGTGTGTGTGTGTGTGTATATGCATAAATATTAAAATAAAATAAAATATATATATTTGTTTTTTTTAATAATGCGACTTTTAAGTCTAGGTAAACCACTATATATTATAACCTAAGTCCTTTTCTTTCGTTTATCTTTCGCTACATACACGGTAGAAAGCGGCGTATTATCAATTTTATAAGTAATATAAACACAACAGATGATAAAGTTCATTGCTTTGAGATGGCACGATTCGTAGTAGCTACCTTCTCAAAAATAGATTTTGCTTTAACAGATGAGTATTAGTAAAAGATACAGTTTAAGACATTTCTGGACCTTCCATTATGACATTTATAATGTTAATAATGAGTTCGATCGTGCCCAGATATCTTCATATATATGTGTTTGAGTGTGCGTACAGATAAAGGTAGGTGATAACAACAGTTTACAACCAGACGAGTAATTTATTAGTAAAAAAAAAAATGAGAACGTCAAAGAATTAACTTACAGTTCTCCTAAATGCTTTCAGCTCGGAACTCTTAAACTGTATGTGAACTTTTCAAATTAAAACTAAAAGATGCGCTGACTTCAACTCAATTTTTAAAAAAGTCTCTAACTCAAAACTGCGAGCTTGAAGACTAATTTAGGGGCTGTCTGACAACTCCCATTAAATTAAATTAAATTTTTTTTTCTGGTATCGTCCATACACCATGGACAACACCTGATGGTCTTATTGGTCAATCTTATCCACACCCTCAGATAGCCTCTCTTGATAATTGTGTAGCTTTGTTCCAGCAATGGGCATTCTATCACAAGCATGTCAATCAACATGTTCTCGTTGTCTTTGAAGCCAGCAAGATTTACTAGTCAGTGTGGTTGATTGGTGAAATTCCTCCGCATCAACCCACCCGCGCTAGATCATCCAATCGAGATTTTGGCAACAATTTAGAACTTTCACACCTTCTGCCCCGAATTGACCGGCATCCACCGTTGTCTAAATTTACACGGGAGTGAGAATAGCGTTACTGGACAGATCTAAAGACTTTATCGGGAAAGAAACCGTTGTTAAAAGCCGTTTGAATCCCTGGTCTAGTCGTTAGTATTGTCACCGGTTATATTTCATGCAGAAAACACTCCAATCCTGAGTATTTTGTATCGTGGGAACTATAGAACACGCAGACAAGATTTATTCATTCTCCCCAGCATTACAAAAATGAAAATTATAGCATTGGCTTATCTTCTATTAATGAAAATCGCTGAAGAGGCCAGTGGGCCGCCTATAAAGAGCACCGCGGGCCACAAGTGATTCGCGGGTCCTAGGTTGGACAACGCTCTTGTATTGTATGATATTTCTTGCATTTGCATGGATTGGGATGAAAGCATTTATTGTTATTATTCTGTGTTGGAGTGAGTTTGTTTTGGTTGATTGTATGAACTAAAGTGCTACTTGAATATGATCGTGAAGATGCTGGCCTTGGCAGTGACGTTGATGTAATTAATGGAGTTTGACTTGCATATTGATCACTTCTGAAGACGGTCATTAAGTCTCTATTTTTTTTTTCGAATATTCATTCTCAGCAGTCTCCTTAAAAAAAGTCTTTATAATTAAATATAATTTTTGTTTAATGCATATGATCCCATGGTAATGTATGGTTATGAAACGACAACTCCCAGCAGTGCAACATTCTTTGGTTCTATAGCAGTGACACACAATCTCAAGGTACTTGTACCTCAATGAGTAAGAAAATTAGCATTTAAAAGTTCGAGAAAAAATACGCAATAGTATAAAGAGATCGAGGTTTTGGCATTGTAAAACAATGTGAAAGACACACGTTGAAAAAATTGATGCTAGGAAGAGTCTGGGACCATTCCATACTCCTTTTTTAACCTGAGGAAAGGCAATATTTCATTTATTTGTTAATAAATTAGCGTGATTAGCGTGAAGTACCTTTCTGAACAACGTGTAGCGAACACGTCACAAACAGTTCAATGCTCGACGCGTGGCCCAAAACGTGTTCAACATGCATACCGCAACCATTGGTTGTCATGTCGAAAACTGTATTAGACAGACAACCTGTCCGGAGTACTGAGACGCGATGAGGAGTGGGTGGCCGTGTGGCGAAAATCATTTGTTTCGCTGCCTGAAAAGTGGGGGTTCGAAGCTCGCGGTAGACAAAGGATTTGTTTCCATCAGGGGTGAAATAAAAACCCTGAGTCTCAAACATCGTGGTGACTGCTTTGACCAAGCGGCCACTATTTCTCTGGTCCCGTCGAGAGCCCCCCAGACATACACCATCAGATGTTTTTGGTAGACATGTAGTAAGATAGTTTATTTTTTTCTTTCACTCTGTCTGTACGTGAACTGTTTTCAGTGAATGAAATCTCAGAAGTCACTACACTACTTTTATGTTTCTTCACTACGTCTCTTTCCTTATGTCTTTCTACGGAGACATCTCACTGTATTTCTTCTATAGTCTTCTTACTGCGTACATCCCGTCTGTAGTTTCCATGATTCATCTTTTTTGTAGCCTAATTACATAGTATAGCTGCATGTCATCCGCAGTGTCCTTGTCACGTTTCTGTCTATATTATTTTTCGAAATCTCTTTTCTACCTATTTAATAGTCGCTTTCATTTGGCTCTTTGTGCACGTTTTCTTCATTGGATATCTCCTTATGTGTCCTTCCTCCGTCACCACTCTTCTTCTGTTCCCGAATCTCCTCCTTAACCTCTAGTAATTTCATTGGTGTCTCCGTAAATCTATTTCTTTGTCTCATCTCTCTGTCACTTTCCAAAATTCTTGCAGTCACTTTCACGCATTTCTTTCCAACTTTCTTTCTCATTCGCTCTTATCTTCTATACGTCTTCTTCCTATTATTTCTTCTTACTTCTCATTTATATTTCTATTCCATGCCCAGTTATACAGTTTGTTTTTATTAAATATGGACTATTGATTGAAAATCCACTTTAGCATGAGAATCCGAAACATAATGTGGGAATTAGCCAATCACCACGGACCAGCGGCGGACGGTGAGTTTGAAACTTGAGGATGCCAGACATGAGACCGAAATTTTAGGTTGAGCTTTAACCTGATCATATGCGACATAAACATTTACTGCAGTTTGAGCTATATAATTTAGTTAATCCAATTATTGCCTTAAATTAACACAATTATAATTACAGTATAATATCTTATTTTTGCATTATAAGTTACAAAAAAAACATGGTTTTGCTGTTAATTAACCTCTGTTACAGTTTTGTTCATGTTATTTTTGTATTAAAGACACAGCGCAGTGATTCTTACAGTCGGCACTTCATATATTCTCCCCCCCCCCCCCCCCCCCCCCCATCGAAGCTGCGTGTAATGTTTCTATAAAAAGATTGAACGTTATCATATTTGTCGTTCTTTTCTTGTCACAGAAACAGGGAGGTAATTGTTGAAATGGTCTACCTAGTTCTCACACACATTGCAAGATCCAAAGATGCCGGTGTACGTTTTGTGATGAGTTTGATCTCGATAGGCACTGAAGTCTATTAATAACAGTTGGAGCTATTTGAACTGTATCACGGCTATACTAGAGAATGCTGTGGCAGGTTGTATGCTGACATTGAACTGTATCACGGCTATACTAGAGAATGCTGTGGCAGGTTGTATGCTGACATTGAACTGTATCACGGGTATACTAGAGAATGCTGTGGCAGGTTGTATGCTGACATTGAACTGTATCACGGCTATACTAGAGAATGCTGTGGCAGGTTGTATGCTGACATTGAACTGTATCACGGCTATACTAGAGAATGCTGTGGCAGGTTGTATGCTGACATTGAACTGTATCACGGCTATACTAGAGAATGCTGTGGCAGGTTGTATGCAGACATTTAACTCATGGGCTGGAATGTGATTGTGTTATGTTTTCTGATAAAATATTACAGGAGTCGTGACCTCCGCTGCCTCCTATTCGCCACTGTCGAGGACTTACATTGTATCTAAGGAAAGGTGGAAAGACTTTGCAGACTCTAAAGTATGTTTAAAGATGAGATAAACAGAGAAGGTTGATGAGATCTAACAGTGGTGCCCCAACAATCTCCCAGGGTAATATGGAATGAAGACAAAGAAGACATTGAACACTGTCACGCAAGAAAAAAGTAGCAAGTGCTAGTTTCCGTTTTCTTCGCCTCTTTTCTTGTATTGGTCCCACATCGACATTAAGAGTTTAAGCCATTGTAGCATCTCATTTAAGCCATTGTAGCATCTCATTTACGCCATTGTAGCATCTCATTTACGCCATTGTAGCATCTCATTTAAGCCATTGTAGCATCTCATTTACGCCATTGTAGCATCTCATTTACGCCATTGTATCATCTCATTTAAGCCATTGTAGCATCTCATTTACGCCCTTGTATCATCTCATTTAAGCCATTGTAGCATCTCATTTACGCCATTGTTGCATCTTCGTGTACGGTAGCAATAAGTTTATTCACTTCCTGAACTCCCGGTCAGCTTTCCCAGCCTGTTTAATGTATGAGCTTTGATAATCATGTCAGATTAAAAGCTTCCTTTCGGTTTTCATAGGATAACCATAATTTTTCTTGCAACACAAATGGAAAATTGGGATGGGAAAAATGTGAAATAAGTGGTGATTTCTGTAATATACTATTTTCATTTTAAAAAAGCAGACTAAAACATGTGTAATTACAATAAAAATATTGAGCTTACCATTATTGGTCGGTGACAGAACTCATTCGAAATTGTAGCCAGACGTAGAGATGGACTGTACCATGATCATGCCACTAATATTAATTTATCCAACGAAGTCATCTTACGTTGTAAATTTATTTTTTTATCAACACCTTATTATAAGACTTATCAAACTTACTGACATATTATAATAAATATAATCCTTGATTTTTATATATTACTGGTATTCACAATATTACTATAATATTTCATGTTATGAATTATAAGGGCAAATTTTGATGCTTTTGAGGTGTTTTTTTTTAAAGAGTCAAGAACTGAAATTTTTTTGTTAAAATGGGACCAAATTACATATTTATTAAACTGAACAGCAAGGAAATAAGAAGAAAACGACACTGCCCATTTCAAAACGATACTGTTAATTTCAAAATGATACTGTCCCGTTCAAAAAGTTATGACGCATGATCACCACAGGTTTCACCACTAAAAGTCATGCAACCTCCAAATGCTGGACATTCCTCTATTTTTCTTTACTTAGCAAAAATCCTTTTTTACGCGAAATTGTCAATACTTTGCTACAGCCCCCACATTAGATTACCAGAACCTCCCCCACCAGCTCAAACCTTTCCAGCGTAGAGAACTGGTCATGAAAACTAATGTTCCAGAAGATGAAGTGGTTCCTAAACCCACGGTTCCCGTTTCCAGCTGATCACCATAACCATAAATAACTTCATGGCAACTACAATTGTATAAGTCGGGTAATCTTATTGTTTTTGTGGGGGGTAGGTTGCTACTTTAGGTACGGAAGCCGCGATAGCTCAGTGGTTAGTGAACTGGACTACAAAGGACAAAAGGTAGGGTTCGATCCCAACCGACAGCTACCGTTTCACCCAGTCTTTAATGGGTACAGAATTTTTTTTCCTGGGAAAGTAAAGCGGCATGGGTGTAATACCGACTACATTACCCCAAAAATCATGTGCCGAAGGTCTGTAAAATTTGTGGCCACTAACACTATATTCACTATACGCCACTTTTCGTGACGGGGGTACTTTACTTTTTTTACTTACTACTTTAGGTTCATAAATGAATTTTAGTAACGATAAAAATAAAACCCTCGACGCTGAAAGGCATATGAGGAAGGCAAAAAGTAGAAGAAGCAGCAGATAAAAAATAAACAAAATCTACTGCATACGTATAGCATTTTTGCATTTCTTCACAAACGTACAATTATTAATTTCACCTACACAGAAAATACACTGGGTGTTTTATAACAATTTGTATCTTTGTTAAAAAACGAAGAAAGAACAGTTTTTTTTGGTTAATTATTACAAACAAATACGTGTATATTTGTATTCAGTTTCACTGTCTCAATTAGAAGAATTAAGCTGTTTATTCGTAATTAGTTCATTGTTATTGGTGTGATATTCCATGACATATATATCATCATAATCATCATCATCAAGTACCGGGCCTGCTGGCGTAGGTGATCATGTCTCTCCACAACTTTTGATCTCGGCAGCTACTTATCATTTCTGTTGTTGACCTTCTGCCAAGCCATTCTCTTAAGCTGTCTGTTGTTTTTTCTCTTTGCTTCCCTCTATCTCTTCGTCCCTTAATTTTTCCAGTTGTTAGAATATGTTCCAATTGTTCTCATCTCATTACATGGCCAAAAAAAGGGTGATTTTTTCTTCCAAATATTGGAAATTTTGCTCTCTTTTTGCTTTGACCTCTCTCAGAACCTCTTCATTACTCTTCTTAGCTGTCCATGGTACTCTCAACATTCTTCTGTAAAACCACATTTCTACAGACTCCAGTGATTTTCTTGTCTGTTGTCCTATTGTCCATGATTCGCATCCATATGTTAAGACTGGCTCTACGTAACATTTAAAAACTCTTTTTCTTGTTTCTATTGTTAAAAATGGTTGCAGAGTATCTTCCTCGTTTTTTTGGAAAGCTGCTTTTGCCTGAGCCATTCTGCATCTCACCTCTTTTGTACATCTTCCGTCTGAGGTTAACAAAGTTCCCAAATATTTAAATTCATTTACCTGTTTTAATATTGTTCCACTTGTCTTTATTGTGCACTGAGGTGATGTCTTTTTCTTTGTTGTTACCATTACCTCTGTCTTTTTGCTATTAAGGCTGAGTCCTTTATTTTTGCTTTCTTACACTATAATGTCCAACATTTCTTGTAACTCATTTTCACTCTTAGCGATTAATACTGTATCATCAGCATACCTTAGATTATTTATGTTATGACCTCCAATTATGATATATATATATATATATATATATATATATATATATATATATATAAAAGATGATAAACTACACAGAATTAACGCTGTTCAATTCGTTCATTGAGTGCCGTCTCCTGATGGCTATTAATGAGCGTCATTTTTTTGCTGTCTCTTGCTTTGATGGTAGAGATTGCCATAGGCTGACTTGTCCATCTTTTAATGTTATTTGTCCAAGTTAGTCTTGGTTTGCCTCTGCCTCTTTTAACTTGTATTTTCCCTTCCAAGATTATTTTTGCTGTTCTGTAGAAACTCGTTTATCTACTAACAACATTAAGTCCATTCGGACGATCTCATTATTATTTCTAACTATTGAGTAAGTTCACGACAAATAGCATCGGGACGGCGGCCTTGTCAAAGTTTGGAGACGCCACTGGGAGTGGTATAGAACACGTTGGGAACCACTAGCTGATGTTGTTATGAAAGACACAATTTGTTGATTTTAAATGCCAAGTTTGATTCACATAAAAGACACCTGGTAACAACATTTCTGCTTAGCGCTTTTTTTTTTTTTGAAATAACCGTAACCACCAGCTTTTAATATTAGCATTTTTTGGGGGCACATAATCAAGAAGAAAACGCACTGGGTAATGGAAGTAACTGACTTTATTATTCGAAAGCATATTTGTTGAGCTTGCCGTAGATGCATTTGAACTTAAGATGTAACGCGCTAAAAAAGAAACTTTTTATTCTGTAGATCTCTCTGAAATTCTATGTTATATGATCCCCTCTTTATGTCCAATCTTATAAATTATAGACGAACAGCAAGAAAGGCAAGATTTGCATGTTTCCGCTTGTGCCGTGACAGTTCTAGCTTATTCCAATATTTATGTGCTTTTGTGAATTTTTCTTAGAAAATTGCGTTTCCTTTGTGGTTGGCTTGGTGTGTGGTTGATAATCTTCTTTGTGTTTTCATTGGCCACGGACCGAGGAAATCCATATTGTTCTACTCGTCGTGTGCGTCGTATAAGACAACTGCCAATTATTTCTTACAATTTTTACAGTTTATTATTACCTTAACAGAGTGCCTAAAGTCTGACACACACTACCAATTACTGCCATTCTCTGTTCTCTATCAGGTTTCCTTGTGTTTTCGTCTGTCGTCTCTCTTGCTGAGTAATAATGCGGCAGTTTTTTTTTTATGTGCAAGTTTTCTTTCCAGATTCAGCGTCTGCTAGTTACTGCAATTAAAATATTTAAATTTAAATTATCATACAGATTGTAAGAAATAATAGCAGCATTGATGTTTCCTCCCATTTCTTCACCAGTATTCAAATCCAAATCAAAGTATTGAATTATACAGCTGTCATATATTCACATATTTACTGCTATTGACCACAATTAAAATGTTCCGTAACAATTATCAGGCAGGTTGTAAGAAGCCCTGATGTTTCCTCTCAGTTCTTCACCAGAATTAACATCCAAGTAAACGCACCGAATATACACAGTGGTCACATACTCATATATACATATATATATATATATATACACATGTTAGATTTTAGTTTAGCACTAGGGGAATCTGTAACAATGTTTAGTTTGGCAAAAAGACTGTCCTTTTGAATTCTTTAGTTGATATCTTTCCTGGCTCCATATAAAAAATATTACTGCAATTTCCAAACATCTGAAAGACAATTGATAATATATGTTTCGTTGCTATTTCAAAATTTCCAACAAAGTGTGTTCCTTATTTTCAACATTTTAACCGTCCATTTGATATTGAAGAAATATAAATGTTAGCCAGAAAGCTTCACAGCTCAGTAACCATTATTCCGTTCTTCAACAGACACTTCTTGAAGGTTCGCAAAATTCATAATAATAACAATAATAACATCGAAGAAAGTCACATTTCCTATACGTCCAAATGTTTCTGTTTATCGTTGTTTAAAGACAACAACACTCACTAACATGGCTTAATATTATCTGTTTTTCTAAATATTGAGCAGCTTTGATTATTTTATTTGTTGAATTGTTCATCCATCATGAATTCAACCATTCACCCACCCATGGGTGTTACAGAACAACCTCTGAACCAGCATTGAAAGCACAGTAATCAACAAACAAAAGATTTCTTACAGTGTGTGATTTTATCTAAGTTTTTTGCTTAAAGTCTACAATTTTATTTTTCCACACTACGACATCTAATAGCCGCGATAGCTCAGTGGTTAGTGAGCTGAACTACAAAGGACAAGAGGTAGGGCTCGATCCCAACCGACGGCTTCCTGGTTCACCCAGCCTTAAATCGGTACCGGATTTTTTCTGGGAAAGTAAAGCGGTACGGGCGTAACACCGACCACATTACCCCAAAAATCATGTGCTGAATGTTTGTAAAATGTATGGTCACTAACACCATATTCCCTAAACGCTACTTGGCGTGACGGGGGCTCTTTACTTTTACTTTTACTTACGACATCTAATATCGATTCATATTTCCATGCCTTCATAACAGTCAGTCATTGTTGATGAGAACGTGATGTTGAATAGAGTTTGGTGCTAGTATATGGGGTAAAAGGCAAATAATTGCGGTAAAGCTGGTGAGCAAGGAAGGAGTTGGAAATAGTGCATTGTGTCTATATAGGCGAACAATACACAATCATGACGTTTAGGCCTACACACTGCCATCTTCAGAAAGCAGCAACAAAAACAAACAGACGGACACACAATAGAAATATAATAGTCTAACTACATTATGGGTAGTAACTCATCATGAGGTGGCATGTCCCTTGCAGCACGTTGCATTCACCACATCCGTCTGAAAGAATATCTGTCTCTACGAACGTTACCCACTTTTTCTGTTGTAATATTCAAGGTTTCTTTGATGTCTTTGAAATCAACTTCTTCTTGGTCTGTTTTTGATGCGTCGCCCAGGAACCATGCCTTCCATTATTGTTCTCTCCAGCCAGGTGTGTCTTTTGCCGTGACCATAGTTAGTATTTAAATGTCCTCTGCACACATGTGTTTATAGGCCAGTTCTTTTTAATGTTTAAGTCTATTAATATGTCCCCATTGCTATTTTTAATTATCGAATGTATCTTAAGGATTTTTCTGTAACATTTTGTTTTGAATTGGTGGATTTCTTGAGAATATCACTAATTCACAAACATATTATGCTATTGCAAAGTTATATGTCCTGAGTCATTAAAATTTGTCTGCCTTGTTTTTATAATTTTCATGGTATTTAATGTTTCAGGTAGTCACTAAAGTTAATAAAAGCCATGTTTAACTCGTTGGTAAACATCTCTCTTTGACTCCGTTTGTGACGGGAAAGAGTTCCAAAAGCTCACTATTATTTTGAACTTTGGCCTGCCTTGTTTCATGTAGTTGTTGGACTATGATAGTAATGTTCTAGGACAACCATACACTATCTTGCATTTTCTATAGTATACCCCTAGTGACCGTAACAAATACTTCATCCAGACTATGAAAGGTGAGAATATGTCGTCATGTTGTCGTAATTGTCCTTGTAGTTCTCTCGGGGTAAACACCGTGTCGATTGTTCGCCGCTCCTTTGTTATACCACACATAGTGTCTCCATGATCAATTCTGGTGAATATATTCACCGGCGACTCTAGAGTAGTGAGATGCGTAGATGATTGTTGCAGACTTGGCGACAATCTTTATGTTTGTACAGATATATATATATATATACAGCTTCGTATCATTGAGATCTTGAGAAATAGGTTCACTCCGTCATATAAAAGAAGACCCGTAAACCGTTAGCGATAACACAACAAACAATAGCTCAAAAAGAAGCCGGTCTTACAGAGAAAAAAACATTGTTCTTTGCTATGTAAGTAGTGTGTTCTTGTGTTATGGTTTTGATACACAATTTGACCTAAGGACCATAGTCCTAGGACATACTAGAGTATGTAAGAGTAGAGAGTTAGGGCAGTAGAGTGTATGAATAAAGAAATAGACCACAGTCATCGCGACACGCAAATCGTGATAAATTTCATGAACTAGGATTGTTATGGTTATTGAAGCACCCAAGGGGATGAAAGAAAGAAGAGACTGTATAACTTGTATGTTTAAGAACACCTTCGAACGTGGTTAAAAGAAAAGACATTGAGAGAGATAACTAGCTAGTAGAAGGATGTCGATCGGAAAGGTTGAATAGTTAGCTGGTGTCGTGTAGAGAACAGTAGAGGACAGAACATCACCCATGAATGAGAAATGATATTTCCCTTTTACAAAAGACTATGAATTTAAAGGATGATAGATCGCTGATATGATTGTTAGAAGATGTGTGATTCATACAAGATTTCCTATTACGTCATTTAAAGTGTAAAGTATGTGTATATAGGAACAGTTCTATTAAGATTATCTGGCTGACAATGGTCATACTAACAGCGCCAGAGTAGTAGTATAGAGTGTATGGTATGTGTATATAGGGACAGTTTTATCAAGATTATCTGGCTGACAATGATCATACTAACAGCGTCAGAGTTACATATTATCTTACATATTATATTACCTTAAACAAAGATGTTGAATTTCGCGACTGTGTCCTGGTCTTTGTTGCCTTGTGCAAATGTCTAGCATCAATTTAATTACAATGAAATCTAAAGCAGCTTAAGCAATAGATAACAGCTGAAAATGAAACCATCAGTCTTTTAACTCATGAACTCAGATCTATCTATCTTTCGTTCGCCTGAAGTATTGTCTATATCTGCAATGTCGTTTCCTGTATAAATTTTACTGTCTTTTGTAATTCTTGCATTGGCCCATATAGTTTTGTCTGTAGTGTTGTATCTATGGGCCAATGGATTTTCCTCAGTCTACTATATTCAGTGCAGTCTTGAAGTATGTGTTCAGCAGTCTGGGGTGCCTGTCCACATGTACAAGTAGTTGATGTGCCGATCTTGAATTTTGTATACATGTGACTATGGAGTCGATTGTGTCCTGTTCTTAGGCGTATAATGATAACTTGTTCATATCTATTCATATTATGAAAGGCATCCTGATTTGGGGCTTGTGGTCCTCTGATTGATTTGATTATCTGTTTCTTATGATGGTATGTAACTGGTGTATCTAGTTGTGTGCCTGTTGAACCTTCCTTTGCCAACTGATCTGCTTTCTCATTTCCTGGTATTCCACAGTGAGACGGGATCCACTGCAGGGCAACCCTGTGGTGCTTGCAGAGTTCAGTCAATAAGGTCTGCAGATGTGGTAATTTTCTGGATTGTAGTGCCTGGAGTACTGATCTTGCATCTGTCAAAAACACTACAGGCTGTGGGCTAAGATTACTGTTCAGCAGTTTTTCTATTGCCAACTTTATTGCTTGTATTTCTGCATCATAATTGTGACAATATTTCCCTGTTGCTATTTTATTCATATCCCTAGTGTTATTTGGGTACTCTATATATGCACCTGCTCCCCCATTCTTTACTGCATTCTGTGCTGATCCATCTGTGTACACACGAATCCATAGGTCTTTTGGGTATTCTTCATCCAGGAAACTGAGAGTTATTGTTTTTCGCTGTAGACTATTTTGTTCCTCTTTGTCAACTATTCCTTTCACTTCTGTCCGTATTTGAACTGATAATCCTGATTCATCTGTCCAGGGAGTCTGTTCTGGTATGGGCAGAAGGGGTTTAACAACTCTTGGCATGTCTGGCGTTTGTCTACTAATACGCTTGGCTTGGTGGATAAAGCTGCTTCTCTTAAGTCGTCCCAATGCAAGATTTTGGAATCTGTCCTTCATTGGATGTCTCGGCATGCATACAAATTTTTCTGCCTGTATCAGCACCTTTGTGTCTCTCCGTTCTCTCAGTGGTGGTATCCTCCACAATTTCTCCATCTCCAATATTGGTGTTGATTTCATTGCTCCTGTGATGACCCTAAGTGCCTGGTTTTGTACTTTATCCAGTTCTTGCAATGTGGTGTTTGATGCTGAGCACCATGCGGATGATCCATATTCTAAATGTGGGCGTATACTCTGTTGGTAAACTTTACTGAGTATTTTCCCACTCGCACCCCATGTGGTTCCACACAACTTTCTTAGAATAGCCAATTTCCTCCTTGCTTTTTGGGTTGCCTTATTTATCTGCTGTTTCCAAGATAGTTTGTTATCAAATGTAACTCCGAGATATGTAGCTTGTATGTCTTCTTTCACAGGCTCATTGTTTATGTAGATGGCTCCTGCTTTTTGTTTTGGGGAGAGTGTGAAAAGTGTAGTACTGCATTTGTCTGTATTGATGCTGATACACCATCTATTTGTCCATGAATTCAGTGCATTCATAGCTCTTTGTAGCAATTTGGAGGCCACTGTTGCATACTCCTCTGTGCACCACATTACCAAGTCATCTGCATACATTGCCACTTTGATGCCATGTGGTAGTTCAGTAACTAGGTCATTGATGTAGATCAGAAAAAGTGTTGGAGATAGTACCCCTCCTTGTGGAACGCCCTGGCGCAATAAGACCTTCTTACTCTTAAGACCATCCAGTTGCACTCTGGCTCTCCTGTTATGCAGGTATGCTTTGACCCATTTGTACATCCTGCCATTTACTCCATAATTTCTCAGTTTCTTCAAAAGCCCTTCCTTCCATACCTTATCAAATGCTTTCTTTAGGTCTATCCATGCTGCTAGTACCAGTTTCTTTTCTTGAAACGCATCTTCAATTTCCTGGGAAAGATAGGTTGCTTGATCTTCGGTAGAGTAACACTGTCTAAAGCCTGCTTGTTGTGGGACAAGGAGATTTTCACTTTCCAGGTACCACTGCAGTCTGAGATTGATTATACGTTCCATTGTTTTACACAAACAGCTTGTAAGGCTGATTGGTCTATAGCTGGATGTCATTGAACCATCTTTTCCTGGCTTTAGTAATGGTATCATAATTGCTTCTCTCCATGCCTGTGGCACTCTACCTGTGATCCAGCAAATGTTGTAGATCTGCAGTAGTTTTGCTTTAGCTGCAGTTCCCAAGTTCTTAATCATTTCATTGGACACTCCATCATTGCCTGGTGACTTTTTCATTTTTAATTTGGATATTGCCAGCTCTAGCTCTCTTTGTGTAATGGGTGTTTCCATTACTTCATGTGTGGTCTCTTCTTGTCTTGCATTTTGTTGTTTTAAACGGGTCTCTTGTCGTTTTTCTAGGCTAATTTCAATATTATTGTCATTTGCAAAGGAGTCTGCAAAGTAATTTGCTGCATGTTTACCTGTTAGAATGTTTCCATCCTTCTTCAGTGTAATTTTGGTGTTCCTTTCTGTACCTTCATCATTCAGCTGTTTTACAAGCTTCCACACTTTTCTTGTGTCTCGTTCAAGATTCAAGGACTCTGTTTTCTCTTTCCAGCTTCTCCGTCTGGCTTGTAGTTTAGCCCGTTGAAATTTGGCTTTAGCATGCTGGTAGTTGTTGTGGTGTTCTTGGCAAGGGTTATTTTCTGCTTGCTTTCGAGATGTTTCCATGTCATTGTGCAGTTCCTCTAGTTCACTACTCCAGTATGGTTTGTAGTGTTTCCGTGCCCCTCTAGGTATTGTTTCACTGGCAGCTTGTATTATTAGTCTACTGAATTCATCAACTATTTTGTTGATGTCTCTATCTGTATTTATATCTTTAGTCAGTACACTGGTGTAGTGTTGATACATTTTCCAGTCTGCCTTTGTGTAATTCCATCTGGAGAGAGTGCTGCTCTCCCTGATGGCCTCATTTTGCACCACTAAAAAGACTGGTCGGTGGTCGCTGCCTCCAAGTTGTTTCCCAACAATTCGTGTGATATTCCAATCCAGGTCTGGTGAATGGAAAGCAAG
The DNA here is from genome assembly GCA_032433765.1 of Megaustenia siamemsis. Classification (NCBI taxonomy): domain Eukaryota; kingdom Metazoa; phylum Mollusca; class Gastropoda; order Stylommatophora; family Ariophantidae; genus Megaustenia; species Megaustenia siamemsis. Next base: position 104,535,704 of record JAVIAB010000092.1, read on the forward strand.
GTCTGGTGTAGATGTGGTATGCCATGATCTGGAGTAGAATGTTGGTGGATCTGTTGTCTGGTTTAATAGTATAAGCCCATTGTCATCCTGCCAATTTTCAAGCTCTTCACCTCTCTTGTCCATATGTTCATAGCCCCAGCTCTGTGAGTGGCTGTTAAAGTCTCCACATACAATTATTCTTTCTTTTAATGTAATTGTGTCTATTGCTAGTGGGCGGTCACTCGGACAGTAGTAGTTAAGTAGGTGGAAGTCTGTATTTCCTGTCCTGAGGTGCAGTATTTGATATTCCGCCCCATCCATATACACTTCAATCTGACATGCATTAATGTTGTTCCTTACAAGAGTCAGTATTCCACCCTTTTGTCTATTTATTCTGTCAGATCGGTAGCACTGGTATCCCCTAATCTTCAAGGCTATGTCGTTGTTTAGATGGGTTTCCTGCAAACAGCATATGCTTATTTGTTCTTCATGCAGGATATTTTCTAATTCTATCTTTTTACTGTACCCATCTCTTTTGCTGTTGATGCCTTCAGCATTCCAGTGCATTATTTTAAGTGGTCTTATTTTGGATTGGCCAGTAGCTCTATTCTCTCGCCCCCTGACTCCACAGAGCGGTTGAGAAGGACATCCAGTAATAGAGGTTGGGCCCTTTCGAGGCTGAGGGCCCGGCGCTGCACCTGCCTGAGTGCCCATCACAGGGCGAGTGCCATATCGATTTGCGGTTATAGACATACTTCCATATGCGTTGAGTGCATGGCATCCTGATTGTTGTGCGCCTTTTGGCTGGTTGCCTCCGACTTCAGCACTTGAACTTGCTAGAGCAGACTGTGGTCTTGCTCAGTTGTAGGAAGGCCTGGCCAGTCTTAGTTTTCAGTCCCTGGTGACTGTTAAGCCCCATCCCCACGACAAGGAGCTGGCCTTGATGAGGATGAACTCAGATGAAACAGTTTGCAGGAGTAGAGCTTATGTTTCTTCCTGAACAGAATTTAGTAGCAGCCACAGATTGAAACAGAATGTCAAAGTGGCGCTATAACCGTGTCTGGCCATTGCCATGATGTTGATCCTTATGTGATCACTCCGACCGTAATATTCCTATATTGTGGAGTGTGATAGTTTTGCTCTGACTAGACTGCCTTTGGTGAGTTCTGATATACAAATAATATAGTAGCGGCATCAAATCTATAAAGGTCACATAATCATTAGCAGGTAACAACTAAACCAATACTGTTATATCTAGTCAAAACACATGTATATGTATTACATATTACGTCACTTAGGCTGGTAGATTTCGAGACAGTCCCCTACTAAACAAAATATCAGTTATGTCTTGCCAATGTAATTAATCACATTGTGTGTGTGTGTTATACTGTTAATGATGATTTTACTACTTTTCTCGTTTTTGAAGTTCCCTATGTTTGTGATGCCTACGATCTGACTGATAGTAACACGTCGTTTCCGTCATTTGTATTGTCCTGTAATAACCATCTATAGATTAGAAAGTCCCGAAGGCAGAAAATAAGACTGGAAACCCCAGCTCATCATCATCATCATGTACCATGCCAGTTGGGGTAGGCGGTCATGTCCCTCCACAATCTTCTATCTACAGTGCATCGTATCAGTTCTGTTGTTGACTGTTTTCCATGCCATGACACCAAGCTATCCAGTATTTTCTCTCTTTGTCGTCCGCGATCTCTCTTTCCTTTTATTTTGCCAGTTGTAACCAAGTATTCCAACTTTCCTCTTCTCATGATGTGCCCGAAAAATGTTGATTGCTTCATTCTGATGTTTTTTAAGAGCTTCATTTTTGTGTTGACCTCTTTGAGAACTTCCTCATTGGTCTTTTTATCTGTCCAGGGAACTTTCAACATTCTTCTGAGAAATCCCATCTCTGTGGCCTCTAATCGTCTTTTCATTTGTTTGTCTACTGTCCATGATTCGCTTCCATAGGTCAGAATTGGTTCTATGTAGTACCGATGAACTCTCTTTCTCATGTTTATTGACATAGATTTGTTGCATAAGATATTTTTCATTTTCTGAAATGCTATTTTGGCCTGAGCTATTCTGCTTTTTATTTCTGTGGTGCATCTCCCATCTGATGTAATTATTGTGCCCAAGTATTTGAAATGTTGTACTTGTTTCAGATTTGTCTCGTTTATTTTTATGCTGCATGATGGTGATGATTGTTTCTTCGATATAACCATTACTTCTGTTTTCTTACTATTCAGACTGAGACCTTTCTTGTTGCTTTCTTTTACTATTATGTCTATCATTTCTTGTAGTTCATTCGCTGTCTCTGCTATTAAGACCGTGTATCCACAAATCGCAAATTATTTATGTTGTGACCGTTGGCTTCAATTCCTTTTTTGTTTACTATTGATCTCATAATATATCGCTGTAAAGTGAAAACAAATCCGGCGACAGAACACAGCCTTGTCTGACTCCTTGTTTTATATATATTGAAATTGTCCTGTTTGGTTGCTAATTCGTATAGCTGCTTTTGTTGCCAGTAGCATCTTTTTTTATGATTTGCAGATCCTTGCCATCAATGCAATTTAATACTGCAACCTATTGATTATTTCCACATGCTTTACTTTGTCAAATACTTTTGTGTAGTCTATAAAGCACATATATAGATCTTTCTTTACCTCTATAGATCTTTCTATCAATATTCTTAAGATGTATATTGCATTTTTGGTGTCCTTTCCTTTCACAAATCCACATTGCTCCTCACTTATTTTTGGTTTTATTTTGTTGTTTACACGTCTCATGATGATTCTAAGTAATATTTTAGTCATATGGCTCGTGAGACTAATAGTGCGATGGTCTTCACAATCAGTAGCGCCTGACTTCTTTGGTATGGCTACAGAGATACATTTTAGTAGATCTTCGGGTATGTGTCTAGTGTTATATATGTCATTGAGTACTTTTGTTATGACTTGTACTCCCAGCTCTCCTAATGCATTTATCTCTTCGATTGTTATATTGGAGCTTTGTCTCTTTTCATGTATTGAATTGCCTCCTCCACTTCACTCTACAATACGTGTCTTTATTGGTATTGTTTAACTCTGGTCTTTCATCATCATAGAGTTGACTGATATATTTAAGTTTTATCAGCTCTATCTTTCAGTTTACCAAATGTAGAAACTGCCTTTACGATTCGGAAATGTGTTTCTTCTACAAGGGAGTCAATGGTTGTGACCATAAAACCGAGGTAGGTGAACTTTCTCACATATTCAAGTGGTATGTTATTAATGATAATGCTGCGGGACTGACTAGACCCTGTTGAAGCACTACAGTCTTCTCTATACTTATTAACAGGGAGAATAAATAACGTGATCTAGCTAGATTGTCAATCATTGACTGCAGGACGGATTCATCGTGAGCAGTCATTGCTGCATCATCAATGATCAGAAGCTCCTTGATAGTCATTATAATGATCAAATTCACAATAGGCGAATGGATCGTTTTCTGCGACACAGTCAAGCTTCACATCTTCCACATTTTGTGTTTAAATAACGTCAAATAGTCAAACATATAGAATGTATCCTTAGGTGTACACAATTATCTGGACTAGAAGTGACCAACGACCCATATCTGACTGACTGATCTGTGAAGCAAAACTGATCAAGACCATACTTTCCCTCCTCTCCTTTAGATCAGGAAATAGGCTGATCACGTTGCATGCAACTCGTGGGGACAACATACAAGTCCCCAGAATGACTTGTTCAAGTGAGATGTATTTAGTCCAAAGGAGTAAATTATCTAATTTTTTTTGGAGACATTAGCACAAAGGGTTTACATCCATTTAACACGGCTTAATATGAGAATTTTCAAAAGTCGTCGTTAGGAGGATGAAGAAAGAAAGAAAGAGTGAAAGAAAGCAAGAAAGAAAGTGAAAGAAAAAGGAAAGAAAGAAAGAAAGAAAGCCAGAAAGACAGAAAGAAATAAAGAGATAAATAAAGAAATAAAGAAAGAAAGAAAGAAAGATAAAAAGAAAGAAAGAAAGAAAGATAGAAAGAAAGAAAGAAAGATCATGAGCGAGACAAATCACAGAGCATTCACGGGAACACTCTCTTCCTCTCAATTTTAAAACACAACGGGAAATTGTTTAAAGCAGCAAATCAAATCATACACTTGTGAACTGGGATAATGTATTTGTTTACTCTTTGATGAACACATTTTAATATAAAATTTCTGTTTGTTTATAGAAAATATGCAATACAAAATAATTCTCAATTCTTTCTATCTGTTTGTCTCACTGTGTGTATGTGTGTGTGTCTGTCTCTTTGTCTGTCTGTCTATTGTTCTTTCGAGTCGATAACGGCGCATAGGGCAGAAATGATAAGACTCCTAATGTTTGATGATCCTTGCTATCAGTGTCAGACTTTGCACAGGACCCGCCTTGTATCTCGTCACACGTTTTTTCTCCTGACAAGGCAGCTGCTGCTTCCTGTTCGTGCCTCTCGCTTCAGTGTTGTTTTTTTATTCACGAGTCTCAGGATCGGCCTCGTTCTATTTTTCCCAAAGCTTCCCACTTGAGGGCTTGATTTTAACATTTCTTGTTGTCTCGTCTGATCACATGACCAACATATAACCACCTTCTTCTCTTGATTCTAGATTTTTTTTTTGCCTTGACATTTCTTATTTTTCTGCATCTTGAATTCCTTTCATTGTATATCAAGTATTTTCCTATGGGATTTGTTTTCGAATGCATCTAATTTATTTTCTTGTTATGTAGATGTATGCCAGCTCTCGGGTGCATAAAGAAGGGATTTGAAAATCCAGATCTTTATTGCTGTCTTCAGTAATTTTGATTTCCATATTTTATCAAGTTTTCAGAAAGTCATTGCAGACTTTGCTTTTCTGATTCTAATTTTATCAGTGCGTCTCTTTCTTGATGTATGCAACTTTCAAGATAAACAAACTGGTCTACTTTTTCCATTGCTTTCCTTTTTTTAGGTGTATATTCTTTTCTAGACGAATTTGATTGTTTCATTACTTTCATCTTTTCTTGGTTAATATCAAGTTCTATTTTACTAGCCATTAATGACGTGGAATTTATTGTATTCATACTGCAACAAAGTAAAGCGCATCAGAGACAATAACGGCATATTCAGTAAATTGAGCTCCACAATGTTTAATAAATAAAAATGGAGGCAAAGGTGATATCTCTAGCTATGAGCATTGTATAAAAGATCAGTTAAAGCAAGCCAAGAGAAACCAAAACTTTGGGAATGAACTGACGTAGTTAAACTTCATTGTTTGTGTTTCAACCATTAAAGCCATTCTCAACGATCATCATCATGTACCCTGCCGGTTGGCGTAGGCGATCATGTCCCTCCACAATCTTCTATCTACAGTGCATCGCATCAGTTCTGTTGTTGACTGTTTTCCATGCCATGACACCAAGCTATCCAGTATTTTCTCTCTTTGTCGTCCGCGATCTCTCTTTCCTTTTATTTTGCCAGTTCTCAGCGATGGAGTTATAAAAAAATAAGAGATGTGTTTATTAATAACTTGTTGAGCAACGAAACAACTAAATGTAATATTCTTACAATATGGTCGCATCTGAATGTTGTTAGAATGTTATCTTGTTATAGAAATGTTACTTTGGTTCACTAAAACGTATATGAACAGATTGTTTTTTTAGTAAATTATATAATCACTTTTTGTTATCTCTCATATACACAGTCTACAATGTATATATATATATATATATATATATATATATATATATATTATATATATATATATATATATATATATATATATATAATACACTCTTCTGTGCTGTTCATAGAATTAGTTTCACTACAACTGACAGTTCCCAATATCCGATTCACTCATGTCATAGCGCCAAAACAGCGGTGTGTGGCAAATTATGTTGACAAGATCCACTAATGTGCAGCCCTAATGGCGATACAGCCGACGATTTCAAACGAATTCCATCGAATAGAGAGTACACCATCACTGCTTCACTCCAGTTTTCTGGAAAACACAAACCAAAACAAACAAGGCAACCGAATCAGTGTAAGCGACAATGTTAGTCTCCGCTAAAAGAGGGCGACATGCAGTCACTTTGCATTGCCAGTTATGGCGTTAGCAGGTCTACTCCAGTACGAGTCAAGTCGGCTGCTTGGGCGGTAATTTCATACATTACCGCAATGAGAGTGCTCGCAGTCAATTCCAACTCAATTCTATTCGAGTAAATCGAAAAAAATAAATCAAAAGCTGTCAAACACTGAACAATGATTTCATTGTCATTCTTTAAAGGTTTGTGAGCACGGCCATCATCTTCACATCATTCAACACTCACACACACACACACACACACACACACACATAAACGTCTTGGTTTACATATGAAGCCTCCAATCTTTCCACTCTATATCACAGCACTCAGAAAAAAACTTCTCATCCTTCTCCTTGTCTTTACCTCCAGAGTAACGATACATCACATTTACATAGATATGTAGATCTTCATTGTGTGTATATGTTTTACTAATGTTTGCATGTGAACGTCATTAGTTACTAATCGTTTTGATAATTTAGAGTTCAGGTCAGGTATTGATTATTATTTAAAAGAATATATCGAAAAGTGAATTGTTTTTGCTTTCTATCACAAAGTCTATATCGTGGGATAATCAGGTTAGCTTTCATCCAGGCTATTGACTTTTTTTTCAAGAGAATACATGATTCATACATCAAACAATCAACGAGATTTTATTTTTTAAAAATATTTATGAACGTGTAGCTAATGTTGAATAGTAAGAAAACAGAAGTAATGGTTATATCGAAGAAACAATCATCACCATCATGCAGCATAAAAATAGACGAGACAAACCTGAAACAAGTACAACGTTTCAAATACTTGGGCACAGTAATTACATCAGATGGGAGATGCACCACAGAAATAAAAAGCAGAAAAGCTCAGGCCAAAATAGCATTTCAGAAAATGAAAAATATCTTGTGCAATAAATCTATGTCAATAAAAATGAGAAAGAGAGTTCATCGGTGCGATATAGAACCAATTCTGACCTATGGAAGCGAATCATGGACAGTAGACAAACAAATGAAAAGACGATTAGAGGCTACAGAGATGGGATTTCTCAGAAGAATGTTGAAAGTTCCCTGGACAGATAAAAAGACCAATGAGAAAGTTCTCAAAGAGGCCAACACAAAAAGGCAGCTCTTAAAAAACATCAGAAAGAAGCAATCAACATTTTTCGGGCACATCAAGAGAAGAGGAAAGTTGGAATACTTGGTTACAACTGGAAAAATAAAAGGAAAGAGAGATCGCGGACGACAAAGAGAGAAAATACTGGATAGCTTGGTGTCATGGCATGGAAAACAGTCAACAACAGAACTGATACAATGCACTGTAGATAGAAGATTGTGGAGGGACATGATCGCCTACGCCAATCGGCAGGGTAGATGATGATGATGATGAGCTAATGTCCACCCTTATTTTCCATCCTAAGTTTCAAATGGTGCCAGAATAAGGTTCAACTCAAAGAAGACGATTCGGTAATAAAGTATGAGTTGCAGAGACAGCAACTGATTATAATATTGAAATCTGAAATCTGCTGGAGAATTTGCAGTCGGTTTATAATAATCTACGCACACCAGTACATTTGTAGTAGCTTTGCAATCATTGTTACACACTCAGTACATTTGTAGTTGGTTTGCAATCATTGTCACACACCCAGTACATTTATAGTAGGTTTGCAATCATTGTCACACACCCAGTACATTTGTAGTAGCTTTGCAATCATTGTCACACACTCAGTACATTTGTAGTAGGTTTGCAATCATTGTCACACACTCAGTACATTTGTAGTTGGTTTGCAATCATTGTCACACACCCAGTACATTTGTAGTAGGTTTGCAATCATTGTCACACACTCAGTACATTTGTAGTAGGTTTGCAATCATTGTCACACACCCAGTACATTTGTAGTAGGTTTGCAATCATTGTCACACACCAGTACATTTGAGTAGGTTTACAATCATTGTCACACACTAGTACATTTGTAATAGGTTTGCAATCATTGTCACACACCAGTACATTTGTAGTAGGTTTGCAATCACTATCACACACCCATTATATATGTTGTAGGTTTGTAATCATTGCCACACACCCAGTACATTTGTAATATGTTTGCAATCATTGTCACACACCAGTACATTTGTGGCAAGTTTGCTATCATTGTCACACACCGGTACATTTGTAGTATGTTTGCTATCATTGTCACACACCGGTACATTCGTAGCAGGTCTGCAATCATTGTCACACACACAGTGCATTTGTAGTATGTTTGCAATCATTGTCACACACCAGTACATTCGTATCAGGTCTGCAATCACTGTCACACACCGGTACATGTGTAGCATGTTTGTTATGATTGTCACACACCAGTACATTTGTAGTAGGTTTGAAATTATTGTCACGCACTAGTAAATTTGTAGCAGGTTTGCAATGATTGTCACACACCAGTAAATTTGTAGTTGGTTTGCAATGATTTGTCACACACCAGTAAATTTGTAGCAGTTTGCAATGATTGTCACATACCAGTACATTTGTGACAGGTTTGAAATCATTTTCAAACACCAGTACATTTGTAGCAGGTTTACAATAATTTTCATAAACCAGTACATTTGTAGCAGGTTTACAATCATTTTCACCCACCAGTACATTGGTAGCAGGTTTGCAATCATTGTTACACACCAAATACATTTGTAGCAGGTTTACAATCATTTTCACACACCAGTACATTTGTAGCAGTTTACAATCATTTTCACACACCAGTACATTTGTAGCAGGTTTACAAACATTTTCACACACTAGTACATTTGTAGCAGGTTTATAATCATTTTCACACACTTGTACATTTGTAGCAGGTTTGCAATCATTTTCACACACCAGTACATTTGTAGCAGGTTTACAATCATTTTCACACACCAATACATGTGTAGCAGGTTTGCAATCATTTTCACACGCCAATACATTTGTAGCAGGTTTACAATCATTTTCACACGCCAATACATTTGTAGCAGGTTTACAATCATTTTCACCCAGTATATTCACAGCGTGCTCTACAAATTAAAATATTAATATCCTCCCCATTCAACCCCGTACCTTTAGAAATAAGAAACGTAACTCTTTGACTCGAAACAAAAAAAGCACGAACGGTCTACCCGATTATCAAAACACGGGTTAAACCACAAGAGCACTCGCCTGCCAGTAAATAACAACGCGGCATCCAAATTCAACAAACTTCGTTGCCAGTGGCAGAAATCATGTTTACATAATCAAGCCATACACGACATGAATTTCACCCTTTGTCAGTCATCAGGCAACGGTGTTCTCATAAAAGGTCAGAAGGACAGTTAATCAGCAGGTTGTGTGCGCAAAGAAAGGCCCATAATGAATGCTGGTATTGAATAAAATAGTTATCAATTTGCCTTTTCTTGCCTTCATCAAGTGTCTGGTAATCTGGCTCTACATTCATGTTCGGATTTTACTCCATAAAAAATCGTGTTTCAACGATTGGTTTTCAACGATTTCCATCTTTTATGCACATTTTGACTTTATGATGGAATTTCATGATTTGGGTTTATCGCTTGATATCCTCCTTTACGTCATATTTGAGCGCTCGCTTTCAGCGTGTGCTGAATGTCTTTCACCACATTTCCATATGTCTCAATAATGTTGAGTTATGTTTACTGTTACTAATGAAGTCTATTACTTTCAGACTAATCACACGGTATTTACGTCATTTGTTTATCTATTCCTAAAATAAAGCTTTCCAAAACTTTCATTTCTTTAATCTAATATTGATCTCGTATTTGTTACTTAAATAACAAAAAAACTGATGCCCTCAGGTAATAGCTAAATAAGTTTATACACAAAATATGTTTAATTGAAAGGAGAGGGGCAATTATGCAGTAAGCACAGTCTACATGTGCATAGATGACAATGACACAATCTGAACATTAAGATATGAAAAAGTAACTGTTAAACTTGTTTTAGGCATGACCTACAATTATAGTAGTTTAACGACCAGTGGGTTAACATGAATTGCCAATTTCCAGGACAAGATAACTATTATTTCCCTAACCTGTATGCTTTTAGCACTCCCTTTGCTCATTCCAACAGTTCAGTCTTTAACTCTTTAGCCACCTCCTCTTTAAGCATATTTATTCCATTTTAATTTTAAGACGATATTGATGTAATAGGAGTAACATAACCTAATGCTATTATACTGAAATTTGTTTAAAATCACACGCAGTTAATATGTGCCAGTTTATATGTAACAGAGTTTTAAATTCACAGTGAGATTTCCCTCAATTGAAAATAGTGCTAGTTTACACACTTTTTCTTGGCTCTTTTTCGTTGAGAATAATTATAGCTTTGTCAACTTTTACAACTGGCAGTTGACGGTGATAGTTAAAACGATTCTTAATGTTACAACAAAAGGAGTCAATCTCTCTTGTAGTTTTTATTTATACCCCTACTACAACCACGGGTCAAATACAAGTAGTCTATTCATCAGAACTGACTTCTTTATACAAGACAGCGTGACATCGAAAGTGGTTTATTTCGAAGATCATGACAGCAATATCGTACACTTAGTACATATGTCACCACTATTGTCCAACAAGGACAATAAACTCTAGAGGCAAAACGAGCACTATTCAATACAATCTTTATCCCAACGTTGTGCTACCAATGCCAGACCTGGACCATAGATGCAAGAAAAAATAAGAAAAATAGCCGCTACTGAGATGAAATTTTTAGACGAATGACAGGAAACAGTCTGAGAGATAAGACCAGAAATGAAGAAGTGAGAAAAAAGCTAGGAATAGCCTAGCCATAGAATATATAAAGAAACAACAGATTAAATGGTTTGGCCACGTGACAAGGTAGAAAGGTCAAAACACAACACAACGAGCCTTCAGCAAACATTGTGAGAATACCAGACCCAATGGTCGACCACGAAAAAGATAGATGGGTGGAATATGAGAAGCACTAGGAAACATAACAGCAGCAGAGGTGAACAAAAGAGCAAAAGACCGCAAATTATATCTCCTCTGAACGCTGAAAAACAAATGAGGAAGAAAAGAAGAAGAAGAAGTACATATGTGCTGGATATTTTTATATTGATACCCCTTTTCGTTTATAAAAAGGTTTGGAGTTGCAAGAAAGCAAATTTTTGGTATTGTACCTTTATATAATGTCTGCCTTATCCGATCAAATGCTTCTAACTTTATTTTTGCGCTTCTCGTACCAAACAGAATCGCAGCGCTCCTTATATATGTCTACGTATGTTTCCATAGTCTTCTCTCTCCCTATAGTAAGAACGTTTTAAACACTCACATAACTTCTTCATTTACTTTTGACACTAGACAATCTCGCTGCTCTTGGTAAAATAGATCAATAGCTTTCAGATATTGCGCCCTGTGATCTTTCATACGTCCTCCGTCATCAGCCTAGTTTCAGAGTCACCGTCTGCTACATATGTCAAACCTGCCAAAGCTTTTATTATATTTATTGTGTGATTGTATGCACATAGTTTCATAATTGAGACTCCATCTAATGTCACGCAATCATTTAAATTAGGTGAACTGATACATCTTCCTTCAAGAGCATCTCATCTATGTGTGGAGCTTGAACTCATGTGTACACCTTTTCTACAGTTCAGACATGCACACACTATGTCCTAACACCAATAGTATGCACACCAGCAAAGCTGAGCGAGTGATTGTCACGTGGCAGAAACAATGTCGTGGGATTCATATGCGTTTATGTACACCACAAATGTGTATGGCCATAGTCACAGCATTACCGAATCCTTGATCTAGCAGTCCTCCAGCTTATTGTCACGTATTTGCAACATATCACAAATCTCTATATGTCTTCACGTGATTTCGCATGTAGCTGACAATGGACAATGAAAAACTGTAGCTAGCAAACTTCCACCTGTGTTGTATGCATATAACGAATCACATTCAGTGATCGCATATAACGAATCACATTCAGTGATCGCATATAACGAATTACATTCAGTGATCGCATATAACGAATCACATTCAGTGATCGCATATAACGAATCACATTCAGTGATCGCATATAACGAATCACTTGGCACGTTTCGTCAGTGCGAACAAGAATATCCTCAACGCTTTCAAATATAATCAGATAATGATCGGTCTTTGCGATTTCTTTTCTAAAAGACTGACCCTCTTTAATTTTGTATCGTGCGTGTTTGGCTCAGACACTCGCTGATTCTGGCTCTGCACAGGGAGATAAGGCACAGTGTACCCAACCGTCGGCTGAACTTTTAGAACATACAGTGTGGCACATGTTCATATTTTGAAATTAGCTTGATTAAAAATGTTTTAGGAGTTTCCACAGTTACCTGTAGAGCTTTATAACTCCTATGTGACCATGTTATATTTGGCTGACTATGGTACAAAATCAAGTAAATATTCAGGCTAGGATTGCTTTCCCTTTCTTAAATGATCGTTGTTGCGCAAGCTAGACAAGAAAGTCAGGAGCACCTGCTTTTTCTACAAACCCCCCTCCCCCTCCTATTTTTCCCCTCCATTCCGCCTCCATGTTATGCTAATACCTGCAACTCCACTGTATACAACACTCATTTATCAGAATATAATTAATGAACACAAAATATTTACTGCTTGTCTTATCGGTTACTTAGTGCGCGTAGGCCATATGAAGAGAGGTAACTATTACTGAGGGTTTCAGTGGGAGGATGACTATTGTAGACATTTTGTACAGAAACAAAAAAAAATGTTATAAAAATCACGATATTGAAATAATATTAAATAAAACTAAGTTTTGTATCCATACGTTTGCCTTGCAAATAAATGCATTTGGCACATAGAGAGTCAGTGATTTTTATATGAAGATGAATGAAATGCTTTATTCTGAATTTACTGCTTGTACCATATTTTAATTACACCAAATAACACCGGGGATGAAACTAAGAATAGCAAAGTATTATATGTGAAGAAACATGGTCATTACGCAAGAAAACATAACAGAAAATTCACGCCTTTGAAAAATGGATTTATAGAAGAATTGGATGGAAATAAACGAAAACAAACAATGAAGACTTAAATTAAGTAAAAATGAAAAGAGAACTACTATAACATAATTCAAACAAGACAAATTAAATTGTTGGGGCATGTTAAAAGACACAGCAACCTTAATAAAAGTAATATAGAAAGGAAAAATACAAGGTAAAAGAGGCAGAGACAGACCAAGATTAACATGGACGAATAACATCAAAAGACGGACAAGTCAGCCTTTGACAACCTGCACCATCAAAACAAGAGACAGAGCGGAAAGGCGCTCCATGATAGCCAACCTTCAATGCGTTGACGACACTCAATGATGACCATATTTTGATAGATAGAAATTAATTGTCTAAAATCATTCGGAATACTGGTGAGTATCAATATTGAATTTAGTATTTTAGTCGATCAGAATACCAATTACAGCTTTATGGTATTGCTGAATTTCACATTTTAGTCAGTACTTGTGAAATAGAATATCATCCTAATGATAGTTGCTGCAGTGGCATACATCCAGATTATACTTTCTAGGAGAGAGTCAGGGTTGAAGTTTGAAAAGGATAGATTTAAAGCAATTCATTTAAAATGATAGTCATCAAGAATTGTTCCGACTTACATAGGTGATCATGTCGCTCCATAACTTTCCTACAGTTTTTCTGTCAACTTTTGTTGTTGACCACATAAACAATTCTCTTAAATTATCTTGTATATATTTTATCTCCATTTTCATGTATCTCCTTCTGTCTCCATTGTTTAATGTCTCAAACTATATTGCAGCTAATGCCTTATCATATGTCAGCCATGTTCCCCTTATTTTTCCCTAATTGTTTTCACCAGTCAGCGTTGCACCCTAAAAATTATATTGAGACAACGTTACCTTCAGTTTCGTGTGAAGACACTTTCAAATAATTATCGCAACAAACAATTCCACTTTCTGTTTTCAAACCGAAGAAAATATTTACAGTAACATTGTGAGGTCGGGACAGGACGGTTGGAGTGAGTCTAAGGCAGAAATAAAGAAGACAGCCACTTCGTGTGAGGTAATGGAAATAATGTGTCAGATATCAATAATATAACCAGTCACATGTTTAAGTAATATCTTCAACACCTCGCCAGTACTGTCTTTCAGTAAAATATCTGGTACCTATTTGAGACTGAGTGAAAATAGAAGCTATTGGTTTGTATTGCACGCTTATCCCCAGTAAACTGCTTTACCACAGTTGTTGATGCAAAGTATTATTGAATCAATGGTACGGTATCCGCACTTTTGTTTGTGTTTTAGCCTAGTTCGCTAATTGCCAACGTCAGGAGAAGGAAAGCTGTCATTGATCACCTTAAAAGTCGTGTTCGATATTTACATCTGTTCTCCAATTTCCTCGGTCATTGGGCACAATTCCTTTGGTACTTTAAATAGGTTTACTTCTGTCATTGCCTTCGTGGTTCTCGAGCTTTGATTAATCGATGTAATTCGTCCCTTAGAATTTAGGATCACCGTGCCCAGATTTGTTCCAAAACAAGATCAATCTGCAACTACAGGTTAATGCATAATCAAAATAAAATATTTTAAAAAAGTAAAGAACCCCCGTCACGCCAAGTGGCGTATAGGGAATATGATGTTAGTGACCATAAATTTTACAGACCTTCGGCTCATGATTTTTGGGATAATGTGGTCGGTATTACGTCCGTGCCGCTTTACTTTCCCAGAAAAAAATCCGGTATCCATTAAAGGCTGGGTGAATCCTGAAGCCGTCGGTTGGGATCGAACCCTACATCTTGTCCTTTGTAGTCCAGTTCACTAACAACTGAGCTATCGCGGCTCTCAAAATAAAATATACATTGCTTAAATGACACAGAATATAAATAACTAATGAAACTATAACAAATATAACCACAACGACGTGAGTAGCAGGAAAGAAAAATAACATCATAATTGCACATCGAATGCGTCCAACTTTGTTTCTATATCTCTTGAAAGCCGGAAAACAACAAGAGAAATAGAAACAAAGTTGAACGCATTCGAAAATAAATGTCTAAGGAAAATACTTGGTATAGCGTAGAACGAATTCAAAACAAACCAGGAAATTAGAGAAATCGCCAATCAACCACTAATATCTTCAGTAATAAAGAAAAGACGATGGTCATATGTTGGACATGTGATGAGAAGAGATAATAACCGAATAGCAAAGCAAGCCCTTATGTGGGAAACAACAGGTAAGAGAAAAAGAGGAAAACCCAGGGAGACACTGAGAAGAACATTGATGAGAGAGGCAAGAGCAGCAGGATTCGGCTCCCTCAATGAGATAGAGCAGCTTGCACAGAACAGAGACAAATGGCGAGATTTGATAAGATATCTTTAAAAGAAAACTGCTAGAACAAAAATTCAGATAGGAGAAGGAGTATCTTGGTCTACGCCCTATGGGCCAGCTACGGCTCGAAAGGTCAATAGATAGAGATAGAATTGCACATCTGTTAACATTGAAATTAACAGAAAAGGATTAAAATATGGATCAGAAAGGAGTGAAATGCTTAATTATCTAAAACTAATGTCTTTTCAGGGAGTCACGATAGCTCAGTGGTTAGTGAACTGGACTACAAAGGACAAGAGGTAGGGTTCGATCTCAACCGACGGTTTCCGGTTCACCCAGCCTTTAATGGGTACTGGATTTGTTTCTTAGAAAGTAAAGCGGCACTGGCGTAATACCGACCACATTACCCCAAAAATCATGTGTCGAAGGTCTGTAAAATTTATGGTCACTAACACCATATTCCCTATGCGCCACTTGACGTGATGGGGGCTCTCTACTTTTTTCACTTTACTTATTCCTACTAATATTGACTAATAATGGTAATTCACT
Source organism: Megaustenia siamemsis (assembly GCA_032433765.1). Taxonomy (NCBI): domain Eukaryota; kingdom Metazoa; phylum Mollusca; class Gastropoda; order Stylommatophora; family Ariophantidae; genus Megaustenia; species Megaustenia siamemsis. The sequence goes on from JAVIAB010000092.1 coordinate 104,551,660, forward strand.
TTCTAATAATTAAACGTTTTGAGAGAGAGAGAGAGAGAGAGAGAGAGAGAGAGAGAGAGAGAGAGAGAGAGAGAGATGAAGAAGCTAAGTTGCCGTGGTATAAGTTCAACATACAACAGAACAGAAATTGGAGATTACTTAGGAACATTAGACCTGGAGCAGTAATGGCCAACAACTCATAGGGACGTCATGGGACGCACCAAAATGGCAGCTTATTTACATTCGAGCTATGGACTAAGCAATGTTTAATTTGAATACCACGATATATATTATTGCAGCGAGTTGGCAGATTTTTGAAAATGTATTCAGGGGTTTGAACATAAATGTTTGTTCACAGTTCGTTAACCTTCGTTGTAGATAAAGTCGTTAAATTGATAGCTTAGTTTGTGACCTTGGTTGCTAAGGACCTAACTTGTGCAAACGGATGGCATTGGCAAGAATCATTTTGAATCTATGAAGTGGGCTCATTTTGTGTTTAACTCAAAAGCATATGTGCTTTTTAACCAAAGACTTTTTTTGGGACTCAATGAAGATATCCCCGATGGAAGAATAAATTGTACTATTAATCCCATAAATGATTCGCTTCCAGAGGTTTATGATGTAAACAAAGCAGTTTTGTCATTGCAAGTGAATAATGTCCACACCTATAATTGGTCAGGATTGGGTAGCAGCAGCAGCTTTATAGCGAACACAGAAAACATCACAGGATTGTGTTGTTCTGAAACAGCTATGCCATGCTACCCTAGAATTGCCTTTAATGGGATTACTGTGACCACAAACCACGCTCCATGTGTGTGCCACATATTTACACCACAGAAATAAATTCTGAATATAACAACATCATGTGCCTTCTGTGATATTAATGACCACAGACCAGGAGCCTCCAGTATGATTGATACAACTGCTGCACCAAGCACTTCATCAGCAAAGCCATATCTATGGAATGTTCATCTGACATTGTTCTTGAATGATGTCCAAGATAATGAGACATCAGAATTGTGTGGCGGCAGCTACAAGAAGGGAGCGGAGAACATCATCAATTGTGTTTTTACTAACTACAGGTCATGTGGCTTCTGTTGGATTGGAAATGATAACTTACCACCCTTGTGTGTCTATATGTTTATAATTGGAGTCATCAATGATGGCCTAACATCATCAGGTGCTACGACGATCATCGTTTTCGGGAGGACGTAAACTCCCATGGTGTATGGTGGATAGGCGGCGGGAACCATTGAGGGCTATGTCTGAAAAGTGTTCCTTCTTGCAGTTTCCTCATATTCCAAGTCCGGCTTGTTGCAGGAGCTACTGAGTTAAGTGCTCTGTGCACACCGTGAGCTGTGTGTCTCATCCGTTTTGATTCTGCTTCGATATCCCGCTTGTTTGCGATGAATGATGATATCGTATGACGGGGAACAGTTGGCTGTGTTCACTTTCTGCGCGGTTTCGCCTTATGTCTTTTGGCGTGTGCTGAGACTGCAGCGATGGGGACTACAGTTACCTTTCTTTGTTTGGGAGATGAGTTGGTAATTCGGATGATTCCACTGGCACGGGCGGTTGAGCAATTATGGATTTTAATTCGTTTGCTGTGAGACCGAGGCCTTCCATAACCAATAACCAATAACCAATAACTCATAGGCTTATGAATCCAAAATAATGTTTACGTAAATATATTTTTAATAAACAACTTATATATATTTATTTTTATAGATAAAACATAACACCAAACGGAAGTCATATTCTCCACTTTTTGGCTCGATAAAAATAAAATAAATTCCATTGTATTGGGTTTCTGCAGCATGGAAGAAATATGCTCTCCAAATGTCATGTTTCTATGTCACCGATTCTGGTATGGGCGCTGATGAGTATCTATATGTACAAGTATGTTCAACATATCTGGATGTTACATAATGATTTCCATGGAATACCGTGTCCAGATTTGTTCCAAAACAAGATCAATCTGCAACTACAGGTTAATGCATAATCAAAATAAAATATTTAAAAAAAGTAAAGAACCCCCGTCACGCCAAGTGGCGTATATGGAATATGGTGTTAGTGACCATAAATTTTACAGGCCTTCAGCACATGATTTTGGGATAATGTGGTTGGTATTATGCCCGTGTCGCTTTACTTTCCCAGAAAAAAACGCCGGTACCCATTTAAGGTTGGGTGAACCCGAAGCCGTCGGTTTGGATCGAACCCTACCCCTTATCCTTTGTAGTCCAGTTCACTAACCATTGAGCTATCGCGGCTCCCTACCCTTATGTGTTGTAGTATATCTTTTCAGATTAAGTTTAACTTTGGCTAGCAGAAGATGATGATCTGAAGCCACATCTACTCCTCTAAATAGGTTTACATTATGTTAGCATGACTTAAACGTGTTATTAATACATATGTGGTCAATTTGTTGCTCAGTTCTTTGAGTTGGTGACACCCATGTTGGTTTATGTATTCTTTTATGTTGGAATATTGTTTTTTTTTTCTAAGCTCATTTGAATAGAAGCACAGAAGTTCACAAATATTCCTTCATTCTCATTCATTTCTCCAAGTCCATCTGGTCATATAGCTCATCAGACTGATAGTGCGATTTGTCTTCACAATTAGTAGCTACTGACTTCTTTAGGATAGCAACAAATAAAGATTTTAGTAAATCTTCGGGTCGGCGTCCACGTTATATATGTTATTGAGTCGTTTTGTTATGACTTGTACTCCCAGCTCTCCTAGTGCATCTATTTCTTCGATGCTTATATTATAGATGATATATCATCAAGTGCCGTGCCTACTGGCGTAGGTGATCATGTCTCTCCACAATTTTCGATCTCGGCAGCTATTTTTCATTTCTGTTGTTGACCTTCTGCCAAGCCATTCTCTTAAGCTGTCTGTTATTTTTTCTCTCTGCTTCCCTCTATCTCTTCGTCCCTCAATTGTTCCAGTTGTTGCAATATATTCCAGTTGTTCTCTTCTTATTACATGGCCAAAAATAATGATTGTCTCTTCCTAATATTGGAAATTAGCTCTCTTTTTGCTATATAGATACGTCTATAGCACCCTCTCGTCGACCTTTGTACAAAAGTTGTCACATGCAAATCTTCTCACGTCTTGTTTGTACATTTGGTGTACTCCAAATCCTGCATTCATTGCAATTGATAGAAAAGCTACTCAGCCATCTGTATAAATCTATATTTATCCACCTATATAAGATATAGACTATATATATACGACTAGTTAGTTTCTCGTGCAAGAGCTTCTAAGTTCAGTAATATAGAATGGTTTCATTGTTATTTACTTAATAAGTTTGGTATTTGTTTTTGAAAAAGAAAGGTTCAGAAAGAAAAGAAAAGAAAAATGTGTCTAGTCCCGCCACGCTGTGGTCTATAGGTTATATGGTATTTGTATCAATATTATTCTCAAAATAGACCTGGCAAAGTGTTACATTTGTGGATATTGTGTCTGTGCAACTTGTGGTTTGTTTTCTCTATATTGTAGCAGGTAGTACATTTTTAAAATATCTGTTCTAAATCTAGAATTTATTTTGGTTTCAGTCTGCATCAGAAATGTCATTTGTCAATAATTTTGTCTCTATTTCGTTGAATCTTTTCATCCGCAGTAGCAAAGATTCTGTATTGGTTGGTATTCACTTTACAAAATACTCTGGGAGTTGATCTCATGCTTCCAGAGATCAGATGTTCTATATAACCGAGCACGCTATTAGGTTCTGATTGAATCGTTTTACTACTGGTTGCTTCGAATACTAGATTGCATTTCTGAAACCACATAACCAACATAAAACTGCCTTAGTGTGTTCATTTACCACCCCATGAAGTATTTGAAAGAATTTTTTAAAAGTTTGAGTCATTTCGTGAACATTTTTTTCAGCTCATGAACACAGTTTTTATTTTTAAGTGAGTGCGTGTCCATTCAAAAAAATTCTTAAAGTGTGTGTGTGTGTAAAGGATTATATAAGTTTTGTACTGTAGAATCCGGTTATAACGAGATTGTGGAGACATTCGAAATGTCTTTGTAACCTCACCTTGTTATATCCAATTTATGTTGAATAATAGGCAGTATATTTATGTTAACCTCAGATGGTAGATGTACAGCAGAGGTGAGGCAGAATAGCTGGGGCTAAAGCAGATTTCCAAAAAATTAGGGAGGTATTGTGCAATTCATTTTTGACACAAGAAACAAGAATAAGAGTTCTTAAATGTTATGTAGAGTCAGTCTTAACATATGGATATGAATCACGGACAATAGAACAACTGACAAGAAAATCACTAGAGGTTGTAGAAGTATGGTTTTAGAGAAGAATGTTGAGAATACTATGGACATCTAAGAAGAGTAATAAAAACGTTCTGAAAGAGGCCAAAGCAAAATATTTTGCTAGTTTTTCCTATGCGAAATGACAGGTAATACAGCATAGGTCAGGATTGTATGTAGTATGTTTGAGTAAATATATTGATTACTGTAAATTCTTGCTTTTGATTTTAACCTTTTGTCCACTTTCTCTATCAACGCAACTTTCGCTTCAAGTGATATTCACTTGTGTTTCTTGCCAGTACTGTGAGACGTCATGATAATCAATTTAATGACTTGCGAATAGATTTAACAAGCGTGTAGAGAATTCTGTGTACCCTAATATTCAGCTTTTGTGATAAAATAATATTGAACAGTGGTCTATCAAAATTAAAAACGGTAATTTCGCCAACCCCAGCCACCGCTTGTGTTGTATGTTTTGTTTCCACTAAGCATACCCCTCTCATCTACAGCTGTGTGCACGTAGGCCTTATTAATTTTGCTAGCCCTTCGTGGCCAATACACATATCGACAAGCAAGGTACACATAGGTAACGGGTTTCGCTTTAAAAAAAAAGTACCCCCCGTCACGCCAAGTGGCGGCGTATAGGGAAATATGGTGTTAGTGACCCTATATTTTACAGACCTTCAGCACATGATTTTTGGGGTAATGTGGTCGGTATTACGCCCGTGCTGCTTTAGTTTCCCAGAAAAAATCCGGTACCCATTTAAGGCTGGGTGAACCCGGAGCCGTCGGTTGGGATCGAACCCTACCTCTTGTCCGTAGTAGTCCAGTTCACTAACCACTGAGCTATCGCGGCTCCCACTAATTTTTAGGGAATTAGTAAAACCCAGGTGTCCTCGCCAGGGTACGAACCCCGGCTGTTGCCGTGGTAAGCCAACCGCCTATCGATTGCGCTAACCGGACACCCGGGTTTCGCTTTGGGTCTGAAAATTTCACAAAATGCGTTATAGCAGCTGAATGAAGCTTTACGAAAACCCTTATGAGAAAAGGGTTTCGAAATATTAGATAAAGAAGACAAAGTTTAGGGATTTTTTTTTTAAATTGACGTTATATGATGATTCTTGCTATAGTCGGCCTCGTTTTAAATGGATTCTACTGTATGATGTTCTTATCCGACAGTAAAGTGAGTGAAATCTTCACCACTTCTCTATTTGTAGTGAATTGTGATTAAGCTGTTTGTGTTTAATTCATTTTTAATATCCATGCTTTGCGATGTTTACTTAATCTTCATCGAGGCGTCTTGCGTTAATAACCGTGTCATTACTTTGTCAGAAAACTATATCTTGAGCGCAGAATACGTTCTCAGAGAGCAGGTTGTTGGATGCACCGTTTATTAATGGGAGAAACACTGCAGGAGAGTAGAGATCATTTAGGAAGAACTACCACCCCTGTTACTTTTGTGCGGACTGCAAGGAACATTTTATATCCAGTAATAAATTGTCTCGTAGATTCATTTATCGGGCATTGTACACAAGAGGCATTGAAATACACTTACGATATAGCATTATTTGGCCACTCCTTCCAACAAAGGGAGTCTTTGGTATCTGGCTAGTGTGCTCACTTTATGATCAGAATGGTCTAAGTTCAATTCCTAGAAGTGGTGGCTTGTTTGGACTAACAAATCTTCGGTGTTCACCCAACCTCTTAAAATGGGTACCATAGATTTTTTTTGCGAAGTACAGGTGGCCTGGTATTAAACCAACCACATCACCCCAAAAAGATGTAGAGTCATGAAAGAAAATGGCCACTAATACCAAATTCCCCAATACATCTAGCAAGGCATGGTGTGAACCGTTATTTTTTCCTCTTTGTCTCCTAACAAATCCAAAAGGAACATACGCACCGTACACAAAGAATAACCAAACTGCATTTAAGTTAAACGTTATATAGACGGAAGTCATGCCTTCATTTAAAGAACCTAACAACCGCCAAAATATTAAAGTAGGAGCTTGCAACAATGAACAATTGCACATACCTGGGATGTGTTATAATACCAAGGAGCCAGCAAGTTTATAATATTAAGATTCATGAAGGCAGTATAGCGTTTTCTATTCAAAGACAAGAAAATCACTGGAGGCTGTATAAATGTAGTTTTACAGAAGAATGTTGGGAATACCATGGACAGCTAAAAAAAAGTAATGAAAACTTTCTGAAAGAGGCCAAAGCAAAGAGAGAGCTAATTTCCAATAATTTAAAGAAACAATAATCAATTTTTTCCCATGTAATTAAAAGGGAAAAGCTGGAATATATTGTGTCGACTGGGAAAATTGAGGGGCGAAGAGATAGAAAGAAGCAAAGAGAAAAGATGCATACATCTTAAGAGAATGGCTTGGCAGAAGATCAATAACAGAATTAATAAATAACTGTCGAGATCGAAAGTTGTGGAGAGAAATGATCACCTACGCCAGCAGGCATGGTACTTCATGATGATGATTCATAGAAACCTCTAGAGATCAGTAAAGTACAGCTGAAGATGTATTACATTAAAGATGTTTACCTTCGGTACTTCTAAGGGAATTTGGTGCTGTAAGAACAAATGTCACAACCGTTTTCATTGACAAAGTACATGTGGAAAAGTATGAAGGTTTTCGCTGAAACAAATCAGCGCTGGTGAACATAGTGATAACTGCAAACGATGGAGATAATTGCATCATATACGCGTGAAACAATCGCATTAACTATCATACAGAAAAGAGAAACAGATAACATGGAGGTATAAAATAGAGGAAGCGGAATTGATAGTTTAGGTTAGACATTTGCCACCTTGTGAATGATTGCTATGGGCTGCAAGGATGTAGATATTTGCTATTGTCCTAGAAAATGTTACAAAGTGCAATCATTACTGCTTGCTATTTCGCTCTGTGGCGGTGAAATAAAAAAGAAGCAGAAGAGGACATCAACAATTTGTAGCAGAAGACATATATGAGTTAACAGCGCATTATCAAACAATATTAAAAAAAAAAAAACACATTAGCTACGAGCCCAGAGAATATGACATATTATGAGCTAATATATCTCTAAACATACAAAATATAATATGTCGGCATGGTTTCAACATATCACTTCCAAGAACTGTCAAAGGAAAGGGAAAAAAATGAATAGACGAAATACAAGATACACTCGAAAAAATTACAACAGAGGAAGTCAATCTCGGAGAATTGGACCGCAAGTTGTCTTTCTACTCGACATTGAATAGCATATAATGATGGGAACAATTATATATATATTTGCTTATAACTGGGCACACACAACCTGCAAAATATTCACGTGATGGCGTCTTATTGTGTGTTTCTGTATAAAATGCAATCATGTTTCCATTTTCTCTTAGTCATAGGCAGAGTTTTACGATTCTAATCCTATCAATGATGTATGTATCTTGAGTAGAGTTTGTTAATCTTACCATCACATTAATTGTTATAGACTATTTAGTTCTCTCTAGGGAGTCGCGATAGTTCAGTGGTTAGTGAACTGGACTACAAAGGACAAGAGGTAGGGTTCGATCCCAACCTACGGCTTCCAGGTTCACCCAACCTTTAATGGGTACCGGATTTTTTTCTGGGAAAGTAAAGCTGCACGGGCGTAATACCGACCACATTACCCCAAAAATCATGTGCCGAAGGTCTGTAAAATTCATGGTCACTAACACCATATTCCCTATACGCCACTTGGTGTGACAGGGGTACTTTACTTTTTTTTTATTATTTAGTTCTCTACTAAGTCATGTATATAAATATATATACACAAACACTTGTAAAAGCCAAGCTCCTTAAACAAATGTGTATGCATATGCAGTCCATGTTATAGCGGGTTCGTGGCACGAAAGAGCTGATTGGGAATGACATACATTACAAGTGTGATGTCTGTGACAGACATTACAAATGTGATGCCTGTGACAGACATTACAATTGTGATGCCTATGACAGACATTACAAGCATGATGCCTATGACAGATATTACAAGTGTCATGCCTATGTCAGACATTACAAGTGTGATATCTGTTACAGACATTACAAGTGTGATGCATTTGACATATATTACAAGTGTCATGCCTGTGCCAGACCTTACAAGTATGATGCCCATGACAGACATTACAAGTATGATGCCTATGACAGATTTCAAGTGTGATGCCTATGACAGATATTACAACTTTTGTGCCTATGCCAGACATTACAAGTGTCATGCCTGTGATAGACATTGCAAGTGTGATGCGTTTCAAGTCCTCAATAATTATGTGTTGTATGAAAATGTGACACTTGTTGTCAGTGTGGATGCAATTTTGTAACTCAATGTTGATCATGTAGAAAGGCAACTTAAAAATACGAGCAAGGTTTGCAGAACTAACGATTTACAAAGATCATCAGTGAACACACACACACCATCATATGCTACCAAGTGAATCACCAGTTATGTGTTCGTTGTTAGTGCACTATGCCTACTAATAACAATGAGTAATGAATATCTAATTTATATGACTATGTTGTATTTAGCTTAAGAGAATAGCTTGGCAGAAGGTCAACAAGAGAAATGATAAATAACTGTCATCAAAAGTTGCGGAGGGACATGATCACCAACGCCAGAAGGCACTGTACTTGATGATGATGATGATGATGATGATGATGATGATAATGTTTTTATTTCTATTTAATCTTAATTTTGGTTTTCGTGCCTTTCATCAATAATTTGTCTATTTCTATCAATTTTTATTTGTTTTTTTTTTTCATATCCGCAATTCTGATATTTTATTTTTGCAATTATCATATTTGTAGGAAGATTTATATTTGCTGTGGTTATTTTTGAAGGAAAATTCATTTTTAATTTCAGAGTTATTAGAATGCCTAAATCTATCGAATGAAAGTTTCTTTCAATATGTTGCAATATTTGGTTTCATAAACAGCATTTTCAACTGCAGGTCACCATCTGAGCGTCATCAACATTGTTTGCTTGGTTTTCTTCCTTCAACGCGATAAAATGTTAATCTTTGTATTTTTATCTCTTCTCCCTCCCCCCACCCTCATTTAATAAACTGATAATAATATCACGGTCTGCAGGTCATCTCACTCCTGCTTGTTGTTCTACTATAACATATTCCAATTGCTCGATTATTATCAGTTGTTCTTTTCTAATGTTGGCAATTGAGACACCCCCACCCCACCCCAAATATCAAACGTAAAAGCTTGTTAGTTTTATTAATGAAAAGTCTAAAAGCAAGTGGTATGGTAACAACTTGACGTAGGTGAGAAACAAAACAAATGTAGAACAACGTTTCAGCCAAGAAGGCCTTCAGCCTTCTTTTTATATATTTTCCTTATATAATTTTGTGTTGTTGTTTGTTGTTTCTGCTGAAGGCTTACTTGGCCGAAACGTCGTTCTACTTTTGTTTTGTTTTTTTCCTCACCTACGTAAAGCTGTTATCTTACCACTTTTTACTTTTTTTTAAAATGTTCATTATTATCATCAGCTTTACAGCAGTTTCGCATTAATATACATCTTGATGCCTTTACCCCTTGTTAATTTTATTTGTTGCCGTTTGTTTTCTTCCCTTCTTATAGACTTGTCTCTTTCTTCTGTCTCTCTCGGCCACTATCCTTCTTCATCCTGGACCCTTAAAAAGACGTTATATTTGGATCGATATATGTGACTTTCGGCCCGATATATCCGTCTTCAACTTCTATTTCGTAGTAATTGATAATACATTTTTTTGTCTGTTTTATTCTTAAACCAATATTATTTGATTAGAACACGCGAACGTGACAAAAGTTCTGTCTTTCTAAAATTCACAAGCAGCACTTTTTTCACTCATAGGATAATGACACGATGGCGAAGTGTTAGTTCACTCATTTTATCTGCTCGGGGCTTAATTCTGAAAACTAAAACTTTCCCCCGAACCTACACATCTTCATGGGAGCCGCGATAGCTCAGTGGTTAGTGGATTACAAAGGACAAGAGAAATGATAAGCATTTTAATTCGGATAAGCATTCGAAATGATAAGCATTTTAATCGGATAAGCATTTCGGATAAGCATTTCGGATAAGCATTCGAAATGATAAGCATTTTAATCGGATAAGCATTTCGGATAAGCATTCGAAATGATAAGCATTTTAATCGGATTTTAATTCGTTTGATGTGATGCCGAGGCCTTCCATAACCAATAACCAATAACCAATAAAGGACAAGAGGTCGGGTTCGATCCTGATCGACGGCTACCGGGTTAACCAAACCTTAAATGGGTACCGGATTTTTTTCTGGGAAAGTGAAGTTCTTCTTCGTTTACCTTACAGCTGCCTGTGGAGCATAGGTCTTTAACAAACACTTTCCAAGTCGTTCTGTTTCTTGCCATTCTTTTAAGATCATTCCATGGCTTCCCCATCATCTTCATCTCTGCTTCTGTCTGTCTTCTCAAAGAATTCTTTGGTCTTCCTCTTTGTCTTTTCCCCTGGGGATTACAAGAAAGGGCCTGTTATATAATACTCTCACTTGGCTTCCGAAGTGTGTGTTCTATCCGGTGCCATCTGAAAACCTTAAAAAATTTCCCCCGAACCTATATGGCTTCATGGGAGTCGCGATAGCTCAGTGGTTAGTGGATTAAAAAGGACAAGAGGTTCGATCCTGATCGACGGCTACCGGGTTAACCAAACCTTAAATGGGTACCGGATTTTTTTTCTGGGAAAGTGAAGTTCCACGGACATTAATTACCGACCACATCACCTCAAAAATCATGTGCAGAAAGTCTATAAAAATTATGGTCACTAACACCTTATTCCCTATACGCCACTTGGCGTGGCTGGACTTTTTACTTTATTTATTTGTACATGACTTCCTGATTTACCCAGTCTTTCAAAATGAGTACCAATGATTGTCTGTGGAAAATAGAAAGACCTGAATCGTACTGACCACATTATGCATAAATATACCTGTCGTTACGGGGGGAACGTTGTGCTACCAATGCCAGACCTGGACCCTAGATGCAAGAACAATAAGTAAAATAACCTCTACAGAGATGAAATGTGTTAGACGAATGACAGGAAACAGTCTGAGAGATAAGATCAGAAATGAAGAACTGAGAAAAAAGCTAGGAATAGCCCCCGCCATAGAATATATAAGGAAACAACAGATAAAATGGTTTGGCCACGTGATAAGGCAGAAAGAACAAAACACTACACAACTAGCCTTCAACAAACGTTGTGAGAACACCAGACCCAAGGGTCGACCACGATAAAGATGGGTCGATGGAATATTAGAAGCACTAGGAAACATAACAGCAGCAGAGGCGAACAGAAGAGCAAAATACCGCAAATGATATCTCCCCTCGACGCTGGAAGACAGATGAGGAAGGAAAGAAGGAGAAGTAGTTACGGGGCGAAAAATCAGGACATTAACAGTAAGTTATTGGTAAGTCAAAAAGACACCCACTATTTTGTTTTTCCATTCATGCACCGACATGACATTACAAAAGTGTCTAACCTTTTCTCGAATAAACAGACAGCTGACTTCATAAGAAAGTCTCGAATCTTACTCTGATTGAGCCTTGATCGCAGAGAGAGAGAGAGAGAGAGAGAGAGAGAGAGAATAAACAAAAGCAAGACCTACTGCTCCTATTATCACATTTTCATTTCTGATTCTTGTTTAGTAATAGCGACGTTTGCTGTCATGTCAACTGCTTCTTTTAGGTTTTCAGTATTGACATTCTCATGAGTTTCTAACCTCAGATGGCAGTCATTCAGAACATTTTCTTTAATCTTCTTTAATTTAGGACTATTATTTTTATTTTACAACTTAAAACTACAAATATTTGAAGGGAAATGGGATAGCCTCATTTGATATGTGCTAGTAAATTGTATCATAGTGGTTCAGCTTGACAGGAGCGTTCGTTTCTTTGTTTTCTCAAATATCAGACAATATCGCTGCATTCCGTGGCCTGATGTGTTTCATTTTAGGTCAGGAAAACCACATGATGTTGTGTTAAGAACAATCCTCACAATCATGGATAATAAAGACAATCATGATTAACAAACATAATCATGGATAACAAACAGAATCATGGATAAAAAACATAAGCATTGTTTTAAACTTAAACAGATCAGTGCTAAGACGAGCTTTACAAGCCGTTCACACGTCGGCTTACAAACTACCAATGTGTTGTTTTAATAATGAACTCTAAACTGGCAGGAGATCGCATAGAAGTAAATGTTGAAGACATGCTATGTCTCAGGAGTAGTGTAAAAACACACACAAAATATGTCACTGAAGCGGTGCTGTATCAAGTCAGGTGATTGAGAGAGTTTACCTCAATCAAAACGAAGATATAATGCAAGCTAGAGCGTCTAAAAATCATCCCAGCCAACCCAAGTAGTATAGTTCAGATGGGGACACTTGGATTAATGCAGTGACGTTTGCTCGCGATGTAAATGAAGGCTTCCACTCAGGCATTGAGATGTGCACAGCAGCAGTTGTCCCTTGACGATACTTACACAAATCTCTATTGAGTTCCTGATAAACCAGCTTGTCAAAATTAAAGATAAATTCTTGTATCTTACGCTGGATCTCCGCAAGCCTATTTCAGAGGCATATGGTTATTAAATGTGGCAGTAGGACATCTGGACCAACGACAATATATCCCGATCTGCAACAGGGTTCATCATTCATCATGCGGGTGTAAGTGGTAATGAAGGCTTGGATGGACTCTTTGGTGTGACTATCGTTGGGTGCGGCCAGGCAATAGGCATGATTGACATTCATTGCATCCTAAGTGAATCATCATCATGTGCCATACCGGTTGGCGTAGGCGATCATGCCCTTCCACATTCTTCTATCTACAGTGCATCGTATCAGTTCTGTTGTTGACTGTTTTCCATGCCATGACACCAAGCTATCCAGTATTTTCTCTGTTTGTCGTCCGCGATCTCTCTTTCCTTTTATTTTGCCAGTTGTAACCAAGTATTCCAACTTTCTTCTTCTCATGATGTGCCCGAAAAATGTTGATTGTTTCTTTCTGATGTTTTTTAGGAGCTGCCTTTTTGTGTTGGCCTCTTTGAGAACTTCCTCATTGGTCTTTTAAGCTGTCCAGGGAACTTTCAACATTCTTCCGAGAAATCCCATCTATGTGGCCTCTAATCGTCTTTTCATTTGTTTGTCTACTGTCCATGATTCGCTTCCATAGATCAGAATTGGTTTATACAGCATCGATGAATTCTCTTTCTCATTTCTATTGACATAGATTTGTTGCATAAGATATTTTTCATTTTCTGAATTGCTATTTTGACCTGAGCTATTCTGCTTTTTATTTCCGTATTGCATCTTCCATCTGATGTTATTATTGTGCCCAAGTATTTGACGCGTTGCACTTGTTTCAAATGTGTCCTGTTTATTTTTATGCTGCATGCTGGTGATGATTGTTTCTTCGATGTGACCATTACTCCTGTTTTCTTACTATTCAGACTGAGACCTTTCTTCTACGTGAATGAGGGTGGGTAAATGACTCCGTGCCCCACGTTGAATCAGTAACTTTTACAAGATAGCAAAATGAATTTGCTTAAGAGAGACGTTGCCAGAAATGAGAGCTACGCGGGTGGTAGAAGTCGATTAACCAATCAATACAAAATTGATGTTTTTAGTCGTTTCTCGAAGTTCAAACGACTAACAATTAACCTGCTAATCTCTCAGGCCTTTTGTAAAGACTAATGAGAGTGTTACAAATTATGAGGGTATTGGTATCTGCAATTTCCGAACATGCTCTAACAGAGTATGAAGACAATGTCGACACGAATGGACATGAACATCTACAGTATAAATATAATGTTTATGAAGGCAGTGTTTCTCTAACACTCTTGTAGAATACTTCGCAATTTACAGCTAAAACTTCCGTCGACAAGCCTAGAGGTCGAAGTCATCACAGATAGATAGTATATCTCAGTCTGGCTGTCTCACTCTAACAATAACACAGATCACGTGATACTAGTCACAGACTCAGGAACATTTGATTTGTGCATAGAAACTAAGAACCTAAATCTGCCACAGGATAGGCAGTTTGAAGACAAATAATGGGGTACTTATGATGACCTTCTAGTAATGACAAAACTTACAGAGGCAGCTCGTCTTGTAAACATGGTAAGTATAGGAACTGGAAGCTAAAAAGAAAGAAGGAATATGAATATAGTTGTCCGTCTTTTGCAAGACAAAGGAGAGATAAAAACCAGTCGATCCGGGGTTAGAATGCAGCCATTTTTTTTCTTAGTTGGCCACTTCACTAAACCCACTTTACCGAAGATTTTTAAAATGTTTAGAATCTGTGGCTATTTATAGATTTCAATAACTGAATGTGTGTTTTCATTTTTAATATAGTTTTAATTATTTTTCACATGTATATCTTTAAACATGTATACTAGTGATCTACCTATGTACCAAGAGATGCGTCTTTACTTTCCTGACTACTAGAAGTAAAACTAAACGTTAGTTTATCTATATACACTTTTAGTGTACGCCATCAGGCAAGGTCAAGATAAAGTCATCAATCCGGTCATTTTTAATATTTGTTGAGAGAGTCGTCACCTACTGCAATAACAATTCGGAATATTATATAGTATAGGGATGCAGTCATTCTGCAAGCAGTTGGAAAATAGAATCTGCGCTGAGATGCAAATATTTGTGGAAATAAAAACACGTCGTTGAAATAGAAACAAACTGATATTGCAATGGTTTGGGGAAAATTAGAGGAGAAATAGAGAAGGATGAAAATTATTAATAATGTACTATTTAAATTATTCAGTTAACTCTCATTTTCAAAAGCACACCAGAAAGAAATGTTGGAAGACCACTAAAGCGACCGCGAAATAGATTGACAAAACGCGTCCGAAATAATAAATGAAAGCTGGTAAAGAATATGCCAAGTCAAGAAACACAATTATTGTCGGCGGAGATAAAATTATGTAAGTTTTATTTGCAATGAATGTATGTGAATTCGTTTGATGATTTTACATCTTTTAAATGATAAAATCACTAATTCAGACAATTCGAGCAGCACAAGAACGACACATGATATAAACCACACCTTTTAGGTATCAGTGAAAAGAGAAAAGAGGAGGAAGAAATGATAGAATTCAGCACAGTCAACTTTTGTTTCATTTTGATTCATTATCAACATTGATTTTATTTGTTTAAATGTGTAGGCTAATTGATTATTTTTGCTGATGCAGTTTAAGGTGTACACGTTAAAGATATTAATAAATGACTACAGTTGATACTAAGTGAATCTATGAAACATTAGCTGTTGTCATTCCACACAAATGGTATATAGAATATTGTCATGCTCTGGGCAAACATAATAAGAAACAAACATGCCAAGAAATGCAATCAAAGATAAAAGCACTCAAGATAATCAATAAACACTGGAGGTGAATATGTTACGCACTCAAAAGAAGATTAGAAATAATAACAAAACTAATATATATGACCTTCAGAAGGAAGGAGAAATGCAGACCAAAGAGTACCCTAGCGAAGAATTGTATGATTTTGTATTAACAGTGTGGGACAGACTCCAGACACAGTGCAAAAGATGGCAACATTCTGTGCAAAATGAAGGTAATTACTTTCTTTCTTTCTTTTATCCTGTTCTACTTTTGCCGATAGTCGTCGCAGGCTTCAGTCAATGATGTGTTTTCTATCAAGGGCACTTTCTGTGGCTCGCTAGTTGTACAATAGTGTATTGTTTTATCATGTCATAAATTCCCTCAATCTATCTTCTTCTTCGTGGTCTACCTCTAAATCTTGGTTGTTCCATTTTGTTGTTATAAGCTCTTGACTCTGGTGCTTAGGGGTTCTTGCGCATTAAATGTTCAAACCACTTTAATCTTTGTCTCTCTGTGTATTCGATTACTGGTAGAATTGAAATGTTGTTTCTGATTTCATCGTTCTTTAAATGATCGCTTCCGGTTTTGTTCACAGCTTTTCTCAGGCATTGCATCACAAACGTTGTCAGATTTCTTTCTTGATTTTTAGTCAGAGTTCATGATTGACATTACTAGCAAAGATTTGCAATAGAGATATGCAATTTCGTGTTGCTATAAAATGTCACTGTAAATATAACAATAACCACTGTAGAATGGAACAATTCGAAACACATTATTGCTGAAGATGTAGAGGTGTAGTAAGAAATAATTTACTATCCAAGTCAACTAAATCAATCAAACCTCCAGAGAGTACAGCATGCCGATATGTCTAACAACATCAGCGTCATGAAAAAAAAGCGTCTGAGAAGAGTTATCTTTAGAAACTCTGCAACATTTAAACTGTGTAGGCTGCACTGGATCCTCGGTGATTGAGTGGTTAGTCGCTCGCTTGCTGATCATAATAGTTCCAGTTCAATTCTCAAAATTGGTCTGCCTGACAAAGGCTCCGGATATAGTTTCAAAAAGTGGGGGGTAATTAATGTTTCAGTGAAGTAAAAGCGATCTGGCGTGATAGCGACCACGTCATCCAAACAGATTATGTTATTTTAGTTTAATCTGACCGCTAACACCATTTTCCCCATACCCATAACAAGGTGTAGTGGGGAAAGGGGGGGGGTACCTTTACTTGCCATATATTAAATATAAATATGTTTGCAACATTGGGAATAATTGCAAATAAATAGTAGAATGCCGCAGACAATAACTGCACTGGCAACACCGGCATAATTTGTAAATAATAACCAATATCCTTGAAACACAAGACAAGATTATTGCGGAAAGTAGATTTAATTAAACTCCTTTAAGCCCGTTGGTATGGGCATGCCATATGATCTAATGGACTGGCCCAAACTATATTACGAGGAACAGTGAAAGGTGAAAGAGGTAGAGGTAGACACAACAGAAAATGGGCTAGCAAATTTAAAGACTGGGTGGAGATAATATTACAGTAAGTAAAAGTAAAGTACCCCCTTCACGCCAAGTCGCGTATAGGGAAATATGGTGTTAGTGACCCATTATTTTACAGACCTTTAGAACACGATTTTTGGGGTAATGTGGTCGGTATTACGCCCGTGCTGCTTTACTTTCCCAGAAAAAAAAAATCTGGTACCCATTTTAAGACTGGGTGAACCCGGAAGCTGTCGGTTGGGATCGAACCCTAAGATAATATTAAAACAAACAGAAAAACCCTAAAAAAAATGGACAATAAATGAAAAAAGTTCGCGAACATCGCATCATCCAATGCATTAAAGGCTTCCAATATGTCTCAAAACACACGGCCAAGGAAATCTGAGATCTTCACTTCACCTCACAAAGGATGTAATGCTCTGGGATGTCTTACCTCCCTTTTTTAAACTCTGAAATAGTGGTAGCTAATATTTTGATCAAGCCATTAGGGCCTACATTTCTGCCTCAAGTAATAGCATTATTGACAGTTAGTGGCAGTATTCTATTTTTATTGCACTTATCTGCCATTATTAACGTGTTTTGGTGGTTGTTTTTCTTGGGTTTAGAGAACTGAATGAGAGAAGTGACAAACTGGTGGAATGAGAAGAACACACAACAAAATTTGTAGAAACATTTGGTTTAACCCAATTCGAAGATTTTGAAATAAGCCTCTAAACTAGAGATGAAGTTAAACACACAAGGAAGCACTAGAGATATAACCATGTTAATCACAGAAAAAATGACAAAGTATCAAGAAGAAAAAAACAAAAAAACCATACTCTGGCTGTTTAATACAAAGGGCAGGAGAATTATTGATGGGACAACGTAGCATAAAGAAGTGGCGGTCACAAAAACATCGCAGATCTCAGAGAAAGGAAATCGATTTTTCAATGTAGATCTCATCCTGAATTATAGATCTGAAATTCTACAAAACAGATCAACAGATAATAACATTGTTTGAGCCGAAAGAAATATGAAGGGAACACTTGAAATATATTGTAAAATTTTGGAAACCTTAAAAAAATTAAAATAGTGGGAAAAGATAGCAGACAGCTCAAAAGAATGGTTTGGTACGAAGTCCGAAACAGAATCGATAAGCAATCTTGGAGATAAAATGTTGTGGACAGAAGGATCGCCTACGCCTGGAGGATCGATGGTGATGAAAGGCGTTTTGATGTTTTCTTCATGTTGTTCCTTGGTGTTAATCTAGAGAAACCGGAGCATGTCATTTACTATAAATAAATAATCACGATGAGCACGCGATTATCCTGCACCTGGGCATTCAGGAGGGAAAAAACATAAAACAGAGAGCTAAGTAATGAATTAACAGAACAAGAAATGTCAACAAACAAAGGGTACATACATTTGTACAAGTTTCAGATAATAAGCAAGTATGTTTATTTTTAGTACTTGAATACCGCATGAGTAACCTCTAACCTCTACTGAGATGAAATATGTTAGACAAATGACAGGAAACAATCTGAGAGATAAGATCAAAATGAAGAACTGAGAAAAAAAAAGCTAGGAATAACCCCCGTCATAGAATATATAAAGAAACAACAGAAAAAATGGTTTGACCACGAGATGAGATAAAGCAGAATTCAAAACACAACACAACGAGCCTTCAATAAACGTTGTGAGAACACAGGGCCCAAGGACAGAAAACCAAAAAGATGGATTGACGGAATATTAGAAGCACTAGGAAACATAAAAGCAGCAGAGGCGAAAAGAAGAGAAAAATACAACAAATTAGATCTCCCATCGACTCTGAAAAGCAAATAAGGAAGGAAAGAAGAAAACGAATGTCGCGTTGTCATATAAACCATTGACCTGAACTACTAAACACAATTAGAGCAAGACAAATACAATTTCTTGGTCATGTTAAAAGACACAACCGTCTAATAAAAGTAATATTAGAAGGGAAAATACAAGGTAAAAGAGGCAGAGGCAGACCAAGACTAACATGGACGAGTAACATCAAAGGATGGACAAGTCAGCCTATGGCAATCTGCACCATCAAAGCAAGAGACAGCGTGGAATGGCGCTCCATGGTAGCCAACCTTCGATGCGAAGACGGCACTCAATGAAGATGATGACTCATATAAACAAACAAATCAAGAATAAAGAGACAGGAAGCAATACAAAGGAGATACCGAAAGTTTAACTTAGCCATAGCAGAAAGAAAACAACGTGGATCTTATAAAACTCTGTTAACAGGAAGTTGTAGAAAACACTTGTTCTCCAACGCCAGCGGTCATTGCACGTTAGAATAATCATCTAAAGGTAATGAATGATATGCATGTCCGTCCTGCATTGTCCATACTCTTACCTCATTAAAGCATTCCTTCTCATTCCAAAACATTAACTTAGCTGTGTGCTCATCTTCGCGTTAATTATCTTCTCGCATGTAAAGAGATATATATCTTCTCTTTTTTTATTTGCTGAATTTGTCTGTCCTGGCAGTTTTGAATAGGCCATGTTTTATTTCCCTTTCGTGTCTTACATCAGCATACTTTTTTTTTCTAAATTACTTGTCCAACATCTTTGGAATTGTTCCCAATCTCAACGATTACAAACATAAACTGTCTATAATCGATTTACTCCGGTATTATGCAATTATATTATATTATATTATATTATATTATATTATATTATATTATATTATATTATATTATATTATATTATATTATATTATATTATATTATATTATATTATGGGTGTCCGGTTAGCGCAATCGATAGGCGGTTGGCTTACCACGGCAACAGCCGGGGTTCGTAATCCTGGCGAGGACACCTGGGTTTTACTAATTCCCTAAAAATTAGTAGGAGCCGCGATAGCTCAGTGGTTAGTGAACTGGACTACTACGGACAAGGGGTAGGGTTCGATCCCAACCGACGGCTCCGGGTTCACCCAGCCTTAAATGGGTACCGGACTTTTTCTGGGAAAGTAAAAGCAGCACGGGCGTAATACCGACCACATTACCCCAAAAATCATGTGCTGAAGGTCTGTAAAATATAGGGTCACTAACACCATATTTCCCTATACGCCACTTGGCGTGACGGGGGGTACTTTACTTTTTTTTTATATTATATTATATTATATTATATTATATTATATTATATTATATTATATTATATTATATTATATTATATTATATTATATTATATTATATTGTTATGTTATGCTATTTTATATTATGTTATATTATATTATATTCTGATTTTATTTTACTACATGCTATAAGTTATATATCTTTCCACTTCAGGGTCTGTGTGGTTGTCGTCACGGGCAGCACGATCTTCATCCGGCTCCGAATGCAAGTAGACATCGTGGTCAGTGTGTCTGTCTGAAGACACTGTGAGGCAGCAAACGAAGTCAGACCTCCATTTTGATGAAACATTCGAACCGACCGCAGTCAACCTGATAGCACATTTTGAGTCGAACACAGATTACACATCCTATCCCAGGACAAAACGTGGTCCTTCCACCGTATCACTTCAATCAACGGTCGTCGCCTTCAGCACACATTTCCGGGCGCTGGCTCTAGAACAATGGTAACTTCTTGGTCAGGTAAATGCGATCGAACCACTGTGGTCTCCGGAAACCAAAATCCAAGCCAGAAAGAACCACTTGAAAACAGCAGCAAAAACGCCATCATTTCTAAACCTATTTGACTAGGTGGTTGCCATGGCCCGCTGCACTAAGCGGAAGTTATATCTTTACAGTACCGATACTTATCACTTATATTGTTGACTTCTTACTAAACCACTGTCTTAGTCTTAACTCTTTCCGTACGTTTCGACGCACCATGCGCCGTGCCGATTTCGGTCATGTACGTTTAGCCGCACAGTGCGTCACTTTCAATTTAATTAGTGTCATCATCATCAAGAGCCGTCTCCGCAACGAAGGTTGGCTACCATGGATCGCCGTTCCACTCTATTTCTTGATTTGATGGTGCAGGTTGTCATAGATTGACTTGTCCATCCTTTGATGTTACTCGTCCATTATAGTCTTGGTCTGCCTCTGCCTCTTTTACCTTGTATTTTCCCTTCCAATATTACTTTTAGTTGGCTGTTGTGTCTTTTAACGTGCCCAAAAAATTGCATTTGTCTTGTCTTAATTGTATTAAGTAGTTCTCTTTTTATTTTAGTTGTTTTTAAACTTTATCGTTTGTTTTCTTTTCTTTCCATCCAATTCTACCTATTCTTCTATAAATCCACATTTTAAAAGCTTCAATTTTCTTTCTAAACCAATGTTTCCTATAATGGTCTTATATTTACCTTTTCCTACTTTAGCGTTCATGTCACCCATTACGATCAATGTGTCTGATGATTTCACTTGCATTATAATTGTATTTAGATCTTCATAGTATGCTTCTATTTGTTCATCTGTGTAGTCTTGAGTAGATGCGTATGTCTGTATTATTGCTATGTCATATGGTTTTGCCTTCATTCTTACTAGTATAATCCTATCATTGTATGTCCAGTGGGTAGTTATATATTTGTGTAGCTCCCGTTTTATTAGTATGCATAATCTTCTTTGATGTTCTGTGGGTGTTACCTGAATATATAAATATATATTTATTTTCTTGCATGTAGTATTTAATGTATAATTAGTGTAAACTCACCAAACCATATTCTTTTTATATAGCTTGTATCATCTTAGAATTGGTGAAATATAATTACTTCATTAATTATGTAAATATTCATATATAATTTGTTAAGTGTTATATAAATATAAGCGTGTAGATTAATATCTAAGAACATGAAAAATGTTGTCCCTGAAATCTCTACCGCTAAATTGATAAAAGGCTTCCGCGTAGAAATAGTTCAACAGACTTGTTCCTTTTATCGTTGCCAGTATCTCTCTTCCTCTATTAATCTGTGCTGTGGCACAATATATTTTAGACTTCACCTGTCATAACACAACCAAAAATAAGGATTATATATATATATATATATATATATATATATATATTTATATATATATATATATATATCGAAGAATGTGTGATATATGCCTATAAAATAATTCTCATAAAATAATGTATACAAATAAAATAAGAATCAATTTTGACCTGGAAGTGCTAACACCTCAAGCCGACTATTTATTTGTTGTTGATGTGAAGTGAAGCTGGCATTGGAACTCAGCAAACAATATAACTTCAATAGAAACAAGAAAATACTGTGATGTTACACGTTACCTCTTATCCATTGAATCCAAGTCTGAAGACGAAGGCAGTGTTGTACTATTCATGAGAACGATGTCATTAGCTTCTACAGCGTAGTCCATGTTGGTTGGAGATTATAGTAGCGTCTTGCAGCTGGGTTGTGTGGATACAATGGATGAAGTTAGTCTGCGGCCTGTCAAGAGAATGAGAGTTGTGATAACCATAAAACGATGAATTGATCTTCTTATTCGTGTTCTCTTAGTGTTCATCATGTCTTCTAAAATGACAATTCTTCCCATATTGTTCCGTCCGAGACCACCGTCGAATAAAGAGGTTCCCTCCAATGATTAAATCATAAAGGTAATATGTTATTAGTGCATATATTTCAAAAGTGTCAACGGCACATGTGCAAAATTGGCAATGTGGTCAGTAATACATCAGATCGACCTAATCATCTGAAAAATATGTGATATCCATTAACTGGGGTTGAGTGAATCCTGAAAGTGTGTCTGTCCGAAAATAATTTATCATATCTCAGAAAATACATCGAACGCTTCTTATCTGTATCTAACGCGTTACCCACACAACAACCGTAAACTCCATCCATCCCATGGTATAATAAATTTGACTTGCATTATTATATTATTATGTATTTATCTTATGTATATATATATATATATATATATATATATATATATATATATATATATATATTCCTTCATGAGGGAATTTTCTATCAGTGAAAGAAACGGAAATTGTGGCTGCGGATCGTAGCACATGGAGAGCAGAAATAAAAAATATGGCACAGCAACTTTCGAGACAGTCCTTATATCAAGAGAAAAGAGACAAGGCCAGGTACCGGAAATACACCTTGCTCGTTCTGTGGATAGATCTGTCTGTTCAGGATTGGCAAATTCAGCCACAAGAAAAAATGCTCAGTATAGCAGCATTCAGTATGAGACACTAATGCTTCACCGAAGTACTGACTTATCATGATTGTTTGCTACCAACCGTCTGCCAAGAAGCCAAAGGCCATATATATAATATATGAATTATAATGTCATATGAGGAGGGGGATCTCAGTGCCTACGGACATATTCGGAGTGCATTGATGATGACCCGCAAATAACTCAATAACTGAATGAAGTAGCTATTGTAAAATACCACCTGCTATCAGTAATATTCATTTAGGCGTCAAATCTCATCGCATTGATGTATCAATATATGGCCAGGGAGGACACAGAAAATGCAGAAGCAGAGGTTAACATTACAAGTAACTATTTTACTATCTGAAGTGTAGTTATTGGGAAATTCTTCCAGTCAAAATATTTCTTCAAAGCATTTTATTTTATGAGCATCTTTACTTGTAATATTCTATCTATCTATTGACCTTTTGAGCCGGTACCGGCTCATAGAGCGTAGACCAAGATACCCCTTAACTTATCTGAATTTTTGTTCTAGCAGTTTTCAATTCTTTAAAAGATATGTTATCAAATCTCGCCATTTGTCCCTGTTCTGTGCAAGCAGCTTTATCTCATTGAGGGAGCAGATTCCTGCTGCTCTTGCCTCTCTCATCAATGTTCTTCTCAGTGTCTCTCTGGGTTTTCCTCTATTTCTCTTACCTGTTGTTTCCCACATGCGGGCTTGATTTGCTATTCGGTTATTATCTCTTCTCATCACATGTCCAACATATGACCATCGTCTTTTCTTTATTACTGAAAATATTAGTGGTTGATTGGCGATTTCTCTAATTTCCTGGTTTGTTTTGAATTCGTTCCACGCTATACCAAGTATTTTCCTTAGACATTTATTTTCGAATGCGTTCAACTTTGTTTTTATATCTTTTGTTGTTTTCCAGCTTTCACACGCATACGTAATGGTTGATAGTACATTTGACTTGAATAGTCTAAGTTTTGTGTTTCTGGTGATGAGTTTTGATTTCAACAACTTTTCAAGGCTTCTGAAAGACATTGCTGCTTTAGCTATTCTGATTCTAATTTCTTTGCTTGTATCCCCTTCTCGATCAATGTGACTTCCAAGATAGATAAAGTGATCGATCTTTTCCACTGGTTTGTTTTCCATATTTAGTCGTCTGTTAGAATTAAGCTTTTCATGACTTTAGTCTTTTCATGATTGATGTCAAGCCCAATTTTGCCGGCTATTGATGATAGTTCATTTGTGTTTTCCTTCATCGTTTTTATCTGACTGCTGATGAGAACTATGTCATCAGCAAAGTCGAGGTCCTCCAAATGGTCTCCTTGTATCCATTCGATGCCTTTATAACCAGTGCAGCCTTTCTTCATTATGAAGTCCATAACAATTTCAAATAGCAAGGGCGATAAAATACATCCTTGTTTAACCCCAGTTTCTATTGGGAAACATTAGCTCAGTCCTTCCTCTGTTCGAACTGCACATGTGCAACCATCATACATGTCTTTAAAAATATTTATGATTTTGATGGTAAGCCATATTGCTTCAGAATTTTTCACAAATAATCTCGATGAATACTGTCAAATGCTTTTTTGAAGTCGATGAAGTTAAGTATAAAATGTTTTTGCTTTTCAATGCCTTCCTCCAATATAAGTCGTAGAGTAAAAATGTGGTCAAGGCAGCTTCTCCCTTTTCTAAACCTAGCCTGCTCATCATGCATTACCACGCATTATTATATCTATTGAATCCTTTATTCTATTTAGGATGATTTTGCAGAATAACTTTGAGACAACTGACAAAAGTGTCACGCCTCACCAGTTGTTACAATATCTAAGATTGCCCTTTTTTTTAATCGTAACAATGATTCCTTTTTTCCATTTGTGAGGCGTCTTCACTGCTTTCCAAATGATGTTGAACATTTTCTGGAGATGTATTAAAATATGGCTATCAATTGCCTTGAGGGTCTCAGCTGTTAACATATCCTTTCCAGCAGCCTTGTTATTGGTCATATGCTTTAAGGTGGTTTCTATTTCGATCAAGGTGAAGTCATCTAAATGTACATCTAATTCTGCTGATGGTGTTTCAGCTTCAAAATCTATTAAACTTTGTGGTAGTGGACGGTTAAGAATTTCTTTGAAGTGTTCCGCCCAACGGGATTTTATGTCTGAGCTTGTTGTTAGCATTAATCTAGATTTGTCTAGAATTGGTGTTCCACTGGATGTATAGGTGTTTATCAGCATCTTTTGTACATTATAGAGAGTTCTGCTGTCTCCTGTAATTGCAGCTGTCTCTGCTTTCTCTGCCAAATTGTCTATATAAGCTCTTGTAATATTACCTGATTATTAATATTAATAATAATAATAACAATTATGCAGCCATTATTGACAGTCACTCCACAATGTATGCTCGAATGTATGCGTCAAACCGTGACATTTCTGTTTCAGTATTAATATAATTATAAACACACGCAATTAAACTTCGGCACTCGAATGACCAAAGTCCAACTTTTCGTTGTCATTCGAACAACTTGTGTTTTAAAACGATTGTGTTCCCTCTGCTCAATAGTTGTTAGAACACGTAGCGAGCCGAAGTACATCACCATCCTCGTTTGACTCATATCTTTGTTAAGCAATGTAAAAGTCCCTTCTCGTATTTCTGTATTTTTGTTATTCCTTTGTTTAAAAGTCTACATGTAAGTGTTAACATAATTGTTATTAATGACAGCAAGAACATATTTAAAACGGAAAAAAATAAATAAATATATGTATATATATATTTTTTTTTTGGTTTCAATAAGCTGCTCTATTGTGGACTCACAAAGGGTTACAACTCAGTAAATAGAGATGGGCTCTACCGGGTGTTAGAAAGCATAGGCTGCCCACCCAAATTACTTGTCCTTTCATGAAAACATGAATGCTAAAATCCACTTTGATGGGAGTTCATAGGAGAGTTTTAAAGTCAACAGCGGAGTGAAATAGGGATGTGTCCTCGCCCCCACCCTTTTGGTACAATGTTTGCTGCCCTTCTAAATTACGCCTTCGAAACAGCTCAGGAGATGTTTACATTCGCACAAGATCAGATGGCTCACTGTTCAACTTAGCACTACTATATAGTGAACTAACACACGGGAAAAGACCGGCAAACCTAAACAACGATATAGAGAGATATCTGTAAATCATCTCTGAATGACTTCTCCATCTGCAAAAATGACTGGGAACATATGGCAAGTGATCGCACATCATGGAGAGCATGTATAAGGAATGGTATAGCATCATTTGAGACTGTGCTAAGGCAAAACTTAGAAGAGACAAGACTCATGAAAACGGATGGAAAACCCTGTGGAGCAGTGAGCCTGACTTGTTCATTCTGTGGCCATGTGTGTTTGTCAAACATTGGTAGAAATAGCAAGAGAGAAGCTTTTCGACAAAAACAATACCTAAAAAAAATGCACAACAGCCTCCACTGGACCGTCTGAGACGACGAAAGGGGCCATACGTACACATATAAATATATATATATATATATATATATATATATATCATCATCATTGAGTGCCGTCTCCGCATCGAAGGTTGGCTACCATGGAGCGCCATTTCACTCTGGCTCTTGCTTTGATGGTGCAGATTGTGATAGGCTGACTTGTCCATCTTTTGATGTCACTCGTCCATGTTAATCTTGGTCTGCCTCTGCCTCTTTTACCTTGTATTTTCCCTTCCAATATTACTTTTATTAGGCTGTTGTGTCTTTTAACATGGCCCAAAAATTTCATTTATCTGGCTCTAATTGTGTTCATTTTAGTTGTTTTAAAATTTCCTCGTTTGTTTTCTTTTCTTTCCATCCAATTCTACCTATTCTTCTATAAATCCACATTTCAAAGGCTTCAATTTTCTGTTCTGTTTTCTGGTCTAATGTCCATATTTCTGCACCATACAGGAATATTGAGAAGATGTAACATTTTGTTATTCTTAGTTTTAGCCATGGAGTTATTTGTGTTGATGTTAGTATATTTTTCATGCCATTGAAATTACTTTTTGCCATACCTATTCTTTTATTTATTTCAGTTGTACATTTTCCATCACTGGTTATAGTATGTCCCAGGCAGTTGTAGTTCTGAACTGTCTCTAGATGTATTCCTTCCACTTTAATATTTAATTGTAGGTCTTGAGAATTTTCATTCTTTATGATCATAGTTTTAGTCTTTTTGATATTAATATCTAGTCCATATTTTTTGCTTGTCATGTTTATTACATTAAGTAATTGTTGTAGATCTTTAGGATTTCTGCTAGTAGTACAGTATCATCAGCATATCTTATGTTATTGATTATCTTCCCATTAATGTTTAGGCCTGGCATCTCAGTGATGTTTTTTAAAGATTTGCTAGTGTATAAATTGAACAAGCTTGGTGATAGGATGCATCCTTGTCTTACTCCTCTTTTTATATCAATGGATGTAGAGTTCTCCTTGTTATATTTTATTATTGCAGTTTGCTCCCAGTACAAATTACATATCAGTCGTATGTCTGTGTCATCCAGATTTATATCTTTTAGGCAGTCTATAAGTTGATTATGGTGTATTCTATCAAATGTGTTGGTGTAGTCTATGAAGCAGGCATATATTGGTTTGTTTACTTCTATGTACTTTTCAACTTTTCAATCAATATCCTCATGCTGAATATGGTTTCTTTTGTCCCACTGTTTTTTTCTGAATCCGAATTGCTGTTCATCTAATTCATTATTAATTTTATTCCGAATCCTTCCTTGTATAACTTTTAGTAAACTTTTGGTTACCTGGCTCATTAGGCTTAATGTTCTAAAATCACTGTATTCAACTGCACCATTCTTTTTAGGCAATGCAATGAAAGTTGATGTTTTTAGTTCATTTGATACGTATCCTTTATGGTATATGTCATTGCATATGTCTGTGATCACCTTTATGCCAAAATCTTCTAGTGCCTGTATCATATCTATCTGTATATTATCATGTACTGCTGCCTTTCCCTTTATCATTGTTTTTATAGCTTTTTCTGCCTCAGATTTTAGGATTTTATAGCTGGATATACATTTTATAAATGGTTTTTTGTCCCTTTCGTCATGAAATAATTCTGTTATGTATTCCTGCCTTCTATCGATTATATCTTTGTTGTATGTTAGCATTCTTCCCTCTTTGTTTGCAATACATCCGCTTCCTATATATATATATATATATATATATATAATGTAAATATATGTGCACGTACATTACTATGGAATATAGTGTGTTCTATTCAACTACGTTAAAAACCATTTTCAATAAACAAATAAGCAACTAAACTTTTATTGCCATTTTCTACTTTCTCATTTCCAGCTCGGTGAGAGAAAATTGATAAATAGGATTAATTCTCTTTCTCTATAATGGCTACACACAATTGAAGTGGAATAACTTGTAGGATTATGGATAAACCCAAGTTATATGAATGAAAATAGCGTTTCAGAATCGATATTTTGTAAAAGCAATGCAAACACATATTGACCTTAAGGGAAAAAAAATACAACCAGCAGCCAAAGCGATGGATTTAATTCCAGTCAGTTTGTTCTATAAATTTTCAATTAAAAATTGGGATTGATGTAGTGATGCATGGTTATACAGACGTTATGACAAGAAAATACAAATTAATTCTGAAGGGATCGACGGATAGAGCCTCAGTTGAGAGTAGATGATTTTTCCCTGAAACAGGTGTTCAATGTTGATATGAAGAAGCTCTCTTACGTTTCCTTTGTGAACCTGTCACTCAATATGGGGCAGTATATTTGCAACCTTAAACAGATGAATTCATATCAATAAGATAGCGCAAAAATGTTTTAATAAATAATGTTTAGGGTAAATTTTAAACGTAACATGTGAATGGTTAACAAATCAGGCTCTGTTGACCAAGCAATTGTGAAAAGTGAAGCTCATTTTATAGTATGAAATGATGATTTGAGATGAACAGTCCAACCTTGAAGAAATTTTAATTACTGGAGAAACGTTCTACTGATCTAGAAACATTGGGAGATGAATTGATTTTGCTTGTATCCAAACCATAGACCAACAAATAGTTTTCGATTAATTAAAAACTGCTAACAAGATGTATGTTAAATGTGTTGGAAATAATCAATAACACTGAATTTATCCTCAAATACTTTTGGAAAGATTAATTCAGCGTGCTGTATGTTCAGGGATACAGGGCCTGGAAGAGTTTTCACTGAGGGCAATACATTCTTTATAGAGAAATATTTGTAGTGAGTCCAGGCCTGTGGTGATTCAACCTGTCCCTGGGGAGGTCTATGGAATTGTAGACGAACAATGAGAAAAAGTTAGTTAAGGTTCACAGACAGGAACTCACCACAGTAGAAATTCGGACGATCATAAAGCAAAGGAAACTAATTCATGAACTTTCTTCTCAGAGGGAAGAAATGGTGGATACTAACCGACGTTGTCAAATAGCCGCCCATCGTTGAACCTATACACACGCGCTTTCAAGATTTTCTACGACACAGAACTCATTGCATTATCATTCTCAAGAATGAGAAAATACAACCCATGAAGATGAAATGTTGTTGTAAGGTTTTGAGCGTCTTTTGTTTAAATCATGTCATAAATGAAAACGCTCGTAGAGGAATACAACAAGCAGTGAGAGTACATCATGATCTTTTGGCTATTTTGAAGAAATGCCAAAAGAAATAGTTTGGCCGCGTATTTCGATCATATAGCATCAAGCCTGGCAAAACCAGAGAACTGTAAAAGGAGGGAGAAGGAGTTATATAGAGAGATGATATTGGAAGAAAACAATAATGAATGGTCAGATCTCAACGTGGCTCAACCCTAATGGATAATTGAGTCAGAGATACTTGGAAAAGGTTGACACATTCTATTAGTAGAGCCTTAACGACTTACAGGGTTATGGGATGAACACACACACACAGAGAGAGAGAGAGAGAGAGAGAGAGAGAGAGAGAGAGAGAGAGAGAGAATTGTATTTGTAAATAACATAATTCATTATGGAAATACATATTTGCAAACAACATATTTTCAGCAACTCATAGTTAACTACTGATAAGTTAAGTACGTGTACAGTTACCACACACAGTTTAGGTATGTACCCTCCAATCGAAGACCGAATAGAACAAAAGAAAACTCTCCAGGTCTAACTATTCTTTCATGGTGTCCTTTCAGTGTCTTCAGACTTTCCACAATATCCGCAGTGAATCTCGCTACAAGTTTTGTCTTGGACAATACCTTTAATCTCAGCAATAAAGCCGATGCATGTTGGTGCTGCCTTTCGTATCAAAAGTATTTCTAAGTTATAAGGTTACATGAAGTGGCGACATTTTATTCAGACCAAAAAACCGTGTGGTTCAACTTTCCTCTGAAAATGGATACCGCTTATTTTGTAAAATGTGAAAGTGATGTTGCCTGGAGCGACTCTGACCACATCACCATCTTGTTCGGTCATGACAAACTTGTTGGCACTAACCATGTGTTCCTTACACATAAAGACTTGACGTATTCCCATTATATACTTTTAGTTAACGTCTTGCATATACTTGTTGCTTGTGCTGGCAACCCCTGTTATAGGAAAGTTATAGGAGATAACAGCATAACAAAGAAAATTCACGCTAACTAAATATGCAGGTTATAAGGGCACATAGTTGAAGCCTTGGTAAAGTAGCAGTTAAAATGTAATAGATAAGCAACAAGTTCGACCATGATCGTCCTTAAGACTCCAGGGTATGATCATTGTCAAAACCCATGTGGAAGTGAATACGCCTAAAGTCCACTGCGTACTTTGAGCACACAGCAGTAAAGTAATCTCCATAATCCATTACGCTAATCCCTTCATTTACATATTCTATCGCAAAATCTCTTCAAGTTGTGCCATGATTCCTTCAATGAGTACCGTGAGCACACATCCACTCAATACAACAAACCTCCTCAAGTGGTGCCATGACTCATACACGTAGTACCGTGAGCACATATGCACTCAATACAACAAAACCCCTTCAAATGGTGCCATGACTCCTTCACGTAGTACCGTGAGCACACATCCTCTCAATACAATAAAACTCCTTCAAGTTGTGCCTTGACTCCTTCACGTAGTTCCGTGAGCACACATCCTCTCAATACAACAAAACCCCTTCAAATGGTGCCATGACTCCTTCACGTAGTTCCGTGAGCACACATCCTCTCAATACAATAAAACTCCTTCAAGTTGTGCCTTGACTCCTTCACGTAGTACCGTGAGCACATATCCACTCAATACAACAAAACTCCTTCAAGTGGTGTCGGTAGCATCTGCTTCGCACTATGGGGCAGACCCAAAACCCCTTCTATGTAGGGAGGATTCATATATAACTTAGTATACTGCCCTTGTTGTGTAGCTTGCGATGTTGTTATTTTGACTTATTTACGGATTTTTAAAGTGTCTATTTATATATCTTTCTGTGTGGTCCATCTGACTTGTAGTCTGATGTTTCTATGGTGTTTAATTATACGGGTTGGTTTGATTTCATTATGATCATGTCAGGATCGGTAAACCAAACTATCCAGACCTTCCCCATCCTCTTCTCTGCAAAAAGACGGATGTGTTGGAAGGCGTAAAGGTCACAGTTGACTGCAAACACAACACAAAGTGTATATGACAACTTAACGTTCTTTAGAGGCGAATGACGAAGAGGGATAGCGTAGGTCGGGATCGAACTATCCAGGAAAGCAATTATTCCTTGAGTCATCGGGTGAACTCCATTATTATCATATCTCTAAATCATCTATTTGTTTCATATTGATTTAATTATATATATAAGTTTAGCCACGGCTGTCCTGCTGCCTTGCAGGTAAGCGCGAGAGAGTTAAAGGCTAAGGGAGGGTACCCCGAAATAAAACAACCCCACTGCCTTGTGGGTGATACTTTTTAGTCACGGGTTAGCGGAGCCAACCGTAAACAAACCGACGGAAGGCAACAGAAAACCACCGTCGTAACTTCTTTGTACAATCATGAATCGCCACAATTATAGAAATCACGACGAGTTCTAAATGTTATGTAGAGCCAGTCTTAACACATGGATGTGAATCATGGACAAATAGGACAACATACAAGAAAATCACTGGAGTCTGTAGAAATGTGGCTTTACATAAGAATGTTGAGAATAACTTAGACAGCTAAGAAGAGTAATGAAGAGGTTCTGAAAGAGGCCAAAGCAAAGAGAGAGCTAATTTCCAATATTAGGAAGAAACAATCATCATTTTTGGCCATGTAATGAGAAGAGAACAATTGGAATATATTGTACCAACTGAGAAGATTGAGGGACGAAAAGACATAGGGAAGCAAAGAGAAAAAAATACCAGACAGCTTAAGAGAATGACTCGGCAGAAGGTCAACATCAGAAATGATAAATAACTGTGGAGATCGAAAGTTGTAGAGAGACATGATCACCTACCCCAGCAGGCCAGGTACTTGATGATGATGATGATGATGATGATATATATATATATATATATATATATATATATATACATGTAATTTAAAAGGGAAAACGCTAGCTCGAATGTTTCTCTATTAAAACAACCCTCAGACAAAAATATGTTCGCAAACCAAGGTTCCACAATACAAGCAAGTGGGCCTACGATTTATGTTCGTATTGCAAATACGTTCACGTGCAATGAACCCCTTAGTTTTTTTTTTTTTTTTGTGTAGTGACATTCGTTCGTCCTGGAATTCAGTTCAGCGCAATCTAGCGTCCTGATGCACGCAATCGGTCGGAAAAGGGGAAAAAACGATTCGGAATTTGAGTGAAGTTCAGTCAGGGAAAATAGACAAACTTGTATGACCGACCTATGCTTGGAATATATGTTGGAATGTATAAGGAATATAGTTGCCAGTCAGTTTTACAGATAATTTAACCAACAACTTTAATAACTTTAAAGTCATCAACTTAATAATCAATCATTCATTTATCTAAACAAACGTCCAGCCATATAGTTTTAAAGAGTGTAATAATCTTCATGGATATGATTCATTTGTCACTTGGCTTTAGTGAATCATTAAACACGAAACAGGTTTTTTTGCGCCTTTTATTTTAAAAGTGACAATCGACACACGGTCATGTGGAAGAGAGGTAACTATTATGATAAGGAAAATAATTGTCGATGTATATACAAAACACAAA
Source organism: Megaustenia siamemsis (assembly GCA_032433765.1). NCBI lineage: Eukaryota > Metazoa > Mollusca > Gastropoda > Stylommatophora > Ariophantidae > Megaustenia > Megaustenia siamemsis. The sequence goes on from JAVIAB010000092.1 coordinate 104,585,143, forward strand.
TCAGGCATTGCAAAAATAATAAATGTAAAAAAAAAAAGCAAATTATACAAATTAGATCAAATAATAAGGTCACAAGCGCTTGTGTTTTTCTTAACTCTTTCAGTACGGTATATTAATAACAGTTTTGTGGTAGAGGTTTCAGAGACGACATTTTTCATGTTTTAAATATTAATCTACATGTCTAAATCTAACCCTTAACATAGTAGATATGAATTTTTAGATAATTAAACAAGGAATTATATTTCACCAATACCAAGATGATACAAGACTTATAAAGAGCATATTTTGATGACAGTTCACAGTAATAAAATTGAGAGTGACGCACTGTGCGGCTACACGTACGTGACAGAAATCGGCTTTACGCATGGTGCTTCGAAACGTATGGAACAAAACAATAATAGGACTAGTCTTCGCAGAGAGAGCTTAATTCCCTTATTTTCATAAAATAATGTATAGATTTGTGTTTTTAGACTTGCACTTTTTGCCTTCACTAAAATTACTTTGCCCCGTCGACAGAGTTGTTTTATTTTCTTGGTCATACACTTTAAACTGTAGCTTGTGGGACAGGAGAATAGAGATGGAGATTGATTTAGTCTAGACCTGAGATAAAGACGTCGACCTCTGAACAACAATTCAAATTTCGCTACAACAGGAGATATGGACAAGTATATATTATATCAAATACTATGCTAGGCAGCGAGTAAAGTTGCAAAGAACATAATAATAAACATAAAATAGAAAATTAGTTCTATTAGTTTAGTTGCTCCATACTATTGTATGTTTGTTTTACTCGCTACCATCTCTTTCCATCGCAGTTTATGTTAGGTTTTCACGCATAATACTGTCCCAGGAAAAAAAATGTCACGTACAGCTACGACTTCCCCATAAGTTAAAATCTGGTAAACTCTAGTAAACACAAAAGAAAACTTTACATTTTATGTGCGTGCATTTTAAACACTTACTATCACCATATATATATATATATATATATATATATATATATATATATATATATATATATAACGATAGTAAGTGTGTATCATTTGATACTCACTTATACTATAACATTTAAAATCGCTTCTTTTTTTAACCTCCTTGCGTATTTTTTTAAACCTCTTCAATTGTGCTGTTGTAAAGAAAATAATAAAATGTAAATTACAGATATGTATATTGTATTTGAGCCGCGATAGCTCAGTGGTTAGTGAACTGGACTACAAGGGACAAGAGACCGGGTTCGATCCCAACCGACGGCTCTCGGGTTCACCCAGCCTTAAATGGGTACCGGATTTTTTCTGGGAAAGTAAAGCGGCACGGGCGTAATACCGACCACATTACCCCAAAAATCATGTGCTGAAGGTCTGTAAAATGTATGTCACTAACACCATTTTCCCTATACGCCACTTGGCGTGACGGGGCTCTTTACTTTTTACTCATATTGTATTTATTAATGTAAAAAATTAACATGCATTGTATGTAGCACTAAATTATTAGAGAGACAAGACAAACAACTATGTTTCGGCAAAAGCTTTTTAAAGTATAAAACAAAAATACTGAACGTTTAAGACGTTAGCAAATGGTATTCTAACACAAACAAAGAAATATAAAAATACAGAAGCCAGCACTGATCGTGAAAAATGACGGAAAGAAACGTTGGCCATGAATAACATAGCTGTTGGTAACTAGGGCAGGTAGGATTTATCTAAACCCAAATGAGCCAAACAGTGAAAAATTTGAAAGGGGTTTTATGAGAATAGATCAAAGATGTCATATAGGGTACTGTGAAAGAGAGAAAAAAAAAGGAAAGAGGGAGAACCCGGGTTTGGCAAGGGCAAAGATGAGCAGGAGAGGTTAGATAGCGCATAGAGGATTGAAAATAGGACACAGGATAAAATGGGAGAGGAGACTAGGGATTAAACGAAAAAGTGAAATGAGTTCACACCTCTAAAATGGAGAGTGCCAAAAAGGGCTATGATATCAGTAACTCAGACATCCTCAGAGCCTGGCGATCTGAAATGAGCGGAGACAAGAGTTCCAGAATCGCGTTCTATGTTATACAAGTGTTCACGGAACCTACCCCCTTAGCGTCGGCATATCTGGCCTATATATGGCTTTAGACAGCGTTTGTAGATGATGGTGTATAGAAGGTTACGGGATATACAAGTGAAGACTTCCTGGATACTAAAGGGGCCATTTGGGAACAGGACATGGTGAGCGTGTGGTACGAAAGGCCACGTACTGCATGATCTTTTGCAGCGGGTGGTGCTCCTAAGGTTCTAGTTGGTGTTATGAAGGCAGTTCCTAACCAAAATGTCCCGAAAGTACCAGTTGCGGTCACAAGCCACCAATACTGAGTCACTTAAATAATAAAAGGCAAATTCGGAGTGGAGAATTGATTTAATGTCGTTTCAGGATCCGGAGAGCAGTCAAATTGTGAGTGTGGTGAGTAAGAGAGAACAGTTCTGTTCGAAGGAGTGCTGTTGGTGAGAGTAAGAGCCAGAGTGCGGTTAATAGGGAAAACTTTTTGGAGAGCAGATTGCAGTACTGAATCCATGTACTGACGGCTATGAAAGAATTCCAACAGTAAAACTTGTAGCGGGCAGTGCCCCGCGGATTCTTGCCTGGGTTATGAAGGTGGCAACTACTACAGACGCACCACGTTCTATTCCCAAATAGCCCCTTTGATATCTTGAAGGCTTCACTTATATATCCCGTAACCTTATATACAATACCATCTGCCACCGCTGTTTAAAGACGCATATTGGATGAAAAGGCCGACGCTAAAGTGAGAGGGTTCGTGAAAACTTGTATAACGCAAGTCTGGTACATCCTGCCTCTCCCCTTTCAGAACAACAGGCTCCGAGGACTTCCGGCTTACTGGTATTGTCTCTTTTTGCTCTGATACCTACTGTTGGTTTGCTTTGGAGAACCGACTCGTAGCCAATTATGACAATATCCGTCCTAGAGGTGTAAACTCCTTTCACTCTTTCATTTAATCGCTGGTCCCCTCCCCAATTCTTTCATGTGTTCTATTTTTATTCCTGCATCATCATCATCATCATCATTGAGTTCCTTCTCCGCAACGAAGGTTGGCTACCATGGATCGCCATTCTACTCTGTTTCTTGTTTTGATGGTGCAGGCTGTCATAGATTAACTTGTCTAACTTTTGATGTTACTCGTCCATTTTAGTCTTGGTCTGCCTCTGCCTCTTTTACCTTGTATTGTCCCTTCCAATATTACTTTTAGTAGGCTGTTGTGTCTTTTAACATGCCCCAAAAATTTATTTTGTCTTAATTGTATTTAGTAGTTCTCTTTTTATTTTCAGTTGTTTTAAAACTTCATCGTTTGTTATCTTTTGTTTCCATCCAATTCTACCTATTCTTCTATAAATCCACATTTCAAAGGCTTCAATTTTCTGTTCTGTTTTCTTGTCTAATGTCCATGTTTCTGAACCGTACAGGAATATTGAGAAGATGTAACATTTTGCCATTCTTAGCTTCAGCCCTGTTGATATTTGTTTTGTTGTTAGTATATTTTCCATGGCATTAAAATTACTTTTTGCCATACCTATTCTTTTGTTTATTTCAATGTTACATTTTACATCACTGGTTATATTCCTGCATACGCTACTTTAATTACCTTTTCTACCCTTCTTCGCCCTTGCCACCTCTGGCTTTCCCTCATTCTCTCTTTCACCGTAACCTATAGGATACCTATTTTAATCCAACCTCATCAGACCCCCGTCCTAATGTTTCACTGTTTGGCTCCGTTTGATCGAATTAAATCTTACCTGCCCTATTGTTCATTAACCATGTAAGCAACAGCTGCGTAAATTCTGGCTACCATTTCTTTCTGCCATTTTTCAGATCAGTGTTAGCTTATGTGTTTATATTTCTTTGTCTTTTTTAGTATACTATTTTCCTAATCTGCTGATCTTTGTGTATTTTTATTTTGTACCTGATAAAGGCGTTTGCCGAAACGTCGCTGTTTGCTCCGTCTCTCTAATAATTAAGCCACTAGATACTATTCTTGTTTATTTTACATGTTCTCTTCTGACCTCACAACCCTGTATAGTATTTGATATTTTATATATTGTTGATATGTGCTTATCAGTATTTATTAATGTGCAGTATGTTAACGATATTTTGAATGTATTTGGTGAACCGCTGCAGATTTATCTGATTTGGCTTTCGAAGAGCAAGACATTCGATGTTTGTCTCCAGCACTATTATCTTTTTAAGCCTTTTACTTTTAGTTTTGCCTTGATACATAATGGATTATTGGGATCAATATGTTGGTATAGTACGTCAAATTGTTCAACCCCTGTGTGATATCAGTGCTAAAATAAAAATGTGAAAGTTGGAAATCCACCCAGACTTTCGATAGACAATTGTATACCGTTAAAAACAAATGTCGACGTAGGATCTCAAACATAAGCTGGAGAGAATACATTTCAAACGAACTGTAATGAGATGGATTTAAACAAGAATACGTGCCGAACTTTATAAGAAGAAGGCGCTGGAAATACATTGATCATCTGCTGCGAATGAAAGAAGAAAGACTCTCTCACCATGCAATTATGTGAAAACCATCTGATAAAAGAAAAGCAGGCACACCAAGATAATCGTTATGCATGCAGAACAATTGCTATTGAAGGTTCAAACATGGACTAAGGATTTAAGCAAGAACTAGCAGAAAAACATCGATCATGGAGAACCATAAACTTCCTCCCTATTTATGTCTACCCGAAATAAATGAATGAATGTCAGGTGCTCAATCTCTAGTTTTTATAATCCACAGGCCGCTTAGTCTACCTTTCCTTCTTTTCTCGTATATCCTCAGTATTAATGTACTCTGGAGGTTATCATGCGTTGTTGAGTTACATATCCAAATCTATTAGTCTGTTGCATGTTCATTCAATACGACACGGATATAACCACTGCCTCTTTTATTTATATTACTTTTGTGATTGTCTTATCTTCAAGATAATCTTGATCTTCCAGCATTCTTCGCATTTATATCCTTTGTTTATAAGTAAAAGTAAAGTACCACGGTCACGCTAAGTGGCGTTTAGTGAATATGGTGTTAGTGACCATAAATTGTACATACCTTCGGCACATGATTTTTGGGGTAATGTGGTCGGCCTTACGTCCATGCCGCTTTACTTTCCCAGAAAAAAAAAAAATCCGCTACCCATTAAAGGCTGGATGAACCGGAATCCGTCAGTTGGGATCGAACCATACCTCTTGTCCTTTGTAGTCCAGTTCACTAGCCACTGAGCTATCGCAGCTCCCATATCCTATGTTTATAGTGACGTATTCGCTTTTTAGTGTTTATGTATGGAATTGGTGATAGAGTGCTTTTGGGGGTGGGGGGTGGGGGGTGTGGAGGTGGGAGGGGTGAGAGATAATATGTGTTGTATCTTAGCCAGGTACTATTAGCTGGCACTGGTATTTCTTGTAGTTATAATTGTTTAAACTAAATATATATATTTATATTATTTGTGTACGTTTATAGCGGTTGAAATATATATATATATATATATATATCTGCGATCAGGACTCAATCCGAGTAGGGTTCCAGACTCTCACATGAAGACAGCTGCCTGTTTAAGTGAATTGATCGACCCCACAGACAGAACATCATAATTATTGTCTGTTAGAAATGAACAGATATGAACAAATACAGATATGAACAAATACAGAAATGAACAAATACAGATGTCTGTTTTATTTTATTTTATTTTCAGAGTTATGTAACCACTTTGATACCAATGAAACATAGGACTCGACTATACATTGTACATGATTTAAAGATCAGCAACTATGCCTCAATGGAATAAAAGACTAGTTCCCATAACACCCGTCTTTCCCACATTTAATAGGCACGTGCTGCAACAGTCACTCTCCACTAATTTCTATTTTTGGCTGTCTTCTTGAGATCTGTTCAGGAGACTCGGATTTCTCCTAATTCGACTTCTACTTTTATTATCGATATCTGATTCGCCCTTACTTCTGGCTGTACTCTTCACTTTTACTTCCAATCAAGCTCATGTCTAGTTACATTGTCGGACTGTTTCCCCGAGGGAATGCCATCTTTTTACTTTTTGTATTTTCCCCCCGTTAAACTCCATTAGCTTGAAAGAAATTGGATAAAATGCCGTTTGCTGCTGAAAATAGAAAATGTGTTTTTGAAAGTGGTTTAATGTCTGAGAACGCCAGTAGCGTAGTGGTTAGAGCAATGGATTAGTGTAAATATGATCTCGTTCAATCCTGCCTTGAAACTGTCAAGTGGACTCAGATGAAAAAAAGACTCTGACTGGCTTATTGTAATGTTTTGACATTGAGGAAGATTACTGAGGCTGCCTTCATTTTGTGATGTTTTAGTCTAGTACGATAAAAGTATCAGCCACCAGTGAACGAAAGAGATGTGACAAAGGATGCCGCTGAATATGGCACACACAACCAAAGTTAGAAAGGAATATTTTGCCCCGGCATCACTGCAAACGAATTAAAATCAATAATTGCTCAACCGCCCGGGCCAGTGGAATCATCCAAATTAATATATCATCTCCCAAGCAAAGAAAGGTAGCAGTAGTCCCCATCATAACAGTCTCAGGACACGCCAAAAGACATAAGGCGAAACCACACAGAATGTGAACCCAACTGTCTGTTCCAAGTCATACGAGATCATAGTTCATTGTAAACAATCGGAATATATTCACGACTAAAACGGATGAAACGCACAGCTCACGGTGTGCACAGAGCACTTAACTCAATAGCTCCTGCAACAAAGCGGATTAGAGTTATGTATGGACTATATATACCAAATTAACCACGACAAAGTATTACATCAAGATCTATAGTATCATAAGAAGTGTAAATAAAGCAATCATTTATTATTTTTATTACTCAGGGCTTAATAACACAATGTAGTGGTGGTGGCCAAGTGGTTAGACTGGTTGATTCTCTCTGGTGGATGCAGTTAGGGTCAAAATGTGTTATTTTTTCTCACATCTTGAATTATCCCATTGTTGTCATTACATGCCTTGCTTCTCCATCCATTTCATTTAGGGAGTCTAAGCCTGCTATCTTTGCCTCTCTTCTCAGTATTCTTCTCAAGGTGTCCTTTGAGGTTAGCCTATCTTTTTCTCATTATTTCTGAATTTTAGGATTTGCTTTGTGACAGGTTATTATCTTATTATTATATGCTCAATATATTCCTACTTTAGCTTTCTGATTATAGATGCGATTTTTATTTTTTTTTTCCTGCATTGCCATTTCTCTTTTTTTTCCTGCATAGATTTTCCATTGCAAACAAAGTATTTTCCTGATACATTTCTTTCTACTGAATGTGAAATTAATACCCTAAACATCCTCTATTACGTGGCAAGTACACTGGAAATGATGCTTTTACTTTCAGTCCATCATTTAACTTCTGGAGACCCCAGATAGGCAGACATAGATAGCTTTTAATAATAAAGATAATGAAATAAATGAGCACAAAATTGAATAAATTCACAACCAGTGATACAGATATCGGGGATAACAAAAATAATAACTAGACTATAAAATATAATACATTATTATTATAGGTATATGTTCTTTTATGAGTTTATACTCAAGCTTTTATTTAATATGTTATAATGAACTATTTTATTGTTTATTCATATACAATGAAAATAAATGACATACTTGTACAGACTCTATAAATCTATAAAAACTTTGGTAGTGTATCTCCAAGGAAAAAATTGTTTTAGTACTCTTAGCAAATAAACAGCCTTGCTCAAAAGTGATATGGTAATCGGTCTAAAAAATAAATCTGATATATTATTTATATATAAACAAAGATATATACACAGAAAATATATGTCACCTGCTAGATGTGTACAGCTATAATGATACAACACTGCTATGGCAAGTTGGATGTGTTGGACCGAGAGGCTCGTATATCACAACTTGATGTAAAAAAGAACAAAACTCATCGTTATCAACTGTAAAGACAAACAATGAAGAGGATTATTTCATGGCTCTCAGTATAGAATTTCTTATAATTCGCTCTGGTATTCTGTTCCGTCTATTGCTTTCGCCTATTCTTCATCACTTACATTCTCTCTTTAACTCCAAATTTGAAAGTGAAAAAAATCCAACAAACTAATTGAACAAAGAAGGCCCTAGGGCTTTTATCTAAAATTCTGAGTTAATGCCATCCTGACAATGTCATGCCCCTGGATCAAGCGAGACACAGACAAGAGAATTAAACTGACACTGAACAACTCCCCATTGTTGTCAATAAATCCATTTTCACGTCACCTTCACGTTACAGCTACAATACATACTCACGGAAACAAGTGCAACATTAATAGCTTATTCATATCTTGAACGAAATGGAATACAACTTTGTGCACATTTCAGTGTGGTTGGTGTACCCTTACCCCTGCTGTTACCATCAGAGTATATATAGGATTCACTTTCGTCACATTTCAGGAAGATAATTCTTCGCTATGAAGATTCGTGTAAAATATTAATATATATGTATATATATAATGTTGTTCTTTCCTTTCTCATTTTTCCTTTCAGCGTCTAGGGGAGATACGAAGTGTGTTCAAATGAAACCTGCCCAAGCTGCACTTGATGGATATATTTAGGATGCAATATGATGCCACATCTAACTTAATAAGTACACGTCAATGTGCAATTGTGCATGTATTCATTCTCCGCGTTGTGTTAATTGGTTTTGCTGCAGACTTTTGGAAAATTGGCTGGTGTGATACGGAATTCGCCCAAGGTAGATTAGTAAACGGTGATATCATTCCTAACAGCGGAAGCATTCATCGCTGAATGCAAGTTGTGTTTGGTAACAACGGTGTGTTTAAAGGATGCAGTAAAGGACCGGGCATGAATGTTTATAGAAAAACGTGAGTTAACGAAAGTTCTTCCGCGAGCCATCGCCGACTGGTGGACTGTCATCGTTCACGGAGCGGATGAATTCGCTGTGTCACTTGGGACAGTTCAAATAGTAATTAGGAAATAATTGAATTAGCCGAGGTATGCTGACAGTTATTTAAATGTTGCTCTCATTAGTCTCAGTCCTACTGCTTCCCATTCTATTAGTGTCTTCTGTGCAATCCTTGATAGCATAATAGCCACCCCTTCACTATGTTGTGCTCCAGGTTCCCGGTGTCCTGATGATAACATCATCTCTCCTGTATTTAGTTTTATTTTAACCGTTCCTAGCCATCTTGTTTCACACATTCCCAGAATATCTATCTTGTAGTTTGACATTTCTGCTGCTACCTGTGCAGCTTTTCCTTGTTCGTTTAGAGTACGAACATTGCAGGTGCCAATTCTGGAGGATTTCCTGGTAGACAAAGGGTGAGTCGGCAACCCGGACTCCTTGCGGCTTTCTCTGGTTTGCGTCATACGTCTCTTAGACAGAGAGCCCTTCTCTTTCCTGGATGGCGGATTAACTTTTTCTCTCTTTGACTTGTCCATGTTTTTGAAGTTTTTTCGGCTTATTTTTTTTTACAGTATGGGATAGCCAGTCCCATGCCCAACCCTCCTTTCCCGCCTCTTACGAACATGCCTGGTAGGGTACAGCGCCGCTATTCTTTACTCCCCTTTCGGGCCCGGTAGCGCACGGGCGGAACATATCAATGCCTTTATTAAAGATAAGAAAGGAAATCTGCTTAGTAATATAAGGGAACAAATGGAGAGATGGAAAGAACACTTTGAAGAACTTTTGAACAGACGCGGCTTAAATAATCCTCCAGATATACTACCAGCAGAAGAATAGTTGCACGTTAACGGTGGAAAACCAAGCATAGAAGAAATAATGAAAGCCATAAAACTATTTAAAAATGGTAAAGCCACAGGACCAGATGAAATTCCTTCAGAAGCCATCAAAGCAGATAATAACACCTCTACCAAGATGCTACATAATCTATTAAATAAAATTGGGAGAGGGAAGAAATACCTAAAGACTGGAAAGAAGGTTATATGATCAAACTACCAAAGAAAGGAAGTTTACAGGAGTGCACAAATTATAGGGGAATTATGCTAATCTCAGTGCCAGGAAACATATTAAGCAGAATCATTCTGGAGAGACTAAAAGAGGCCATAGACAAACATTTGAGAGATGAACAAGCAGGTTTTAGGAAGAACAGATCATGTGCTGATCAAATAACTACTCTACGTATAATAGTTGAACAAAGTTTAGAACTAAAATCCCCACTTTATATTGGATTCATAGATTACGAAAAGGCATTTGATAGTTTAGACAGAAGAATGCTTTGGAAGTTGCTGAGTCATTACGAAATCCCCATAAAGTTGATTAACCTGATAAAAACAATGTATGAAGGAACGAAATGTAGCGTGGTGGATGAAGGACAGATTACAGAAGCATTTGAAATAAGAACAGGAGTAAGGCAGGGATGCCTTCTGTCACCATTTCACTTTCTACTGGCCATAGATTGGATTATCAAAAATAACTCAAAACAACAGAAATGGGATCCAGTGGTCACTGACCAAACAACTTGATGATTTAGACTTTGCTGATGACATAGCTCTCCTATCACACAGCCATCAAAAGATGCAGGATAAAATTAGCATACTTGATGAGAGATCACAACAGCTAGGACTGAAGATTAATAGAGATAAGACCAACATTATGAGAATTAATACAGTTGGCAATAACCAAATAAAACTAGGAGAATTACCTCTATTAGATGTACAATCTTACATATATCTGGGCAGTAATATAGATAAAGAGGGAGGAACAGAAAATTATACCAAAATAAGGATATCAAAAGCAAGAGGAGCTTTCATTGCACTGGGAAACATATGGAAATCCAACGAAATTAGGTTAAATATAAAAATAAAAATTTTCAACTCAAATGTTAAGGCAGTCCTATTATATGACTGTGAAACATGGAGAACAACAAAATTGACAATCACGAAGATACAGACTTTCATTAATGGATGCTTACGCAGGATAAAAGGATGGAAATGACAGGACAAAATCACTAACATAGAATTATGGAAATGTACCAGTCAAACACAAGTGGATAAAGAGATACAGCGAAGACGATGGCGCTGGATAGGACACACATTACGGAAGCCAACTGAGAGTATTACACAGCAGGCCCTTTTTTGGAATCCACAAGGAAAAGACAAAGAGGAAGACCAAGGAATTCTTGGAGAAGACAGATAGAAGCAGAGATGAAGATGATGGGGTAGACATGGAATGATCTTAAAAGAATGGCAAAAAACAGAACGACTTGGAAAATGTTTGTTGAAGACCTATGCTCCACTGGGAGCTAAAAAGGTAGAGTGAGTGTGTATGCTGACAGTTACTCTTTTCTTGTTCTGCTTTCTTGTTAATATGAAATCTCTTTGGCAGGTTGTGTCATTTTTGTATCAGACATATATGTGTGACTCTGTGTTTTGAAGAATGTGTTGATGATGAACTAATCGTTTTGGTTACATTTTTTAGCAGTCTGCTTCTATTTTCATTCCTTTCAGCTGTCTTATCGCGTAAAGGTCCCAGGATATCGCTGTTTTCATTGTTGCGTTTCCCGTGCCTTCCATTAAAATCCTCCATCACTAATATGCAGTCGTTTTTATCAATCTTGTTGACAATTTCATTGAGTGTCTCATATATTTCTTCACTGTCTTTTTTGCTGTTATTACATGATGTATGACATGAAGGGAACAGCTGGAATATATTATAACAAGTGGGAAAATTATAGGGACGAAGTGATAGATGAAGCAACGAGAAAAAGTTACCAGACAGCTTAAAAGAATGGTTTGGCAGAAGATCAAAAACAGAAATAATAAATATCTGTTGAGATTGAAAGTTGTGGAGAGATATGATCACCTACTTCAGCAGGCATTGTACTTGATAATGATGATGATGACACGACGTATAGATTTGTTTGTAAGTTGTTTTACGGTCACTTTCTGATAGTCTAGTTGTGGTTATTCTTTCTGAGTAATACTTTATTTCCAGAATATTCTTGTAGTGTTCTGGGTAGTGATAAAGCCCATTCCGTGTTTTGCTCTTTCTTTGATGCCGACTCCTGAGAATATCATCGTGTGGTTCATATGTGTTTTCTTTACGTGTCTTTTACTCTGGTGTCAGCTAATCCTATAATTAATTTCCCAGGAAATTGAGGATGCGTTTCAAGAAAAGAAACTGGTACTAGCAGCATGGATAGACCTAAAGAAAGCATTTGATAAGGTATGGAAGGAAGGGCTTTTGAAGAAACTGAGAAATTATGGAGTAAATGGCAGGATGTACAAATGGGTCAAAGCATACCTGCATAACAGGAGAGCCAGAGTGCAACTGGATGGTCTTAAGAGTAAGAAGGTCTTACTGCGCCAGGGCGTTCCACAGGGAGGGGTACTATCTCCAACACTTTTTCTGATCTACATCAATGACCTAGTTACTGAACTACCACATGGTATCAAAGTGGCAATGTATGCAGATGACTTGGTAATGTGGTGCACAGAGGAGTATGCAACAGTGGCCTCCAAATTGTTACAAAGAGCTATGAATGCACTGAATTCATGGACAAATAGATGGTGTATCAGCATCAATACAGACAAATGCAGTACTACACTTTTCACTCTTTCCCCAAAACAAAAAGCAGGAGCCATCTATATAAACAATGAGCCTGTGAAAGAAGACATACAGGCTACGTATCTCGGAGTTACATTTGATAACAAACTATCTTGGAAACAGCAGATAAATAAGGCAACCCAAAAAGCAAGGAGAAAATTGGCTATTCTAAGAAAGCTGTGTGGAACTACGTGGGGTGCGAGTGGGAAAATACTCAGTAAAGTTTACCAACAGAGTATACGCCCACATTTAGAATATGGATCATCTGCATGGTGTTCAGCATCAAACACCACACTTCAAGAACTGGATAAAGTACAAAACCAGGCACTTAGGGTCATCACAGGAGCAATGAAATCAACACCAATATTAGAGATGGAGAAATTGTGGAGGATACCAGCACTGAGAGAACGGAGGGACACAAAGGTGCTGATACAGGCAGAAAAATTTGCTTGCATGCCGAGACATCCAATGAAGGACCGATTCCAAAATCTTGCATTGGGACGACTTAAGAGAAGCAGTTTTATCCACCAAGCCAAGCGTATTAGTAGACAAACACCAGACATGCCAAGAGCTGTTAACCCCCTACTGCCCATACCAGAACAGACTCCCTGGACAGAGGAATCTGGATTATCAGTTCAAATACGGACAGAAGTGAAAGGAATAGTTGATAAAGAGGAACAGAATAGTCTACAGCGAAAAACAATAACTCTCAGTTTCCTGGATGAAGAATACCCACAAGACCTATGGATTCGTGTGTATACAGATGGATCAGCACAGAATGCAGTAAAAAATGGGGGAGCAGGTGCATATATAGAATACCCAAATAACACTAGGGATATGAATAAAATAGCAACAGGGAAATATTGTCACAATTATGATGCAGAAATACAAGCAATAAAGTTAGCAATAGAAAAACTGCTGAACATTAATCTTAGCCCGCAGCCTGTAGTGTTTTTGACAGATGCAAGATCAGTACTCCAGGCACTACAATCCAGAAATTACCACATCTGCAGACCTTATTGACTGAACTCTGCAAGCACCACAGGGTTGCCCTGCAGTGGATCCCATCTCACTGTGGAATACCAGGAAATGAGAAAGCAGATCAGTTGGCAAAGGAAGGTTCAACAGGCACACAACTAGATACACCTGTTACATACCATCATAAGAAACAGATAATCAAATCAATCAGAGGACCACAAGCCCAAATCAGGATGCCTTTTATAATATGAATAGATATGAACAAGTTATCATTATACGTCTCAGAACAGGACACAATCGACTCCATAGTCACATGTATACAAAATTCAAGATCGGCACCTCACTACTTGTACATGTGGACAGGCGCCCCAGACTGCTGAACACATACTTCAAGACTGCACTGAATATAGTAGACTGAGGAAAATCCATTGGCCCATAGATACAACACTACAGACAAAACTATATGGGCCACTGCAAGAATTACAAAAGACAGTAACATTTATACAGGAAACGACATTGCAGATATAGACAATGCTTCAGGCGAACGAAAGATAGATAGATAGATAGCTAATCCTATTATTTTGATTTTCCCTCTGTCATTTCTTCGATAAGTTATACTTACTTGTTCGTTTTTCCGCAAAAATCTATGGCTGCTTCTTTACATTTGACATATATCTCCATGTTCTGCAGTCTCCCTCAGCATAAAATGTTTATCCCTTATGAACTTGTAATGTATGTCGTAAGGTAAGAACTTTCTTCGAAAGGAATTGAGGAATTCAGCCATTTCGATGTTTCACCACGACGTGATTGCAGGTATCACTTGCAATCTTTTTTTTATGGTCTAATTGTCATTTCTAGATGTTTACACTAAAAAAAATACCTATTCGATCTTCTCTTTCTTTTTAAATAGAACACTCGCTACAATTTAAAAATCATATATACCAGTTACACACACTTTTATTTATAATGTTCAACTGATTGTATGAAAGAGTGTTCATGTAAGATTAATGTGAGTGAGTTAGAACGAGATTGAACACCAATCGCATTCTTGATTATTTGGTGGTAACATTTGGGACAGAAAAGAACCAACGTGCTGAGATATAAAGATTGTTTGCAAAGCTTTATTGAGATGATACTCAATCAGCGAAATAAACAGCAAATTAGAAAATCTGGCGTTAGATCTTACTCGTCGAGAAAAAAAATAAATACAGACAGTATAATATTCAAGTTGAAAATTATGTTAAAATCCGAAACAAAAGGCGCAAGAAGAAGCAATTGAGGCAAGGCACTACAATTACATCATATTCGTTATACAGTTGGATCTGTCTATCAAATATTGGCACATTCAGTCACGAGAGAAGTTATTCAGTAAAATAACAAACAGTATAAGAATTAATACATTACAAATTGCAATGACTGCTTTGTAACAACCATCGGTCAAAAACGGCAAATATTATATATATATATTATTATTATTATTATCATCATCATCACCATCATCAAGTACCGTGCTTGATGACGTAGGTGATCATGTCTCCATAACTTTCGATCTCGACAGCTATATATATTATTTCTGTTGTTGACATTCTGCCAAGCTATTCTCTTAATCTGTCTAGTATCTTTTCTCTTTGCTTCCCACTATCTCTTCATCACTTGATTTTTCCAGTTGATACAATATATTCCAGCTCTTCTCTTCCATCACAGGGCCAAAAAATGATAATTGTTTCTTCATATTATTAGAAATTAGCTCTCATTTTGAATTGGCGTCTTTCAGAACGTTTTTATTACTCTTCTTAGATGTCCATGGTGTTATCAACATTCATCTGTAAAACCACATTTCAACAGCCTCCAGTGATTTTCTTGTCTGTTGTCATATTGTCCATGATTCACATCCATATGTTAAGACTGGGTCTACATAACATTTAATACTCTTTTTTCTTGTTGTTCTAAAATGAAGGCAAAACCATTTGACACAGCAATAATACAGACATACTCACCTACTCAAGACTATACAGATGAAGAAATAGAAGCATACAATGAAGATCTAAATACAGTTATGAAGCAAGTGAAATCATCAGACATCTTGATTGTAATGGGTGACATGAACGCTAAAGTATGAAATGGTAAATATAAGAAAATTATAGGAAATCATGGTTTAGGAAAAAGGAATAACAGAGGAGAAAGATTAATACAATTTTGTGAAGAAAACAGGCTGGTCATATGTAGCACCTTCTTTAAACAAGAGAAAAGGAAATTATACACATGGAAAAGTCCTGGAGACAGGAAGAGGAATCAAATAGATTATATAATGATAAAGGACAGATTCCGGAACAGGTCAAGAAAGCCAAAACCTACCCAGGAGCAGATATTAATTCAGATCACAATCCTGTAATGATTAAAATGAAAATCGAATTAAAGAGAAACAAACGAAAAAACTAATTCAAAAACACGAATAGATATAACAGCGT
The DNA here is from genome assembly GCA_032433765.1 of Megaustenia siamemsis. NCBI lineage: Eukaryota > Metazoa > Mollusca > Gastropoda > Stylommatophora > Ariophantidae > Megaustenia > Megaustenia siamemsis. The sequence goes on from JAVIAB010000092.1 coordinate 104,601,208, forward strand.
TAAATCAGAAAGATGTAAAAGAAACTTATACTGTACAAGTGAAGAACACGTATCAGAAGCTGCTAGAAGAATGGATTGAGCAGTACAGAAGAGAAAATCCTGAGGAAAAAGTCACAACAAAATGACAATGCATAAACAACAGCATACAAGAATCCTGCAACACATCCTCAAAAAGGAAAGTAACAAAAAAAAATGTATAAATGACAAATCATAGAAACAAATGGAAGAAAGAAGACAAGCGAAAAACACTGCCAGATATAAGGATATTGACAATGAAATACGGAAAATGTGCAAAAAGGAAAAAGAAGACTGGCTCAACCAAAGATGTCTAGAACTCGAAACTATGGAAAGTAAACAAAACTTATTAAGAGAGATGTACACAGAAATAAAGAGAATGACTAATAAAGACAAAAAAGCTACAGGAAGAGGATGTATTGCAAACAAAAAGGAAAAACGCTAACAGACAAGAAAAATATAATAGATAGATGGCAGGAATATATAACAGAATTATTTCACGACGAAAGGGACAAAAAGCCATTTATAAAATGTACATACAACTATAAAATCCTAAAATCTGAAGTAGAAAAAGCTATAAAAATGAAAAAGGGAAAGTCAGCAGGACATGACAATATACATATAGAGATGATACATGCTCTGGAAGATTTTGGTATTAAATTGATCACACTGCAGTGGCGTATACTTAATATAAGCAAGGCAAGCATTGCATGCCTTCAAGAGTTGCGAAAATGATAACCAGTCAGTGATCTATCCCCCATCCAAACTTAGCCCTTGCAGCATTGCTCAAAAATATATTTTAAAATGTTTTTCTCACAAATCTGAATTTTTCCAAAAATTAGTGCTGGCAACACTGACGTTAAAAGACAATTGTATATGTCCAATCGTTTTTATGATAGTTGAACTAGCCCGCTCTGAAGCAATTTTGAAGTTGCTTTCGTTAAAATAGTCCCTTTACATATAAGCGCAGTGATATACTGTGTGTGTTTTATTAAATCCGTGTCTCCACAGTAAGCTTGCGATGAAAAAAAAATAAATACATTTTATGATTCAATCACTATTATAACAATTTAGCACTGGCAAATAATAAATTGATTGATGAACATTTATTTACTGGTGTGAAACAGTGCAATTTCTATGTTCTAGTACTTTTATTTGAATGTTAAACTAATGATAACAATGCAAGCAATTATAATCTTGAATGCCTACACACACACTTGTTTAGTAAACCATTTCTGGTAATTTTTGGTACACGTCACGTGATTTTACTCAACACACACGCACATTTACACAATGATGTGGTTTCGATTTCAAACCTTCAGAATTCAAAACTTCAAACGTGATTTTAATCAGCTGATATTTAATATGTTGTGTTTGTACAGAAACATGTTGTATTGCTATTGTTAATTACTAAACTTAGTATATTTGTTTACTGTGGTTATTATGGCTGATTCTATTAATGATGTTGTAGATTTATTTGAGCGACCGTTTCAATCGCGAACATTTAATGAAAAATTGGACTTGGTAAAAAAGGGCAGACCGATTCCTGCATTAAGCAGTTTGAAACGAGAAGGAACAAAATGTGTCCGTTCATTTAGCAATGATTTATATAAGAAAGTCGTTTGGCTTTGTGGTTCGGAATCATTATGTAAGTTATTTTGCTGGCCATGTATATTGTTTGTAAATGACACTTCGCCTTGGAACAGCAGACAACGCGGGTATTCTGATTTAAATAATTTACATAACGCTATTTCAAGACACGAAAAGTCTGAAAGTCATATTCACGCTTGGATAGCGTTACAAGTGTTTGGCTCCAGCAGAATTGATGTTCAATTGGATTTTCAGAAAAAAGAAAGTATAATGAAACACAATGAAACAGTTAAAGAAAATCGAGAAATCCTAAAGAGGTTAATTGCTGTTACTTGTTTTTTAGGAAAACAAGAATTAGCTTTTCGTGGTCTCAGCGAGGGGAGTGATTCCACTAATCGTGGGAACTACATTGAAGCTTTAAATTTATTAGCAGAATTTGATGAAAAATTGCATCAGCATCTCATGACGTCAAATATATTCACGGGTCTTTCCCCATTAATACAGAACGATATTATCCAAAGTGTGAACAATGTAATAACTGCAGAAGTGAAATTTCAGATTCAATCGTCCAGATTTGTCGCCATCCTAATTGACGAGACCTCTGATGTAACAAACTTGTCTCAGCTGTCAGTTGTTTTTAGATATATTTATAATGGTAATATTTACGAAAGATTTATTGGCTTTCATGACGTTAGCTCTGACAGATCTGCACAAGCATTGTCAAAACTGGCTTTAGACAGTCTTGATCAATTTGACTGTAGAGAAAAACTAGTAGCACAAACTTATGATGGTGCAGCAGTAATGGCAGGCCAATTGAATGGTGTGCAGACGAGAGTTAGGGAAGTTGTTTCTCAGGCATTATTCATCCATTGCTATGCACACAAACTTAATTTAGTACTGTCTCAAGCTGTCTCATGCATAAGTGCGTGTAGAATATTCTTTTCGTCACTTAGCAGTTTTGCTTCATTTTTTACTCATTCAGCAAAGAGAACACATTTGTTGGACACCATAGTGAAAAAACGGTTTCCCAAGCTGGCGGCAACCAGATGGAATTATTCCAGTCGTTTAGTACAGACTGTTTCTGAATATCATAATGAATTAATAGATTTATTTGAATGCATTTTGGAACGACCTGGTGATTGGGATCACGCAACAATTAATGAAGCAGTTGGATTTCTGTCAAACCTAGGAGATTTGAATTCAATTTCCTTTTGGCTGTGTTCACCGATATTTTTTCGATGACAGATGTTGTATTTAATATCCTTCAGTCAAATTCACTGGACATCACATATTGCTCTAGAGAGATAGTTGAGTTAAAAGAAGAATTGTTCACAATGCGCAATACTGGCTTTGATTCAATTTGGGCCAAAATAGAGTTCAAGTGTGGTCCTCCAACAAAGAGAAGAAAGCGAGAATCCTCAGTTATCCTAAAGGATGAGTACAGAAGGCTGTATTGTGAAATTCATGATACGGTAAACTGCCAGTTACAAAGCCGGTTTGATTCTCTGTCAGATTTGTCATTTCTTGAAATTTTTGACTAAGAAATTTTTAACATTTTCAAAAGAGTTTCCAGAAGAGCAGTTTTCCAAACTGAACGGAATATATGGGAAATATTTTGATATAGTAAGACTGAGATATGAAATTAAAGGCAATGTTTGTATCCCAACACTTTAAAGAAATGTATGTGTCCGACATTCATAGATTTCTTTTGAACAAAGGACTTCACAGTGGTCTTCCAGAACTTCATAAACTTTGTGAATTAATATTGACAATTCCTGCATCGTCGTCTTCAGTGGAACGTTCGTTTTCTGCATTAAAACGCATTAAAAATTTCATAAGGAACTCGCAGGGGCAATGTCGTCTTTCTGCTCTATCAATGATGTCAATTGAAAAAGACCTTCTTGTAGAGATGAAAGGCAATGATGACTTTTATAACAAAGTAACAGAGGACTTTAGCAGAAAGAGCCGCAGAATAGAACTGAACTTCAAATAACTGGGTGAGTAGAAAATTATCATTTTTTAAAAGTTGCATGCTCTCTTTCAGACCCCAGGATACGCCACTGGATCACAGATATATGCAATGACATATACCATACAGGATACATACCAAACGAACTAAAATAATCAACTTTCATTGCACTGCCTAAAAAGAATGGTGCAGTTAAATGCAATGATTTTAGAACAATAAGCCTATTGAGCGAGGTAACAAAAATTTTACTAAAAGTTATACAGGGAAGGATTCTGAATAAAATCAATACTGAATTAGATGAACAGCAATTTGGATTCAAGAAAAACAGTGGCACAAAAGAAGCCATATTTAGCATGAAAACATTGATTGAAAAGTACATAGAAGTAAGCAAACCAATATATGCCTGCTTCATAGACTACACAAAAGCTTTCAATAGAATACATCTTGATCAACTTATAGACTGCCGAAAGGATATAAATCTAAACGACACAGACATACGAAAAATACATTAATTTGTAATGGGAGCAAACAGCAATACTAAAATATAGCAAGGAGAACTCTACACCCATGGATATAAAAAGAGGAGTAAGACAAGGATGCAACCTATCATCAAGCTTGTTCAATCTATACACTGAGCAAATCTTTAAAAACATCATAGAGATGCCAGGCCTAAACATTAATGGGAAGATGATCAATAACCTGAGATATGCTGATGATACTGTTCTACTAGCAGAAAATCCTAACGACCGATAACAATTGCTTAATGTGATAAACATAACAAGCAAAAAATATGGACTAGATATGAATATAAAAAAAAAAAACTAAAACTATGATCATAAACAGAGAAAATTCTCAAGACCTACAAATAAATATCACAGTTGAAGGAATACATTATGAGACGGTTCAAAGCTACAACTACCTGGGACATACTATAACCAATGATGGAAAATGTAAAATCGAAATAAACAAAAGAATAGGTATAGCAAAAAGCAATTTTAATGCCATGAAAAATATACTAACAACAAAACAAATAACAGCAGAGCTGAAACTAAGAATAGCAAAATGTTACATCTTTTCAATATTCCTGTATGGTGCAGAAACATGGACATTAGAAAAGAAAACAGAACAGCAAATTGAAGCCTTTGAAATGTGGATAAATAGAAGAATAGGTAGAATTGGATGGAAAGAAAAGAAACAAACTATGAAGTTTTAAAACAACTAAACATAAAAAGAGAACTACTAAACACAATTAGAACAAGACAAATGAAATTATTTTTGGGGCATGTTTAAAGACACTACAGCCTACTAAAAGTAATATTGGAAGGGACAATACAAGGTAAAAGAGGCAGAGGCAGACCAAGACTAACATGAACGTAACATCAAAAGATGGAGAAGCTAATCTATGACAACCTGCACCATCAAAGCAAGAAACAGAGTTGAACGGCGATCCATGGTAGCCAACCTTAGCTACGGAGACGGCACTTGATGATGACGATTTTATATATATATATATATATATATATATATATATATATATATATATATATATATATATATATATGTATGTATGTGTGTGTGTGTGTGTGTGACTACCATTGGCACATTAACTGAGCAAAGTGATCGACACTACGCTTACACTATCTTTCGTTTCACTAAAAAATACACTACGCTAACACTATATTTCGCTCCAGAGAATAAAATAAAATCCATACCCATTTAGGGCTTGACATACTAGAAGTCGTTGATCAAGATTGAACTCGACTTCCTGTCAGTTGACGGACTGTTCACTAACAACTGCCCTACCACGATTCCTTTCTTGGTCAGGCTAATGTAATTTTACCCGTTGCATTCAGGATGCAAATAATGATAACTTTCTTGTTTCCGAAATCTTACCAAGGGAAGACAATCTCTGAATACGCGATGAGTGACAATTATAAGGCTCAAGCTGTTTTTTCAGACTGATTTCAAGGGTCGGTAATTCAGAAAAGCTGGCCTGTATTGATTAATGTCTGACCCAAGCAATCATGTGTATATTTTTAGCTGCATTTGTCCATTCCGTTGACCTTTCATGAAAATCATCGGCCACTGGACACTTTCTTTTGTCAAGTGCATCCGACATCTCTATTAGAAAATTACATGCGTGATCGGGACGTTGGTACGTGTTTGTGTCAATGTTCAAAACTATGTAATGCTGATTGTTACGTTCTTTCCCTTCCCACCCTAAGCCTTACCAATAATTCTGAGCTCCGTAATATACATATAATAGATCAATCTGGTTGAGTAGAGTTCGTATTCAATACAGTAAATAGATAAATGATGCCACGCAATTTATAAAGCAATAAAGCAGTAAAAGTTACAAATAACACGTAAAAGGCCATAAGCATTTGGAAGTCAGGAGTGGAGTCAATGATTTCCTCGCTGGAATTGCTTTCACCATTATTTTTTCCGCTGTTAGAATGGAGACAATGAAGCCGAGACTGAATCCACGTTAATTTTGTTGTTATATCAATGTTTTCATTTCGGTACTGACCTTCCTTGAAGTAGAGTACATTTTCATGGAACAATTTTGGGTAGCATTATTTTTTCGTATTCTTTATTAATATCCGTTCAAAATATTATGGAAAAGCTAAAAATGATGAAAGAAATAGTTAACGCAATTCAGGAGGATAATTGAGGGTTTTTTTTTCTGACAGATTGGGAGTTCTGACACACACGCATTAGTTTACTGAATGTCATCTGGAATGGAAAATACAAACCAGGAGTGTGAAAGTTGACTGACAACATGAAGGGATAGGATGTTCTGTGTGTACCATCGAGTTAAGAGAGAGAGAGAGAGTGAAACGCTGCTCCATAGTTTATCTTCGATGCAGAGAAGGGACTAGACAGTGAAACAAATAAAGCTATATATCTCAAATCATATGTAAGTAACTAACTATATAATTAGAGTAATGGGCCGCTTGTTTTTGTTATAAAATAATGGGACACATAAGTAAATAGCATGCAAAATGAGACACTTAATTACAGTAATTTGCTACTTATGTGTTATAGAAATGAGCTACTTTAAAAATAACGTAATGATATATTATATTTATAAAATTAATGAGAAAATAAAATAATTATAATAATCAGTCGGTCATATTATAAAATAACGAAATGTTACAAAAATAAACATAGTTCCTGTTAATTTGTAAATTGTCTGGTACACAAGAGAAATTGCTGGGATTGACATTCTGATAATGTGACTGCACGCACAACTACTAAATACTGAACATTCCTAAACCTAACGAACAGGAACAGCAAGTAATACCATAACAACATTAGTTTATCTATAACATGAGCCTTCATTTCCATTTTAGCTCATGTTATGTATTACACGTGTATTATTTAGATTAACCTTTTAATGGTAGGGCCATTATACCGAGTAAAGACTGGGATAAAGCTATCATCATCAGCAAGTACCAGGCATGCTGGTGTAGGTGATCATGTCTCTCTACAACTTTCGATCTCGACAATTATTTATCATTTCTGTTGTTGACCTTCTACCAAGCCATTCACTTAAGCTGTCTGTTATTTTTTCTCTTTGTTTCCCTCTATCTCTTCGTCCCTCAATTTTTTCCAGTTGTTACAATATATTCCAGTTGTTCTCTTCACATTACATGGCCAAAAAATTATGATTGTTTCTTCCTAAAATTGGAAATTAACTCTCTTTTTGCTTTGACCTCTTTCAGAATATCTTCATTTCTCTTATTAGCTGTCCATGGTGTTCTCAACATTCTTCTGTAAAACCACATTTCTACAGACTCCAGTGATTTTCTTGTCTATTGTCCCATTGTCCATGATTCACAACTATATGTTAAGACTGGCTAGAGATTCATGATTGTACAAAGAAGTTACGACGGTGGTTTTATGTTGCCTTCCGTCGGTTTGTTTATGGTTGGCTCCGCTAGCCTTTGACTAAAAAGTCTTACCCACAAGGCTACATTCGATCAAAAATATTGCTGACATTTGGCAGGAATGGATCATTGCACTCAAGACAGATTTGCGAGTGTTTAGTCTGTTTCAAGAGACGGTGCAGTGTGTAATGGGATTATAGGTACTTGCACGTGAATACAAGTAATGTAGAGATACCATTAACTCTTTCCGTACGTTTCGCCGCACCGTGCGTCACGCCGATTTCTGTCATGTACGTTGAGCCGCACCGTACGTCACTCTCATGTTGATAAGTGTAAATTGTCATCTAACCATATTATATTTACATGTCTTGTATCATCTTGCTATTTGGTGAAATCCAATTCCTTGCTTAATTATCTAAAAAAGCATATATAATATATTACATATTAGATAAATATCAAGATGTAGATTAATATTTAAAACGATGACTAATTTTGTCTCTGAAATCTGTATTGCTGAATTAATAAAAACCTTCCGTACTTAAAGAGTTAAGACGATCAGTTGGTGGGGACGGGGGAAGCTATGTCACGAATTATTAATAGCTAGATAGTGGTCTGGTCAGTGGGTCAAGGTTGTCTCGTGATTAGTGGGGTTTTTGTGCATGAAAGAAAGAGGTAAAAATGGGTGAGATTTCTTTATCTACAGACACGAGCCTACAGTCGAAGATAGAGCACAGAGGCGATAAGACCACAAAGAAGGAAGGTTGTTATCAGGCATGCAGTCCAGCCATTAGATTAGACAGCTAGTTTGCAATGTATTAATTTGATGAGAATATCTTTACAGAACACTGTGAGAATATACTAGTTAGGATTATGTGGTTTACCACTGACAATGAACGAACTAAGAATGTCTGACTATAGATAATTAAGTAAGAGACTGTTAATAGTCTTTAGATATAGGAATTGTTTGTTGTTATGTGCCCTTTCACTACGACTTTTATATCATCATCATGTATGTGTAAATAAACAGCTGGACGAGATAAGCCTAGACACTTGTGTTATTTTGCTCTTACAAAAAGGACTTGCCTTCGTCCTTCTTCATGACCTGTCTGATGATGTTTTGATCCAATATTATACACACAGCTAAGCTTTGACAGATGGTAAGTAGTTCTGGCGACACCCACTGAGCTCGCCAAGTGAGAGAGCAAGTCCTGCAAGATAATATAAGGTCCAGTTGTGATTATCAGCTCGAAAGAAATAAACTGACGCCTTAAGCATTTTCAAGGTGTTAGGGAAAATGTTTTGTTGACGTTTACGTGCCTCATAGTAACAGGGTGAGAGAAGGCAGTGTGATGGTTTGGAGCCAGTGATGGGGAGTGTTAGACACTCCAAGGTATGGTGATAGCTTTACAAATAGGGAACACAATACAATACTGACGTTTCGGCTAGTAGCCTTCTTCAGAAAACAAGGACAACAACAACAAACGATGAAGCACAATTATCTATATCTACATGTTAGATGATCAGGAGAATGGAGAGGTGGACAGAAAAGAAGAGAAGAAAGTAGGATTCAGAAATAAGAAAGGAGGCTACATGAGGGGAGGTAGGATGAGAGTCAAGATGTGAAGAAAAGAGAGATAGGAAAAATGAGGAAGAGATAGAGATATCAGAAGTACAACGAAGATAATGTATAAAACGTATAAGAAAAATCAAACACTTAGCTGGCAAAACTTGACTGTCCATCGTAGAGCAATCGAGAAAATGAGCAGTGGACACGAGGCCTACAAAAGATACGGGAGGAGGGGGAGGAAGGGGGAAGGGGGGAGAAGAAAGCCTGACTAGTAATGAAAACACTAGTGGAAATAGATACAAAGAAACCTAAACAGTGGTCTGGGAAAGGCAAGTGTCAGCGACCAGAAAAAAGGCAGAAGGGGGAGAAGATAATAGGACCCATAAAAGTTAATGGGACCTAACACAGAGGGGAACAATCCAAACAAAGGAATCGTAGAAGCAAAAGCCAAGGGGGAGAACGGGGGAATGAGCAACAGAGGTGGTCATAGGTAGGCTAAAAATAGCAGGTTGATAGTTTGGGCGTTCTTGTACAGCCAGAACTAGCTTCTATTCGTCAATAGTACGTTGACGGTTATTGGATATTGATATGATATCATCATATCACACTTAGAACACTTTCTCAAAGCATATGTCCAGATATGATATTGCAGCAGACAATGCTTGTCCATATGTGGCACCTGTGGTGAAGGATCACCTCAAGTAACAACAAATAAGTCTCTTACTGTGGTTTTTTGTTTTCATTGACCTTTCTGCCATAGGGAACTTGTGGGACAAACTTGAGCAGATGCTGCAAACAAGATAAAACCATCCAGAAATCATTACCTATTCTCACAAGCGTTGCAAGAACAATAGAAGAACATGCCTCAATAACGGAGTCAACGTCTCTTTGGCTCGATAAGAAGGCGCTATCAAGCACTTATGCTCAAGGTGGGAATAATATTTATGTATTATTATTTGTTACCTGTGTATACTCTGCACTGAAATCAACATTTTCCTCTATCTGTGGTAGTGCTGCATTTACTTTAGTTTTTTATCTTTCATCTGTGACACTTTCACAAAAATCAAAGTGATCACTTGCTGTGTTATTTAATATTCAACTGCACCGTGCATCAGTTGCGGAGCAGTTTTATTTTTATCGTCCAGGAAATCACGCACTGTGTGGTGTTTCAAACTGATTTTTTTCCCTGCGTATATGAAGAAGTTGAACTCAAATTCAGTATCACGTTTTTCTTCAGGTAAAAATTCAACATTTTCATTCTCACGACGCAATGGATACTTATGAACTGCGATTTATCTCAGCTGCAACTCCCGATACAAGTCTAAAACATCTTAAAGTTAGTCCAGTGTTCTCTGTTCAAGCTATAAGAGGTAATCACTGCATAAAACAGTTAACTTTGTCCATGATCCGGCTCGAAGAATAATTTGTGCCCACAGCAAGTCGAATATGTTCTGTTCCAGCTAGAAGGGATACTCTGTACGCTTGCAGCTTGAGTTTTACGTTTTAACGAGTATAGAAGACTACCTAACCAAGGGAGGAGTACCTACTGCGTGTATAATTCTGCTCTGCAATTGTTTATTATGTCATCTACCACTGTACTTATGGCACCGTGACCCACGCACCTTTTACCATGGTTCCTGCATAATGGAGTATCATTTAGGGTAATAATAGTTTCCGTTTGATCGTTAGTTGCACCTGTTATTCAGGTTCTCTTTGAGTTGCCCCATCTGACTCTTATTGGTTAAGAGAAACCTAAAAATAAAGATAATATTAGGATTCAAATTTGCCTCTTCACGTGAAGCCGAAGCAAGAATAGCGTGTCAGCAACTAATTCAGTAGTGTCAACTCATGACTAACCATATCACCAGATCTACACAACTTGTGAAGCGACCGCCGAGAATGAATTAATGTTGTACCCACTCAAGACGAAGTCACACATTTTGAATCTTCCCAAGTTTGAACTGCGAGAGAAGAAAGATTGATTTTTGTCTGGCAACAATTCAGACAGTCGGCATGTAGGCCTTGTCATTCAACAGCGATTATCTGTTTATACGTGTCTGTCAATTTGAGATCAAGATGAGCCTTCATCACAAGCGACGCACTTAGAGCGTCTTTTTTTTTTAACTTGGATACTTTCTCTCACGTTTACGATTTTGTCAGAAAGATGTAGATGTCAAGATCAACACCACGTGGTTGCTTCATATATTTAATAACATAATTCTAGAAGGATATTGATGGGAGGAATTTGCTAGCGCAGTCCACCATAAATGTCGAAATATTAAAGACAAAGATTATTCTAGCTTCATTATAGAGAATAACAATTCCAGCTCCAACCAGGATGACTTTTTCAAGTATCACCTCTGATTCCTGTCTGAAGCAATATTTTAGGTTTTTTTTCGATAAATCCAGAGCATAAGGAGGGATAAGAAATAAATAAATGGCTCGTTAATCACACGACTATAGAGGATTATGCAGGCAGCTGCTATTACTAATTCTTTCAAACTATCGCACCCTTGTTTGAAAATAAGAGAAGTCAGAGAAATATGCCTATGTCCATATTTCATTAATTTGGATAAGAGACTAATAAAGTCTTGTACTAACAGATTCACCGTAAGTAAAGGAAGAATGAGAGCCTTAAATCATGTATTTAATAAGCTATACATATGTGTATCCTGTCTTTAAATTAAAGATGTTACTTCCTGATTCCCTGACACCCTCTCAAAAGGGGTAGCAGAAAAAAAAAACTTAACGCACTTTCCAGTGGATTACAGAGAGATTAAGCAGAATAATCCCAAAAGAATTTCAGAACAAGCTGACTCCAAATGAGCGTTAAGCAGGACACAACCAATTAGTTGCCAAGATAAGACAAGATTATAATTTTTCCCTTCTGAAATTACATTCCTGGGTCATCTCCACCTAGATATAACGGACACTGGTGTATACCACTAGGGAACAAAATTAAGATGGGGAAATATACTTCAGTAGGAGCGTAACATCCATGCCGAACTTCCAAGTCAAAGCTGGCATAGTGAGAGAGACACAAGAAAAACTGTGCGGACAATACGAGGACATGTCGAGATACACAAACTTGGTCCTGGCAACAGATAAAAAGACATATCATGTACAAAATGTATTGAACTCGGAGAGTAATAGAGAGAGAGAGAGAGAGAGAGAGAGAGAATGAGAAATAGAGAGAAAGAGACAACCTTAATATATCTATGGCTATGGAGCTTACCTAATCAGATAAGAAGGTCGATTTTTACCCTTTCATTGATGGACGGGTTTCTAGGTTTACCCAGCTTTGAATTAGTAATCATATAAATACGGCCTAACGTAGTTCTGACCATATTCACAAAAATAAATGTGTCTATGAAGATAAACATATGAACACTAATACGATATTCCCTACACACGATCGAGACGTGCCTGAGTTCTTTAATATTTTTCTTTTCGTGTTCAAAACCCTGCGCCTGGATTCGTTTTATTTCTATTTTAGAGAATTCTTCCACTTTTAAAAATAAAAGTTCCTTGATCACTCACGAAATACAAGAGTTCCAGAAAAACGCATTGCTATCATCTTCAGGCTCAAGAAGTTCTACTTTGTACTTCTGATTCACACAAATTTTGTTCTTGTAACTTGTTCCTGAACTTCTGGGAGCCAAATGAATAACATGTACTCTTTAAAATAGCTTTAAGCGAGTTTGTTTGCTTTAGTTTTAAATCTGTGTTTTGACTGTAAACTGGTAGCCTAGTCATGAAATTAAGAAAACAGTAATTATATGAACATACAGAACATACATATTACATTTTCATCTTCTTTCGATTATAGATCTTAGATTGTGTAGTACTAAGTTTTACATATTGCAGTCCTGGTGTAAAGAACGTGACCAAGATGACAGTGTAAGGAACACGATTCGAGTGTGTTGCGTGTGAAAAATGTGCTTTCATCCTTCAAGATTTTGCTTACAAGATCACATTCATCAACAATGTAAAGATGAATCTATGACAGGTCCAGCAAGCCGATGTAAGATTGTTACTGCTCATTTCATACATGCTAACATTAAAAATCTGGAAAGTATTCCAACAAAGACCCTCCCATAAACAAGATACAAATGGAACATGGACCAGGTGTTTAGGAAATAAAAAGGAAGAAATAATAGAGTTAATGACAAACAGAAACATTAAGATAACGGTGCCAGCCGAAACCAAACATACGCCTTGTTGAAAGAAGAAGCAGTTAGATTAGAAAGTACTTATACAAAGTACAGATAAAAATGTTAATGTAAAGAAGATTACATAAATTATATAACCCAACGCAGAGTAACCAACGGCATATTCAAACTATTGAAGAAGAATCTTAGGAAATATTTGAGGAGTCGTTAGCAGAAAATGAGAGAATAGGTGTTAGAACCTTTTTTTCAAAACAGTAAGATTTTTAAGAAAAAAACAAAAGATGAACAGTATAACCCAACATAAATCATCAAATGACCAAATTGGTAATCCCCTATTCTTCTACCTTTCAATTCTCTGTGGAGCATAGGTCTTTCTCTAGTAGACCCATTAAAAAAATTGACAGATGAATGGAGTACTTCGAGGAGCTTCTCAAACCCCTAGGGGAGAATCAGAATACAATAATGCAAAACCAAGAAAGGACAACACTCAAGCAAGAAATGTCAGAAATAGAAAGGGTAGTTAAAAAGTCATCAACAAACAAATCACCAAGAAGCGCATAGAAATTATCAACAGAAATATCCCAAACAGGTTAGAGAGTTTGGCATCATATTGCGATATAGAATTGTCAATGTAGCATGGAAATAACAATTAGCATCTACTGAATGGCGACTAGCAACAATTAGAATTTACAACGATAAGAAAAAAACAAAGGAAACAATAGAGAATGCACGCAGTATTGAGACATTGTTGAGCCAAGTAGGCAAAATGTATGCCAAGATTATAGTAACAAGATTAAGACCTATTATAGAACTCCAGTTAACAGAAGAATGAAAAGGGTTTAGAAAAATAGAAGTTGTACAGATGCAATCTTCAAATTTAATACAGCTGTTAGAGAAGAATATAGTATTTTATTTTAAAATAATCTTTTCATAACTTTTGTTTACCAAGAGAAAGCTTTTAGCAGAGTGGATAAAAATCAATTACGATAAACATTGGCTTAGTATGGAGTAGGTAGTCGCCTTATTAGATGCTGCGAGAGTTATTGCAGAAGTGTATTTACAGAAAGTAAGGGACATTGATGAATGATGATATCGTATGACAGGGAACAGTTGGCTGTGTTCACTCTCTGCGCGGTTTCGCCTTATGTCTTTTGGCGTGTGCTGAGACTGCTAATATGGGGACTACAGTTACCTTTCTTTCTTTGGGAGATGAGTTAGTAATTCGGATGATTCCACTGGCACGGGCGGTTGAGCAATTATGGATTTTAATTCGTTTGCTGTGATACCGAGGCCTTCCATAACCAATAACCAATAAAAGGGACATCTAAGTCAGTAACATATGGAGTGTCACAAGGATGCGTATTATCTCCGCTCTTGTTCATCACTTACATCAACAACAAATGTAAACATTCCAAGCCTCAAAATGAAATTCTCAAAGAACCACTCTTTGCTTATCATCAAGGCCTCTTCTTCTACCTTACAGCTCTCAGTGGAGCATAGATCTTCAACAAACACTTTTCATGCCATTATGTTTCTTGCCATTCTGTTTCTTGCTATTCTTTTAAGATCATTCAATGTATTTCTCATCATCTTCATCTCTGCTTCCATCTGTCTTCTCCAAGAATTCCGTGGTCTTCCTCTTTGTCTTTTCCACTGGGGATTCCAAAAAAGGCCAGTTGTGTAATACTCTCAATTGGCTTCCGCGGTGTGTGTATAATTTTTCCTTTCTGCTGCTACCTACCTGTGCAGTTTTTCCTTTTTCATTTTATGATCAAGGTCTACTAGCTTACAATGAAACAGAACTTCAACATCTGCCATCCATCAATAAGGTATCCAAAATGAGTAACATTAAAATAAGCTGTGACAAAACAGCGGTCACGATAACAGCAGATGTTTATAATAGCTATAGAAAACCACACTATAAAGCAAGTGAAATTCTTCAAATATTTAGGAATAATATTCTCAAAAGACAGCAAGATGGATAACGAAATAAACATTCGATGTATCATGGCAAATCATATATTGGGACAGCTAGCCCTGTGCTTCAACATAATACAACACCTCTCCTAACAAAAAAAACATCTTATAAAGAGTATACACATTCGCATCTTGTGCTGTCAGTGCCAAACAAGGTCGCTAACGAATAAACATAAAAGGAAGCTAATCACCACAGACATCAGATGTTTGCGAAAGGCTCATGGAGTGATCATGATAGAACAGAATCCGAAACTTTAGAGAGAGGTTGGTCATTCAATCAATTCTGAACTGCATGCAGAGACAACAAATGAAATAGTTTGCTCGTCTGGAAATAATGTCAAGAGATTTTTATACCAAACAAAACATATATTACAAGAAATAGAAGAAGTGATAGAACCAGGGTAAGATGGACTGGTAACATCCTAGAAACGCTACAGCAACCTCCAATAACAATGACAGAAGCTTTAATGGTAGGGCCATTATAGCGAGCAAAAACTGGGACTAATAAATTTATTCGATCAAAACTATTGCTGACATTTAGCAGAAATAGGATCATTGCACTCAAGACAGATTCGTAAGTGCCAGTAAGACAAGAATTGAAAAGTTATATCTCCCTCGGCACTCTAAGGGGTATACAAGAGAGAAATTGAAGAATGAAAGAGAGAGATAGAGATAGGGAGAGAGAAAGTCCAGGTATCCGTCCTCGTGAATTGTGAATTTAGGTAAACTTTGTGTTTTTATTAAAACCTCCGAAGATAAAATAAATTAGACGCATCAGATATTTCACAATGAACCACTTTGCATGCAATAGTCAGCACATTAAATGTTAGTTATATTAGTAATAATTGACTTGTTTCTTGGCTACATTATCAACATTCACATGTACCTTTCCTCGCACTTAGTTTGTATTACTTCACGCAATCTTCAATATTCAATTTTGTTCTCCTGGTGCCAAAAGTATACCCATTTGAGAATCACTGCTCTGTATGTATGCACGAATGACACAACCGAGAGTACTCACACATTCAATTTCCTTGGCACACCAAGAATGTGTGTGGAAACTCGCAGGCCCGGAAATTAGGAAACAAGTCAACAAACATCTATACCTCACCACGGTTCGTTTGACTTGGCTCAGCTCGCAAACACTGTCAAACTATCATTATAACATCTATATAATCTGCAGTAGCGGGTGACCGCAGGTATTACA
This sequence comes from Megaustenia siamemsis, assembly GCA_032433765.1. Lineage (NCBI taxonomy): Eukaryota > Metazoa > Mollusca > Gastropoda > Stylommatophora > Ariophantidae > Megaustenia > Megaustenia siamemsis. The sequence continues at coordinate 104,617,598 of JAVIAB010000092.1, forward strand.
TTAGGTGGCTCCAGTTCGGTCAACTGTTGGATTTGAAAGGTTTTTTTTAATTTTAATTCTGGTGGTGAAAGAAACAAAATTAGAATCCCAACACATTGTGATGAAGTCTGTAGACGCGCCAGCTTCATATAGACATGACAACCCACAGAAAAGGGAATATATAAAATAATAATCATAGTTTTCTTTCTATCCTGTTTCTGAGTCTGACAGGTCTAATTATTTAAGCATATAAATCGCATGATCAGTGATATCGCCTCGAGATGTGTAAATATATGTTGTTACCTTATGTAAGATCGAATGCACGGTGAAATCAGTGACGAGCAAGATAGAGATCATCTCGTGGTTGAGCTGAGCACACAAAATCACGGATTACATTTGAAGGTTAAATATAACAGACTTCAGGTCGTGTACGATCTAAATTGATAATAATATATATTTATAATTCTTATAATTGCTAAGAAATTATAATAAACAATTTTCAAAAATTCTCACGCATACCCTGGTTGGCTCTTCAGTTTCCACACTAAGAGCTGTGAAATTCATGTGTAATCAGACATTGTTTGGGGAACAACAAATTTTGCAAAGTAATAATTATAGTTCTATAAACAAGAACACAATCTACAGAAGAATACGTAGAATTGGATGGAAAGAATTGAAAACAAACGATGAAGTCTTAAAATAATTAAAAAGTGAAAGGAGAACTACGATATACAATTTAAACAAGACAAATGAGATTTTGGGGGCATGTTAAAAGACACAACAGACTACTAGAAGTAATCTTGAAAGAGAAAATACAAGGTAAAGAGGCAGAGGGAGACGCAGACGAAGGTTGACGAGTAACATCAAAAGATGAACAAGTCAACCTATGATGACCTGCACTATCAAAGCAAGAGACAGGGCAGAATGGCGCTCCATGGTAGCCAACCTTCGATGCGGAGACGGCACTCAATGAAAAAAAACAAACAAGAATAAACCGATGATGACCATTTAGGTGTACGCAATTAGTAATATTTTATCAAGTAATGAATGGGGCTGTCTCATTACCAATAACGCTTTTGGGTTTGACATTAGTAGTAGTAAATCTGGTTCTATTACTTAAAATAATTATGTATCATAGTTTTGGGGAGTTAACATTCCAAATAATAAATTGATTCATGTAATTAACAAGTTGAGCTTTATAATAAGTAGTAATGAATTGTGCATCCATCCTGTTATATAATTTAATTATAAACTGAGATGTATCGATCTTTTAATTGTTATTTATAAGATTGTACCATTTAGAACAATGATAAGATTGTAGCATTCTGAACAAAATAATAAGACTGTATCATTCCAAACAATGATGAGATTTCTAACAATTGGCCAGAATGTATATTTCTAAAATTGATAAATTTGTTTCATTTTTTAACAACTGATTACATTGAAATAATCATACCAGTTATTTTATCAGATTGTATCATTTGTAACATTTGATCAAATTTGTTTCATTCCTAGCAAATGATAAGATTGATAATAATGATAAAAATATATAATAAATATCAACGAATAAGATATGACCATTCCTAACAATAAAAAAAATGCACATCCCTTGTTGTTGATAATATTATATAGATTCTAAATATTCGTAATACTGTACCACTTTTATCAAATGATAATATTTAAGTTAATTATTACCATTGTATTCTTTCAAGTACTTAGAAGGGCGGCATCTTTCCTTATGAGTTGATATTTTTATTTCATTCTTAGAATACTGTTAATCTAACATTCGAAATTAATGGACGGGATTAACCATAGAGGGACCATCAAGCACATAACTCTATACAAGATAACGATCTTGGCTTTTTGAAAACTTATCTTTTATGACCTAACCAAGTGTGTCTCGTTTGTCTGTCTTCTAACGCCACAAGATAGAGCTAACTCGTAGATCTGCAACTTCTTTCTGAATTTCAGAATTCTGAATAGGGAAAGTTGGAACTTGCCCTGCCTAGATTTAATGCAATACTAGGTCCTCCATACTAGTAGAGTTGGCCCAACCGCCGTGGTGAACAGCGATGAATCATAATTATGTGAAACTGTCAATATCCCACTGAAGCTGTTTTCACTTTATTTTAACACAGAGAACACAAATGAAACATTACTGTTGTTTATTTCAAGTGTCATTTTAGTTCTGTTCCTATAAATCGTGAAACGTTGATAGTGAAACTTTCAGGAGTTTACTATACTTTCTCAAACTTTAAATTTATTATTATTATCTCTCTCTCTCTCTCTCTCTCTCTCTCTCTCTCTCTCTCTCTCTCTCTCTCTCTCTCTCTGCGATCAGGACTCAATCAGAGTTGGATTTCAGACTCTCACATGAAGTCAGCTGTCAGGTTAAGTGTGTTGATCGCCCCCACAGACAGAACATCACAATTAAAGTCTGCCAGATCCACTCTGATTTAAAACCCGTTAAAACGTTGCACCGTGTTCTGCGCCAGTGGCCCAGTGCATCCGATTTCAGCCAGCATTTTATTCAGGTTTGCATTCCTTAGCCTTTGATTATTATTATTATTATGTTCTGTTATGGAAAAGATCCCAGTTTGTGATACCGTACAACGATATGATTTCTCCATACTATAGTCCGTTCAAAAATTCATAATCACACCTGAATTAGTTTTGCGTGATAACCGTTTGTTATTTTGCTTTCAAATGTTGCATGCAATCTTAGAATATTGATGACGTTATAGAAATATTTTTGCTCTGAGAAATTTGATCTAGTTTAAAAGTTTTCTTCTTTAGACTATATTAAATTCACCCTGTTCGAATATGACACCCTTTTAGGATATATACATTAATTTGGTGCGGTCGTTCACGTAAAATAGTTTGGATATTGCAGAAACACTAACTTCAGGAAAATCCCGTGCACAAAACTGAATTGTTATTGAACGACATGACGCACCACATTAATTACCGAAGGGAAGATGTATCTTTATTAATTTTTGTGAAGACTCAGTAGACAATTTGTTGACTTTAAATACCAACATTTATATCTAAATTACAATGAGTTTGAAATGCAAATTTATAACTATGCAAAAGGTTACATTTTTACTATATCAGCACTTCCTTAGGGAATCCAATATGGGGCATTTATATTGTGATATTCATGACCCAGAGAGACGAACGCAACTCGCGTTTGGTCTTAATAGATCGTCATTTTCTCATTGGATTAAACAAGACTCAGAGTGCACTCATGTCAATCAAGGAAGGAAAAGGAAAGTCGACAGCTTTGGCATGGATGTCATAAAACGTGAGATATTGAAAATGTTTGCTAATAATGTACTTGTTACTCTCAGGAATTTGAAATTAAATTGCATGCAGATTGCAATATTGACATTTCTAAAAGTACTCTACGGAAGATTGTGCGAGGAGTCGTCTTCACTTTCAGAAAAACATTTGGAGGCAGGAATATTATTTGTGAAAAACCACACTTGGTCATTGCTCGAAGCAAATGCCTGAGACAGATCCGTGAGCGGCGGAGTGAACGGTATGATATTGTATATTTGGACGAATCATGGGTCAACGCACACCACACCTATGCTAAAGAATGACAGTCAGTAAATGGCAAACTCAAAAGAACAATTCCGAGCAGCAAAGGCCAGCGCATTATATTAACGCATGCTGGAAGCACTGAAAACGGCCTTGTCCATGATGCGGGACTTATTTTCCAATCAAAAAGTACCGACGGTAGGGACTACCATACTGAAATGAATGGAAACATTTTCAGGCACTGGTTGGAGAACGATCTTTTACTAATCCTGGAGAGACCTTCATTCATAGTCATGGATAATGCATCATACCACAATGTCGTATCAGAGGAAGACAAAGTGCCTACTGCATCAAATACAAAAGAACAAATTAGGACATGGCTTGCGAATGAAAATGTCAAATTTGACGACACATATCTAAAACCCGAATTGTTACAACTTGTGAAGAATACGAATAAGAAAATGGTGTACCATGTTGACAAAATCATTGAGAAATACGGCTATACCTCTTTTCGACTCCCTGCATATCATGCGCACCTTAATCCAATCGAACTTGTCTGGGCTCACGTCAAAGGACAAGTTGCAGAACAGAACAGGACGTTTAAAATGTGTGATGTTGAAGTTCTGACACGCGAGTCTCTCTCAAAAATAGACATTCCGTTCTGGAAGAAGTGTGTTGAACATGTGCTGCGGGTGGAAGATGAGTACTGGAAACGAGATGGATTACTATTTGTCCAGCCTGTAATGATTATCAACCTCTTGGAATCGTCAGATTCGGAATGATTAAAATTAAGATGAATTCAATTCCAGCTGCAGTTAGGACGTCCTGGGGTCTAATGGTGACCGAAGGACAAGACTAATTGTAACCAATTGAATTCATGTTTGCAAATACACATAACGAACAACACCTACCATTAAGCACTGTATAGATACGCCTCTGACAAGAATTGCAGTAAACTGGAAAATTTAACACGATTACTGTAAACTCTAAAATTGTAATCAACTTGTGTGATATCATCATAAAAGATCAAAGGAATTCGCTGATGTGCAAAATCTGTTGTGTTTGTGGAATAAAAAATACCAAAATCTTTGCGTCATCAATATTCTAAGATTGCATGCACAATTTGAAACCAAAATAACAAGTGGTTATCACGCAAAACTAATTCAGGTGTGATTATGAATTTCTGAACGGACTATAATTAATTTCTGAGTTTGTAGCATGTTATAGATAAATCCTTTGAAAAGAAACATTCCAAAGATCGGCAAATGTGATACTTCTTTTAGTGTAAAATATTTATTTTAGTTCAAATTTTATGGTATGATATAGCTTCATATTATCTCTGCTATTATTGTGATATCTCTGAACGTTTTTCCGTTTTTCTTTTGCTTATAGAGTTTTTTTTATTCAACACTGGGAATTCATAATATTTTTTTCTCCTGTTCTCTCTTCTAACAGATTTTGTAAATTGTCTATGTACTACTAGCTATTTAGTTTCTCTCTAGTTTGCCTAATTTCGTCTTTCTTTCTTCTATGAGACAGTGTTTTCCCCCTGAGATATAGTTCTGCTTCTTATGTTATTTTCCGGGGATAATGTTTTGTGCTGATGAGATGAGATATCTCTTTCATGTATGGCTAGCTTGTCTGGCGCAATGTCTGCTTGTATCGACATCAAAAGTCACATTGATATTGTACTTCGATGTTATATTCTGATGGTATAGCATTTGTGTCAACGCGTGTTAGATGGGCCCCTCTTACCACCTTTTAAAGCCTTATTTTGAAATCCCCCATTAGTAGTTCATGGTTAGTCACAGTCTACGCCAGGTAGTGACTTTAATGTTACCTCTGATCTCCATCTTAGCTAGACCAGGATGAAGTCTATTTGGTTTCTTGTGTTGCCATCTGCAGAGGTCCCGGAATATAATCTTCTTGTATATTATTTAAAGAAAGTGATGTCAATAGCAAGGTTGTTACAAAATTCTGCATGGTTTCTCGACGTCAATTTGAAGTCCTATACTATATGACCTCTAAGCTTTTCTCTCTTTTTCAGTTCTTTTTATGCAATTTTTAAAATTGAATCCGCCATTGATGATTAAAATATCTTCCTTATTACTTTTTTCTATTGTTTAGTTTACAGTGACTTTGTAAGATTCGTCAATTTGCTCTTTATTTACTACCAAACTGGTTAGAATGCTTTTGCTAAATCGAAATTATTGAAACATGAAAATTATATCTTTATACATTTCATATTAACCAGCATTTTAATTTTAAATTAGATAATAACGGCTGCCAAGAAAACTTACCTTCTCTATGAGCGTTTCTGTGTTCAAGAAAGAGATAGAACTGCTAACATATATCAATTGATTGCAATAGTGTTTTTTTCCAAAAACAAGAAAAATAGATGATTCTCTATATAAACAAGCTTTAAGATCAACATTATTAAAAAAAAACATATTTATGAACGAAATTATGCGGTTTTATGAGAGCGAAGAATAAAAGATATACACAAATTATTTGAACAATGTGCTATATAGGCCTTGTGGGCACAGAGTTCTATGCTTATTTTTTGTTATGACAAAGGTAAAAACAGTAATTGTGTTTACACAATAATATGTTGGCCAAGATGCAACTCCTCCACTGTAAATAAAATTTAAAGAAAAAAAAACACACAACATTAAACCAGTGATTGCAAGCTTCAATCATAGATACCCGCTTCCTGGTCTGAGGGGCAATAAACTGCGCGCACAAAAACCCGCTTAATAAACGGCTCTGGGTATCAGACACAGGACAGTGTTGAAGGCTATATATTTGCATGCAGACACGGACAAAACTTAAGAGGTAGATATTTGCATGCCACCTTTCATCACCAGACAGGAAACTGCTGTTATTGTTCATTCACTGATTTCTTCTACTTCTTCGTCGTCTTATTTTTTTTTCTTTTTCTGCGTTCAGTTTCCTATGCTCATCTTATCACACAGAAAGAAGAGCTGCCACTCTGAATTTTGTCGTTAGCAAAAGATCGTCACAAGCACCCCACAGTTTGTCTGCAAATTGTCTTATCTTCGGGTCAGATGTCGGTGTTTAGATCTCGGTACAGTTCACATGTTTGAAAGACAATTTCTAGTCTGTAGACTGGTTTGATCTATACATTGCGAGGATGCAATTATTGGCGATCTATATAGGAGGAAGTTCAATCTTCAGTGAGCTTATCAGAGCTACAAGATCATGGTTTATTGTGTTCTTTTTAACTTCAGAGAAAAAATCTTGTGCTTTTTACTTTTTATTACGTCTACCGTGCATCTTTATATGTTACTTTGATTAAACGTTTTTGCTTCATTGATACTTTGTGAAAAATTATTCTTCATGTGTACCTTCGTTTGCTAGTATGTCAGCCTCTTCATTTCCTGATGCAGGAGAAAGTGGGCAGTACCCATTTCAGTTCAACTTTATCTGTGGTTGCTAGCCGGTTCAACGCTTCAACAACTATCTATAGACGATCTTCTGTTCTGCTTTGGACAGCCTTTAGAACATAACTGCTGTCCCATAAAAAAAATATGGTGTTTTATGTCATTTGACAATCATTATTTTTTGGCCATGTAATGAGAAGAGAACAACTGGAATATATAGTAACAACTGGGAAAATTGAGGGATGAAGAGATAGAGGAAAGCCAAAAAAAAAATATCGGACAGCTTAAGAGAATGGCCTGTCAGAAGGTCAACAGAAATGATAAATAACTGTCGAGATCGAAAATTGTGGAGAGACATGATCACCTACGCCAGCAGGCCTGGTACTTGACGATGATGATGTCATTTGATTATCTTAGTGGCTTCTTGAAGTATTTGAAGTCTGCTCTGTTATTTGTTGAAAGCTATCCTGTCGTTATTGACAGCGTTGAGTGCGGTATGACATTTGTTTCACCTATCTCTTGCCTGTGCGTTCCATGACAGTACCTATTTTTGATGTTGTAAAGTAAAGTACCCCCGTCACGCCAAGTGGCGTATAGGGAATATGGTGTTAATGACCATAAATTTACAGACTTTCGGCATATGATTTTTGGGGTAATGTGGTCGGTATTACGCCCGTGCCGCTTCACTTTCCCAGAAAAAAATCCGGTACCCATTAAAGGCTGGGTGAACCCGGAAGCCGTCGGTTGGGATCGAACCCTACCCCTTGTCCTTTGCAGTCCAGTTCACTAACCACTGAGCTATCCCGGCTCCCATTTTTGATGTTGGCACCAGCTTTATTTGTGTGTGTGTCCATTTATGTTGATTAATTCTTGATTTTCTTTCTTTGAATGTTTCCTCGCATTCTTATAGCGCCCAAATCAATAAATCATCTGCACCCCACCTCCCCCCATTAAATGTATGTTGCCACTTCAAGTAGGTCATTAATACACGACATGATCAAATGTGCAGGAAATAGTATTCCAGTCTGTGGGACTCCTGTTATTCTAACTAGTCTGCTCTTCTCACCTCAGAATGATACTCATATTCTCTTATTATGGAAAATACTCTTGATCTATTTCGACATGTCGTCTCTCATTTCCTTCTTGACTAATTTAAGCCTTCATCATTCATTCCAGATTTTATCGAAAGCTTTTGTGAAATGTAAGAAACTAACAGGTAGTTTGGATTTACTTTGGAAAACATCCTTTATTTAAAAATTAAAAAAAAAGTAAAGAGCCCCGTCACGCCAAGTGACGTATAGGGAATATAGTGTTAGTGACCATAATTTTTATAGACCTTCAGCATGTGATTTTTGGAGTAATGTGTTCGGTATTACACCTGTACCGCTTTACTTTCCCACAAAAAACCCCCGGTACCCATTTAAGGCTGGGTGAACCCGGAAGCCGTCAATCAGGATCGAACCCGACCTCTTGTCCTTTGTAGCCCAGTTCACTAACTACTGAGCTATCGCGGCTCCCTATTTCTTTTTAGCAAGGTAATAATATGATCATCAGTGCTCCTGTTTTTCTGTAGCTCTACTGACAATCGTTCAGCAATTTATTTTGTTTCAGATGATTCATGCGTCTGCTGAACGCTCTCTCCCATTACTTTATCAAGGCAGCTTAATAATCGAATTGGACGATATTTGTCTATTTTTGGTTTTCCTTTTTTGAATGCGGATACTATTTCGTTCCTTTCTTCGGGAAATATTTCTTGTTTGGATGATTCATTGAAAATATCGTGTAACCTTGTTTTCTGATGTATATCATACCATTGAATCATTTGATTTTTATTCTGTCCGGTTCGGGAACTTGTATTTGTTCATTTAGGTTATTTTATTGTTTGGTCCAGTTTAAACATTTGGAATGTTGATGTCATCGATTGAATCACCGGGCAAAGTTGTTGGGAAAAGTTTTACTTTCAAGTCTAACCTTGGTTAAATTAAGGATTACGTCAGTCTTTCCCCAAGTCATTTTATCTGCACATTCTTTTGCGCGATTTTCAGCAATAATATTAAGTGTTTTTTATTGTTTACAATCGTTTTTTTTTCAATAAAAAAGGCTTTCCAGGGCAACATCCCTTTCTTTAATAGCATTTGACTAGTTACCAACGTTTGGTGGAGTCGTTTTTCAAAATTCATTGTTGTAATTTTCTCCTTCTAACTGGACCTAATATATTTTCTCTCCTATGTTATTCCGAATTATTTCTGGATATTGCTAGATGTGTATTCTTTGGTTTCAAAATTCACTAACCTAATAACAGTAAATTCGCTAAAGTTTTGTATGAGCTGTCCCCAGAGACAAGAACGGTAGCCATGAATACACTCAGTCTGAAAAGTCACTGGTTACAGTGTCTCCCGTCCTGCTGTGAATGCTCAACCATAGCCAACTATAAATTTACTTAGACCTGCGGACACAGAGGAAATCCCTGGAAAACTTCTAACTAGTGTGACGTTTTCAGCTCTGCGATCAGTGGTGGTTGTGGGTAGAGTGACGTCAGCCGTCTATAGCTCATATTTCTGAAAACGTCACCACATTTGGAGGGTTTTTCGATTTTATTTTCTGCCCTCTGGCCTAAGTTAATCTATAGATGGTCGTATCTCTACCAAGCTGTAAATGAGTATTGGCTTAAAAAAAATATTTGAGAAAGCGTGTACGTATTTTACTGATCTTTTTCTCAGAAACCATTAGAAAGATCCAGACATTTAAAATGACACAATAAGGGGGAAAACATTAGCATGGATATTACTCCAAGCGGCATTATAAGAAAAACAATAACAGAAGAATTCTTAGAACTACTCGTCGCTTCAAACGCTTCTCTTCTTCTACTTCCTACAAACCAATGGGTCGTTGGGGACATTGCTGACAGACTTCATCAGCCTTCTCCAAATCTCGCTATCTTCAATCATTCTTTGGGACCTCTGCGAAACGCTTATCATCATCATCATCATCATCATCATCAGGTACGGGCCTACTGGCGTAGGTGATCATGTGTCTTCACAACTTTCGACAGTTCTTTATCATGTCTGTTGTTGACCTTCTGCCAAGCCATTGTCTTAAGCTGTCTGGTATTTTCTCTCTCTACTTCCCTCTATCACTTCGTCCCTCAATTTTTCCAGTTGTTACAATATATTCCAGTTGTTCTCTTCTCATTACATGGCCAAAAAATGATGATTGTTTCTCCCTAATATTGGAAATTAGCTCTCTTTTTGCTTTGACCTCTTTCAGAACATTTTCATTACTCTTCTTAGCTGTCCATGGTATTCTCAACATTCTTCTGTAAAACCACATTTCTACAGACTCCAGTGATTTTCTTTTCTGTTGTTATATTGTCCATGATTCACATCCATATGTTAAGAATGGCCCTACATACCATTTAGAAACATTTAAACAATCTTATGAAATATAGTGATTCTGTTATTGCATGATATTGTAATTTAACCAACTTAATAAAGTATTTTGCTCTGGCATTTGTTTTCAAAAACATCCAGTTTATTTTCTATTTCTTTAGCTGTTCTCCAGCTCTCGCATGCATTAACAAGGGTAGATATACGTTTGATTTGAAAATCCTGAGGTTTTCTTTGTCTGCTTAGTAATTATCTTTGTCTGCTTAGTAATTTTGATTTCCATATTTTATCAAGGTTTATGAAAGTCATTGCTGCCTTTGCTATTCTGATTCTAATTGCTTTCTTTGTGTCTGCTTGATCTATGCAGCTACCAAGATATACAATGTGATCTACTTCTTAAGCTGCTTTTCCTTTCAGATATATTTTTTAAAAATGTTTGACGAATTTGATTTTTTCATTACTTTTGTCTTTTCTTATTTGATATCAAGTCCAAATTTCCAAGCCATTGATTACATGGCATATGTTTTTTCTTGTATCATGTTCACATTGCTATTTCATAAGAACTATGTCGTCCGCAAAATCAAGGTGATCCAAATGTTCATTCAGTTTCTGTGTGAACTGTCCTTATTGCATGGCCAATAAATTATAATTGTTTTCTCCTGATATTAGCAGTAAATTGTATTTTCCCCTTAGAACGCTAACCGTATACCGCACAACTAGACAAGCATGTCCATTTCAGGTGTTCTGTGTGTATGTACTTTTCTGTGTATATCGCATCCATGTAATTGTGTCACTAGGGCACGCACTGACACTTCGATATCTTTGGTGGTCGAGAGTAACATTTAAATGACAACAAAACACTTGCTTTGCACGCGTGTCATACACGCCACGACTAGGAAGTCACGTTGCTCTTGTCAATGTGGATTCTTCGACATCTTATGTTATACGAACGATCACGAAAATTATACTCGATAGCAACTCACAACGTTTTTTTTTCTCTTACGGATGCCTCTAGAAGGAATGTTATTCGAAATCTTAATTATCTAGATCGTCGCTATGAAATTACCATGATAGCATCTAAAGTATGTAAGTATTTTAACAAGTTCATAAAACTGTACAACTTGACAGTGGCTACAGGAATTGAATAACTACTTTTTAGGGTTGGCAGCAGTGGCGTATCCTGGGGTCTGAAAGAGAGCATGCAACTTTTAAATAATAATTTTCTACTCTCCCAGTTATTTGAAGTTCAGTTCTATTCTGCGGCTCTTTCTGCTAAAGTCCTCTGTTACTTTGTTATAAAAGTCATCATTGCCTTTCATCTCTACAAGAAGGTCTTTTTTAATTGACATCATTGATAGAGCAGAAAGACGACATTGCCCCTGCGAGTTCCTTATGAAATTTGTAATGCGTTTTAATGCAGAAAACGAACGTTCCACTGAAGACGACGATGCAGGAATTGTCAATATTAATTCACAAAGTTTATGAAGTTCTGGAAGACCACTGTGAAGTCCTTTGTTCAAAAGAAATCTATGAATGTCGGACACATACATTTCTTTAAAGTGTTGGGATACAAACATTGCCTTTAATTCAGATCTCAGTCTTACTATATCAAAATATTTCCCATATATTCCGTTCAGTTTGGAAAACTGCTCTTCTGGAAACTCTTTTGAAAATGTTACAAATTTCTTACAGTCAAAAATTTCAAGAAATGACAAATCTGACAGAGAATCAAACCGGCTTTGTAACTGGCAGTTTACCGTATCATGAATTTCACAATACAGCCTTCTGTACTCATCCTTTGGGATAACTGAGGATTCTCGCTTTCTTCTCTTTGTTGGAGGACCACACTTGAACTCTATTTTGGCCCAAATTGAATCAAAGCCAGTATTGCGCATTGTGAAGAATTTTTCTTTTAACTCAACTATCTCTCTAGAGCAATATGTGATGTCCAGTGAATTTGACTGAAGGATATTAAATACAACATCTGTCATCGAAAAAATATCGGTGAACACAGTCAAAAGGAAATTGAATTCAAAATCTCCTAGGTTTGACAGAAATCCAACTGCTTCATTAATTGTTGCGTGATCCCAATCACCAGGTCGTTCCAAAATGCATTCAAATAAATCTATTAATTCATTATGATATTCAGAAACAGTCTGTACTAAACGACTGGAATAATTCCATCTGGTTGCCGCCAGCTTGGGAAACCGTTTTTTCACTATGGTGTCCAACAAATGTGTTCTCTTTGCTGAATGAGTAAAAAATGAAGCAAAACTGCTAAGTGACGAAAAGAATATTCTACACGCACTTATGCATGAGACAGCTTGAGACAGTACTAAATTAAGTTTGTGTGCATAGCATTGGATGAATAATGCCTGAGAAACAACTTCCCTAACTCTCGTCTGCACACCATTCAATTGGCCTGCCATTACTGCTGCACCATCATAAGTTTGTGCTACTAGTTTTTCTCTACAGTCAAATTGATCAAGACTGTCTAAAGCCAGTTTTGACAATGCTTGTGCAGATCTGTCAGAGCTAACGTCATGAAAGCCAATAAATCTTTCGTAAATATTACCATTATAAATATATCTAAAAACAACTGACAGCTGAGACAAGTTTGTTACATCAGAGGTCTCGTCAATTAGGATGGCGACAAATCTGGACGATTGAATCTGAAATTTCACTTCTGCAGTTATTACATTGTTCACACTTTGGATAAGATCGTTCTGTATTAATGGGGAAAGACCCGTGAATATATTTGACGTCATGAGATGCTGGCTGATGCAATCTGATGCAATTTTTCATCAAACTCTGCTAATAAATTTAAAGCTTCAATGTAGTTCCCACGATTAGTGGAATCACTCCCCTCGCTGTGACCACGAAAAGCTAATTCTTGTTTTCCGAAAAAACAAGTAACAGCAATTAACCTCTTTAGGATTTCTCGATTTTCTTTAACTGTTTCATTGTGTTTCATAATACTTTCTTTTTTCTGAAAATCCAATTGAACATCAATTCTGCTGGAGCCAAACACTTGTAACGCTATGCAAGCGTGAATATGACTTTCAGACTTTTCGTGTCTTGAAATAGCGTTATGTAAATTATTTAAATCAGAATACCCGCGTTGTCTGCTGTTCCAAGGCGAAGTGTCATTTACAAACAATATACATGGCCAGCAAAATAACTGACATAATGATTCCGAACCACAAAGCCAAACGACTTTCTTATATAAATCATTGTTAAATGAACGGACACATTTTGTTCCTTCTCGTTTCAAACTGCTTAACGCAGGAATCGGTCTGCCCTTTTTTACCAAGTCCAATTTTTCATTAAATGTTCGCGATTGAAACGGTCGCTCAAATAAATCTACAACATCATTAATAGAATCAGCCATAATAACCACAGTAAACAAATATACTAAGTTTAGTAATTAACAATAGCAATACAACATGTTTCTGTACGAACACAAAATATTAAATATCAGCTGATTAAAATCACGTTTGAAGTTTTCAATTCTGAAGGTTTGAAATCGAAACCACATCGCTGTGTAAATGTGCGTGTGTGTTGAGTAAAATCACGTGACGTGTACCAAAAATTACCAGAAATGGTTTACTAAACAAGTGTGTGTGTAGGCATTCAAGATTATAATTGCTTGCATTGTTATCATTAGTTTAACATTCAAATAAAAGTACTAGAACATAGAAATTGCACTGTTTCACACCAGTAAATAAATGTTCATCAATCAATTTATTATTTGCCAGTGCTAAATTGTTATAATAGTGATTGAATCATAAAATGTATTTATTTTTTTTTCATCGCAAGCTTACTGTGGAGACACGGATTTAATAAAACACACACAGTATATCACTGCGCTTATATGTAAAGGGACTATTTTAACGAAAGCAACTTCAAAATTGCTTCAGAGCGGGCTAGTTCAACTATCATAAAAAACGATTGGACATATACAATTGTCTTTTAACGTCAGTGTTGCCAGCACTAATTTTTGGAAAAATTCAGATTTGTGAGAAAAACATTTTAAAATATATTTTTGAGCAATGCTGCAAGGGCTAAGTTTGGATGGGGGATAGATCACTGACTGGTTTATCATTTTCGCAACTCTTGAAGGCATGCAATGCTTGCCTTGCTTATATTAAGTATACGCCACTGGTTGGCAGATTTAGATAACGTTATATATAGATTTTTGGAGAGCAAGGTTTGTACCCGTTATGACTTAATGATATTTCCATTGTTATTTATCCATTTCTGTACATGAACATGTAAGGCACAACTTCTGAACAACATACACGGTGGCACATAATCTTTTCTGTGCTTGCACTTAATTAAGACACATAATTTGTTACAGAAATGTATGAATTGCTAAGTTAGTTGACGAATAACCCACGATGTGCATCGAGCCTATCCATCCCATAAGTGTTGAAATCTCCTCTCCAATATGTCCTTCAGTGTGTGAAGTCTAACCACTCCAGTTCTGTGTTATTTGTCTGCCTACTCATTTCTGTGTATTTTGCCTAACTACCCCTTTCTGAGTTATTTGTCTACCTACCACTTTCTGTGTTATTTGTCTACCTATTCTTTTCTGTGTTATTTGTCTGCCTACTTCTTTCTGTTTTATTTGTTTACTTACTCATTTCTGTGTTATTTGTCTGCCTAATCCTTTCTGTGTTATTTGTCTACCTACCACTTTCTGTGTTATTTGTTTGCCTAATCCTTTCTGTGTTACTTGTCTGCCTACTTCTCTTTGTATTATTTGTCTACCTACTTCTTTCTGAGAGCCGCGATAGCTCAGTGGTTAGTGAACTGGACTACAAAGGACAAAAGGTAGGGTTCGATCCCAATCGACAGCTTCCGGTTCACCCAGCCTCTAATGGGTACTGGATTTTTTTTCTGGGAAAGTGAAGCGGCACGGGCGTAATACCGGCCACATTACCCCAAAAGTCATGTCCCGAAGTTCTGTCAAATTAATGGCCACTAACACCATATTCCTTATACTCCACTCGGCGTGACGGAGATACTTTACTTTTTTTTATTTTTTTGTTACTTCTTTCTGTGTTATTTGTCTACATATTCTTTTCTGTTTTATTTCTCTACCTACTCCTTTCTGTGTTATTTGTCTACCTATTCTTTTCTGTGTTATTTGTTTACCTACCACTTTCTGTGTTATTTGTGTTACCTACCACTGTCTGTGTTATTTGTCTACCTACCACTGTCTGTGTTATTTGTCTACCTACCACTTTCTGTGTTATTTGTGTTACCTACCACTGTCTGTGTTATTTGTCTACCTACCACTTTCTGTGTTATTTGTGTTACCTACCACTGTCTGTGTTATTTGTCTACCTACCACTGTCTGTGTTATTTGTCTACCTACCACTGTCTGTGTTATTTGTCTACCTACCACTTTCTGTGTTATTTGTCTACCTACCACTTTCTGTGTTATTTGTCTACCTACCACTGTCTGTGTTATTTGTCTACCTACCACTTTCTGTGTTATTTGTGTTACCTACCACTGTCTGTGTTATTTGTCTACCTACCACTTTCTGTGTTATTTGTATACCTACCACTGTCTGTGTTATTTGTCTACCTACCACTGTCTGTGTTATTTGTCTACCTACCACTGTCTGTGTTATTTGTCTACCTACCACTGTCTGTGTTATTTGTCTACCTACCACTGTCTGTGTTATTTGTCTACCTACCACTTTCTGTGTTATTTGTCTACCTACCACTGTCTGTGTTATTTGTCTACCTACCACTTTCTGTGTTATTTGTCTACCTACCACTGTCTGTGTTATTTGTGTTACCTACCACTGTCTGTGTTATATGTCTACCTACCACTTTCTGTGTTATTTGTGTTACCTACCACTGTCTGTGTTATTTGTCTACCTACCACTGTCTGTGTTATTTGTCTACCTACCACTTTCTGTGTTATTTGTGTTACCTACCACTGTCTGTGTTATTTGTCTACCTACCACTTTCTGTGTTATTTGTCTACCTACCACTTTCTGTGTTATTTGTCTACCTACCACTGTCTGTGTTATTTGTCTACCTACCACTGTCTGTGTTATTTGTCTACCTACCACTTTCTGTGTTATTTGTGTTACCTACCACTGTCTGCGTTATTTGTCTACCTACCACTGTCTGTGTTATTTGTCTATCTACCACTTTCTGTGTTATTTGTCTACCTACCACTGTCTGTGTTATTTGTCTACCTACCACTGTCTGTGTTATTTGTCTACCTACCACTGTCTGTGTTATTTGTCTACCTACCACTGTCTGTGTTATTTGTCTACCTACCACTGTCTGTGTTATTTGTCTACCTACCACTGTCTGTGTTATTTGTGTACCTACCACTTTCTGTGTTATTTGTGTTACCTACCACTGTCTGTGTTATTTGTCTACCTACCACTGTCTGTGTTATTTGTCTACCTACCACTGTCTGTGTTATTTGTCTACCTACCACTGTCTGTGTTATTTGTCTACCTACCACTGTCTGTGTTATTTGTGTACCTACCACTTTCTGTGTTATTTGTGTTACCTACCACTGTCTGTGTTATTTGTCTACCTACCACTGTCTGTGTTATTTGTCTACCTACCACTTTCTGTGTTATTTGTGTTACCTACCACTGTCTGTGTTATTTGTCTACCTACCACTGTCTGTGTTATTTGTCTACCTACCACTGTCTGTGTTATTTGTGTTACCTACCACTGTCTGTGTTATTTGTCTACCTACCACTGTCTGTGTTATTTGTCTACCTACCACTGTCTGTGTTATTTGTCTACCTACCACTTTCTGTGTTATTTGTCTGCCTACTCCTTTCAGTGTTATTTGTCTGCCTACTTCTTTCTGTATTATTTGTTTGCCTACTCCTTTCTGTATTATTTGTCTGCCTACTCTTTTCTGTGTTATTTGTCTGCCTACTCTTCTCTGTGTTACTTTTTCTACCTACTCCTTTTTGTATGACTTGTTTACCAACTCATTACTGTGTTATTTATCTGCCTATTCCTTTCTGTGTTATTTGTCTACCTACTTCTTTCTGTTATTTTTCTGCCTACTCATTTGTGTTATTTGTCTGGATACTCTTTTCTGTGTTATTTTTCTACCTACTCCTTTCTGTGTTATTTGTCTACCTACCCCTTTCTGTATTATTTTGTTCACCTACTCTTTTCTGGCATCCCCAGAATTGTCTGCTTATGAAACTTGCTTTGTCCCCTCCTTCCCCCCCCCCTTTCCCCTTAAATTTATCGTAGTTTCATGAGATCGAAGCCACTTATTTCCACTGAAATGGCAGAAAATATTTCACTGCGGCAATCTGAAGGCAGCACTCATCTTTGCTTCATAAAGTAGTAACTATCTCATGGCAATTGCCTCTTCTTCAACTTGGAGCAACTGCACCTTCATGAAACTGTCTGCTCATTCTTTTGAGGGCTATTGATACTCAAATTTGTCAATTTCCCATTTGACTCCAACACATACACTTTTCGTTTTAATGGCAAGCCCTGAGCGTACCATCAATCCATTCATTTTATTCTATAACAAGAAAATAATTTCCCATTCGACAGCCAAACATATATTTTTTTCATATAACAACAAAAGCACCATTTATTTTTTGACTGGTAATACATTAATTTTGTACCTAACAGCAAGACAATAGTTGCCCATTTGACATCAAAACTATAGCACCCAGTTTTATAGCAAGATATTTACTTTCCATTTAACATCACGACATACATTTTTCGTTCAACACCAGGACATTTATTTCGCATTTTACAGAAAGGCAATAATTTCTCATAAATCAACAAAACAATAATTTTCAAAATGGGAAAGACAATAGTTTTAAAAAATTCAGCAATAATTTTCCACAAATCAGCAATAATTTTTTTATAAATCAGCAAGACAATTTTCTATTTTACAGGAAAATCAACAAAACACGAGACCTTAATTAGCCCTTCAAACGATATGTTTAGCGGAGCATTTTGTTTTTCATTTCTTGTCCTTTTTTTTCTTTTTTTTTTTGCAGATTGCAATTGCGCCGTATTAAGGGTTTTGATAATTATAATGAATAAATGTAAAAAAAAAAAAAAGAGATTGTTGTGTATATAAGAACAATAACATAATGTGATTTCGAGCTTTCCATGAGAGATTGTAAAATATTTTAATGGACACCACACATGATTACCTTATATAATATATAGAGAGGGGTATGCCTATAAGAAAAACAGTGAGAAAGAAAAAAGAAGGGCTTGGTAGAGGCTCAGGCGAGTAGGCAAGCAGACAATCAAGCGACATTCAAGTTAGTAATGATAAATATAAAGACATGCACACCCGTTGTTATTTATTATAAGATATGACATGACATGTAAGAAATGAGAGCATATGATACTGCCTCTGGGAGACAGACAACCAATAACAACACGAGAGACGAGGAATGCTAATCTATCTTTAAACGAATCTTAGTTTACATTTAAATGTTCACGAGTTCCAGAAATTTGTAACTATTTTAACGTATCAGTGTAGAAAAGTTGAGTTACGGATCGCCATTATCTAAGAAATGACAAAGTCTGTTGATATAGACCTACTGTTGCAGTATCTGTATTATAAACAAGTTAATGAGGTGAGGTCACAACATTGACAAATTTTGTTTGATATAAGCCAACTGTTCTGATATCTATAGAATGGACAGGTTGATTAGGTAAAGTCCCGGCAATGACGCAGTTTGTTAAAATTAGGTCTACTCTTTCTCTCTCTCTCTCTCTGCGTTCAGGACTCAATCAGAGTAAGGATTCCAGACTCTCATATGAAGTCAGCTGTCAGGCTAAGTGTGTTGATCGCCCCCACAGACAGAACATCACAATCAGAGTCTGTCAGATCCACTCTGACTGAACACCCGTTAATACGTTGCACTGTGTTCTGCGCCAGTGGCCCAGTGCATCCGATTTCAGCCAGCATTTTATTCGGGTTTGCTTTCCCTAGCCTTTGATTGTCCCCAATCTTCCTGCAAGGCAGCAGATGATCTTTTCTGTCGGGGGATTCTGCCCTTAGATGGTAGGCCCTCCCAGGTTTACGAGCACCATCTGCCCCAGTCACTAGAGGTGACTAACACAGACACGGACACACAAAGATGTGAGATGTGACTAATACAGACATTCACACACAAAGATGTGAGATGTGACTAACACAGACATGCACACACAAAGATATGAGATGTGACTAATACAGACATGCACACAGCGATACGAGGCATGACTAACACTGACACACATCAAGATATATGACACATGACTAACATAAACATGCACATAAAGATATGAGATATAACTGACATTGACATGCACACACAAAGATATGACACATGCCTAACATAGACATGCACACAAAGATAAGAGATATGACAAACATAGATAGGCACATACAAAGATATGAGATGGGACTAACATAGCCATGCACACACAAGGATATGAGATGTCACAAACACAGAGATGCACACACAAAGATATGAGATATGACTAACATAAACATGCACACAAAGATATGAGATATCACTAACCCAGAAATGCACACACACACAGATATGACATATGACTAACACTGGTACACACTAAGATATGAGATATGACTAAACACAGACACACATAAAGATATGAGACATGATTAACACGGACACAACGAGATATGAGATATAACTAACATGACACACACCAAGATATGAGCCATGGCCAGCACACACAAGCTAAGATATGAGCCATGGCTAGGACAGAAACACAGCAAGATATGAGCCATGGCTTCACCAAAAAACACCAAAAAATGAACCGTGTCTAGCACAGAAACACATTAAAGTGTCCATATGCTTGGGCTTGTTGTAGTCGGCAGACTCTTCTGAACGTGGGAATCACAGGTTTCGTTAAACAGTTGTCCGCAGATTTGAGAGTGCAGTCTGACCCATAGAACGTTCTCTTGCATGTACATATTCCCGATCGACTGTTGACAGGTGTCGTTGAAACAGTTGTCCGGACATTTGAGAGTACATATGATGTCACAGCCATCAGAACACATCTGTTCGCACTGTAGCCCAAAATTACCATCTGGACAAGAGTCATTACAGGTATAGCCAAGATGTTTACATTGTAGGCATTTTCCAGATTTTTCCTCAAATAAAGGACAGACACTGAGACAAGACCCGGAACAGTCGTGTCCATAGATCCCATGTGAACAGTAGCCGTGACAAGTACCGATGATGACATTGCAGCCTTTACTACACCCACTACACACTGCACAAAACGACAAGAATGCTCGTCCAGACAATAGGTGTCTGTAAATGTTTGCACCTCACATACCGTCAGTGCACTGTCGGCCTGCGAAATGGTCGGTGAGAACGCAATCTTAATGTGTGCCATTGACGTTTGTGTTTTGACTACAATAGTGTTCACAGATAAATTAGGGTAGGATATATCATTATACTGGAACACTACTCCGCCACTGTCAGAGAAAGCCTTTAGAGTGGCATTCTTTACCCGAATCATAGTGCTAGCTCGATGATAGATTCGAATGATGTGAGTCTTCTGGGGCGCTGCAAAGTTCAGATACCAGTAAACAGAATTGGTTCCACTTCTCCATTGTGTGTGTGTGCAGTCATTGTCATAGAGATTGGTCTTTGTTTTGCTATTAACTGCGGCCTCTGGTCCACATCCATCTCTTGTATAACAAGCATCAAATGTTTTGTGCATTAAATCGGTCTGGTTTGTGTTCTGTTTGAGAGCCAGTTTCCGACCCCTGCCAATGTAGTTGGAGCAGATGTTTGCAACTATCGCCCTTTCAATCCGTAACTTGTTGATCAGACCAGCCCCAGGACAGAAGGCATCAATCTCGTGCGGACTAACTACAAACCTTGATACATTGTTACATGAGGCAGAACCATTCTGTTTTACCATGAAACTGTCCGGATATTTTAAGTCATTCGCATAAATCCTAAACCAGGAGCACTACCAGGTCTACTCTTGAAGTATGTCTAAAATGGACAAGTTCTTCATCATAATCCTGGAGATCAAGCCAGTTATTACTGCTTCTAGGGTTTAGGAGTACACGATTGGACTGTAACGGAGTTCAATCAGTCAAGGAATCAATCAATTCAGTATGAAATTAGTGTATAATTTTATATAAACGAGTGTATAACGTTACGTAAATGAGTGTATACCATTACGTAAATGAGTGTATAACGTTACGTAAATGAGTATATAACGTTACGTAAATGAGTGTATAAGTATGAGTGTTCGGCAAATGAATGTTAACATTTCCTGGCTGAGGACGGAAGAGTTGTGACTTCTCTAATTTCATTTGTTCATCTTTACACACGACCTTCCATGGAATCTGGGGCTAGATCGTCGTCTGTTGTCTACCTTGCTCCTAGCCGCAGATAATAAATTATTTTCCTATGAGATGACCAAAGCACTCCATTGCTATCTTTGCTTCAATATGTAGTTACAATTGTCCTGAATCTCATTTTGGTTGTGTTACTTCATAATGACATTATGGTTTTGTTCAAGCATTATTCCAATATTTTGTTAGTCTTTTTTTTCTATTTTATATTGCTATGTGTGGGAAATTGACAACGGGGGAAATAACAAGAAGAAGATACTGCTCATAACTGGTTACTTTATTGTTAATTTGTATGTTAATGTTTTATTAATTGATGACGAGAAGTGATATATTCAGTGTATGCTTCTTAACATTTGTTTTCTTCACTACACAGTATACGAACATAAACAATTATTCAAAATATATGAATATTATTTATGTTAATATTTTAACATCAAATCTAGTAAATATAAATTGTTGTGACTTTTGCCTTGTTGTGATTTCTTAGTTAGCACCACCGTCAGGTTGCTAGGCCGGTCACAATGTTGTTAACATTATCATTTCTGTCGCTTGGAAAGCGTGTGTGACCACGTTGTTTAAATCGGTCGTTCTCCAATCATTTAAATGCCAATTGGATTTCTAATTTCGTCTAAATTCTTCTATCAGTTAATGGTGACATGAAAATTCGCAACGAAATGTTTCGACTGCAGTAGACTTGTACTGCACTACAGACCGACAAGACAGTGGTGGCTACTTGTGTACGTACCATTTTGTAATAAAAGAGAAGAAATATATGTTTCGTGTAGCATGTGATAATCCTTAAAGAAGTGACCTATGTCCGCCCCATACTATCGTGTATGTTTCTTTCCACTGCTCTTCGACGGGTTGCCCTTTGAACTCTTCCAACTCTCCATCTCTCGGTAGCCCACAGCATGCAAGTCTTGTGATTGTGTTTAAATCTTGCAAGCGTGCATGACCTATCAGACCCCATCCTGTGCTTCTGATTACAGCGCTCAGCTCATTTTCATTGTACCTTTAGGAAACTTGAAGGTTGTCATTACTTATCACAATTTGCTTGTGGAAAATTATCACAATGTTTTTGGGTAAAAAAACCGCAGAAAAATAACTGCATAAATGGTGCTATGCACTCGACAAGTTGCTTGTATCCCCATCCCGTTCCTTAAATGTCTCCTCCCTTTACCGTGACAGACACCAGCAAATAGGATAAATGTGTAACACAAGCTTGTTAGTGTTTTTCTTCTTTGCCTTGTGAGTTTGTTAAGCTAGTTACAAAGGTGCCAAAACCTTATTTTGGGACTGTTCAAAGTGAATCAAGTCAGCTATATGGCCACCAACTCGACCTAAAAGGATAATTTACACCTTGATACACGTAATCAAACAATCCTTTACTTAGTTGTGTACTCTCACGCTGACAAGGAGCTTACAACGTAAAATCGTTGTTGTATTCTTC
Organism: Megaustenia siamemsis; assembly: GCA_032433765.1. NCBI lineage: Eukaryota > Metazoa > Mollusca > Gastropoda > Stylommatophora > Ariophantidae > Megaustenia > Megaustenia siamemsis. The sequence goes on from JAVIAB010000092.1 coordinate 104,640,743, forward strand.
ATTTGTTTTTTTATATAGTTAAACGAAATAGAAGAATTCAAGTATTTGGGCACAATGTTCACAGAAGATGGAAAAGTAGACAGAGAAATTGACATGAGAATACAAAAAGCAAATGCTGTTACATACCAGCTTTCACCATTGCCAAGACATCCAAACATTTCTATGCCAGCTAAACAACAAATGATAAATAACATTTTCATACCAACTTTGTGCTATGAAAGTCAAACATGGACCCTTTCTAAATCACAATTAAGAAATATCAATACATGTGAGATGCGATGCTTGAGAAAAGTAACAAACAACACAAGAAGAGATAGAATACCAAATGAAACCATAAGAAAAAACCCTGCCAAGAATATATAGAACAACAACAACTTAAATGGTTTGGCCACCTGGTCAGAATGAATCCTCACCAATCACTATCAAGAGCGTTCTTCTCGAGAATGCATGGAAAAAGACCAAGAGGAAGACCCAGAAGAAGATGGATAGATGCAGTGACAGAGACATGTAACAACAAAGGAAAATCACTAATTCAGACAATTCGAGCAGCTCAAGAACGACAAATGATATAAACCACGACACCTTTTAGGTATCAGTGAAAAGAAGCAGAAGAAGAAACGATCCAGAACGGCAAAAAAATAGCGGAAAAGTTGAATCCCAACGATTGATATTGAATTAGTGTGCAGTTTTACAAATATACCGGAACACTTTCCTATTGAGGCAAAAACTTTTAGATATACTCGGTGACAAGGATGATGAGATGTAGCAGTCACGAAATGACACAATGTCCGAAATGAAGCATTAGAATGTCACGTGATTATGAAATCGTTGAAAAACGCTTCTGGAATGACATTTTGTTTAATAAACTGCCCGCTTTTATTTATTGGAATTGTTTAATTATGTAGCACGCTAGACATGTCTATTTTAGATAGAAATATATGCAAGAATGTCATGGAAGATTATTGAGGGAAATCTCCCAAACATTTTCCTAATTTTGAAGGAGAAATATCAATATCAAATTAACGATTAGTGAACCACTCAAATAAATGTATGTCCAGTTATTTTTTTATCGCATAGACTGTAAGCATGTTTGTAAAACCAGTGTTCTGTCCTCTGCATTAACGCTATAATCTTGGGTCAGCTCGAAACTTGGTATCTATTTCGCAGGGTTAGGAATAGCCACCAAATTGCGATAAAAAGTTAACTTCGAGAAAGCGACTTCATTGCATAGAGCCAGTACTTCAAATTTGATTTGAAGCCAATAATATTGGTTCGAACAGTTTGCTGGTAAGTTAATGTACATATTCATGCGCTTTAACAAGAAAAACCCACTAAAAGAAAAAAAACAATTAGTTTTTAGCTACACTGTTTTGTTAAATAACTCCTATGTCAAATATCTAAAAGAAGTATGAGGCTGAACAGATCGTGCCTCGCCTAAAAGAAGGCAAAAATCAAATTCGAAGCCCCTCGTCTCTTCTTCAATGTTTTCCGATTGGACAGTATCATTGTTGCAAGTGTCACAAGTTTCAGATTTGCAGCTTCCTACGTCCTGATAACAATTATTGAGGAAACTCGATTGTTAATCAACACAATTTTGAAATAAAATTGTTCCGGCTTGTCATTCTCTCAGCACCTTCTACCGATGAATGCATGTGCCAGCAAAAATACATTAGTGTCTGGCAATTGCTATCGTCTGCCAATTACATTGACTCTTCTAAATTATCCACCTCGATCTTCCCGTGAGCTGAGAATCAGACACAAGTACCGCTCCACCAGATCTCATACCAAAAAGCCACCTTATATCTGATTCAATTTACATAATTAATATCGTGAACATGCATTTTACTCCTCTTTGGTTTCTCCATTTATGCCTGTCGAGGAGCATATATTGCAATTATCAACACATCACACAAATGTGTCAGTGTTTGGAACGTTATTCCTTCCGAGCTGTTATCCATCAAAGCCCCTTAGACTCCCTTTAAACCCTACATTACGATAACGTAGTAGAAATTACCGCATCAAAACACATATTCTTCAAAATTTGACATGTGTGTATTCAAACATTGCCCTCCCCTTCCGGTCACCCCTGAGTGTTTGATTTGTTTCCATTGTTGTTGGATTTTTGTTTTAGATTTCGTGAGATACTATCTCATATAATGCGAAAAACCAATCCCCTTTTATTCAAGAAATTTGTTGATTTTTCCCTTTCTTGTTCTGCAAATTGGGAAATTTCCTCGTTCGTCGGCGAACATCAAACAACCCTTTGTTACTCTGGAAACGCAGTGAATGATGCTATGAGGTAGCCAAACTGGTGGCCTTAAGGCGTCCGTACCGAAAGACACTGTAGCACGTCGTCTGACCTATGAGCTCAAAATCAAGTCATAAATCAACCTGAGACAGGACATCCGAGTACTCGTCCTAGTGTATACACACGGCTGTATGTCAAAAAGTTCAAAGAAAATATAGTATTTTGTACTGTAATTGTTACAATTAAGTGGTTGTAATTTTTACTACTGTATCGTAAACACGGCAGCTACAGAAGGTATTGTAATCTAGGATTCGCCAACGAGAAGGTCTTTCCACCTATCCCTATTCATGGATACTTTCTCCAATTCTCTTTATTCCTCACGAATGTTCTTAAGTTTGTCCATGACTTAACTCCAGCATGTGTTCCTTGGCTTTTCTGACTTTTTCTATCCTTATGAGATCCAGGACATTACCTATCTTGCCCTGCTGGCGCTGGCATCAGATTTTCTTCGCGTGTGTTCAACCCAACGAATTGGCCTGATGGATTGGGATGCTATTAATTATAAGCTAATTATTTTAATGGACTGCTAATCTACAGTATTATGTTCTTCAATTGTTTCAGTGTAATGATGACTTTTTATCATATGAATTACCATTGCATCTTAAGTGTTCTTCAAAGCTGTTTGGCAAATTGTACACTCTGTTAGTTTTTCTCTCTTTGTTAGTTATGCTCTCTTTGTTAGTTTATCTCTCTTTGTTAGTTTTTCTCACTTTGTTATTTTTTCTCTCTGTGTTAATTGTTCTCTCTGTGTTAATAGTTCTCTCTTTGTTAGGTTTTCTCTCTTTGTTAGTTTTTCTCTCTTTCTTAGTCCTGCTCTCTGTTAGTTATGCTCTCTTTGTTAACTTATGCTCATGACAATGTTCTTTTGATAGTAGCCCACTCCACCCACCCAATAAATCAAGTGTTTCGTTGTGCACAGAGTAAATAAATAAAATGCTCCGTCACTCCATGTAGCGTATCTGGCGTTAGTGACCATAATTTTTACAGACCTTCAGCACATGATTTTTAAGGTAATGTGGTCAGTATTACAACCAATCTGCTGTATACAGAGTGCCTTTTCTTTAATGTACCGCTGTAACTAGAAAATTAAAGGGGGAGCCTCATAATTCGAACAGTATCTTCGAATATTTCAGAGTTCGAACACTAAATTCAAGAAGATTTTTACCCGATATTCGAGCGATGCATTTACGTTCGAACTGTACGTGCACAGACAGTTGAAAAAAAAAAGGTTGTCTGTAAATGCATTTAGTGATTTTGTTGTACATCCAGGTCACCATTTGTGCTTGGCTTGAGTTCTTTCAATATTTGTTTTCCGCTTTACTTTTGGTGTGTTTCGTTATATATAACCATTAAGATTATCTATTAACTATAACATCGTAAAAAGAGGGTGGAAGAAACGAATCCTGAGAGGAACGTTGTAATATCGACGATTGAAGTGAACATTGAACTTATCGTGAAGCATGAAAAGCTGTATAAACTTATGGTGAATTCGTAGAAGAGAGAGGAAGAAACCAAAGACCTCAACCAGAACTGCTAAGGGAAGTAGTACGAGAAAGAGAGGAAAAGAAAGAAAGAGGGAATATCAAAGTTCGCATATTTGGTGTGTTTATGAAGACGAATTCCAGTTCCAAACAGTAGTCTTTCTCATCTTCTACATCGAGGACACGGGACATCACAAATCTTCACTAAGTTACAGTACATGCAATTTTCATTTTTTTCTATAGCGTTTAAGTAATACATTATTTTTTCTTTTATACTAAGTTTACTATTTAGAGCGTTTAATTATGTTATTTTTGCTTTTTAATTATATGAATTTGCTGTTAACATTTCTAAAATTAGTATTGTTTTAGCGTCTAGGAACGTATTATTTCACTTTCCTTTACATCTAATAGAGACAGACTTGGTTCGGCGTCGAACAATTCAAAGCTCCATCCACCTTGTGGAAAGTATGAAGTTCGAAGTACGAGTCACCACTATTCTTGATATCTCATTTTAAAGAAATACAAAAAGTTTCAGGACATAGATCAGTTAAAAAAAAAAAAAAAAAAGAAATTACAGTTAAATTATTTTTTCCCCTTTTTTTAAACATGTTACCGGCATTGTGAGGATAGCAGGAATTGTATAGAAGGGCTTGCAAGTCTTTATAATGTTAGAAATGTAGCGTCAAAGTATGGAATGTTTAAAATTCAAAATGCTTTTATAACCTTCAAAATGTATTAGTAACCTTTAAAATGTATTAGTTACCTTCAAAATGTATTAGTTACCTTCAAAATGTATTAGCAACCTTTAAAATGTATTAGCAACCTTCAAAATGTACTAGCAACCTTTAAAATGTATTAGCAACCTTTAAAATGTGTTAGCAACCTTTTAAAATGTACTAGCAACCTTCAAAATGTATTAGTTACATTTAAAATTTATTAGCAATCTTTTAAATGTATTAGTAACCTTCAAAATGTATTAGCAACCTTTAAAATGTATTAGCAACCTTTACAATGTATTAGCAACATTTACAATGTATTAGCAACCTTTAAAATGTATTAGCAACCTTCAAATGTATTAGTAACCTTCAAAATGTATTAGTAAAGTAAAGTACCCCCGTCACGCCAAGTGGCGTATAGGGAAAAATATGGTGTTAGTGACCCTATATTTTACAGACCTTCAGCACATGATTTTTGGGGTAATGTGGTCGGTATTACGCCCGTGCTGATTTTACTTTCCCAGAAAAATCCGTACCCATTTTAAGGCTGGTGAACCCGGAGCCGTCGGTTGGGATCGAACCCTACCCCTTGTCCGTAGTAGTCCAGTTCACTAACCACTGAGCTATCGCGGCTCCTACTAATTTTTAGGGAATTAGTAAACCCAGGTGTCCTCGCCAGGATTACGAACCCCGGCTGTTGCCGTGGTAAGCCAACCGTCAAAATGTATTAGCAACCTTTAAATGTATTAGCAACATTTACAATGTATTAGCAACCTTAAAATATATAAGTAACCTTAAAAATGTATTAGTAACTTTTAAAATGTATTAGTAACCTTCAAAATGTATTAGCAACCTTTAAAATGTATTAGCAACATTTACAATGTATTAGCAACCTTAAAATATATAAGTAACCTTAAAAATGTATTAGTAACTTTTTAAAATGTATTAGTAACCATCAAAATTTATTAGTAGCCTTCAAAATGTATTAGTTACCTTCAACACGTATTAGTAACGTTCAAAATGCCTCTGTAGTCTTCCTTGTTGCAACAAACAGATCAAAATTAATATTTTTCTCTTGTGTTATTCCCTGTGTGAAATTTAGGCATCCTTTAAGTACTGTAATGTAATTCTCAAGACTATATTTGTATGCATTGTCTAAATATTAATGAATTATACGGAATGGCCACTTTCCACATATTGCCGACAACATTTATAAAACCATTATCTTTGTATTTCCACAGTACAAGTTACTACTTACATCTTTTTTCGTATCACGCATGAAAATTTCGACAAAGTGGGTGCATCGAAACATTGCCAAAGGTATTTGGGATAATTTCTTAAAGCTGAAGATTATACATATTTGTATATATAGTGGGGTAGATGTCCAACAGAGGTCAGATGCAGAATGTCTTAGATAAAAGCAGCTTTCCAAAAAATGAAGAAGATGCTGTGCAAACCATTTTTGACAATAAAACAAGAACACGAGTTCTTAAATGTTATGTAGAGCGTCTTAACATATGGATGTAAATCGTGTTCTTATTGTCCATGATCTATCTTATTCCATCTAACTACTTCACTATATTGCTACAACTAGAGTTGTAGTTCCAGGATTCAGAACGTTCTATTGATTAGTTATAATTTGCTATTCTTCTCCATCGTCCCTCGCTCTCATAATAACTACATTAATTTTGCTCCTAAAATTGGTTTGCCTTAAGCTATAATCGTCACCAGCAGGGGCCCTTCCAAGATAAAGTTCCGGTGTCATTACAGACTGATGGAATTCCGTTTCTTTTATATTTGTGTAAATTTACGTTATGTCGCAGTTTACAACATAACTTAGATATCTGCTTCTTTCGGCTTGACACAATTAATTACGACAAGAGTAAAAAATAAAGTTTAGTTCCTGAAATGCTGATTGCCTCATTCTACTTGTGATTTTAATGCGATATCAGGGTGTCCCAAAATGTTGTAAGCACAACAGTACCAATCTCCAGAACTTTAAATGGTTAGTGAAAAGGTAAACAAAAAATTAATAGTGGAATGGAACAAATGGAAAATACATCAACAACAACATTGCAGGATAAAATACGATTATTAAAGATGGTTAATATGGCAACAATATTAGTTGTATTATTTACTATATTGTTGGTTGTTTTGTAATATTGAAGCATTTACTTTAATACATTGCATTTTTCGTTAGTTTTGAATGCGTTATTTGATTTATTATCCCTTTGGTGCTTCCATTATTCAATTATTTACTAAGATCACAAAAATACAATTTTGAAATAACAACATATATATTAATAATAAATTTGGTCTAAATGTCCAATGTAAAATGTTATTGAGTTATTTGCGGGTCATCATCAGTGCACTCCGAACATGTCCATAGGTGCACAGCTCCCCTCCTCAGCAATTCCCTCAGTGTCCAGCGACTGACGACTCCAGTTCTATGTTGGTTGATAAGTCTTCTTATACGACAACTACGTTTCTCATTTCTGGCTATGCCCATCTTAACTCCCATTTCCATCATCCGAAGAAGTGACGTGGATCTGTGTTTGTCGAAGTCCTGTGCTCTTCCCACATCTCGGCGGGCATTGATGATGTCCCCCCGATCCATTGGTTGCCCGTCCTCAACGACAGCGCAGCTAGCCAACAAGTCCGCTCTTTCATTGTGGAAATGTCCAATGTAAAATGTATGGAAATCAGCTGCCAAACGTATGCAAATGTTCTGAATGAACCGTCTACTAAAGCTTTATCTGCACGCTAGTTGAGTATTTATGTTCTCATGTACTCAATAGCAGTATTATAGATTTTCTACAAATCGTAAGTAAACCCGTACTCAAGGTGTATTGGCGATGCGATTAATGAGACCTGTCAGACAATACAAACACTATGACAATAGGTAATATATTATAGAGTTTCAACTGATCCAGTGTATAAAATTCGAGGGAGTATGTAATTAATAAGTTATAATAAGTAACAATAATGTGTCAATTAACTGACACAGCAACAGTGTGTAATTATACTCTACACTACTATACTGAGATCTACGCCGTTCTGCTCTACCTTACCCAACCCTATCCAACCCAACCTTACACTACCCTACCTTGCCCTACCCTACTCAATTCTTCTGTGCTCTACTCTTGTCTACTCTACTATACATTGCTCTACTCTACTCCACTATAATCTGTCTACTCTACTGTGTCTACTCTTCTCTGCTCTACTCCTCTTAACGCCGCTCTACTCTGTCTACTCTTCTCTACTTTACTCTCTTCTGCTCTTCTCTAATGCGCTCAACCCGCTCTGTCCTTTCTAATCTACTTTACTCTACTCTTCTCTACTCCGTTCTACTCTGTCTACTCCGCTTTACACCGCTCTACTCTGTTTACTCCACTCTACTCTTCTCTACTATGTCTACTCTAGTCTACTCTAGTCAACTCTACTCTACATTGCCTACTCTCCTCTATCAAATTTTACTCTACTCTACTCTACTCTACTCTACTCTACTCTACTCTACTCTACTCTACTCTACTCTACTCTACTCGTATCTACTGTCTATTCTATTATGTCTAATCTATTATGTCTAATCTATTATGTATAATCTACCATGTCTAATATACCATGTCTAATCTATTATGTCTAATCTACCATGTCTAATATATTATGTCTAATCTGTTATGTCTAATCTATTATGTATAATCTACCATGTCTAATCTACCATGTCTCCTCTACTATGTCTAATCCACCATGTCTAATCTACCATGTCTAATCTACTATACTCTGTCTACTCCACTCTACTCTGTCTACTCCACTCTACTCTGTCTACTCCACTCTACTCTACTCTGCTCCCTCTACTTTGTCTATTTTGTTCTACTCTCTTCTACTCTACTGTCTGCTCTTCTCTAATATACTATAATCTACTACACTCTACTACATTTTACTCTGGCTACTCTGTTCTACACTACTCTAATCTGACTACTGTACTCTATTCTATTCTACTGTTTTTACTACTCTACCGTATTTTACTCGACTCTATCTACTCTACTATCCTTTACTCTATTCTACTCCACTATGTTGACTCTACTCTACCTTGTCTACTCTACTATATTCTATTCTACTCTCCTTTTTTTCAGTCTTCTCTAATTTACTTTGTTTATTCGACTCTACTTTATTAAACTCTACTCTGTCCACTCTACTCTGTCTACTCTACTCTTCTCTTCTCTACTCTGTCTGCTCGGCTTTACCTTGTCTACCCTATTTTACTATATTCTACTCTTCTCTATTCTGTCTGCACTGCTTTTCTCTGCTCTACACTACTCTGCTCTGGTCTACTCTACTCTGTCTACTCTACTGTCTACTATTTCTAGTCTACTGCCACCTCTACTCTACTCTATTCTACTCTACTCTATTCTGCCTACTCTAGTCTGTTATCAAATTGTTTCTTCTATGCGCTACTGTCTACTCTGATTTATACTGTTTACTCTATTCTACACTATTCTGTCTACTCTACTCCACTATATACTCTACTCTAGTCTATTTTACTCCACTCTACTCCGCTCTACTGTCTAGTTTATTCAGCTCTAGTCTACTTCGCTCTACGCTGCTCTGCAAGGCTCATCTCTGTTTATTCTACTCTACACCACTATTTATTATACTCTATCTATTCTACTCTACACCACTATTTATTATACTCCATCTATTCTACTCTACACCACTATTTATTATACTCTATCTATTCTACTCACATTTCTCGAAACATGATCATAATTATTGTCCCATTAACAAGCCGGTGCTACGGAGTTCGTGCAGTTGGATAAGTCATCTTCAATGCTTTCGTAAATGGTTGGCGGGTGGACGGGCGGGCTGGATGAAAAAGGGATCTGAGGACTACGAGTTGTCCGCCTTGCACTGAAGATGACCGGTCGAGTATTGTCCTTCAGATTTTGATTGCAGACATGTCGAATCGATCATTTCATTCCTGACCCTATCGTCTCTTGATGTATACATCTTTGTCTGACCTATCTTCTCTCCCTCCCTTAAGAAATCAGAAACAAACCTGACGTGTCCTCCGTGTGCAGAGTCTGACCGCATTCAGTGTCACTGCCAGCGAGATTATTTGAGGTTTGGTTTGAACTCCAGCGTGCGTTTGACAGTACACCATTGGTAACGTGGTCACTTCTGAGCCATCCAGGAGCTTCATACATGCCCACACAGTGTATTACGTAACATAGTATACGCGCTAATCAAAACCACTACGTGATTCGTGTTCTGTGTAAGCAGCTATGCTATCGCCGACTTTGGTATTTCGAACAACATCATCTTTCTAGACACCGCATTTCCACAATTTATCCCACTAGCCAACGCGCAGCCTTCCTAGAGAGTCACAATTCCCCAACCACCGTACCCAGAACCGTCTGTGTAGGGGATGCGGTTCTGACATGATTACTTTGCTTTACAGCTCTTTTTATTTGTTATCTATCCAGTACTTGCCAGCCTCAAATTATCCAAATCACATAGTCGTTCTTACCGACGCCACCACTTCTGTCTTTCAAGATTTTCAGCGCATGAGATCTGTTCTTGGTCGCACCCTTTTGCGAGTGAGTCCAACGTGCCTCAATTATCGGATTGTTGTATTTCTGGTGCATCCCAACACATCCCCTAGGCCTTCGTTATGGACCCTTTTCCAACCTTGTGATTCGCTTTGACGAGAGGAAAGCTCATCCAGACAATAGTCCATCACTGAAATCACTGTTGATTGCATCAGCATGAACAACAACGATTGCTGGAGGTCCGTTTTGACCGTGATCTTGATTGATGTGTTCCCTTCTTGCCTTTTCAATAACATTAACATGATATTTGAAGGGGGAGTTGGGGTGGGGGCGCTATTAAAAGTGATTTCTAAATAATTAGAGTGTTACCCATCTCGATATCTGGGTCAATGCAGCTTATGACGGGCAGGTGTAACAGTATATGTGATTAAAGCATGGGTCAGGTAACTCAGCTGGTACCCATTTCTTAACAGCTTATAACAGTGGCATAGAATAGCAGTCATCTGTTAGTGACAGAATGACAAGTTGTGCGAACGGAAAGTTCATAGCGGTTAGTGGACAAGCCAAGGAGGATGGAGGGTGACAATTAGTGGGTGCAGAATAGTAGTCAGACACACGTTCTCGGAGAATGGACATTCTATAGTTGTGAAAGTGTGAGTCAACACATGGCTTGACTCGTCAGGTAAATAGGTTGACAAACAACTTCCAGGACAGGTCAAAGTCATGAAGTAAACTTCATTATTTTGAAAGTCAGGAAAGGTCAAGCTGACCAGAGGTTACTTTGGAATCACAAACAAATCTGTTTGGACCATCCTAAAACGTAAGAGTTCACTGAAAGTACCAAAATGTTGGCTATTGTGATAGTTTGGAGGCGGAAGTCACAGAGCGGTCAACTTTGCGACGGTTTCGCGACAATTCCATTGGATGCAGGTATTCCACAGGTAGAATTATGTTTGGGTATTTAAGCTTCGACACAATAGGTTTTCAGTACTTAGGTACGCAATTTCGAACAGACAAGTAGTTAGACTCAAGATTTAAGCAGTTAGGAGGAAGACAGCCTAGTCATGAAGAACTTTCGGAGGCAGTCAGACAGACAATAGTTTTCAGTTTTAAGAGTTTGTAAGTTAGACCGTATTAAATAGTAGTTATCCCAGTTAGTCAAGTATCATAAATGTGGATTAGTCAAGCTCAGAGTAGAGAACATAGGAAAGGATAGCAGTGACTTAGTAGTTGAGCAGCAGATGAACCAGAACAAGTGAATTAGAACATAGAGAACATTTAGTTGGGAAAGTGTTGTTAAGAGTGTTTCAAGTTGTGCTTCAGAGGAGAAAATAATAACTAAGTTGTGAGAGAGCGATTTGTACAATATTCACTTGTTGACATTTCAATAGATTTTCGGTGATAACCTCTGAATGTCCATTATTATTAAGAACAGTAATTCTAAGATAAGTGCTTCCACTAGTATGTGTCACGTGCCAAGTTAAAGATCAATAAACTTGATTTTGTATTAAGACTGAATAGTCTGTGATGATTAACGTTTTTGATTATAAGTGTATTGTGCTGTGATGACTCGAAATATAAAGTCTAACGACAAACAAGAAAGATACATATTAACATCAGAAAAATTACACAGTGTGTCCATTCCATTATTTAGCGAACACCATATGACAGAAGCCTTGCCTGGATTAATGAGTGCATTATCGCTTTTGAACCATCTCTTATCTCCTTTCTTTTCTCACCTCCTGTTTGACCCCTCACACCCTGACGTGATCTTCCAAGGGCGATATTCTAGGTCTATATGATAAATCTATGTACGTTGGCACTCTTGCACAGGCAGGTATCATGATTCCTATTTACCAAATTATACTTATAATTACAACTGCACTGCTATGATTTGTCTATTCTTCACTTACATTTATTATCCTTATCAAAACATATTCTTTATACTCCTGTTTTACTTTACCGCTCCCCCCCCCCCTTTTTTTTCTACTCCTGTGTGACACTCCACCATCATCCACCCCAGTCCTCCATAATCCTCCTGTTACGTAACATTAATTGCCATTTTTATCTGAGTCACGGCTGGCTATGTTTACTCGTTTTCACTCTATCAATGCACACTTCCCTATCTCAAGTGATTACCTGTGTCTCTCTTCACTGCTTCTCACACTTCATTCTATCACCGTCTAATCTCGTCCGACTTCTCGCCACGTGACAGATCTTCCCCCTCCCCTTCTTACGTCTCATCCCATTTGCCTCACACTCGCTGGGAGCATTTGAATCTTGCCTCAGTTTAAGTCGCTTTAATTATTTATATATATTTTACCTTACTAATTTTTACATATCTTTTTTTTATCCTCCGATATGTAGCATACCTCTCTTTTGTTTAATCATTTCATGTCTTATCCTTCTTTTTTTCTCCTTTATTTACCTGTCCTGCTCATATTAAACGTAGTACAATATACCTATCTTTATTTCGTTGTTCGTTTATGTTCTTGCTTTCTTAGGAAGGCCGCATGTAGGTCGACACGTCAGTATTTTGTGTTCCTTTTTTGTAGAGCTGTCACCATTCCTAGTAGGAGTGTACGTTACATCCCCATAATCTACTCCTGCTACAGCTTTACCGCACCACTGCAATTATTTTCCGATTCCCTCCAGTTAAAGAATCTTTCGCATTTGACAATTTGAAAATAGTAAGCCAAAAATGGCCGCCGCCCGGGTAAAAATTGGTAAGCAAAATCTACCAATGCATAAACTGATGTGACTATGTGCACACATATTGGGGCTTTGCGAGACAACAAATTCATGGCCTCTTAATGGGTGAGCGCTAAGAAGTAGTTATTACGTCGCAAAAATGTTCATAACCAAAGCTGAAAATGTAATAGCTTTGATAGTATTATTTGATATTATACGGCCAGTATACATTCTTGGAACACTTCATGTATTCCACTATCGAAATCTTCAATGTTTATTTTGTTTCTGGTCAAATAATCCACAGTACCTTTGTTGGTTATTGCAAAACGTTGTCACGTTAATTGTTTTTTTTTGTGTTGCGCAATTAATTTATGATTTTTTTGGGTTTCGTGACATTTTATTTGGCAATTGTATTGTCAATTAAAAGTTGTCACGACTTGCTCGGTCCGTGCAGTAGATATACAAATATTGTTTTTCTCAATTGTTACATCGTTTTCATTATGGACTACACTGGTGTTGTCTTGCTGGCGAACGTATAATCTTTAATTTATGGTAATGGTGTTTAAACTATCTTGAGACACACTGAATTAGATAATCTTTTCTGGGATTTTGTCTAGGATTCTTGATAGTCTTTTCATTCGCGTGCAGAATTGGAAATTTGACAGGTTCCTTTGCACGGAGAAATTATTTCTTTGTATATATTTCCCTGAAAATCAACTTCTATGCAAGATATCTTTGGAAATTCGCCTATGTTCTTATAACTTACTCGACGTGATGGTTAGGAATGTTTATGCAACGTGATACAATTCAACTAGTCCCAATTGTGTCGTCCCGAGCTATGTACGTGAAAAATTGGCTTATTTTTCTTCTGAGACTAAACAACGTTCACGATTTTCTGCCATAAAATAGCAAGTCGGTACATTTGGGAGTTTGTGGTAAGTTTATTTTCTAAAATATGTCCTATATATGTACGCTTGGTTTAACTGGAATGCTCCCTAAACATTTAGGATTTTGACGGTTATTTGACACAAACTAAGTAACTAAAAACTAGAATTGCTTCCATTTTATTATAGGTCATGATCATCGACAACGATGTTACAAATACAAGTACCCAGATCCAGAGCTTCATAGTAAAATAAAAGTAATGAGCCCTGTAACGCCAAGTGATGTATAGGGAATATGGTGTTCATCATCATCATCATCATCAAGTACCGGGTCTGCTGGCGTAGGTGATCATGTCTCTCCACAATTTTCGATCTCGACATTTATTTATCATTTCTGTTGTTGACCTTTGCCAAGCCATTCTATTGTGTCTGGTATCTTTTCTCTTTTTACTTACCTCTATCTCTTCGTCCCTCAATTTTCCCAGTTGTTACAATATATTCCAGTTCTCTTCTCATTACATGGCCAAAAAAATTATGATTGTTTCTTCCTAATATTGGAAATGAGCTCTCTCTTTGTTTTGGCCTCTTTCAGAACGTTTTATTACTCTTCTTAGCTCTCCATGGTATTCTCAACATTCTTCTGTAAAACCACATTTCTACAGCCTCCAGTGATTTTCTTGTCTGTTGTCCTATTTTTCAACATCAGAATTACTTTGTTGATTTGGATTATCTAACTTGGAAGAGTGAACTAGCTAGTAAAGTAAACAAAAAAGGTAAATTACCCCTGTCACGCCAAATGGCGTATAGGGAATATGGTGTTAGTGACCATAAATTCTACAGACCTTCTACACATGATTTTTGGGGTAATGTGGTCGTTATCACGCCCGTGCCGCTTTACTTTCCCAGAAAAAAAAATCCGGTACCCATTAAAGGCTGGGTGAAACGGAAGCAGTCGGTTGGGATCGAACCCTACCTCTTGTCCTTTGTAGTCCAGTTCACTAACCACTGAGCTATCGCGGCTCCCGAACTAGCTAGTGTCAGGTTCAAACTTGTGCCGTATATTTGTTCTTTATTTAAAATTTGTGAAAATAAAAATAAAATCAACGACAGAACGCGGGAGAAAATAAATATACGATCTCCCAGATTCATGTCGCGGTTAGGTTCCAGGTAAAAAAAAGCAAATTTCAACGTAGACGTCGTTAATTTGTGTTCGCTCGTGTGCGTTCCCTCGATGTGAAAGAAAGTTACACCTCTTCGTCATCCGCACTTATAAGGATGTTATGATGGCGTAAATGCGTTGTGTTGTGGTTTGCGGTAGAGCTGTGATTTTTTTCTGCTTTCGGCCTGTCATATCCGACTTCAGTATGGTCTTTCTTAGTACTGGATTATCTTTCCTCTCGATCCCTTCTCACATTTCAGGACTAGGTTGGTTATTCTGTTACTAGAGGCACCTTAAGTAGATGGAGGGCCTGGATAGTCCTGGTTCACATATTCTGGCGGAAACCATCAGCTATGAGTCGCTATCAACCTTCAGGCCTGTTGCTGTCGAGAATCTCTGTCCCACAAGACACAGTTAAAGACACTTATAAATAAATGGGTTATGTAAACATTTTAAAAGTGTTCTGTTCACTTAAATAAAAATCAATATATTTATTATTGAACTGATAGATTTTGAATGAGTGATTGAGAGTGGGAGTGAAGAAAGCTATTAAGACATAAGTTTTCTCTCTTAATCGTTGTTGGGGAGATTAGAATATGGCTCTCTCGAATAACAACTGAAGGATGCAGTAAGCGCTTGGACCTCACCATGATCTAAGGTAAACTTGGGTAAAGTGGAATCTGTGTTCATTTCAAATCCCTCAAATCTGTGTCGAGAAATGCTCGAGGGAACTGGTATCACCTCATGACGAGGTGGTTGTGACAGATGATGGTTTTAGATCTCATTCGTGTTGAAATATCTGTTCACTTGTATATTAAAAACATGCCCAATTCTTGCTAACGTTCAGTCTTCTTCATGCTTTGCTGTACAAACAGTGCCCATTGGGTTTTGTTCATGTCAACTTCTCACTCTTTGAGAATCTTTTTATTTCAGAATAAAACTGTCATAGCTTGATCCAAATGCTCAAAACACCTTAGATATACTTTTTATTGATAAGGATCGAGAATATAATACATTTGCATGTTTATTGTTTTCATGTTGAGCTACTCGCTTTGGTCGAGTCTGGGTGTGATGATTTTATAATTCTTCACTATAGGATTCAATAAATTCAACATCATCATACCATCATCATTAAGTGCCGTCTCCGCATCGAAGGTTGGCTACCATGGAGCGCCTTTCCACTCTGTCTCTTGTTTTGATGGTGCAGATTATCGTAGGTTGACTTGTCCATCTTTTGATGTTACTTGTCCATGTTAGTCTTGCTCTGCCTCTGCCTCTTTTACCTTGTATTTTCCCTTCCAATATTAATTTTATTAGGCTGTTGTGTCTTTTAATATGCCCCAAAAATTTCATTTGTCTTCTTTGAATTGTGTTTAGTAGTTCTCTTTTCATTTTAGTTGTTTTAAAACTTCATCGTTTGTTTTCTTTTGTTTCCATCCAATTCTAACTATTCTTCTATAAATCCACATTTCAAAGGGTTCAATTTTTTGTTCTGTTTTTTTTGGTCTAATGTCCATGTTTCTGCACCATACATTATGAAAATTGAATATTGAGAAGATGTAACATTTTGCTGTTTTGCTGAATATATAAATGCATATTTTTGTCCGATATGCATCCACATTCTTTCCATCATGTTTCTGATATGTGTAAAATATCTATATATGTACACATTGGTAGATCTTTCTTCTGACAAAAGTTAGAATTTCTCTCCAGGATTTTTTTTTTAATCGGGGGGGGGGGGGGGGGAGGCGGGGGGAGTGGGGGGGTGTTGAATAATACGTGATGAGGCTCCAATATCTTTCACGGTTGTCAGCCATATTTGTCTTTCATGCCTTGAATATGCCCCTTGTGTACCAAACGCTTTGCTTTGGTTTTAATCATCATCATCATCATCAAGTACCGGGCCTACTGGCGTAGGTGATCATGTCTCTCCACAATTTTCGATCTCCACAGTTCTTTATCATTTCTGTTGTTGGCTTTCTGCCAAGCAATTCTCTTAAGCTGTCTGGTATTTTCTCTCTTTGCTTCCCTCTATCTCTTCGTCCCTCAATTTTTCCAGTTGTTACAATATATTCCATTTGTTCTCTTTTCATTATATGGCCAAATAATGATGATTATTTCTTCCTAATATTTGAAATTAGCTCTCTTTTTGCTTTGACCTCTTTCAGAACATTTTCATTACTCTTCTTAGCTGTCCATGGTATTCTCAACATTCTTCTGTAAAATCAAATTTCTACAGACTCCAGTGATTTTCTGGTCTGTTGTCCTATTGTCCATGATTCACATCCATATGTTAAGACTGGCTCTACATAACATTTAAGAACTCTTTTTCTTGTTTCTATTGTCAAAAATGGATTGCATAGTATCTTCCTCATTTTTTTGGAAAGCTGATTTTGCCTGAGCCAATCTGCATCTCACCTCTTTTGTATATCTTCCGTCTGAGGTTAACAAAGTTCCCAAATATTTAAATTCATTTACCTGTTTTAATATTGTTCCACTTGTCTTTATTCTGCACTGAGGTGATGTCTTTTTCTTTGTTGTTACCATTACTTCTGTCTTTTTGCTATTAAGGCTGAGTCCTTTATTTTTGCTTTCTTTCACTATAATGGCCATCATTTCTTGTAACTCATTTTCACTCTTAGCGATTAATATTGTATCATCAGCATACCTTAGATTATTTATTTTATAACCTCCAATTGTTATTCCAGGCATGCCCTTATGGATCTTAAAATAATCTCACTATAAATATTAAACAAATCTGGTGACAGCACACAACCTTCTCTAACACCTTGTTTTATTTCTTGAAATATTCCCAGTTGGTTTCCAGTTCTTATGGCCGCTGTTTGTTGCCAGTACATGTTCTTTATTATTCTTAGATCTTTGCTCTCTACGTGTATGCTTTCTAAAGTTTTGATTATTTCTTGGTGCTTTAATACTGCGAGTATAAAAAACAACATATTTATAAGAATTAACTAGTATGTTATTAGACTTTCCTTGCTTTAAGTTTTCATTATATTAAACCTGTTTGTGTTTGATGTGTTGTGCCACTTTAGTTACAAATAGAACTATCATAATATTCATTTTCAAGAAACAAAAAAGAAAGATTAACAAATCAAATGGGATTTTGTTTAAAGTCAGAAATCGAACAAATATAGCAGAATAGGAAATTATGCCATTAGGAATATTTGTCATTCCATCAACGCTGGGTTGCATAATGGAGAAGCAAATAAAATATTGTGGACATGTAACCAGATCTTCGACTGACAACATCCCCAGACAGCATTAACATTGAGAAAACCCTGGAAAAGGTAGACGTAGAAGACAATGAACTAATGAAATTTCAGAGCATCACGTTGAGCACAATAAACGAGATAAATCACAGAGCACTGACCAGAGCAGTCAATTTTCTTTCGACACTGGAGGAAAGCATAGGCGGAGAAAAATACATTAACCTGATACCATTCATCTAACGATTGGTGGTGTAGTGTATTAATAGCATTAGCATACGCTCTATTTAATTTACCGATTTAATTCATTAGTTATTTCTACGTTATTTGTGCCAGCTATTCAACACTAATTTAATGTCAATATATTACTATTATTCCAACGAAAGGGGTACCGTTTTTTTTTTGCAAACCCTTCAATGAACAGTTTGCACAAATTGTTGCTGTTTTATAAATATCCACGCATTATATAACATATAGTGACACTGTGACCTTCCAAGCATGTCGTAAGAGGCGACTAAGGATGTTGATCGATGGCTTGACAAGCTGTCATTGTAAAAAGCTTTGTTATGGAAACAGAACCATAGATTTTAGAAGCAGTGATCTCTGCAATATGTGCCATTTTGGCACGCAAGGTTTCTGTTTTTTGAGATTGTAGTTCTGCCCTATGTGCCAACTTCGGCTCGAAAGGACAACAGATTATATAACATGCTGTGCAAATGTCAATACAATTGGAAATAACACATGTTTATTTTTAGATGCATAACTATATAAGCATCATCATCATCATCAAGTGCCGCTCTTGCTGGCGTAGGTTATCATGTCTCTCCACAATTTTCGATCTCGACAATTATTCATCATTTGTGTTGTTGACCATCTGCCAAACCTTTCACTTAAGCTGTCTGGTATATTTTCTTTTTGCTTCCCTCTATCTCTTCGTCTGTTAATTTTCCCAGTTGTTACAATATATTCCAGTTGTTCTCTTCTCATTATATGGCCAAAAAAATCATGATTGTTTCTTCCTAATATTGGAAATTAGCAAATCCTCTCTTTTTGCTTTGGCCTCTTTCAGAATGTTTTCATTACTCTTCTTAGCTGTCCGTGATGTTCTCAACATTTTGTTTGTAAAACTACATTTTAACAGCCTCCAGTGAGTTTCTTGTCTGTTGTCCTATTGTCCATGATTCACATCCATATGTGTGTTTACCGAAGATTTTCCTCTTTGGGAATGTGCACCGTGTTTCGTTCATTGTACGCTAACCGCAGGGTCTGTTGTTTGATGTGTGACGGGGATAATTCGACGACTACCTGTGTGTTTATATGTTTGGTTGATGTCAAGAACAATGTCCTAACATCATCAAGCGCTATACATTTTTTGTTCTCAATATGACGATCATCATTTTCGGGAGGACGTGAACTCCATGGTATATGGTGGATAGGCAGGAACCATTGGAGGCTATGTCTGAAAAGTGTTCCTTGTTGCAGTTTCCTCATATTCCAAGTCCGGCTTGTTGCAGGAGCTACCGAGTTAAGTGCTCTGTGCACACCGTGAGCTGTGTGTCTCATCCGTTTTGATCATGTTTCGATATCCCAATTGTTTACGAAGAATGATGATGTCGTATGACAGGGAACAGTTGGCTGTGTTCACTTTCTGCGCGGTTTCGCCTTATGTCTTTTGGCGTGTGCTGAGACTGCAATGATGGGGACTACAGTTACCTTTCTTTGTTTGGGAGATGAGTTAGTAATTCGGATGATTCCACTTGCACGGGCGGTTGAGCAATTATGGATTTTAATTCGTTTGCAGTGATACCGAGGCCTTCCATAACCAAGAACCAAGCATCCATATGTTAAGACTGGCTCTACATAACATTTAAAAACTCTTTTTTTTTGTTTCTATTGTCAAAAATGGATTGCACAGTATCTTCCTATTTTTTGGAAAGCCGCTTTTGCCTGAGCTATTCTGCATCTCACCTCTGTTGTGCATCTTGTCTTTATTGTCCATTGCGCTGATGTCCTTCTCTTTGTTGCTACCATTACTTCTGTCAGTAAGATACTATTAAAGCTGAGTACTTTATTTTTGCTTTCCTTCACTATAATGTCTAATATTTCTTTAACTAATTTTCACTCATAGCAATTAAGAATGTGTCATCAGCATACATCAGATTATTTATATTAAGACCTTCAATTGTTATTACAGACATGCCCCATATGGATCTTAAATTAATCGCACTGTACATGTAAGTAAATCTGGTGACAGCACACAATCTTGTCTAACTCCCTGTAGTATTTTTTGAAACATTCCCATACAAAACATAGATAACTATAAAACAATTAAGAAAGGTGAAACCGTTGGTCTTGATAATATCATAGAGACGACAAACGTACTAGACAATTTAAGCATTGAAACAATCATATACTTATGGATTGAAGCAATCACGAATTATAAATATAACCTAATAATCTCCGTATGCATTGCATTGACTAAGACGTCTGGAGCTGTAAAATGCGTTGATTATTTCATAAATCTAAGCTGAAGGAAAGAACAAAAATCTTTCTTCAGTTGAACAGTGGAGAATCCTAAACAAAATCAATATGGAGTTAGAAGAACAACAATTTGGATTCAGAAAACATAACATGACAAGAAAAGCAGTCTTCTGCACGAAGATGCTATTAGAAAAACTCCAAGAAGAGAACAAACCACAATGCAAACTTCATAGATAGCAGTGGACAAACAAATGAAAAGACGATTAGAGGCCACTGGAATGGGATTTCTCAGAAGAATTTTGAAAGTTCTCTGTACAGCTAAAAAGACCAATAAGAGAATTCTGAACGAGGCCAACACAAAAAGGGAGCTCCTAAGAAACATCAGAAAGAAACAATCAACATTTTTCAGGCATATCATGAGAAGAGGAAAGTTGGAATACTTGGTTACAACTGTCAAAACAAAAGGAAAGAGAGATCGCGGGCGACAAAGAGAGAAAATACAAGATAGCTTGGTGTCATGGCATGGAAAGCAGTCAACAACAGAACTGATACGATGCATTGTGGATAGAAGATTGTGGAAGGACATGATAGCCTACTCCTACCGGTATGGCACATGATGAAAATAGATATCATCCAAGCTTTGGGCAGAGTAGGGTCCACGATAGCTCAGTGGTTAGTGAACTGAACTACAAAGGACAATAATAGATCGGGCTCGACAGCTTCCGGGTTAACCCAGTCTTCAATGAGTATCGGATTTTTTTCTGGAAAAGTAAAGCGGCATAATACCGACCACATTACCTGAAAAATCATGTGCTGAAGGTCTGTAAAAATTATTGGCACTGGCACTATATTCCCTAGACGCCACTTGGCGTGACGGGACTCTTTACTTTACTTTACACATATTTATAAAGCAAGTATAAGACTGACATGCACTTTTACTTGAAACAGATATAGCAGTGTTCTTATTAATTTCTTTGTTATTTAATAATAATAATAATAATAATAATAATAATAATAATAATAGTTCTTCATGGCTGGCTTTGATGATGATGACAAAGAGTAGTCCAGAAGAGAATGATCGCATAACATTTTATACATCACATCAAATGAATGGATAAACTCACAGTTATTTGTTACAGCATATAAGTCAATATTTAATATCCTGACTCTAAGTCTTGACATTACAGATCAAACAATAATTAAATCATATATTTGCATATAGGACATTAGAATTGGTCCATGTAGTCTATCGATGATTTATAAGTGGCCAACACCGTGATTGATATATCTTATCCAGCTTCTGACTGAATGTTCTTTACTTATCACATTACATGTAAACCTCCATTTCTAATATCCGTAGTAATTAGGTAACATTTCGTAATAAAATGGTCTGTAATTATTTCAATGGTTGTGAAAATGTTAAAAAATTTCTAACTGAATTTTTTTAACTGCATGATTATTGTGTCACAACACAACTGCTTAGGACAAAAGCTCAAGAACAGTATCGGCCGTCCTAAGCTCGCCTACTTTACATCTCCAGTGGTATTTTTTTCTGTCTTCGTGTGAGTCATCATCATCATCATCGTGTGCCCTCTCCGCAACGAAGGTTGGCTACAATGGATCGCCATTCTACTCTGTTTCTTGCTTTGATGGTGCAGGCTGACATAGATTGACTTGTCCATCTTTTGATGTTACTCGTCCATGTTAGTCTTGGTCTGCCTCTGCCTCTTTTGCCTTGTATTTTTCCTTCCAATATTACTTTTAGTAGGCTGTTGTGTCTTTTAACATGCCCCCAAAAAAATTCATTTGTCTTGTCTTAATTGTATTTAGTAGTTCTCTTTTTATTTTCAGTTGTTTTAAAACTTCATCGTTTGTTATCTTTTGTTTCCATCCAATTCTACCTATTCTTCTATAAATCCACATTTCAAAGGCTTCAATTTTCTGTTCTGTTTTCTTATCTGAGGTCCGTGTTTCTGCACCATACAGGAATATTGAGAAGATGTAACATTTTGTCATTCTTAGCTTCAGCCCTGTTGATATTTGTTTTGTTGTTAGTATATTTTTCATGGCATTAAAATTACTTTTTGCCATTCCTATTCTTTTGTTTATTTCAGTTTTGCATTTTTGATCATTGGTTATAGTATGTCCTAGGTAGTTGTAACTCTGGACTGTCTCCAGATGTGTTCCCTCAACTGTGATATTTAATTGTAGGTCTTGAGAATTGTCTTTGTTTATGATCATAGTTTTAGAGTTTTTGATATTTTTTTCTAGTCCATATTTTTTGCTTGTTGTGTTTATCACATTAAGCAATTGTTGTAGGTCTTTAGGATTTTCTGCTAGTAGAACAGTATCATCAGCATATCTCATGTTATTGATTATCTTTCCATTAATGTTTAGACCTGGTATCTCTGAGATGTTTTTAAGGATTTGCTCAGTGTATAGATTGAACAAGCTTGGTGATAGGATGCATCCTTGTCTTACTCCTCTTTTTATGTCCATGGGTGTAGAGTTCTCCTTGTTATATCTTATTATTGCTGTTTGCTCCCAGTACACATTACATATTAGTCGTATATCTGCGTCGTCTAGATTTATATCCTTTAGGCAGTCAATAAGTTGGTTATGGTGTATTCTATCGAAAGCTTTGGTGTAGTCTATAAAGCAGGCATATATTGGTTTGTTTACTTCTGTGTACTTTTCAATCAATGTTCTCATGCTGAATATATCTTCTTTTGTCCCACTGTTTTTCTTGAATCCAAATAGTTGCTCCTCTAATTCAGTACTGATTTTATTCTGAATCCTTCCTTGTATAACTTTTAGTAAAATTTTTGTTACCTGGCTCATTAGGCTTATTGTTCTGAAGTCACTGCATTCAACTGCACCATTCTTTTTAGGCAATGCAATGAAAGTTGATGTTTTTAGATCGTTTTATATGTATCCTGTATGGTATATGTCATTGCATATGTCTGTGATCACTTCGACGCCATATCTTATAGAGCCTGCATCATCTCTATCTGTATATTGTCAGGCCCTGCTGCTTTTCCCTTTTTCATTGTTTTTATGGCTTTTTCTACTTCGGATTTCAGGATTTTATAGTTGTATGTACAATTTATGTCTGGCTTTTTGTCCCTTTCATGAGTGGGTGCGTATGTCTGTAATATTGCTATGTCGAATGGCGTTGCCTTCATTTTTATTAGTATATTCCTATCATTATATGTCAATTGAGTATTTATATATTTTTGTAGTTCTCGTTTTATTAGAATGCCTACTCCTCTTTGATGTTCTTTTGTGTTTCCTGAATATATAAATGAATATTTGTCGTCTTGTATGTATCCACTTTCCTTCCATCTTGTTTCTGATATGCCTAAGATATCTATGTTTAGTCGTTCTGCTTCTACCATAAGATTTTCTAGTTTTCCTTGTTGGTATAAGGTCCTAACATTCCATGTAGCTATTTTTAATTCGTTCTTAATACGGTAGTTAGAATTTCTCTCCATGGCTTTCTTTGGATTGTTACGTGATGAGGCTCCAATCTCTTTCTCGGTGGTCTGCCATTTTCGCCTTTTGTGTTCTGAAAATGCCTCATGTGTACCACACACTTTGCTGTTTTCGCTTTCTGGGCCGTTGATTATTTCAATCGTGTGAGTAACTATTTAAAACATCTGCGCATGACCTATTTGTTCCAATTTAAGTCCTGCCCATGTGGCTGAGAACTCTTGGAATCTTGCCATGGTCAGTTCTTCTACTCGCTAGGTTTCTCTAATACCTTTGTAACTTCCCCTCATCCTTCTCTGTCCATAGTTTCATTTCCTGATGAATTTTGACACACATCTGTCAATCACTACCTCCTTACAAACAAAACTGCTTTTAATCTTCCCGGATATACCCAGATTTCTGTCGCAGAAGACTACAATCCCAGGTACACTATCGCTGAACATCAAAAGAAGTTTTCTTTCCCGAAACACTGCGTTCAGTCCCTGCGGGCGAGTCTTACTCAGAAAGACGGCTTCTCATGGGGAAAGGTCTACTGTGGAATCTCCGTTTCCCTTCTTATTTTCGTTCGACATCGATTACGAAAGGCTGTAATCATTGATAAGCTCTATATCTCAATTCTACGTTGAACATTTTTGGAGTCCGGCTAACGATCTCTCTTTGTAAAAGTTCACGCTGCCCTCTTGTCTCTCCATTCCATTTATAGTTTATTTTATGTTAAGATTGTCCACACTGTAACACAGACAGTAATGCTCAAATATAACGAGGCAACTCAGCACCTGTTGATATAACGAAGGGGTCTGGCAGAGCTGATGTTATGTGTCTATGTTTGTTGAATTTAGTTCTGAGATCTTCAAATGCATCCATGAAATGTCAGGTTAAAGCAGAAATGGATCTATATGTAACAACCAAGGATACCCCGATGGCGCTGTGCTGCTTGGAGAAAGTGAAGAACTACAACATATAGTTTAAGAAATAAACATAAAATGCAGCGAATGTGGATTTAATATAAATATTAAGAACACTGAAACTATAATAATAAATAGAGAGAACATACAAAACAATGTCAAGGTAAAAGGAGAAACAAGAGGGATTGAAGAATGTAGCTACCTTAGACATGTCATGGAAAATGAGGGAAAATGAAGGACAGATTGCCATTAAAAATTATTAGATTGATATAAGAAATAAATAGAAAATACGAATGTCAAAACGCGTTTAAATATTATGAAGTATATATACTCACATCAAAAGCAAAACATCAAAGCTAAAATAAAAAAAAATAAAAAGTATTCTATCAAATCAACAAACGTATAGAGGCAAAAAGTCACACTAACAAAAAGAAATAAAAGAGAAATTTGAAAACACAATTTATATGTAGACTCATAGAAAAATGGGGATAATTAGGTAGACAGAGATGGAAACACATAATGAAGTTAAGAAACGGCTGAAAAGCAAAAGAGAAATAATTAAATACAATTCGTAGATTACAAATTGAAATTCTTGACACATAGTGCCACATAGGAAGTTATTGATGGTCATCTTGAAAGTGAAAATACAAGGTAAACGAGATAGAGGCAAATATGAAAGTTGACTGACAACATGAATAAATGACTGAATAACCTACGACAGCGTCTGGTTGAAAGCAAGAGGCAAATGAAATGGGGCTCTATGGGAGGTAATCGTAATGCTGAAATGGCAATGGATGACGATTACTTATATTAATTATTGATTCGGAATTAAATCTAAACAGTGTATACAAACTAAAACTATGTGACTATGTCTTAACTATTAGTGTCTATTAAAACAAAGGTCGCAATTTACGATGCCTGCATCATTAGATTCCTCGTATATGGCAGCGAATCTTGGACAACTTATGTAAAGCAGGAGAGAAAGCTAAAGGCATTCTGTAGCAATGTTTGTCCTGTATTCTTTGTATCACCGGGAAGAATAAAGTGACAAACGTGGAGGTCATGACTCGCACAGGCTACCCGAACATCTACACGCTGCTCAAACATGGGTTACACTGACTTTACCACTTAAACCGTATGAAAGATGGCCGCATACCAAAAGATATACTCAAAGGACAAACTAGCAGACTGCTGCTACTACTGCCACCACCACCACCACTACCACCACCACCACAATATTAGTGTCTTAATTATGCCAATATTCATCAGTTTTCTCTAAACTATTAGTGTCTTAATTATGTCTTAACTATTATTGTCTTCATTATGTCTTAACTATTAGTTTCTTCATTATGTCTTAACTATTATTGTCTTCATTATGTCTTAACTATTATTGTCTTCATTATGTCTTAACTATTAGTTTCTTCATTATGTCTTAACTATTATTGTCTTCATTATGTCTTAACTATTATTGTGTGCATTATGTCTTAACTATTATTGTCTTCATTATGTCTTAACTGTTAGTGTCTTCATTATGTCTTAACTATTAGTGTCTTCATTATGTCTTAACTATTAGTGTCTTCATTATGTCTTAACTATTAGTGTCTTCATTATGTCTTAACTATTAGTGTCTTCATTATGTTTTAACTATTATTTTCTTCATTATGTCTTAACTATTAGTGTCTTCATTATGCCTTAACTATTAGTGTCGTCATTATGTCTTAACTATTAATGTCTTAATTTTGTCCTAACTATTAATGTCTTAGTTATGTTTTAGTTATTAGTGTCTTAATTACGTTGTACTATTAGTATTTTGATTATTTCATAACTATTAATGTCTTAATTATGCCTCAACTGTTAGTGTCTTAATTGTGTCTTAATTATGTCTTATCTATCAGTGTCTTAATTGCGTTTTTACTGTTAGTGACTTAATTGTCTTAACTATTAATGTCTTAATTGCGTTTTTACTTTTAGTATCTTAATTGCGTTTTTACTATTAGTATCTTAATCATATCTTACCAATTCATCATCATCATTGAGTGCCGTCTCCGCAGCGAAGGTTGGCTACCATGGAGCGCCATTCTGCTCTATCTCTTGCTTTGATGTGCAGGTTGTCATCGGTTGATTTGTCCATCTTTTGATGTTACTCGTCCATGTTAATCTTGGTCTGCCTCTGCCTCTTTTACCTTGTATTTTCCCTCCAGGATCACTTTCAGTAGGCTGTTGTGTCTTTTAACATGGCCCAAGAATCGCATTTGTCTTGTTCTAATTGTGTTCAGAAGTTCTCTTTTCATTTTTAGTCGTTTTAAGACTTCATCGTTTGTTTTCTTTTCCTTCCATCCAATTCTACCTATTCTTCTATATATCCACATTTCAAAGGCTTCAATTCTCTGTTCTGTTTTCTTGTCTAATGTCCATGTTTCGGCACCATATAGAAATATTGAGAAGATGTAACATTTTGCTATTCTTATTTTAGCTCTGGTGTTATTTGTTTTGATGTTAGTATGTCCTTCATGACATTAAAATTACTTTTTGCCATTCCTATTCTTTTGTTTATTTCAGTTGTACATTTTCCATCACTGGTTATAGTATGTCCAAGGTAGTTATAGTTCTGAACTGTCTCCAGGTCTATTCCTTCAATTTTGATATTCACTTGTGGGTTTTGAGTATTTTCTTTGTTTATGATCATAGTTTTAGTCTTTTTGATATTCATATCTAGTCCATATTTTTTGCTTGTCGTGTTTATTTCATTAAGTAATTGTTGTAGGTCTTTAGGATTTTCTGCTAGTAGTACAGTATCGTCAGCATATCTTAGGTTATTGATTGTCTTTCCATTAATTTGTAGGCCTGGCATCTCTATGATGTTTTTAAAGATTTGCTCAGTGTATAGATTGAACAAGCTTGGTGATAGGATGCATCCTTGTCTTACTCCTCTTTTTATATCAATGGGTGTAGAGAACTCTTTGTTATATTTTATTATTGCTGTTTGCTCCCAGTATAGATTGCATATTAGTCGTATATCCATGTCATCTAGATGTATCTCTTTTAGGCATTCTATAAGTTGTTTGTGGTGTACTCTATCAAAAGCTTTGGTGTAGTCTATGAAGCAGGCATATATTGGTTTGTTTACTTCTGTGTAATTTCCGATTAGTGTTTTCATGCAGAATATGGCTTCTTTTGTCCCGCTATTTTTCCTAAATCCAAATTGCTGCTCATCTAATTCAGTATTGATTTTATTCTGAATCCTTCCTTGTATAACTTTTAGCAAGATTTTTGTAACATGACTCATTAGACTTATTGTTCTAAAGTCACTGCATTCAACTGCACCATTCTTTTTAGGCAATGCAATGAAAGTTGATGTTTTTAGTTCATTTGGTATGTATCCTGTGTGGTATATGTCGTTGCATATGTCTGTAATCACTTCAATGCCAAAATCCTCAAGTGCCTGTATCTTACCAATTAGTGTCATAATTATGTCTTAACAATGTGTGCCTTAATTATGTCTGTCTTAATATGTATTTATTATTACTGTCATAATTATGTCTTAACTATGTGTTCCTTAATTATGTCTTAACTATGTGTGTCTTAATATGTCTCAACTGTTACTGTCTTAATTATATCTTAACTATTAAGAATATATACTGTTCAGTTATTCACACTCAGCTCACTGGTTAATAAGTACTTAACACATAAAGTCATTACCTAGATTCACCACTCCTCCGATGCTCCTATTATTTTTATCCTTAAAATTCTTCAGCACACTCAATATCTAGTAGTAATGTTTTCGTAAGATATGTTTAGTGCATTTTTAAAGAGTAAACACCATAGTGTATAGGGGATATATGCTCACGGGCGTAAATATCCTTCAGGAGACAAATGCTAATAAATTAATATTATTAAAGAGGGAAACTTCCGCAGTGATAAATCAGCGCATTATAAGAGGAAGAGTATGTTTTATAGCACTTAGAAAAAATGACACACAAACAACAACTGAAAAAAGAAAAGTACAATATATGGTCCAAAGCAGGATCGAACACGTACTCCTTGGCACTGTTCCTTGCCACATCAGATCCGACTGCTAGGGAACACTGCCACATAGGGAACACTGCCACACTTGAGTTAGTTATTAGCACTTCAGCTAATAACCTTGACGAATTAGTGGGTCATGTAGTTAGTATTAAAATTAGGTTGTCCTACTTTTTTTTAGAGGAAGTATGGTACATATTTTCAGAAGCTGAGTGAAATATGATGTATGCGTCGGATGATAAAAAAACAACAATAAAACAACAGCAATTGACAATTTAGCTAAACTTACCTGGTAGCAGACCAGTCTCCTAAATATGAAGGGAGGTCAAAAAGTAATGCACACCACTTTTTTTCTCGGAAACTATTCGGGCAAAATGTGTGAAATTTTCACAGATTGTAGCTGAACATCCCCTTGACACTACCTATTTGTCAACATAATCTCCGTCCAAGCGTATTGCCTTACGCCAACGCGAAACTAGGTCATGAATGCCTCGTTTGTACCAAGTTTTGTCCTGCTCGCGTAGCCATTTTTTAACTGCACGGATCACATCCTCATCATTGTCAAAGTGTTTCCCACGCAGGGATTTTTTGAGTGGTCCAAACAGATAGAAATCTGAGGGAGCCAGATCAGGGCTGTAAGGAGGATGGGGCAGTACAGTCCAACCAAATTTGTTGATTGCTTCCCGCGTTACCAGACTTGTGTGAGGGCGTGCATTGTCATGTTGAAGCAACAAATCTGCAGATGGCTTATTAGTCCGAACTCTGTGGAACCGATTTTTGAGTTTTGTCAGTGTAGTGATGTAAAATGTCGAGTTGATTGTCTCACCTCTTGTCATTACATCAACAAGAATCACACCATCAATGTCCCAGAAGACAGTGATCATCACCTTTCCGGCTGATGGAGATGTTTTGAATTTTTTTCTTTTTGGTGACTGCGGATGATGCCATTCCATTGACTGCATTTTTGTTTCAGGCTCATAATAATGTGCCCACGTTTCGTCACCGGTAACAATTTTTGACAAAAACATTTCTCCTTCAACACCGAAACGCTCCAACAATTCAGAACAGAATGTTTTCCTTTGAACTCTGTGATCATTTGTTAGGCACCGAGGAACCCGTCGAGCGTAAATCTTTGAATATCCGAGAGTTTTAAAAATTGCGATTGCACTTCCCTTGCTGACTGTAAGCTGTAATGCCAATTGCTGACTACGCATATACTTACGAATAATGGCATCAGCCCGGTTTAACATGTCTGTGCTGGTAGCCGAGGCAACACGTCCAGAACGCGGTAAATCATGCAGCTCCACTCGTACACTTTCTGCAGCTTTAATTCTCTGAACCCAGCGACTAACTGTACTCCTATCGACTGCAGAACATTTGTACACTGCACACAGTCGTTTATGAATGTTTGCCACAGTTTCTTTCTCCGCAACCAGAAATTCTATGACAATTCGCTGTTTGTAACGGACATTGTTGACAAGCTCCATTTTAACGGTTCATAGATTGCGTAATATTTTTCAGAATGCTGTGCAATTTGGTGCACATAATTGGAACATGTCATCTTCCAAGTGTGCAAAATTTCATATTCCTATCTTTATTATTAGCCGAGAAAAAAAGTGGTGTGCATTACTTTTTAACCTCCCTACACTTCGCTGACTACCTAACTATACGCTTTTGCTACTCTTAGTCTTGTATTATGAAACTTCGGTTGGACGTTGGTTGTTTCAGTTCTGTTACATAAATACTTTGATTTATTTAGTTTTGTGTTACAAAGAAATGGTTTATTTAGTCTTGTGTTATAAAGAAATGGTTTATTTAGTCTTATGTTATAAAGAAATGGTTTATTCAGTCTTGTGGTATAATGAAATGGTTTATTTAGTCTTGTGTTATAACGAAATGGTTTATTCAGTCTTGTGTTATAAAGAAATGGATTATTTAGTCTTGTGTTATAAAGAAATTGATTATTTAGTCTTGTGTTATAAAGAAATGAATTATTTAGTCTTGTGTTATAAAGAAATGGTTTATTTAGTGTTGTGTTATAAAGAATGGTTTATTTAGTCTTGTGTTATAAAGAAATGGTTTATTTAGTCTTGTGTTATGAAGAAATGGTTTATTTAGTCTTGTGTTATAAAGAAATGTATTATTTAGTCTTGAGTTATAAAAAAAAATGTTTTTTTTAGTCTTGTGTTATAAAGAAATAGTTTATTTAGTCTTGTGTTATAAAGAAATGCATTATTTAGTCTTGTGTTATAAAGAAATGATTTATTTAGTCTTGTGTCATAAAAAATGAATTATTTAGTCTTGTGTTATAAAGAATGAATTTAGTCTTGTGTTATAAAGAATGAATATTTAGTCTTGTATTATAAAGAAATGGTTTGTTTAGTCTTGTGTTATAAAGAAATTGTTTGTTTATTCTTGTTTATCTGCAACGCTTGAACATCTTTAATTTCGATATTTTATTATGTCTTTAAAGTCGCAGGTTTAAATTTGTTTTTCATTAAATAAAAAAAAACGCGCTAGATCTAGTTGTAAATGAAAGGTGAAGGAAGTTACTGATATTAAGTAAATATCTTCTAAATGTTCTCAGTCTGCATCAATAACTATACCGCTGACTCGATTCTATATTCATCAAATTTCTTTTTCTGCAAAATAAAACCAAAAGTGTGAGCACATATTTCGTTTTTCAGACATGGATGATCCCCTTGCGAAATTGCCAAGCTCTAGAAGCAGACTCTATCTGAGCAAGATTTACCAAAGCTGGTGGTCCTAAGCTGATAGAGCAGTTTACAAAGACCTTCAGCGTAATGTGGAAGCAGTATCTCATCTAAGGAAATCTCAAAGGTGCGACCCTTTCACATTTACCCAAGCAAAGACAAATATTCAGCAAAGCTGTGACAATTACATAGGGATTCGTATGCTATATATATAGTTGAACAAGTGCGTGCTAAAATTATTCTAACCAGACTAACTTTAAACCTTGTCATGGATTGCTTCAAGAGAAGGTGTCTGGATTGGATTTAGATATCAACAAACCATCTTTTTTTTATGTTTTATCCAGGCAACTTTAAGAGAATGCATCGAGAGAATGCCCATGCTTTTACCACATTCGTTAACGTCGTCTAGGTATTTGACACAGACAACAATGATAATTTCTAGATACATTATCGGAATGACATTGCATGATCATGATAGAGTGCCAGCTCATCTCTATCATCAAGTCGTTATCTTCACTTTTTACAGTTGATAATGTTTTTGCCTTAGGACAATGATCACTATACGTGGAGAATGTCTATCATTCCCATCTCTATCATCAAGTCGTTATCTTCACATTTTACAGTTGATAATGTTTTTGCCTTAGGACAATGATCACTATACGTGGAGAATGTCTATCATTCCCATCTCTATCATCAAGTCGTTATCTTCACTTTTTACAGTTGATAATGTTTTTGCCTTAGGACAATGATCACTATACGTGGAGAATGTCTATCATTCCCATCTCTATCATCAAGTCGTTATCTTCACTTTTTACAGTTGATAATGTTTTTGCCTTAGGACAATGATCACTATACGTGGAGAATGTCTATCATTCCCATCTCTATCATCAAGTCGTTATCTTCACTTTTTACAGTTGATAATGTTTTTGCCTTAGGACAATGATCACTATACGTGGAGAATGTCTATCATTCCCATCTCTATCATCAAGTCGTTATCTTCACTTTTTACAGTTGATAATGTTTTTGCCTTAGGACAATGATCACTATACGTGGAGAATGTCTATCATTCCCATCTCTATCATCAAGTCGTTATCTTCACTTTTTACAGTTGATAATGTTTTGCCTTAGGACAATGATCACTATACGTGGAGAATGTCTATCATTCCCATCTCTATCATTAAGTCGTTATCTTCACTTTTTACAGTTGATAATGTTTTTGCCTTAGGACAATGATCACTATACGTGGAGAATGTCTATCATTCCCATCTCTATCATCAAGTCGTTATCTTCACTTTTTACAGTTGATAATGTTTTTGCCTTAGGACAATGATCACTATACGTGGAGAATGTCTATCATTCCCATCTCTATCATCAAGTCGTTATCTTCACTTTTTACAGTTGTTAATGTTTTTGCCTTAGGACAATGATCACTATACGTGGAGAATGTCTATCATTCCCATCTCTATCATCAAGTCGTTATCTTCACTTTTTACAGTTGATAATGTTTTTGCCTTAGGACAATGATCACTATACGTGGAGAATGTCTATCATTCCCATCTCTATCATCAAGTCGTTATCTTCACTTTTTACAGTTGATAATGTTTTTGCCTTAGGACAATGATCACTATACGTGGAGAATGTCTATCATTCCCATCTCTATCATCAAGTCGTTATCTTCACTTTTTACAGTTGATAATGTTTTTGCCTTAGGACAATGATCACTATACGTGGAGAATGTCTATCATTCCCATCTCTATCATCAAGTCGTTATCTTCACTTTTTACAGTTGATAATGTTTTTGCCTTAGGACAATGATCACTATACGCGGAGAATGTCTATCATTCCCATCTCTATCATCAAGTCGTTATCTTCACTTTTTACAGTTGATAATGTTTTTGCCTTAGGACAATGATCACTATACGTGGAGAATGTCTATCATTCCCATCTCTATCATCAAGTCGTTATCTTCACTTTTTACAGTTGATAATGTTTTTGCCTTAGGACAATGATCACTATACGTGGAGA
This sequence comes from Megaustenia siamemsis, assembly GCA_032433765.1. Lineage (NCBI taxonomy): Eukaryota > Metazoa > Mollusca > Gastropoda > Stylommatophora > Ariophantidae > Megaustenia > Megaustenia siamemsis. Next base: position 104,674,398 of record JAVIAB010000092.1, read on the forward strand.
ATGTCTATCATTCCCATCTCTATCATCAAGTCGTTATCTTCACTTTTTACAGTTGATAATGTTTTGCCTTAGGACAATGATCACTATACGTGGAGAATGTCTATCATTCCCATCTCTATCATTAAGTCGTTATCTTCACTTTTTACAGTTGATAATGTTTTTGCCTTAGGACAATGATCACTATACGTGGAGAATGTCTATCATTCCCATCTCTATCATCAAGTCGTTATCTTCACTTTTTACAGTTGATAATGTTTTTGCCTTAGGACAATGATCACTATACGTGGAGAATGTCTATCATTCCCATCTCTATCATCAAGTCGTTATCTTCACTTTTTACAGTTGTTAATGTTTTTGCCTTAGGACAATGATCACTATACGTGGAGAATGTCTATCATTCCCATCTCTATCATCAAGTCGTTATCTTCACTTTTTACAGTTGATAATGTTTTTGCCTTAGGACAATGATCACTATACGTGGAGAATGTCTATCATTCCCATCTCTATCATCAAGTCGTTATCTTCACTTTTTACAGTTGATAATGTTTTTGCCTTAGGACAATGATCACTATACGTGGAGAATGTCTATCATTCCCATCTCTATCATCAAGTCGTTATCTTCACTTTTTACAGTTGATAATGTTTTTGCCTTAGGACAATGATCACTATACGTGGAGAATGTCTATCATTCCCATCTCTATCATCAAGTCGTTATCTTCACTTTTTACAGTTGATAATGTTTTTGCCTTAGGACAATGATCACTATACGTGGAGAATGTCTATCATTCCCATCTCTATCATCAAGTCGTTATCTTCACTTTTTACAGTTGATAATGTTTTTGCCTTAGGACAATGATCACTATACGTGGAGAATGTCTATCATTCCCATCTCTATCATCAAGTCGTTATCTTCACTTTTTACAGTTGATAATGTTTTTGCCTTAGGACAATGATCACTATACGTGGAGAATGTCTATCATTCCCATCTCTATCATCAAGTCGTTATCTTCACTTTTTACAGTTGATAATGTTTTTGCCTTAGGACAATGATCACTATACGTGGAGAATGTCTATCATTCCCATCTCTATCATCAAGTCGTTATCTTCACTTTTTACAGTTGATAATGTTTTTGCCTTAGGACAATGATCACTATACGTGGAGAATGTCTATCATTCCCATCTCTGTCTAGGTAAAACAAGACATTCCCAGAGGAGCACACGAGCTCCGTGTCACGTGCGAAATTTCCCGCCCACAATTTAAGAAAATGTGGTCATTGTTGTGAAGATACAAACACAGATGCAGTTGTCCGCCCCAAAATTCAGAAAGTTTATTCTTTCTTGTGAAGATTGTAGAAAAATAAACTCTTCTTTTTAGTCCCAGCGGCGGAATATAGTTTACGTTTTACTATTTTTTTTTTTTTTTTAAATTGCCAATGGTACTTTTACGTGCTAAAAGTTAACACTGAATTTCTTTTCATCGTCCATATTTGATAATGATTATTAGTCGTTCACAAACACTTTGAGATTAAGCTTCCCTTCAGAAAAAAATGGCGATTGCTCGAAAAGTCGTGTTAGACCATTTTACTAATGAGATAACTGTTGACTGGCTCCAGACTTTTTACCATCTCAGTTTGACTAGCATGTTTATAGATGTAATCTAATGATTACGATTTCGAAGACAGACCTCATTATTTTATCGATGGATATGTACTTCACTTCAAAAGAGTTCACACAAAATACAATTCACAATGAGATAATGCGCAATCATCTTTGTGCAGAGGACTTGTCATGATTGCAAATAAGGAAAGAGGTTACAAATCCACGGACCTCTTCACTAACATCTACACAAACTTAAAAATCACTAGTTCTGCTGCTACAAACTCTGGTTTTACATCAGCTAACACCCAGGAGTGCACTGACATAGCTTTCTTTCCTTGAAATAAAATAAAGGTATCAACTTTGTAAAACCTTAGTCTCAAGCAGTTCATGTAATGGAAGACGTGAATGTGAAAATTGTCTGTCCTGGCAGGCACAACGATTATGAGGCTTCAATCAACGTCATGAAGAGACACAATATCAGGCTTCAATCAACGTCAGGAAGAGACACAATATCAGGCTTCAATCAAAGTCAGGAAGAGACACAATATAAGGTTTCAATATCAAAGTCAGGAGGAGGCACAATATAAGGCTTCAATAAAAGTCAGGAAAAGACACAATATCAGGCTTTAATCAAAGTCAGGAAAAGACACAATATCATTCTTCATGAAGTACATATTTACTTTGTATTTATTTTGTCTATAGTATCATGTACGACTCTATTGTATACAGCCTCCACGTCATATAAGCTGAGCTACTTCCATAGATGTGGAAACAAGATTCAGCTCTAAATACTTATTGATTTAGCCTGGCAAATGTTTCTCATCATTGTCTTTAAATGAACGTTAAACGGGCGGTGATACGCTGTTTTGCGATTTATAGAAAGATGTGACAGCGCCATCTTGCGACTCCACATATGTTATTCCAGTAAAATATATCTTGGGTAACAGGTAACATTCTTTCTCTTCTATCCATATTCTCTTGATGAGACAACTTCCAGATCAAACCCTAAAAGGTGGAGTAGAATCCTTGACCGATTATTCAACAGTTATTGTATCCGTACGTGTTTTTTATGCTGCAGACATAACAGTTATTGTGTCCTTACGTGTTCTCTATAATGTAGACACAACAGTTATTGTATCCGTACGTGTTCTTTATGCTGCAGATACCAGTTATTGTATCCATGCGTGTTTTCTTTGCTGTAGACATATCAGATTTAGCGTTAATTGCATTAAGTCAAAGCCAAGCTAACAGATGAGCAAATGGATAATCGCCATCAACAAAAATAGACGTGCAGGAATAACATGTCCCATTAAAACATCTAACTATCCTGCTCATCGTGTTGTGTAAGACACAAATAGTTATTCCGTATGTTACGTGATTCTGATTGTAAATTCTTATCAAACGGTTTTGTTTGTGATAACTGGTAGCACTAAACATTGCAGAAGAACAAACCAGTTACCCTTCCTACAAATTCAATGAACGACTTTGTTGTTTTGGTATTTCTAACTTCGACATATTTCTGAATTCACTTAGCAACTTCACTGGCTTTTCTCAAGTGGCTAATTTTCCACTTTTTTTAAAGTGTTCATCAAAACACAAGTGTCTGTCTAGGCCGAAACTCATTTCTACAGAAATTTCTACGGAAAGAGCTTGCTTGAAACTCTGTATAAGGGTTTCTCCAAGAGAAACTTATGTTTTTTCCGCGTTATTGCGTTTTTGATTTTTAACTTCGAGTTACGTGGGTAATTTAATAGAAATATTTGTTATATTGTTTCGAAATTATATTGTGTTCATGATTTATTTTATTCAAATGTATGGCAAAAAATTATTTTAGAAAAATAAGTCTGTAGATATTTTATTCTCGCAATAGCCCGCATGCAATACGATTGGTTGCTATTTCGTCTTTGCAACAAGTTGGATTGATGCTATTTGAAATTAAAATAGAACTATACACAACCAGCCTGCTATGAGAGCAACCGTTATGGATATTCTTTGTTGTCTGTAAAAAATGAAGGAAGTCCAGTGATATTTGCAAGACTGGCAGTTAATCTAACTACATCATCATTGTGTGTTGTTTTTACATAGAAGGCTTAATTTTAGCACATTCGACAAATGTCTCTTTCAGTGTAAACAAATAATGTCTCATTAAGTGTAAACAAATACTGTCTCTCTTTAAATGTAAACAAATAATGTGACTTGTTCCAAACGAGTTAAGCATTTTTGTTTCTTCATTTTCATTTCTTTCAAATTGTTATTAATTTTTTCTGTCTAAATAAATGTTTCAAGAGCTCTCTTGCTATAAGTGGCAAGTAAAACAGACTCCACTCTATTTCCATTTCAAGAACTGACGGACTGATACCAATTGATAATGAAACCTATTAAAAATAATATTTTATTTTATTTTTTAAAATAATAATTATAATTTATGTTAATTCTAGCAAGTCATCAGTTTCAACGAAACCATTATCCGTTCTTATCAAGACATACCTCATAGTAAGTAAAAAGGGTAAAGTGCCCCGTCACGCCAAGTGGCGTATCGGGAATATGGTGTTAGTGACCATAAATTTTACAGACATTGATTGCACATGATTTTTGGGGCAATGTGGTCGATATTACGCCCGTGCCGCTTTACTTTCCCATAAAAAAATCCGGTACCCATTAAAGGCTGGGTGAACCGGAGCCGTCGGTTAGGATCGAATCCTACCTCTTGTCCTTTATACCTCATAGTATTTTTCTAATAATCTAAACCATCGTTTTTTTGCTACAATGTAATCCTATTTCATTGTGTACATTTCTTTGTAAAATAAAGTCTTTAATGGCTACCAGAGTCCAAAAAAATGGGGATCATAGAAGTTTCCTGTATTGAAGCAGTTTCTCAAACCCTTCCTGAGTGAAGCTTTTTTTTCTTCTTGTAAAGGCATGAGCTGTTTTAAATCCTAACTTTGTTTATCTGGTGAACATAAACAGCGAATATAAAAAAAATCAGGTCTCACGTGAAAAATAGACCAGGAGAGCAAATCCGGATAAGGCATAGACTGGACAGAGAAAAGCTAATTAAAATTCCACGCAGGAGAAAATTACTAATGCCGGCGGGCTAGGAGAGCCTCTTAACTATAAACTATTGCTGCCTTGCAGAGAGGTCAAAGAGGATCAACGGCTTGGAAAGCATAGACGTGCTAAAGACAGATATGCTGGCTGAACTGTTTGCAGGGCGGAAAACACAATGCAGAGATGCTAAATAAATATTCACACCATCATTTATCTTAATAATTAACCTGTTAATAAGCATTCACTACATAATAACTTGTGTCGCGATTGCTCAGTGGTTAGTGCACTGGACTACAAAGGATAAGAGGTAGGGTTCGATCCCAACCGACGGCTTCCATTTCACCCAGCTTTTAATGGGTACCTGATTTTTTTCTGGGAATGTAAAGCGGTGCGGGCGTAATAACCGACCACATTACCCCAAAAATCATGTGCCGAAGGTCTGTAAAATTTATGGTTACTAACATCATGTATTAGTTAGTAAGTACCATACGCCAGTTGGCGTGACGGGGGTACTTTACTTTTTTTTTTTTACATAACTTGTATATTTCTAGGTTCCTGGTGTTGCAAGATATTTATACATATACACACACAAAGATGCTTTATTCATTTATGTATTTGACGGTACAACGAACGTAATCGCGGAAATTTGGAATCAAAAGTGCTTTGAAAGGAACAAGTATATACTGGCTGCTGGGAATGTCAGCACGCAACTCTATGTCATCAACGGAAAGAAGCTGAATACCTCTCAGACTGTTCTGAATGCCTTGAGGTGAGTTCTCTTAACCTCTCAACTAATCTAATAATCATTTTCTCATTTCTTCGATCTTTTGCATACAATTTGCCTTTCAGATAAAACGACCCCCAAAAATTCCTCCATGTTCAGTGTAAAAAAAAAGACGAGATTATTAATTGCTTCATGTGAGATTAAAAAGTTGATGTTGAAGGTTTTTTTAAAATAGAAATATCGTTTTTTTTTAACAAGTTCATTTAGTCAAATTTTACATTAAAAAACATGTTTTATGTATATGTCATGTCTGTTTGTGTTTCTATCTCTTAAGTGGGTCTACATCTTTCTCTCTCTATCTCTCTCTATCTCTCTTCTCTCTCTCTCTCTCTCTCTCTCTCTCTCTCTCTCTCTTGTGGCTACGTTTATCTCGACTGTGGAGCGTGTCGGGAGTTTTCTATGTTGCTAAACAAATAAACACCGCAAGCCCAGGCGCAGTGGAAGCTAACTTTTACTTAAACTCATATTTTAAAAAATGAAACAATTGTCAGACTCCCCCGTGAGAGGAACCCATCATTCACACTATTTAGTCAATAAGTATTTAATCGATACAAATGTATTGATAACTTAGTCGATGATTGTATATTGGAAGTATTCTTTAAGAAATATATGCACAGACTGACCTTGGCAAGAAACAAGTACTTCAAGTATGACCACCTAGAGAAGACATTATGATGATCGTGAAGATGAAAGTGACGAGTCATACCTGGTCTAGAGTTAAAACGTCGGCCTCTAGACAAGGTCTCTGTTTCTATTCCCACCACAGGCGATGGAAAATATAAAAACAAGTAATAAAATCGAATCGGTGACTTCATTCTCCCCTGGTCTCTGGATAGTAAGATCCAATGTCTAGCCCTCCAGGGAAAACGGCAAGAAAAAGGAGGTCGAGTGTGTATTCTGCGCAAGTTAAAGAACCCTTAGCAGGTGGAATTCGAAAAGAGTAGATTAAACAATGTCAGCTTTCCGATCAAAATTAGCAGGAAAATTCTACAAAAAACGTTTAAACTGTCGACGACACAAAAATATGAGAATACCCCTGAAGTTGGAAAATGTCTGCCTGTATGGCGGGGGCAACCTGAGCACACTTCTGCCTGTGTGAAAAATAGGGAAAAAAGGAATATTTACACAAAAATATAAAGCTTGCGAACGCAAACAAACAAACATCACATTTGATGGATAATGTGGCCAGTATCACATCAGGCCGCTTTAAATTCCAAGAAAAAAAAACTTTGACCAAATATAAGTCCGGGTAAACTTATGAACCGCTGATCCGGTTTGGATTCCACCCTTTGTCATTAATAGTCGGGTCCACTAACCAGTGAACAACGTTGGCTCCCTTATAGAGGAGTAGTGTGATAATAAATGTGTAGATGTCTAGACAGTGAAGCCTCACGCGAGAAGTGTAAAAAAATTAACAGTCTAAGGATGTTGATAAAATATGTTATCTGTTGGCATCATTTAAATTATGTAGTGGTTTATTAACTGCCAGGAAATTTGTCGAAAGTTAGAGACGCTATGCAGAACGGATTACAAGTCAGCACATCTGGAATCGTTACACACATTTTGAGAAATGGGGGAAAAAATAGTATTTTTCCTTCCTCATTTACCTGTCAGTGTCAAAGGGAAGTATTGTTTGCGGTTTTTTTTTTCACAATTTTTTTCCTCATCTGCTTGTTATATTTCCTACTGTTTCTATCATTTGGTTGATCTGATCTATCTGTTTTGTGGTTAGCCCTTGAATCTGGTGTTCCTGAAGGTTTATTCATTTCTAGCCTTTTTCTTTCTGCCTTTACATGTGACCAAATCATTTAACTGTCGTTTCTTTATGTTTTCAACAATGAGCATATATGCTGGCTTATTTCTCAATTCTCTATCCTTTCTTAATAGAAAAAACAGTACATTTTATAAAATAGTTTATATATTTTAAAAAATATTAAAAACAGACAGTGTATAAAGTTTTCCTGTAAGAAACACGATTGATGTAAACATAACATGATAAAAATTAAAATGCGAGGCTAGGGTAAAGCGGACAAATGAGGATAGAATAAACCATAAACATTGAATTAAATAGTATAAGCTATCATTCCATGGCGATAAAGGGCGACACAAAACACTTGATTGCAAGTTAGTGTTATGTTTTATTAGGTTCGGTGCAACGGTAGAACAATAAATAGTGAACTACCTACCGAGGACAAGTGGTTGGGTTCGATCCCCATTGGCGGATTTCTAGGGTCAACCTGGTGAGACCAGTTTTATTTCTGAGGGAAAAAAGCATGGCACTGAAGTAACACAGATCATATTACAAAAAAGATGCCGATGGAAATAACTATAGACATCGTTACCATGTTCTTGTCCTCTAATCGCCATGTAGTTTTACGTGTTTCTTTCTACTCGTTTCTTGCTGCTCGTTTCTTTCTGCTCGTTTCGTTTCTTGCTGCTCCTTCCTTCCTACTAGTTTCTTTCTACTCGTCCTTTCTACTCGTTCTTTGTACTCGTTCTTTGTAATAGTTTATTTCTGCTTGTTTTTTTTTCCTACACGTGTATTCTTTTCAACTGTAAAGCAGTAAAGTAAACAATTTCTTTAAGTTTCTTTGTTTTCTTATATACATCCATATGCCATAATAATCGTGAAATACAAAGGTAAGCAATAAGTCTGACATCACAAATAACAAATAATAATATTTAATGATAATAGCTGCTCACTTTAATGAATAAAAAACATTTTTCCACATTAAATTAAAGAAATAAATCCCCAGCGGGAAAAAAAACAGCACAACCTGACGAACTTGGCATATTTAATAACAACAAATATGAAATAATGATCGCCATGAAAATAAAAATAGCTAAGTCACAATGACAGCAAGCGGGAAAATATTATGCCACCGGAAATCATGATACTTTAAAATAAAGTTAAGAAACAGAAGAGAAATAAGTTTCTAGCAGACACGCGATATCAATCACAAATTATTATTTTTTTTATTTTGTTCGCCAGCTTTCACCTCTGGAGAAGTCCTTATAAACAAGAAACTCAACTGTTCGTTTTAATCAGTTTTTCATTGGCAGCCGTGTGCACAAGAATCCCTCGCCGCACAGGCAGATAACTCCGTCTTCGAAGGTACTCATATTTCTTTTGCTGATGATCAATTGATGTTTGAAGCCTAATCTCTCTGATGAGATCAGAGGTGGTTGCCGCAGAGAGAAATCACAATTACAAATCCCAACTGGTGCAGCCGGGATTTGAACTCATAAACCTCGGTCTCGAGACCGGCGTCTTGCCTCGAGACCAATCAGTTCCCTAAATTATTAGAAAAAATACTACAATCGAGAGAAATAGAGACATACAGACTGTGATATCAGCTGGTTTTCTATTTTCGCAGTTCGCAACAATGGAACTGAGTATTTGTAAAAGTGAAAGTGTCAGGTCAATGTATAATCACACATGAACGTACGCATACACAGACGTACCTAAACAGATACACCCACAAGTACGAATTGAACACGCATACAAATACACATAAATGTACAAATAAACGCATATTTACATAAATTACATTTACACGAATAGCAGTATACACACAAGTCCAATGTCTAATAATATAAACAAAAGAGCTGAGATAAAGTTGTTTAAGTATTTAAAAAAAAAAGAGTTAACTGAAAATAACATAAAAGTGCATGGTGTAGATTAATTGCGTACTCCTTAATTAGTAGCCTCCATCAGTCAAATTTAACTATAGATTTTGCAACGCCCCTAGAACATGTTTTTGTGTCCTTTTTTTCGGCGTGTATACTCTTTTTCTATGAATATGTCTGCTTCTTGTTTGAGTTGGAGCTTCAGAGTATGTTTCCATAGATTACGGCCTGCAGCTATCTCTTCCCAGGCTGTAGGATTTATTTATGTTCAGTTTTCATGCCATATTTACAAACATCTATATATCGAAGTTTTGGACGCCCGCTAGTTCTTTTGCCATGTGCTAGTTGTTCATGGTGTATATATTTTGAAAGGCGGCCATCTTTCATACGGCGTAAGTGGGCAAGGCAGAGTAACCTACGTTGTTTGGCCAGCGTGTGGATGTTCGAGAGGCCTGTGCTAGTGAGGATCCTACATTTGTCACTCTGTCCTTCCAGGTGATACCAAAAATACGGCGCAGACATCGCACATGGAATGCATTTTAGCCCTCTCACTTGTTTTGCATAAGTTGTCCATGATTCGTTGTCATATAAAAGGAAACTATTGATGTAAGTGTTGTAAACTGCGGCCTTTGCTTTAGTTGTCAGTATTCTGTTTTGCCAAACGTGCCTAGAAAGGCGGGCGATGTTGGCAGCAGTTATGCCAATGCAGCTGTAAATCTATGTATGTAAAGATAGTCACTCATCAATAAGATGTAACAAACAATTTTATGGTATTTTCTCTCTCTCTCTCTCTCTCTCTCTCTTTCTCTCTCTCTCTCTTTCTCTCTCTCTTTCTTTCACACGCACACACGCACGCTAAACATATTTAAACAGCGTTATGGCGGTTCTTTTGGTTGTTGGAGCTTACATCCACTTGCCAAGGGTTGTCGCAAGGTTTACCATTGCTACAAGCTCTATTTAACGTGTATACATAAACAAATACGGAACAACTGGATAGAAGGGGGACAAACTATGACTTTTGCTGATGACATCCTGGTATATCTGACAGGGAAGTCACCTCTACACAGCGAAACGAACTCGATCGCATCTCTTCTTGGCGTGAGGCATTAGATATCTTGGTTAATCATCATAAAGCTCCAGTGTCTCAGTTCTCCATTAGCAATCATATTGTTAACACGGAAACACCGGTGGTTTGATTATGAGTTGACGATATGACCAGCGACAGGTTGATCGTAGTCTGTGTTTTAGGGACTATATTGACCATAGATAACACAAGCCCGCAAAGGATTAGCCGCCATGAAGGTCATGGCAGCTGCCAATATTGAATAGAGGCTAATTTATTCTGTTCCAGGGACTGATCCAGGGATTGAGTATCCCTAGCAATTGTCACTGTCAGTACAACACAGATTGACAGGCTAAATAAAGTACAAAACGAAGCGAAGAGCATTATCTTGGAATGTTCGAAAGGCACTCGATGTGTATCAATGAGGTGCCTTCTTAATTTTCTAACTATGAATGACAGGATAAAGGTCTGGAGAGTGCAAGCATACCTTATTTGATAAGTGCGGGTAAAGATCACCCCTGAACCAAGAGCTCAAAACAGGGAAAGATGACAGGTTTAGACAAGGAAAATCAATGGCTGGACCGCGCAGAAGATGTCATCAAATATGTCTGTTTGCTTACCAATATGAATACTGGCGAGGAGTGGATAATGCGCCTAGGACATTTAGGGTCACATTCTCATGTATTGGCACACACTACAGGAAATGTAGGTAGCAAAATCCTTATAGAAGTCAACGATACACAGTCACCTTTGTGGTCATGTGGACATGTAATGGTAGAGCAGACAGCTTGGCTTGCTCTGATGTCATTGACGACGGTCAATCAATGTATCAGACAGACATCAATAATGTTCTCCAAGATGCGGGAGGGGACAGGACTTTGACTGATATGTGTCCACGTCTCTCCATTGGATGAAGGTGATTGGATGGGTACATCTAGAAACGTGAGGCTAAGTGGGCTTATAAGAAGACTTATCAACCAACACAGAACTTGAGTCGTCAGTCATTGGGCACTGCGGGACATGCTGAGGAGGCGATCTAAGCACTTATGGACATGTTCGAAATGCAATAATGATAACCCACAAATATCTCAATAACACACCTGAGACATAAACACGTGCATTCAAAGAAGCAGACACAAACTAGCGTGCACTAAAAAAAATCATAAATACATAGACAGAAGTATATAGAAATAAAACCATGTGCTCGTAAGACACGCAATATATAATTATATGCTATTGTTAACATTACAGTTAAACCAACAATACATTGTCGATGAACAATTGTAAGATTTCAACTGTTATTCAGAAATAAGGTACATCATCATCATCATGTGCCATACCGGTTGGCGTGGGCGTACATGTCCTTCCACAATCTTCTATCCACAGTGCATCGTATCAGTTCTGCTGTTGACTGTTTTCCATGCCATGACACCAAGTTATCCAGTATTTTCTCTCTTTGTCGTCCGCGATCTCTCTTTCCTTTTATTTTGCCAGTTGTAACCAAGTATTCCAACTTTCCTCTTCTCATGATGTGCCCGAAAAATGTTGATTGCTTTTTTCTGATGTATTTTTAAGAGTTCCATTTTTGTGTTGGCCTCTTTAAGAATTTCCTCATTGGTCTTTTTAGCTGTCCAGGGACCTTTCAATATGTTTCTAAGAAATCCCATCTCTGTGGCCTCCAATCGTCATTTCATTTGTTTGTCTACTGTCCATGACTTGCTTCCAGGTCAGAATTGGTTCTGTATAGTACCGATGAACTCTCTTTCTCATTTCTTTTGACATAGATTTGTTGCATAAGATATTTTTCATTTTCTGAAATGCTATTTTGGCCTGAGCTATTTTGCTTTTTATTTCCGTGGTGCACCTTCCATCCGATGTTATTATTGTGCCCAAATATTTTACGCGTTGCACTTGTTTCAAATGTGTCCTGTTTATTTTTATGCTGCATGCTGGTGATAATTGTTTCTTCGATATGACCATTATTTCTGTTTTCTTACTATTCAGACTGAGACCTTTCTTTATGCTTTCTTTTACTATTATGTCTATCATTTCTTGTAGTTCTCTGTCTCTGCTATTAAGACTGTGTCATACGCACATCGCAAATTATTTATGTTGTGACCGTTGACTTCAATTCCTTTTTGTCTACTATTGATCTCATAATATATTCGCTGTAAAGTGAAAACAAATCCGGCGACAGAACACAGCCTTGTCTGACAATAAGGTACAAGCGATAGCAATTGCAAAGTAAATTTTAGGAACATTGTTGTTAGTGAACTTGATTAGTGACAGAACAGGAGCAGATGTGAGGATAGATCTAAATGGAGGACACACAGATTCACCTGGATTTAAATGGGTACTACTGGTTGGTCTCGAGGCAAGACGTCGGCCTCGAAAGAGAGAGAGGTTGTGGGTTCAAATTCCGGCTGCACCGGTTGGGATTTTTATTATTTCTCTCTGCGACAACCACCCTTGGTCTCAGCAGCGAGGCCCGGCTTGAAATGTCAATTACTCATCGACGGAAAAATATGAGTACCTCTGAAGTCGGAGTTATCTGCCTGTGCGGCGAGGGACCGGCGAGGCACACGGCTGCCAGGGAAAAATGAATTAACGCTCTATTTTCAGTTCCTAGTCTTTAAAGACTTCGTCAGTGGTAAAAAGCTAGCGATCGGCAAAAAGGGTACTACACTTCTTAGGAAAAGAAATACAGTACTGACGTAATACTGACCATATTACCCACATAAATGCCTCAATATTCATAAAAAGTCACGAGGCTTGTCTGAACACTTTGTTTTAATGTTTCCTTTTGTGTCCAACAAGAAGCAACATAAAGTTAGATAACCGACAAATTTGTTAGTTTGCGGTAAAGTGAGGTGAATATGGCTAACCATCGAGAAAGCGATAGAAGCCTCATTGTGTATCACTCCTACTAAAGAAGGTCATGGTGAGTAAAACCAAAAATAAAAAAAAATAAAAAAAAATAAAAAAAAATAAAAAAAAGTAGGGTCTAGAAATATGTACATGGAACGTTAGAACTCTGTACCATAATGGAAAGCTGGATACTCTTATTTTATAAGCAGAATGTCGGAAAATAGATATCTTTGACATCAGAAACAAGATGGAAAGAATTAGGCCACATACAGGAAGAAGAAATATGTATTTATAGGCAATAGAGAACACCAAAGAGGTGCACGAATACTAGTAAAAAACCAAAACTACGAAAATACGTAAGTACTCACGGGACATAACATCACAAAATTATACAACTTAAATTGGATGCAAAACCATGTGACGCAGCAATAATACAGACATTACACCCACCCAGTTGTACACAGATGATGAAATAGAAGCATACTAAGGTGATTTAAAGATAGTTATGAAACAAGTGAATTCGTGTGACAATTTAAATGAAATGTGTGGTATGGATGCCAGAGTTGGAAAATGAAAGTAAACGAACACAATAGGAAATCATAGTCTAGGAAAATGTAATGGAAGAAAAGAAAAACGAATACATTTTTGTGAAGAAAATAAGCTCATAATATGTAACACCTACTTTGAGCAACAGACACGAAATTTGTATTACTGTAAAACAAATCCTGGCAATTTAAACAAAAAATCCAGGTTGACTACATAATGATGAAACATAGATTTAGAAACAACATCATACAAGCCAAGACATATCCAGAACCTGATATTAACTCAGATCATATCTCTGTTATGATCAAACAAAGTAAATTCAAAGAGAAACAGGCAGAGGAAAAATACACAAATAATGCTGTCAGACATAACAGCTGAGTCAGACAGAACTTCTACATGCATATACAATATAAGTAAACAAAATTAAAAACCAACACTTGTTAGTAAAAGAAATAGAACAATGCGCAAAGAAAAATACTGATGAAAAGTTACAACCAAATGGCAACGCATAAAGAAAAGCTTACAAAAGCCAACAACATCTTACCTAATGAGGAAAAGATAAAAAATACAGAAATGAATGACTGAACCTCGGAAAGAATAGATAAACGAAGAAACACATGGAACACCAGGCACTACATCAAAACAGATATAGAAATCCGCAAAATATGCAGACAGGCAAACCAGAACTATTCAATCAAAGATGTCTGAAAATAGAAACCATGGAAATAAACAAGATTTGGAAGGGATGTTCAAGGATAAAGAGTATGACCAAAAACATACTTTAAAGTAACAGATGAGGGATGTATTGTAAACAAAAAAAGAGAAATACTAACAGTATAAAGAAAATTAATCAACATATGATAGGAATGCATAGCAGAAACTGTTTGAAGATAAAAAGTGATACGAAGTCAACCATAAGGTGTTGGTCAGGATATAAAATCCCAAATCTAAGGTAGAAAAAGCTATAAAATAAATGACAGAATTAAAAAAGTTGTTACGTTTGACAACGTACAGATTGAAATGATAATAGCCGGAAACATTTGGAACAAATGTAATCATAGAGCTGTGCAATGATATTTACAGAACAGGATATATACTATAGGAACTAAAAGCATCGTTATTTACTGTCTTTCCCAAGAAGACCGGTGCTGTGACAGTAACTTTAGAATAATACGTTTTATGAGCAACATTTTAAAAAAATCGTGCTAGTTATACATTAAAGAATTCAAAATAAAATCAATATGGAATTGACAGAGCAAAAATTTGAATTTAGAAAGAACAATGTAACTAGAGACACCATCTTCTGCATGATAATGTCAACAAAAAATATAGAGAAGGGCACAAACCGATTTGTTCTTGTTTCATAGACTACACCAAAGACTTATAATTATAAGACACCAAAAATATACATCTATAAGGTAAAGGTAAAGACGAGTACAGCGTCTTACCACACGAGTTTCCACCCATATGAGCGCGGCCGCCTATCCAGAAGTGCTTGGAGACTTCTGGATAGTGTTGCTTCAAGCATCGAAACAAACGACATTCCTCAACCTCTCAGAGTACTACCCTGGTACATATTTCTGTCATCGGCTGGGGCGACCGAAGGAATGCAAATTTAGCAACAACAGATATACAAAATGATTGAGAGATCAATTAAAATCGATATGTGAACCTTTCTCAATGTAATCACAGTTAAAATTAGAACTCTTTAATCGGCTTTTCTTTATTAAAAAGAACAAGACACTGGTTCGTCTAATGGTGTGAATGTTATTGTTCAAGCTCACAGCATACAATAATTACGGGATAACGTCAACAAGAAAGCTGGGACGTACTCTGAACCTACAAAACCAATTACCTGGATATTTCATGCTATACACGGCGTGTTTCACTCACTACTGAACCAACATTTCATGCTATACACGGCGTGTTTCACTCACTACTGAGCCAGCATTTCATGCTATACACGGCGTGTTTCACTCACTACTGAGCCAGCATTTCATGCTATACACGGCGTGTTTCACTCACTACTAAGCCAACATTTCATGCTATACACGGCGTGTTTCACTCACTACTGAGCCAACATTTCATGCTATGCACGACGTGTTTCACTCACTACTAAGCCAACATTTCATGCTATACACGGCGTGTTTCACTCACTACTGAGCCAGCATATCATGCTATACACGGAGTGTTTCACTCACTACTGAGCCAACATTTCATGCTATACACGGCGTGTTTCACTCACTACTGAGCCAACATTTCATGATATACACTGCGAATTTCACTCACTACTGAGCCAGCATTTCATGCTATGCACGGCGTATTTCACTCACTACTAAGCCAACATTTCATGCTATGCACGACGTGTTTCACTCACTACTGAGCCAACATTTCATGCTATGCACGACGTGTTTCACTCACTACTGAGCCAACATTTCATGCTATGCACGGCGTGTTTCACTCATTACTAAGCCAACATTTCATGCTATACACGGCGTGTTTTACTCATTACTAAGCCAACATTTCATGCTATACACGGCGTGTTTTACTCACTACTAAGCCAACATTTCATGCTATACACGGCGTGTTTTACTCATTACTAAGCCAACATTTCATGCTATACACGGCGTGTTTTACTCACTACTAAGCCAACATTTCATGCTATGCACGACGTGTTTCACTCACTACTGAGCCAGCATTTCATGCTATACACGGCGTGTTTCACTCACTACTGAGCCAGCATTTCATGCTATACACGGCGTGTTTCACTCACTACTAAGCCAACATTTCATGCTATACACGGCGTGTTTTACTCACTACTAAGCCAACATTTCATGCTATACACGGCGTGTTTTACTCACTACTAAGCCAACATTTCATGCTATACACGGCGTGTTTTACTCACTACTAAGCCAACATTTCATGCTATACACGGCGTGTTTCACTCACTACTGAACCAGCATTTCATGCTATACACGGCGTGTTTCACTCACTACTGAGCCAGCATTTCATGCTATACACGGCGTGTTTCACCTACTACTGAACCAACATTTCATGCTATACACGGCGTATTTCACTCACTACTGAGCCAACATTTCATGCGATGCACGGCGTGTTTCACTCACTACTGAGCCAGCATTTCATGCTATACACGGCGTGTTTCACCTACTACTGAACCAACATTTCATGCTATACACGGCGTGTTTCACTCACTACTGAGCCAACATTTCATGCGATGCACGGCGTGTTTCACTCACTACTGAGCCAGCATTTCATGCTATACACGGCGTGTTTCACTCACTACTGAGCCAGCATTTCATGCTATACACGGCGTGTTTCACCTACTACTGAACCAACATTTCATGCTATACACGGCGTGTTTCCTCACTAGTGAGCCAACATTTCATGCGTTGCGCGGCGTGTTTTACTCACTACTGAGCCAACATTTCATGCTATACACGGCGTGTTTCACTCACTACTGAGCCAACATTTCATGCGATGCGCGGCGTGTTTTACTCACTACTGAGCCAACATTTCATGCTATACACGGCGTGTTTCACCTACTACTGAACCAACATTTCATGCTATACACGGCGTGTTTCACTCACTACTGAGCCAACATTTCATGCGATGCGCGGCGTGTTTTACTCGCTACCGAACGCGGCATTTCGTCATCATGTGCCTTACCGGTTGACGAAGACAATCATTTCCTTCCACAATTCTCTGCCTATAGTGTATCACAGTGCCTTCAACCTTTGTTATGCCCAGCCCCCACTTATGTAACTTTTTCCAGATAACTTTCCTCTACCGCTCAATAAATTCTCAATTGAAGAAACTTCCATAAATGAAGAAATAAAAATCAACCTCACTGACCTCTCTTTTAATGAGACCCTGAGCCTGATGGTAAGCAACCAAATGTTGAATATTTGATTCTATTTCTTTAAGGAGTAATAGTTGGTCTCTTCTTTCAGTGACTTTCAAACAGTGTCTGTGTTTGATGACAATATGATTCACAGCACAGAAACCTGATTCCACTAGATATGAGCTAGGGAATGGTAGAAGTAAATTTAATATCATTTTCTACATATTTAGAAAAAGACAGGCATTTTGTGGTTATAATATTACATATCCATCATTATTACAATTTAATTGCTCTCATCATCATATTTAAGATGCAGTAGTTCTTCTTTTCATGTTATGTCGGTCTCAACAATATATGCAGTAAGAGGATTTGCCATCCGCCTAAATAATTTCAAGTTCAAAATATCGTTAAATCGTTTCGCCATTTCCGGTTTAAGCTCTTAGGATCGCTACTGTACTTTTCTATCTCCTCTGGAGTAGCATCATCTTTTATCGACGACAATGCTGCACAACCTGATGACATTCAATTCTCTATTCTGAATATTATGTTGGAAAATCCAATGTTTTTCTATAAATAGCGACATAGCAACTTTACAATTCCTTAATGTCATATTGGCTTCTTGAAATTGTAAATAAACTGCATGACATTTCGTTAATAATCCTTTCCAAATAAATGCCTATTGTTTGTAATTATTGACAGAGGACAGCCTCATTTTCACTGTTAAAAAATCGTATAACATTCTCATACAATCCAACAAAACTACTCGAATATATACCTTTTTGATAGTCATCACAATTCTGTGTGGTGTGTAACAGTAACCTAATATATTGATTGTTGTTGTCTTAGAACAGCTGTCCAAATGATCTATCACTTTTGGCATTACATTTGATCTTATTAATAGCTCACTATTGGAGGCCTATTATTTGCTGACGAAGCTGCACTTGTCATGCAAAGTCAAGAAGAACTCCAGAGCATGGTACATCGCTTTTCGCATGCCTGCAGAGACGTCGGTCTAACAATAACTTTGCAGAAAACTAATATACTCGATGAGGACATGGAAGAAGCACCTACCGTCTTTATCGAGAACTAAAAACTTGATGTCGTGCAGCAGTATAGCTACGTGGGGTCCACCATCAACGACAACCTATCTTTAGACTCATAAATTGACTTCTGCATTGAAATAGCTGCTACCACCTTCACCAGTCTAGCAAGGCGTGTTTGTTAAAACAGCAAACTGACAACTAAAACAGAGGTCACATTTACAGCGCCTGCATAATTAGTATTCTTCTGCATAATAGCGAATCATGGACAACTTATGCAAAGCAGGAGACTAAATGCTTTCTATTTGCGATGTTTGCGTCGTATTCTTGGTATCACCTGGAAGGACAGAGTGACAAACGTGGAGGCCCTCACTCGCACAAGCCTCCCAAACATCTACACGCTGCTCAAACAATGTGGGTTACTCTGGCTTGGCCACCTAGACCGTATGAAAGATGTTCGCATACCAAAAGATATACTCAATGGAGAACTAGTAGATGGCACAGAACCAGAGGTCTAGTCTATAAACTCGATTTATAGACGTATATAAACGTGGCATGAAGATTGAACAAAACCCTGCAGCCTGGGAAGAAATAGCTGCAGACCGACATTTTTGGAAACATCATCTAATGCTCCAACTCAAACAAAAAGCTGACAGATTCATAGAAAAAGAGAAAACATGTCGAAAGAAAAGAAATAATAACATTTTTAGGGGCGCTGCAAAATCCATAGTTAACTATGACTGACGGAGGCTACTAGAATAGCTCGAATACATAATGACGAATGTTGGTTTGTGCTCGAAGTATTTGCCAGCAAAGTGACTATGTAACACACAATGAACACACATAACATTTGACACCTCTTCTTTCAAATAAGCAATGAACCCAAGATAGCGGCCAATCATTGGTGACGACCTGTCAGTGGCATAAGCAACAGTTATTGGTTATTGGTTATGGAAGGCCTCGGTATCACTGCAAACGAATAAAAATCCATAATTGCTCAACCGCCCGTGCCAGTGGAATCATCCGAATTACTAATTCATCTCCCACACACAGAAAGGTAACTGTAGTCCCCATCGTAGCAGTCTCAGCACACGCCAAAAGACATAAGGCAAAACCGCGCAGAAAGTGAACACAGTCAACTGTTCCCTGTCATACGATATCATCCTTCATCGTAAACAATTGGGACATCGAAACATGATCAAAACGGATGAAACACACAGCTCACAGTGTGTACACTTAACTCAGTAGCTCCTGCAACAAGCCGGACTTGGAATATGAGGAAACTGCAACAAGGAACACCCTTCAGACATAGTCTTCAATGGTTCCTGCCTATCCACCATATACCATGGAAGTTCACGTCCTCCCGAAAATGATGATCGTCATAATGAGAACAAAAATTTATAGCGCTTGATGATGTTAGGCCATCGTTCTTGACATGAACCAAACATAGAAACACACAGGTAGTCGTCGAATCATCCCCGTCACACATCAAACAACAGACCCTGCGGTTAGCGTACAACGAACGAAACACGGTGCACATTCCCAAAGAGGAAAATCTTCGGTGGACTTGACAGAGCAAACCATTGCGTTTCAGCATGTAAATAACTTGCGTCAAAAATCCCAGCGTCGGCCATTGAACCAACAATATAAGCAACAGTATTGCTAACTAGTATTTTCATCATCGAGTGTCATCTCCGCATCGATGGTTGGCTACCATGGAGCGCCATTCCGCTCTGTCTCTTGCTTTGATGGTGCAGGTTTTCATAGGCTGACTTGTTCATCTTTTGATGTTACTCGTCCATGTTAGTCTTGTTCTGCCTCTGCATCTTTACCGTGTATTTTACCTTCCAAGATTACTTTTAGTAGGCTGCTGTGTGTTTTAACATCCCACAAAAATCTCATTTATCTTGTTTGAATAGTATTCAGTTTTTCTATTAATTGATGTAATTGTTAGTTGTTTTAAGGCTTCATCGTTTGGTTTCTTCCTTTTCATCCAGTTAATTCTATCTATTCTTCTATAAATGCACATTTCAAATGCATCAATTTTCTGTTCAAATAGTAGTGTACGTTTTGCAAAGTACGATATCACAGTAGAAAATATTGATAATCCTGCTGTTGGGGGATTAAGTTAAAAAAAATGCAAATGATGCATAAAAATGCGAAGCTGCCGTAAAGCTAAATGTGAGGGAGAATTGAAAGAAAAAAGCTTTACGTGATTCATTAACGACACAAATTTCAACGGCGTTGCGACTCAATAGGCCTTCAATGGGAACAAACAAACATCACACACACACACACACATACATATATATGTAAGTAAATAAAACTGATCCTACATAGCTAACTAGTAATGAAACATCAAAAACAAAATAATCGAAACTGGTTTAAGAAAAGAAAACGTTCTTCCCTGTGTCATGGACCGTGGCCGGAACGAAAAAGAGAGATACGCGGTTGGTTGTGCGCTGAAATTACTCTGCTAGTCAGAGAGTCAGACTTCTAAATGACTAACATTTCTTCCTGCAGTGTAATATTTACATCAAGATACGTCACATATCCCATCAAGAAAGCATTACTATCTGCAATAGTAGAATCGCTCAACTGTATTCAGAATTATGCGGTTTTGTGAATATATTTATGCTCAACATTAACGCCATTTCATCAATATGTCAGTTTACAGTTGTCTCCCTCAGGGTAAACGTCTTTATAACTTCATTCGGAACCTGATGCATTGAGATAAATTATGTGATCGTTTGTAATATCAAAATGTCTCATATGTTATGATTTTGACGATGTCTTGCAATTAATTGTGATATGCTACAAGATGCAGTTAATCCATCTTCTTTCATTGCGTTTTGTTTAATGAGGTATGTTGTTATTATACAAAGATTTGTTAACCGTTAACTAATTCATGTAAAGTTTCCAAGGCCTTATCTTTATTTTGTGAATGCTTTGCTGCAAGATGCTCTTGCAAGCGACCTGGCTCCATTGCTTCGGTAGAAAATTGTTTTGTGGCATAGTAAACACATTGAAGTATGTTTACTTGTAATGTATTCAATAAACCCCATCCTCAGATATTAAGGTAAGTAGCCTCGAGCATGTATCTGTTTTTGAGACATAGTTTAAGACTTGTTTAGTCACAAATCAATAAAGATCGTATGAACAAATCATAAATAATATGTAAAACACTCCAATCACATATCCAACATCGTCGGATGATGAATATGTTATGTTATAATTATTTCAGAACATTTTATGGGCCTCTCTAGCCTAGTTGGGAAAAGCACTCGGCTGGACTACCGACGTTGGGACAAACCGTGTTCGAGTCCCGCTGGGAGCAGTGTGAGTTGTAATCGTGGTTGGAAAAAAATACCCCAACGGTCGACCCAGCCGTTGGCAGAAATGGGTACCAGGGTATTACACTGGGAAGGCGAGGAATGTCGCCTCGCATCTGAGTTTCGCTGCTTGAGGCAACACTATACAGAAATCTCCGAACATTTCTGGATAGGCGGCCGAGCACATATGGGTGTAAACTCGCTTGCTAAGACGCCAGTTCAAGTCTCGTACTTTACTTTACCTTTTATTTCAGAATAATCGTCACTTAATAAGAATTGTAGCTGTGAATGGAGTATAGACAGATGAAGAGAGAGAATAAAACCTTAAGCAAGAGGTGTAGTTGTGGTGTTAACAGGATCATGGTAACTGCAGGTGTGCAAGGGTAGGTCGTTTGACCTTGATAACATTCAAAGATACGTGTCAAGTAGTTGACAATGGATACCTCTGACTCAAACCAGATTCACTGGTTTTGTCAATTTTAGTGAAGTCGAGCTCAGATACTAAATTATAAGGATTCTCTGGCTATTGATGTTTCAGAAACTTTAGAGAGAGAATAAACTTCCTAGATTATCCACTGAAGGTATATTTTATATATCATTAATAAAAATGTAACTATTTTGCCACCGCCCACCTGAAGGTCAAAATCGCACACTAGTAGGCAGTAGCGCCCAGGTTAAAGAACACTTGTGTATCGTATCAATTCTGGTTGCTTACCGTGCCACGACACCAATCTTCTCTCTTTGTAGTCTATGATCTCTCACTCATGTTGCCAGTTGTAAACAAGTATTCAAACTTTTCCCTTCTCATGATGTGCCCGAAAAATGTCGAGTATTTCTTCTTTATGTTTTTAAGATCTCCCTTTTCGTATTGGCCTCGATGAGAATTTCCTCGTTGATCTTTTCTCGATGAGAATTTCCTCGTTGATCTTTTCTCGATGAGAATTTCCTCGTTGATCTTTTCTTGATGAGAATTTCCTCGTTGATCTTTTCTCGATGAGAATTTCCTCGTTGATCTTTTCTCGATGAGAATTTCCTCGTTGATCTTTTCTCGATGAGAATTTCCTCGTTGATCTTTTCTTGATGAGAATTTCCTCGTTGATCTTTTCTCGATGTGAATTTCCTCGTTGATCTTTTCTCGATGTGAATTTCCTTGTTGATCTTTTCTCGATGTGAATTTCCTCGTTGATCTTTTCTCGATGTGAATTTCCTCGTTGATCTTTTCTCGATGTGAATTTCCTCGTTGATCTTTTCTCGATGAGAATTTCCTCGTTGATCTTTTCTCGATGTGAATTTCCTCGTTGATCTTTTCTCGATGTGAATTTCCTCGTTGATCTTTTCTCGATGCGAATTTCCTCGTTGATCTTTTCTCGATGTGAATTTCCTCATTGATCTTTTCTCGATGAGAATTTCTTCATTGATCTTTTCTCGATGTGAATTTCCTCGTTGATCTTTTCTCGATGAGAATTTCCTCGTTGATCTTTTCTCGATGAGAATTTCCTCGTTGATCTTTTCTCGATGAGAATTTCCTCGTTGATCTTTTCTCGATGTGAATTTCCTCGTTGATCTTTTCTCGATGTGAATTTCCTCGTTGATCTTTTCTCGATGACAATTTCCTCGTTGATCTTTTCTCGATGAGAATTTCCTCGTTGATCTTTTCTCGATGTGAATTTCCTCGTTGATCTTTTCTCGATGAGAATTTCTTCGTTGATCTATTCTCGATGAGAATTTTCTCGTAGATCTTTTCTCGATGAGAATTTCCTGTTAGTCTTTTTGGCTGTCCAGAGAACACTCAGTATTCATGAGAAATCCGTCGTCGTGGCCTTTAATTGTCTTTTCATTTGTTTGTCTACTGTCCATGGTTCACTTCCATTGGTCAGAATTGGCTCTATGCCAGTACCAGTGTTTTGAATCGGGGATCATGTGGTCTGATATGTCACGGCACGGAACTGCTCATATATCACTTATTTCTACTCAGTGAATTGTTTCAATATCAGCACATATAAGAGAAACAATATATACAACGCAGAACAATACTAAGAAAGGCTCAAACATGGGGCTAAGAATAAAACAAAAAACTAGATTGGCTACATAATGATCAAACATTGATTTAACAACAACATCATACAAGCCAAGACATATCAAGGAGCTGATAATTAACCCAGATCATATCTCTGTTAGCATCAAACTGAAAATAAAATCGAAGAGAAACAGACAGAGGAAATACATAAATAATACTGTCAGATATAACAGCTCTGAGTCAGACAGGACTTCTTCATGCATATACAATATAAGTAAGAAAAATTAAATACCAACACTTGTTAGAAAAAAGAATAGAACAATACAGAAGGAAAAATCCTGAAAGGAAAGAAACAAAACTTAGAACTAGCACAAACCGTCAACACTTGAGAACTCTTACTTCTACCTTGTGTGTTGTCTTCGGCCCAAGAGGGCGAAGATTAGGAGAAGCGCACATCAGAAATATTTTGCGGATTGTGAAAGTGACCATCCTCGATTTGCGGATTGTGAAAGTGACCATCCTCGATTTGCGGATCACCTTTGATGTCTGCGATAACATTATTTTCCTTTCCCAACTTCACTCTCCATCTCCTTCCCTTTTCTGCACCCCCAAAACACTTGACCGCTGACCAACTTTGTCGTTTTTCCTCTTTAGCCATATGCAAGGTGTGTGAATGAATGTCCAAGAATAAGAATTATAGGATAGACTTACATTTTGTCAACTAGATCATTAAGGAACGAAAAAAAAGAAGCTAAGACGAAGCTTTTGATAGTCCTTTCTGTGGTTATATATATTAAGGTAAAGAGCCCTGTCACGCTTAGTGGCGTATATAGTATATGGTAATATTGACCATAATTTTTACAGACCTTCGGCACATGATTTATATATATATATATATATATATATATATATATATATATATATATATATATATATATATATATATATGTGTGTGTGTGTGTGTGTGTTTTTCATTTTCTAAAATTCAACTTTGGCCTTTGCAATTCTGCTTTTTATTTATGTGGTGCATCTTTCGTCTATTTTTGTATTTGAGGCTCTGCACTTGTTTCAGATTTGTCCTTTATTCTTCATCACGGGAGTGGTTGTTTCTTCGGTGTGACCATTACTTGTCTTCTTACTGTTCAGGCAGAACACTTTTGTTCTGTCACTATTATGTCGATTATTTGTTGTAGTTCATTTTCTCTTCTCTGCTACTAAAACTGGGTCATCCGCATATTAGAAGTTGTTTATGTTGTGGCTATTGATTATAATTCCGTTTTTGTCTACCATTGATCTCACAATAATTTTTCAGTAAAGTGAGAACAAATCCGGCGACAGAAAACATTGTTTAATTCCGTTTGATGTATTGGAACTCTGTACGGTTCCCAGTTCTTATGGCTCTTGTTTGCTGTCAATACTTTGTTTTTTTTATGATTCTTAGATCCTTGCCAATGATGTTTTTAGTTTCTCCAGCATAATGATTATTTCCACGTGGTTTACTTCTTGACACTATATTGGTGCCTGACCCAGGATGTTGGTCTCTGATTGCTGCAATTTGAGAGCGGAAGCTCGTAAAACGTCCTGACCGAATAGATTTAATGCTGTTGATCGCCAGCTAAAAGCGCAATGCTTTCAATTTTACCATGAGCAAGATGGTATTGAACAAATTGTTTAAGATGAAGTAATAATACGTAAATGAATTAAAAATGAATAATATGTAAGATATTACAGCAGTCAATAATAACACTATATAAATTATGCATTTTCTACTTTAAATAAGTAAAGTAAATGTCAGTTAAATCCATTTTAGAGACACTAATATCATGTGGACACGGATTATGTAACATTAAGCATACAATTAATATTAATGGAGATAACTAGAATGATACTTTTCTAATAAGTGCATTATTATATTCTTAAAAGGCTTAATGTAGAATTCATTTTAACTCTTTGTGTACAAACACAAAAACCACGCATTCAGAAGTTGATATTAAGGATTAAATATTGAGGAATAGCTTTCACAATAATTGCAACTAAATTAAATCTTTTAAAATGATAAACTAATAGTGCGTATGTCAAATTGTCCATACGTTATATTTATGTTTCATGTAGCAGTATGCAACAACAATGATATAAAGCAATGAACTATCATTCGTTGATATAACTTCTCTTATCTACTCATTTCAATGTAATTGCGCAACTCCTAAATGTTAAACCGATATAACATACATTAAGAGTAAATCTTATATAATGAAAACACTCTGTTTACTGTGTATCAAGTAAATTCACAGAAGTCAGAGTGACAATTGGTGAATTAATCGTTTAGTTGATTTTATTGGAATATGTTTCTTCGGTTCTATAGGTCTAGTGTGTTCCTGAGTGAGCTACAATAGAATTAAAGTCATGCTTAGGATATAACGACCGGCTTTCCAATTCAACAGTTATGTTCATACGAGAGTTCTCATCAATAATATAAATAAACACATTAGTAAATGTTCAGGCCATGCTCCTGAAGAGCATCAATAGACAGCATCTTTAACTATGGAGCTTGAGGGCAGGGATAAATAGCTGTAAATGTGGGTCGGTTTGGTCTTATCAAAGGCATCAATAAAGGCAGCCGTAAATGTGGGTCGGTTTGGTCTTATCAAAAGCATCAATAAAGGCAGCTGTAAATGTGGGTCGGTTTGGTCTTATCAAAGGCATCAATAAAGGCAGCTGTAAATGTGGGTCGGTTTGGTCTTATCAAAAGCATCAATAAAGGCAGCTGTAAATGTGGGTCAGTTTGGTCTTATCAAAAGCATCAATAAAGGCAGCTGTAAATGTGGGTCAGTTTGGTCTTATCAAAAGCATCAATAAAGGCAGCTGTAAATGTGGGTCAGTTTGGTCTTATCAAAAGCATCAATAAAGGCAGCTGTAAATGTGGGTCGGTTTGGTCTTATCAAAAGCATCAATAAAGGCAGCTGTAAATGTGGGTCGGTTTGGTCTTATCAAAAGCATCAATAAAGGCAGCTGTAAATGTGGGTCAGTTTGGTCTTATCAAAAGCATCAATAAAGGCAGCTGTAAATGTGGGTCAGTTTGGTCTTATCAAAAGCATCAATAAAGGCAGCCGTAAATGTGGGTCAGTTTGGTCTTATCAAAAGCATCAATAAAGGCAGCCGTAAATGTGGGTCAGTTTGGTCTTATCAAAAGCATCAATAAAGGCAGCTGTAAATGTGGGTCAGTTTGGTCTTATCAAAAGCATCAATAAAGGCAGCTGTAAATGTGGGTCAGTTTGGTCTTATCAAAAGCATCAATAAAGGCAGCTGTAAATGTGGGTCGGTTTGGTCTTATCAAAAGCATCAATAAAGGCAGCTGTAAATGTGGGTCAGTTTGGTCTTATCAAAAGCATCAATAAAGGCAGCTGTAAATGTGGGTCAGTTTGGTCTTATCAAAAGCATCAATAAAGGCAGCTGTAAATGTGGGTCGGTTTGGTCTTATCAAAAGCATCAATAAAGGCAGCCGTAAATGTGGGTCGGTTTGGTCTTATCAAAGGCATCAATAAAGGCAGCTGTAAATGTGGGTCGGTTTGGTCTTATCAAAGGCATCAATAAAGGCAGCTGTAAATGTGGGTCGGTTTGGTCTTATCAAAAGCATCAATAAAGGCAGCCGTAAATGTGCACGACCGTCCTCTTCCATATCATCAATACAGACAATTGTAAATGTGAATATCTTGAGCTTTACATTATTACTGCTAGAAAGCAATTTAAATCTTTGGTAGGTTAATCTATTTCTTTGTGCTTATTTTATGAGCGTATGCTTACGTGTCTATATCTTAATTGTAATTATGTTTTTGTTCGAAGTTGCTGCTTTATATATTTTATTGTCGTTGTTTAGATGTTATTGTAAATCTCTACTCTCGTTATTGATGTCCAAGAAAGACGTCTCTAAAGTGTCGTTTAAAACATAACAGGAAGACTTCAGCAGAAATCCAATATACGTAACGTCACCTTTGTCTTTGTCCCTGGACATGTGGGTGTACGGGGAAATGAAAGAGCGGACAGGTTGGCTAGCTATGCTATCGTTGAGGCCGGGCAACCAATGGATCGCGCGGACATCTCAATGCTCTCCCAGATGTGGGAAGAGCACAGGACTTCGACAAACACAGATCCACGTCACTTCTTCGGATGAAGGAAATGGGAGTTAAGGTGGGCACAGCCAGAAATGAGAAACTTAGTGGCCGTGTAAGAAGACTTATCAACCAACATAGAACTGGAGTCGTCAGTAGCTGGACACTGCGGGAATTGCTGAAGAGGAGATCTGAGCACCTATGGACACGTTCGGAGTGCAATGATGATGACCCCCAAATAACTCAATAGATCAAAAGAACTCAGACTTTTTAAAAAACTGAAATGGTCGCTTATTTGAGATTGACGTTCTCTGGAGTATGAAGCTATGCTCTGTTTTGATAGCCTGGGGCGGTTGAGATATTCAGTCATTTAGAGAATTGAGTGAATGTGTAAATGTGTGGCTGAGTGGACGTGGTGACAAAAAACATCTGACAACATAGTGGACGTGTCGATTGAGAGAACGCGGTGACAAAGAACATCTGACAACATAGTGGACGTATCGATTGAGAGAACGTGCTAAGAATGTGTCCATTGAGATGTAGTGATGTGAGAAAATATGGTGACTGGGAGGGAGAACGTGGTGACTGGGAGGGAGAACGTGGTGACTGGGAGGGAGAACGTGGTGACTGGGAGGGAGAACGTGGTGACGATCGGAACGGGTCGAATCGGAAGAGAAAACGATCGAGGACATGGTGAAACTTAAATAACAGTGACTATAGGTTGTTTCAAAATATTTTGAAGGTGTTTAAAATTCCATATCTCAGTAACCAATTGATTGATAATGCTGAAATTTTGCATATGGTCTTGTGATTTTTTGGTCCCAAGAAGTACATTCATTTCCTCACCAACAAACGTATAGTTTTAAATATTCTTTATTTGAAGTATACAAATTTAAGGCATTTTGGTCAAACCATATATTTGGAGGAATTACCGCTTCATATGAGTGAGCACCCACGGACTTGTCATCTTGAACGTAATGCGCGCCAATTTCCCTGTTTTAAGCACTAAAAAACACATAAAACGCGTCATAGTTATAATTTTATATCCGGTGCATCCCATTTCCTGTCGTTTTGTTGTGATTTATGTGCAACGGCGTATCCTAATTATTGGGTAATTTCGTTAAATTTGTGATCTGTTAGTCAATGGGTATAAAAGTAAAGTTCCTTACATTGCAATCAGTGGCAATAAAGGTGTATAAATATTTTTGCATAGAAGCTAGGCGTGGAAAACTGTATCGAAGCATCTCAAAGCCAGAAAAGAGAACTATTCACGCATTGGGTATAAGCAAACGCTTTTTCAAACAAGTGCTTAAAGCTAACGGAGTGTCCAGTTCAATCAAGACTAGGACGCTAGGAAGAAAGAAAGTAGTAGATAGTTTTGACAAGGAAGTGATTAGAAGAGCAATTTGTAAAATGTTCGATTCCAAAGAAACTGTGACTTTAAGAAAACTGAAAATTCGACTGAGAGCAGAAAATGACATTGTTGTGTCGAAAACAACATTATGGAGAACTGTTAGAAGCATCGGTTTTACGTTTAGAAAGTACGATAGTGGTAGAAATGTCATCTGCGAGAAGCCGCACTTAGTTTCTATGAGGAGTAAATATTTACGTGAAGTACGGGAAATGCGTAACCAAGGTTATGATATTGTATTTCTAGATGAATCTTGGATAAATTCTCACCACACAAGTGCAAAGGAATGGCAGTTATCAGATGGAAGTATTAAAAGATGTGTACCCACTGGAAAAGGACAGCGTATTATAATGGCACATGCAGGCAGCCGAAAAGAAGGGTTGGTGAAAAATGCAGAACTTATATTCACCTCTAATTATACTGACAACAGGGACTATCACACCGAGATGAATGGCCATATATTTAGAGAGTGGATTGAAAATACTCTTCTTCCAATTCTAGACAGACCATCCTGTCTGGTAATGGACAACGCGTCGTACCACAACGCTGTGGCAGAAGAAGACAAAATTCCTACATCTACCAGTACAAAAGATGTTATAAAGATTTGGCTAAGAAAGGAAGGAATTCCATTTAACGAGGGATTTTTGAAACCTGAATTACTGTCACTTGTTAAGAAATCGCAAAAGACCAAAGTATTCCAAATAGACAAAATCATTCAACAGCATGGTCATACGTGCTTGAGACTGCCCCCTTATCATCCACAATTAAACCCCATTGAACTCGTTTGGGCAAAAATTAAAGGGCAGGTGGCAGCTGAGAATACAAGTTTTAAACTATGCGATATAAAAGGACTGACATATGCTGCTCTATCACAGATTGACAAAGATTTTTGGTGCAAATGTGAAGATCATGTCTTAAAAGAAGAAAATGACTATTGGAAAAAAGATGGACTATCGTTCGTTCAGCCCAGATTAGTAATCAATATGTTAGACTCCTCTGATTCAGAATAAATGAAATAATAATGGACGTTTTTATATGTCCGCATGATCAATCTTTAGCTAAAGTTGATAACGTTTTGAAAATGTAAAGATTCTTGATATGTGTACTGCAGGCATGCAAAGAAACTAAATCACTTTCATATGTTTTGTTTACGTAAAATAATGAAAGTCACATGGAAAGACATAAAACGAACAATGTAGCTCTTTACAGTGAAGAGGATCCCGTGCTTACATCGGACTCTTTAGTCACATGCGTACTCATAAACAATAACTTTGCTTGATATGTCATGCTCGTTATCGCTCGCAACGGATAATTAATTTTTTAAAATGTATTCTTTGTTGTATATTGTTTAAATAGTTTTCATTAATGGAACTGTTTATACGCTGATTTGTTTTAGACCGTCTGTAAAGGCTATAACATTGACATTCTCATAGTATTTTAAAGAAAGTAAACAATAGAAAGTAAACAGTTGATAAACGCCTCCAACTTTCAAGTTGTGTAGAGACGCCTATGTCGAGAAGCTGATTTCCATTAATGTACGGTAAATTATTTTCTCCAGGAGCAAAAAGATCCGTAAATTCACTGAGATCAAAGGAAAGTGCTGCTTCATGATGAAGCATACTTCCTACATCATTAAATTTTGTGAAATCGGTGGGACCTTGGAAAAACAAGGCCAGATGCAAAAAATCAAGTTTGTAAGTGCAGGGAAAGAGGAGATATTTCATGTTAATCGTGAACATTTAGATTTGAAACGACCAATACAATGTAAAAGATGGGACGTTGCGATCGTAAACACCAGTTAGAAATGTGAGTAAACAACGAACTACACAATCTGTCTTGAAGGATTCACTAAAAGACATATCCTTAATAGTATCAGATTAAATGATTAACTGAATTATACTTTAGTCCTTGTAAGATTAGAAAGCAAATAATTGAGATTGCAAGAGTTAAATAATTTCGCGAGAACCCGGGAATAAAACAAAATATATCAGTTTCAGGGACTGGTCCTCGCACCAAGTGAGTATACCCCTTTGTGCTTTATCTTGGGGTGAACCAAAAACAATCCCTGTGTAGCAATTAGGTATCTTCTTGACTTTTCACCCATGGATGACATGATCAAGATCTGGAGGGCACAAGCCAACCTGAAGATACGTGCAGACAAAGAGCACCCATTGAAACAAGAGCTAAACACAGGGAAAAGTGACAGTCTAAGAAAAAGCAAATGGCTGGACCGAGCAGAAGATGTCATCTAACAGGTCTATGAGCTTACCAAAATCAACACTAGCGAGGAGTGGATACCGGTGCCTACGTCATTCAGGGGCACATTCTCGTGGATTGTCACACTCGACAGGAAATGTAGGGAACAGAACTCAGTCGTAGTCAATGCGGAGGTCAACGGTCTCATCTCGGATAGCACCGATGAGGAATATGCAGTCAACTATATAGACGGATCCCAAATAGAACACCGAATGAGTGCAGGGGCCTGCACGCTCGACAGGCAGAATAGTCAGCGAAGACAGTGGTGCATACATTATGAACTATATATTTTCCGAATTAAAACTCATCTCATTGAAGGATCCAAACATAGAAAGCCAGCTGCGATCCCTAACATAGCAGCCACAGCACAGAAAGATATAAACTGCTAAGGATTTTTATTCTTAATTATCGCTTCCCCTTTAAGTTACTTTCTTCTGTTTTTACTATTAACTATATCATCATCATCAAGTACCAAGCCTGCTCGCGTAGGTGATCATGTCTCTCCACAACTTTCGATCACGACATCTATATATCATTTCTGTTGTTGATCTTTGCCAAGCCATTCCCTTAAACTGTCTGGTATCATTTCTCTTTGCTTCCCTCTATTTCTTCGTCCCTCAATTTTCCCAGTTGTGACAATATATTCCAGCTGTTCTCTTCTCATTACATATATATATATATATATATATATATATATATATATATATGTGTGTGTGTGTGCGTATAATATCGCAATCTTGATAATCTTTCATCTATTTTTAGCATTAAAATAATTGCTACCTAAACTTCATGAATTATAGTAGGGGTTATAAATATGGCTAATATTTCACACCTAAAAAATGTTAACTAATTGCTAACTAACTAAACTAAAGAATCCGCGTCACGCCAAGTGGCGTATAGGGAATATGGTGTTAGTGACCATACATTTTACAAACCTTCAGCACATGATTTTTGTAGTAATGTGGTCGGTATTACCTCCGTGCCGCTTTCCTTTCCCAGAAAAAAAATCCGGTAACCAATTATGGCTGGGTGAACCCGGAAGCCGTCGGTTGAGATCGAACCCTACCTCTTGTCCTTTGCAATCCAGTTCACTAACCACTGAGCTATCGCGGCTCCATAACTAATTGATAATTGGTATTTTTATTTTGTCTTCAATTATTTCGACATTGGGCGTACACGCATTTTAGATGTGAGCAATTATGGACTGTTGTTCGATGTGCGATGAGACAATTCGACTACTAACACTATGCTTATGTACAAACAACATACATACAAATTACATGCAAGTATACATATGTAATTAAATACATACGAATGTATAAACGTTTACTTACGTATACATGTGCTATATGATTCAGTCGCCTGGAGAATACAACACATAATTTGTTGTTTCCCTCTGTTTATTTTCCCTATGTCTCACCTCAGCTTACCTTCCCTTTGCTTTATCTCAATTTATATTCTCTTTATTTTACCTCACTTTATCTTCCTTTTGTTTTACCTCACTTTATCTTCTCTTTGTTTAACCTCACTTTATCCTCTTTATTTTAGCTCACTTTATCTTCTCTTTGTTTTACCTCACTTTATGTTCTCTTTGTTTTAACTCACTTTACTTCTCTTTATTTTGCATCACTTTATATTCCTTTTGTTTTACCCCATTGAATCTTTCCTTTGTTCCCATCTCTGTAACTTCCCCTTGTTCCCCAGTTTATCCTCCTTTTGTTTTCTATCTTCTATTGACCTTTCGAGCCCCATAGGGCGTAGACCAAGATACACCTTCTCCTATATGAATTTTTGTTCTAGCAGTTTTCTTTTAAAGATATTTTATCAAATCTCGCCATCTGTCTCTGTTCTGTGCAAGCAGTTCTATCTCATTGAGGGAGCCGATTCCTGCTGCTCTTGCCTCTCTCATCAATGTTCTTCTCAGTGTCTCCCTGGGTCTTCCTCTTTTTCTTTTACCTGTTGTTTCCCATATGAGGGCTTGCTTTGCTATTCGATTATTATCTCTTCTCATCACATGTCCAACGTATGACCATCGTCTTTTCTTTATTACTGAAGATATTAGTGGTTGATTGGCGATTTCTCTAATTTCCTCGTTTGTTTTGAATTCGTTCCATTCTATATCAAGTATTTTCCTTAGACATTTATTTTCGAATGCGTTCAACTTTGTTTCTATATCTCTTGTTGTTTTCCAGCTTTCACACGCATACGTAAGGGTTGATAGTACATTTGATTTGAATAGCCTAAGTTTTGTGTTTGTGCTAATGAGTTTTGATTTCCACAACTTTTCAAGGCTTCTGAAAGACATTGCTGCTTTAGCCAGTCTGATTCTAATTTCTTTGCTCGTATCCCCTTCTCGATCAATGTGACTTCCAAGATAGATGAAGTGATCGATCTCTTCTACTGGTTTGTTTTCCATGTATATTTTGTCACTTGTTGGAATTAAACTTTTCATGACTTTAGTCTTTTCATGATTGACCTCAAGCCCAATTTTGCTGGCTATTGATGATAGTTCATTTGTGTTTTCCTGCATCGTTTTTATCTGATTGCTGATGAGAACCTTTTGTTTTGCTTAATGTTATCTTTCTTTTGTTTTACCCCAGTTTTTCTTCCCTTTTTTCATTTAAGTTTTTCTTCCAATTTTTTTGTTATCTCAGTTTATCTACCCTTTGCTTTACCTCATTTTATCTTTCGTTTGTTTTATCTCAAATCAACTTCCCTTTCTTTTACACCAGTTTATCTTTCCTTTGTTTCACCGCGGGTTATCTTTCTATTGTTTCACCGCAAATTATCTTTCCATTGTTTCACCGCAAATTATCTTTCCATTGTTTCACCACAAATTACCTTCTATTTGTTTCACCTTAGTTTATCTTCCCTTTGTTCCTCTCTGGTTATCTCCCCTTTATTTTACTCAACTTTACTTTACCCTCGGTTTATGTAATTTTGTTTTACCTCACTTTATCTGTCTTTTATTTTACCGAAGATTATCTTTCCTTTGTTTTAACTAGGTTTATCTTCCCTTGGTATATCTCGGTTATCTTCCCTTTGTTTTACCTCTCTTTATCTTCCCTATGTGTTGCATATGTGTATATATTATGTCCGGTGCCTCAGCCAGCCTTTTTTTCTAATACCCCGACTTGTCTCTGCCTCCTTCTTATCTCTACTTTATATTTCGTCCCTTTAAAGCCAGCATATCTTATTTTTTTCACTACCACTATCATCATCATTATCATCGAGTGCCTTCTCCGCAACGAAGGTTGGCTACTATGGATTCTATATGGATTCTACTCTGTTTCTTGCTTTGATGGTGCAGGTTGTCATAGATTGACTTGTCCATCTTTTGATGTTACTCGTTCATGTTAGTCTTGGTCTGCCTCTGCCTCTTTTACCTTGTATTTTCCCTTCCAATATTACTTTTAGTAGGTTGTTGTATCTTTTAACATCCCCAAAAAATTTCATTTGTCTTGTCTTAAATGTATTTAGTAGTTCTCTTTTTAATTTTAGTCATTTTAAAACTTCATCGTTTATTTTCTTTTCTTTCCATCCAATTCTATCTATTCTTCTATAAATCCACATTTCAAAGGCTTCAATTTTATGTTCTGTTTTCTTGTCTAATGTCCATGTTTCTGCACTATACAGGAATATTGAGAAGATGTAACATTTTGCCATTCTTAGTTTCAGCCCTGCTGATATTTGTTTTGTTGTTAGTATATTTTTCATGGCATTAAAATTACTTTTTGCTATACCTATTAATTTGTTTATTTCAATTTTCAATTTTCCATCATTGGTTATAATATATCCCAGGTAGTTGTAGCTCTGGACTGTCTCCAGATGTATTCTCTCAAGTGTAATATTTAATTGTAGGTCTTGAGAATTTTCTTTGTTTATGATCATAGTTTCAGTCTTTTTGTTACTCATATCTAGTCCATATTTTTTGCTTGTTATGTTTATCACAATAAGCAATTGTTGTAGGTCTTTAGGATTTTCTGCTAGTAGAACAGTATCATCAGCACATCTTATGTTATTGATAATCTTTCCATTAATGTTTAGGCCTGGCATCTCTGAGATGTTTTTAAAGATTTGCTCAGTGTATAGATTGAACAAGCTTGGTGATAGGATGCATCCTTGTCTTACTCCTCTTTTTATGTCCATGGGTGTAGAGTTCTCCTTGTTATATTTTATTATTGATGTTTGCTCCCAGTACAAATTACATATTAGTCGTATGTCTATGTCGTCTAGATTTATATCCTTTAGGCAGTCTATAAGTTGGTTATGGTGTATTCTATCGAAATCTTTGGTGTAGTCTTTGAAGCAGGCATATATTGGTTTGTTTACTTTTATGTACTTTTCAATCAATGTTTTCATACTAAATATGGCTTCTTTAGTGCCACTGTTTTTCCTGAATCCAAATTGTTGCTCATCTAATTCAGTATTGATTTTATTCTGAATCCTTCGCTGTATAACATTTAGTAAAATTGTGTGACCTGGCTCATTAGGTTTATTGTTCTGAAATCACTGCATTCAACTGCACCATTCTTTTTAGGCAATGCAATGAAAGTTGATGTTTATAGTTCGTTTGGTATGTATCCTGTATGGTATATGTCATTGCATATGTCTGTGATCACTTCGATGCCAAAATCTTCTAGAGCCTGTATCATCTCTATCTGGATATTGTCAGATCCTGCTGCCTTCCCCTTTTTCAATGTTTTTTATAGCTTTTTCTACTTCAGATTTCAGGATTTTATAGTTGTATGTACATTTTATGTCTGGCTTTTTGTCCCTTTCGTCATGAAATAATTCTGTTATAAATTCTTGCCATCTATCTTTTATATCTTTGTTGTCTGTTAGCATTCTTCCCTCTTTGTTTACAATAAATCCGTTTCCTGCAGTTGTTTGGCTTTATTAGTCATTCCACTACAAATTATTTCACTACCACTATAAATTATTTTATCTTAAATCTCTGTATGCCTCAGTTTTTTACTTATGTACCCCAACTTCTCTTTCCTCTTCACATAACTCAACTTTCGTCTCTGCATAACTCAACTTAACTTTCGTCTCTACATAACTCAACTTAATTTCCTTCTCTGCTTAACTCAACTTTCTTCTCGGCATTATTTAATGTTCTTCTCTGCATAAATCAACTCAACTTTCTTCTCTGCATAACTCAACTCAACTTTGGTATTTCCCTAACTCAACTCAACTTTTTTCTCTGCATAACTCAACTCAACTTTCTTATCTCATAACTCATCTTAACTTTTTTCTCTGGATAACTAAATTTTCTTCTCCGCATAACTCAGCTTAACTTTTGTTCTGCATAACTCAACTTAACTTCCTTCTCTGCAAAACGCAACTTTCTTCTCTGCATAACTCAAATTAACTTCCTTCTCTGCATAATTCAGCATACCTTTTTTTTTCTCTGCATAACTCAGCATAATTTTTTTCTCTGCGTAACTCAACTTAACTTCCTTCTCTGCAAAACTCAAATTTCTTCTTTGCATAACTCAACTTAACTTTCTTCTCTGCATAGCTCAGCTTAACTTTCTTCCCTTCATAACTCAACTTAGCTTCCTTCTCTGCATCACTCAACTTTCTTCTCTGCATAACTCAACTTATCTTTCTTCTCTGCATAACTCAATGTTCTTCTCTGTAAAACTCAACTTATCTTTCTTCTCTGCATAACTCAACTTTACTTCCTTCTCTGCATAATTCAACTTTCTTCTCTGTATAACTCAACTTAACTTTTTTCTCTGCATAACTCAACTTTCTTCTCTGCATAACTAAACTTAACTTTCTTCACTGCATAACTCAATGTTCTTCTCTGTATAACTCAACTTATCTTTCTTCTCTGCATAACTCAACTTTACTTCCTTCTCTGCATAACTCAACTTTCTTCTCTGCATAACTCAACTTAACTTTTTTCTCTGAATAAATCAACTTTCTTCTCTGCATAACTCAATGTTCTTCTCTGTATAACTCAACTTATCTTTCTTCTCTGCATAACTCAACTTTACTTCCTCCTCTGCTTAACTCAACTTTCTTCTCAGCTTAACTCAACTTAACTTTCTTCTCTGTATAACTTAATTTTCTTCTCTGCATAACTCAACTTAACTTTTTTTCACTGCATGACTCAATTTTCTTCTCTGCATAACTCAACTTAACTTTTTTTCTCTGCGTAACTCAATTTTCTTCTCTCATAGCTCAACTTAACTTTCTTCACTGCATAACTCAATGTTCTTCTCTGTATAACTCAACTTATCTTTCTTCTCTGCATAACTCAACTTTACTTCCTTCGCTGCTTAACTCAACTTTCTTCTCAGCATAACTCAACTTAATTTTCTTCCCTGCATAACTTAATTTTCTTCTCTGCATAACTCAACTTAAATTGTTTCTCTCCTTAACTCAACTTTCGTCTCAGCATATCTCAACTTAACTTTCTTCTCTGCATAACTTAATGTTCTTCTCTGCATAACTCAACTTAACTTTCTTGTCTGCTAAACTCAAATTTCTTCTCTGCATAACTCAACTTAACTTCCTTCTCTGCTTAAATCAACTTTCTTCTCTGCATATCTCAATTTAACTTTCTTCTTTGCATAACTCAACTTAACTTTCTACTTTGCATAACTCAACTTAACTTTCTTCTCTGCATAACTCAACTTAACTTTCTTCTTTGCATAACTCAACTTAACTTTTTTCTTTACATAACTGAACTTAACTTTCTTCTCTGCTAAACTCAACTTTCTTCTCTGCATAATTCAACTTAACTACCTCCTCTGCTTAACTCAACTTTCTTCTCTGCATAACTCAATTTAACTTTCTTATTTGCATAACTCAACTTAACTTTCTTCTTTGCATAACTCAACTTAACTTTCTTCTCTGCATAACTCAACTTAATTTTCTTCTTTGCATAACTCAGCTTAACTTTCTTCCTTCCTCGCTAAGTACCTCACTTTATATTTCCTCTCACTTTCCTCTCAGTGTGCCTCACTTTATATTTTTTGTGTAGTTCTATTCCCATTAATCTCTCAATATTAATTTAGTTTATTGCCCTTTATATAGCTCAACATTTTATCCTTGTTTACCTTGTTTGCCAAATTATCTTCACAGTTTTTTTTTTGCATTTTTATTCTTAATTATCGCTTCCCCCTTGAAACACTCTCTTCTGTTTTTACTATTTTAAAAGTATATTATATCGTTATCTTGATAATCTTGCTAAGTGTGGGTTTTTTTTTTTAATTTGGTGACTGTAACACACCGATTCTCGTTTCAATTATTTTCATTTTATAAATATGTTTACATTTAGTAAGCAACACAGTTAAACTGAGCAAGTAAAAAAAAAATGTTAACAGTATCCCCTCTTTAGGATCCTTCGACGGGTGTTTACCGAGCGGCAGAGTAAAGACAGTGTGCCAGTACAATCAATGTGGACAAGTCCGTATATTTATTTATATCTACAATACAAGAAAACATTAAACCTAGACCCAACCGGAAGTCGAAAAGACGCCCACTTGAATGAAAAGTGACCAGCTTAATCCGCACAGTCGCTTGCGTCCAACCAGTTTTCCAGAAATACCTTTCCCAGTTCCAAAGCTGGACTCATGACTAATGTTACACCACTCCAGCTCTTGTTATTTTTCCTCTATATCTGTGTCGTATGATCTGACGTACGTAATTCTAATGATTCTACGTCTACTTTCATAGATTCATAGTATCCTAGCTTTTCTCTTGTTAATTAGGGAGAATGTACTGGATTAAAGAACGGACACAACGGATCAATTCTCAGTTCGGTTTTCCGAACTTCCCCTCGTAATTCTTCCTCTTGTGGATCGACTTACATGAACTGCTGACTATTCTGATTAGCAGTAAATGATAATACACTGGTAGGTGACATTTCAGAAAAACAAAGCACTCAGTTTGTCCCTTACGTTCATTCTGTAAGATCTATTTCTAAATGTATTTGTTGTTTGTTTACATACAGACCTTCACTTCTGCGAACGTTCAGGGACTGGAAATGATGGTGGTGGTGGTGGGGGGTGGGAGGAGAGTTAAAATATAAAGTTTGATTGTAGTTCCAGGTTTGTAGTTCCATATATAATTAAAGATTGTACACTTTCAAGTATGTAATCAAGGAATCATTTTGGTAGAGATGTATGACATGTGTCATATTATTTATACTCACGTAAAAAAGCTAATGCGCAACACTGTATAGGTTTATATAGTCTTATTTCATTTATTTCATGAAATCACGC
The DNA here is from genome assembly GCA_032433765.1 of Megaustenia siamemsis. Classification (NCBI taxonomy): domain Eukaryota; kingdom Metazoa; phylum Mollusca; class Gastropoda; order Stylommatophora; family Ariophantidae; genus Megaustenia; species Megaustenia siamemsis. Next base: position 104,714,203 of record JAVIAB010000092.1, read on the forward strand.
TACAGTAATCTATATAATGTTGCACATGAACTTTCTTCCCGAGGAGAGATAATGGACATGTAAGTAAAAAGTAAAAAGCCTCGTCACGCCAAGTGGCTTATAAGGGATATGGTGTTAGTGACCATAAATTTTACAGAACTTCAGCACATGATGTTGGGCCAATGTGGTCGGTATTACGCCCATGCTGCTTTATTTTCCCAGAAAAAAATCCGGTACATATTCCGGTACAGAAAAAAATCCGGCTTGGTGAACCTGGAGCCGTCGGTTGGAATCGAACCCTACCTCTTGTCCTTTGTAGTCCAGTTCATTAACCACTGAGCTATCGCGGCTCCCTATTTACATGTAATTTTATATTGTTTTTGCGATCGCCATCTTTCGCCTCTGGTAAAGTCCCTAAAGACTAGGAACTGAATTTTGCATGTTAATCCGTTTTTTCATGGCAGCCGTGTGCACAGTGGCCCCTCGTTGCACAGGCAGATAACTCCATCTTCGGAATTACTCATATTTTTACGTCCTCGCTGGCAGGGCAGCACTGTTGAGACCAGGGGTGGTTGCCGCAGAGAGAAATCACAATACAAATCTCAACTGGTGCGGCCAGGATCTGGACCAACAACCTTTCTGTTTTGAGGCATACGTCTTGCCTCGAGACCTACTAGTCCCACTAACTTTATATGAAAATGGATAAATGAAAAGTTGCTTGATGTTAATAACAAATAAAAAGTAAAGTAAATAACCTCGTCTCGTCAAGGGACGTATAAAAAAATATTGTGTTAGTGACCATAATTTTTATAAACCTTCGTCACATGATTTTTGGGGTAATGTGGTCGGTATTACGCCCGTGCCGCTTTACTTTCCCAGAAAAAAATTCCGGTGCCCATTTAAGGTTGGGTGAACTCGGAGCCATCGATCAGGATCGAACCCGACCTCTTCTTTTTTTTTTTTTTTTGCAGTCCTGTTCATTAACGACTGAGCTATCGCGTCACCCATTAATAATAAATACTCATCAATATTTCAGCGTTTTTAAAACCACCAGATTGTTTCTTTTAAGGTAACAATTTTTGTTCAGGGAGATGTGTGAGAGTTAGCTCATGTGCTGACCTCGCATTCATAAGCTCTCGAATCGAGTTAAACTGTAGAGAGGTTCACTATTTTATTGTTAGCTTCCTCCACCATTGCAGTGTGTAGTCTACATGAATCGGGTGCCCAGAACTTCTAAATACATGTACTAAAGATAATACGTAGATTGTATATTTAAGGTGATTATTTTTGACATGGAAAGACATGATTAAATATAATGAAATACAGTTTGTAAGCTTGTTTTTAACACATTAAATTTGTACGATTTGCTGTTAATACTGTTTTTTTTCCCTTAAGCGTGCTTACTTTTCAAGGTTCGAACTATGAGGTTGCTGTCAGTATATTATTTGTTTCAATTAAAACTAAAAATAAATAAAGTCACTTAAAGTAACTAGATAAAGAGTTATTCTATGGCTCTTCTCCAAATTGTTCGAGCTTTTCCAAGCATCAAATTTTATGGCTATCTTGAGTTGTGTAGGTGGCTATTTACAATTTTTTTTTTAAAGAATTGCCCCGATCCGAAAGAGTACCGTCTCGGTGACTATTTAGTGAAAGGAGACTTTTGTATACGAATTTGTAACCAGTCTTGAATGAGTGAGACAATAATTGACTAGCAAACACACCTTCTACATGCCTCATCTGATCTCCATCTAGTCCATCTACTATGCCATGCTACTCATAGTTCTCCTCCACTAGTCCCCATTGAGACACTTCGGTGTTCTCTTATACACCTTTCTTTCTGGGCCATATACCACTCATATGTTTTTACTGCACCCCACTCTCAGACTTCTTACTCTTTCAGCCTTTTGAGGACCTGTTATTATATTCTTTCTCCTTCCAGCTTGCACACTTACTCCGGTGTGTACTCCTCTGGTCAGTAGTGCATTATGCGCACATTTCTACACATTTGATTGTCCCCGTATGGATGTGCACATGCATGTATGTGTTCATATGTACGGGTGTTGGTATATATATATATATATATATATATATATGTGTGTGTGTGTGTGTGTGTGTGTGTGTATATGCTCATGTATGTGGGTACTTGCTTGTATGCACGTATATGTTTATGTATGCATGTATATATGTGTGTTGATGCATATTAGTATGTGCACGTCTACTTGTACGTGCACATATGTATACACGCATCGATACACGCATCTGTGAGTGTGTGTATACCTGTATTGACGAGCCTTAGATACTTCCAGGCATTGTCGGCGTCTTTGCTAGGCGGCGTAACCTAGACAGCGTTCCCCCCACTCGTGTATTTTTAGTACCCTCCACCCCTGTCCAGAAGGTATATTACAGCCAGACCCGCGTTACGCGCACTTTTCCCGTCCTGACCAGCGTCCACGGCACAAGGGAAGTCAATTTGCTTTTCTTTAACATTTTTCAATTATTATGCTTTGGATATTTCATTACTAGTTAGCTATGTAGGATTAGTTATATTTACTTACAAATCTGTGTGTGTTGTTGTTTGTCTGTTCATGCTGAAGGCCTATTGAGCCGAAACGTCGTTCAAATCTATGTCGTCTACTAACCACCTAAAGCTTTTACCATTCCTTTTTTTCTATTTTTTTCTATATATAGGGTCACTAACACCATATTCCCCTATACGCCACTTGGCGTGACAGGGTACTTTACTTTTTTTTTAACTATGAGCTTAATAATTAATATTTTTTTTCAAAAAGTAGACTGCCCCCGTCATGCCAAGTGGCGCATAGGGAATATGGTGTTAGTGACCATAATTTTTACAGACCTTCGGCACATGATTTTTGGTGTAATGTGGTCGGTATTACGCCCGTGCCGCTTTACATTCCCAGAAAAAAATTCGGTACCCATTAAAGGCTGGGTGAACTCGGAAGCCGTCGGTTGGGATCCGAACCCTATCTCTTATCCTTTGTAGTCCAGTTCACTAACAACTGAGCTATCGCGGTGCCCTAATAATAATAGATAAAATTATGTTATTGATCTCTCGCCATCTATAGAAATAAGCCTGAAAGTTGAATGAGAAACACCGGAAAATCTTCCAACTAGCGCGACATTTGCAGCTTTGCGAACAGGGGAAGTTGTAGGTAGAATGCCGTCGCCCTCTATTTCTTCTGTAGCGGAGAATCTCACTCTAGAAAATTTGTATTGTGGTTTCCCTTTCAGACTTCAGGCTTACCTCTATAGATGGTGATGAATAAAGTATGTAAACATATTTTTGCCTCGTTCTGACAGCAGGACAACTCCTTCATGAATAAGAAAGCCGTGAATCTAGTCACACAACAGATATGTATTTAAAGATTGTTGATTAGTTTAACATTTACAGCTCGAAGTTTAAAGTTTGTTCATAAGTTTAACATTTATAGCTCGAAGTTTAAAGATTGTTGAGTAGTTTAACATTATAGTTCTAAGTTTAAGATTGTTGAGTAGTTTAACATTATTGTTCTATTCCGACGCAACATATGGGGTGAGACGATCAGAGACTTTTCTCGCTCTCTATACCTTCTATAGCTCAGAGAGCCAGTTATATACGTTAATGCTATGTCGGCTGGAAAGTTTGTCTGAAAATGAAACCATAGCTGTGATTTGTGACTCTGTGAGTTAACAAATACATGTCAATAATTATTTAGAATAAAATGTGCAGTAGAACCAAACAACTTTATAATTGTACTGATCTTTTTACCATCCACGTGTGACGTATACTTTTACAATCCACTTGTGATGTATAATTTTTTACAATCCGCGTGTGACTTATATAGTTTTACTATCCACGTGGAACGTATACTTTTACAATCCACGTGTGACGTATACTTTTACATTCCACGTGTAACGTATACTTTCACAATCCACATGTGACGTATACTTTTACAATCCATGTTGATTCTAGTACAATACATCCACCCGGTCTGAAGCGGCATGGATGGAGAGACAACGTTTTCTGCCTTGTGCCAGGTTTCACACTGACCATTATAGCTTGTGCAACGCCAACATGTCTGTTATATTATTCGTCCTTCTACATCATAGAAAGTCATCCCATCGGTTAGAATCCTCTCACAGCTAAGTATTGTTATTTCACTTTCTTTAATGTAGTTAGATCTTATTGCTTTTCTCGATTGTCAGTTTTTTTGTTTTCATCTAAAAGTTTTGTTTTGCAGTTTTGCTCTAATCTTGGAAAATGTTCAACCTTTACAGATGTGCTAGGCCTATTACATTCCCCTCATTTATAAAATTGTATGCAAGTGGTTTAAATTTGCGACGCGACACATAAAACGTACATGTTTAAGCTATGCAGGCTGTATTAATCATGTCATATTAAACTGCATAGCTTAAACGTGTACGTCACTGCAGGTGGAGCATTTCCATGTTTGCTCAGCCCCAGTTACAACAACCAACAAAGTGTTTCTTCCTGATCGCTCATACTGTTCTAGTGAACGTGCTGCGTTCTGAAAAAAAGCGCACAACTCATATTTCACACGGTCGGGTTGCCGTAACGGCCATCCGGGCAGCACGGCCATCATGCATCTCTCGCCAAATACATGTAGACATCATTATCAGTGAGCATGCATCGAAAGTCGCTGTCCCAACAAATGAAGTCATTTTTGCGAATCAAGTCTGCGAATTTGCATTCGTTCACAGATCACACAACCCGTTCCATAGCCAAGCTGGGGCCTGGTACTGTTCCATTTTAATCAATTTTCTGTCGCTGCAGTGCATACAGATGCCATCGGACGTCACAACCATGCTGACATTGTGGTCAGGTAATGCGACAGGAAAAGCGTTGTCTCCACAAGACAAAATCCATGCCAGAAAGAATAATTTGAAAACATACTGCATCAAAAATGCCACCAGTCCCAAACCTGATTTGACTAGGCGGCCATCTTGGCCCGCCGCACCAACCGAAAGCCTTTAGTACATAAATGCACATAAAAACAAAAAAAAAAGATCAAAGATTGGCACATTTAAGAGTTTCAAGGAAAGAATTTTAACATTTTAACCACAAAGGTTTTTTTTTTTTATAATTTTAAGAACCACATTCTTCTATTCATTTTAAATGTATACAAGAAGAAGCATGTATTTGTTAACTTCCCATAAAGACAGACAGAAATTAGCAAATCAACTCAAGTATCAGTTACAAACAACTGTGATGTGTATTTGTTTTCTATTTTTCTATTTTTTTTGGTGCTCCGGGAAAGTCATATTCGAAGCCAAAACGTAATTGTTTTTGTAATAAAATTGTCCCAATGCATTCCGTTTATTATCCTCGTTCCATCTCTAATTTCATGCCCGTGATCTATTGGTAGGTTTCTGCTGACAATTCTGTCCGCACAACAGACACATTTATGGCCCACTCTTTTCGGTCTTAACTGTCAAGGGTTCTTTAAAGTGCGCGAGTGCAGATTGGCCCTGCTGTTTATCACAGCTACCGAGAGGGCTTAACAAGGGATCGCACTAACCATAATGTGATAAGGGGAGGGTAACACCACCATGGAAATCTCAGATTAATTTTTCAGATTTTTTTCAAACATCACTACTGCCTGTTTTTGGCTTTGAGCCCGGGTCCATCGTGTCCAGAGGCCGACGCCGTACCACTGATAACACTCATCCTAAATAGTAATGGTTGTTCAGTGTTATGTTGGATATAGGTTAATCTATAGGTTAAACATATAGGTTAATTAATAGGTTCAATGTTGTAGGATGTTAAATATTATTTGTTCAATAATGGTTGAATATAAGTTGGTTACTATTTGTTCAGTGATGGTAGGAGGTTAGATATTATTTGTTCAATGTTGTGAAGAAGTGGGTTTGTATTTTTTTTCAGTTACGGTTGGGATTTGGTTACTATGTACATAAAGCAGTTCAGAGTTGTATTTCTTTTTTCATTAATGTCGGGAAGTTGATTACTGTTTGTTCATTGATAATGGTATGTTGGTTATTATTTTATTAATCATGTAAGAGTGTTGTTTCTGACAATTAGCTTTGGACGCGCTTACATTGTGCCTTTTAAGGATTCTTAGATTATCAAGTGTTTAGACAAAGATGTATTTTAGTGCTCATTTAAAATGTGATACCCACATTTTTCGACCGTTACTGATAAAACTAAAACAATCTCATTAACTGTGGTCAGATGTCATTGACAACAAAACCGGACTCTTGTGGAAGTGAAGAGAGCACCGCCTCAACAGTCTCTGATCCTAAACACAGATCACAGCTTGATCGGATGTTTTTGCTTTTCTTGTATTACCTTTTCGTGCCAACTTTTATGTCCCGATCAAAGTTCGGCAATCATCGGCCTTGACGTTAGTCGCCGGTCCTAATGACTCTGTCTCCTAGAATTTATCTTTGTGTCTGTGTTTTCCTTTATAGACATTCTATGTCGCACGCAAACTGTCTTATGTTCTTCCGGCAAACATACCAACGGCCGTATCACTGAACCTTCATCATAGTGACTATGTTTTATTGCATTTCTGTGGTCACGCTATTCCCATTTTCGGATTGTTCTTTCCTTTCTCTCTAACTCTATTTCGATTTACTTCATATTTTACCGGCTATATCTTTTGGACATTTTGTTTTCGTGGTTTTCCTAGTTCACTAGTTCTACAGAACGCTCATTATTTTTAATAAGTGTATATGTGTGTATAATTATATATATTTATTATAATCAGCTCTTGTTTTGTCATGATCACATATGGTTTGTAGTGTTATTGGAATCAGCTGATGTAGGCCGGGTAAAGGTCAAGGTAAATTACGAGACTAGAACCGGCTTCTTAGCGAGTTTACACCTATATGTGCTCGGCCGCCTATCCAGAAATGTTCGGAGATTTCTGAAAAGTGTCGCTTCAAGCATCGAAAATCACGATGCGAGGCGACATTCCTCACCTTCCCACTGTAATATTCTGGTACCCATTTCTGCCAACGGCTGGGTCGACCGTGTGGTTAATTTTTTTTCAAACCACGAGTACAATTCACACTGCTCCCAGCGGGAATCGAACACGGTTTGTCCGAAGGTCGGAAGTCCAGTCGGGTGGTTTACCCAACTAGACTACCGAGGCCCCACTTGTGCGCCGGGTGTGTTGCGCATAACAAGTTTACTACTGGCAAAAGAATGTTTATATCGTATTGTCTATTATTTGGTTTTATTCGATTCTTAAATTGAAACCAAATCGTTATTTATTCATCACTCATAGATATAGCCAGTTATGGTCACCTTGTAAAGAAATGATCCAACCACTTTATTTTCTACCTTTTTATATTTTTAATGAAAGAGGTAACTGCAACAGTTATTATATGTATCATTTCTCATTAGATTTCTTCTGAAGTCATTAATGGTTGCATTCATGTGTCAAAATCGTCTGCTGTATTTTATAATCTGCTTTCAGTAATGATTGGGTAGTAGGTTTGTGCAACAACAAAACATATTTGCGAGGTGAATATTGACCTTTAAGACGGCTCCAAATGATGAAAGTTGACCTCTTTGGAAAGAGGGAGGGGGGAATTGTGGGTCACCGTGAAATCCGTTGCTGAATTCAGCACCGACATATCCAATCCCAAACAGCAGTGAACTATATGAAAAAGACAGAAGAATATAGTTTCAACGGTTATGTACAATTGATCCTGTGTCCTGGTTAATGCAAAAGATTTTAACTAAAAATGACGGGGTGATGACCACAAGCAGCTGAGATGAGAGTGTTCAATGATCCAGGGCTAACTGTTAGCGTCAAGCTCGGCTAACTACCTAACTCAATCTCCTAGCGATGTTCACAGGGTAACCAGTTTGACCAAACTAATAGTGACCAAATAGGGAAGGCAGCCCGGAACTAAAAAAATGCCGCACTGAATGTATTGGGCATAAATTGGCAAATATTAAAAAAAATTACGTTGCAAATTACAATACAACTCATCAACGCCAACACCCACATAACGTCATTCTAATGGCTGACATCGAAGAGAGACTGTCGAGGGCAACAATTTAAAAAAATTGATTACAGTTTAGGTATTTAAAAAAAAAAGTAAAATATATTGACGAATATACAAGAATTACACATTTTGTATTTTTTAAAAAATAACTGCTGCTGTTGAATTACAAACTACGTATAAGGTGAATGTGAAAGCTATTGAGTGGATGAGCGCAGTTGGAATTAATCAGCGTTTATCGGGTCTAATTACAAACAATTACCGACTTTCTGAAAGGTAAAAAGTAACTAAAGACCAGGAAAACATTCTATGCGATATGTGACCTGACATCCATGCACTTGACAGTAAGGTATAAATTAGATAATAAGCGAAATAAGTAGAATTAAAATATTGCAACATGGTTAATGCTCAGACCAAAATAGCATTTCAGAAAATGTAAAACGTCTTTTGCAACAAAAGTATATCAATAGAAGTGAGAAAGAGAGTTCATCGGTTAGTTCATAATAGAGCCAATTCTGACCCATGGAAGCAGGAATTTTCAAAGACGCCAACACAAAAAGGGAGCTCATAAGAAACATCACAAATTAACAATCAACATTTTTTGGGCACATCATGAGAAGAGGAAAATTCGAATACTTCGTTACTACTGGCAAAATACTGGGAAAGAGAGATTGCGGACGACAAAGAGAGAAAATACTAAATAGGTTGGTGTCATGGCATGAAAAACAGTCAACAACAGAATTGATACGATGAACTGTGGATAGAAGAATGTGTAAGGACATGATCGCCAATGCCAACCGTTATGGCACATGATGATCATGTCAATATATTATTTTTATATTATATTTTGGTGTACAAATTATTTCTTTCTTTCCTCCACCGAGATATTATTTTACAGTACCTAACTCTTGAAGCGAACAAAACATAAACATTTCAGGAACGTGGACTTTAAAGAAATATATTGAACAAAACCTCCGTTGTATATGAATTAACTGATTTGTTGTGGAATTACAATGGGATATAACAATTAATTTAATTATTCACAATATGTTTCATGTTTGAAGGATAAACATCACTTAATTGCTACTTCAAGGATGACGTAGTTGTTAAACAGATATTGATACAATTAAACATCACTTTTATTTTTCAGTGACAATTGCTCTTTCATAAATTCTTTTACGAGTAAATGTAATATTTACAAAAATGAGGAAGATACTATGCAATCCATTTTTGACAATAGAAACAAGAAAAAGGGTTCTTAACATGTGGATCTGAATCATGGACAATGGGACAACAGACAAGAAAAATCACTGGAGTCTGTAGAAATGTGGTTTTACAGAAGAATGTTGAGAATACCATGGACAGCTAAGAAGAGTAATGAAAGTGTTTTGAAAGAGATCAAAGCAAAAAGAGAGTTAATTTCCAATATTAGGAAGAAACAATCACCATTTTTTGGCCATGTAATGAGAAGAGAACAACTGGAATATATTGTAACAACTGGAAAAATTGAGGGAGGAAGAGATACCAGACAGCTTAAGAGAATGGCTTGGCAGATGGTCAACAACAGAAATGATAAATAACTGTCGAGATCGAAAATTGTGGAGAGACATGATCAGCTACGCCAGCAAGCCCGGTAATGATGATGATGATGATGATGTAGTATAAAACATGTGCTATTGTATGTCTAAATCGTTGGAGAAGACAGTAATGTTGTTTTACAGAAGAATGTTGAGAATACCGTGGTCAGCTATACAGAGTAATAATGGTGCTTTAAAAGAGGCCAGATGAAGAACTAAACTTTCAGCATCAGAAAGAAAAATTCATCACGTTTTGTCCTTTAATAAAACGAGGACAAGTGGAACATTATGACAGCTGGAAAGATTTGAGGAAGAAAGAGACGGAGGAAACAGAGAAAAAGTACAAGTTAGTTTAAGAAAAATGGTTTGGTAAGATGTTAACAAAAAAATTAATAAACAGCTGTAGAGATCGAAAGTTGCGAAAGGACACGACCACGCCAATAGGCACGGTACTTGGTAATGAAAACTATATATGAAAATACAGTTTTATTGTCGGATTATACATCGAAAATATTCTCCTACAAATATTTTCAGTTGAGAATTCTATCATATCACGTTGTAAACCACGAAACAACGCAATTACGCCCATTTTACGCCCTTTTAATGGTAAACGATGAAGAGAAGTAGTTGGCGGACAAAAGTAGAAATAAATGATTACAGAATTATTCTCTTCTAGTTGCAGTTATATTTGTCTATCAGATCTGTTCAACGGCTTGCAGCCTGAAGCCGATTCTGGACTCTGATATTAATTTTATTAACACATTATTTTTTTATGAGAAAGTGCTGGTTCAAAAATCAAGCTGCAAGCTAATTTAATCTAAAATAATGTTTTTGGACTTGTTCTTTTTCACTAAACTTATTTTTCCCCTGAATTGCGCCCCTTCGCAAATCCTGTTATGACATTGAACAATATTACGAATGTTTGTGAACATGCTATCTATAATTTATGAAGTAAAAAAAAACACTTTGCAAACAATAAAATTCGGGTGTGTATAATGTAAAAATCCTTGACAAAATTACACTTTAAAACGCTGTAAAATGTTTAACCTGTTCATACTGAAACATGATGATGGTCCCAATGAAATGAAGTTATCGATAACTTTTAAACTATGAAATTGATATTTAAATTGTTAAAGCTTCCATCTGTTTGTGCCAGTATTACTCTTTAACACTCGAAGATGTACTAAAATCTGTCTTTGTAGCCATTCCAAAGAAGTCAGGTGTCACTGATTGCGGAGACCATCGCACTGTTAGTCTGATGAGCCATGACCAAAATATTACTAAGAATCATCATTAGACGTGTAATGAACAAAATAAAACCAGAAGTGAGGAACAAAGTGCATTTGTGGAAATAAAAAAGGGCACCAGTAATGAAATATACACCCTGAGAACATTGATAGAAATAGCTATAGAGGTAAAGAAAGATCTATAGATGTGCTTTTTATACTTAACAAAAACATTTGACAAAGTAAAGCATGTGGAAATAATTAATATATTGTAAAAATTAAAAAAATTGATGGTCGGGATCTGAGAATCATAAAAAACATATATTGGAAACAAACAGCAGCCATAAGAATTAGAATTCAAACAGGACAGTTCCAATATATTTAAAAAAAGGAGTCAGACATGTCTTGGGTTCTGTCGCCAGATTTGTTTTCACTTTACAGCAAAAATATGAGATTAATAGTAGACAACAAAAAAACTGAAGTCAATAGTTACAACATAAGCAGTTCGCCACATGCGGATGACACAGTCTTAATAGCTGAAACGGAGAATGAACTACAAGAAATGATAGACATTATAGGAAAAGAAAGCAATAAGTAAAAGAAAGGTCTCAGAATGGTATGAAAACAGAAATAATGATTACACCGAAGAAACAACCATCAACACCATGTAACATACAGATAAACGGAACAAATATGAAACACGTGCAAAGCGTCAAATACTTGGACACAATAATATCAGACGGAAGGTGCATCACAGAAATAAAAAACAGAATAGCTCAGGCCAAAATAGCATTTTATCTACATAAACATGTCTATGTTTTATCATTCATCTTATGCAACAGGTCTATGTTAATATAAGTGAGAATGAGAGTTGATCGGTGATGTATAGTGCCTGTTGTGACCTATGGAAGTGATCCCATTGTACGGTAGACAAACAAATGAAAAGACGATTAGAGGTCACAGAGATGGAATTTCTCAGAAGAGTGTTAAAGTTTCTGGACAGCTAAACAGAATAAACGAGGACATTATTCAAGAGGGCAACACAAAAAAGGGAGCTCCTAAAAAATCAGAAAGAGACAATCGACATTTTTGGGGTGCATCATGAGCAGAGTAAAGTTGGAGTACTTAGTTTAAACTGGCAACATACAGAAAAAGAGAGATCGCGGATTACCAGGAGAGAAAATACTAGATAGTTTGATATTAAAGCATGGAACAGAGTCAACAACAGAATTGATATGATGCACTACACGAACCGGTATGGCACATAATAATGATTACTCTTTCATAATACATTAGGGAGCCGCGATAGCTCAGTGGTTAGTGAACTGGACTACAAAGGACAAGGGGTAGGGTTCGATCCAAACCGACGGCTTCCGGGTTCACCCAGCCTTAAATGGGTACGGGATTTTTTTCTGGGAAAGTGAAGCAGCACGGACGTAATACCGACCACATTACCCCAAAAATCATGCGCTGAAGGTCTGTAAAATATAGGGTCACTAACACCATATTTCCCTATACGCCACTTGGCGTGACGGGGATACTTTACTTTTTTTACTTCCATAATATATTGCACGTTCAAATTTAAGTTAAGAAATGGACTGTCCTGCCCGTTTGCAAGTTTACACACTAGCTCATACCATCTAACAATGATACATTGTTCGTTTATAAATTCGTAATATCTCTTTTTAAACCTGTATTTTATGGAAATAGCGTAAACAATTGTTTGAAATATGAACAGTTATATGGACAAATTACCTACAATCATCATAATGTGCCATACGGGTTGGAGTAGACGATCATGTCCCTCCACAATCTTCTATCTACAGTGCATCGTATCAGTTCTGTTGTTGACTTTTTTCCATGCCATGACACCAAGCTATCCAGTATTTTCTCTCTTTGTCGTCCGCGATATCTCTTTCCTTCTATTTTCCCTGTTATAAACAAGTATTCGACCTTTCCTCTTCTCATGATGTGCCCTAAAAATGCTGATTGTTTCTTTCTGATTTTTTTTAGGAGCTGCCTTTTTATGTTGGCCTCTTTGAGAATTTCCTCATTGGTCTTTTTAGCTGTCCAGGAAATTTTCAACATTCTTCTGAGAAATCCCATCTCTGTGGCCTCTAATCGTCCTTACATTTGTTTATCTACTGTCCATGATTCGCTTCCATAGGTCAGAATTGGTTCTATATAGCACGATCAACTTTCGTTCTCACTTCTATTGACTTAGATTTGTTGCATAAGATATTTTTTTCATTTTCTGAAATGCTATTTTGGCCTGAGCTTTTCTGCTTTTTATTTCTGTGGTGCATATTCCATATGCTGTTATTGTTGTGCCTAAGTATTTGAAACGTTGCACTTGTTTCAGATTTGTTCTGTTTATTGTTATGCTGCATGATGGTGATGATTGTTTCTTCGATATGACCATTACTTCTGTTTTCTTACTACTCAGACTACGTAGTAACCATACCCTGGACTAGGATAATACAACTAAAGTAGGACAAGACAACACGTGATACATAACCTGAAATGAGATAATGCAATAACTATAGCAGAACTAGACAATATTGGACGGATGACAATATATACGAATAAAATAATGCAATAACTATAGCAGAACTAGACAATGTTGGACCGATGATGACATATAACCTGGAGAAGGAAAGTATATTTTCTAAAAAAAAAGATCAGGCACAATATTAGAAACCATGTAAAGAAAAACGGAAAAAAAGATAATGTATTTGGATATTAAATTAAATGGACTTCGCTCCATTCTTATTTGTCTTTCAACGTGGATGAAAGAGATAGTTTACAGTTTTCAGCTCTTAGATTGATCACTTATCAAAGCCAACCCTCCCCTCCCTTCTTCTGTTTTTTTAGCGCTTGTTTTTTTTAGATGTGTGTATGTGTGTGTGTCGGTTGTGTTTAGTTATGCCTCTCTTGACATTTGCATTATATCGAGCAGAGTAACAGCATTATTTGATGAAATCATGACACTTTCTAAACACACACACACACACACACACACGCACGCACGCACGCACGCACACACGCACACACACACACACCACACACACACACCACACACACACACACACACACACACACACACACAAAATCGACAGAGTTCACGGTATCTGTAAAAATACCTCACAGCCGTGATGGTTGCAGCAGCAGTCCATTAAAATATGTGAGGAGAAACAACATATTTTATATTCTTCACACATAATCTGATATTCAAAATCAATGATGCCAAACAGTGCAACTCACTATGGTTTCTTCACTTCCAAATGCTGCTTTACAGATGTTACATATCAAACTAAACTATAAACAAATATATTTGAGTTCACAATAAAGATGACGAAGGACAATGGAAACAGAGATGTCTGTAATGCAACTTATGTCAAGGACCGTAAGAGGGAACACACTGTGTGCTGCCCTACAAGACGCAACCAGCTATGACTGCTTTGTGGACCTGTGGCCATTTAAAGTGACGAAAAAGAAGCCTAACTTTTTGTTCGTGAAATTTGAATGAATGTCGGGCTTTCAAATATTTCCACAGAAAATCGCAGAAGTAACACCCTCTGGATATTTTTGCAGAACATATTGCAGTTAGCATAATTTTCTTTATCCCAAAATAGAATCCAGTGAGTTCCAGATTTTAGAAGATGCTTCTTGGTATTAGTTGCAGGTTATGGGAGATACAATTGTTTTAGAGACAAACGATAAATCGCTCCTAAGAATGTGCAAATGTGGTGGTAATCAATATAGATTGCATAGGAATAAAGAACGAGAGTCGCCAAAATTGAGACAAAAACTATACAAACTGATAACTCAAAGCGTAGGCTGATAACGTGTACAAGTAGAATGATGTGGAGAATTGAGTAAAACTAGAAACGAATTATCCTGTAGACTGAGCAGTCCAGAATAAACAGCTCTGCGTAGTTTATTTGGTAGAAACGTGTCATTTGCATGACGCAGCGCTTATATACTTCGGCAAGAGTGGATAGAAACCATCAGATCTATTGAGAGTTGGTTTCGAAAGTTGTCAACAATGCGCAGCACACGGCGGTCTGATTACTAGAAAGTTCCGGAAGTTTTCACTGGTTGGCATACTGAAAACGATGTGACACTCAAGGCCGCCAGATCCAGGTACCACGGAAATTGCAATGATCGCCTGTTTTTGGAATTAGTGAACTCTTCTATTGGACGTCAATAGACTTAAATCTGATCTTTCGAAATGAGTAACATTTGTTTTTTTTTTAAGTTACGAAAGATTCGAATGGCAAAAAACGTTGTTTCAAAATCTTGAATCCTTTTTTTTTCTTCAAGATTTTCGGGATTTTCGAATGCCTCATTCCTAATGTATACATTTATTTGGATATATAGTTTCATTTATTTATTTTGTGTTTGTAAATCTAACAACATATATTGCACAGCATATAGCGTCATAACGAGTACACACATCTGTTAGAGTTCTTAATGTGAAACAAATAACAGAGAGTGCAACACATTTATTGTTTAAAATATGACGTTTAAACTGTTAGTTTAAAAAGTTGACATGCATTCATTTGGCAAAAATTGATTGTAAATTCATTGGAAATTTAACATGGAACGAAACACTTCTTGAAACATTTAAAATGATTAAAGATTAAAAGGTATCCCATGATAAATGTTAATAAAGAAAAGGTATCCGGGGATATGTTAATGATGAAAAGGTATCCCAGGAAATATGGTAATGGTGAAAATGTATCCCATGATATATGTTAATGAAGAAAAGGTATCCAAGGATAAATATTAATGATGAAAAGGTATTCCAGGATATATGTTAACGATCTATGAGAGTGATGTATTAAACTAGACACAGTATATGGAGATGAGGTGCACGGTACATTTTATTACTGCCACTTATCTTACCCAACTAAATATCCTAATACTGAAGAACGTCAAGTTGCTTATTGAACCCATCTAACTATCACCAAATCTGCCACTATCTGACATACAGTTTTTAACGATCAGCTTATGCAATACAATTGCATCTCGTCTACAGTTAATAGAGGTTCTTAGCACTTTAATGGTTAACTTATAACAAACCACGCTTAGACAAGGTAAAGAGCCCCGTCAAGCCAGATGGTGTATAGGGAATGTGGTGTTAGTGACCATAATGTTTACATACTTGCGGCACAAGATTTTTGGGGTAATGGGGTAGGTATTACGCTCATGCTGCTTTACTTTCCCAGAAAAAAATCCGGTACATATTTAAGGCTGGGTGAACCCAGAGCCGTCTCTTGCCCTTTGTAGTCCAGTTCATTAACCACTGAGCTATCGCGGCTCCCACGCTCATACAACTTATAACAAAAAGTAACACTTATACTGGTGTCTTTCATTGATTTATTAGTATCACATAACAAGCACATGTATAGTCGTAACACGAACAAGCCGATAATCGAGATTGATCTTAAGAAACCGACATAATTAAATAACAAATAAAAAGCTATGCAACTCCTTTACAGCTCCAAGAAACAACATACACTTCAATATGTCTGTCAGGTACCTGACGAAATGGAGTCATAAGAAAACAGAATCACGTCTGAGACTTAACTCCACAAGTCTTGAGTGAAAAAGTAAGGAAGAAAATATATCTCGGCACAAATAAATCTATGACCTTGTCTTTACATGATGTGGGTAAGATTTGCCTGACAAAGATGTGTCCTCAAAACTTGACCAGCCTACTACGAAATGTATATCAAATCAATCACTTCTTTGCGATTATTAGTGAAACGACGTATGATGAAATGAAATAATTGTATACTTACATTGAATCGACTGGTCATACTACATCAAGACAGGAGCAAGAAATAGAGCTTCATAAAAACTCATGCAATTATACATTAGGTGTCATGGTTTCTGAATGTATAATGTAATAACCTATTAGAATAAGTAGTTTCACTGAGATAGAATACAGGAAGTAAGGAAAGAGGATGGATAGATGAATGAATGAAATTGTAGGGGGTTGGATGAATATTGAATGGAGGACGGAAAAGTAAAGGAACGTAACGATGAATGGTAGCATTGTTTTATCGTTTGATTTATGTGCCACTTATCCAGTAAAATATTCAAAATGTTAGATCATCGTGTGATGTAGTCGAACATTCTGCAGAAATAAAATATAAAAGAACATATAGTAAGGAATTGTAGAAGAAACTGGTACCAATTGGACAGAGTTCAAGAAGACGGTCCAGTTTGATAAAGTGTGAAGGGTGATAGCTACATAAAATGTTTATTACTTAATGTTGCTGAATTCACTTCACAGAACAATGTCAAACTCATAGGTTGACTGTTACCGCTAGAGAATACGTTTGCTCAATGATAGAATGATTTCGCAGCAACAGTATGAACACATAGTTGCACAGTCAATTTCTATAAATGTTATATTGTGTGTACAATGTTGGTTCCAATAGGTCACTGTATTTGCACAAATCTAGTTTGTCTTGGTAGTTGGACTTTCTTGTTTTGTTTTTTTTCATACTTGGGTTTATAATTGATGTGATTTCAGTTCTGAATTCTCACCACAAGCCGTATCACAACTGAACATTGTTGCATATATTCACCATTAATTTAATCATTTAAAGGCGGACCTGATGGTAATCTATCAACTTTAACCTTGAACCTGGACATTAACCATAGCAATATTCAATTCTTGGAGTTTCTCCATTTCTAACGAAGATTGCACAAGAAAAATGCACTCATCGTAATACATGAATATTTGACCCACCTAATAACAATTGAGAGTTCGGTAGCACTGTGTTTAGTGCACTCACCTACTGAACTGATGGTTTGGGGTTCAAATGCCAGATGCGGTAATAATGTTTTCAGACCTTAAAGACTGTCCATGTCCACCCGGTCTCATTAACTGGGTATAATGGCATTTTGTAGGGAGGAACGGCACAGAAAATGGGAATTGGCCACCCCATATGAAGAAGTTTAGTTCAGTACAAGAAGTCACTAACTTCAAATGACTACATTGGATATTATTCCATACTTTGCAGCTTACATTATGATAAGTTGTTATTTAATATATGGTTGTGTATCAAATGACAAAGATTAGCAACATTACTAAATATGTTTAATGAAAGTGATATCAATGTAAAGAGATAAATCCCCACATTATTTACTTGCTTTAAATAGCATAAATGAAATGGATAACTCTAACCTAGAACGCATCATGTAAGAGCAATATTAAAAATTGGTTTGATTAATGAAAATCCTGAGAAAATGTAAGACAATTGCATTATATCGTTGTATGTTTTATGTTTTAGAAATAATGAAATATGAATTCATTATAGTGATGGTTTTTTTCCTTTATTATAGATAATAACATGTCATGATTATGTTCCATCTGCTTTCTATATATAATTAATAACAACTGCTCTTTGAAGACGGTGATAACTGCAAGTTCAGACATGTTGACATTACATCTTCGGGGTCTGTGTGGAGATGAGTACAGTCTGATTTATAGTCTTAAATCATAACCACATGTGATGTACGTGTCGGCAGATTTGGACTAGTCAAATTAGATAAATCTATTGTTACTGGCAACACTTCTTGTTCAATGCTCTATCTTTTGTTGGCTGTGTCACATAGGATGTCACTGCGACTTGTGAATATAGTAACGCTTGTACTTTCTGTATTGTGTCATTACAGCTTCTCTTTGAAGTAGATTTTTAGTGAAACAGAAGAGTTAATGGAGAATTATTATTACATATCATCCTTCCATCTTTCCCTGTCCAACTCCTCTTCTATATATATTTCTAGTTCCTGTCTCTCAATTTCTCTCTTTCGACTCTTTCTCCCTTTCTGTTTAATTATTCCCTCTCTCTCTCTCTCTCTCTCTCTATCTCTCTCTCCATTTCTCTTTCCCCTCATTCATTCCCAGTCTCACACTCTTACTTTCCACTCTCTCTCAACCTCTCTTCGTCTCCCTCCATTTTTCTTCCTTTTTCTCCTTTCTCATCCCTCCGCTCTTCCACCATTTGTCTTTTTCAATTTCAATCCTCCCACCTCCTCTCTCTTTCTCCCTCTTTCCCAATAACCCACAAATTGTCCAGTTGTGTTGTGCTAATTGCTCCTTTGTCGAATTCGTTGTTTTTGTTTAGATTTCCTTGTCATATACGCATTACTGAGCTATTCGACAAACATCCTCATTGCACAAATGGCAATTTCATAAGTGCTCCTATCCCCTCCTCAAAATGCCCCCCCCCCCCAACGTTTAGCGACGGACAACCCTATTTCTTTCTCAGTTTATTAGTGGTTTCTCCTTAATTTTTTTAAAAATATTTTTTGGCCTTCTGTTTGGCGCATTTGTCTGGCAACACCGCTTTGGACGTGATGTTCTTGCAATCAGTTCACGGTTATTGATTCTAATTTCGACTTTTAAATATTTGGGAATAGCATTTTATAAAATCCGCACTTTTAATCAACAAGTTAGCAATGTCATTCAAAATGCGAGGAGAGATGTCGGCGCGATCACGATCATGGTCAGGGAGAACGTCCAACGATGATCACTATTCTTTTTTTTATGAGGGGTTTGTTGCTATCAGTGTTGGATTATGGTTTGAGTATGCCCACTATCTCGTCAACGCAGGTCGCACGGTTGGTAAGGGTTCAGAATAAGGACCTACAGGCTGTGTTCGGATGCACCAGATAGACCTAGCCGTTCAATGTCTTACATACTTGACTTCCCGAGCATTAGAGTGCTACACAGGTCAGCTCAGGTCCTGGCTTATTTGAATGTGGTAAATAACAAATGCACCTATGCATTCCGCATCACAGGCAGGCATCTTAGGCATATAAATTATGGATGGCCGAGTCTGAAGAGACCATACCGAGAGTATGTGATCTGAATGTCGACTGGCAAGGATTGGGTAGAAGTAACAATAGATAAAAAAGACTAAAGGTAAAGTAAAGTGCGAGACTTAAACCGGCGTCTTAGCACGCGACTTTACACCCATATGTGCTCGGACGCCTATCCAGAAATGTTCGGAGATTTCTGGATAGTGTTGCTTCAAACATCGAAACTCATGATGCGAGGCGACATTCCTCACCTTCCCAGGGTAATACCCTGGTACCCATTTCTGCCAACGGCTGGGTCGACTGTGGGGGTATTTATTTTTCCAACCACGAGTACAATTCACACTGCTCCCAGCGGGAATCGAACACGGGTTGTCCAAGCGTAATCCAGTTGGGTGGTTTTCCCAACAAGGCACCCCGAGGCCTTCCCCTCCCCCCTCCCCCCGAAAAAAAGAGAGACTAACCAAAGTAATCATTCAACTTGGCAGGAAGAGCCGCGAAGAAGCTGACAGAACATAAGAAGATCCCGTTTAGGGAAGACATATACACATGTTATGACCACATCATCATTCTGAACGAAGGATTGTATATACCGCGGACAGCGCAGAGGTTGAATTTTCTAGCGTACCAACATGGTAGAGTGTTATAGAGCTGTAATGTTAATTCTTTATATTATCTTTGCACTCTCCTGAAAGCAAATCACATTTATTTTGTTGATCACAACAGGTAATTCAAGACAGACTCTTTTTCACTCATTATATAATGATAATGAAGTTTATTGATCTCTAGGCACAATGATTCTACTAGTGGTTGATGCACTTATTTTAAATTAATGTTTATTAATTCGGGACACTCTAGAGACTATCGTCGGTGACTATTTGAATGTCCGTAAGTGCATATCTTGCATACAACATTATTAAACTTACATTCATGAGGAATGTGAAACAATTTGAAATACTCTTAAGCACTTTCACAACACTAAAGTTCATATTTTCATTGCTATACTAACTACTCTCTATCATCATCATCAAACACCGGGCCTACTGGCGTAGGTGATCATGTCTCTCCACAACTTTCGATCTCGGCAGCTATTTATCATTTCTGTTGTTGACCTTCTGCCAAGCCATTCTCTTAAGCTGTCTGTTATTTTTTCTCTTTGCTTCCCTCTATCTCTTCATCCCTCAATTTTTCCAGTTGTTACAATATATTCCAGTTGTTCTCTTCTTTACATGGCCAAAACATAATGATTGTTTCTTCCTAATATTGGAAATTAGCTCTATTTTTGCGTTGACCTCTTATCTTATGATATAAATGACATTTTTTGTTCCTTCATCTCTAACAAAACCACTCTGTTCATCGCTAATTTCTGGACTGATTTTGTTTCACACTCTTCGCATTTGATTCTTAGTAATATCTTAGTCATATGACTCATAAGGCTTATTGTGCTGTGATCGTTGCATTCAATCGCAATCTCTATCAACTTGCTTAATAACTTCTCAACTGACTTGAACTACAGCTTGATGATTGTAACTTCCTAAGTAACTGGCTTCACTTCCTAATCTTAACTTTCTAACTGTCCTAACTGTTCTAACTCTATCTAACTGCCTTCGGCAGTTCGGCCGAAGCCGGACTAAGCTTACTTAGTCTACATCTTGTCTTTTCTCATTCCTAACTAATTTAATCCTGACTGTCTCAAACCTATAGTGTTGAAGTTTAAATACTCAGCCACAACTCTTCACCTGAAAATCAGTAGCCAATAAAACTGTCGCAATTTTGTCGCGAAGTGACAAATTACAACACGGTCAGCCCTCCTCACTCTGTGACCGAGACCTGAACTCCAAAATCTGACCTGTGTCTCAAATGTCCCCCTATTTTACAATAACATATTATTTTCGTGACTTCTATAACCTATTTTAAATAATGGTTACCTCATGACAATGACCTTTCCTAGTAGTTGGATGACAACTTATTTATCAGACGGGCCAAAGACATGGGATCAACGCATGCTATATTGTTATTTCCCCAACATGCTGTTGTGGAAATCGTGGAAATTTCCATGGACCTAAACTATTATGTGTCGTCCAAAAATTCTGGACATTACCTCCTTCCCACTTTCTGTGTATCCACTACCCCCTATGTGAACTTCTATTTCTGGCTGGAAAATTTCCATACTTAAATTTATTTCCTAACTACTGCTGGTCGCTACCATTTGTTACTGCTATTATATATTGATAAACTGGTAACAACTAAGTTACCTGCCTCCATGCTTTCACTAGATTACTGTTACAAGAGAAGTGGCTAGAGAAGCTGACTAATGTAGCATGGTCATTTCCAGCATGAGAGTGGAGACAGAAGTAGCAGCTATGGCGATAACATGGTTGGTTACACAGAACAAAATCACTCTGTTTCTGTGGTGGAATCATCAAGTTTGCTACGGAAGACTAGACAGTAAATCTCATGGCAGAAGTGAACGCACCAATTTGATGGCTCTAAAGTTAGCGCCTTAACCTGTGTGTACTGTTCAGGGCGAGCTGGTGAATATGATAATGAAATAGTTGATTAGGTCACGCTACACTCAGTAGCGTGACTGTGGACAAGGAGGACAACGCAGGTTTGTTGTTACTTAACTCTTTCCGTACGTTTCGCCGCACCATGAGCCGTGCCTATTTCGGACGTGTATGTTGCGCCGCATAGTGCGCAACTCTCAATTTGATTAGTATGAACCGTCATCAAACCATATTCTTTTTTACATGTCTTGTATCATCTTGGTATTGGTGAAATCTAATTCCTTGTTTAATTATCTAAAAATTAATATATAACATGTTATATGTTAGATAAATAAATATGTAGATTGATTCTTAAAATCATGAAAATTTTGTATCTGAAAACTCTTCCGATGCATTGATTAAAAGCTTCCGTACGAAATGAGTTAAGAGAAGAGTAGAAGGATGGGTGGAGGGAAGGATGTACATATTGACAAACTGATGAATCTAACGGTTGAAACGGAGTCTTGTCGATAGTGTGTGCTTAGTATGAAAAGCAGATGTAACTACAATCAACACCCTTCAATAACAGTCAGAGGCAAAGTACCTGATAGCAATAGAGGTGGAAGCTGTCAGCGACTCAAAGCTAACGGCTTGCGCCAGAATCGGTGAACCGGATCCATCATGGCCCTGCTCAACCTCTTCGCGGTGCCTTTAAAAAACAGACTAACCTGTTTAGTTTGACCAAACGAATAGGGATTGATGAGGGAAAGCAACCCGGTACTCCAAAATGCCGTGCTGTAGTCGGATGTGTGGCCGAAATGCGCAGACATCACGGTTCCATTGCAAACGACAAACACAACGCATCTAAGGCAATTTAATGTACTTTTAAGGACAGATGACGAAGAGAACTATACATAGATTTAGTAGTCGTCGGGTGAACGTCAGAAAGAAGGAAAGGAAAGAACAGGAACATTCAGTCTGGATAAGTTTTGAGAAAGGCTGCTACGAGAGGTGGAGTGGAAATCGAGATGCCCCGACTGCAATGAAACTTATCCCATGAATAGCATATGTTCTCATTAACTGGTCGAATCACTTACTCGCCCTGCATTCTTGGAAGTATTTAGAATTCAGTCAGGTCCATTGCTCGGCTACTCTCTGCAATAGCTAACCTTGCAAAGTTGTCTTCCACTCCCTCTTACACCCAAGCGTCGTGGCACAAAAATCAAGCTTTGACCTCTTCAGAGGCTCCATCCACATCCTTCGAGCAAAGTCCATACCGATCGTTCCAACCATGCGAACTTGAGTCACTGACAAATCATTTGATAAAAGTATGTGTCTCAAGCCAAGCATATTGCCTACCATGACTTTTAAGGGCAGAATATTTGTACGAGGGCAAACGCACCCCTGTCTTCCTTGACAGTCTCTCTCTCACCCTCCCCCCTCCCTTTTTAATCCCCCTTAAGCTGTGAGCTCCCTTTATGCCAAACAACAGACGCAAGTGTTTATAGAACTACTTTACTCTTTAAGCAATTATAAAAAAATCAAATTTTGTATTTCTGCTTCTTTAGAAAAAAAAGACATTGTTATCCTTCTTGAGATTGATTGCAGCAGCTCATGTCTCAATGCCCGAGTTGAATTCATCATATACTTTTTGGGCACACTCAAAACAGAAACATTCCCCCCAAATCTTTCTGTTGAGCGATGCCCTCCAAGGTAAATGGAAAGAAAGAAAGTTGTTCAATCTGCCCATCTTATCTGACATTTATCTTTTCCAAAAACTTGCCTATCCTATTCTACATTAAATGCTTTTGGGTTATCTCCATACACGCTACATTCAACTACAGAATGGGTTCACAATCTCAAACGTCTTGATCTGTAAACATAATTAAAGATAAAGTATGCAAAAAGTTAAAAACAATTAATACATATCTCTGCAAACAGACACGAAGTGCTGCCTATGCTTTCCATATGAACATTTTTGTTCTGTTTTTTTTTATTGTAATAAACTATGGACGCAACGATTCATATAAAGGACAGGCAGCATTGGGAGCCGCGATAGCTCAGTGGTTAGTGACCTGGACTACAAAGTACAAAAGGTAGGGTTCGATCTCAACCGACGGCGCCGATTCACCCAGCCTTTAATGTGTACCGGAGTTTTTTTATGGGAAAGTAAAGCGGCACGGGCGTAATACCGACCACATTACCCAAAAATAATGTGCTGAAGGTCTGTAAAAGTTATGGTCACTAACACCATATTTCCTATACGCCACTTGGTGTGACGGAGGCACTTTACTTTTTTTTTTTTTTTTTTTTACAGGCAGCATTATTTATCGCTCGTGACCATTAAAATAGAACCTGGTCGATAGGGCGATACCGACAAACTAAGATGGCATTAAAGAATGAATGAGCATCTTCTTGTCACGAATTAGACCTTGTATTTAATCTACTTTGCCGGCCCGGTATTAAACAGGCGCGTCCTTTACCTCACAACGTTGACAGCCAATCTCGTTTGCCAATGATGCAGAATAAAAATGCGTGAGTTTAGAAAACGGTGCATTTCCTAATGGGGAA
Organism: Megaustenia siamemsis; assembly: GCA_032433765.1. Classification (NCBI taxonomy): domain Eukaryota; kingdom Metazoa; phylum Mollusca; class Gastropoda; order Stylommatophora; family Ariophantidae; genus Megaustenia; species Megaustenia siamemsis. The sequence goes on from JAVIAB010000092.1 coordinate 104,738,884, forward strand.
TCAAGGGAGAGGTTGAACTCTGCGACTGTGTCGTCTACCCGTGCTAAGACTTTAATGTCTGTGAGCGATCGGGAATAAAAGGTAGGACGAAAAGAGGATTATACTATTATGAGAATGTAAAGGTGGGCGAGGTTAAGGAGAATACGTGTAACAGTGAATACGTGTAACTGTGAGTACGTGATTGTTGAAGATGGAAATTTGCGGGTGTTGAAGGTGGAGGTTTCTTGGAGTTGAAGATGGAAATCTGAGGGTGGTGAAGAAGGAGGTCTTGTTGGTGTTACAGGTGAGGTTACTGGGTGTTGAAGGTGGAGATTTGTGGGTTTTGGAGATGGAGGTTTGACAGTGTTAAAGTTGGATGTGTTTTTTCTGGTGTTACAGGTCGAGGTTTTAGGAAGTTGTAGGTGGAGGTTTGAGAGTAAAAAGATGGAGGTTTGAGAGTGTTAATGATGAAGGTTTGAGAGTGTTAATGATGAAGGTTTGAGAGTGTTAATGATGAAGGTTTGAGAGTGTTAATGATGAAGGTTTGAGAGTGTTAAAGATGGAGGTTTGAGAGTGTTAATGATGGAGGTTTGAGAGTGTTAAAGATGGAGGTTTGAGAGTGTTAATGATGAAGGTTTGAGAGTGTTAAAGATGAAGGTTTGAGAGTGTTAAAGATGGAGGTTTGAGAGTGTTAATGATGAAGGTTTGAGAGTGTTAAAGATGGAGGTTTGAGAGTGTTAATGATGGAGGTTTGAGAGTGTTAAAGATGGAGGTTTGAGAGTGTTGAAAATGGAGCTTTGAGGGTGCTGAAGATGGAGGTTTTTTGTGTTACAGGTCGAGGTTTCTGTGTGTTAAAGATGGCGTTTGAGGAAGTTAAAAATGGAGGTTTGAGGGTGTTGATGGTGGTGCTTTTTGGAAGTTAAAAATTGGAGTTTGAGAGTGCTGAAGAAGGAGGTTTCTTTTTGCGTTACAGGTTTGGATGTTGAAGGTGGAGGTTTGAGGGTGTTGAAGGTGGAGGTTTGAGGGTGTTGGAGATGGTAGGTTTGAGGGTTTTGAAGGTGGAGGTTTGAGGGTGTTGGAGATGGTAGGTTTGAGGGTTTTGAAGGTGGAGGTTTGAGGGTGTTGAAGGTGGAGGTTTGAGGGTGTTGAAGATGGAGGTTTGAGGGTATTGAAAGTGGAGGTTTAAGGGTGTTGAAGGTGGAGTTTTGAGGGTGTTGAAGGTGGAAGTTTGAGGGTGTTGAAGATGGAGGTTTGAGGGTGTTGAAGGTGGTGGTTTGAGGGTGTTGAAGGTGGATATTTGAGGGTGTTGAAGGTGGAGGTTTTAGGGTGTTGAAGGTGGAGGTTTGAGGGTGTTGAAGGTGGAGGTTTAAGGGTGTTGAAGGTGGAGGTTTGAGGGTGTTGAAGGTGGAAGTTTGCGGGTGTTGAAGGTGGAAGTTTGAAGGTGTTGAAGATGGAGGTTTGAGGGTGTTGGAGATGGAGGTTTGAGGGTGTTGGTGATAGAGTTTTGAGGGTGTTGAAGATGGAGGTTTGAGAGTGTTGGAGATGTTGGTTTGAAGGTGTTGAAGATGGAGTTTTGAGGGTGTTGGAGATGAAGGTTTGAGAGTATTAGAGATAGAGGTTTGAGGGTGTTGAAGTTGAAGGTTTATGGGTATATAAGAAGGAAATTTGTTAGTGCTGAAGTTTGGATTTGTGAATTTTGAATGTCGAATTTTGTGGATGTTGATGGTAGATGGTTTTGAGCTTTGAATGTGGACGTTTGTGGGTGTTGAATGTGGACGTTTGTGGGTGTTGAATGTGGACGTTTGTGGGTGTTGAATGTGGACGTTTGTGGGTGTTGAATGTGGACGTTTATGGGTGTTGAATGTGGACGTTTGTTGGTGTTGAATGTGTACGTTTGTGGGTGTTGAATGTGGACGTAGGCGGTGTAGTTTGTGGAAGGTGGCGATTGAGATTATGGGGTTTGAATTTAGAGGTTTTGGAAGCTGAAAATGGTGGCTATGAGAGTTGAACATGAAGGTTTTGGAAGCTGAAAATGGTGGCTATGAGAGTTGAACATGAAGGTTTTGGAAGCTGAAAATGGTGGCTATGAGAGTTGAACATGAAGGTTTTGGAAGCTGAAAATGGTGGCTATGAGAGTTGAACATGAAGGTTTTGTTTGTAGAAAATCTAGATTGTATAAGTTGAAAATAAAGGTTATGGGAGATGAAAAAGGAGATTGTGAAAGTTGAAAATGGAGGTTGTGTGGATTTAATGTGGTGTTTGGTAAAGGTGATAACGTAGGAGAAATATTTATTGTGTGAGGGACTTTTGTAATGACGGTTATTGTTAGCAGAAAAAGAAAAGAAAGAATAGAAATGCAAAGAACGAAGATCAACAGAAAAAATAAACTGAGTCTCTGAAGAGAAAATATCTAGACCAAATGGTCGGAACAGCAGAAAACGACGGTCATAAATATTGATGATGAATAATATGGTTAAGTGGGGGACTGGTAAAACGACGGCCTCGAGACAGAGAGGTTGTGGGTTCAAATTCCGGCTGCACCAGTTGGGATTTTTATTTATGATTTCTCTCAGCGGCAACCACCCCTGGTCTCGGCAGCGAGGTCCGGCTTGATTACTCATAGACTGAATAAATATGAGAACCTCCGAAGTCGAACGGACAGGGACCCCTATGCACACGGCTGCCAGAGAAAAAGGGATTAACACGCAAAATTAAGTTCCTAGTCTCTAGGGACTTCGTCAGAGGTATAAGCAGGCGAACGGAAAAAAAATATGGCTAAGTGAGAATAAACGGTATAAGAACGACGACCAATATTTGAGGCAGAAAGCAAGAAAAAACATAATTATTGAAGTGGTAATTTGTGAAAGGAGGTTACGCAATCTGACGGTAGAGCAATAAAAGTTTGAAAGAGGATGAAGAAAAGACCGAAGTATTAAGACGAAATAATGGTGAAATATTAGTTGCACGAAGAAGGACAAATGAAATGGGAAAAGACATTTTAAGTGAATATATAAAAGAAAAATGTTGATACAATTATGAAAATTTGGACTTGGAAAATAATTACTAGTTTAAAATTAAGACAGTATAATAATATAACAAGAGCTATAATAATTATGTATAAAAAAATAAAACGAACACAATATGTAGAAAAATAAAGTAATTGTACTTTTTAAAAAGTATGAATAGTAATGTATAAATGAGTATTGTGCAATTTGGCGATAAAGCTACAAGAGCCAGAAGAAAAAGTTGAAGAAATGACCCAAAGGAAGTAGAAACAGAGTCTCTCTCTCTCTGCGATCAAGCTCAATCAGAGTAGGGTTCCAGAATCTCACATGAAGACAGCTATCTGTTTAAGTGAATTGATCGACCCCACAGACAGAACATCATAATTAGAGTCTGTTAGATCCACCCTGATTGAGTACCTGTTAAAACGTTGCACTGTGTTCTGCGCCAGTGGCCCAGTGCATCCGATTTCAGCCAGCATTTTATTCAGGTTTGCTTTCCTTAGCCTTTGATTGCCCCAATCTATCTGCAGTAAGTAAAGTAAAGAAATTAGAATCAGAATGGCTAAAGCAGCAATGTCTTTCAGAAGCCTTGAAAAGTTGTGGAAATCAAAACTAATCAGCACAAACACAAAACTTAGGATATTCAAATCAAATGTACTATCAACCCTTACATGTGTGTGTGAAAGCTGGAAAACAGCAAGAGATATAGAAACAAAGTTGAACGCATTCGAAAATAAATGTCGAAGGAAAATACTTGGTATAGCATGAAACGAATTCAAAACAAACGAAGAAATTAGAGAAATCGCCAATCAACCACTAATATCTTCAGTAATAAAGAAAAGACGATGGTCATATGTTGGATATGTGATGAGAAGAGATAATAACCGAATAGCAAAGCAAGCCCTCATATGGGAAACAACAGGTAAGAGAAAAAGAGGAAGATCCAGGGAGACACTGAGAAGAACATTGATGCGAGAGACAAGAGCAGCAGGATTCGGCTTCCTCAATGAGATAGAGCTGCTTGCACAGAACAGAGACAGATGGCGAGATTTGATAAAATATCTTTAAAAGAAAACTGCTAGAACAAACATTCAGATAGGAGAAGGTGTATCTTGGTCTACGCCCTACGGGCCGGCTACGGCTCGAAAGGTCAATAGATAGATAGATATAATCTTCCTGCAAGGCAACAGATTCTTTTTTATGTAGGGGGATTCTGCCCTTAGATGCTCGGCCTTCCCAGATTAACGAGCACCATCTGCCCGAGTCACTAGAGGTGACTAACACAGAGATGCACACACAAAGATACGAGATGTGACTAACACTGACACACACCAAGATATGCGATATGACTAACACAGACACACACACACACTAAGATATGAGATGTGACTAGCACACACACACACTAGGATATGAGATATGACTAAACTGTCATGCACAGACAAAGATATGAGTCATGACTAACATAAACATGCACTCACAAAGATAGATGTGACTAACATAGACTGACACACACAAAGATATAAGATAGGACTAAACACAAACACACAGAGATATGAGACATGACTAACATAAACAGACACACACTAAGATATGAGATGTGACTAGCATGGACATACACTCAAAGATATAAGATATGACTAACGTAGACATGCACACAAAGATGTGAGATATGACTAACACAGACATGCTCGCAAAAAAAAAATATTTATTTAGTTATTTGCGGGTTATCATCATTGCACTCCGAACATGTCCATTGGTGCTCAGATCCCCTCCTCAGCAAGTCCCGCAGTGCCCAGCGACTGACGACTCCAGTTCTGTGTTGGTTGATACGTCTTCTTACACGGCCACTAAGTTTCTCATTTCTGGCTGTGCCCATCTTAAATCCCATTTCTATCATCCGAAGAAGTGACGTGGATCTGTGTTTGTCGAAGTCCTGTGCTCTTCCCACATCTCTGAGGACCTTGATGATGTCCGCCCGATCCTTTGGTTGCCCGTCCTCAACGACAGCGCAGCTAACCAACCTGTCCGCTCTTTCATTTCCCCGTACTCCCGCATGTCCAGGGACATAGACAAAGGTGACCTTGCGTATTTTGGACTTCTACAATGACTCTACCCATTGCATGCGTACAGAGCCTGCATCCACAGCACAAAGATTTGACACATGACTAACACAGATACACACTAATATATGAGATGTTACTAAACACAGACACACACAAAGATATGAGACATGATTAACAAGGACACACACCAAGATATGAGATATGACTAACATGACACACACCAAGATATGAGATGTGACTAAACACAGACACACACAAAGATATGAGACATGATTAACAAGGACACACACCAAGATATAAGCTATGTCTAGCACACACGCACAAGCTAAGATATGAGCCATGGCTTGCACAGTGACACACCACGATATGAGCCATGGCTAGCACAGAAACACATTAAGATATGAGCCAGGGCTTCACGGAAACACACCAGGATATGAACCATGACTAGCACTGAAACACATTAAGATGTGAGCCATGCTAGCACAGAAATACACCAAGATATGAACCTTGGCCAGCACAGACACCCACCAAGACATAAGCCATGACTAGCACTGATATACACCAAGATATGAACCATGGCCAGCACAGACACACACCAAGATATGAATCATGGTCAGCCCAGACACACACCAAGATATGACATGACCAGCACATACACCCACCAAGATATCAGTCATGGCTATCACAGTCTCCCACTAAGATATGAGCTACGACTAGCACGGATATACACTGAGAGTTGAGCCATGGCTATCACAACCACCCACCAAGACGGGAGCCATGACTATCACATACACACATAAAGATATGAGCCATGGTTAGCACAGACAACCACCAACACATAAACCACGACTAGCATATACACTTGGTAACGTCCACTAAAGTTTGTCAGAGGTTCTTGGTAAAGTTTCTACTGACGACCGCGAAGATACAAAACTTACAGGCATGGTGGGCGTGGCTGACGTACTGGAAGATCAGCCGGATAAGACCTTTAGAGAATGTCAATTTCATGTACCCAGAGTCTTGATTCTACATCAGATAATACAGTCTGGCCACGTGGCTGGGTGCGTTCATGATGATGAAAGATAGAGATAAGGCAAAGAGCATCCTAGCCACACGAACCTGGGCGCTAGCTCGCACTGAGCTCCACCTAGGATCGTTGATCGGTTTCAGCTCGGAAACTTCCAGCATCGGTAGGCCACTGAGCTTCTTCCACCGGGACTTATGTATGATGGGCGGAACGATCGTGAAGAGCATAACAGTAATGGCAATCAGCGATTGTAGCGCGAGATTGACAGTGAATGGAGGAGTAGGATGGAGTTTGAAAACAAAAGTAATTAATTCAGAAATAAACGGAACAATGTAAATAACATAATTTCAAGAATTACAAAACAAAATATAAATTAACAATAGAAATGAAGAAAAAAAATAGAGAAATTGTTAATACATCAGGCGCATTACTAAATATGAAGTAATCGTATGGAAATCGAAATAACAATTTAAAGAAAAAAGACTTCCAAGAACGTTTGAAGCAATTATAAATTAACAGTTTTACAGAAAATTAAAACGGTTCATTTATATCGTTGCATAAAAAAAAGCATCGCCAAATAATTATAAAATAACATATGAATGAAGTAAGCAAAGGAAAATGCAGAAATGAAATTGAGAAGAAGAGTATGGATTATTTTTTATTTATTTAATTGTATTATTTATTTATTTTTGGGGTAGGGGGTGGATGAGACTAGATTGTGGACGAAATAAATGTCTCTGTACAATCAATAATGTTAGCGACCTTTATTTCATGCTTGCCAGCATTATTGGACCACAGATCAATCAGTGCCCCCTTTGCTATTGACGTTGACGGATAAGTAAAGTGTCATCAATAAATACTGTGCGTGTGCCTAGTTTGTCGTGCGTAGTTTTTTTATTTCTTTCCTATACAACATTTGTTATCGTTCAGGAAACAAAAATGGTTCCCCTGCAGATTTGATTATTTCCGCTCTGTCGATTTTGGGTAAATTCTTTTAAATCTCTTACATTGTTGTTGTTGTTGCGTTCGCTAGCTTTAAATTCTGATGAAGTCCCTAGAGATTAGGAACTGAATTTTGCGTGTTAATCCATTTTTCCCTGGCAGCCGCGTGCACAGGGGTCCCTCGCCGCACAGGCAGATAACTCAGACTTCGGAGGTACTCATGTTTTTTTCCGTCGATGAGTAACTGACGTTTCAAGCCGGGTCTCGCTGCTAAGACCAGGGGTGGGTGCAGCAGAGACAAATCATAAATAAAAATCCCAACCGGTGTAGCCGAGATTTGAACCTACAATCTCTTTGTCTCGAGGCCGGCGTCTTGCCTCGAGACCTACAGGTCCCCCATGGACTGGGAATATGAAGAAACTGCAACAAGGAACACTTTTCATGCATAACCTTCAAAGGTTCCTGCTGCCTATCCACCATATACCCCGAAGTTCACGTCCTCCTGAAAATGATTATCGTCATATTTTTTTTTTTTATGTAAAGCGCTTGATGATGTTGGGCTATCGTTGTTGACTCCAATTCCGAGCATATAAACACACAGATAGTCGTGTCCCGCCGCACACCGAACCAAAAACCGATTAGCGTAAAAGTAAGATTAGCGTAAGGCCGATCTGGGGATTTACGATGAGCCATTACGATGACGTAGCACACATAACAATGTCGCAAGCACAGCAATGATGCGCCCTTTAGATTCTTGATTACTCTAGTGAATGCAGCCCACGACGAACAAAACACAGTGCAAATTCCCTAAAGAGATAAAACTGACGAAGCATTTCACATTAATGAGTAACATGTAAATAACTTGTGTCAAGGAATTCCAACAATGGTAAAATCAAAACAGCACCAATGTGACGAAAAGTGCAGAAAAAGTCTAGACGGTGGAAGGTCGCATTCACAACACTTGATTTGTCAAAAAGGGACTGTTGCCGGCGTACAACTTCGCTTTATCGGCGCAGATGTAATACGTAGATCATCATTTTTACCTTAACGCAGAAAAGTGCAACGGTGAACCGAAATTAATCAGACCCCGAATGCACTTTCTGCAGCGATCGAGAGAACGTGGACTAGATACGTCATATCTTTTACACTGAAGGAATTGAACGTTATCCAATGCTCCATATTAATTTATCTTAATGTTCCACATTCATTTATCTTAATGTTCGCCATTCATTTACCTTAATGTTCCACATTCTTTTACCTTAATGTTCCACACTAATTTACCCTAATGTTTCACATTTATTTACCTAAATATTCCATATTTATTTACCTTATGTTCCACATTCATTTACCTTAATGTTCCACATTCATTTATCTGAATGTTCCACATTCATTTACCTTAAAGTTCCACATTCATTTACCTTAATATGTCGCATTCCTTTGCCTTAATGTTTCACATTCATTTACCTAAATGTTCCACATTCATTTACCGTAATATTCGACACAAGGCGCATCTACCAGCACCAGAGCTGGAAGGGACCCACAGCTGATGGCTTGTGCCAGGATCGGTGAACCAAAACCATCCAGACCCTGCTCCACCTCTCCGCGGTGCCTCCAGTAACAGACTAACCTGCCTGGTCTGGCCAAGCGTGCAGGGATCGAAGAGGGAAGACAACCCGGTACTCAATGTTGTATTGAAGTCGGATGTGTTGGGCCGAAAGGCGCAAATATAACAGTTATACTGCAAACCACAACACAACGCAGACACGTCCACTACGTCCTTGTAAGGGCGGATGATGAAGATTAATATTCTAGTCTACTACGATACTCTAGAATACTTTAGTCATCGGGCGAACGCAACCAACCAACCTTAATGTTCTACATTCATTTACCGTAATAGTCCACATTAATTTACCTTAATGTTCCACATTCATTTATCTTAATGTTGCACATTCCTCAAATATGTTCCATAATGGTTGCATGTGCTATGGTAGATGTCTTTTTCCAATCTATAAATGTTATTACGAGATGCTCATTATTCATATTCTATTTGATGTATCACATACTTCTCTTAGCGTGAATAATGCATTACCGTCTCTTTTTCCCGTTCTACATGTACATTCAAACCCTGACCTATTTATCGGTTCTTCGTTGATTGCTTTATCTGGTTGTTCTATTGTTTTTCTGTATATTTTCTAAATAGTACTGTAGTGATGTGTCTTTTTTTTTCTTTTTGGCATGGTAATATTAATTTTAGCTCTTTTCCAGTCTTTGGTGATTCTTATTTATGTCCGTATTAATGTGAATATTGCATCCTACTTTTGACTCCTACCCTGCTACTGGGCTTAATAGCTTCATCTCTTTTATAATCTATGCGTAGGGATCTATAACTTTTATGACCACTTTTGTCAACTTCTTTAATGTCAGGCATGAACACTTCATACTAATTCTACATGTGCACATATGAAAGGGAAGAAGAAGAAAGAAGCACCTCACGCCTTTTGTGTGACATATGAAATATTGTGTTTTCCAATAATCGATAAATGGGGGATAATGTGTTCAGGACTACATCTTTACCGCCCCCCCCCCCCGTCCCCACTAAATCTCCTATACACAATTAAAGCAGAGCGAGCGTAGAAGGTCTCGATCGAGATCAAACTCAACCCTTCGTTATCAGCAGACCGTTTCTTTAGCTTCTGTAATTGGAATATTTCTTGGAAATACTCTTGCCTGCCATTTTGTTTCCTTTCTGTTGTCATTAATTATTGGGGAATCGGTGATGTCATTTCTCAAGCGTATGGTTTTCTTCATTTTAAAGTAAACCTCTTGACGCTCTTTGTCTTATTTACATTTCGAGAAACTATTTCTAGACTTCTGATTTATTTGTATCATTTATTTTTTATATATTGATTTACCAATTATTATGCTAAAATACAGCATAAATGTTTATCTTTTCCCTAATGGACATTATTATATTCATAGTTGTTCTTTGGTATATGTCTGTCTTTATTTATATGGAGCATTACTTTTGGTAATGCCACAAAAATATGTTGCTTCGTGATGTACGTCTCTTAAAAAATGATGCTTAATAAGACTCTTACACTTTTATGATGGCTGCATGTACTCGTGGCGATTTTTTATTTCTTCATCTTTGACTTCCAGCTAACAATTAACTATCATTGTCTGTCTTTCTATATGGGCGACTATTAATGACTGTTGACTAGTAATGATTAATCGAAAAAGGCTGGTATTTTTGTTAACGGACGTCGATGCACTCACCACACCATAAGTAGGGTTCTCTTTCAGAAAGGCTTGTTCAAAGGTTCGGTATCAGAGCTCATTGTCCGGAACTCTTGTGACAGCTCTGACAGTTACTAAACACGTCATGCACTAATTCAACGGTTATTTAAAAAATCATTCTCGCATTCACATTTTTAAATACAAATTATCCTTTAAAGATGTAGCTTTTGAAATCATCTTGTTGACTACATCTTTATGGTTATTTGAACGTTAATTGTTCGTTACATTTGTCCGAATTTGCTGGATTTATTTGTCAAGGTAAAAAAAATATAACTCAATAGCAATAACCAGTAGACCAAAACATGTACAACAGTAAAGTTGCGTATCATTCGATTCGACGAATACTGTCTCTGTCTTGCCTAACCGGCTCTGTTAATTTCATTATCTCGTGCTTTTCAACAATTTACAGTATTGGCACCATTTCACCAAATATATCCGACTTCAGCTTGACTTTTTGGGTGACCCAGCTTACCTTTCCTTTTGACAGTCCTAACCCACTGGGCTGGATGGTTTCCCTAATTTTATAACATAACGACAACGTGAAGTATCGTCTCTGTCCTCTGGCTCACTGACAATGACGTCAGTAACTAACTATGAGGTACTGTGGTCACTGTCTAGTTTATTGTAGGACTTGAATGTAAGAGTTTACAGCTACTGTTAGTGGTCACTGTCTAGTTCATTGTAGGAATTGAATGTAAGAGTTCACAGCTACTGTTAGTGGTCACTGTCTAGTTCATTGTAGGAATTGAATGTAAAAGTTCACAGCTACTGTTAGTGGTCACTGTCTAGTTCATTGTAGGAATTGAATGTAAGAGTTCACAGCTACTGTTAGTGGTCACTGTCTAGTTCATTGTAGGACTTAAATGTAAGAGTTCACAGCTACTGTTAGCAAGAATACGGTACATCTGTAGTGTAAAACACCTTGTCAATGTAAAAACCATTGAATGCCAAGGAATCCCAGAACCATCAAAAAGAACCAGAAAGATAGCAAAAGTGTTATTCAAAACAATCTGTAATAAAACATTCAGCAGTTCATACACAATCTCAGCACATCCAGATATTTAAATATCTAAATTACTATATATATATATATATATATATATATATATATATATATATATATATATATATATATATATATATATATAATGTTGAAAGTTTCATGGACAGATAAAAAGACCAATGAGAAAGTTCTCAAAGAGGCCAACACAAAAAGGCAGCTCCTAAAAACATCAGAAAGACACAATCAACAATTTTCGGGCACATCATGAGAAGAGGAAAGTTGGAATACTTGGTTACAACTGGCAAAATAAAAGGAAAGAGAGATCGCCGACGACAAAGAGAGAAAATATTGGATAGATTGATTTCATGGCATGGAAAACAGTCAACAACAGAACTGATACGATGCACTGTAGATAGAAGAATGTGTAAGGACATGATCGCCTACGTCAACCGGTATGACACATGATGATGATGAATGTGCTCAATATTTTCATTCAACAAGAGGACCCTTTAACCAACGGAACACTGAATCAATTATTTATAATATATTCGTCGCCCCGACTAACAGGAAAACAACAGGACACTTGTGTCCGGAAATGCAATTCATTTGTTTGTCATTTCTAATATGCAGCTTCCTTTATATTCTTGTTCACTAAAATCAAAACGTCTTCACCTCTTTTTCTACACATACTTTCCTTGTTAATAAATATTATGATATCTAGGGTCTTATTTCACTTTTTTAAAAATCAAAGTGGTGACCTTACACCTCTTTCTTTAAAAAAGACATATCTTTTCGCATACTTATCTCTTTATGAACACACCGTTTGTGTACATTATCTCATCTGTTATAATTATACAGTACTATTGAACAATGTTCAGTTTAAAACAAACTTTCAGAAAGATACTTGATTAGCTACATAAGTGTGGGTTATTTGGTACTCATCTAAGAGAGTCATGATCCCTTTTAATCAACTTGTATTTATAATCCTTATCAATACTTATTCTGCCATATTCTTCTCTTTAACTGATATTCCGGTATAATCTTCACTCTCTTTTTTTCTTTTTATTACATTTCAACATAACTGCTATTATATTATTTATTTTAAACACACTACCATCTCATCCGGGAGCCGCGATAGCTCAGTTGATAGTAAACTGGGTTACAAAGGACAAGAGGTTGGGTTCGATCCCAACCAACGGCACCCGTTACCCAACCTTTAAAGGGTACCGTATTTTTTCTGGGAAAGTAAAGCGGCACGGGCGTAATACCGACCACATTACCCCAAGAATCACGTGCCGATGGTCTGTAAATATATGGTCACTAACACCATATTCCCTATACGCCACTTGGCGTGACGGGGTACTTTACTTTTACCATCTCATCCCTCCTCGTAGATCGTAACTTGTATTTACACCAAGGCCTCCTGACCGTGTTTACCCCCTTGTTTACCGAGGCACGTGAGGCTTTGTTTGCTCATGTTTTCCCGCCCTAGTATACATTTTTCTATCTCAGCCGATACCCTTTTAATTCTCCTGATATCACCTCCCATTCCTATTAGATCTCCAGACTAATCACGTGACTGTTTTCCCCCTTTTTCCCTCTCTCGTCTCATCACATCCGCATTTTAACTACAGTCACCCATACACTGCGAGCTTCTGAATCGAATATCAGCTTAAGTCTCACACTAATTTTCAAATATTTTTTTCGGTTTACTAATTTGTACATATTATCAATTTGATTATCAATTTATATTATCATTTATTATGACAATATACAGATAGAGATGACACAGGCTCTAGAAGATTTTGGCATTGTAGTGACCATAGACATATGCAATGACATATACCATACGTAATTCATTCCAAAAGAACTAAAAACATCAACTTTCATTTCATTGCCTAAAAAAAATGGTGCAGTTGAATGCAGTGATTTTAGAACAATAAGCCTAATAAGCCAGGTAACAACAATTTTACTAAAAGTTATACAGGGAAGGATGCAGAATAAAATCAATACTGAATTAGATGAAGAACAATTTGGATTCAGTCAAAACAGTTGCTCAAAAGAAGCCATATTTAGCATGAGAACATTGATTGAAAAGTACATAGAAGTAAACAAACCAATACTGCTTCAGTGAGAACAGCTAGAGAACTGCTTCATAGACTACATAAAAGATTTCGATAAAATACACCATAATCAACTTATAGACTGCCTGAAGGATATAAATCTAGACGACACAGACATACGACTAATATGTCATTTGTACTGGGAGCAAACAGCAATAATAAAATATAACAAGGAGAACTTTACACCCATGGATATAAAAAAAGGCAGTAAGACAAGGATACATCCTATCACTAAGCTTGTTCAATCTATACACTGAGCAAATCTTTAAAAACATCTCAGAGATGCCAGGCCTAAACATTAATGGAAAGATAATCAATAACCTAAGATATGCTAATGATACTGTTCTACTAGCAGAAAATCCTAAAGACCTACAACAATTGCTTAATGTGATAAACATTACAAGCAAAAAATATGGACTAGATATGAATATCAAAATGACTAAAACTATGATCATAAACAAAGAAAATTCTCAAGACCTACAAGTAAATATCACAGTTGAAGGAATACATCTGGAGACAGTTCAGAGCTACAACTACCTTGTACAAACTATAACTAATGATGGTAAATGTACAATTGAAATAAACAAAAGAATAGGTATGGCAAAAAGTAATTTTAATGCCATGAAAAATATACTAACAACAAAACAAATAACAGTAGAGCTGAAGCTAAGAATAGCAAAAATGTTACATCTTCTCAAAATTCCTGTATAGTGCAGAAACATGGACATTAGACAAGAAAACTGAACAGAAAATTGAAGTTTTTGATATGTGGATTTATAGAATAATAAGTAGAATTGGATGGAAAGAAATGAAAACAAACGATGAAGTTTTAAAACAACTAAAAATAAAAAGAGAACTACTAAATACAATTAAGACAAGACAAATGACATTTTTGGGGCATGTTAAAAGACACAACAGTCTACTAAAATTAATATTGGAAGGAAAAATACAAGGTAAGAAAGACAGATTCAAACCAAGACTAACGTGGACGAGTAACATCAAAAGATGGACAAATCAATCTATGACAACCTGCACCATCAAAGCAAGAAATAGAGTGGAATGGCGATCCATGGTAGCCAACTTTCGTTGCAGAGACGGCACTCGATGATGATCAATTTGTATTCTCTTATTATATAGGACATCACCCTTTTATTTTATCATTTCATTTCTTACACTACTTTTGATTTCTCCTTAATCTATTAGTACCGCTCTCTTTAAGTGCGGTAGTGTTTATTTTTATTTCGTTTTCTATCTGTGTTGTTCTTGTTCTCTGAAAAAAGGTCGCATGTAGGCCTGAACGTCAGTATTCTGTTGTTCCTTTTCTTTAATGCTGCCACCTTACCCTGAGGGAGTGTCCATTACACCCCACCACTTACTTCTTGCTACCAACTTTACTGCAGAACTGCAGTTATTTGCCTGTTCCCACATGATTAGTTAAGTGGACAGTTTTTGTGCAGCGAGGTAGCACCATTTTAATTCTTTCGACAAATGGTCGAGAGTGTACAAGATAATAGTTTATGAGTCTGGCTTATTTTTTATATCAAAGTGGCATGTTAGTCCAAACACTTTAAATGTTTGAAACAAGGAACGCTGACTTTGAAACACTTCTCGATTGATTTCACAATTGAAATGTTATGGGAGTGATTATTATTTTGTTCAATTTTTTTTGCGCAAATAATTTTTCTATCTAGATCATGCTTCTACCTTTCAACTCCATGTGGAGCGTATGTCATGAACAAAAACTATCAAAGCCGTTCTGTTTCTTGCCATTCTTTTATGATCATTCCATGTCTTCCCCATCCACTTAATCTCTGCTTCCATCTGTCTTCTCCAAGAATATTTTGGGTTTTCTCTTTGTATTTTCTTTGGGGATTCCAAAAAAGGCCTGTTGTGTAATACTCTCATTTGGCTTCCACAATGTATGTCCTATTCAGCGCCATCGTCTTCGCTTTATCTTTTTATCCACTGGTATTTGACTGGTACTTTTCCATAATTCTATAAGAATGTTTTTGCTGTGCAATTTCCATCCTTTTATTATGTGTAAGAAGGATTCATAATTTTTAATAGATTAGTCCTTAGAAAGTATGCATTTCAAAAATGGCATATTCGACACTTTCTAGTATTACATATTCAATGTTTTGTACCCACAGGTAATATGCAAATCTGAGTTACAACTTTATCTACAACAGGAATGTACTACACAAGAATCACATGCAAAACTCGTATCTGAAGTGAGAAACTGAAAAGGATAACTCAAATACAATTACAAATACTCGTTTCTTCTTAAAAACAATCATATTGTCTACTTTTACCATTTGTTTTTTTTTAAATCTCAATCCAAACAATGGCTTTCAACTCTCTCTTTTTTTTTTACTTGCTTTGTTTTCCACCCTTTGAAACTGTTAAAACATTTTAGATGCACCTTGAAAAACAGGACCATTGCGCTCTCATCATTTTCTGATATGACTATGCACTTGATCAAACTGAATCTGATATTTTCCGATGCTGAAATTTTTTTTTAAATCTTTTTTGCACACGGGATTAAGACGGGTCTTTCTAAACCTGAGACGAGCGTGGTAACCTGAACGTTGCAGTGACCTTGGATTAATTACATTCCGTGCTTCACAAATCTGACACGTGCAAGCATATGGTTACAAAGCACTGGAGAACTGCCTCGCAGCAGAACATCGATGTCTTCGGTTTTATTTTGATCAGTGTCTGCGTGAGATTTAATTAAAGATGCACCCATATCTTAATCTCTACTTTCGCTAAGGACAGCATTCGAAATCGCGTCAGGTTTTAATTTTAAGACAATTCTTGATTTCACTGTCTCGTGCTCATTAATGATTGTGTTTGCAGAAAAAAAAGGTAAATGAATCTTCCGTCAGGTCGTCTGTCTCACTCTCTATTTTATTTTAAATTGTATCTTTTATGATACTCTAAAAGATGTTTGTGTTGATGAATTCCCGAAATTCTTACAAACAGTGTTGATTTTGAAACAATCGCAAGAATTACTGAACGGGTGATGTAATTTAGAGAGGAGGCGAAATAGAGACAAAGGGTAACGTGGCAAAGAAGCGGAGAAAGAGGTAAATAATTCAAGCAGACCTGGTTACGCAGCGAAGAACGGCTATGCCGCGCGAAGTAGAGAAACTCTGTTGTTTTCCTGCAAACCGCTGCATGGCATACGGGCATTTGGCACTTTGATAATCTATGGCCAATAGAAGAAGAGATAAGGAGTGTTCATGTAACCCTTTCTGCTGTACAATGAGAACATCGATGTTTGGTTGGTGTTTTCAACTTTGAGGGAAACTGCTGTTGTCTGCTGACCAAAAATGGTTCTGTTCTACGTCATCATCATCATTTAGCTTGTTCCAAGTGGAGCTTGGTTCCCATGACAACTACTCTGCAGTTTTCTGTGCCCTGCGTAAGTGTACCAGCTCCTACTGCAACCATTCAAGCTCGTCTGTGGTATTTTTCCTGAACGCACCTCTTTTTTAGGTCTCTCGCTCTCTCTCGTTTACCTGGAACTATGTACTCCGTAATTATCTTCTATAAGCCATTATTATTTAGTTATAAATGACTAAAAATATTTCATTTTCCTCAATTTTTTGTTCTTTATCAACCAATATTTTTTTCTTTTAAGTTGTTGCAAAATTGTTTTTATTATCTCCATCCCATATATACTGAGTAGCTGATGTGATTTATATTATTGTCATTAAATTAAGACACAAGAGAGAACTGTCTTAACCCGTAAGATGAAATGTTTGAGAGAAATTGGTGTTAATAAAAGAAAAAGATAAAATAAAAAATTATTCTTGATGCAAGTGACGGAAACACGTGTCATATCTTAGATCCAAATGTGTTCTAAGGATCGAGGGTGTCAAATCTCGCTAGAGGGTGCTGAGCTGAGGCAGGAACTGTGGGGCAGCCGTCACTACCTGGAAAGAACTGTCGACTTCATCTTGACAGCGGCATTGCAGATCTGACCCTGCGAACTAAAGATCCGATGGAAGACTTCCAGGACCGGATGGCTGCCAAAGGCATCAGTAAAACGCGTCCCATATATCCAGAGATAGGGTAACCACTGCGGGTAAGAGCTGCATTCAACGCTCTATCAACGGGGAAAGAAAGACACCCCGGGAAACAAACCATTGCTGCCTAGCAGTTGCCGTCGAAATTGCTGCCGAGAAGGGCAGGTTGGCCTCAACAGCACCGACATGCACCCTCCCTACGAGAGGAAAAAATCCAACGTCCACCGGAGACCCAGCCTGCTGAAGTGGAGTGTGTCAGACTTGGCACAGATCAAGAGGGAATATCAGAACACACGCGTGTATGTGTGTCGACCACGTGACCAGCTCATCGTGTATCATAACGTTATTCCTACCCCTCCATCATGAAAAAGTATAAAGATGAAAGTTAGCATGATCGAAAGATTTGAACCCTGAAGAAGAAGACATACTATGGTAATGTAATAGGTCACATTGGCGTTCTGAGTTTATTAGTTTTGCTGGAGAAGTTGGATTGTATCCGTCCTATAGATATTACAATATTGAGTCTTTTATATCAACGGGTGCACAACCTCTCCTATGGCGATTCTCATCTTGTTAGCTAGTGTCTTATGATGCAGATTATCACTAGGAGGCTTAAGTGGAAGGTGGTGTAAGATATTTGAATCTCTTGTGTTGAGCGGGTCCTGCCTGGACGAACGATGATCGCATTTCTTGATCTTCTGAAGAAAACAATATATATAATAAACGTGTTGGGACCACGCCTACAGAAAAAAACAACATAGGAACATTAACAACTAGAGTGGTTCGGCAATCTCATAAGATCAGAACCTAACCAATAGCAATTGCATCCAATGTTTGCCTACAAGAGCCACAGCTATCTGGCTTTTAGGCTGAACAAGGATCAAGAGTGGCGATGTTTCAGAAAGTGGGCAATTTCGTTATAAAACACTCCTGGTCCAGGATAGAAAATTGAAGCTCTACACAGCGATTCATGGCACACTTGGATAGTATAGTAAACGAGAGGAAAGAATGTTGTACATAACTGTTGAAGCTACAGCTATGTAAAGGTAATGTGACTAAAGAATGGTTGTAAAAGTTCCAGAAATTTTAAATAACATTTAAACCATGTCTTTGTTGATACGATCTGAAAGTAATACATTAGATATACTTTATTGTTACCAATTATGTTGGAGAGTCATGAGTCAATAAGAACACTATTGGGGACAGAATAATGAAACTCTTTATACAGAGCTTTGCAGCAGGAGGCGATCGGAATGATCCGAAAAAGGCCCAGTCGAGCAAGTGTTTCGGCCCTTAGCTTCTTGACACTTTACGTCAGGTCAGCATCTTGCGTCATGACTCCCATGCGTCGAAATCGATTTACTTCCACCTTTCTACAGACTAACACTGTATGTGACGTTAATACACGATTTTAGTAAGTACTACTGTGAAGTTAACAATTATACCAGCATTTTTGTTTATTTCCACAACTTGTTTCTATAATATGTCGGGACAAAAAACTTTTTTTTTTCCCAAGTGATAAAATGTGTGTGGTTGTTATTGAGTTATTGGCGGGTCATCATCATTGCACTCCGAACAAGTCCATATGTGCTCAGATCCCCTCCTCAGCAAGTCTCGCAGTGTCCAGCGACTGACGACTCCAGTTCTGTGTTGGTTAATTGTTGTTTTTACACGCCCACTTTTATCTTTTCTGGCTGTGCCCATCTTAACTCCCATGTCTTTCATCCGAAGGAGTGACGTGGACTCATGGTTGTGTTTGTGCCATACTGAGCGTGGCTATATTAATATTATTATGTGACTTATCACCATTTTTCCGCATGTCTGCCTACTTCAGTTTGGTCGATTGCTGTGCAGGATCTATGAACAATGACCCTACTTGCTAGGTACAAATAATTTCCCATGTCGACTGGCGTAGGTGATCTCCCTGATTGGGATTGTTGAATCCTGCCATGCTACACTTGTTTGATGTGTGGTATTTCTGATTCCCTTCCTGTCTTCCTTTAATTTTTCTTCTTGTCACTATATGGTTTAGCTGTTCCCTTCTCATTATATGTTTTTCTTTTCTTTTTTGTTTCCTCTAGATGAATATAGAATATTTTCGTTTTCTTTTGGCCTCTTTGAGGACGTTTTATTTTTGTTACACTTTTAACTGTTTTCAGTATCTCCATTAAACCCTCATTTTTGTGTTGTTCAATTATTATGTCTATTGTTCGATAGTCTAGGCTCGACCTTTGTATATACCAAGACTGGCTCCGTGAAACATTAAAGAAAACATTGTTAGCCATATCCATCCATCCATCCATCCATCCATCTATCCATCCATCCATACATCCATCCATCCATCCATGCATCCATCCATGCATCCATCCATGCATGCATCCATCCATCCATCCATCCATCCATCCATCCATCCCATCCATGCATCCATCATGCATCCATCCATCATCCATCCATCCATCCATCATCCATCCATCCATGCATCCATCCATCCATCCATCCATCCATCCATCCATCCATCCATCCATGCATCCATCCATGCATCCATCCATGCATCCATCCATCCATCCATCCATCCATCCATCCCTCCATCCATCCATGCATCCATCCATGCATCCATCCATGCATCCATCCATCCATCCATCCATCTATTGACCTTTCGAGCCGTAGCCGGCTCATAGGGCATATACCCAGATACTCTTTCTCTTATCTAAATTTTATTCTAGCAGTTTTCAATCCTTGTAAAAGATCTTGTATCAAATATCGTCATTTCTCTCTATTCTGTGCAAGCAACTCTATCTCATTGAGGGAGCCGATTCCTGCTGCTCTTGCCTCTCTGATCAATGTTCTTCTCAGTGTCTCTCCGGGTCGACCTCTTTTCGTCTTATCTGTTGTTTCCCACATGAGGGTTTGCTTTGTTATTCGGTTATTATCTCTCCTCATCACATGTACAACATATGACCATCGTCTTTTCTTGAATACTGAAGATATTACCGAAACACTATTGCTAATTTAAACATTCTGTATCAGGTCTACGTTCCATTAACAAAAGCGTTTTTCCGATCACCTCTTTTCATTTATTAGATTCTGGTAAGTTTTCTTTCTCTATGCTTTACATTTGCATTTCTTCAGTTTTAATTGTGCGTTGCTGTTGAAAAACCATTCAGAAAGTGATCCAAAAATGGTGAGATGAAATGCCAAAAACGGATCTGCTTTGAATAGTATTGTAGTTTAAGTTATAGCCAACAGCTATTATGTGTTTTATAATCCCATGAAAGCTGCAAGGATTTAATTTTTTATGCGTTTGTTACACATGTCAAGATCCATTATGGCAAATTGTATATTCATAATCATCTGTGTTTTTATTCTATTGAGTATTTCTTTGAAATGTTCCCAATCTTTCATCTTTTTCTATGTCAGTGGTCATGAGTGTTTCTATGATTTTTCTTTTGTTCTTGTAATCCTTGCACTTATCTTTCTATTCGGATTTTTGCCATTTGTAAATTATGATTTTCTCATTTCTCCTGTCTGTCTGTTTCTTCGGCAAGTCTATTGAGATTATTTATTTTTCTGCTTATAATGATATATTACATTGTGTTTATTCAACTTGTTTTTATGTTCGCTTTCTATTTGTTTGTCTAATGAATATTTCTCATCTCTGTTGTTTTTTATTTTAACTATCCAGTCTTATATTTTTTCTTCATTTGCATCATAAACATGCTTCTCTGATGGCTACCTGCATGGAAACAAGCATTTTAATTTAAATTTTATGATTTATACTTTTACAACCAATGCTTCCTGAAGTTTGTTTTCATGTTAACTCTCATTTTACCTATCACCAAAGTAGTTCTCATGGTGTCCCTTAGATTGTTTTTGTAATATCGTTTATTATGCTTCGAAATCTTTTCCCTGGTCATTATTTTAAACTTTGTTTTCTCTTTCATAAAATGAAAAAAAAATAATGGTCAATCCTCACAGTCAGTACAAACCAGATCGAGATCGACAGTCTATATAATCACGTGCACTCGAAATTTATGATTCTGACCGACGCACTGTCACCTCCAGAAAGCACTTAAACCCCCCAGCAACAGCGAGGTAGATGACCTTAGACAACCCTAGACTAATTGTGCACTAACTTTTAGAGAGTGGTCATCCAGTGGATACCATCACACTGTCATATATATATATATATATGAAACGAATCGCACACAAACTAAGGAGGGAGGGAGATTACCACAAGAGAACCATCTGGTCAGCTAAGATGAAGCAAAATCCATCATCAAAGGCCAGTATCATGAAAAATGGAAACAAGAACATCCAAAGTATAATGAGAGGGACGGATACCTCCAACTATCAAAGAGGGATAAAATCATCATACTTTGCATAAGCACTAGCCACAACAGAAAGAGAAATTACATTTTAACCAAACTCAAAATAGGAACTATAGTCCGTTCAGAAATTCATAATTACACCTGAATTAGTTTTGCGTGATAACCGTTTGTTATTTTGGTTTCAAAATTTGCATGCAATCTTAGAATATTGATGACGCAAAGATTTTGGTATTTTTTATTCCACAAACACAACAGATTTTGCACATCAGCGAATTCATTTGATCTTTTATGACGATATCACACAAGTTGATTCAAATTTTAGAGTTTACAGTAATCGTGTTAAATTTTCCAGTTTCTTGTCAGAGGCTATCTACATAGTGCTTAATTGTGGGTGTTGTTCGTTATGTGTATTTGCAAACATGAATTCAATTGGTTACAATTAGTCTTGTCATTCGGTCACCATTAGACCCCAGGACGTCCTAACTGCAGCTGGAATTGAATTCATCTTAATTTTAATCATTCCGAATCTGACGATTCCAAGAGGTTGATAATCATTACTGGCTGGACAAATAGTAATCCATTTCGTTTCCAGTACTCATCTTCCACACGCAGCACATGTTCAACACACTTCTTTCAGAACGGAATGTCTATTTTTGAGAGAGACTCGCGTGTCAGAACTTCAACATCACACATTTTAAACGTCCTGTTCTGTTCTGCAACTTGTCCTTTGACGTGAGCCCAGACAAGTTTGATTGGATTAAGGTTTCACAATTCGTGATTAACAATTCGGGTTTTAAATATGTGTCGTCAAATTTGACATTTTCATTCGCAAGCCATGTCCTAATTAGCTCTTTTGTATTTGATGCAGTAGGCACTTTGTCTTCCTCTGATACGACATTGTGGTATGATGCATTATCCATGACTATGCATGAAGGTCTCTCCAGGATTAGTAAAAGATCGTTCTCCAACCAGTGCCTGAAAATGTTTCCATTCATTTCAGTATGGTAGTCCCTACCGTCCGTACTTTTTGATTGGAAAATAAGTCCCGCATCATGCACAAGGCCGTTTTCAGTGCTTCCAGCATGCGTTAATATTATGCGCTGGCCTTTGCTGCTCGGAATTGTTCTTTTGAGTTTGCCATTTACTGACTGCCATTCTTAGGTATAGGTGTTGTGTGCGTTGACCCATGATTCGTCCAAATATACAATATCATGCCGTTCACTCCGCCGCTCACGGATCTGTCTCAGGTATTTGCTTCGAGCAATGGCCAAGTGTGGTTTTTCACAAATAATATTCCTGCCCCCAACAGTATTTCTGAAAGTGAAACCGGCTCCTCGCACAATCTTCCATAGAGTACTTTTAGAAATGTCAATATTGCAG
This sequence comes from Megaustenia siamemsis, assembly GCA_032433765.1. NCBI lineage: Eukaryota > Metazoa > Mollusca > Gastropoda > Stylommatophora > Ariophantidae > Megaustenia > Megaustenia siamemsis. Next base: position 104,762,068 of record JAVIAB010000092.1, read on the forward strand.
TCTGCATGCAATTTTAATTTCAAATTCCTGAGAGTAACAAGTACATTATTAGCAAACATTTTCAACATCTCACGTTTTATGACATCCATATCAAAGCTGTCGACTTTCCTTTTCCTTCCTTGATTGACATGAGTGCACTCTGAGTCTTGTTCAATCCAACGAGAAAATGACGATCTATTAAGACCAAGCCCGAGTTGCGTTCGTCTTTCTGGGTCATGAATATCACAATATAAATACCCCATCTTGGATTCCCTAAGGAAGTGCTGATATAGTAAAAAAGTAACCTTTTGCATAGTTGTAAATTTGCATTTCAAACTCATTGTAATTTAGATATAAATGTTGGTATTTAAAATCAACAAATTGTCTACTGAGTCTTCACAAAATTAATAAAGATACTACTTCCCTTCGGTAATTAATGCCAAGGCCGTGGTGCGTCATGTCGTTCAATAACAATTCAGTTTTGTGCACGGGATTTTTCCTGAAGTTAGTGTTTCTGCAATAGCCAAACTATTTTACGTGAACGACCGCACCAAATTAATGTATATATCCTAAAATGGTGTCAAATTGGAACAGGGTTAATTTAATATAGCCTAAAGAAGAAAACTTTTAGACTAGATCAAATTTCTCAGAGCAAAAAATATTTCTATAACGTCATCAATATTCTAAGACTGCATGCAAATTTTGAAACCAAAATAACAAGCGGTTATCACGCAAAACTAATTCAGGTGTGATTATGAATTTCTGAACGGACTATACAAGCTAATGCCACTGTACCCTGAATAACATGACAACAAAACGTGTTCTACCTGATTCCTCCCAGTACACAGGCCTGAGGAGGTCAATGTGGCGCACACCCACCTCCCTTGAACAGAAACTCCACGGGGCAACCGAATCACTGAAACAGACATCTGCCTTGATAAGAGTTCAGAATCCTTGTCTGAATGAGCCATGCCCGCAGAAGAAGAAGATCGTCAGGCTAGAGAAGGTACAACATGAAGAGATGCGCATTATCTTGGTGTGTGCCCTGTGTAGCAATAAGGTAGCTACTTGATTTTCAAACTATGAATGTTATGATGAAGATCTGAAGGGCCCGATCATGCATAAAGGTAGGCGCAGATAAGAGCATCCATGGTACCAATAGCTCAATGAACACAGAGAGAGAGGTGACAGGCTAAAATGAAGGAAATCATGGGCGTACTGCGCAGAAGTCATCAAACAGGTTTGTGGACTTATACTGGCGTGGAGTGGATGTCGGTGCTTAGTCATTCACGGGCACGTTCTCGTTTATTGTCACACTCGAAAGGAAAAATGTAGGGAGCAAAATCCTGTCGTGGTTAATGCGGAGGTCAGCACCTTCATCTGGGCCAACATCGACGAGGAAGATGCAGTCATCTGTACGGATGGATCCGTAATACTACAACAAGAGTTCAATGACATTTACAGTACGCTCTTGAGGTAGAACAGTCGATGAAGACAGCCGTGCATACGCTATGACCACGAGTAGCATGACGATAGAGGTGATGTCAGTTACCAGGGCATTCTTCTAATTGAAGTCACAAAACTATACCCACGCCTGCATACTAAGTGATTCGATGAGCATGATAAGAAAAGGGGAGGTACACAAGCAATAGGTGAAATCATTGCAGAAGTCAACGAGTCGACTTTGTCTACGTCCCTTGGTGACCCTTAGCACGTTATGGAAATGCGATCAGTGTCATGTCAGGTCTTTATAACATCAACGTCTGTCATTACGAACACCAAACTGTATATTTCTTTGATTTCCATTTCTGGTTCTAGTATTTATTGTTTGTAACATATTTCTTTCCCTCTAAAACAGTGTTATATTTCTTGCATTCAACTGTTATTTCCCACAAGAACTGTGACAATTTGTCTCAGTTCCACAGATCCCTTTGCAGTAGTTCCTTTGAGTGTAAACAACGTTTACAGCCGTTCTGAATGTTAATTTGTTTGTCACGTTTATTTTCCTTAGACAAAAATGCGGGATTGATTCCAGAATATAATTAGTTTTCCTGCGAAATCACGGGCTGTAATTTTTGTTTCTATAGCGGATAAAATCTGGTGGGCACAAGTGTAGAAAAGGTCGAATAATTTATTTTGTTTTCGTTGTTAGAAAAAGGGAGAAAATAATCCAATGGAATGCTAGGGATTTAGAGCTCTGAGAGAAAATCAAGATATTCGTTTGTAATTGTGAGAAAACCGGGGAATTGTTGGATTACAATGATTACAATTTTGATTAACTGTGACTAAGTACTGTCTGAAACACTCAAATTGATCAATACTGGTAATGGTACGAAAACAAAGAAAGTTTCACAGATGAAACAAAAAAAAAAGTTAACGGACCATCAGGCCCGCTAAATATTGCCTTGGGAATTTAATTTCGCAAGGACAGAAATGATAATTTAAAGCCCTTTGCATCTTCAAGAAAGATTTGCCAGCGATGGCTTCAGATACTGACTGTAGGCTGATAGCGAAATAATAAATTTGCACGTGGGGTTTCTAACCTATGTTGTGTTTTACTTTAATCTTAAGATTGATCTTAGCACTGTTTTACTGCACCGTTGTAAAGAGACATTGGTTAGTGCTTTCTTTTCCGTTGAATGGACGACTTTGCATCGATATCTACTTTTTAATAATTTATTATGGCTTTTGTGCCGTTCTTGATTGTACTTCATATTGATATAGACCGTCTCGTTCTCTCTTTAACATTTTGAAGTAAAATCTTACCCTAACGACCTTGACAGTCGGGAATCGCTCGAAGTGTCCAATAACACCAAACCAAATTTATTAATAAACTATTTTACAGTCCGATGGTCGCAAGTTATAGTAACACTTTTCATGATTTATATATACGATACATTAATTCTAGGCTATAGTCAATAACAATACTACCTGGCTCTCTGGATGACCGCAGAATCACACACTCATGGAATTTTTTAACACATCGCAGATTACACTTCTAGCTATCTATCCTCAAGTCCTGTTGTGGACTAACTAGATCCGCTAGTATATTCACTTGTATTCAATATTGGTCTTGTTCTAACATCTTATCTATCTACACTAGCTGACAGCCTTTCTATTCGCTGTGCCCTGGTATCTGCTAGTAATTCATCAGCTTCTATCTACTCTGCTGATTTTTCATCTGTCTTCTGCTTGTCTCTATCTGCTCTGTCAATTGTCTAAGCGCCGTTTCATAAATATATAAAATATTGATAATTTTGATTACTACATATTTTTTTTATCTGACTGACCCACTTATTCACTTACTCACTAATCATTCTGTGAAAGACTGTATATGTATATGAAGGCACTCCTTTGTTACCCGCCTACCTGTCTTACCGCCCACGTGTCTGTTAATAATATAAATATTTGTTGACCCTGTCCTACACAGTCTGAAGATAATTATTTTTAAATATTACGCATACGCTGTCTGTTTATGTCTATTTTTAATTACACTCACCATGGTCCCAATCTGTGTATCCGTTATTAAATGTCATATCGCTTTCCACGTTTACACAGTTCTAAAGTTGTTACCTGTGACTATACTCCTTGTATGTCGCCTGTTCACGGTCATTGATCATTATAATTCCTTGTTAGACTACTTGTTCTTATCTACTAGTTTACTTTTCTTTTGCTAAATTTCTTCAATTTTACGTACGATCCAAATACTATCAAGAAGCTCCTCATTACTCAGCACAATTCTTTGAATTCAAATTATTACCGCCTTTCGTTTCAATTATGTTCTTGCTCGTGTGGAAATAGGGGTCATGATCAGGGTCAGGTGAGAAGGGAATAGATAGAGCAAATGTTACCTGCCACGTGTGATGTAAAAGACGACTAAGGAGGTTTGGGACAAGGTTTTTCGATTCTATGGAGCTCATGCATCAGAGCTGAAGTCATCTTCAGTGTCCGAACTAGCGTGTGACGGATGTGCTTCATGCTCAGGAACGTGATGAAAAGAGCATATCAACGCTATGCAGTTGCTCGTTGCTTCAGTGATGATGATCTGCCCACTAAACTAAAACTACTAAACTATTTGCATTGTTTACACCGCATTTTTCAGTGTTGAGACCATATATTCAGGTAATGTGCATTAACATTCAGATCTCTTTTCTGATAATACAGAAGGATCTCAGCAAAGTATGCGAACTCTGTTGCACCAGCAAATGATCTCCCGACCTTGGGTTATTTCATAAATCTGGTTAATTATTATGACAGTTATAGAACTTTTCTTTTTTCTTTCTTTTTTTAACCAAAAAAAAAAATAATTAAAACCTCATAAAATAAAATAAATTATCACGCGAAGAGTAAAAAAAAAATCAGTCTAGAAATTAGTGATGATCAGTGTGGTTTTTTTTAGAGGTAAAGGAACGAGCAATGCCATATACCTCATAAGATCTTTAGTAGAAAGAGCCATAGAGGTGAAAACAGATACTTATGTTTCATAGATTATACCAAAGCATTTGACAAAGTAAAGCACCAAGAAATAATCAACATTTTAGAAACCATAAACGCAGACAGTAAAGATCTAAGAATAATAAAGAACATGTACTGGCAACAAACAGCGGCCACAAGAACTGTAAACCAATTGGAAATGTTTCAACAAATAAAACAGGGTGTTAGGCAAGGTTATGTGCTGTCGCCAGATTTGTTTAATATGTATAGTGAAATTATTTTAAGATCCATAAGGGGCATGCCTGGTACATCAATTGGAGGGCATAATATAAATAATCTAAGGTATGCTGATGATACAGTCTTAATCGCTAAGAGTGAAAATGAGTTCCAAGAAATGTTGGACATTATAGTGGAAGAAAGAAAAAATAAAGGACTCAGCCTTAATAGCAAAAAGACAGAAGTAATGGTAACAACAAAGAAAAAAGACATCATCTCAGTGCAAAATAAAGACAAGTGGAACAATATTAAAACAGGTAAATGAATTTAAATACTTGTGAACTTTGTTAACCTCAGACGGAAGATGTACAACAGAGGTGAGAAGCAGAATGGCCCAGGCAAAAGCAGCTTTCCAAAAATGAGGAAGATACTATGCAATCCATTTTTGACAAGAACAAGAAAAAGAGTTTTTAAATGTTATGTAGACACAGTCTTAACACGTGGATGCGAATCATAGACAATAGGACAACAAACATGAAAATTACTGGAGTTTGTAGACATGTAGTTTTACAGAGGAATATTGAGAATTGCATGGACAGCTAAGAAGAGTAATGAAAACGTTCTGAAAGAGGTCAAAGCAAAAAGAGAGCTAATTTCCAATATTAGGAAGAAACAATCATAATTTTTTGGCCATGAAATGAGAAGAGAACAACTGGAATATATTGTAACAACTGGGAAAATTGAGGGACGAAGAGATAGCGGGAAGCAAAGAGAAAAGATACCATACAGCATAAGAGAATGGCTTGGCAGAAGGTCAACAACAGAAATGATAAATAGCTGTCGAGATCGAAAATTGTGGACAGACATAATCACCTACGCCAGCAGGCACGGTACTTGATAATGATGATAAATTATTATAAATTAAACTGCCTCTGTCAGATACTTATAAGCGTACCATTGGCCAGAAAAAGGTAAGAAACCTGCTGTCGGTATTGTTAAATCTAAGCTGTTTCACAGCCCCCAACGCGCACAATAGAGACCAGTAAATGCCAGTCAGCAGAAAGAGAAAGTTGTTGATTAAGTCGGATGCTCATGATCTGTCTTACACTGTTAAGGTTGAATAGTGTCAGTATCATTAGCACAGTGCGAAGCATTACTTTCTCGCAAATAGCCTTTATTAACAGGACATTAGTGCACAAACAAAATGAAAATGAGGGTGGAGAAGACAGACGAAATCAAGATAAAGAAGCGGAGAGAATAACTTTGACTTTAAATCCAGTATTAAAAAGAGTAATGGAAATGTCAGAGACACATAGCAGCACCTGGGTTGAATGTGGTTGGCGACTCATAGCAGATCGGTTGTGTCCGGGTAAATAAATCAAGACTAATCAATATCTTGATTCTCTATTTTCTCGTTGTCTAAAACAATAAAGAGACTAACCAGTCAAGCTAAGCCAAATTGGATCGAAGATAGAAATCAACCCGATACCCCAAAATGCCATGCATATGTGGAATATATGGGCTGGAAAACGCAGATACCCTTGATAGCTGTAAACCACAAAGCAGCGCACATATTTGATGATATAAGCAATTGATCATATTGTGAACGCAGAATAAACAAAATAAAGAAATAGGACAATAGCCTCGTAAAGAAGCTATTTCTGTCAAACATGAGGCAATCAGTTTAAATTAATAACAATAACCGAGTCTACAAAGAATCAGCTTCATACAACGAATAGCAATGTCATTTATAGCTAAAGAGAAAGTACATCGTCGATCATCATCATCACGTACCATGTCTGCTGGCGTAGGTGATTATATCTCTCCACAACTTTCGATCTTGAGAGTTATTTATCATTTCCGTTATTGACCTGCCAAGTCATTCTCTCAAGCTGTCTGGTATCTCTTCTCTTTGCTTCCGTCTATCTCTTCGTCCATCAATTTTCCCAGTTGTCATAATATATTCCAACTTCGTCCCTTCTCATTACATGGCCAAAAATGATGATTGTTTTTTCCTAATTGTGGAAATTAGCTATTTGCTTTGGCCTCCCTCAGAACGTTATCATTACTCTTCTTAGCTGTCTGTGGTATTCTCAACATTCTTCTCTAAAACTACATGTTTACAGACTCCAGTGATTTTCTTATATGTTTATTGTCCGTGATTCACATCCATATGTTAAGACTGGTTCTACATAACATTCAAGAACTCGTTCTCTTGTTTCTGTTGTCAAAAATGGATTGCACAGTATCTTCCTCATTTTTTGGGAAGATGCTTTTGCCTGAGCCATTCTGCATCTCGGTAGCCGCGATAGCTCAGTGGTTAGTGAACTGGACTGCAAAGGACAAGAGTTCGGGCCCGATCCTGACCAACGGCTTCCAGGTTCACCCAGCCTTAAATTGGTACCAGATACTTTTCAGGGAAAGTAAAGCGGGACGGGTGTAATACCGACCACATTACCGCAAAATCATGTGCCGAAGGTCTATACAAATTATAGTCATAAACACCATATTCCCTATACGCCACTTGGCGTGACGCGGCTCTTTACTTTTTTTAAATTCTGCATATCTGTTGCAGATCTACCATCTGAGGTTAACATTTTCCCCAGATATTTAAATTCATTTACTTGCTTGAATATTGTTCTACTTGACTTTATTGTGCATTGCGGTGATGTCCTATTCTTTGTTGCTACTATTACTGCTACTATTAAGGTTGAGCCATTTATTTTTGCTTTCCTTCACCTATGGTGTATAACATTTCTTGTAACTCATTTTCACTCTTAGTGATTAAAAGTGTATCATCAGCATACCTCAGATTGTTTATATTCTGACCTCCAATTGGTCTTCCTGGCATGCCCCTATGTAGACATCGTTCTATAGTTCGTTTCAAATCATGTGCCCAACTTCAAAACGCTATTACTAAGTAACCATTTGTTAAAAACTGTTGAACTTTTCCAAATGTTATTAGAATGCAAAAGACCCTTTAAATGTATATTTGACAAATATCTTGCAGCTGCAGTTTTCTTAGAGCGGCGAATTTCTTTGATGTTTGTCAAAATTGTAAATTGTGAACCCCTAAAGAATAGAAATTACCGTAGTTGCTGGTCTGTGATTAATTTTCACTAGGTAAAGGCGTGGCCGTAATGGGGAAATAACTGGATAAGACAAAACACCAGGAGAATCTCACATTCCTCCATAATGTAGACTTTGATATTTCAATACTGTTGTTCTTTTTCAGCGATAATTTTAATTTTCTTATTTTAACAGTTTCATTCATACCCAACATTTTGTGAATTTTACTTCTAATAAGTTCACTGTCGAAATTATTCAACATTTTTGCTCTTCTTTGTGATTTTGTATATTTTGAACATTGACGGTCACGTGCTTGAATCCAGCGATTAAATGACCGTTTAGATAAATCCAAAATGTGTCTTGTCCTATTCTCAGGGCTTTCTAAAGAATGAAATAATCTTCCTCGTTTAGCCTCCTCTTTGCAAAAATAGTCATACATTTTTATTGCGATGTTTTGTAAACTGCAGAATTTCATTTTAAGACTCATGATAAATGTTATCGTTCCACTTCTCGCCGCTGAATGAACGGAAATGAAACATACAATGCCTCGTGTTTTTACAAGTGTTTAATTGTGTCTGAAAACCAACGTTGAAAGCGTGCAAACACGTCAATTTGACCGTGTATGGATTTTTACTTGCTATTTTTAACTTAAAATACTGTAAACATTAAGTTTTGACTACATCAATGGGTCGTTATAAATTTATATAAATCAAATAAGCAACAATAATAACCAAATGTTTTTTTTTAATGAAATTAATTCCCTGTTGGGTTCTAATCATTATAACTTTACATGCCAAATTTGAACAACTTACAAAAAGCGGTTAAACAGATATCGATTTTAAAAGTTGGGCACGAATTATGAAACGGACTAAAGATCATTTATTGTGTCGCAAGAAAGATGTTCGAGATAACAGACACAATTAATGTAAAATGACACAAAGAACGACAAACGAGTAAGAAGATTTGCTTAGGCACAGCATTTTGGATCTCCAGTACCTACAGTATTCGTTAATGCTGTACGGGATGTGGTCTTGCTGTTGAACTGTTTTCATATTTAAGATTGTCTATCAACCGTTATGTGATAACATGTTTCATTTTAGAGATTATATTTTGTGATTAGATTAATTCTTTAGTCCACCTTTTAATGTTGTCCAACTGATTTAGTCTCTGATTTTCTTTTATTTTCCTCTACTACCCTGAAATTCGTAACTAAAATATAACTTTTCGTATGGTATGTTATAAAACCACTAACAAGTGAACCACGCAATGATTTCAAAGGTCATTTTGACCTAGTTCTTCAGACTTATACACATTTCCTGGAAAAGCCCAAGTATCCATCAAATTTGTTGCTGAAAGAATGTCTCCCCCCCCCCAAAAAAAAAAAAAAATATAAAATAAATCATTGTATTATAAGCTTTATAAATAGCCTTCAACCGCTACACTTCTCTTGACATTCATTTATGAAACAAATTTCTAGGTCGATTTTTCTTCTCAATCCGAATTTTGAACCGACGGCTTACGGGTTTACCCAGCTTTTAATGGGTACCAGATTATCTTTTCTGGGAAAGTAAAGCGGCACGGGCGTAATACCGACCACATTACCCCAAAAATCATGTGCCGAAGTTCTGTAAAATGTATGGTCACCAACACCGTATTCAGTATACGTCAATTGGCGTGGCAAGGGTACTTTACTTTTTTTCTTTTTTTTTATGGCTTTACTATCCACAGTTTAAACTTGCGTTACATTTGTTCAGTTGCAGCATGCAGATTGTCCAGTTGAATGATGTGATCTATCACTCTCACCTTGCCAATCAAACTGTTATCATTTAGTATCTGTGGTCAAGGAGTGCAGATATCGAAGCTAAACTGTAAACATCGAAACAACAAACTGAACTAGATAAAGAAGAAAACGTGGAATATGATAAAATATAAAGGTAAAATTAGCCACATAGCAATTTCCGTTGTCTCAAACCAACATGCTTCATTCTATCTTGTTTCTCTGCAGGAATTAATTGTCAGCAAAACGTTCTCTATGAAACTTGCACACTAAACAACTTCCAATTTCATTTCCTTGCAAGCACAAGGTTGACTCATCAGAGAACATAATTCATCTCCATTGATGATTGGGCCATGACGCATGATATCAGGCCCAGGCCAAGAGCACATCTCTGTGGCGACCTAGCAGTAATGGTCTAACTACAGGTCTGTGTATTAACAGATTTGTCCGTCTTTTTAATATTCCTTGCAGTCGTTGCCTGGATAAACCTGCAACGGTGATGCTTAGTTCTTATGAAATGGTCATCTGCAGGGTGTTAACTCGTGTTTGGCCCATCCTGTGTCAGCCGTGGATACAGTTTATTTGTAACAAGTTGAAATACGTGATATAGAGGTAGTGTTTCAGTGAACATTAAAACGTCGTGATACAACTGATATAGTCGTTCCAAAAGTTAACACCTCTATAGCTATAGCAACTTGCTGTTGGTTCAATCTTGACTGTGTGAAAAAATGATTATGTTGAACTCTTGGTAATGTCTATTTCTATAGTTACGTTTTACCAAGCGTATGGTTAGATCTAAACATTTACCTTCCGATATTTACTCCCCTACGGCACTTTTATTATTATTTTTTTTTTTCAAACTTCAAAAAAAAAACGCTGTGATTATCTCTCAGTGAATATTGCGACGCATGTGTAACTGTCCCGGTCAACGTATACCACTTGTACTAAAACGTGCATCAAGCGTTTCTCCATGTCGTTCAAGAAATCAAGCACAGTAATTAATGCCTATACAATGTTAGAATTTAATTTTTTTTCTTCGAACCAGTATTCTGCGTAAGAACGATTTCATATTACTACCATATTGTTAATTAAGTACCTATTTACTGAATATACATACATTTTCGCATATACGTAGGTATTCAATAAGTAATGAAACAAGAAATTGTTATATTAGAGTATATGATATTAAAATGAGTAATATAACACAGTGTTACTCAATTATTTGACTACTACATAGTTGTATATGTCCTCACTATTTCAGTGTAAATCAATTGCTTTACGTCACTTAGACATTGGAGTCTGCATTCCTCCTGGCACCGCTTTCGTCATCAGTCAGGTTTCGAAGGACTCTCATGGTACAAACCTTTGAAATATCCAACTTATTTGATTGCAGTTGCTACGTAGATGTCATGTTTGACAACAGGTTTTTTTTTATAAATTTGGGTACGATCCCGAAAAATGATAACGACACGATTGCAGCTTTCCGGAATGTGCGTCCGGTGCATGATTAATCAAACTTGCTGTTTCGATCTGCTTCTATTGAAAAAAAAATGGTTGACAGTATTTTTAACTACAGTTATCTCTCTATAAAAATACATTTAATCGGCTATATGTGTTTGTGACGCTCTCATTTTCCGCCATATGAAGTTCAAAAACCGCTCCTCGTTTGCAACGCATGACTCTCATCGACCCCATATTTAATAACTAAATTGAACACAACCGTGTAACGAGGATAATGAAACTACATGAGGTAATACGGGATGGCCAAAGATACCGCATATGCAATTGTTTTCTTTTTTCCAAACAGCAATAACTGCGAGAAAAAAAATGTGTTTCATTGTTTAGTAAACATCTCTCCTAATACTGCTGTCATCGTAGTCAGACATTCCCCATTCTTGTTTCGATGACACTGACCTTAGAAAACCATGGAACCGCACATGTAACCTTACCATCATAGATTTGTGGCCTGAACATCGCCACAGAACTTGTTTTTTTTTCTGCAGTAATAGCATGTTTTGAATTCTCTTGAGCACTTAATCTAAACACGGAATGGACGATTTATTGTACGCCTTTGATAGAAGAAGACAGTGTAAACACGGTATGGACGATTTATTGTACGCCTTTGATAGAAGAAGACAGTCTAAACACGGTATGGACGATTTATTGTACGCCTTTGATAGAAGAAGACAGTGTAAACACGGTATGGACGATTTATTGTACGCCTTTGATAGAAGAAGACAGTGTAAACACGGTATGGACGATTTATTGTACGCCTTTGATAGAAGAAGACAGTGTAAACACGGTATGGACGATTTATTGTACGCCTTTGATAGAAGAAGACAGTGTAAACACGGTATGGACGATTTATTGTACGCCTTTGATAGAAGAAGACAATCTAAACACGGAATGGACGATTTATTGTACGCCTTTGATAGAAGAAGACAGTGTAAACACGGTATGGACGATTTATTGTACGCCTTTGATAGAAGAAGACAGTGTAAACACGGTATGGACGATTTATTGTACGCCTTTGATAGAAGAAGACAGTGTAAACACGGTATGGACGATTTATTGTACGCCTTTGATAGAAGAAGACAGTCTAAACACGGAATGGACGATTTATTGTACGCCTTTGATAGAAGAAGACAGTCTAAACACGGTATGGACGATTTATTGTACGCCTTTGATAGAAGAAGACAGTCTAAACACGGTATGGACGATTTATTGTACGCCTTTGATAGAAGAAGACAGTCTAAACACGGTAGGGACGATTTATTGTACGCCTTTGATAGAAGAAGACAGTCTAAACACGGAATGGACGATTTATTGTACGCCTTTGATAGAAGAAGACAGTCTAAACACGGTATGGACGATTTATTGTACGCCTTTGATAGAAGAAGACAGTCTAAACACGGTATGGACGATTTATTGTACGCCTTTGATAGAAGAAGACAGTCTATCCTAAACGATATATGAAGCATGATGCATGATGTATTTGATATTTATTTTAAAATCTAAAAATTTTAGGTTTTTTTCGACATTATCTTAGTTTCGTTAAAATCTATTAACTTTTCAAACTCATTGTCTGCTCCTAACAGCTGTTGACTGATGCCCGAAGATATTTCTTATCAAATGAATATTTAATTTCTTACCTTGAATATTTTACACAATTCATGTTTTTATCATCTCGTCACGTCGCACTCTGTACCGCGTGTGCAGTTAATGAAGCAGGATACAACGAATCTAATGTATAAGGAACCCATAATCTTCACGCTTCATCTGTGTTATTCCAACATTGATATGTTTATTTGTCCAATTCACGTGTCGTGTAGCGTTATAGGGCCAAAGCTTTCTATCCTGGTCAAGCGTATCACGATTGTAACTAACCATTTGCCAGGTAGGATTACGTGCCTTTCTATTTGACTCATATCCACTTGTGGCGTTGAAACCAAATATTGTAACTACACAACGGTAACTGGTACTGAGATGACCACTATCAACAATATTTGTGTCTGAATACGATTGCTTGTAATTCTTTTTACTTGACCCAGCCATCTTAATCTCCGACTCCTGAACGTAACAGCGGCGTTAACTAAGAACATCCTACATTTCGGAGCAGCTAACCCCTTTTATAACAATCATATATGGACAGCACACATTCACCACATAAATAAAAAGCAGAATAGCTCAGGCCAAAACAGCATTTCAGAAAATTAAAAACGTCTTATGCAAAAAGTCTTTGTCTATAGAAGAGAGAAAGAGAGTTCAACGGTGCTATATACAGCCAGTTCTGACCTTTGGAAGCGAATCATGGACAGTAGACAAACAAATGAAAGGACGATTAGAGACCACACAGATGGGATTTCTCAGAAGAATGTTGACAGTTCCATGGACAGTTAAACAGAGACAAGCAAGGACATTCTTAAAGAGGGCAACACAAAAAAGGGAGCTCCCAAAAAAATCAGAAAGAAACAATCGACACTTTTTGGGGCATATCCGAAAAGTAAAGTTGGAATACTTGGTTACAGCTGGCAAAATACAGGGAAAGAGAGATCGCGGACGACAAAGAGAGAAAATACTATAGAGCGTGGAATCATGGCATAGAAAACAGTCACAAACAGAATTGATACGATGAGCTGTGTTTAGAAGATTGTGGAAGTATGGCACACGATGATGATGAAAGTAGACGTCCTTTTATAACAAACGTAAAGTGGACGTCTTTTTATAACAGTCGTAAAGTAAACGTTCTTCTCTAACAGTCGTAAAGTAAACGTTCTTCTCTAACAGTCGTAAAGTGAACGTCCTTTTATAAAAGCGAAGTTAACTACGGAAACTTACCTCCACCCCTAGCACACGAATTATTTTGTTAAAAGTCAAGAGCCACTTTTGTTAAAACCAAGTAACATAAATCCTTTATAATTGTCAAGTACCCTATGTGCCCCTTTTTATAGTAACTAAGTAACCTAGATTCCAATTTATAATAATCAAATAATCTATTCCCATCGTTTTAAAAAAAAACTTTTCTTTATTTTAGCAATAATTATTTATAAAATCATTGTTGGTGAAATTTTCCTGTAAAAATAATTGTTTTAAAATAATCTATATGTGACGACACAATAACACACACTCCACTAGGCACACAATATGTTTTTTTTTTTGTTGTTTTTTTTTTTAAAGGGGCTGAGAGGATGAAGTGTCCGACAGACAAGAAAGTTTATATTAGAAGACTTCTCCATAAAGTTAGAAAAAAAGAAAAGAAAGAACAAAAATTAGTTTGTGATATGTACTCCACACGAAGATGAGTGACTGTTAATGTTCAAGTTCTCATCATAATCAAGTACCGGGCCTGCTGGCGTAGGTGATCATGTCTCTCCACAATTTTCGATCTCGGGCTCTATTTATAATTTCTGTTGTTGACCTTCTGCCAAGCTATTCTCTTAAGCTGTCTGTTCTTTTTTTCTCTTTGCTTCCCTCTATCTCTTCGTCCCTCAATTTTTCCAGTTGTTACAATATATTCCAGTTGTTCTCTTCTCATTACATGGCTAAAAAATAGGATTGTTTCTTCCTAATATTGGAAATTAGCTCTCTGTTTGCTTTTACCTCTCTCAGAACATCTTCATTACTCTTCTTAGCTGTCCATGGTACTCTCAACGTTCAAGATCTAAAAGTTCATAAATTTGGAGGTCTGAACCATTGATAATGTCAGAGATCTGAACATTTCTTTATTTTAGATATCTGAAAGGTTGATAAGCTGGAGATCTGAACGTTCGATAATGTTGATTATCTGAACGGTTAATAGTTTGAGATATTTGAACGTTTGATAATGTTGATTATCTGAACGGTTAATAGTTTGAGAGATATGAACGTTCGATAATGTTGATTATCTGAACGGTTAATAGTTTGAAAGATCTGAACGTTCGATAATGTTGATTATCTGAACGGTTAATAGTTTGAGAGATATGAACGTTCGATAATGTTGATTATCTGAACGGTTAATAGTTTGAGAGATATGAACGTTCGATAATGTTGATTATCTGAACGGTTGATAGTTTGTGATAACTGAACGGTTGCTAGTTTGAGATATTAACGTTCGATAATGTTGCTTTTCCGAAAGGTTGACAATGTTGGAACTCTGAACTGTTGATACTGTTCGAGATATGCTCTGTTTTTAATAAATTGAATATGTGAACGTTTGATAATATTGGAGATCTGAACGGTTGTCAGTTTTAGAGATCTAAAGGTTTGATAATATTAGAGATCTGAACGGTGGATATTGGTGAAGATCTAAAGAATTAATAAAGTCCTTCAATCTGAAGGATTGATAATGTTGTAAATCTGAAAGGTTAACAATGTTGTGGGAACCGCGATAGCTCAGTGGTTATTGAACTGGACTACAAATGACAAGAGGTAGGGTTCGATCCCAATCGCCAGCTTCCGGTTCACCCAGCCTTTTATGGGTACCGGATTTTATTCTGGGAAAAGTAAAGCAGCACTGGCGTAATACCGACCACATTACCCCAACAATCATGTGCCGAAGGTCTGTAAAATATATGGTCATTAACCAATATTATTAACTAATATATTCCCTATACGCCACTTGGCGTGACGGGGCTCTTTACTACTTTTTATGGTGAGTGTGTTGATTATGAAATAGAAACAAATTCCTATAAGATTTGTGACGTGAATATAGGCAATGTTTCAGTCACATCGTTTTTAAGCCACAAATTTTGAACATAAAATAATTCATTTCTTTTTTCCTGTTTTTACTTCATAACTTTACTTTAAAAATATTAGTTAAAGAACACAAATTACAAAACGTTACAATTATAGAAACAGATTAAAAAAAAACAAAAAAACTTGTTTACAGTCCACTTAAACATGTAAAGAATGTAGACACTGAATAGACATAGGGGAGAGAAGGCATACACTGACAACAATTCTTCAATAGCCACTGTATGTTCACCTTGATAATCTCACATCGCTCTCACTCTCTCATTGGGAAAACACACCACTATTAATGATTTAACGCCATGCTCCTGGGCAGGTCACTCACAGCCTGGAAGTCAAACAAAAGCTAATGCGGTCAGTGCGTTCACAAACTGCAGCGTTAAGAAAAGAAATTTCTGCATCACGACTCAATAAAAGCGAAATATTCATTATTAGACGCCACAACATCACGGTGTTATGAAAACGCCAATAAGTAATCAAGATTATCACTGAGATCTCATGCCAGTTTTCTATACACAACAATCTCTACCTGACATAATCAGTTATAGGAATCGCGAAGAAATATATATATATATATATATATATATATATATATATATATATATATATATATATAATCATGAGATGTATAAGGAACAAAATAAAACCACTAATACGTGAGGAACAATGTGGATGTTTGGAAGGAAAGGGCACAAATAATGCAAAATACATGCTCAGAACATTGACAGAAAGAATTGTACAGGTAAAGAACTATATATGTGCTTTGTAGACTATAAAAAAGCACTTGACAAAGTAAAGCATGTGGAAATAATCCATATGCAGCAGAAATTAAACATTGAAGGCAAGGATATACAAATAATAAAAAAACGTGTACAGGCAACAACCAAACAGAACAATTCCAATACATGAAACAAGAAGTCAGACAAGCCTGTGTTCTGTCGCCGGATCTGTTTTCACTTTACAGCGAAAATAGTAAGAGATCAATTGTAGATATAACAGGAATTGAAGTCAGCTGCCACAACATAAACAATTTGCGATATGCGAATGACACAGTCTTAATAGCATAGACAGAGAATGAATTACAAGGAATGATATACATAATAGTAAAAGAAAGCAATAAGAAATGCCTCAGTATGAATAGTAAGAAAACAGAGGTAGTGGTCATATCGAAGAAACAATCATTACCACCATGCAGCATACAAATAAAAAGGACAAACGTGAAACATGTGCAACGCGTCAAATACATGGGCACGCTAATAACAGAAGGAAGATGCACCTCAAAAATAAAAAGCAGAATAGCTCAAGCCAAAATAGCATTCCGTAAACGGAAAATACATCTTACGCAACAAATCTATGTGAATAGAAATGAAAAAGAGAGTTCATCGGTGCTATATAGAGCCTATTCTACCTATGGAAGCCAATCATGGATGGTAAACAAATATGAAAAGACGATTAGAGGGAACAGAGATGGGATTTCTCAGAAGAATGTTAAAGCTACCCTGGACAGCTAAAAAAAAGACCACCTAGGAAATTCTCAAAGAGGCCAACACAAAAAGAGAGCTTCTAAGAAACATCATAAAGAAACAATCATCATTTTTCGGACACATAATGAGAAGAGGAAATTTGGAATACTTGGTTACAACTGGCAAAATACTGGGAAAGAGATATCGCGGACGACAAAGAGAGAAAATACTAAATAACTTGGTGTCATCGCATGAAAAATAGTCAACAACAGAAGTATTACGATGCACTGTGGATAGAATATTGTGGATGTATTTGATCGCCTACGCCAACCCGCTATGGGACATGATGATTTTGAAGAAATAATCCCTGCACGCAAACACACAAATTGTCTACAATTGCATGCGTGTACATACTGATGGAGACATACTTCACAGTAAATTAAACATGAATGCCAGAATAATAGTTACACATTTTCAGCACAGTTAAATTTTATCACAACACAATTTTGCTTCCCCTTACTCATTAATTTGGCTATATAATATAATAAAACATGTTCTATAATACATGATTGACAAATATTAAATAAACAATGTCACCATGTTATAAGACCAGATATATTGAACACACAAACAACGTTCAATTGTTTCTTCATGTAGACAAGTTATGGAAATGTTATTGCCCTTTGCCCAAGTCTGACGTCATCAAGGGAATACAAATCTCAATCACTGACACTGTTGTAGCAGTTAAAGGGGTCAAAGTGACACAAGCTTGGGAAGTATTCCATAATCGCTTTGTCATCTCTCGTGTGGTCGCTCTAAAAGCTCTAGGGTGTTAACATGGAACATTTTTAATTATATGGGAAAATAAAGTGGGAACTAGTGTCAAGGAAAAAAACAACACGTCAAGTGGCTTATGTCCAATATTGTAGAGGAAATAAAACCATATATTAAAAATATATTCAAGACAATATGATAATGCGATTTTATACACTAGAAAATGTTTTAAAAGTTATAGAATTGATTATATGCGTTGAGCACATACAATATACAGTAACAACAGGCACACTACACTGATTTCTTTCTACACTTGTAGTTGATTATCACGCTATGATGCAAGAAGAAAACATCTATGAAGCCCGATATGCGAGTGGTCACTACTTATTTTCCATAGTTTGATATCCAAGTGTGTCTTTTAAAATACATATGTAACTATTATTAGGAACTAGTTGGGCGTAACGTACGCTCTAAGGGAGTGTACGTTACACCCTCTACTTTTTCCTGCTGCCAGTTTGACCGCAGCGCTGCCACTATTTGCTTGTTCCATAATTATCATTACTTTAAGCTCTCTGTTGTTAACTATTGTATACGTATGTATTACGTTAAATACTCGTTGAGGTAACGCAACATGTTCAATTAAATGTACTACTCTGGCATGAAGATTGCAAAATATAAATCTGATGAATAATTCAAAAGTAAAAATAAAATATGTGATTGCTGTGTCCAGTTGGTTAGAGGGTCATTATTATAGTTCGTTCCGAAATTCGTGACCACAGAGTCTATTGGTTATCTCGGAAACTGATGAATTTCAGTAATTCTTTTTCATGAAATCAATCTTATTTTTTTACCGACCTTTTAGTATGATTTTTTTCTCTACTAGCATGAATTTAGGACAGATTTTTGTTTCTTTGAGGTATATAAAAATATGATTTTCTGTAATCAACTGTAAAAATATAATCTTCTGTAATGATTTTGTTGCAATCAACTCATCATTTTAAAAAATGACAAATTGCATGTGCTCTCCACACAATCTTACACCAGCTCGCGATCACTGAACCGTAAATTGATACGAATACGGCTTTGACTTGCATTGTTAGAAAACTAATGTAATTTACAGTAAAATCTGATGCTTAGAGCACACAGTATGATATTTTCATAAAATTATATAACAAAAAACGATTTGTGCATAATTAATACTACCTTTGTGCTTAAATGTTAAAAATAAGATTTCATGAAAATTAATTACTAAAGTTCATCAAACTGTTTCCGAGATAATTGATCAACTCTGTGGGCACGAATTTCGGAACGGACTATATCTAGAAGATTCCAGATTATTTTTTCCTTCAGCGTAAAGTCCATTACCTGATAGTAGAAGCGTCATGTTTACTGCAAACCACGAGTGGAATCGTCATGTTTACTGTAAACCACGAGTGGAAGCGTCATGTTTACTGTAATCCATGAGTGGTAGCGTCATGTTTACTGCAAGGCACGACTGGAAGCGTTATGTTTACTGCAAGCTACTAGTGGAAGCGTCATGTTTACTGCAAGTTACTAGTGGAAGCGTTATGTTTACTGCAAGCCACAAGTGGAAGCGTTATGTTTACTGCAAGCTACTAGTGAAAGCGTTATGTTTACTGCAAGCTACTAGTGGAAGCGTCATGTTTACTGCAAGTTACTAGTGGAAGCATCATGTTTACTGCAAACTACGAGTGAAAGCGTTATGTTTACTGCAAGCACGAGTGGAAGCGTTATGTTTACTGCAAGCCACGAGTGGAAGCGATATGTTTACTGCAAACCACGAGTGGAAGCGTTATGTTTACCGTAATCCATGAGTGGAAGCGTTATGTTTACTGCAAACCACGAGTGGAAGCGTTATGTTTACTGTAATCCATGAGTGGAAGCGTTATGTTTACTGCAAACCACGAGTGGATGCGTTATGTTTACTGTAATCCATGAGTGGAAGCGTTATGTTTACTGCAAACCACAAGTGGAAGCGTTATGTTTACTGTAATCCATGAGTGGTAGCGGCATGTTTACTGCAAGCCACGAGGTGGAAGCGTTAAGTCTACTACTGCAAGCGACATCTTCACCTTTCGGCCCGATAATCTGTATTCGACGTGGGTGGGTTTTTAATTACTTTAAAAAAATGTCCACGGGCAAGGGCCTCTCTTTTCGATTTTTAACTGTCATTGGTTTCTTAACGTGCTCTGTGGACACATTGAAGCTTTAGTTTGTCGCCGTTATTCTAGAGACTGAGAAATTGTATCTCACTACCCAGAGATCAAAGGAAGGTAAAATTATGAGAAACACATGGATTTGAAAAGAAAAATCCCTACTTCTTGTGGTGGGATTAGAAGCAGAACTTTCTTGTCCAGAGACCAAACTCTTCCTTATAGAATACCAAATTCTTACTTATAGAATATCAAACTTTTACTAACAGAATACCAAACTCTTAGTTATAGAATACCAAACTCTTAGTTATAGAATACCAAACTCTTAGTTATAGAATACCAAATTCTTACTTATAGAATACCAAACTCTTAGGAATAGAATACCAAACTCTTAGTTATAGAATACCAAACTCTTAGTTATAGAATACCAAACTCTTAGTTATAGAATACCAAACTCTTAGTTATAGAATACCAAACTCTTAGTTATAGAATACCAAACTCTAAGTAATAGAATACCAAACTCTTAGTAATAGAATATCAAACTTTTACTTACAGAATACCAAACTCTTAGTTATAGAATACTAAACTCTTAGTTATAGAATACCAAACTCTTAGTAATAGAATACCAAACTCTTAGTAATAGAATACCAAACTCTTAGTAATAGAATACCAAACTCTTAGTTATAGAATATCAAACTTTTACTTACAGAATACCAAACTCTTAGTTATAGAATACCAAACTCTTAGTTATAGAATACCAAACTCTTAGTAATAGAATACCAAACTCTTAGTTATAGAATATCAAACTTTTACTTACAGAATACCAAACTCTTAGTTATAGAATACCAAACTCTTAGTTATAGAATACCAAACTCTTAGTAATAGAATACCAAACTCTTAGGAATAGAATACCAAACTCTTAGTTATAGAATACCAAACTCTTAGTTATAGAATACCAAACTCTTAGTTATAGAATACCAAACTCTTAGTTATAGAATACCAAACTCTTAGTTATAGAATACCAAACTCTTAGTAATAGAATACCAAACTCTTAGTAATAGAATACCAAACTCTTAGTTATAGAATATCAAACTTTTACTTACAGAATACCAAACTCTTAGTTATAGAATACTAAACTCTTAGTTATAGAATACCAAACTCTTAGTAATAGAATACCAAACTCTTAGTAATAGAATACCAAACTCTTAGTAATAGAATACCAAACTCTTAGTTATAGAATATCAAACTTTTACTTACAGAATACCAAACTCTTAGTTATAGAATACCAAACTCTTAGTTATAGAATACCAAACTCTTAGTAATAGAATACCAAACTCTTAGTTATAGAATATCAAACTTTTACTTACAGAATACCAAACTCTTAGTTATAGAATACCAAACTCTTAGTTATAGAATACCAAACTCTTAGTAATAGAATACCAAACTCTTAGTAATAGAATACCAAATTCTTACTTATAGAATACCAAACTTTTAGTTATAGAATACCAAACTCTTAGTAATAGAATACCAAGCTCTTAGTTATAGAATACCAAACTCTTAGTTATAGAATACCAAACTCTTAGTAATAGAATACCAAACCCTTAGTAATAGAATACCAAACTCTTAGTTATAGAATACCAAACTCTTAGTAATAGAATACCAAACTCTTAGTTATAGAATACCAAACTCTTAGTAATAGAATACCAAACCCTTAGTAATAGAATACCAAACTCTTAGTTATAGAATACCAAACTCTTAGTAATAGAATACCAAACTCTTAGTTATAGAATACCAAACTCTTAGTTATAGAATACCAAACTCTTACTTATAGAATGCCAAACCCTCGATTTCTGTCAAGTTCCCAGATATTTGGGAATTTCTTTTTTCAGGCTGACACGGATTTGCAGTTGATCCGGTTTCTAAAAATTGGTACCAGATAATTTTCTAGTGAAATATATGGCGAAGTAGTATCGACAAAGGCAGCCGCGATAGCTCAGTGGTTAGTGAACTGGACTAAAAAGGACTCGGGGTAGGGTTCGATCCCAACCGACGGGCACTAACGCCATATTTACCATTCACTTGGAAGCGTGTATTAAACCATTACTTTACCTTTATGTGGTAGTTTCTACATATAATCTTTCGCCCACACCACTTTACTATACTGAATTGTTTTGTGTAGTGCTGCACATAAGTCCTTTCTCGGTCGGTAACTTTTCGTTGTGAACTATCGAGATAAAGATATTCTTTTCTGATTGTCTTTCATCGCTTGTATATTAAGTTTCTTTCTCGTTTACTCAGCCTTTTGTGTCAGATGCTTTTTTTAAGTAAGCTGCCCATTGCAGAATATTTTACTGCACAACCTGATTATCTTTTTCTCTTTGCGTTGAGGCGTCGGCGCAGTGACCTTTGCCTGTAATGTTTGATGTTCTTCATTTTTTAGATAGTCTCGACAGGACCTTCACTTGATGTTTCTGTAGCACCCAATTTCCTTTATATTCTCTGTAGTTATGTTGATAATATATTTCACAAACGAATACAAATACAGGCGTTAAAATATTTATTTGTGAACGGATAGTGAAGACTTTATCTTGTTTGACTTACTTTGTTGTGTTATAGGTAATATTTTGCTACAACATATCACAGTACTTAAACATCTGTGGAGGGACTATACAGTAGACGCTAACACTTCTAGCTAGCTCAGAAATTGTTGCTTATACAATCCATTTTCTCGGAAACTGTTGGATTTCTGTGAAAACCGGAATACAGTCCTATTTTTTCCCGGACCCTTAAGACAATAATTTTTTTAATAAAAATAAATTGATCCAGTGTAGGATTTTGCTTATATAGCCTTTGTTTTTGTAAAAAATGACTCAGGTACAGACAATTACATGTTTTATAATCAATCCTCTCACCTGTTCAATAATTGGCTAACTGTAACATTTTTAATGACAAACGCAATCGAGTACGTAGTCTCAATGTGCACGGTTTAATCTTGAAAGACTACCGGAACATTAAGTAGAGCACGGTCATTTGGCGTTAACTTTTACAGTAAAGGCGCTTCACAAAACATAGCTTACTATTTTATCAATTCAGAAGAATAAATTATCTATTTTCTAAATTATAATAAATTTATAGTCTTGAGTCAACACAATGCAAAAAGTAACTATAATACTGTATAGACGTTTATACATGAGATCTAAGACGGGTTAATTATAACATCCAAGAACTCCAGAAGAGAAGACAGCACAGGCTGCGTGTTGATAGAAAATATTTTATCCAATGAACAAGACTGGACTTTTAATATAAAAAATCTACCGTTAGTCAAGGAAAGTGGATGATTTTGACAAAGATATTAGACGTGAGATTTTGTGTAATGTTTCAGGCAACTCGGCTTGTTAATCTCAGCAAACTGAAAGTTAAGTTGCAATCGGAATGCAATATTCAACTTTCAAAAACTACTCCATGGAAAGTTGTAAGTAGTTTTTGCTGGTTACACGTTTCACAAATCTGTAGCCGGCAGGAACAGATTGTGTTTTTGAAGAGCCACGATTGACTACTTCCCTGTGTAATGACATGAGGTAGATCTAAGAGAGAAGGATGGAAGACATCGTATATTTGGATGAAACGTGGGCTTACCATACTTTGAAAAAAAAAATAGCAATCACTTGACAAAGGAAAGAAAAGGAAAACACCTAGTAGCAAAGGGCAGCACATTATAAAAGCACATACTGGAAGCAGAGAGAATTGACGGCAATCAAACAAGGATTCCTTTTCAATAAGTGTACAGACGGTAGGAAATGTTACTGAACTGACACATTTTCAGAGATTGGATAGAGAACTATACCGCCCAACCTGAATAGACCGTTATGCGTGGTAATAGACACAACATCATATCAAAATGTTGTAGATCGGCAAGACACAGTTCTAACTACTTAAACCAAAACAATAAAATCAAGACGCGTCTAACAAAGGAAAATGTTCCCTTTCACAACAATCACTTGAAATCAGAGTTGTTGCAGCTTGCGCAATAAATTAGGCCAAAGATATTTTTTAACTGAAAAAAATAATGAAATAGCACGGCCACACTTCTCTTAGACTCCCACCTTATTCTTCGTACCTTAATCGATTAGACTGTGTAGGCCAACGTAGAAGTGCAAGTGGCAGCACAGAACACCACGTTAAAAATATATGATGTTAAAAATTGTGTACGTGATGCCCTCTTACAGTTATACATTGAGTACTGGAGGAAATGTGAAGAGCATATGCCCCGGGAAGAGGGGCACCAGCAGAGAGGTGGGTTGCATTTTTTCAGGCCAATAACAGTTGTTATCATTCTTTGATTCGTAAAATTCTGAATTAAGTTTGGCACCGGCAAATCTCTTTCAATGACAATCCAATCCATTGTATATCTTACAAATACCCTTAAAGAAAAACCAACGCTTTCTCACATTAGCGGAAAACATCCTTGGCACTGCTAATAGAAAAAGTAAAGAATGAACAACATTCTCTTTTCTGATGAGGTTAAGTTATGTGAAACAGAGAAATTGCTCCCTTGTCTATGCAGCATGCATACTCCTTTGAATCACTAATCACCGTGACACTGTAATGTGTGATGTGTAGTACTGTAAAATCTAATGTTTTGTTGCACAATATTTGTTTTTGTACATAATTTATATAAGAAATACTCATTTCAGCAAAATCCACTTTGGTTTTGGACTTAATATTTACAAATTCTTAAGATCCAGGAAAATGTAAGAATACATACACATAATTACGATATTATGCCGAAAGGTTTATGTATATTATGTGTGTGCGAGTAGGGTGGTATGTAGGTGGATATGTGGATTTCTGTATACTTGTGGGTAGGTGGGTGACACTATCTGATGCTCGCACAAACTCGTTTGAGGGTTACAGGCATGTCAACTTACCGGTTGCCTAAAATGGTGCATATGACGAGCTGCAGAGAGGTAAACGTCCACATGCACGGTGCACAAACGACAGAGACGCCCAAGACCTCATTAAAGCCTTCAGTAATAATCTTGACACATGGGAAACTGTGGAACAGGAAATAATCACTTGACTCTCACCTCTCCGGTGTGGTTCTATATTCTGTAAGATAAACACAAGAGCAACAGTTGAACAATACAGACAAGTTAGTAAGGTCCTAGAAATGGGTTTCTCCACTATCACCATTTATTAAAATGTATTATTATTATTTGGTCCATGCTGTTACAGATTATTTCGTCTTGGCATTTAGTTTACCACTCGTATTCACATACGTATTGATGGATATATTGCAAACAAAGAAGGAATAATGCTAACAGACAACAAGGATATAATCGATAGATGGCAGGAATATATAACATAATTATTTCATGACGAAAGGGGAAAAAAACATTTATAAAATGTACGCCCAGCTATAAAATCTGAAAATCTGAAGTGGAAAAAGCTATAACAATAATGAAAATGGGAAAAGCAGCAGGACATGACAATATACAGATAGAGATGATACAGGCACTAGAAGATTTTGGCATTGTAGTGATCACAGACATATGCAATGACATATACCATACAGGATACATACCAAATGAACTAAAAACTTCAACTGTCATTGCATTGCCTAAAAAGAATGGTGCAGTTGAATGCAGTGATTTTAGAACAATAAACCTAATGAGCCAGGTACCAAAAATGTTACTATAAGTTATACAGGGAATGATTCAGAATAAAATTAATACTGAATTAGAAGAGCAGCAATTTGGATTTCAGATCCAAATTCAGGAGAAACAGTGGCACAAAGGAAGCCATATTCAGCATGAGATCATTCATTGAAAAGTACATAGAAGTAAACAAACCAATATATGCCTGCTTCATAGACTACACCAAAGCTTTTGATAGAATACACCATAAACAACTATAGACTGCCTGACAGATATAAATCTAAACGATACAGATATACGACTAATATGTAATTTATACTAGGAGCAAACAACAATAATACAATCTAACAAGGAGAACTATACACCCATTAATGTAAAAAGAGAAGTAAGACAAGGATGTATCCTATAACCAAGCCTGTTTAATCCATACATTGAAAAAATCTTTTTAAAAAAACACACAGAGATGCCAGGCTTAAACATTAATACAAAGATAATCAATAACCTAAGATATGCTGATGATACTGTACTACTAGCAGAAAATCCTAAAGATCTACAACAATTACTTAATGAAATAAACATGACAAGCAAAAAATATGGATTAGATATGAATATCAAAAAGACTAAAACTATGGTCATAAACAAAGAAAATTCTCAAGACCTACAAATAAAAATCAACGTTGAAGGAATACATCTGGAGACAGTTCAGAGCTACAATTACCTTGGACATTCTATAAACAGTGACGCAAAATGTAAAACTGAAATAAATAAAAGAATAGATATGGCGAAAAGTAATTTTAATGCCACGAAAAATATACTAACATCAAAACAAATATAGCAGGGCTGAAACTAAGAATGGCAAAATGTTATTGGTTATTGGTTATTGGTTATGGCAGGCCTCGGTATCACTGTAAACGAATTAAAATCCATAATTGCTCAACCGCCCGTGCCAGTGGAATCATCCGAATTACTAACACATCTCCCAAACAAAGAAAGGTAACTGTAGTCCCCATCGTAGCAGTCTCAGCACACGCCAAAAGACATAAGGTGAAACCGCGCAGAAAGTGACCACAGCCAACTGTTCCCTGTCATACGATATTATCATTCATCGTAAACAAGCGGGATATCGAAACAGGATCAAAACGGATGAGACACACAGCTCACGGTGTGCACAGAGCACTTAACTCAGTAGCTCCTGCAACAAGCCGGACTTGGAATATGAGGAAACTGCAAGAAAGAACACTTTTCAGACATAGCCTTCAATGGTTCCTGACGCCTATCCACCATATACCATGGAAGTTCGCGTCCTCCCGAAAATGATGATCGCCGTAGCACTTGATGATGTTAGGCCATCGTTGATGACTCCAATTCCAAACATATAGACACACAGTGGTGGTAAGTTATCATTTCCAATCCAACAGAAGCCACCTGACCTGTAGTTAGTAAAACCACAGAGAGAATATGATTTTGTGACCTTCACTGTTTCACTCTTGGATGTGAATGTGTAGTTTACACAAGAGAAGAAGTTTTCAACTACATTGATCCCATTTAAGGCAATTCTGTTATAGCAAGGCAAGTCTCCTTTATAGCAGCAGAACTTGATGTTCTCTGCTCCCTTCTTGTAGCTGCTGCCACACGATTATAATGTCTCATTAACTTGAATATCATTCAAGAACAATGTCAGATTAACATTCCATAGATCTGGCTCTGCTGATGAAGTGCTTGGTGCAACAGTTGTATAAATCATACAGGAGGCTCCTGGTTTGTGGCCATTAATATCACAGACGGCATATGATGTTGTTATATTCTGTATTTCTTTCTGGGGTGTAAATATGTGGCACACACATGGAGAGTGGTTTGTGGTCACAGTAATCCCATTAAATGCAATTCTAGGGTAGCATGGCATAGCTGTTTCAGAACAGCACAATCCTATGATATTTTCTGTGACCGCCGTAAAGCTGCTGCTGCTACACAATCCTGACCAATTATAGGTGTGGACATTATTCACTTGCAATGACAAAACTGCTTTGTTTACATCATAGACCTCTGGAAGCGAATCATTTATGGGACTAATAATACAATTTATTCTTCCATCGGGGATATCTTCCTTGAGTCCCCCCCAAAAAAGTCTTTGGTTAAAAAGCACATATGCTTTTGAGTTAAACACAAAATGAGCCCACTTCATAGATTCAAAATGATCCTTGCCAATGCCATCCGTTTGCACAAGTTAGGTCCATAGCTACCAAGGTCACAAATGAAGCCATCGAATTAAAGACATTATCTACAGCGAAGGTTAACGAACTGTGGACAAACATTTATGTTCAAACCCTTGAATACATTTTCAAAAATCTGCCAACTCGCTGCAATAACAGATATCGTGGAATTCAAAGTAAACATTTCTTAGTCCATGGCTCGAATATAAATAAGCTGCCATTTTGGTGCGTCCCATGACGTCAGTCTATGTGCAGAATGTTACATCTTCTCAATATTCCTGTATGGTGCAGTAACAATAACATTAGACAAGAAAACAGAGTTAATATATAGTAAAAAAAACTTTAGATAAGACATTATACCACACATATGTCTGCCATTAGCACATTTTGTTATTTAATGTAATCAAGGTGGACTGCCAACTTCCAAGGAACACTGCGACAATATCAGTTGACGATTGAGATTGCTTGAGTAGCAAGACTCGAGGCAAAGAAATTGTATAAATGCATAAAAATGCGAAGCTACAGTAAAGCTAATTATATGGAGAAATGAAAACAATGTATAGAAAGAGAACTAATAGACTAGTTCGAAATTGTTATTTCTTTTGTGTGTGGTTTTTAATACATATATGTGTGTATGGTGTATGTTTGTTCCTGCTGAAGGCATATTGAGCCGAAACGTTGTTCTTATTTGTGTCGTCCACTTATTACAAAAAGCTTTAACAATAACTTTTTTTTTCCTATATATTTTTTGTTTATTTCCATGAGTAACAAGAACTAGAACCTTTTTTTTTATTAATCTCTCGCGACACAGGAAAAAGCTGGAGCCGCGATAGCTCAGTGGTTTGTGAACTGGACTACAAATGACAAGAGGTAGTGTTCGATCCAAACCGACAGCTTCCGGGTTCACCCAGCCTTTAATGGTAACCGGATTTTTCTCTGGGAAAGTAAAGCGCAAAAAAAAAGTAAAGTACCTCCGTCACGCCAAGTGGCGTAAAGGGAATATGGTGTTAGTGACCATAAATTGTACAGACCTTCGGCACATGATTTTTGGGGTAATATGGTCGGTATTATGCGCACGGGCGCCTTACCACCCAAAAATCATGGTCACTAACACCATATTCCCTATACGCCACTTGGCGTGACGGGGGTACTTTACTTTGCTTTTTTAGGGAAAAAGTATAAGTGAAAGTGACTAGAAAGAATGTAGTCAATAATACATCAACACTGTTTTTCTGTTAAATAAAATGTAATATTACTCAGCAATCTTTCCTTACGTTTAAACACTATCAAAACCTATAGTAATAATAATAATATTTTTTTAGCAAATGTTGCATTTCAATATTATAATATTTATTTTGCATATTATTGTTCTATCTTTGAGTAGCTAGCTAAAACCTAAAAACCTAACTAAAACGACTGTTGGGCCATTTGTCATTTGTTCATACTTCTTAGTTTTTTTTTTTTTTACACATATGTATTATTAATATAAAAGTTATAACGCTATTTAGATAAATGTTATTTAAAGAACGTAAGATTGTTCAACAATATTTATCGTAAAATTGTAATTTCAAAATGTTATGTATCTGCTGGCAAACATTATCATTTGCAATTATTTTTGACCCTACATTTATCTATCTATCTATTGACCTTTTGAGCCGTAGGCGGCCCGTAGGGCATAGACCCAGATACTCTTTCTCTTATCTAAATTTGTATTCTAGTAGTTTTCAATCCTTGTAAAGATCGTTTATCAAATCTCGTTATTTGTCTCTGTTCTATGCAAACAACTACAGTATATCTCATTGAGGAAGTCGATTCCTGCTGCTCTTGCCTCTCTGATCAATGTTCTTTTCAGTGTCTCTCTGTGTCGGCCTCTTTTCCTCTTACCTGTTGTTTCCCACACGAGGGCTTGCTTTGTTATTCAGTTATTATTTCTCCTCATCACATGTCCAACATATGGCCATCGTCATTTCTTGATTACTGAAGATATTAGTGGTTGATTGACGATTTCTCTAATGTCCTCGTTTGTTTTGAATTCGTTCCACGATATACCAAGTATTTTGCTTAGACATTTCCCTACATTTATATAAATATTGAATTCAACATTGCTACTTAGACACGCTAACTGCACTGATAATATTGTGAGTGAAATTAATAGCGTGCTGTTGCTCATGATATAGCTATTCTATCACATTAAAAGTACGATTATATTCCTTGAGCTATAGAACAGTTCACACAGCTAGCTGGCAATTTGTTGCTGGATATGAGTTCCGTGAACTCTTCTTGCTTAACCACAGCACCACAGGCGTAGTGTATAGTCGTTCATTTATGATATTTATGATCTACGTTGATTTGACTGTGCTTTTTTCCTGGTTTAAGACTGAGTTGGCTGCACAAACAGTTAAAACACCCGAGCTGGAAACTATTTCTAGTAAGCCAGAAAGTATAGAAACCTATAGATATCAATATATGGATTTATGACCCATTTCAAATGTGTCCAAGATAATCATGAAGTCCCATAAAATACCAGATCGGTTCTTGTGAATTATGATCGTCAGAGAGAATATAATTGTGGGTTTACGGTAACTATAAAACAGTCAGATGTTCAGGTCGGATGTCATGCATACAGACAAACAAAGTAGAGTGGTTGGACATTTATAACGGGAGAAAATGAGTAACATGTAATAAGTCAGAAAATGGGGAAGAAGACAAATTGAAAACACAAACAGGCAGAAAGATCTATTAGAGATTGGGAATGGTATGTGGATAACACAGAAATTGAACGGAAGTTGCAACAAATATGTGTTTTGTTTTTGTTTGTGGCTATCTGTCAGTCTATCTGCTTATCTATCTCTATGTCTATCTATTCGTCCGTCTGTGTATTTATAGTATGGATGAATGGATATTTAGGATATGTCTTTTTTTTTAGCACCCAATGCTTTTCTTTTCGCGTTATTAATTTATTGACTTGTTGCTATTGAGACTATCACCTTTATTTTTATTTCAAATCACTTTAATGTTAATAATTATCTATAACTCATTTTCACACTTAGCAATTAAGACATTGTTGTCAACATACTCTGGTGTTGTTTATGTTGGTCTAATTACAGTAAAATGTAATTAATAGCTTGTATACAAAGTTATGTGTTATGATTTGTATCATTATCCTCGCTAGTGTAACGCTGTTGAAAGAAGACTGTTTTGTTTAAATACCGATAATACAATATTTATTGTCACCATAAAGACAAAATTGTGTTGTCAGTTTTTTTTTTGTTTTTTTTTTAAACCAAATTCATTCAACCAGCTGTATTTATGGAGCTGTCAGCTATAGTGGTAACAATTCAGTGGAGCAACACAAAACAAGGAGCACATGTAGGATTTCGTTAAAAAAAATATATTTTGTATGAGTCTTACAAAATTTGCAAATTAGATATATTTTTTTAAAGCTTTTCTGTAACTTTCAGCAACAAGTAGCGACACAAATGCATCGTTGATGATTTTGCTTGTGTTTTTGCAACATTAAAGGGTTTATTTTCTGCTTTAGAAATTCCAGCCAAACTCCTATTTTGTCATTTGATCTATATTGATATAATGTAGGTATTTTTTACTCTTAATGTCGTCTTTTTAATTGGTTTCTTTTTAACTATTCCTTCCAATAGAATTATATCTTACCCATTTCAATGTATATTCTTTTTTTTTAAACCTGTTCAAATTATTATTTTTGAGTTGTTTTCCCTTTTTACAACGTTTAAGGTTTTCATTTTTTTAAAGTTATAACTGCATAGTTTTGCCATGCATTTTATTTTAAGGATGCTCAAGTCATTTCTATAGTCCTGTTTTCAACCTTTAAACGTCGTTTCTGTAGTTCTACTCCCAAATGTAAATGCGCTTAAACTATTTTAACAGGTTCGATTGTTCAATTATAATATTTGTTTTCCACATTTTTGCTTTTTTAAATGTAAAGACGGCATTTCGTATTAGTGACCATCACAAGAACGAAATCAGTTACATTTAAACCAATAAACTTATTACAAATTTGATTATTCAACTAATAATAATTCTTAAAAAATTGAGAATTCTTCACGCACTAAAAAGGAAAACTTACTATTAAGCAAAACCTTATTTTAATGTTTATTATGTGGCATTGTCATTTGTTGATCCCCACACATCCGGTTCACGGCCAGTTTATTTTACATAATCACACATAATCACACCTTGAACAAGCCTCGTAGCTGTCTGCTACAATCAGCCATAATATATTTCTGCTACCGCTTTTTCTTATCATTCCGGCTTCTTGCCAATAAATTAAAATCCTGGAAAATGTAAATAATTTATCATGGGTATTCATTTCACAGGAATTTAAAATAGGGCACACAAAAAAAAAATACGGTCGTGGATCTATAGATGTGAATTTGATAATGAAGCCGGAAATGATGGAGTTGATGAATAAGATCAACATGCTTTATTGCTGCTGTAAATGAAAAAATACGGTTAGCAGGTAGAGTTCTGCCCTACCAAAGGAGAAGTAAGACGTCTCCTTTCCTCCGCTAGTCTTCAGGACACCCCTGGGCAAGGTGGAGCTCCCGTTTAGCCCCCCTATCAGGGTTATGTGAAGCCATTGGAGCAGGTGGTGGATGGTGTTGTGGGAGCAGCCGACAAGTAGCGCCGGTTATGGTCCCCACATCGCGATGGCAGGTAGAGGATCTCATGTATAGAGACAATGGCTGCGATCTCCGACTAGTACAGTCACTGCCAAGAAGGAAAGGAATGGCAAACTACCTTCTTAAATTGCCTGTAATAATCATGACAAATCAGATGGGATTTCTCAGAAGAATGTTGAAAGTTCCCTGGACAGCTAAAAAGACCAATGAGAAAGTTCTCAAAGAGGCCAACACAAAAAGGGAGCTCTTAAAAAGCATCAGAAGGAAGCAATCAACATTTTTCGGGCACATCATGAGAAGAGGAAAGTTGGAATACTTGGTTACAACTGGCAAAATAAAAGGAAAGAGAGATCGCGGGCGACAAAGATAGAAAATACTAGATAGCTTGGTTTCATGGCATGGAAAACAATCAACAACAGAACTGATACGATGCACTGTAGATAGAAGATTGTGGAGGGCCATGATCACATACGCCGACCGGTATGACACATGATGATGATGATGATGAAATGAAAAAAAAAAGAAGTGTTAAACAGAATTCAAGCAATGGATATCAATTTTTGTGGGCATATAGAAAAAATATATAAACAAAATTAAAGTAATCAAAGTAAACTGAAAGTTATTGCTTATCTCCTTCTACCTTTCAGCTCCCTCTGGAGCATAGGTCTTCACCAAGTACTTTCCAAGCCGTTCTGTCTCTCTGCCATTCTTTTAATACTGGAGGATTTCTTGGTAGACAAAAGGTGAGTCGGCAACCAGGACTCCTTACAGCTTTCTCCGGATTGCGTCATACATCTCTTGGACAGAGAGCCTATATCTTTCCTGGATGGCGGATTTACTTTAATTCTTTTCTTTGATTTGTCTATGTTTGTGAAGTTTTTTAGGCTTAATTATTTTTACAGTACGGATATAACCAGTCCCATGCCCAACCCTCCTTAGTTGCCTCTTACGTACATGCATGGTAGGAACAGCGCCAGTATTCTTTACTCCGCTTTCGGGCCCCGGCAGCGCACGGGCGAGTTCAATGGTTATTAAACTAATATAGACAAGTAATCGTATTTGAAACTGGTCGACAGCTTCCAGGTTCACCAAGCCTTAAATGGGTACCGAAAGTTTATTCTGGGAACGAAAAACGACACTAGCCACATTACCTCCAAAACAATGTGCCGAAGGCCTATAAAAATACGGGTATATAGGCCAATGGGTCAACAGCTCTTTTCTCCTTTTTATTCTTTCATTACAATTTTGCTCCAGTACTTTGCTTTTTTAAATACTATTTCGAATGTCTGAAGAAGTTCCTTGTTGCAGTTTCCTCATATTCCAAGTTCAGCTTGCCGCCGGAGCTACTGAGATTAGTGCTCTGTGCACACCGTGAGCTGTCTGTTTCATCAGATGGTGTTTCTATATTTAGATTGCTTGTGATGAATTATAATATCGATTGACGAAGGACAGTTCAATTGCGTTCACTTTTGGTGCCTCTTGGGCGTATGTCTTTTGGCGTGTGCTGTGTATGCTACGCTGGGAACTGCAGTTGCCTTTATTTAATTTTTTTTTTTTAAATATTCGAAGGGGTGTTAATTCGGATGCTTCCACTGGAACGGGCGGTTGAGCAATTATGGACTTTAATTTATTTGCTGTGATACCGGGGCCTTCGTATAAGGTGTTTTCGTCAAATCATGAGAATAGTTCAAGTTTCGGTCACAGTATGATGAGGGGTGACCAACTCAAGTGATCAAAAGAGTGCAAATTGTCACTTTGCGACAGTTTGATTGGTTGCTTATTTTCAGGCGAAGTGTTGTGGCTGAATATTTAAACTTCAACACAATAGTTTTAAGTTAAGTTAGAGAATTAGACACAGAGAGAGAAGTCAGCATGTTGACTAAGTAAGCTTAGACCGGCTTCGGCCGAACTGCCGAAGGCAGTTAGTTAGAATATGAATCATAAAGTTTATAGTAGTCAATTATTGAGCTATAGAACATTACAACAAGTGAGTTAATGAACATATGAGAATTAGTTAGGAAACTGTGAAGTGTTGAGAGTTCAAGTTGTATTTAACATTTCTCATGAACGTAAGTTGAATAATGTTGTATGTAAGATATGCACTTTTGTACAAATCATATCCACCGACTATTTGTCCCAGAGATGTCCAGAATTAATGAAGATTAATTTAAGAAAAGTGCATCAACCAATAGTCGAATCATTGTGCCAAGAAATATCAATAAACTTGATTATGATTTATGTATTCAGAAAAAGAGTCTATCATGATTAACGTGTGATCAATGTAATGTGATGTGTGCTGTCAAAGAGAATACAAAGATAATATAAAGAATTAACATCACAACTCTATAACACTTGTATTGAGCGGTTATCATACGTCGTGTCTATTTTAAAGTGCTGTTGTGATCAAATATTGTTCATTTTTTTTTTTGTAATTTTGCTGACTCTCTCATCTGGTGTAATGTTCCCCATTTATGTGAATATGTTCCCTGGTGCATTGTCTTGGTTCTATATTTTGATTGGCCTAAGGCCTAAAGTTTATTACTTCATGGCCGTTACTACTGTCTTCAGTATAGCTAAAGTTACACTTGGTAAAGAGGCTAGTGAACTATTCTACCAAGGACGAGAAATCTGGCACAATTCGGGTCGACGGTTTCCAGATTTACCGAACCTTTGATGAGTAGCAGACTTTCTGTGAGACAAGGACAGCCATGAGATAACGCTATTCTGTGCCGAAGAAGAAATAAGTATGATCACTAACACCATATTTCCTATACGGTACAGGCCGTGACGATCCTTCTTTAGACTTTACCATATTGAGTTGATGCGCAGACACTCATTGGGGAATTTCGCAATAAGATTTATTCGGCAAGCTGTCCATTTTATTTTCATGTTACATGAGTACGATAATGTAATAACGTATAATTGTATACGATAGCATGATCTGATCAAAACTCATACATTAAATAAATATTATCGACAATATTAATTACTTCAACTCTACCAAGAAATGTGATCGCTTCCACAGTAATAGCGTAAATTGACTTCTCGGAATGGTCGATACAATAAGAAACAAGCTCAACACGGGATGAAGTCATAGAAACATACACGCCACGTTGAGCTGTCAGAAAATGGCGCATTGATTATAATTATGCAAAACATGAGAAGATTGGATTATAAAACATAGTCCAAAAATTTTAGTTAAACAGAAAACAAAAGCATAATGTGGAGTTTCACTTCAATAAAACTAAGAGTGTTTCACAGTGTACAAGACATTTAAGAAAAAAAGAACATAATTCGTCACAGAGTACACATTCAACCAATAAGGTTGAGCTATTCTTATATATTCTAATAATAACCGTGTATTTTAAGAAATTGGAGGTAGTTAATAAGGCGTAAAACATATCACATCCATTGTGCAGCTGGATACATTGAACACCGTCCGCACGTTTCTATGCACTGTGCGCCATGTTGATTCCGGCCGCGTACGTTTCGCCCCATAGTGCGTCACTCTCAATTAGATTAGTGTGAACTTTTATCAAAGCATATCCTTTTTTTACATGTATTGTATCCTCTTGATTACGGCGAATACCTTATTTAATTATTTAAACATCCATATGTAATAGATAAATATAAATATATAGATTTATTAATAAAACCATGAGAAAATGTCTCTGAAATCCATTCCGTTGCATTGATAAAAAGCTTCTGTATTGAAAGAGTTAAAAAAATAAGGGGTGATTTTTAAACGCTTTTCTTTGAGAAACGAAGACATGCTCAAATCCTTTAAGAATTCCTTATATTTATCACTGAAATTAAAGGTTAGCTAACAATAAAAGTAGGTAAGTAAAAAAAAAAATCAGAATAGAGGATTAGCTCGTCCATAGACAAATACACTACTATATGATTGTTGCATAAACTGGATTAATGTTCACACACACACACAGATAAAGGGAAACAAGACCTAGATGCGACACTACAACAAAAATTACGTTGGACGAAACTGCGCAAGAACATGTAGAGAAAATAGAGGTTAAAAATATATTCGACAGCAGACAATGCTGTCCTTGAAATAAGACAATACGAAGAACAAATAAACAAGCTGGCTGCACTTGATTTATTGCTTTTAATTCATTAACTTAACTCATGTGGGCTAATTTACTCTGACCAGCTTAAAGCTAAACTTCCATTTATTTCTTGTGTGAGACCATTCTATGCCAAGCTAGGTCCCTTAGGAAGCTGTTTCAATAAATCATTTGTAGTGACCAGAAAAGAGAAGATTTTAAATAGACCATAAAATAATAAACAAAGCACTAACTTTGAACTGTATACAAAGATGGCAAATAAATGGTTTCCCACCTGGATAGAAAAAAGTCGTGTGTGATTCTATCTTTAAGGGCATATGCAGCAAGAGGTGAAATATCGTGGTAGTCCAGTTCGACCCAGTTGTAAGGCGTGCCAACATCAAGGAAACAACAATAGCATCACGTAAAAATGGTGAGTCTTATAGCACACAGTGCTTCTTAATCTTTTTCTATCGTGACTCCCCTTCCTACATTGTTTTCTTCCCGTGACACCCCCAGCCTGTCATAAATAAAATAACTATTTAAACGTTTTCTTTGCAAATAGATTTGAAGACATCAACGATATGTTTGCTACTTGCTTTGCTATATAAATATATATATACAAAACATAACATTTATTTGAACATTCTAACAGTGCAATCAATATTCAAGCAGTGAGCGGATATTGATCTCTTTTCTAAGAATGAATCATATCACTTCCTGAGAACAGTTGCCCAAGCATATTTATGAGATATTGCTGCCGCTTTCAAGACCACCACAATAATATCAATGTTCCAAACATGAAACAAGTGACACAAATTATTTCGCGCATACTTAGCAGATTTCAAATAGAGCATTCAAACTAAGGCTAGCGCAGCAACAGCTCTAACATGAGAGTCGGTCTCGTTCATAGAAAGTTTGAATCGAAGCATTGATTGACGTATCATTATATATGCAGCGCTTAGATCTTCGATAGAATCAGCTTCCAATATAAAATAGGTTTCCCACTCTCCAAAGTCTAGCTTAATGAAATCATGGTGATCATCAGAACTAGCTCTTCAACATAACCTGCATGCAGCTTTCACACGAACATTATTTGCTGCTTCTTGTCCTTTCAAGTTGTGGAGATGATTTCTTTCAGCTCTTGAATCAACTAGCTTCAAACTTTTATTAGGTTCTTTCACTTCGGTTGACTTTCATTTAAATGAGCTGGAAGAGGTGTTACTCTTGATTAATATCTGGCTTCAATAAAATGTTTTGGCTTGTTTGATTCAACAAGAGCACTATAACTAATCATTTCAGCGATAACATCGTTTCGCCTTCATATTACTCCTGCCTTCACTGAAGTGTTCAACTTTCCCAACTTGGATAACTGTTTACATCCAGTGGCCTCTTGTTCAGATTATCGATGTGACTTTCCCACGTTAATCATTTCTTGCTTTTGATTTATTTTAGAGTTGTCATTTTACTTACAATTAATATTTATATATAATCCATTGTAATGTCATTAGAAGAAGAGGTATGGTTATACAGAGTGAACTGGGCTTGCAGTTTTTGTATCAGAAGAAAAATTATAAAATATCCAATCTGCACACTTCGTGGCGATTGCAATGAGGCTACCAAATATTCTTCAGCTCAAAGAAATCTACAAAAGATTCCAGATTTTTAGAGAAAAAAAGTAAATACCGTAAATGTAGTACGATCAAATCGTGGTATTATTATTATTACTACTAATGCTGTTACTACTCAGTTTCTATAAAACATAAGTGATGGATGTATGCAGGGCTGTTTTTCCAACATAGTTCCAGCAATTTTAATATGCCATCCATTTAAAGTGAGAAGATCGCAATATACGAGAACCAGGTCTCTGTAGCTCCGGAATACTTATATTTGTAGAATGAATTTTGTATTTATTAAATTATATTACTTTAATATATTTACATTACGTTTATCACATGGCAAATACAAACCGTCGGTAAATAAGATGACACTAAAAATGTATATGAACGGGTTCCAAACAGCTCCGGTTGAAAAGAAGCCTTGTTTTTGTTGTTTTTTAATTGCCGTAATTTTTTTTTTCAAAAATGGGATAGAGCCATGAATCAAGCAAATGTAGCTGACAAAATGGCGTCGAATAGCTTGCCTCAGATCTTCAATTTATGAAGAGCCTCAATATCACAGACCTGAAAAATAACAGGCGCAAGATAAAACAAAATAAAAGTGCGTCTGCATTTTCGTCAGCATAAAAAAGTGCATATAAACTTCAGCAGCGTTGCTTAGCTAAATAAAGAGTTGAATGCAGATAATTTACAACGGAAAGCTATATTTCCATTCTCTTTGCAAACAACAATTATTGATTCTTTTATTTAGGAATTATAACCTAAAGTGTAAATGCATTTAGACTTGCTAAATGGAAGATAAGCATTTCCATAGTCATGTATACATTTTATTTTGGCTTCTGTCAACCTTCTATATTTTATTGCTCCCCTCAATGCAAGGATAATTGAAAGTATGAAAGGTCAGTCGACTAATTATACTCGTTACATAATTATAGAAGGAATATCAAACCTCAACATGGCGTTTCTGTATTGCGTTAGAATGGCAAATGCCGTCCATAGAGAGATGTTTATTGTAATAACAGTTTCCTTTTGGAGACTCTCCAACAAATCATGACGACAAAATGTCATGTTATCCAACACTGCCACTGTTAGCAGCCCCAGCATATTATTTTGGACGATCTATTGCAATACACAAGGCCACTAATGATCTATACATCATTTATACTGATCTGTACTGACCATAACTGAATCATCAAACGTTGCCAAAATGCTGTGTAGTACTGGCGACATTAACGAATTAGCCAAGGTTACACAACACACTCACTGTTGGAGAACACAAACCATAGCTTCTCAAAGTGGATTTAACGATCCATGTGGGGATGATGAATGCATGGAAGTGAGGGGGTAGGAGAGTGCACTCGTTTAGTGAGAATGATATGAACTTTCGGGGGCTTGAAATTATGTTTGGACGGATAAAAATTGTATATGTAAGTAGTAAGACATAGTGTTGGTTTATTTGTTTCAAATGGTGAACATAACGTTAGTGCCTTCAAAATGATAGACGTATAATTAGTGTCTAGTGGTAGACATATCGCTGATATCTTCAAGTAGCAGACATGTTGTTGGTGTCTTCAAGTAGTAAACATATAATTAATGTATTCATTTATGTTGTAGACACACCGTTAATGTATTCAAGTGGTAGGCATATCGTTAGTGTCTTCAAGTGGTAGGCATATCGTTAATGCCTTCATGTAGAAGATTAGATATATGGTTAATTTCTTCAAGCAACAGCCATATCGTTGATGTCTTAAAGTACTAGACATATCGTTAGTGTCTACAAGTGGCAGATATATGGTTCGTGTCCTCAAGTAGCATACGTGTCGTTGGTGTCCTCAAGTATAAGACATGTCTGATGTTTTCAAGCAGTAGACATGTCTTTGGTGTGTTCAAGTAATGGACATATTGTTGGTGTCTTCAAGTACCAGACATATCTTTGATGTCTTCAGGTAGTAGTCATGTCTTTGGTGTCTTCAAGTAGTAGCCATGTCTTTTTCTTGTCTTCAAGTAGTAGCCATGCATTTAGTGTCTTAAAGTATAAGACATGTTTTTAGTGTCTTAAAGTATAAGACTTGTTTTTGGTGTCTTCAAGTATAAGACATGTCTTTTGTGTCTTCAAGTAGTAGCCATGTCTTTGGTGTCTTTAAGTAGTAGCCATGTCTGTGATGTTTTATGTAGTAGACATGTCTGTGATGTTTCAAGTAGTAGCCATGTGTGTGATGTTTCAATTAGTAGCCATATCTGTGATGTTTCAAGTAGTAGCCATATCTGTGATGTTTCAAGTAGTAGCCATGTCTGTGATGTTTCAAGTAGTAGCCGTGTCAGTGATGTTTCAAGTAGTAGCCGTGTCTGTGATGTTTCAAGTAGTAGACATGTCGTCAGCGTCTTCATGTAGCAGAGGTATTATTGTTGTCTTCAAGTGGTAGATATGTTGTTAGTTTTTTTCAAGTAGTTGACATGTCTTTAGTGTCTTCAAGTAGTATAGATATTTCTGGTTTCTTCAAGTAGCAGACATGTCTTTAGTGTCTTCAAGTAGTATAGACATTTGTGGTTTCTTCAAGTAGCAGACATGTCATTGGTGTATTCAAGTAACCGACATCTCTTTGGTGTCTTTAAAAATTAAACATGTCGTTGGTGTCTTCAAGTAGCAGACATGTCATTGGTTTCTTCAAGTGGTAAACATATCGTTAGTGTCATCAAGTGATAGATATATCGTTAGTGTCTTCAAGTGATTAGCATATTGTTAGTGTCTTCAAGTTGAAGACTTATCGATCGTGTCTTCCATTGCTAGACATATTGTTATTCAAATGATTAGACATATTGTAGGTTCTTTCAAATTATAACACATAATTAATTTCTTGAAGTGGTAACATTGCTGATACTTTCAGCGGTAAACAATATTTAAGTTTCTTCAAGTAGTTAGAAATATTGTTGGTCTCCCTAAGTGGTTAGAAATATTGTTAGTTTCTCTAAGTGGTTAGACATATTGTTAGTTTCCCTAAGTGGTTAGAAATATTGTTAGCTTCTCCAGGTGGTTATACATAGTGTTATTTTCTCTAAGTGGTTAGAAATATTGTTAGTTTATCCAGGTAGTTACATATATTGTTAGTTTCTCCAGATGGTAATACATATTGTAAATGTATGCAGGTGGTTAGACATATTGTTAGTTCATTCAAGTGATTAGATATATTGTTAGTTCATTCAAGTGATTAGATATATTGTTAGTTCATTCAAGTGATTAGATATACTGTTAGTTAATTCAAGTGATTAGATATATTGTTAGTTCATTCAAGTGATTAGATATATTGTTAGTTCATTCAAGTGATTAGATATATTGTTAGTTCATTCAAGTGATTAGATATATTGTTAGTTCATTCAAGTGATTAGATATATTGTTAGATTTTCCATCTAGTTAGACATGTTTCCCCAAGTGGTTATAAATATTATTAGTTCCTCCATGTGTTCTGGCATAGTGTTAATTCCTCCACGTGGTTTGACATATTCTTAGTTCCACTAAGTGATTATGCATATTTTTAATTCCTCCAAATGTTTGGACATGTCTTTAGTTCCCCCCAATGGCTAAACATATTGTTAGTTCCTCCAAGTGGTTAGACATAATAAGAAAATGGTCTGCTGAGTTGTTCTAATGTTCATAATTTATATTTCACTATCTCATTCCATATATGTTCGTGTACCTATTGTATGGTAACATTTTGCCTTGTTATGCACACATAATTTTGCTAGATGAACATCACAGGAGTGAAGATTTATGCACGTTTTCTTATAAACCATTGTTCAGCCTATCGTGAAAGGGGGAATAATAGATAGCGAAGTCATTAATTCTACAGACCAGTGAACAATCTTAGAAGGTTGCGATAGTCTTAATGCTACGGGCTGGTTTCCAGCACAAACTATTGTACCTAAAACGGTATGTGGTTGACCGTAATGGGTATCCTGAATTCTCGGCCATTTCTGTGAAGGTTGGAAATATTCCTATTACCATCATCATCCTCATCATCATTCATCATCATCATTCATCATCATCATGTGCCATACCGGTTGGCGTAGGCGATAATGTCCTTCCACAATCTTTTATCTACAGTGCATCGTATCAGTTCTGTTGTGGACTGTATGCCATGACACCAAACTATCTAGTATTTTCTCTCTTTGTCGTCCGCGATCTCTCTTTCCTTCTATTTTGCCTATTACAGAGGTACTGTAATACTAGGTATCCTTTGTCAGTAAATGTCACATTGTCTGGGTTTACCTAACTGTTTTGATGCAGGTTATTTCCGGTTGGAGCCGACTAGGAGGCCGATGGGAGTTCAGTTCATTGGCCACTGATCCTGCTATTGCGACCGTGGTAGCAGACCCGAGCGTCCCTTTATGAGAGGATGGAATTACAGCTGAATTGGTATTCATGTTATTTTGTGTGGAATCATTTTCACTGATAGGATCTATCCATAATGTGCTGATAACCCTTGAGGATCTATCCATAATGTACTGAGAACCCTTGTCTTGGTTCACTGAAAGATGTTAGCTCGGTACACGAACTCATTAGTACCAGCGAGTGCTCCCTCCCCACATCCCCCAACCCTCATCATTTGCAAAAGTATTTCTGAATTATTGAGTTATTGAGTTACTTACGGGTCCTCATCATTGTATTCCGAAAATGTCCATATGTGCTCAGATCCCCTCCTCAGTATTTCTGAAGGTTTGTTAAAGATTGCAACAATTTCACTGATTCATATTTGTGTATGGTCTGTAGTAGGCCGCAATGAATCACTGTGAGTACTCTACAGGGAAGCTCAGTTGTTAGTGAACTGGACTGCAAAGGACAAGAGGTCGGGATCAATCCTGATCGACGGCTTCCAGGTACACCCAGCCTTAATGGGTACCGGATTTGTTCTGGGAAAGTAAAGCGGCACGGGCGTAATACCGACCACATTACCCCAAAAATCATGTGCTGAAGGTCTGTAAAATGTATGGTCACTAACACCATATTCCCTGTACGCCACTTGGCGTGAGGGGGCTCTTTACTATTTGTTATGGTCTGCAGTATATATATCTTGCTGCTTTATAAATGTAACTGCCAAGGGAAGGCATTTTATGTACTTAACTTTAACACGAAGTGCACGTTTCATTGTTTTCTCCAGTACTGACATGCACTGGGAATCAACTGCAATTAATTTCAACTGTAGTAACAAATGAAAACGCGACAGTTGCACGAGGGGACTTAACCGAGTACGCTTGAGCTTCATGCAAGCACTTCTATAACATACGCCAGAGATTATGAAAAATAACGGCACGTTGAAAATGAGTTATTGAACGAGTAGAAAAATGAAGGAAACTATATAACAACTTATAATTGTTGTAGTTCTTTTACTAATTTGTTCAGTATATAGCATAAAGTTGACTTCATGAAACAACCGTCATATGGCGGCCTTAGTGGATTCCCTTAGCCAATCTGGTAATCATTTTTGTGGAGGCCGATTTTTTTACTTAGCTTCATGTACATACATTTCACTATTGTTCTGAAATCTGAAGACTGCCTGGCATATATAAAAAAAAACGCCTTATAGTTCGCTTGTAATACATAGAGGTGATTGTATAATCCAGTTACGAGTTATAAGACAGTGTTCCCTTGTTCACTCGTCCTATAATGATTATTTGCTCCCTCTTTTATTCATTTCTATTTATCTATTTATCACTAGAGTTTTAACGCCTGTCACATTTTGCGATGGATTTTTTTTTTTTTTTTTTTTTTTTTTTTGTGCGTGCGTGGGTCAGCCAGTTTGTTTTTCATTTCTCTCTATGCCACATTGAGCATTCATCCATTACAGAGTATATTGTTGGTGATAAATAACTGGTATAGTTCCACGCTCAACTTTATAACTAGTTAGCGCTTTGGTTCATTGCCAATAATTTAGAGAAATAACTGGTATAGTTCCACACTCACCTTTATAACTAGTTAGCGCTTTGGTCATTGCCTATAATTTAGAGAAATAACTGGTACAGTTCCACACTCACTTTTATAACTAGTTAGCCCTTTGGTTCATTGCCTATAATTTAGAGAAATAACTGGTATAGTTCCACGCTCACCTTTATAACTAGTTAGCCCTTTGGTTCATAGCCAATAATTTCGAGAAATAACTGGTATAGTTCCACGCTCTCATTTATAACTAGTTAGCCCTTTGGTTCATTGCCAATAAGTTAGAGAAATAACTGGTATAGTTCCACGCTCACCTTTATAACTAGTTAGCCCTTTGGTTCATAGCCAATAAGTTACAGAAATAACTGGTATAGTTCCACGCTTACCTTTATAACTAGTTAGCCCTTTGGTTCATTGCCAATAATTTAGAGAAATAACTGGTACAGTTCCACGCTCACCTTTATAACTAGTTAGTCCTTTGG
Organism: Megaustenia siamemsis; assembly: GCA_032433765.1. Classification (NCBI taxonomy): domain Eukaryota; kingdom Metazoa; phylum Mollusca; class Gastropoda; order Stylommatophora; family Ariophantidae; genus Megaustenia; species Megaustenia siamemsis. The sequence goes on from JAVIAB010000092.1 coordinate 104,806,798, forward strand.
TTCATTGGCAATAATTTAGAAAAATAACTGGTATAGTTCCACGCTCACTTTTATAACTAGTTAGCCCTTTGGTTCATTGCCAATAAGTTAGAGCAGTGTTTCTAAACTTTGTTTTCTTCCAGTGGGCACCTCCCCGCACCCCTCAACGTAAAGTCATGAAAAAGATAACCATTTAAAAGTCTATGGTCGCATGTCCTTCGCAGAGCGTTGCATTCACTAAAACCGAACTAAAAATACCTGTCTCTAGCCAGATCTCCCACATCTTTTGTTGTCATGATCAAGGTCTCGTGGATGTCTCGAAACACCTTTCTCCAGGTCTGCCCCTAATGCCTCGTCCAGGAACCATGCATTCCAACAATGTTCTTTCCAGCCAGCAGTGTCCTTTGATGTGGCTATAGTATTTTAATTTCCTCTGTAGAATGGCGTTTATAATTCAGTTCTTTTTAATGTTGAAATATTTTTATGTGTTTTCATTGCTTTTTTTTTCATTTTCCAAGGTATTTTCAGGATTTTGTTTTGTATCAATCTATTTTCTTCCTTTCTGTTTGCAAGAGTGTCCATCATTCAAAACCGTATGTTGCTATCGGAAATATATAAATCCGTATTAATTTTAGTTTTACTGCATTTCTGGTATTGTGCAACATGTTCTTCATAGCGTTAACATTTTTTGTGTATTGCTATTGCTAATCTTATTGTATCTCTTTCTGTCAGTCTCCATTGTTAGTTACTACAGATCCCAGATGTCCATTTTAAAAAAAGTAAAGAGCCCCCGTCACGCCAAGTAGCGTATATGGAATATGGTGTTAGTGACTATAAATTTTACAGACCTTCAGCACATGATTTTTGAGGTAATGTGGCCAGTATTACGCCCGTGCCGCTTTACTTTCCCAGAAAAAAAACCGGTACCCATTTAAGGCTTGGTGGACCCGGAAGCCGTCGATTGGAATCGAACCCTACCCCTTGTCCTTTGTAGTCCAGTTCACTAACCACTGAGCTATTGCAGCTCCCCAGATATTCATAATTTGTAACAATTTCAAGTTCTTCACTGCTGATGATGTTTTGGGTCGGCTGTTTGTTTTCTCAGTGGACATTATCATAGTTTTCTGTAGATAGATGTTTAGATAGAGGTCTTGCTCTTCACTATGTTTTTTTAACACACTCAGTTGACTCTTTTAAATCCTTCTGCACTGTTTGAGAAGAGCGCTGTGTCATCGGCGTATCTGAGATTTGGAATTATATTGCCATCTATTGTGAAAGGGTCGAACCTCACAAATATGTCATTGTTTTTAACATTTCTCACGAAGTTCTCAGCATAGATGTTTAATTGGTGTGGAGGGAGAATAAATACCTGCCACACCCATTTCTGTATTTCAGTCCTAATTGATGTTTCGTCCGCTATTCTTATATATATACATACATACACACACACGCACGCACGCACGCACGCACGCACGCACGCACACACACACACACATATATATATATATATATATATATATATATATATATATATATATTACAATATAGAGTTACATACAAATGTAACCTTACTAATATTTTCCCATCAATATGATCTTGGTCTTGGACAGAAATAAGTTTTTTTTTTTTATTTCTGGTTCGATTGCTGTGAGGGATAATAGATCACCTTCGATCTTCTAGCACAGGCTAGGATGTCCTCGAGAGCGATATGACTCTCATTGCACTACCTTCCCAATTCTTCTAAAATTGTTTCACCTTTAATATATATTTTAAGATTTCTAGCAAACAGAATTTCTTCTTTAAAATTGTCATTGCTCAGATACGTAACACAGGCTATGAACATTTGTAAAAAAAAGTAAAGTACCCCCGTCACGCCAAGTGGCGTATAGGGAAATATGGTGTTAGTGACCCTATATTTTACAGACCTTCAGCACATGATTTTTGGGGTAATGTGGTCGGTATTACGCCCGTGCTGCTTTACTTTCGCAGAAAAAAAATCCAGTACCCATTTAAGGCTGTTGAACATTTGTGCTATCGGATAAACTTGATCCATCACATTGCATAGCAAGCTGTTTAACTCTTGCTTGGCATATTGTTTAATTTTCAATATCCTTTGTCATTTCATTAATCCGCCTCGACAGAATTCTCAAAGTGATCGATTCAATTTATTTCCCACAAGATTTGTTTCATGTCGCCTATATTAACAATAGACACAGCTGACAAAATCTATGATTCCCTTATTGTGTGTGGTTTCCTTCCGTGAATGTCAGTTTGGATTTTTTCGAAGAAATTATTAAACCTTCATTTAAATGTCTGAAGAAACATTTGTCACTGTAGGTCTAGCTTCAAAATTTTATCACAACGCACGAACATATTCTCATTTTAAAACGTGTGATTCATAATTTATTTTGTTATTATGAGACGTTTCAAAATGCTTTTACAACTAACTTGGTCGATTACTTTGATTTGGAAGTGTCATGTTGAGATAGGCTATTTGGAAAAAAATTCTAATGAAATGAAATCATATTGTATATATGTTGAATATCTACTATCCAAGCCCTACAAAATACTTACTATTTCATTCTCCAAGATTACTCTCCCACATTTGTGTAACGGCTATGCCCGTTGATATGCCCGTAAAGTTCGCGTGTTATCCTTGTAATTGTAACTTGAGATTAAGGTCATTAAAATGTTGAGCCATGTCAACCAAATACATTTGCTGGAAGACTCACTGAGGGTTCGATAACTCATGACCGTAGTACCCTTCAACTCAAAGAAAAACATCGACTTCAGCACTTAAGTTATACAATCTTTCCCGCATTTCCCTTCGTTTTAATCAGCGTACTTCACAATAATAAAGCAAGTTACCGTACTCTGCATCGGCGTCATGAAGACATTGATGGTTGAAGCCTCTTGCTTTTATAAAATTGGCACACAATATCACAACTGGCAGAATGTCTGCACCTTTAAACACTTTGGTGAGCCAGATTTTCTTTTTTTTAATAATGCAATGTAAGAAAGAATCAGTAAATATAACATAATTCGACATCTAATAAGTGGTATTTTACTTTGCCAACCAGGCCTAACTTTTTACCAGTCATAGCTTGTGTTTCGTCTGTGGTCACTCCACAAAGCCTGTCTCAATTTAATAAAAAATCTCTGAGTGCGAGTTCTAGTGCTTTGAAAATGCCTGTTGTGGTGCATTTGAGTGGTTGTAACGCTAATATGTCTTCCGTAAGTCTTCCGTAACGTTAACACAATGGTGAATCCCCTCATCAACAACTAATTGCACTGTGTATGAAGCATCATCCGACTCATCAAAGGCGTCCGGGGATGTTACGAAGTCTAACGCTCGCTTGTTTAACATCTGTCCCTATATCATCTATTCCTCTCCTGACAGTCCGGCGTGATAAACGTACTTGGAGTTTTTAGAATTCATTACAGCAGGGGAGGGGGTTGGGGGGGGGGGAGGTAGGTCGACGCTTTTGAGTCACGACCCAGGCAATCCGACCTCGCCATCTCCACCTCCCACTTCATAGAGTGTCACGAAGTTAAAGGGCCGAAACACTAGGTCGACTGAGGGTCCACTTCTGGTGATCAGATAGTCTCCTGCTACGAAGCTCTGTATAAAGAGTTTCCTATTACTGACAATAAGGTAGATGAGTGTAGTTCGGTAAAAAAAAATGCACTAATGAGAATTGTGTAGTATTCACTGTAGGAGAATGTAATGATGAAGATACATGAGAAGAAAGGTAAAAATGAAAATAAATAACCCCAATTACATTTCTCATTAAGCATCCTTTAAATGCATACAAACTATTTGTTAGTGAGTGTAACATTTATTTATGATAAATGCCATCATTTTCACACACACACACAAAACATGTTATGTAAGGAGTTTCTGATGCACAACAAATTCTATGGAAGGCTTGATACCCGTGTTTCGATTTAAAGTATATAAAGTCCATTCCTAGCGTGACAACATTTTCTTTGATTACAATTCAGAATGGGAGCCGCGATAGCTCAGTGGTTAGTGAACTGGACTACCACGGACAATGGGTAGGGTTCGATCCCAACCGACGGCTTCCGGGTTCACCCAGCCTTAAATGGGTACCAGATTTTTTTCTGGGAAAGTAAAGAAGCACGGGCGTAATACTGATCACATTACCCCAAAAATCATGTGCTGAAGGTGTGTAAAATATAGGGTCACTAACATCATATTTTCCTACACGCCACTTGGCGTGACGGGGGTGCTTTACTTTTTTTACAATTCAGAATACACGTTTATCACAACTAGCCCATGTCCAGCAAATAGTTGTGTAGGGACAGAAGTAGGAATGCACCCGGATGTATAGAAATATCTTACACATATCCGTCTGTTGAGGTAAAAGACGCAAACAAAGCGTCATGCTGTAAGATGGTATCTGCGTCAATTTAATTTTACCCTAAGGAAAGATGATTACAGCGATTTGTATTTGGGCGAATGATAAAGAAAAATAAAGTAGCATCCAATCTACGGTTATAAACACAAAACACAATTGATCTCATCTGAAATCATAAAATCTAATGGACAAGTTACATCATTTTGAAAGGACAATAAAAGCAAAGACGAACAGGAAAAGAAGAGAAGATTTTCTTTTAATAAAAAAGAGTCATATATCCCTTTTATGAAAAGGTAAGGGAGGGGGCAGCTATGAAAGGCTGTTGAAAATAGGCCGCTTGTTCAGAAGAGACGTCTTGTGGTGTTCAGGTTAGAGATTTTACGTCACCGCGATCAAGTAAAGAATTTTTTTGGTGATACTAAAGACCAGACAGAATATGTTCTATCTTGTCGAAACATTCTTGTTTGTGTAATGTGCTTTAACAATCTTTAGTTTTAGTGTGGGTACGAGATTCGTTTTCTAGATTAGTGTGGGCGTGAAAAAGAGGCTGTCGTAGCGTAACTCTTCCACACTTAAATTCAGTTCCTGCGATTGCCATTATGGCATAGAGTAATCCACCTTCTCACAGCAACATACATTTCAGGGTTCATATTGAACTAATTAACCATCTTTGAAGTCATCCTGGTAGAGAATTGTGGCAGTGGAGCTTCATTGTCACACACTACAGACCGTAAACATAAAACATATGAGAACGACAAATCAATTTACGCCGTCGCATGCGAACGTTGTATGCAGAGCACCCTTGTAGACTGACAGTAGAAAACGTGCCCATAACAAATGGTGGTAGTCTCAACCCGCATATATATTAACTCTAAATATATTCCTCGGCTATTTATCTACATTCATCCTATTTCGTCTCTTCCTACTAACATATAGTGCGATCGTTGTGGTGAGCTGCAGCATTTTAGGAGTAACTAACATGACATTCAGGTTTGCTTGATCGGTTTAAGACGTTGTCGTCTAATGAATTATACCAACAGGATATCTCTGTCTATGCAATATGTGTCATTTTGGCACGCAAGGTTTCTGTTTTTGAGATTGTGGTTCTGGCCTATGTGCCGTCTTCGGCTCGATAGGACAATAGATAGAGATAGATATATATCTCTGTAGACCCATTTGGGTAACCTTAAAAAGTTACAGGGAAAATTGACCGGTGCAATATGTTGACATGATATATTTAGTAAAGTAAAGGTTCCCTTCACGCATTACTAGGCGTATGTGTAATATGGTGTTAGTGACCATATTTTTCTATAACCACGGCACATATTTGAGTGATGTGGTCGGTATCACGCCAGGCTTCCTTTATTGCCCAGAAAAATATTTGGTACGCATTTTTAGAGGCTGGGTGAACCCTGGAGCCTTGTCAGTCCGAAAAAAACCCGCCACTGCTGGGGGATTTATTATGAACTGATATATTATGCTGTTTAAAAACAAGAAGAAAAATACCTCGCATTCCCCTAAACTTTAGAGATTTATTGGTGATGAGATAAGTATTTTATAAGTTATTGAAAACGAAAAGTGCCACCAGTTTAGAATCTCATTTTATGTTTTATGTTCGTTAACAACGATAATACATCGATAATACATCGATAATACATCGATAATACATCGATAATACATCGATAATACATCGATAATACATCTACATGTACTAGATAGAGGCTCAGTCAGAGCCTGGTATGTTACGATTTGCTCTTTTAATGGAATGGGATGATCGATTTCCGTCAAACATAATTTTACATAAAAAAAAAAACTCATTGCTGTCACTCACACACATATTTATATATCATATATATATCATACACACACATTTATACATGCATCACATGGACACTCACGCACACCCAAACACAGACACAAACGCACACATACACACACATACAAACACACATACGAACACACACATACAAACACGCATACAGACACAGATAGGCACGGACACGAACAGGCACGCGCAAATAGACAGACATACACTCAAACAGAGACACACAAACCAGACGCAAACACAGGTACACGTAGACTAAGACAGACGCGCACGGACGGACACACACTAAAAAAAACCAGACATACACACAAATAGACAGGCACACACAGAGACAGACATACACAAACAGATAAACATACAGACACAGTGACAGACAAACACAAGCGTTATGTATGTATTTGCGGTCTGAAAGCTGATAAACACTATATTGTAGATAAAAACGAACTACGTCATACTACTATCGTTTACATCACGCCTAATAACTTTTGTAGACTATACACAGGTACATCCACCTTACCTCTCACAATGCTATGATCTTGGACTGGAATCTAGGCAGCCGTAGCACACTGGGAAGATCCGTTCAAACTGAAATGTGTACCGCTCTTCCAGTATGAAGTCTAATTGAACAGTTAGTTCTGTCATGAGACTGTGCGTCCATGATGATGTGTTTAACGTTAAGTCTGATGACATGTGAGAGTACCGTTGTGTGCATCCGTGTATCTTGTTGTAAAAAGTCGGTGTTTGCTGTTTATTGTTGGGTCTTATTCTTTATCTAATCCAAAATGTTGGTCTCTCAAACAGGAGCACTCTATTTTAATGTCATTTATTATTCTATTGACGTGGACACCTTGCAAAGATCTTCATCGTTTTCCATTGGTGAGACAGGCAGCAGTGAACGCCGAATGCCCCTCTCAATGTATATATGTGCCTACATTTCGACGTGTCTACTTCAATATAAACGTTTTATGTTTGGCTTGTTGCCCATATTTGCAATTACTGATTCCTGAATGAGGAAATCAACTTCTCGCAACTTCCGTCAGACTCAAAGGTGTCCAATTCATCTAAAAAAATGTCACGTAAAATAATATCCGAGGTGTTTAATTCGTCCATATCTTCGCTATTAGGGAGAAAATTAAGAAAATATGAAGAATGTGAAGAAGAAAGAGAAAGAAAAAGGAAAAAAAATAAATAGAAAATAGAAACTCGTCACGCCTCGACATTAAAGAACAGGGTAATATTCAGTGGTTCTCAAAGTGTGCGCTACGATTCCCGGAACGTCCTCAAACTTTCAAATAAGGGCGCCACGCTGAAGATACTGTCACGTGAGTAGTATATCAGGAAGGATTTGATTAGTATTTGACCCGTAAATTAACAAAGATATATAGTAGGCGCGCGGCGCGCCTAATGTACTGTAGGCGCAGGGGGAGTTAACCGTGACCGCTGGTCCCAGTGACCCCGGAAGTGACCTGTTTATGTCTGGTGTATGCTGACTTTGGAGTTCTTTATGTACTTGATCGTTAGTGATAGGTTAGTAGATTATACAACATCAATGAAAAACAATCAATATAAAACAGAAGACAAAGATATATTTTATTCTTTTATTATCTCAATAGGTGTATAACATACATTGATATTATATAACATTACAAAAATATTCAGTACACGAAGTAAATATATAGTACAAGGATAACATTTAGTTATACCTATGTAGTTGGATGTCTGCTTAGCTATGTGGCGTCGATGAATCATAAGGGGTGAAACTGTTAGAGATTCCTGGTTAGGCTAAGCTGGTAGTGTAAAGAGTTAAATATCTAGAGGCGTAGTCGAGACGTTATCATCAGCTACCTTTCTTTTTATATAGAAATAGGAAAGAGCATTTCTTGTTTGACTGTAGGAAAATATGGAATTATTTAAGACTTTGAAACCTACATTTTTCCCACCCTTGGCCTTTTGCGTGGCGAGAACCTCTAAAAACATATCTTTATCTAATTTGTTGTGTTGCTTGCTTAGCCCTTTACAACTGATTTTATCGTAATCCCCACTACAATGGTACGTCTTACTACATAAGCTAACAAGAGCTGTCCCTTCGTACTCTAGTTTAAAAAGCCCGGGCGTTCGTTTGGTGTATGCTTTAACACCCTTACAGTTTATACAGTCTGTCTTGCTAGTATGTTCATCGCAAAACTCGGCAGGAAACCAGTCTTTATATACACTATTAAACTCATCCCGCAGACCTGACTTAACTATATCCTCTAGCTTAGGTGCACTTAACGCCAAGTATAAACTATCAGTATCTGTTTCACATAACTGAAAGTTGGACCTATCTACAAACTTATCTAAGAACTCGAAATAAAAATCTAACATACGAAGTTTTGCATATTGATAGACGAAGAAACCGATTTGTAGGGTAAGTCCCAAACAGTTTTCTTTTTCTCCATCTCAATTTCAAAAAGATCCTCCCCTATTTCAGTCATCTTTTTAAACCGGGAACTATTAACCATTTTCGATATCTCATCCCCCTGAACGTACGAGACAGCGCTATGATTGGCCTTATTGGTTAGAGTCTTCCCGTAGGCTGAGTTTCCTAAGAGCTTCATCGTATCGCTTACTATAGATTGACTTTCGTCTAGATCACCAGCCCGCCTAGCGTCAGAAACCATTTCTCCAAACTTTTTAAAACAACTAGACGGTTGATATTCTATCACTTGATAAATTTTTGTTACCTCCAATCCGTGGTCTAAATACCACTTTAACAGCGGTGTTGCCAACAAAATTTTTTCCCCGACATAACTACCTATTAGGGTGCGACGAGGGGTTGACAACAAGTTATGTTTGAGGGCATATTCACCCATAAACGGACCAATATCAGCACGCGTGACGTCAATATTTTTGAAAATTGGAGTCATCTCACTGAAATGTTCCTTCAGACGGTCGGGGACGTGTAGATCACATTCCACTAAACCAAAACATGTCCCATCTGAAACAGAAGCCAGAATCTGTTTATCACTGAGAGGGAGCCCTTCTTTAGAGTAAGAGGGTCTAGCTCTAGGGATGGCTTTAGAAAGGAAAGCCCTAATGGTTGGGTCAGCCTTTTTCAGAGCCTGCCACTCACATTCCCACATAACTTCTACTGGAACTTTTACTTCCTCAGTTAGGTAGGTGTGTATCTCACATGTTTTTTCAAACAGCTCGAACAATGGCTTATTATTAACAGGGTTTCTTTCTTTATCTTTGGTGAGGGGACAGTCTTTGTGACCATGGTACAGACAACCATGAAAATTGTAGCCTCTTCTATTGGATTTATCCCACCCATCCACGGGGATGTTTCTATCACCTAACCGAAACTCCCTTCCATTAAACTGAGTTTTCAACTCCACCCCTTTTTGGTAGGCGACCCACGTTAGCCACTCTCTACTTTGTTGGACATAATAGTTATCTTTTTCGACCCTAAACCCGGTCTCCATTCTTCTAATAATTGGGTAATCTGTTGGCATTGGGTTCATCAGAGCCCAAAGATACAACGCGTTGGCATCGTAACCTTGGATGGATTTGACTACCTTTCCGCCCCTAATAAGCGTTTTGTCTACCTCGTGATACCTATGGAAAATTATAGAGGGACCCCCAACGATATTATCTCTAATCATTTTGTGTAGACTCGCCTGTTTGCTCGAACATAAACTAAACATTACACCCCTATCAATGGTCTTAAAAAGATACTTTAAACAAACACCCGGAACCGAAATGGCGTCTTTAAAACAGTCTACACCCCGCTCCCCATAAAAGCGAACCTGCTGCTCCAAGGCTTCTAAGAATGGGACTACATCTTTGTTGTTATACCACACCAAAAAGTCCCTAAGTGTGGTCATGTTATTGTCCTGCCATACCTTTTTGCACAGAGCGTACTCCTCCTCGGAAATATTGGAATTTTTTAACGACGAATAAAACGCTTCGTGTGGGGGTAGTTCTGTCTCCTCCAACTTTTGGGGGTCGTCTATATATTCATAACAAAAGTAACCCTTTGTCTCACTAATCTTATAAGCGGCCAGATATTTACTATAGCTAAACCCGGGGGCTAGATAGTTTACTATATCTAAGAATTTTAGATTCGGCGTTGCAATACACATAAAGTTATTGTTTCTTTTAACTATAAACTTGAACGGTTTTGGTACTTTGTAGTCTACGTCCATTTTATCTTCCTCTTCTTCTTCTTCTTCTTCTTCTTCTTCTTCTTCACCCACTTGGGCAGTGGCATCCATGAAGTGCTTTATTAAATAAGGTTTAATGACGTTGACGTCATATTTCCCCGAGTTAAACCCTATTACTGGAAGCTCTTTTAAATACTCATCAAACCTAACTACTATCTTGTCTTTATTCAGAGCATGGAGTTGAGTAAAAATACTTTCAAACCGAGCTCGCAACAACGAGTATGCCTTAGCAGCTATACCAGTGAGATAATCAACCATCTGACTAACTAAAACCTGTGGGTCACCCTTCGTTATGAAGCATATTGGGCCCTCCCACCCGGGGACATTTGACGCTATAGAGCAGGAGAGAGGGACGTGTTTAGCTACAAAGGTAGTCGAGTGCGTCTCTTTGGGAACATTACCATTATCAAAGTAACATTCATAATCGAATGTCGCCCTGAATGGGTAAATAAAACACGCTGGAGTACTTATTCCTTCAGCGCTGATTGCGTCCCATACACTTTCAGGTGAAGAATAAACACCACCTTTATATGTCTCTACAGCCATATCCCCATTACACGTTTTTTCGTGCTTATCCATACGCCAAAACTCTTTCCACAATTTCCCACATTTTCCACAAGAAAAGCTTTTACTAGCCCTGGAAAGATCGTTTATATAAAAGAAGTGATTTTTGTAAAGTAAAAGACGGAGAGTTTCACTATAACTACTACCACTTCTCAGGACAATACGCAAGGCTTGCTCAGAGTCAAACTCAAAAATATCTATGTTTATTGAAAAACAATTTTCTAAGAGAGGCATTTCAGCAAGAGTTACACCGTGAAAGTTACTTAACTTTAGAGAGGGGTTAAACTGTTTGAAAAGTAGTCTTGAAGCCTTCCTAACATCAGTATTTGCAGTTCCTCGATGGACAGCTAGACAACGGAAGAAGCAGAGATTATCATTGTAGATTTTAGAATTGGAGTCATTTTGAAGGATATTAATACCATGATTTGATGCAATGTAGGGTGGGATATCTAGCAGACACCCTATAGGATAATCTTGAAGTTTATAAATATAAACACTCGTACTGACTAATGATTCTAAGGTATATTTGGTTGTCTCCCTGTTTTTATTTGCATACCCTAATATATCACTTTCATTTAATCTATCAACAAACGTTTCAAAATCATTTCTGTTGTTAACTAACAGGGGTTTGTCTAACCCTGTCGCGTTATTCGAGCTGGCGTGAAAGTAACGCAGCCCCTGTGTCTCCTTATGTCTTAAAACTAGATGATGACTATAATTCACCTTGAAACGCTTTTTCTGGGCTTGGAAGATTGGGTTTACAAGAGTCTTCCAATCTATAGGAGTATCAGGCTGATGAAATATAGTGTACGTGTCCATGTATTTGGTCCTACGTTCATGTGTTCTAATAGCTAACCAGTTGTTCTTATATATCTTCTTAATATCTTGAGGTAACTTATTTAAAGAGTCTATTTCATTAATAAGTCTTGGTCTCTTTGAGGGTTCTTGAGTCGAACTCTTTACTGTCCGCTTGCGTGAGGTTGTCGAGACAAGTGGGCCTGCTGGCGTTGATGGTGTTGAGGTGTCCACAGCTATGTCATGGCTAGCAAGATGCACTCGCAGAGGGCTTGCTCCAGAAAAGCTTTGTTGGCAGATATGGCAGACATAGGGGGTAGCACTGGTCTCTTTTGAAGGTACATGATCTGTTGACACAGGAGTTGGTGATGCAGGAACTACTGATACAATAGAGGCAGGATGCTCTGTCTTGATATGTTTGGCAAGATTGTCAGCTCTATTATAAATTCGTTCACAAACATCACATTTGTATTCCTGACGCCCATGTACACTAGCAACATGGCGTTTTAGGTCTCGGCTCCGGGTGAAAGTTTTGGAGCAGATATGACAAGTGTTAGACATCTGTAGAAAAGAAATTGAAACATTACAACTAAAGAGTAAAGAACAGTAAACATTACAAGAAAAGTAAACAATGAGAACTATTGAAATTAGGTCACAAAAGTAACACGTGAATACTAATCAACCAACTTATCGAAGTTAGGTCACAAAAGTAACACGTGGATACTAAACAACCAACTTATCGAAAACAGGTTACTAAAGTAACATACTATAATATTAAAGAACTAAGATAACACTTACTTTTTATGTGTTTGAAGGCACGAGACACGTCCGGCGGCAACAACTGTAAGCGAAAGTCTGATTAGAAGCTTCACAGTCGCGTTATATATACACCAGAAACACCGGAAGTGTTACTAAAAATAGAACTGACCGCTGATGCAATACCGGAAGTGTTACTAAAAATAGCTTTTGACCGCTGACGTGATGCCCGTGGAGTTTCTAAAAATAGATTTTGACCTATGAGGCAATACCAGGCAATTTTATGATAGTTACGCCCCTTGACCCTTTATGAAGGGACGCCCATGAAACTGTTAAAAATAGTAAATTTAACACCTAGACATACCCCAAACTTCATTTTAGTCATCCCCGTATCAAGAATTTACATAAAAACAACTTTTGAAATTACTACCCCTGTACCCATTTTTGGCGGTTACGCCCATGAAACTGTTAAAAATAGTAAATTTAACCTCTAGACATACCCCAAACTTTATATTAAGCATCCCCATATCAAGAATTTACATAAAAACCACTTTTGAAATTACTATCCCTGTACCCATTTTTGATGGTTACGCCCATGAAACTGTTAAAAATAGTCAATTTAACATCTAGACATACCACAAACTTTATATTAATCATCCATGTATCAAGAATTTACATAAAAACAACTTTTGAAATTTCTACACATGTACCCATTTTTGGCGGTTACGCCCATGAAACTGTTAAAAATAGTCAATTTAACATCTAGACATACCCCAAACTTTATATTAACCATCCCCGTATCAAGAATTTACATAAAAACAACTTTTGAAATTACTACCCCTGTACCCATTTTTGGCGGTTTCGCCCATGAAACTGTTAAAAATAGTCAATTTAACATCTAGACATACCCCAAACTTTATATTAAGCATCCCCGTATCAAGAATTTACATAAAAACAACTTTTGAAATTACTACCCCTGTACCCATTTTTGGCGGTTACGCCCATGAAACTGTTAAAAATAGTCAATATAACATCTAGACATACCCCAAACTTCATTTTAGTCATCCCTGTATCAAGAATTTACATAAAAACAACTTTTGAAATTACTACCCCTGTACCCATTTTTGGCGGTTACGCCCATGAAATCGATAAAAAAATTGAAGTTTAACCTATTGGCATACATCAAACATAATATGTGACACGCCCATGTATCAAATTTGCCTAAAAAATCAACCAAAAATTAGTAGTATACAATGTCAATTAGCATTAGACTCTCATATAAGGAAAAACGGTAGACTCTCATATAAGGAAAAACCGCACCAAAAAATGTGCGTTGATCTGCGTGTAGAGTATTTATATAAGGATTTATGCGCGTTTGAACGCACTTTTGGGGTCCCTAATTGACATTGTATACTACTAATTTTTGGTTGATTTTTTAGGCAAATTTGATACATGGGCGTGTCACATATTATGTTTGATGTATGCCAATAGGTTAAACTTCAATTTTTTTATCGATTTCATGGGCGTAACCGCCAAAAATGGGTACAGGGGTAGTAATTTCAAAAGTTGTTTTTATGTAAATTCTTGATACAGGGATGACTAAAATGAAGTTTGGGGTATGTCTAGATGTTATATTGACTATTTTTAACAGTTTCATGGGCGTAACCGCCAAAAATGGGTACAGGGGTAGTAATTTCAAAAGTTGTTTTTATGTAAATTCTTGATACGGGGATGCTTAATATAAAGTTTGGGGTATGTCTAGATGTTAAATTGACTATTTTTAACAGTTTCATGGGCGAAACCGCCAAAAATGGGTACAGGGGTAGTAATTTCAAAAGTTGTTTTTATGTAAATTCTTGATACGGGGATGGTTAATATAAAGTTTGGGGTATGTCTAGATGTTAAATTGACTATTTTTAACAGTTTCATGGGCGTAACCGCCAAAAATGGGTACATGTGTAGAAATTTCAAAAGTTGTTTTTATGTAAATTCTTGATACATGGATGATTAATATAAAGTTTGTGGTATGTCTAGATGTTAAATTGACTATTTTTAACAGTTTCATGGGCGTAACCATCAAAAATGGGTACAGGGATAGTAATTTCAAAAGTGGTTTTTATGTAAATTCTTGATATGGGGATGCTTAATATAAAGTTTGGGGTATGTCTAGAGGTTAAATTTACTATTTTTAACAGTTTCATGGGCGTAACCGCCAAAAATGGGTACAGGGGTAGTAATTTCAAAAGTTGTTTTTATGTAAATTCTTGATACGGGGATGACTAAAATGAAGTTTGGGGTATGTCTAGGTGTTAAATTTACTATTTTTAACAGTTTCATGGGCGTCCCTTCATAAAGGGTCAAGGGGCGTAACTATCATAAAATTGCCTGGTATTGCCTCATAGGTCAAAATCTATTTTTAGAAACTCCACGGGCATCACGTCAGCGGTCAAAAGCTATTTTTAGTAACACTTCCGGTATTGCATCAGCGGTCAGTTCTATTTTTAGTAACACTTCCGGTGTTTCTGGTGTATATATAACGCGACTGTGAAGCTTCTAATCAGACTTTCGCTTACAGTTGTTGCCGCCGGACGTGTCTCGTGCCTTCAAACACATAAAAAGTAAGTGTTATCTTAGTTCTTTAATATTATAGTATGTTACTTTAGTAACCTGTTTTCGATAAGTTGGTTGTTTAGTATCCACGTGTTACTTTTGTGACCTAACTTCGATAAGTTGGTTGATTAGTATTCACGTGTTACTTTTGTGACCTAATTTCAATAGTTCTCATTGTTTACTTTTCTTGTAATGTTTACTGTTCTTTACTCTTTAGTTGTAATGTTTCAATTTCTTTTCTACAGATGTCTAACACTTGTCATATCTGCTCCAAAACTTTCACCCGGAGCCGAGACCTAAAACGCCATGTTGCTAGTGTACATGGGCGTCAGGAATACAAATGTGATGTTTGTGAACGAATTTATAATAGAGCTGACAATCTTGCCAAACATATCAAGACAGAGCATCCTGCCTCTATTGTATCAGTAGTTCCTGCATCACCAACTCCTGTGTCAACAGATCATGTACCTTCAAAAGAGACCAGTGCTACCCCCTATGTCTGCCATATCTGCCAACAAAGCTTTTCTGGAGCAAGCCCTCTGCGAGTGCATCTTGCTAGCCATGACATAGCTGTGGACACCTCAACACCATCAACGCCAGCAGGCCCACTTGTCTCGACAACCTCACGCAAGCGGACAGTAAAGAGTTCGACTCAAGAACCCTCAAAGAGACCAAGACTTATTAATGAAATAGACTCTTTAAATAAGTTACCTCAAGATATTAAGAAGATATATAAGAACAACTGGTTAGCTATTAGAACACATGAACGTAGGACCAAATACATGGACACGTACACTATATTTCATCAGCCTGATACTCCTATAGATTGGAAGACTCTTGTAAACCCAATCTTCCAAGCCCAGAAAAAGCGTTTCAAGGTGAATTATAGTCATCATCTAGTTTTAAGACATAAGGAGACACAGGGGCTGCGTTACTTTCACGCCAGCTCGAATAACGCGACAGGGTTAGACAAACCCCTGTTAGTTAACAACAGAAATGATTTTGAAACGTTTGTTGATAGATTAAATGAAAGTGATATATTAGGGTATGCAAATAAAAACAGGGAGACAACCAAATATACCTTAGAATCATTAGTCAGTACGAGTGTTTATATTTATAAACTTCAAGATTATCCTATAGGGTGTCTGCTAGATATCCCACCCTACATTGCATCAAATCATGGTATTAATATCCTTCAAAATGACTCCAATTCTAAAATCTACAATGATAATCTCTGCTTCTTCCGTTGTCTAGCTGTCCATCGAGGAACTGCAAATACTGATGTTAGGAAGGCTTCAAGACTACTTTTCAAACAGTTTAACCCCTCTCTAAAGTTAAGTAACTTTCACGGTGTAACTCTTGCTGAAATGCCTCTCTTAGAAAATTGTTTTTCAATAAACATAGATATTTTTGAGTTTGACTCTGAGCAAGCCTTGCGTATTGTCCTGAGAAGTGGTAGTAGTTATAGTGAAACTCTCCGTCTTTTACTTTACAAAAATCACTTCTTTTATATAAACGATCTTTCCAGGGCTAGTAAAAGCTTTTCTTGTGGAAAATGTGGGAAATTGTGGAAAGAGTTTTGGCGTATGGATAAGCACGAAAAAACGTGTAATGGGGATATGGCTGTAGAGACATATAAAGGTGGTGTTTATTCTTCACCTGAAAGTGTATGGGACGCAATCAGCGCTGAAGGAATAAGTACTCCAGCGTGTTTTATTTACCCATTCAGGGCGACATTCGATTATGAATGTTACTTTGATAATGGTAATGTTCCCAAAGAGACGCACTCGACTACCTTTGTAGCTAAACACGTCCCTCTCTCCTGCTCTATAGCGTCAAATGTCCCCGGGTGGGAGGGCCCAATATGCTTCATAACGAAGGGTGACCCACAGGTTTTAGTTAGTCAGATGGTTGATTATCTCACTGGTATAGCTGCTAAGGCATACTCGTTGTTGCGAGCTCGGTTTGAAAGTATTTTTACTCAACTCCATGCTCTGAATAAAGACAAGATAGTAGTTAGGTTTGATGAGTATTTAAAAGAGCTTCCAGTAATAGGGTTTAACTCGGGGAAATATGACGTCAACGTCATTAAACCTTATTTAATAAAGCACTTCATGGATGCCACTGCCCAAGTGGGTGAAGAAGAAGAAGAAGAAGAAGAAGAAGAAGAAGAGGAAGATAAAATGGACGTAGACTACAAAGTACCAAAACCGTTCAAGTTTATAGTTAAAAGAAACAATAACTTTATGTGTATTGCAACGCCGAATCTAAAATTCTTATAGTAAACTATCTAGCCCCCGGGTTTAGCTATAGTAAATATCTGGCCGCTTATAAGATTAGTGAGACAAAGGGTTACTTTTGTTATGAATATATAGACGACCCCCAAAAGTTGGAGGAGACAGAACTACCCCCACACGAAGCGTTTTATTCGTCGTTAAAAAATTCCAATATTTCCGAGGAGGAGTATGCTCTGTGCAAAAAGGTATGGCAGGACAATAACATGACCACACTTAGGGACTTTTTGGTGTGGTATAACAACAAAGATGTAGTCCCATTCTTAGAAGCCTTGGAGCAGCAGGTTCGCTTTTATGGGGAGCGGGGTGTAGACTGTTTTAAAGACGCCATTTCGGTTCCGGGTGTTTGTTTAAAGTATCTTTTTAAGACCATTGATAGGGGTGTAATGTTTAGTTTATGTTCGAGCAAACAGGCGAGTCTACACAAAATGATTAGAGATAATATCGTTGGGGGTCCCTCTATAATTTTCCATAGGTATCACGAGGTAGACAAAACGCTTATTAGGGGCGGAAAGGTAGTCAAATCCATCCAAGGTTACGATGCCAACGCGTTGTATCTTTGGGCTCTGATGAACCCAATGCCAACAGATTACCCAATTATTAGAAGAATGGAGACCGGGTTTAGGGTCGAAAAAGATAACTATTATGTCCAACAAAGTAGAGAGTGGCTAACGTGGGTCGCCTACCAAAAAGGGGTGGAGTTGAAAACTCAGTTTAATGGAAGGGAGTTTCGGTTAGGTGATAGAAACATCCCCGTGGATGGGTGGGATAAATCCAATAGAAGAGGCTACAATTTTCATGGTTGTCTGTACCATGGTCACAAAGACTGTCCCCTCACCAAAGATAAAGAAAGAAACCCTGTTAATAATAAGCCATTGTTCGAGCTGTTTGAAAAAACATGTGAGATACACACCTACCTAACTGAGGAAGTAAAAGTTCCAGTAGAAGTTATGTGGGAATGTGAGTGGCAGGCTCTGAAAAAGGCTGACCCAACCATTAGGGCTTTCCTTTCTAAAGCCATCCCTAGAGCTAGACCCTCTTACTCTAAAGAAGGGCTCCCTCTCAGTGATAAACAGATTCTGGCTTCTGTTTCAGATGGGACATGTTTTGGTTTAGTGGAATGTGATCTACACGTCCCCGACCGTCTGAAGGAACATTTCAGTGAGATGACTCCAATTTTCAAAAATATTGACGTCACGCGTGCTGATATTGGTCCGTTTATGGGTGAATATGCCCTCAAACATAACTTGTTGTCAACCCCTCGTCGCACCCTAATAGGTAGTTATGTCGGGGAAAAAATTTTGTTGGCAACACCGCTGTTAAAGTGGTATTTAGACCACGGATTGGAGGTAACAAAAATTTATCAAGTGATAGAATATCAACCGTCTAGTTGTTTTAAAAAGTTTGGAGAAATGGTTTCTGACGCTAGGCGGGCTGGTGATCTAGACGAAAGTCAATCTATAGTAAGCGATACGATGAAGCTCTTAGGAAACTCAGCCTACGGGAAGACTCTAACCAATAAGGCCAATCATAGCGCTGTCTCGTACGTTCAGGGGGATGAGATATCGAAAATGGTTAATAGTTCCCGGTTTAAAAAGATGACTGAAATAGGGGAGGATCTTTTTGAAATTGAGATGGAGAAAAAGAAAACTGTTTGGGACTTACCCCTACAAATCGGTTTCTTCGTCTATCAATATGCAAAACTTCGTATGTTAGATTTTTATTTCGAGTTCTTAGATAAGTTTGTAGATAGGTCCAACTTTCAGTTATGTGAAACAGATACTGATAGTTTATACTTGGCGTTAAGTGCACCTAAGCTAGAGGATATAGTTAAGTCAGGTCTGCGGGATGAGTTTAATAGTGTATATAAAGACTGGTTTCCTGCCGAGTTTTGCGATGAACATACTAGCAAGACAGACTGTATAAACTGTAAGGGTGTTAAAGCATACACCAAACGAACGCCCGGGCTTTTTAAACTAGAGTACGAAGGGACAGCTCTTGTTAGCTTATGTAGTAAGACGTACCATTGTAGTGGGGATTACGATAAAATCAGTTGTAAAGGGCTAAGCAAGCAACACAACAAATTAGATAAAGATATGTTTTTAGAGGTTCTCGCCACGCAAAAGGCCAAGGGTGGGAAAAATGTAGGTTTCAAAGTCTTAAATAATTCCATATTTTCCTACAGTCAAACAAGAAATGCTCTTTCCTATTTCTATATAAAAAGAAAGGTAGCTGATGATAACGTCTCGACTACGCCTCTAGATATTTAACTCTTTACACTACCAGCTTAGCCTAACCAGGAATCTCTAACAGTTTCACCCCTTATGATTCATCGACGCCACATAGCTAAGCAGACATCCAACTACATAGGTATAACTAAATGTTATCCTTGTACTATATATTTACTTCGTGTACTGAATATTTTTGTAATGTTATATAATATCAATGTATGTTATACACCTATTGAGATAATAAAAGAATAAAATATATCTTTGTCTTCTGTTTTATATTGATTGTTTTTCATTGATGTTGTATAATCTACTAACCTATCACTAACGATCAAGTACATAAAGAACTCCAAAGTCAGCATACACCAGACATAAACAGGTCACTTCCGGGGTCACTGGGACCAGCGGTCACGGTTAACTCCCCCTGCGCCTACAGTACATTAGGCGCGCCGCGCGCCTACTATATATCTTTGTTAATTTACGGGTCAAATACTAATCAAATCCTTCCTGATATACTACTCACGTGTCACCCAGAAGTTAGAAATCATAAAATTACAACATCCACATAGGTTTAATATTGTTTAGTACATAAACGAATGTCTACATGATAGTGTTAATTCTGTGTCGTCACTTATCATCTAATATATCCCATTCGAGAATCAGAGTTCACCCGTCTTGTACAAACATATTTGCCATCAGGATGACGCCGATATCTGATCAACTGGGAAAGGCCCCGCGGATGTAAATAGTTTGTGAACCACTTGCATATGGTATTTGTATCGATATTTTATTTAATCAGCAGAAAAATTGTGTTAATGTGTGAAAGCAGTACACTAGGACTGTTATTTAAAATATTGACCATATTTATGTCTTACCTGATGGTCCGAATCTACAGCTTGTTAATTTTAATACAATAAAAAATGTTTAATCCTACTGATATATCTCATCACATTATAGTGCATCGTCCACCAACACCATGTGAGATAGGTCTAAATCACGAATTCATATTTATTTAAATGTTATTTGTTTCATGTCGTGAGATAGACTACTACTTTTGTTTTGGTATCATGTATCATGCAAGAGGGAATAATATTATTGCAAGTCTCTGTATCGGGCTGTTAAACCGATTATTAGAAAGACTTTTGGAATATATCTTGATATAAAATCACAAAGTTGTCCCATTGACAACCTGACATCGTTTATAATCTCGCTGTAGCTACTTCTCTGTGGTTGCCGGTATCAATCTAGGATCGATTTATCATTACCTTGAAACCCAAAATCATGACGTTATGAGAGAGAGAGAGAGAGAGAGAGAGAGAGAGAGAGGGTATGGATGACGACAGGGCGGGGGGGGGGGGAGGGCCGCTGCATGGATAATTAACGACCTTAATATCATTATGATCTGGTAAGATATAAGCTGGCAGCCTCTCTGAAAGAACACTTTAGTTGTCTCACATTGTTTACTAAGGTGACTAAATCCCTTTCTCTTGAGACCAGCGGAATGCAACCAACGTTAATAACGACAGTATTACTGATATAGCCTAGTATTTCATATTCGCAGGTAGATCATCGCGATATTAGCTTCGCTTGTCGAAACTGTGAGCTGAATTCTTATTAGAAAAGGTCAGGGTTAGATTCCGTATATATGACTACACTCGCATAAAACCATATTTGGATATGCACATCACAAATAAAGTGATAAATCAGCTAGAAAGAGAAAATGTCTCGCGTCAAAAACACTGAGGCAATGAGAGGCAAATAACATTTTATTAACTGAATTTCACTGATAGTGTCTATAGTGATAAAAATCTGTCTTGTAGTTAAAAAACCTCACATATTTATCAGTGTTTATTTCATTCTATTATTCACACAGTGACAACAAATAGAGAAGATTTAGAAACGAGCAGATTACCACGTGCTTACAAGATATTTAGAAACAAACAGATAAACTGATATGCAGTAGACTTCAGAAGGATGGTTAAAGAAAAGGATAAAAGACAACAGCCTGATATAAAGCAGAGAAGGTAGAAAGGCAGAGTCTGAACAGGAATTCGACTTTAGTTTGAAGGATGTCCAAAGACCGAGCGAAAGTGATTTTTTTATT
Organism: Megaustenia siamemsis; assembly: GCA_032433765.1. Lineage (NCBI taxonomy): Eukaryota > Metazoa > Mollusca > Gastropoda > Stylommatophora > Ariophantidae > Megaustenia > Megaustenia siamemsis. The sequence continues at coordinate 104,828,540 of JAVIAB010000092.1, forward strand.
GCCCTCCATGATGCAACAAGGCATTTATACGTCGGCCAGCGCTTAAAACAATCACATAATGTCCAGATATCTTTCGTGTTTATTTTTTGCCCTAGTGAAATCTGTAAGTCACTGCTTGACCTTCCTTCCGTTCATCTTCATTAGGTCGCTTGTCATTTACAGAACGTTGCATTCACCACAGCCCGTCTGAGAAATTTTCTGTCTCTAGCCAGCTCTCCCACAGAACGTTGCATTCATCACAGCCCGTCCAAAAAAACTTTCTATCACTAGCCAGATTTCCCACAGAATGTTTCATTTACCACAGCACGTCCAAAAAAGTCTCTGTCACTAGCCAAATTTCCCACAGAACGTTGCATTTACCACGGCCCATCAGAAGGAAACTCTACCTCTAGCCAGATCTTTCACATAACGTTGCGTTCACCACAGCTTGTCTTGAGAAAATCTCAGTCTCTATATATCTTATAGTCAGATATTCCATAGTACGCTGCACACAAAATAATATGTCTGAAAAAATCTCGGTTTCTAGCCAAATCTCCCACTTTTACGTATTGATGATCTCCTCGATGTCACGAAACCACCTTTTGTTTCGTTTGCCTCTGATGCGTAGTAAAGAAACCATGCCTTCCTGTATTGTTCTTTCCAACCCGTTGTGCTTTTTCATGTGGCCAATGTATTTAATTTCGTTTGTAGAATGTTGGTTTATAAGCCAGATTTTAAAAAAAATAAAAACTTCAGCGAGATGCCAGACTTAAACATTAATTGAAAGATAATCAATAACCTAAGACATGCTGATGATACTATATTGCTAGCAGAAAATCCTAAAGATCTACAACAATTACTTAATGAAATAAACGTGACAAGCAAAAAATATGAATTAAATATGATTGTCAAAAGACTAAAACTATGATTATAAACAAAGAAAATACTGTAAACCAACATGTGGATATAAAAATTGAATGAATAGACCTGGAGACAGTTCAGAGCTACAACTACTTTGGACATACTATAACCCTCTGTCTCTCTCTCTCTCTCTCTCTCTCTCTCTCTCTCTGCGATCAAGACTCAATCAGAGTAGGATTCCAGACTCTCTCATGAAGTCAGCTGTCTGTTTAAGCGAATCGATTGCCCCATACAGTTTTTCTTCCAATGAGGTGGGTGTGGACCACATTGCTCTTCTCAGGTCTGTGTATTGCGGGCAATCCTGTAGAACATGTTTTGTAGTCATAATGTCCAGTGTACAGTGGCATAGGCTGGTTGTACCTATTTTGAATTTGGTGAACATGTGATTTCTCATTCTATTGGGGTGACGTTTGGCCATTGCCTAGGCGAAGTATGATGACGTGATCCCTCCTTGATAGTTGGTGGTATCCGTCAATCTCTCTATGCTTTGAGTGTTCTCGTTTCCATTTTCCATGGTACTGACCTTTGAGGATGGATTTGGCTTCATCATAACTGAGCGGATGGTTCTCTTGTGGTAATCTCCCTCCATCTTTAGCTAATTTGTCTGCGCGTTCGTTCCCGTGTATATTACAGTGTGATGGTATCCACTGAATGACTACTCTCTGGAAGTTATTGCATAGTTGGTCCAGGGTTGTTCTCAAATCATCTAGTTCATTGTTCTTGGGGCTTTTTAGAGCTGATAGTACTGACAGTTTTTCAAATGACATTTTTGGGACATGTTAAAAGACACAACAGCCTACTAAAAGTAATATTGGAATGAAAAAAATACAAGGTAAAAGAAGCAGAGGCAGACCAAGACTAACATGGACGAGTAACATCAAAAGATGGTCAAGACAATCTATGACAGCCTGCACCATCAAAACAAGAAACAGAGTAGAATGACGATCCATGGTAGCCAACCTTGGTTGCGGAGAAGGCACACGATGATGATGATGATGAATACTGACAGTGCATCAGTCAGTATCACCAATTTATTGTGCATGTTGTTTTTGTGTTGAGTAGCCAGTGTTGCAGCATCTCTGATGGCCTCAGTTTCTGCTTTAAAGTTGTTTGACAATTTTCCAGTAGCTATTGACTTGGGGATCTCGTCCTGATTATTCAGCGTCAAGAACACAGCAGAGCCATCTGTGTATATGTGGGAAAAAGAGTCCTGTGGGTAGGTATAGTGTATGTGTTTTTCTGCTACGTGTTTTCTTTCTGTGTCTAATTCTCTTTCATGATTCCTGTTATATTTTCCTTAAGTTCTGGTATTTTATGCTTTCCATGAGGAGACATATCAGATGGGCCCAAGGGTTTCGATATTGTTTGGGAAAGTACTGGGTCTCCAGTAGTTAGTTCATTGGCAATTGCAGCGAAGTTGCTAATCTTTAGTCGTACAATTCCGGAACCAGTTATTCTTTGGTGCATGTGGTGGCTAAGGAGCCTTCTATATTTCTCCGCTTGTTGCAATACTTTAGTGACCTGTCTGTCATCTAAGGTTTGTAAACCTGTTACTGTTTCTAGAGTCTTGATAGGTGTAGATTTCATAGCACCAGTGATGATACGGGCAGCTTGGTTCTGTGTTCTATTAATTTTGCTAAAGTATGATTTGGAAGCCATAGCCCAGGCTGTGACTCCATACTCTAGAACTGGTCTGACTCTTCCTACGTATAGTCTTTTAAAAATATTGCTGTCTTCCCCCCAGTCCGTTCCTGTCAATTTCTTCATAATATTTGTTCGTTTTCTGGCTTTTTTTCATTGGTCTATCTTATTTTTCCAAGTCATTCTGTGATTCATGGTGACGCCAAGATATGTTGGGTTGTGGTCAATAGGGAGTGTATGGTCTTTTATCTTCAAGTTTGCAGAGAGTGTGTTTCTTAATAGGCTGAAAATTGTATATGTAGTTTTTTTTCGTTGATTGGTAAGAACTAGGTGTTCGTCCATTTTTCAAGTTCACCTAGGACATTTTGCATCCTGGGTCCAGCCACCGACACACTTTCCTCGCAAGCTCATAACGCCATATCATCTTCGTATATTGCTGAGTGTATTCTGGGTGGGATGTCCATTACGATGTCATTTATGAAAATTAAAAAGAGTGTTGGGGACAAGACTCCGCCTTGTGGCGACACCTTGTTCGATAGAGACCTTCTTACTTAGTTGACCTTGAACTTGTACTCTGGCCGTTCTGTCCTGATGGTATTGAGAGACCCAATTGAATAAACGACCCTGGATGCCAAGTCTAAAAAGCTTGTTCTTTAAACACTCTCGCCAAACCCTATCAAAAGCCTTCTCCGTGTCGACCCACACTGCCAGTGTGTATTTCTTTTCTTATAGATTGTTCTCTATTTCCTGTGCAATGTAGATGACCAGGTCTTCAGTTGATCTGTGCTGACGGAAGCCACTTTATTGTGGTACGATTTGTTGTTTTGTCTCCAAATGCCACATAAGTCTTCTGTTAACCAGCCTTTCCATGAGTTTACTCAGGCAGCTCAGTAGGCTAAATGGTCTAATATTACTTGGGTCTAGTGGGTCTTTTCCACGCTTGAGGATGGGCACCATAATAGCTTCTTTCCAGATTGCCGGCATATGACCTCACTTCCAGCTAGCATTTATTATCCTTAGAAGCTGACTCTTGGCTTTCTGTCCCAGATTTAGGAGCATTTAGTTGGAGATTCCATCTTTACGAAGAGAACTTTTGAGCTTCAGTCCTTTGAGAGCAACATCTAATTCATTGGGGTAAAGATAGTCGTCTGATGCTCTTCTGGTGCTAAAGGCATGTGTTTTGCATCTTGGTTTTCCCGTCTTGCAACTTTCTGTTTGTCTATTGGAATGTTTATTCTACTAATGTTTTTTGTAAGTCTCTATCAGTAGATTTGCTGCCCTTTTGCCTGGGAGAATGTTCTGATTGTGTGTTAATGATATTGGAGGTCGGCAGTTGTTTTCGTCGCCCAGAGCTTTCGAAAGCGTCCATAGTTTATGACCATTTTTGTCTAGATTAAGGTTCTCTGTTGTGTCTATCCAACTCTGTCTTGCTGATATCATGACCTCATGTCTGTATTTGGCCCAGGCTGCTTTGTAGGCAATGTTGCTCTCTGTGCTGTGTGATGTTTCAGCTAGTTCTCTGGCAGAGTCCAGTTCCTCTTCTAGTCTTTGTATTTCCTTGCTCCAGTATGGCTTGTAGTTTGATCTTGCTCCTCTATGAATGGATTCTTTAGCAGCTCTCAGGATTCCATTTGTTAACCGCTCTATCATATTATTGACCTTCTTTTCGTGGGTGTTGATAAGCGCAGTATATGCATCAGTGAGCCTGGCAAACTTTGCCCAATCTGCTCTCTTATAGTTCCAGGGGGGAAGAGGTATTTTCAACTCCTGTTTGTGAGCAAGAGCCACTGAAACTTTGACTGGTCTATGGTCACTATTTCCAAGTTGGTTCAGCACTTTTCTGGTTATTTTGATAGATATGTCTCCAGTTGCAAATGCTATGTCGGGAGTGGAAGTTGTTTTCCATCTTCTTGAGTAGAAGGTTGGGGGGGGAAGGGGGGGGAGTCCTCCCTAGAGTTTATGAGGGATAAGTTGTTGTCTATTTCCCATTCCTCCACTTCGTCACCTCGAACATTGGATTCCTTATATTCCCATCTTTCAGAGTGGCTGTTAAAGTCTCCTACTACCAGACACTTTGATGGTGTTATTTCTATTGACTCCAGCTTCAGTAATTTGTCATTTGGACAGTATATATTAAATATCCTTATACTAGCGGATATAGGGTGTCCGGTTAGCGCAATCGATAGGCGGTTGGCTTACCACGGCAACAGCCGGGGTTCGTAATCCTGGCGAGGACACCTGGGTTTTACTAATTCCCTAAAAATTAGTAGGAGCCGCGATAGCTCAGTGGTTAGTGACACTACGGACAAGGGGTAGGGTTCGATCCCAACCGACGGCTCCGGGTTCACCCAGCCTTAAATGGGTACCGGATTTTTTCTGGGAAAGTAAAAGCAGCACGGGCGTAATACCGACCACATTACCCCAAAAATCATGTGCTGAAGGTCTGCAAAATATAGGGTCACTAACACCATATTTCCCTATACGCCACTTGGCGTGACGGGGGGTACTTTACTTTACTAGCGGATATAAATATACTTATACTTGTAAATGTTCTGAAAGAGGTCAAAGCAAACAGAGAGCTAATTTACAATATTATGAAGAAACAATCATCATTTTTTGGCCATGTAATGAGAAGAGAACAACTTGAATATATTGGAACAATTGGAAAAATTGAGAGACGAAGAGATAGAGGGAAACAAAGAGAAAAGATACCAGACAGCTTAAGAGAATGGCTTAGCAGAATGTCAACAACAGAAATGATAAAGAACTGTCGAGATCGAGTTGTGGAGAGACATGATCACCAACGCCAGTAGTAGGCCTGGTACTTGATGATGATGATGATGATACTAGCGGAGTTAATGTATAGGTCTGTACTAATGATCTCTGCCTCTCCGTTTTTGACTACATCTATAAGTTTTTTGGGATGGAATTTGTGTTAAGAATAAGAATTTCACCCTTGTGAGTTGGAATATATTGTCCCTGTCTTGTCTAAATATTTGGTAGCCCCTGATCATAAATCTGTGCTGAGGATTAAGATGATTTTCCTGGATGTAAGCAACGTCTGTCTCCTCCTCTGCTAGTCTGATTGTTAGAGCTTGTTTTTTGTGGTATATGCCCTCCGCATTCCAGTGTATTATATTCAGCTGTTTCTGGAAGCCTTTCCGGTCAGCGGTAGTTTCTATCATAATTAGAGTCTGTTAGATCCAGTCTGATTGATTACGTGTTAAAACGTTGCACTGTGTTCTGCGCCAGTGGCCCAGTGCATCCAATTTCAGCCAGCTTTTTATTGAGGTTTGCTTTCCTTAAGCTTCAATTGTCTCCAATCTTCCTACAAGGCAGCAAATTGTCTTTTATGTAGGGAGATTCTGCTCTTAGATGGTCGGCCCTCCCAGGCTTACGAGCATCATCTGCCAAAGCTTGATGTAGTAATTAGTTGGTGATTAGACCATGACCATCACACATCAAACAACAGACTATAAGACCCTCCTAACTATCACGAACTTCCGGGAGTCTCACCGATGCTGGCAAGTCATGTTATGACAAGTATTTTAAACTAAAAGTTCTACCAGATATATACGAATATATGCTGAAACATGTAATTTACTATTTGGATAGTTTGTCAAAGAAGGTGTTGATCTCCTCCTGCGTTAGTGGACGCATGGTTGTTTACTAATTTGGTTCATTTAAGACAGCGCCCACAAGAGTCAGAGTGAAATGAATCTCCATTGTCGCCAACCTTCGATGCAGGGAGAAAGCACGACAAGATTGTGTTCTGAGCTTATACTCCAGGCAATGTGCTAGTAAGAGTTAAACTTTAACCCCCGCCGTTGAGAATGAACGAAATTCTGCAAATTCAGATCATGGCCGCTGGGCTTTGTTCAAACGTAAACAAGCGTCCATCTTGGTGCGTCCATCTTGGTGCTTCCATACTATAACCAGTGATAGAAAATGTTCAAACTGAAAATAAACAAATGAATCATCATCATCATCATCATCATCATGTACCTTACATGTTTGCGTTGGCGATCATGTCCTTCCACAATCTTCTATCTACATTGTATCGTATCGGTTCTGTTGTTGACTGTTTTCCATGCCATGACACCAAGCTATCCAGTATTTTCTCTCATTGTCGTCCGCGATCTCTCTTTCCCTTTATTTTGCAAGTTGTAACCAAGTATTCCAACTTTTCTCTTCTCATGATGTACCCCAAAAAAATGTTGATGGTTTCTTTATGATGTTTTTTTATGACTTCCCTTTTTGCGTTGGCCTCTTTGAGAATTTCTTCATTGGTCTTTTTAGCTGTCCAGGGAACTTTCACCATTCTTCTCGGAAATCCCATCTATGTGGCCTCTAATCGTCTTTTTATTTGTTTGCCTACTGTCCATGATTTGCTTCCATAGGTCAGAATTGGTTCTATGTAGCACCGATGTAGCACTCTTTCTCACTTCAATTGACATAGATTTAAACAAATGAATAGGAATGGTAAATATAAATTTTAATGGCATGAAAAATATCCTAACATCAAAACAAATAACATCAGGACTAAAACTAAGAATAGAAAAATGTTATATCTTCTCACCATTTCTGTATAGTGCTAAACATAGACATTGGACAAGAAAACAGAATAAAATATTGAAGCCTTTGTAATGTGTATATGTAGAGGCATATGTAGAATTGGATGTAAAAGAAAGAAAACAAACGATGAAGTCTTAAAAGAAAAAAAAATTAAAAGAGAACTACTAAATATATTTCAATCAAGACAAATGAGACTTTGTGGGCATGTTAAAAGTCACAAAAGCCTACTAAACGTAATCTTGGAAGGGAAAATACAAGGTAAAAGAAGCAGAAGCAGAACAAGACTGACATGGACGAGTAACATCAGCAGATGGACACGTCAGTCAATGACAACCTGCACCATCGAAGCAAGGGACAGAGCTGAATGGCGCTCCATATGAGCCAACCTTCAATGCGGAGACCGCACTTAATGATGACGATGAAGAAGAATAAAGAATATTGTCTGGCAGTTAACATTAATCATATGAACTAGTTATATGACCCTTTTCGTCTTGTCAGACGGTCTAGTGTAGGCTATTGCGTATTTTTTTTTTTAGGTCTTGTTTTTGTTGAACACCTTCTCTTGTGGCTAGCTTTACAAATTTTTGACAAACACACATGGCTACAGAATTAACAAGTCAGGCCCACTGATCCACAGGGTATTCCTTCCTTTTTCATGAGTCTTTTCTCTTCTAAGTCTTGCCTTAGCACAGTCTCAAATGATGTTATTCCATTTCTTTATATATGCTCTCCATGATGTGTGATCACTTGCCAGATCTTCCCATTCATTTTCATAGATGGAGAAGTCATTCAGAGATGATTTATATGAACTAGTAACCAACAAATAAAACAATGTGTTAGGCAATGCTCTGTACTATCTTCAAATCTATTGAATGAGTATCGTGAGATTATACTTATATCTGTAAAGGACTAACCAGGAATATCAATATATGGTTATGCCATAATCTACTAGCTAACGAGTGAAAATAAGTTACAGAAAATAGGTGACGTAATAAGGGTAGCAAGTAAAGATAGACCTCAGCTTCTAGGGTGAAAAAAGACAATAATCACAATAAAGAAAATTACATTTTCGAAACGAACATTGATTAGAGCAGCATTAGAACAATAAATGCACATCTCTGTAGACGATAATAACTCCGGATAATACAATAGCCTCAGTGGTGAGGTGCAGAATAACTCAGGCTGAGGGTGCATTACAAAGTAATTTAAACAATATTATGTAACCCTTTTGTGATAACGAAGATAGGAAATGGTTGTCCGCAATATTTTATAAACTGTCCTTGTCAAGGAAATTATTCCTGGACTAGCAGTAGAAAAACAAAGTGGAGAAATGTTATTTTACTGAAGAAAATCGAGAATGTTGTGGATTGATAAATGTAGTAATTAGGGCATTTGAAAAGAGACCAAAACGAAATGAAAAATCTGTTTCCAACATCAGGAGAAACAATCATCATTTGTTTGTCATGTAATTGGAAGGGAACAATTGGAACATATTAAATATATTACATGAGAAAAAATAATGAGGAAAGAGGAGATAGAGACCGAGAGAAAAGAAAGCACACAGTTAGTGACTTGTTTAAGACAGTGGATTAGTAGGAAATCAACAACAGAAATAATAAACAAATGTAAAGATAAAAGAATGTGAGGAGAGGCATTATTCGTTTATATTTTTTAATATGTCCAGGTTCGTTATCAAGAACTAGAGGTAGACATCTCAGATGATCTTAAATACACAAAAAACGTAAATAAACACATAACGACCGTAGTGTTTAAAAAACGTTATTCTCACATTTTCCAATGTGTGGTCAGAAGTAGACAAAACCGCTGTAGATACGAGAGGGAAATGCAGATGGCGAGTAAGAAATGGGCCACGTAAATGGGATATATCTAAAGTTATGAGGAAAGATGTTTAAAAAAGGGAAAGGACAACATAAAAGTGCGATGGATCGTGAAGCAGCATAAAGAAATACGCATGCATGACAAACTAGGTCTAATGGTCACCTGGGACAGCATCATGGAGTCTCATGTCGCACAGCATTCTCTTTATTGTTGTCAATTATATTAATTTCTTACGTTCTGCGCATACAATTTCCGAATTAAACGTTGAGAATGAAGAAAAACAATGTCTTAATCTGCGTGACCGAAAAAAACAGTTGAACTGGCGTTCGACCCCAGGAAAACAAGAATAATCATCGCTAAAAGTACAGTTGTTCTAATTAACTTGTAAATTAAGTTTAATCGGGTAGTTAGTTTGGATCTTTACATGAAAATTCCGTTATTGCTACGAAGCAACGTTCTATTCATAGCCAGATTTAGATGAAGATACCCTGGAGCCCATCTCAATCTCCCACTCGTGCCAAAAAGTAAAAGTATTTGGAACAAAATTTAGTGAGGCCGAGAATAATGACGTAATAATGACGCATGCTTAAAATTGTGCAAATTCACAATATGGTCATTAGGATACAATTGCTGCATGAAAAAAAATTGCTTTTTTTAAATGCATGATTGTTACAACTGACAATGTGAAGACGTTTGAGCGAACTTTTAAGTTGTCGGATTACATTCTGAACATAACCAGTAACAGATTTTAAAAATAGAAATAGAAAAAGAAGTCCTGTCTTTTCAACTCTGCTCTGGTGTATCTCACTGCTTTCGTGGAAGGAAAAAGTCACACAATTAATACTTACGTGAGTGCGATTGTTGAGTTACTAGTTTGAGACATACTGATTCTGTAATGGAGTTCAAGTAAAATTAATGAAACATTGTTTTTTTATACAACACAGTTGCCTTGTGGAACTGCTAGTGTAAGAGATGTTTATGACAGTGTCAAATGTATTTATACACCATACGCCTCAATCAGAGGCGCCCTAGAAATCTGAGACTCTAAGGACTTAACCTGCGAAGCCTATATAGGTAAATCCGGTACTGGCTCCACATATTTTTAAAAAATGACAATAAGAACATGTCACATGATGCGCACGGTCGCTTTCAGAAGTCTCCACGAGCTCATTATAGATTTCACACTGTCAAGTCAATTACCGCGCAATCTGCGAACAGTATAGTTATTCCAGTGATAGGTACCAATGCTTGCTTATTGATATGCTTATGGAAGGCCCCGGTATCACTGCATACGAATTAAAATCCATAACTGCTCAAATCTCCGTGCCAGTAGAATCATCTGAATTAATATCTCATCTCCCAAACAAAGAAATTTAGCTGCAATCCCCATCATAGCAGTCTCAGCACACACCAAAAGACATAAGGCGAAACCGCACAGAAAGTGAACACAGCCATTTTTCCCCTCATACGATATCATCATTCATCGTAAGCAATTAGAATATCCAAACACGATCAAAACGGATGAAACGCACAGCTCACTGTATGCACAGAACACTTAACTCAGTAGCTATGGCAGCAAGCCCGACTTGGAATATGAGGAAATTGCAGCAAGGAACACTCTTCAGGCACAGCATTTAACGGTTCCTGTCGCCAATCCGCCATATTAACCGGAATTGTGACATTTCACAATAGACACATTTACGATTAAATAATGAAATAAATTATAAACAAATAACAAATGATGCTTTCCTCATCTGATGTATCCATCCATTTGATGTCATCACTTATTTTGTTTCATCCTCTTACTTTATCCACATTTTCCACACTATTATTTCTATCTATGCTTAACCTCTGCAGATCCAAAATAAAGTGACATCATAGGATACCTATTAATTTAGTTTCATCCGAGCCTCGAGTTTTTCTTTCAAATGTGTTGAATTATCACGTACAAAGGAAAAGGTATGAGATACGAATTAGGGTCAGAGCTTAGATAACAGTGAGGTGCCAATATATATCGTGCGATATAGTTATTCCACACATAAGTACCAGCATAACGTGCGATATAGTTATTCTGATAATGTGCAGCATCAGTAAAGCCCAGCCACAGCTCCTCACAAAACCTATCCTATAAGGAGAAGACACATTTAATGTAACTCCTTTGTAGACCATCACCATTAAGTTAAACACAATCTTTGTTTAACTTAATGAGACATCAAATTTAGTACCATTTTGTAGACATGTCATGACAAAGACTTAAACATCCATAACCAAAGTGCAGTATTCGTGTATGCATAATTTATGTGATTTATTTATACAGTAGCTAATGTCAATCAATTGTTCTCATTCACTGATATTTAGAGTACAAGTATCATGATATCATTTCATATGTTAGTCAACGTCGAAACAAAATGTGAGATGAAATATAAATGTTAATTACACGTTGAAAAACATAAACTTTGTTTAAACTTAGAAAAGGGATATTAATTATAAATCAAGAACATTAAACGATAAAGAGCTTCATGTAAATGACAAGTAAGCTACAACTTTCAATTTACTTTTAAAAAAAAATATATGCTTAACAAAATTTAGCTCATCACATAAAGTGGGATAAATTTCATGAAATTTAAAAAAAAATACATTATTTTGTTTCAGACACGAACATGTCATTAGTCTGTGAGTATAAACTAGACAAACAATATGTATATGGTATAACACAACAACGTTTGGTAACGTTGACAAAATTGTAAGCAATCTCTCAGAGTATCGTAATAAAGTGTGGGCAGATTTGACAACTGCATCCCTGTGCAGTGTCCTGGTAGGTGTCGCTTGTTGATCACAGTGTCAGAAGCTTCTAGAAGAAGACATTGAGCAGTACAGAAGAGAAAATCCTGAGGAAAAAAGTCACAACAAAATGGCAATGCATAAAATAAAACATAATACAAGAATACTGCAACACCTTACCGAAAAAGGAAAGTAACAAAAAACAAACATGGATAACTGACAAAATCTTAGAAAAAATGGAAGAAAGAAGACAAGCTAAAAACACTGCCAGATACAAGGATATAGACAATGAAATACGGAGAATGTGCAAAAAGGCAAAAGAAGACTGGTTCAACCAAAGATGTCTAGAAGTCGAAACTATGGAAAGTAAACAAAACTTAAGAGAGATGAACACAGAAATAAAGAGAATGACTAATAAAGACACAAAAAACTGCAGGAAGGGGATGTTTTGCAAACAAAGAGGGAAGAATGCTAACAGACAACAAAGATATAATATATAGATGGCAGGAATATATAGCAGAATTATTTCATGACGAAAGGGATAAAAAGCCATTTATAAAATGTACATACAACTATAAAATCCTGAAATCTCAAGTAGAAAAAAGCTATACAAGCAATGAAAAAGGAAAAGGCAGCAGGACCTGACAATATACAGGTAAAGATGATACAGGCTCTAGAAGATTTTGGCATTGAAGTGATCACAGACATATGCAATGAAATATACCATGTAGGATACATACCAAAGGATTTTTTAAAAAAAACAACTTTCATTGCATTGCCTAAAAAGAATGGTGCAGTTGAATGCAGTGATTTTAGAATAATAAGTCTAATGAACCAGGTAACAAAAATTTTACTAAAAGTTATACAGGGAAGGATTCAGAATAAAATCAATACTGAATTAGATGAACAGCAATTTGGATTCAAGAAAAACAGTGGCACAAAAGAAGACATATTTAGCATGAGCACATTGATTTGAAAGTACATAGAAGTAAACAAACCAATATATGCCTGCTTCATAGACTACACCAAAACTTTCGATAGAAAACATCATAATCAATTTATAGACTGCCTAAAGGATATAGATCTAGACAACACAGACATACGACTAATATGTAATGTGTACTGGAATCAACAAAACAATAATAAAATATAACAAGGAGAACTCTACACCCATTGATATAAAAAGAGATGTAAGACGAAGATGCATCCTATCACCAAGCTTGTTCAATCTATACACTGAGCAAATCTTTAAAAACATCACAGAGATGCCAGGCCTGAAAATTAATTGAAAGATAATCAATAACCTAAGATATGCTGATGATACTGTTCTACTAGCAGAAAATCCTAAAGACCTACAACAATTGCTTAATGTGATAAACATAATAATTTATATTCGAGCTATGGACTAAGCAATGTTTACATTGAACAACACGAGATATGATATTGCTGCGAGTTGGCAGATTTTTGAAAATGTTTTCAAGGGTTTGAACATAAATGTTTGTTCACAGTTCGTTAACCTTCGCTGTAGATAAAGTCGTTAATTCGTTTCAGACGTTGGTAGCTAAGGACCCTAACTTGTGCAAACGGATGGCATTGGCAAGGATCATTTTGAATCTATGAAGTAGGCTCATTGTGTGTTTAACTCAAAAGCATATGTGCTTTTTAACCAAAGACCTTTTATTTGGGGACTCAAAGAAGATATCCCCGATGGAAGAATAAACTGTACTATTAGTCCCATAAATGATTCGCTTCCAGAGGTTTATGATGTAAACAAAGCAGTTTTGTCATTGCAAGTGAATAATGTCCACACCTATAATTGGTCAGGATTGTGTAGCAGCAGCAGCTTTATAGCGAACACAGAAAACATCACAGGATTGTGCTGTTCTGAAATAGCTATGCCATGCTACCCTAGAATTGCCTTTAATGGGATTACTGTGACCACAAACCACTCTCCATGTGTGTGCCACATATTTACACCCCAGAAAGAAATACTGAATATAACAACATCATGTGCCGTCTGTGATATTAATGACCACATACCAGGAGCCTCCAGTATGATTGATACAACTGTTGCACCAAGCATTTCATCAGCAGAGCCATATCTATGGAATGTTAATCTGACATTGTTCTTGAATGATATCCAAGTTAATGAGACATCAGAATCGTGTGGCGGCAGCTACAAGAAGGGAGCGGAGAACATCAAGTTCTGCTGCTATAAAGGAGACTTGCCTTGCTATCCCAGCTTCTGTTGGATTGGAAATGATAACTTACCACCACTGTGTGTCTATATGTTTGGAATTGGAGTCATCAATGACGGCCTAACATCATCAAGTGCTATGACGATCATCATTTTCGGGAGGACGTGAACTCCCATGGTATATGGTGGATAGGCGGCAGGAACCATTGAAGGCTATGTCTGAAAAGTGTTCCTTCTTGCAATTTCCTCATATTCCAAGTCCGGTTTGTTGCAGGAGCTACTGAGTTAAGTGCTCTGTGCACACAGTGAGCTGTGTGTCTCATCCGTTTTGATCCTGCTTCGATATCTCGCTTGTTTACGATGAATGATGATATCGTATGACAGGGAACAGTTGGCTGTGTTCACTTTCTGCGCGGTTTCGACTTATGTCTTTTGGCGTGTGCTGCGACTGCTACGATGGGGACTACAGTTACCTTTCTTTGTTTGGGAGATGAGTTAGTAATTCGGATGATTCCACTGGCACGGGCGGTTGATCAATTATGGATTTTAATTCGTTTGCTGTGAAACCGAGGCCTTCCATAACCAATAACCAATAACATAATAAGCAAAAAATATTGACTAGATATTAATATCAAAAAGACTGAAACTATGATCATAAACAAAGAAAATTCTCAAGACCTACAAATATACATCACAGTTGATCACATCTGGAGATAGTTCAGAGCTACATCTAACTTGGACATACTATAAACCAATGATGAAAAAAGTAAAATTAAAATAAACAAAAGAAAGGTATGGCAAAAAGTAAGTTTAATGCCGTGTAAAATGTATACTAGCAACAAAACAAATAACAGCATGGCTGAAACTAAGAATAGCAAAGTGTTACATCTTCTCAATATTCCTTTCTGGTGCAGAAACATGGACATTAGACAAGAAAAAAACAGAACAGAAAATTGAAGCCTTTGAAATGTGGATTTATAGAAGAATATGTAGAATTGGACGGAAAGAAAAGAAAACAAATGATGAAGTTTTAAAACAACTAAAAATAAGAAGAGAACTACTAAACACAATTAGAACAAGACAAATCAAATTATGGGGCATATTAAAAGACACAACAGCCTAATAAAAGTAATATTGGAAGGGAAAATACAAGGTAAAAGAGGCAGAGGCAGACCAAGACTAACATGGACGAGTTACATCAAAAGATGGACAAGTCAATCTATGACAACCTGCACCATCAAAGCAAGAAACAGAGTGAAATGGCGATCCATGGTAGCCAACCTTCGCTGCGGAGACGGCACCCGATGATGATGATGATGTTGATGATGATGATGAGTGTCCTGGTACGTATTGCTCTCGTTTGTAGATCACAGTGTTAGTGTGCGTATTACTTTTTCAATGCTGATCGCATTGTCTCGCATTGTATGGCTCTCGTATGTTGATCTCAGTGTTCTGGTGGTTATTGCTCTAGTTTGTTGATCTCAGTGTTCTGGTGGTTATTGCTCTCGTTTGTTGATCTCAGTGTTCTGGTGGTTATTGCTCTCGTTTGTTGATCTCAGTGTTCTGGTGGTTATTGCTCTCGTTTGTTGATATCAGTGTTCTGGTGGTTATTGCTCTCGTTTGTTGATCTCAGTGTTCTGGTGGTTATTGCTCTCGTTTGTTGATCTCAGTGGTCTGGTGGTTATTGCTCTCGTTTGTTGATCACAGTGTTCTAGTGGGTGCTTCTCTCGTTTGTTGATCACAATGTTCTTGTGGTTATTGCTCTCGTTTTTTTTTTATCACAGTGTTCTGGTGGTTATTGCTCTCGTTTGTTGATCACAGTGTTCTGGTGGGTGCTGCTTTCATTTACTGATCAGTGTCCAGGTTTTTTTTCTCAGTGTCCTGGTGGTTATTGCTCTCGTTTGTTGATCGCAGTGTTCTGGTGGTTATTGCTCTAGTTTGTTGATCACAGTGTTCTAATGGTTATTGCTCTCGTTTGTTGATCACAGTGTTCTGGTGGTTATTGCTCTCGTTTGTTGATCACAGTGTTCTGGTGGTTATTGGTCTCGTTTGTTGATCACAGTGTTCTGGTGGTTATTGCTCTCGTTTGTTGATCACAGTGTTCTGGTGGTTATTGCTCTCGTTTGTTGATCACAGTGTTCTGGTGGTTATTGCTCTCGTTTGTTGATCACAGTGTTCTGGTGGTTATTGCTCTCGTTTGTTGATCACAGTGTTCTGGCGCTTATTGCTCTCGTTTGTTGATCACAGTGTTCTGGTGGTTATTGCTCTCGTTTGTTGATCACAGTGTTCTGGTGGTTATTGGTCTCGTTTGTTGATCACAGTGTTCTGGTGGTTATTGCTCTCGTTTGTTGATCACAGTGTTCTGGTGGTTATTGCTCTCGTTTGTTGATCACAATGTTCTGGCGGTTATTGCTCTCGTTTGTTGATCACAGTGTTTTGGTGGTTATTGGTCACGTTTGTTGATCACAGTGTCCTGGTGGTTATTGCTCTAGTTTGTTGATCACAGTGTTCTGGTGGGTGCTGCTTTCATTTACTGATCAGTGTCCAGGTTTTTTTCTCAGTGTCCTGGTGGTTATTGCTCTCGTTTGTTGATCACAGTGTCCTGGTGGTTATTGCTCTCGTTTGTTGATCACAGTGTTCTGGTGGTTATTGCTCTCGTTTGTTGATTACAGTGTTCTGGTGGGTGCTGCTCTCGTTTGTTGATCACAGTGTTCTGGTGGGTGCTTCTCTCGTTTGTTGATCACAGTGTCCTGGTGGTTATTGCTCTCGTTTGTTGATCACAGTGTTCTGGTGGTTATTGCTCTCATTTGTTGATTACAGTGTTCTGGTGGGTGCTGCTCTCGTTTGTTGATCACAGTGTTCTGGTGGTTATTGCTCTCATTTGTTGATTACAGTGTTCTGGTGGGTGCTGCTCTCGTTTGTTGATCACAGTGTTCTGGTGGGTGCTTCTCTCGTTTGTTGATCACAGTGTTCTGGTGGGTGCTTCTCTCGTTTGTTGATCACAGTGTTCTGGTGGGTGCTTCTCTCGTTTGTTGATCACAGTGTTCTGGTGGGTGGTGCTCTCGTTTGTTGATCACAGTGTTCTGGTGGGTGCTTCTCTCGTTTGTTGATCACAGTGTTCTGGTGGGTGCTGCTCTCGTTTGTTGATCACAGTGTTCTGGTGGGTGGTGCTCTCGTTTGTTGATCACAGTGTTCTGGTGAATGCTGCTCTCGTTTGTTGATTACAGTGTCCAGATGGGTGCTGCTTTCGTTTGTTGATTACATTGTACATGGGGGTATTGCTTTCGTTTCTTGATCAGTGTTCGGGTGGGTATTGATTTTATTTGCTGATCACAGTGTTCAGGTGGGAATTGCGCTAAAATCCTGATTGTAAACGGGCCGCTATTGCTCTCGCTTTTGATCACAGTGTGCGGGTTGGTATTGCTCTCGTTTGTTGATTAGTGTTGGGGTGGGTATTACTCTCGTTTGTTGATTACAGTGTTAGGGTGGGTATTGCTCGCGTTTGCTGATCACATAGTTAAGGTGGGTATTGCTCTCGTTTGTTGATCACTGTGTTTTGGTGGTTATTGCTCTCGTTTGCTGATCACAGTGTTTGGGTGGGTATTGCTTTCGTTTGCTGATTCCATGATTCGATTTTAATCATCAAATGTTGCAATATTTTACCGGAGCAGAAACGGCTGAGAGGTAAACCTACGACCTGAAAGCAGGTAACCTTAAAGTTCTGTATAAGAACTACCTGACGTGATACCTACCAATCATTCATAAATGCTGAGTATCATTAAAAAATGTGAGCACTATCATCAATTTTTTTTATCTAATTGATATTCTGGGTAATGGGCCTCTATTCCTCCCACTCTCCATCAACCCCATTTTTTTCTTTTCCACATGTTCTCAAAGGCATATGGTCAGCATTGGGGGTCGTCAGAGGACTGTCATGAACTAGCTTTATTATAATGGCCAAGATGAAACCATTATCACTTTAACACTATGAATTGTTCCTAACTTTTAAATCTCCGATAATTTCGTAAACGAAAATCATCAACAAGCACCAACAAACTCATGTATCGCAACAAGACCCTACCCTGAAATAAAATTGTTTATCCGAGTCTAGAAGGAATCATATCACAATTCATGTATGTGAAGAATTATACGCGTACAGTTCATTAAAAGAAGATTTGATACAACTCAGATAGTACAGTCTGATACGACTGCCTTCTTGTGAGAGGCAAGACTGATTGCAAACAATTGGCAGCTTGAAGACAGAAGAGGTGGGAGATCTGCTTAGAGATATAGATTCTTGCATATGGACTGTGTGTGGTAAATACAACGATCAGCAAAGGACACGAAACCTGATGATGACCACCTTGAGGAAAGGTCATGCGAAACCGAAAGCTAAATATAACCATTCCCCAAATGATCAGGGACCATCCCGGGCCCGATCTCGGAACTAGTTTATGCGTTGGTTGCCCTGATACTGAACAATTTCTGTTTTGTTTTAATACAGAATTGTATCATCATCATGTGCCATACCGCTTGGCGTTGACGATCATGTCCTTCCACAATCTTCTTTCTACCTTGCATCGTATCAGTTCTGTTGTTGACTGTTCTCCATGCCATGACGCCAGCTAAATAGTATTTTCTCTCATTGTCGTCCTTGATCTCTCTTTCTTTTTATTTTGCCAGTTGTAACCAAGTATTCCAACTTTCCTCTTCTCATCATGTGGCCGATACATGTTGATTTTTCTTTCTGATGTTTCTTATGAGCTCCTTTTTGTCTTGGCCTCTTTGATAATTTCTTTGTTGGTTTTTTTAGCTGTCCATGGAACTTTCAATATTCTTCTGAGAAATCCCATTTATGTGGCCTCTAATCGTCGTTTCATATGTTTTTTAACTGTCCATGATTCGCTTCCATAGGTCAGAATTGGCTGTATATAGCACAGATGAACTATCGTTCTCGCTTCAATTGACATAGGTTTGTTGCATAAGACGTTTTTAATTTTCTGAAACCCTATTTTGGCCAGAGCTATACAGAATAGTATAATTAAACAAAAAACATGTTTGCGACAATCTCGCAATTGTTTCGCATGTGTTTCCATTACTTTAGGAGCCTCATGTTTGGTTCATTTTGAGTTTAACAGTGGAAGAAAATTAATTCGCTTGTAGCCATCGAATAAGAAGTAGTGTTGAGGTCTGGAATATTGTAGCCTCATTTTACAGATCACGTAGCTTCTAGCCAATAGGAGAATCCATTCCGATTCCTTGTGGTTGTGTACACATAACAGCCACAACTAGCAACAATCCCATATCGTCCATAAATGATATCACATGTCATATGTGTGATGTCACTTCCAAGCGCATGGACTATGATGTAGGTCAAATGGGATCATTAATTCCAACACACATATCAAGTGCAGGATCGAGTTATTCATGACGACATTCCATTACATTAATAATTGTCAGAATATGTAGACAATTGGTGTCCTTTCTTGTGTAGTACAGTGTGAGCACTAAAACACTCCATTTCAGCAGTTAAAGAATGTAACTTTAGTGCAATGTTCTAACAAGTTGATTGCTACAGTCGTACCAATTCATAAAGCTTTATGTGGTTTCACACGCACTAGATGTACGTCCTACTCGTTCCTCGACAACAATCGATGCGATAATCTAGCTAGGACCAGACTCAGCAGTGTATCCGGTGTGATTGAGCTTAAAGCGTCAGTGATGTGTTCCTGCACATCATCCAGGGCTACGGGTGGTGGACGTTGATACACTGTCCTTCACATGTCCCTAAAAGAAAAAAAGTCACGAACAGATATGTCCGATCATCACAGGAGCCACTTGCAGAACACCTAGTAATTTTGTCCGGCGTAGCCAATCCATTGACAACTCAGCCTATGACAACATGCACCATCAAAGCAAGAGACAGAGCAGAATGGCACTCCATCGTTGTCAACCTTCGTTGAGAGAGAGAGATGGCACTAGATAATGATGAGCCAATGCATCTGTCTGCCAGGTGCTCGTTGAGAAATCTGCGGGCTGCGAGATGCCAGTGCGAGGGTGCTTTGCTGTAAAACAATCACCAAGCCCACCAGCTATTTTTGGAATCAACCAGGTGGTTATCTTTTCCAGGTAAATCAATGATTGTTTTTATGCTCTCTACATATTTCATCGCACACTGAAAAATGGCGAGCCAATACGTAGAAAATGCTCCAATCTTCATCAATATTATCCTAGAACCTTTCAGTGAATTTGTGAATCATTTTTACGGGTACAGGAATTATTATAAGAAACTATTCACGTAATGGAGTGAAAATGGAAGCAAGCTAATCAGAGGTTGTTTTATTTTACTTTTCCTTTTTCAAATCCTACGGATACCGGATTTTAAAAAAAGCAGGATGTTATCCGAAAAAAATGTATCGAAAAAATGATTTTGCATAAAAACTGTAGCACTTGACAACGTGGCGATAATATAGGATAAATAATCGGCCAGATTCAGAACAAACGGATGAAAGCAGTATACGTCCGTTGAAATCGTAACGTCCGATAACCTTACACAATCCCTTCCCCCTTTCCCCACTAGGGTCTGACAGGAGTTCCAGCCTTTTATCTTCTTGGTAGTCTAAGAGGGATTGACCTGGATCGTAGCTCCTCTTTGTCTTCTTTAAAACGATTACTCGACCAGAATGTTCGCCAACGCTCTACGCCAATTTACCAATCTATGATAATCTAGTTCTGGGAAAGTAAAGCGGCATGGGCGTAATACTGACCACATTACCCCAAAAATCATGTGCTGAAGGTCTGTAAAATGTATGGTCACTAACACCATATTTTTCCTATACGCCACTTGGCGTGGCGGAGGCACTTTACTTTTTTTTTTTACAATGATAGTCTAGTCTGCTTACCACTTAGTAATAGTTCACGTTTAGTAAAACTAATTTATATGTAACTTATATATAACACCGGATATAACTTATTAGCAAGTCAATCACTTGTCAGAATATATGTAGGCTCTCCACTCCAAAATTCTCTCCATTTTTACAACTTTTACTATGTTTGCCTTGCTGGCATCTTGGCTTTCTCACATTATTCGTTTTTCTACACAAGACATTGATATGCTCGTGTCGTTCTAACTTTACGTGACAGTTTTATCTTCCATCAATAATCCCATTAATCGATCACAGTTTTTACCTAGCATTATCCTTAACCGCTATTTTTACTATTAGGATAGTTATTGTATTAGCCCACTCTTAAGTCCTGCATTATTTGGTCATACTTTGGTCATTAATCCAAAAATGAGCCCACTCTTAAGTCCTGCATTATTTGGTCTTATTTTGTTCCTTAATCCAAAAATGAGCCCACTCTTAAGTCCTGCATTATGTGGTCTTATTTTGTTCCCTAATTAAAAAAATGAGCCCACTCCTATGTCATGCATTATTTGGTCTTATTTTGTTCCTTAATCCAAAAATGAGCCCACTCTTAAGTCATGCATTATTTGGTCTTATTTTGTTCCTTAATCCAAAAATGAGCCCCCTGTTTAGTTCTGCAATATTTTGTCATATTTTGTATTCTTTAATCCAAAGATAGTGCCACTGTTAAGCTCTGTATTATTTCTTGTAAATGTCTAAATCACATTTAAGAAAGATCAATACATGTGAGATGCGATGCTTGAGAAAAGTAACAAACAACACAGGAAGAAATAGAACACCAAATGAAAGCATAAGAAAAATGGTAGGAACAAAACCCTGCCAAAAATATATAGAACAACAACGTAAATGGTTTGGCCACCTGGTCAGAATGCCTTACCAATCACCATCTGGGCGTTCTTCTCGAGAATGCATGGAAAAAGACCAAGAGGAAAACCCAGAAGAAGATGGATAGATGCAGTGACAGAGACATGTAACAACAAAGGAAAGTCACTAAATCAGACAGTTCGAGCAGCGCAAGAACGACAAATGATATAACATCGACACCTTTTCGGTACCAGTGAGAAAGAGAAAAGAAAAGAAGAAGATATCTACAGCATTCAAAGACTACATATTGGTTTCTGCTAGAGTTACTTGTTGATATCTGCAGCATTCAAAGACTACATATTGGTTTCTGCTAGAGATACTTGTTGATATCTGCAGCATTCAAAGACTACATATTGGTTTCTGCTAGAGTTACTTGTTGATATCTGCAGCATTCAAAGACTACATATTGGTTTCTGCTAGAGTTACTTGTTGATATCTGCAGCATTCAAAGACTACATATTGGTTTCTGCTAGAGTTACTTGTTGATATCTACAGCATTCGGAGCACAAAAGTGATGGCTCTACGTATTATACGAATCACTTTTGAATGGCGAGTACTGCACATCAGTGTCAAACTGTTCACCAGAAATAAGTTATGCATTATTCATCTTTCTTTGAAGTCAAGTCTAAATAACACTTTCCTTCTCCCTTAAGTTGAACATCCTGAAGCTGTTTTGGTTTTTCTATAAATAAGTTTTTTCTTGTGTGAAAGCAATGGTTGATTTCTTATACCTTTGCATTTTGAGAGTTCGATGAATTTGATTCAACAAGCTGTTTACATATTTGTTGCAATTTCTTGATTTCAAATTGTTTTATTTGCTTTCTCATTAATGTTTTAGTTATAGCATCATTCTAACTGAACTTACAAAAACGAGGCAATCTTAATTTTCAAGAGTAGTTTTACTGAACATATGAAAGATTGACAATCTGAACTTTACAAATCTGACAAACCCCCCCCCCCCCCCAAAAAAAAAAAAAAAAAAAAAAACAACAATCTGAAACACTGGAATGTTCGAAAGATAGTAGCAATAAATAACATTTTTCTCATCTGATATCAATCCTTTTTCCCCACTTTTTGTTTCTATGTCCTTAAGAAGGGGACTTTTGTCATGCAATTTATAATTAAGCTTTAAAAGAATGGGCACAGTCCTTTGTGAGAATAGCACGGTTAGGTATTGTGTGGAAAAATTAAAAAATACAAAAAAATGGTATGTTAGAAGCTTTACGTGATTAGTGGACACAGACTAAACGACGTTTCGGCCGAATAGGCCTTCAGCAGGAATAAACAAGAAACACACACACAAAAAACTAATGACGAAACATTTAAAACAAAAATATTCGAAATATGTTAAAGAAAGTAAAATAAAAATGTCTATCCTGTGTGTATGAAAAGGAAATAGTTGCAAAAGTGTGGCTGTCGTGAATGTGCTTAAATGTGTGCAAATGCACACCGAACCATTGAGCCGAACCATGAACCGAACCATGTAGGTATTGTGTGACTACACAACAGTGCAACAGTGGTCGTGATAACTGTTGTTATTATTTTTGTGGTTTTGTCAGTGATCATGATAATTATTATTATTTTTGTGGTTTTGTCAGTGATCATGATAATTATTATTATTTTTGTGGTTTTGTCAGTGATCATGATAATTATTATTATTTTTGTGGTTTTGTCAGTGATCATGATAATTATTATTATTTTTGTGGTTTTGTCTACTTTTTAGCGAGACAACGTCAGACTAAGTTTGTATAATATTAGACCGTAATTGACATCTAAAAATAAAATGAAAATCACTTTTTGATCTAGTAACTAACCATCGTAACAAATGGGCATAGAATCCAAGAATGACGACACTCTACTTTCACTTTCATAAATGATACGTTACATTTACAGATGCACTAGACCGTCAGGTGCTAAACACAGTGCAGCGTAATCAACAAAAAATGCACGACAAAGAATATAGTCACCTTAACAATAAATTAGTTTGATAGATAAAAATAACATAATTATGTATGTAGACATTTCTTAGGTTTCTCAAACTTGTTTATACACAATCTACATTAGATGGGCTGGGGCGCAGAAAGGGGAACACCGTGGAAAAGAACCCTCTAACTGGTGAGACGTTTTCAGCCCTGTGAGCATGTCAGCTGACGTCATTCTAACCGCGGCCATCCCTACTCGTAAAGCTGAAAACGTCACGTTAGTGAGAGATTTCCATGGTTTTCCTTTCTGTGTTCAGGCCTATCTAAAGTTGGATGTGGGTTACATCAATCAATCAAATGAATTGTACTGTAAAGGCAAGAAACGTAACGTGGATTGCCAACACCCGTGTCTAGGGAAGTATTTGAGTATCTGCCGTCTGGGCTGCGTCCCAAACTTACTTTTGTATTTTACTTATATTACCACTTTCTTTCATTTTTTTTTTTTTTTTACTTTTTCAACTTTTGTTATATTATTTCTTTCTTCTTTTTTTGATTTTCGCTTTGAATTTTTGAGTTCTAAAAATTGTGCCTTCGAGGAAACTGCCTTAAGCCACTAGTGCCGCATCACTATTAAGGACAATCATGATTGTAAGCCCTCACTTTTCATGAACGATAATATTGACTGTTTTTCAAGTTTAGATTAACAATAATAGTTCTCTCCATAGATTCCCTCCTTGGTCTACCAGCCAAGGGAAATGGCAACAGCAACTGTCACTTTCATTTTCAAAGCAAACTTCCGGACGTACTAACCGAGTTGCCTCCCACATAGAGCAAGTTGAATCAGGCGTTTGTGTTCCCTTCCACACTCGAATCGAAATGTTAAATGAACAAAAATTATAATTTTTAACGATTGTAATTTATAGTATTTAAAAGAGATACATCTAGATGACATGGACATACGACTAATATTATAATCTATACTGGGAACAAACAACAATAATAACATATAACAAAGAGAACTCTACACCCATTGATATAAAAAGAGAGGTAAGATATGGATGCATTCTATCACCAAGCTTGTTCAATCTATACACTGAGCAAATCTTTAAAAACATCATAGAAATGCCAGGCCTACAAATTAATGGAAAAATAATCAATAACCTACGATATGCTGACGATACTGTACTACAAGTAGAAAATCCTAAAAATCTACAACAATTACTTAATGAAATAAACATGACAAGCAAAAAATATGGACTAGATATGAATATCAAAAAGACTAAAACTATGATCATAAACAAAGAAAATACTCAAAACTCACAAGTGGATATCACAATTGAAGGAATAAACGTGGAGACAGTTCAGAACTACAACTTCCTTGGACATACTATAACCAGTGATGGAAAATGTACAACTGAAATAAACAAAAGAATAGGAATGGCAACAAGTAATTTTAATGTCATGAAGAACATACTAACATCAAAACAAATAACATCAGAGCTAAAACTAAGAATAGCAAAATGTTACATCTTCTCAATATTCCTAAATGGTGCAGAAACACGGACATTAGACAGGAAAACAGAACAGAGAATTGAGGCCTTTGAAATGTTGATATATAGAAGAATAGGTAGAATTGGATGGAAGGAAAGAAAACAAACGATGAAGTCTTAAAACAACTATAAATGAAAAGAGAACTACTAAGTACAATTCAAACAAGACAAATGCTATTTTTGGGCCATGTTAAAAGACACAATAGTCTAATAAAAGTAATCCCGGAGGAGAAAATACAAGGTAAAAGAGGCAGAGACAGACCAAGAACTAACATGGGCGAGTAACATAAAAAGATGGACAAATCAGTCTATGACAACCTGCACCATCAAAGCAAGAGACAGAGCAGAATGGCGCTCCATGGTAGCCAACCTTCGTTGCGGAAACGTACTCGATGATGATGATTAATTTATAGTATGAAAATAAAAATTATGCTAAAGTCGTCTCATTGCGTGTATTCTTCGCAACAAAAGCTTGATAACTTCCACTTTATCGATATCTTATGTGTTAGTCTGAGATGATGAATCCACCATCCCTTCTCTAACTGTTATAGTCACATTTAACATTTGTTTTTCGCTGCCCCATTTTGTAGTGTATTTTCCTTTCTAATATGACTTCAGCATATCATTATTCAACTTTACCTAGCCCACTCTTGTTCTTCTATATAGGACGCTAATCATCTTACTGAAATAGTGCTGCTTGGTTCTGTGATTCATAACTAACCACATATGAAATCTGAGAAAAATGAACAAAATTCGTAGCCATCGAAGATCCTAGGTATAATTTCGGAAAACTGCTTTATACGATGTCAATGCTATTATATTAGACACACAATTCCACTGGCAGCGGCATTTCTTTCTTCTTCTTTTTTTTAAAATACCATTGCTTAACTGGAATACAAAAACATGTTCACCTCCGATTGAAGTAGGCACTTATACTATCTAGATAATACGAATTTTCTTAAGGAGAACCGGCAGTGTATACTGGGATGTGATTTTGATACTTTTCCTCGTGGTTTTATCCTCCCACAGTTTCTGGTTAGTGAGATTAGATGTTTAGCCCTCTCCGAGCCTCTGGTTAGCGAGATTAGATGTTTAGTCCTCTCCGAGTTTCTGGTTAGTGAGATTAGATGTTTAGCCCTCTCCCACATTATTGTTAGTGAGATTAGATGTTTAGTCCTCCCCCAGAAGCTGGTTAGTGAGATTAGATGTTTAGCCCTCTCCGAGCCTCTGGTTAGTGAGATTAGATGTTTAGCCCTCTCCGAGCCTCTGGTTAGCGAGATTAGATGTTTAGTCCTCTCCGAGTTTCTGGTTAGTGAGATTAGATGTTTAGCCCTCTCCCACATTATTGTTAGTGAGATTAGATGTTTAGTCCTCCCCCAGAAGCTGGTTAGTGAGATTAGATGTTTAGCCATCTCCCAGATTCTGGTTAGTGAGATTAGATGTTTAGTCCTCCCCCAGAAGCTGGTTAGTGAGATTAGATGTTTAGCCCTCTCCCAGATTCTGGTTAGTGAGATTAGAGGTTTAGCCCTCTCCGTAAACAGTGGAAAAACACATTGGGTGCACACGTGAATACTAAATTAAAGAAACGTGGCAGTTACAAGTCGAAAAACGTAAGCCAAATTTGGTCTCTGAGAGTCAACAATTGTTCAGCAAATCCACCAATGACCGAATGTGTCGGGCCGAAATACTTCGACTTTGTCGTCGACTAGCGACATAAAGCATCCTCTCGGCTAAACGGGCTAACTTGAGGGAGAAGGAGAGAAAACTTTAGAGAAACAAACCTAATATTGACAAGTCTGTTCGTTGTGATTAACAAGGCAACAACATATTCACAACATATGGAGCAATATTTGTGCACAATTGTGTATGGCAGCATTCATATTTAATACCAATAGATATGAGTGAATGCTTATCACCCACTGCAGATTCGGTTTTTTTTTAGTGGTGCGGACCAACAGCCGTCGCTTTCTCTTTCTCTTTCTCTCTCTCTCCTTCTCTCTCTTTATTTCTTTCTCTCTCTCTCGCTCACTTTCTCTCTCTTTCTTTCCTTCTCACTGTCCTCCTTCTTTTCTCTTTCTTCCTGTATTTCCTTCCTCTTTCTCTCCTTTCTGTTTATTTTCTTTTTCCACGAACCTTCCAATGTCCACTTAGAACACAAACCTAATTCTGCTGTTGCTGTCTGGACACAGTCATACTTCCTTCAAGTATAAATTGTAAACACTGATCTAAATATAGCTCAAACTCAATTCGCCTAACCTCCACTTCTACGGAACTATATCGTTAATGGAGACGAGTACGACTTTTTTTTTGCTTCCCCTATCATATTCAAATTCTCTACAATAAAATTATATCACGATATCAACAGAACATGTTGCTTTAATTTCTATATCCGCTCTACAAAATATTGTTTGCATTGTTTCCTTTTATGTTACTATGACTTTCTATAAATATGTATTGATGTTTAATTGTTTATATTATGTATATTTATATTTCTATCCAGGTGCAACGTAAATGGAAATTCTTGTATGAAAAAGCTAATGTATTTATATCATCAATTAACTCTTCTAAATTTGACATTCCATCTTGTGTGACTAACTTTTGCAGATGACTCTTCGAATCTGTTTGTTTTATTATTGTTTAAAGACAAACATTACATTGTTTATATATAGTTACTACATTCACGTTTCTTAGATCTATTGTACATAACGATGGCTTGTTAATGTGGCTTGCTCTGCCGGGTCAACCGAAAGTTCCACTTTGGGATTCTGCGCCATCGCTGCGGTGTTGCGATAAGGGTAATCCGACGACTACACGGAGGCTCCAAACCTGAGACGCTGGCAAGAAACATCATAAACAACAGCAGACCTAGTCAAATTAACAACCGAATTGGAAGACAACACATGTAAATCAGCCTGATCATTTCCCTTGTTCGTCATATTTCCTTATCCCACCCCCCCCCCTCTTTTTCTACTTAAGACATACACCCGTATGACATAACTAAAATAAGTAAAGAGCTCCCGTCACGCCAAGTGGCGTTTAGGAAATATGGTGTTAGTGACCATACATTTTACAGACCTTCAGCACATGTTTTTTGGGGTAATGTGGTCGGTATTACGCCCGTGCCACTTTACATTCCCAGAAAAAAGTCCGGTACCCATTTAAGGCTGGGTGAACCCGAAAGCCGACGAACCAAATGACATAACTACAACAGATTTATTTTTGTTTCTCATTCAAAGTCAGCAACAGTTTATTCTGTATATCTGATTCGAACAGGCCTCAAAATGTATTTCTGGTTGTGATGTTTCGCTTGAAGAATCATGAATGCTTTAATGCCGCAGTGTCGGATTGAAAGAGTCATTAAATGGGAATGTTAACCACGCTTGATTAGAAGTGATTCGAATAATTGGAAGTAATGGTCATAAAGAAAGAAACGAACATCACCAACATGCAACATTAAAAATAATCAAGACAAATCTGAAACAAGTGCAGATCGTCAAATACTTGAGCACAATAATAATATCAGACGGATGATGTACCACAGAAATAAAAAGCAGAATACCGCAGGTCAAAGTAATATTTTAGAAAACAAAAACAAAACAAAAAAAATCACATGCAGCGGGTCTATGGTAATGGATGTTGGATAGAAAGTTAATCAGTGCTATATAGAGCCAATTCAGAACTATGGGTGCAAATCATGTACTGTATAAAAACAAATTAATAAACGATTAGAGGCCACATGGACGAGATTTCTCAGAAGAATGATCAATGTTCCCTGGACAGCCATAAACACCAATGAGGAAATTAACAACGAAGTCCAATACAAATGGAGAGCTCCTATAAAGAAATTCAGGAAGAAACAATAATGATTTTTGAACCATGGGAAGAGGAAAGTTGGAATACTTGGAACTGGAAAAAATACGAGTAAATGTAGACCGTGGACAACAAAGAGAGAAGATACTAGATAACTTGATATCATGGCACAGTAAACAGTAAACAACAAAATAAAAATGTGCACTTTGGAAAGAAATTGTGTAAGAACAAGATCTCATATGCTAGTCGGTATGGCACATGATGATGATGGTGATTAGAACAGTCCTTGAATTATAAGATACTCTGTTTCTATTCTGAAGTAGAATGAAAGGTTAATTTTACTGTGTCTAATGACAAGTCATTTATTAAGAATTAAGTCTAACCTTTTCTGATTCAAATGGTCATTGCATTTTAAACGAGTGCTTCATTCATAAGATTCATTAAGATCAAAATGCACTTTCAGGAAAGATTAAAACTAAAGTTTCTCAGTGTCTGATTTTAAAAGTAATGGAAAGTTATGATATGGTAACTGTAGTATTACTATACTATATATTTCCTCAATAATTTCAATTATGTATATCAGATCATTAAATCACATTATTATTGAGGTCAGAGCATTTATCTTTGTCGGTGATTGTATAATCTCCATTTGCGAGTCAAGTAATCTTTCTACACATACACCAGCTTGTAGGCTGGGTTGACCTCACTTCCTTGAGACTTGAACTTGCCAACGTCGAGGGGATGGTGGACACACACTATTTTTTTTTTTTTTGTATTCTCCAAAAATTTATTAAAAATTTTTTTTTTTTTTTTTCATTTTAAATATTAACTACATATTGACCTTACCATTATTCGTTATTGACGTGACCCCGTAGGTTTTACAGAAGGTGAAGAGGTAGACTTTCTACCATGATCGTTTCATGAATATTTCTTCAATATTGTAATCACTTGCAGGACATTCCAGCCTGAACACTTTATCATAAAACTGCTCACACTCCATGATATAACCAAAATATTGTCTCGGCACTTAAATCTCTCCTTTTACAACTTACTATTCAGAACATAAATACCCCCCCCCCCCCTTTTCCAAACAGGTTCGTTACTTACTGAACAATACAACTCTGTGATTAAACAAATTACAGTTATCGTGATATTGATATGCTATCATAGGTTATGATTTACGACTAACAAATGTTGATGTATTGCTTACATTTACATTTGTCTTAGGATGGGACAAACACAATGAAATTATTATTAAAAACGTAACATAACATATTGTTTAAAAAAAAATAAAACGATGGATTATCTGAAAAAATTGGAGAGAAAAAGTACTCTCTTGATCAAAACTATATGTCTGCTGAGCCTAGCTCATAACCCAGTAACATTTAAGTACCCGGAGTGGTAACAGCATGTGCATCCTTAACCTGCACTATCAAAGCAAGAAACGGAGCGGAATAACGATTATGGTAGCCAATGTTCGACGCGGAGACGGCCCCTCTATGATGATGTAAAAATGTGGTCAATACATGGTTAAGTGGTCTGAAACCGGCTTGTTCTTCTCCAAGTTTTTCGTCTATCTATTCTGTCTTCCAAGTCTATCTGTTCTGTTTTCCAAGTCTATCTATTCTGTCTTCTAAGTCTATCTATTTAATCTTTGTTGGGTTTTTTTTTTTTTTTTTTTTTTTTTTTTTTTTTAAATTCTACGACAAAGATTCCACAAGCACTGATAGTAACGTAATTCTACGTTAGATGTTAGAGTCTGATAGATATGTTATGATATTGCTATAATGTTACAACACAACTTGTCATAATTCTTCAAATTAGAGAAGTGAAACGAAACTTTTACTAAAGAAGCAGCTTGTTATAATATGAAATATTTGTTCACAAATATAAAAATAACGAGTCAATCGATAATTAACATGCCCTAAAAAACTCATTTTTCTTGTTTGAATTGTGTTTAGAGTTTTTTTTCTACTTCATCTTTTGTTTTCTTTTCGTCTTTCCATCTAATTTTTCCTATTATTCTATAAATCAACTTTTCAAAGGCTTCTATTTTTTGTTCCGTTTCTTGTCCATGTTTCTGCACCATAAAGGAATGTGGAGAAGATATACCATTTATAATTTCTCTCCATGGTTTTCTTCCTAATAGCACGTGATGAGACCTAATCTCTTTCACGGTGGTCAGCCGTATTCGTCTTTTGTGTCCCCAATATGCCTCAAGTATACCAAACACTTTGCTGTTTTAACTTTCTGAGGCATTGATCATGTATGTTTCTTCCGCCCCATCTACTGTCACAGACTTTATACATTCGGGATGCACATTCCCGCTAAGCGCCATTCTTGTCAAAATAGATGTTTGTTTGTCGAACCGGCAACACGCGTTGGCCTACATATGATAGGTTAAACATGTCGACACAAGAAGGATAAACAATATTCCACTGAAATATCGATAAAGTTGACAGTCCATCCACTCGTCAGAAGTAAACATAACTACAAACGTGGAATATCAGCACATTATTTCACAACTAGACTGTCGCGCAGATCATTTAGACACGTCAGTAAGACGAGTTAGAACCGAGTTAGAAAAATTATTTGCAGGCAGCCGCAATGAAATCTCACATTTGTATAATTGCAACCATAATCAAGGAACCATAGGACTTCCTAACACTAAGATTATCAGCTATATATTTTCAAAGGACATTTTATAATTTACGTGCGCCTACACTTTGAACAATCTTCAAAATTACTTTACCAATAAAGATGTCTGAACTATTGTGAACACTTAAAAGCTTCAACAGCGATTGAGTTTGTTGTGTCAAAACAAAGGCCCGTAATTTCGATTGGTTCCCAGTAGAAACTGGGGTAAAACAATGTGCCATGTCATCAATTGTCCTATGTTATTCGGAATAGCACCCGATTGGGTCATGCGTACATACGTAGGTGACTAGCAATTTGATGTTAAATGGACAAACAATAAAATCTTACAGGCTTGAGTTTTGCAGATGACCTTGCCCTCTTCAGCTCAACACACTTGGACGCCTACGATCGACTTCATCACTGTACCGGACAAATAGTCCTCCAGAGATCAATGCAAGAAAACAAAAATCGTGGATTTTACCGTCACAACCACTGGCATCATGACATCATATTCAAACAGAAACTCCTACAAAAAGTTATGATGTTAGTTGATGTTACTCGCCCATGTTAGTCTTGGTTTGCCTCTGCCTATTTTACCTTGTATTTTCCTTTCCAATATTACTTTTAGTAGGCTATTGTGTCTTTTGACGTGTCCCAAAAATTTCAAGTGTCTTGTCTTAATTGTATTTAGTAGTTCTCATTTTATTTTTTTGTTGTTTTAAAACTTCATCGTTTGTTTTCTTTTCTTTCCATCTAATTATACATATTCTTCTATAAATACACATTTCAAAGGCTTCAATTTTCTGTTCTGGTTTCTTGTCTAATGTCCATGTTTCTGCACCATGCAGGAATATTGAGAAGATGTAACATTTTGCTATTCTTAGTTTCAACCCTGCTTTATTTGTTTTGCTGTTAGTATATTTTTTCATGGCATTAAAATTACTTTTTGCCATACCTATTCTTTTGTTTATTTCAATTTTACATTTTCCATCATTGGTTATAGTATATCCAAGGTAGTTGTAGCTCGGAACTGTCTCCAGATGTATTCCTTCAACTGTGATATTTATTTGTAGGTCGTGAGGATTTTCTTTTGTTTATGATCATAGTTTTAATCTTTTTGATACTCATACCTAGTCCATATGTTTTGCTTGTTATGTTTATCACATTAAACATAATTTTGAAAAAAAAAATTGTAATGCAACTACAAGGGAAGAAAACAACCAAGAACATGCGTCGAGCTATACACGGAGAAGACGTTGGAAGTACATCCGTCATATTTTCATAATGAATGGAAGCAAGTTCTCGCCTCAAGCCTTCATGTGGACACCGGATCACTAAAGAAAAGAAACTCTACAAACTTAATAGAGAGGACTCAAATATGGGCTTTAGAACAATACGAGACCTACAAGAACCAGCAGTGAATCGTCAGTCAGGAAACATTATTATTCTGTCCTATTGCCGTCTTCGGTCAGAGAAAAACCAAGTAAGTAACAAAGTATAACTCTCCATGATGGTTAAGAATATCATTGCATATCGAAAGAAGTGGTGTGTCCTCCAAAGCTTTATTATCGCTATTATAATTTTCGTTCGCATGCTAATTGGTCGGTATCTCGCCAGATCACCACACTTGCCCTGAAAGATGCGGTACCTATATAAGTTTAACTAGAACTAAGAGCCGGAGCCCAACCCGATCTTCAGTCTTTTATAGTCCAATTCACTTTCCACTGAACTGCCGCATCTACCTAGCCCTGTAGTATGCTCATCCTTATCAAGATAACAGTTGATACGCCACTTTCTGTTTGCACCAGACACTAAATGTTAAATCATGCTCTCTTCATAGTTTCACTCATTGTTGTGCTATCCACACGCGCTAGAGGCGTGGTAAGGAGCTACAGTTGGTTTGTCGGAAAAAAAGGACAGAAAAATATGTCACCTCGCGTCAATATTGAATTCCTGTGATAGTTATAGTAATCGAAGGTCCCGGTATCACTGCAAGCGAATTAAAATACATAATTGCTCAACTGCCCGTGCCAGTGGAATCAACTGAATTAATATCTCATCTCCCAAACAAAGAAAGGTAGCTGCAGTCCCCATAATAACAGTCTCTGCACATGCCAAAAGACATAAGGCGAAACAGCACCGAAAGTGAACACATCCATCTGTTCCCCGTCATACGATATTATCATTCATCGTAGGCAATCTGAATATCGAAAAACGATCAAAACGGATGAAATGCACAGCTCACAGTGTGCACATATATAATATAAGGAAACTGCAAGGAACACATTTCAGACACAGCCTTAAACGGTTCCTGCCACCTATCCGCCATATTGACCGGAAGTTCACGCTTTCCTGAAAATGTGGATCGTCATGTTTTTTTTTTCATGTATAGCGCTTGTTGATGCTATGACATTGTTTTTGTCTCCAAATCCGAACATATGTAACACAGTTAATCGTCGGACACAATCCAAGCGCTGAGATCTCCCTGCAATGTGAATTTGTGAAATGATAAACCAGTTCACAAGTCTACCCTCGATCTCACAGTAGCCCTCTTGAATCTAGACACGATCCCTCCTGTATAACATGAAACTCTGGGACTCACACCAAGGCTTTAAAGCCATGAACAAAACTGTCATTTCCACCTTGATTATAAGCGAACAGCCGGTTTAGGGATATACGATCAGCCATCACGTAGCACACACAACAACGGATACGCCCACAAACGCCTGATTACTTTAGTAAATGCAGCCAACAACGCACGAAACACCGTAACGTTAGTGCAAAAACCCTAAAATGAAACCTTTAGGTGACTTGGCAGAGCAATCAACAAGAATGAGTCGTAACTTGTAAATAATTGGCGTCAAACAATTCCAACGACGGCCTTTGAACAGCAAACGCTGTGTTGACGTAAAAGTCATATAAAACCCAAGACGGGGGGAAGGTCGCGTTCAGAACACTTGACCTGCCAAAGAGGAATATTGCCATGTGCAAAACTCAGCAGCACCGGCGCAAATCCGTTAAGTGGAACACCAGGTTGACTTTAACACATAAATCTGCATGTGAGAGCTAAAATTAATCAGTCCTAAAATTCAAATCCTGCAGCGTTCGAGAGAACATGAACTTCATTCCACCATCTTGGAACCGGAAGTCCCATTCCTGTGATAATATTTACTCAATGGACTTTTGGGATCGTCGGCTTTTGTGGACGCGTAATGCTAGATAGTGGGACTCAACTCTCGTGAGATGTGGAAAGTCACTTCATTGATGCGGGATCCCACCATCTTTCCCTGTGTCGTCATTTCTCA
The DNA here is from genome assembly GCA_032433765.1 of Megaustenia siamemsis. Classification (NCBI taxonomy): domain Eukaryota; kingdom Metazoa; phylum Mollusca; class Gastropoda; order Stylommatophora; family Ariophantidae; genus Megaustenia; species Megaustenia siamemsis. The sequence goes on from JAVIAB010000092.1 coordinate 104,863,487, forward strand.
ATTTATTTTTATTAGTGACATTAATACAAAGAAAGCCTGGTATTTCAATTGACCCGAACTTAGAAAGTTGGGGTAAGGTGTGGTGGTTAAACGCTAAATTCAAGAATAATTCAATCAGCGGTTCCAATGTTGCGTCTACACAGGACACTCGAACTGCGTGTGTGCTGTGAAAACATATATTACCTACTGTGCGCCTATTTCATCTCTTGTATTATGTTTATGTAAATTCTTCGCATTTTAGCTTTATTTTTGGTTTGTTCACAGGAAGAGAGCGGGTCAAAAGAAAGTTTTTCATTTGAAATTAAAGAACTGTGCTTATTTTGTAATCGAATCAAGCCATAAATGATATTGTAAATCTCTAGCACGGCAGTGACGAATTTGAGCTACTACAATGCCAATGTTATGGTCTTCTTTATGAAAATCCAGAAAAAATCATCAAAAATCAGACTTCATTGAAAGTTTATTCTCCGTAGAAGGAAAAGTGAACAAGATCCCATCCTGTAGTACTGAGAGGTAGTAGAGAAAGAGAGAGAGAGCGAGAGAGAGAGAGAGAGAGATAGAGAGATAGAGAGAGAGAACAACAAAAGTAAAAGCTATTTGGTGTGATTATAGAAAGGACTTTTTTTCCAAACAGTAACTTTTCTCTTCCTTTTCACCATTAATACAGAACATCACCATTTCCCACTAAGTTACAGTAAATGTGATTTTTCTTTTATCATACTTTATTTACATATGCTGTTTATTGTTTTCACTTTTTATTTTTCTATTTAGAACATTTATATGTCATATTGTTACCTTAAACCACGCGTTCTTGCTGTTTAAGTTTATTGATATAGGTATTGTTTAAGGTTTAGGAACTCATTAATTCATTTTCCATTGTTTCTAATGAAAACAAAAAGTAATTGGACTTCGAACAGTTCAGAAAATGGATGACTTCCTAGAACGAAGAAAGTACCAGTAACCACCGTACTTTTTCCTAAATGTCACCATATCACGTGTTATATAAACCTGGTATTGTTACAAAGAAAAATCTGATAATTTTCTTTTCTTCTACTGCGTTCGCCTAACAATTGCTCCTATTCATGTTCGCCTTTGAAAACCACACATTAATCTTGTTGTGGCTTATAGTAAGCTACGGTAAATTCGTCTTTCGAACTAACAGATACGTCTCCATCATAGCATTTCTGTTGTCTTCAGTCTTCTATCACGTTTCCTATAAACTAAAAAATAAAACCACTTCTACGATATAAAGACGTTTAAAAACATAAGATGATGATGGTACTTTATTTGTGCATATATCTGTTTGGGAAAAGCCTGTTAAAGACAAGTCCAACTGGAGACATGATGTAAAATATAACGTCGAGGGGAGATATAGTTTGCGGTCTTTTGCTCTTCTGTTCACCTCTACTGCTGTTATGTTTCCTAGTGCTTCAAATATTCCATCCATCCATCTTTTTCGTGGTGGAATATTGGGTCTGGTATTCTCACAACGCTTGCTCGTTGTGTTGTGTTTTGATCTTTCTGCATTGTCACGTGGCCAAATAATTTTATCTGTTGTTTATACATATATATATATATATATATATATATATATATATATATATATATTGACCTTTCGAGCCGTAGCCGGCCCATAGGGCGTAGACCAAGATACACCTTCTCCTATCTGAATTTTTGTTCTAGCAGTTTTCTTTTAAAGATATTTTATCAAATCTCGCCATCTGTCTCTGTTCTGTGCAAGCAGCTCTACCTCATTGAGGGAGCCGAATCCTGCTGCTCTTGCCTCTCTCATCAATGTTCTTCTCAGTGTCTCCCTGGGTCTTCCTCTTTTTCTCTTACCTGTTGTTTCCCATATGAGGGCTTGCTTTGCTATATTCATATAATTTTTTTTCCCAGTGATAGCAGCCAGTGGCTCCCTACTATCTATAGGCTATGCGAATTAACAATGTAATTTCAATATAAATTTAACAATCTAATTTCTATATGACTAAATATATTCTATGACGGGGGATATTCCTAGCTTTTTTTCTCAGTCCTTCATTTCTGATCTTATCTCTCAGACTGTTTCCTGTCATTCGTCTGATACATTTAATCTTAGTAGAGGTTATTGCTCTTATTGTTCTTGCATCTAGGGTCCAAGTCTGGCATTGGTAACACAACGTTGGGATGAAGATTGTATTGTATAGTGCTCGTTTTGCCTCCAGAGTTACTTCCTTGTTGGACAATAGTGGTGATGTATGTCCAATGATTTGACAAGCTTTGCTGCATCTCGATTCTATCTATGTGACAAGCTTTGCTGCATCTCGATTCTATCTCTGCTGTTTGAGAATTATCGTGTGTCACTAAACTTCCTAGGTATTTGAATTTCTCTACATGTTTTAGTTGCGTGCCTCCTATTGTTATGTTTATGTTCTGTTTATTTTTGGCGACATTCATGACTTATGTTTTATTGATGTTGATTTTCATGTTGTTTTTTGTGCCTGAGCTGTTGAGTTTGTTTAAGTGTTCTTGTAGGTCTTCTATTGTTTCATGTATTAGTGCCTGATCGTGTGCAAATAAAAGCTCGTTGATCCTGTTTACATTTGAAAAAGTACGTATCAGTTCTTATCCTCCTCCTTGGTAGAAAACTTTATACAACTATTCGAAAATTATAATCCATTGGAACACTATATTTAATCACGTTAAATCACTTATGTGATTGTTTATACTATATCCCGAAAATAAAACAACCGCCATTTTGGTCGCCATCTTGGATCATACCCTATATATATATATATATATATATATATATATATATATATATATATATATATATATTTATATATACAGTAAAGTCTCGATTATCCGGAATGCTCGGGGAAGAACCCATTCTGGATAATTGAATTTTTCTGGATAATCGAGAGTAAGAAAACCAGACTCAAAATTTTTGAAAAAACATGATTGAAAAATTGCAATGCTCAGAAATATTTAAATTCGTGTGACATTCACTAGCTTTCTCTATCAACATGGGTCCTGATATTGGCATTCCTTTTCTTCTTCTTTCTATAAACCACACATAAAGGACGTCGTCGAGTTTTTCAAATTTTGGCCGTTTCATACTTCGTCTCTGGTGTATATTGTTGCTGCTTTCAGACTCCGACGCAAACTTAAACAACTCATCTTTTTGATTTCGTATGTCATATAATGTTGAAGAGGCTATGCCAAATTCAGTCATCAAAACGTTGCGATTAACGCCTTTTTCAAGTCTACTAGCGATTTCAATCTTCTGGTTCAGTGTCAATACAGTTCGCTTGCGTTTACCTTTGCGGGAAATTGAGGTGTGGTTTGCACTCGCAGAGGCCATTATTTAACACAAAAATGTATTCCGTTAAAAAGTATGCACACATGCGTTTATAGCATATCATGTATAATTTATACTGATGGAACGAATTTCAGCTTGCACAAATGTATGAGACAAACTAACGTCAAACTCTGTATCTTACTCTTTTTGAATTTCCAGTCGGTAATTTTTGAACCCCTCCCCCTTTCTTCTCACCATCTCTATGTCACTGCACGCCGGCTGCTCAACCTTTGATTTATAATCATCAAAGTTATGGGCTCTTCAATTTTCACAAACAATACGTCTGCTTCTAATGTTCGGTCAGACTGTCAAACGCCATATTTTTGACAAATTCATGACCAACTTTAGATCTAAAGCAGGCTATGAGAAAATTAAGCAAATTTGTAAAATCATGTAGATAAGTGTTTTTGGCACGACTAAGATTTCCCGACAAAAACATTTAGTCGGGGGAAAAAGTGAAGATATAGACTGTCTGTCGCTTTTACTTGGAATATTTGGAGACACAATGTCTGGATTGAATAAAATATGTTCGCTCCTATTTGAAGTATATTACTGTAAATACACTATTGTAAACGCAATATTGTGTAATGATAGAGCCTGTAGAAGTAAGCGCAGCGCACAAACCGTGTTGTAGCGTTTTCGATTTCCGGATAAAGACATTTAATTTAACTGAACAAAACATGATTCAAGCTTTCTCCCTATAATAATTAAAAAAAAAAAAAAGTCCGTTAAATTGAGAATTCCGGATTATTGAGTACCGCATAATCGAGACTTTACTGTGTATATATATATATATATATATATATATATATATATATATATATATATATTACATTCGATATCCCGATGTGAAACTGGCTCAAAAACCCTTTGAACCGGTTGAAGTTCATTTAATTTCAGAACAGAATCACACCTCGAAGCTACTGAGATCTTCACGAAGTCTAAAAACAAATCACCAGGTTAGATCTTATTTTCATCACAAATTAAAAATTACTTCTAGCTACCATAGTAAACGCCACAAACGTCCAAACACTATAAAATATAAAAAGGAGAACAAATAAAACTATCAAAGAAAAACTACAATTGTAATCCAATAGCTGCCATCCGACCGTGGGATTGGCGCTAAAGAAAAGGGCAGATGCGCTATCAAAAACAGGCAACCAAATAGAACAGTTCTGCCACCATGTGACCTACAGAGAGGCAATGACTATCATACATTAACAATTCCACTCTAAGTGGCAAAGAAGTTTGGACAGTAGCAGCTACGATAACCTCATTCACAAATTACAGATTTCAGCAAGATCATCATCTTCCACCTGAGAACCGGTCACTGTAGACTCCTAAGTCTTCTGTACCGTCTGAAAGTGTTCCACACAAACAAAACCCATGTGGAACTGGTATCCAGAATTCAGAGCATATCCTCTATCTGTATCTAACCCACAAGGAACAACGGTGCCAAATCTGGCCAGAGAGTGCTGAACTGAGGCAGAAACTATGGGGCAGCCGTCACGACATGGAGATAACTGTCAGCTTCTTCATGGAAATGGAACTGCAGATCTACCCTGACGAACTAAAAGCCTGGTCTTATGGGAAGATATCTAATACAGGACGACATTGGTGCAACAGATGGAATGTTAGCAGCAGGTTAAAAATGCCGCCTACGTCCAAAACCGGGATAGGCTATGCGAATTAACAATGTAATTTCTAATTCAAATCTCTATCCACGCAGAAGGACACCCCGGAAAACACACACAACTGGTGCCTAGCAGTTACTGTCGGAAGAAGGAAAGGCTATGGGAGAGACAAACAGAAACCACAAACAGGGTGGACCTGGAGGATGGACCCAACATCCATGGTCGGCATCCATCCTACTAGATTGAAAACTACTAGGTCAAGTCAATATCCAACCAGCCGAAGACATAGCGTGTCAGCCACGACGCAGGTTTAGGGGATAAGTAAACACACACACACACACACATACTAATCCCGATAATACGATCCACTCATCCTGCACCATGATGTTGTTCTTATCCCTCCATCATTAAAATGAACAAATAGTACATTTCGTATGATCTTAAGATTTGAACGCTGCAGAAGAAGGAGGAGTAACATAAGAACAAAATTCGTAGCTATATTCTACTGTCACAATAAAATGTCAGTATCATATATATATATATATATATATATATATATATATATATATATATATATATATATAATGAAAGAGAGAAATTAACGAATGAAGAGAAAAAGGGAGGTAGAAAGAAAGGCTGCCAAACAATTAAAGAGAATTTTTTTTTTTTTTTGGTAGAGAGTCAGCAACAAACAGAGTTAATGAAAACCTTTACATACAGACATTTGTGGAGAGACATGATTGTCCCCGTTTGCAGACAATTTAATGTTGATGAAGGTAACACAGATGCTGGTCACTACCCATTTATCATATCTTTTAAAGGTAACATACAACAAATTCTGCAACATATCAAGTGTCAGTAAATACTCGTACACCTACCACAAAATGAACGTTTTTCCAGCAACATCCACGAGCGTAAAATATAAGACTATTTTATCGATACGACAAGTCTCATAGGACAATGCCTGGAGTACTAACATCACACAATGTCAGATATTAGAGTACATGCAATAAATCACATATACGTTTATATTTAATAAAGTACCATCCACACAACATAAATGTCTCAAAGCAAAGTAAATGTTCATTCTTACCAATAACTGGGAGCCGCGATAGCTCAGTGGTTAGTGACCTGGACTACAAAGGACAAGAGATAGGGTTCGATCCCAACCGACGGCTTCCAGGTTCACCTAGCCTTTAATGGGTACCGGGTTTATTATGGGAAAGTAAAGCGGCACGGGCGTAATACCGACCACATTACCCCAAAAACCAGTTGCCGAAGGTCTGTAATATTTATGGTCACTAACACCATATTCCCTATACGCCACTTGGCGTGACGGGGCACGTTAATTTTTTTTTTTTTACTTACTAATAACTAAATGAAAGTAACATGACATTCCCTAGAAAGTACACAAAAGCAGCGAAACAGTTCTTTGTTACGATTTAACACTAAAACAAATAAAAGTTGTTAAAAACATATTTATTCATTAGCAGCAGACATTAAAGCATATACACTTATTTTTTTAATAGCTAGCTAATAACAGCAACCCAAATAAAAAATAAATAAATAAAGTAGCTAGTACAAAAGTAATAGCTCAGTAAAATGTATATTTATTTAAATCAGCTACCAACCTCTATATATATATATATTTACAACTAGCACACTTTACCAAAAAAAAAATTGCTCATTCAGCGATGACCAACCTAATTAGCATAAGTATTCCGCAGCAAATGTCACCAGGCCAAATAATAGTCTCAATATTTTTGGTTCAAAGTATACATTTAAATGACTTCATTGTCCCATATATTATGTTGTTATCTCGTATTATTTGCAATTAGTATTTATCCATGTTTAAATTTCAGTGCCAATGTTGGGTGTGGAGAGATAAATTGTCTCGTTTTTCTGTATATAAACTTTTATTAATTTACACTGGTTATGTCATGTTTCTGAAACTATGGTATATGTTTCTTCTAGTTTAATTATCGTGTAAATGTAAAAAAAAAAAAATGTTTTATACATGTTTGTAACTGACACATGCTGACTACCTTATTCTCCTGTATGTGCTATCCAGGACACTTTAGCTGTTCCTACAAAACAGTAGAAGAATACGAGTCCCTTGAGTTCCTGGCACTATTACTGTTTGTTCATGACAGACCATGCTATTAACAGAAGGCGTCTAACATTTCCACCCTCGTTGTGGGCAAGATGTTCCAGGAAAACGCTCGAGCCGCGGTAAACAGTATTTTGCAACGACCACTCTCGCACGCTCAATCTTAACACAATTTTCCTGCGGACAGGCTAGCTTGGGACCCCGGTACCTTTAATCCATCAAGAACACACTGCTGGAGAAAGGGAAGCCGACTCGACTTTTTTCCTCTCCTTTTAACCACTGAAATGTATTACTCTGTTTTCCGTTATTATTTCTTTGCTTGTTGGTAATCTTCGTTGAATGACAGTTCAACTGAAGCGTTTGGAAACTGAAAAAAAACTACGAAAAAAGGGGGAAAAAAAAGATTATCTCAATGTTTTAAGGCGTATGGGGGAATATGGTACTCATTATCATAATCGATGGCCGTCTCCGCAACAAAGGTTGGCTACCATGGAGCGCCATTCTGCTCTGTCTCTTGCTTTGATGGTGCAGGTTGTCATAGGCTGATTCGTCCATCTTTTGATGTTACTCGTCCATGTTAGTCCTAGTCTGCCTCTGCCTCTTTTACCTTGTATTTTTGCCTCCAGGATTACTTTTAGTAAGATGTTGCCTATTTTAACATGGCCCAAAAATCGCATTTGTCATGTTTGAATTGTGCTCAGTAGTTCTATTTTCATTTTTAGTTGTTTTAATACTTCATCGTTTGTTTTCTTTTCTTTCCATCCAATTCTACCTATTCTTCTATATATCCACATTTCAAAGGCTTCAATTCTCTGTTCTGTTTTCTTGTCTAATGTCCATGTTTCTGCACCATATAGGAATATTGAGAAGATGTAACATTTTGCTATTCTTAGTTTTAGCCCTGGTGTTATTTGTTTTGGTGTTAGTATGTTCTTCATGACATTACAATGACTTTTTGCCATTCCTATTCTTTTGTTTATTTCAGTTGTACATTTTCCATCACTGGTTATAGTATGTCCATGGTAGTTGTAGTTCTGAACTGTCTCCAGGTCTATTCCTTCAATTTTGATATCCACTTGTGGGTTTTGAGTATTTTCTTTGTCTATGATCATAGTTTTAGTCTTTTTGATATTCATATCTAGTCCATATTTTATGCTTGTCATGTTTACTTCATTAAATAATTGTTGAAGATCTTTAGGATTTTCTGCAGTAGAAAAATGTATGGTACTAGTGGTCATATTGTTTAAATTATATAATCTGCATATTTGTGTATGGGGAGCCGCGATAGCTCAGTGGTTAGTTAACTGGACTACAGAGGAAAAGAGGTTGGGTTCGATCCCAACCGACGGACTCCGGGTTCACCCAGTCTTTAATCGGTACCGGATTTTTATCTGGGAAAATAAAGCGGCACGGGCGTAATACCGACCACATTATCACAAAAATCATGTGCTGAAGGTCTGTAAAATTTATGGTAACTAACACCATATTCCCAAAACGCCCACTTGGCGTGACGGGGGCACTTTACTTTTTTTTTTTTTAAACACATATGCGCATGGGTGTTGTATCACGCTAGACCGCCCTTCTTTCACTGACAATTAAAGTTCGGTAACCACTAGTGACGCCCGTGCGCTGCCGGGGCCCGAAAGGGAAGTAAAGAATAGCGGCGCTGTACCCTACCAGGCATGTTCGTAAGAGGCGAGAAAGGAGGGTTAGGCATGGGACTGGCTATCCCATACTGTAAAAAAATAAGCCGAAAAAACTTCACAAACATGAACAAGTCAAAGAAAGATAAAGTAAATCCGTCAACCAGGAAAGAGAAGGGCTCTCTGTCTAAGAGATGTATGACGCAATCCGGAGAAAGCCATAAGGAGTCCGGGTTGCCGACTCACCCTTTGTCTACCAGGAAATCATCCAGAATTGGCACCTGGAATGTTCGTACCCTTAACGAACAGGGAAAAGCGGCACAAGTGGCAGCAGAAATGAACAACTACAAGATAGATATTCTGGGAATGTGTGAAACAAGATGGCTGGGAGCGGAGAGAATAAAATTGAATACAGGGGAGATGATTTTATCATCAGGACACCAGGAACCAGGAGCACAACATAGCGAAGGGGTAGCTATAATGCTATCAAAGAATGCACAGAAGACACTAATAGAATGGGAGGCAGTGGGACCAAGACTGGTGAGAGCAACATTTAGAACAACCAAAAACAAAATAAAATTACACATTATACAATGCTATGCACCAACCAACGATAAAGATGACTCAGTTAAAGATGATTTTTATAAACAGCTACAATGCCAGATGGATGCAAGACGAGCCAAGGATATTATAATCTTGATGGGAGACCTAAATGCTAAGGTAGGATCAGACAACAGAGGCTTTGAAGAGATTATGGGAAAACATGGACTTGGAGATATAAACGAGAATGGAGAGATATTTGTGAATTTCTGCGCCCTTAATCAAATGAGCCTAGGAGGAACAATATTCCAACATAAAAGAATACACAAAGCTACATGGGTGTCACCAGATCATAGAACGGAAAATCAAATTGATCACATATGTATTAATAATAAGTTTAAGTCATCCTTACAGGATGTAAAAGTATATAGAGGGGCAGATATAGCTTCTGATCATCATCTTCTGTTAGCCAAACTTAAAATTAAATTAAAAAGGTATACTACAACGAATAAGGGCAGAACGTATTTCAATGTAGCGTTTCTTAAAGAACAAGGAATTAAAGATAAATTCGCAGTCACAATATCAAACAAATACCAAGTCCTCCAACAACTAGAAAATACTATAAATATAGAAGATCATTGGAAACAGGTAAAAAATATATGGAAAGAGACATGCGAAGAAACACTGGGGAAAAGAGAACGCCAGAATAAGGCATGGATGACAGCAGAGACCCTGGATAAAATTAAAGAAAGAAAGAACAAGAAAGCAGACATAAATAAAAGCAAAACAAGAAGTAATAAAGCCAAGACACAGGAAGCTTACACAGAGGTGAATAAAGAAGTGAGAAGATGCATTAAAAGGGATAAGAGGAAATATATAGATGAATTAGCTAAAGAGGCAGAAGAAGCAGCAAATAAAGGGAATATGAAAGAACTGTACAACAGCACAAAGAAATTAGGTGGAAAATACAAACAGATCAACGCCTTTATCAAAGATAAGAAAGGAAATCAGCTTAGTAATATAAAGGAACAATTGGAGAGATGGAAGGAGCACTTTGAAGAACTTTTGAACAGACCTGGCTCAAATAATCCTCCAGATATACTACCAGCAGAAGAAGAATTACACGTTAACTGCGGAAAACCAAGCAAAGAAGAAATAATGAAAGCCATCAAACTGTTAAAAGATGGTAAAGCCACAGGACCAGATGAAATTCCTTCGGAAGCCATCAAAGCAGATATTATCACCTCTACCAAGATGTTACATAATCTATTGGATAAAATTTGGGAGAGGGAAGAAATACCTAAAGACTGGAGAGAAGGTTATATGATCAAACTACCAAAGAAAGGAAGTTTACAGGAGTGCACAAATTATAGGGGAATTATGCTACTATCAGTGCCAGGAAAAATATTAGGCAGAATCATTCTGGAGAGACTAAAAGAGGCTATAGAGAAACACTTGAGAGATGAACAAGCAGGTTTTAGGAAGAACAGATCATGTGCTGATCAAATAACTACTCTACGTATAATAGTTGAACAAAGTTTAGAACTAAAATCCCCACTTTATATTGGATTCATAGATTACGAAAAGGCATTTGATAGTTTAGACAGAAGAATGCTTTGGAAGTTGCTGAGTCATTATGGAATCCCCATAAAGTTTATTAACCTGATAAAAACAATGTATGAAGGAACAAAATGTAGTGTGGTGCATGAAGGACAGCTTACAGAAGCATTTGAAATAAGAACAGGAGTAAGGCAAGGATGCCTTCTGTCTCCATTTCTCTTTCTACTGGCCATAGATTGGATTATGAAAATAACTCAAAACAACAGAAATGGGATCCAGTGGTCACTGACCAAACAACTTGATGATTTAGACTTTGCTGATGACATAGCTCTCCTATCACACAGCCACCAACAGATGCAAGATAAAATGAGTATATTAGATGAGAGATCACAACAGCTAGGACTAAAGATTAATAGAGATAAGACCAACATTATGAGAATTAATGCAGTTGGCAATAACCAAATAAAACTAGGAGAAATACCTCTACTAGACGTACAATCTTATATATATCTGGGCAGTAATATAGATAAAGAGGGAGGAACAGAAAACGATACCAAAAAAAGGATATCAAAAGCAAGAGGAGCTTTCATTGCACTGGGAAACATATGGAAATCCAAAGAAATTAGGCTAAATACAAAAATACAAACTTTCAACTCCAATGTTAAGTCGGTTCTATTATATGGCTGTGAAACATGGAGAATAACAAAATTGACAATCACGAAGGTACAGACTTTCATTAATGGATGCTTGCGCAGAATAAAGGGATGGAAATGGCAGGACAAAGTCACAAACGTGGAATTATGGAAATGTACCGGTCAAATACCAGTGGATAAAGAAATACAGCGAAGACGATGGCGATGGATAGGACACACACTACGGAAACCAACTGAGAGTATTACACAACAGGCCCTTTTTTGGAATCCCCAGGGGAAAAGACAAAGAGGAAGACCAAGGAATTCTTGGAGAAGACAGATTGAAGCAGAGATGAAGATGATGGGGAAGACATGGAATGATCTTAAAAGAATTGCAAAAAACAGAACGACTTGGAAAGTGTTTGTTGAAGACCTATGCTCCACTGGGAGCTAAAAGGTAGAAGAAGAAGAACCACTAGTGAGGATGAAAAAAATAAAATAAAATAAAAAGGACAGAGGAATATCCCTATTGAGTCAATATGCTAAAATATTGGAGAGAAGAGTAAGATACACAATAGAACCTCAATTAAGTAATAATCAATTCTGATTAATAAAAGGCAAAAACTGTACTGATGCTATACTTACATTGAGACAACTATGTGAAAAAACAATAGAATATGACAGAAACCTAAATATAGTGTTTATAGATCAGGAAAAAGCGTTTGATCGTGTGGGCAGGAACAAACTTTGGCAAACTCTAGAAACCTACGGGGTAGCAGGACAACTACTAGATAATATAATGACATTATATAAAAAAGTCAAAGTGTCGTTAGAGCATCGGAAGGTCTGTCAGAATGGTTTCAGGTTACAACAGGTGTAAGACAAGGATGCGTGCTCTCACCACTCCTCTTCATCATATACATGGACAAATAATTCAGGAAACAACCAACATTAAGGAAAAATCAAATAATAACATAGAGGTAGAAAACTCCAACATCAACGAGCTACTCTTCGCAGATGACCAATGCCTAATATATGAGGATGAAAACCTGCTATAACAGCATTTAACATCTCTAGATAAAAGCTGCACAAACTACAGTATGAAAATTAACACAGCAAAAACAAAGACTATAAGAATAAGCAAATTAAGACACCCATTAAACATTAAGACCAAAGATAAAGAAATAAAACACGCATAGGAATTCAAGTATTTAGGCACAATGTTCACAGAAGATGGAAAACTAGACAGAGAAATTGACATGAGAATACAAAAAGCAAATGCTGTCACATACTAACTTTCACCATTGCTAACACATCCAAACATTTCTATGCCAGCTAAAGAACAAATAATAAATATCATTTTAATACCAACTTTGTGCTATGAAAGTCAAACATGGACCCTTTCTAAATCCCATTTAAGAAAGATCAATACATGTGAGATGCGATGCTTGAGAAAAGTAACAAACAACACAAGAAGAGATAGAATACCAAATGAAACCACAAGAAAAATGGTAGGAACTAAACCCTGCCAAGAATATATAGAACAACAACAACGTAAATGGTTTGGCCTGGAGTTGGAGATGGAGTTTCTGTAGTACATATTACTACTACCTCTAGAACACACAGTTTCTGCGTAAATGTTACTACTATGGTACTACTACCTCTAGAACACAGAGTTTCTGCATAAGTGTTACTACTACATCTAGAACACAGAGTTTCTGCAGTAAATATTACTACTTCATCTAGAACACATGGTTTTTTGCAATAAATATTACTACTACATCTAGAACACATTGTTTTTGCAATAGATATTACTACTACCTCTAGAACACAGAGTTTCTGCAGTAAATATTACTACTACCTCGAAAACAGAGTTTCGTCAGTAAATATACTACTTCATCAAGAACACTTGGTTTTTTGCAATAAATATTACTACTACCCAACTGTGATTTAGAAATAATGCAAGTTTTCTATTGCGTTGAGGTTAAAGCGCACATTGTACAGAAGTTGCCTTCATCGATCTACAACAGGAACGATCACGATGCCTTGGACATTTCTTCTACTGATCTGTGTTTACAGGATAAGATCTGTAATAGTACCCGTCCCTTACGGAGATGGACGACAGGGACAATGATATTTCTTAGATAAGACTTGCAGGAAGATTGGCGACAATCAAAGGCTAAGGAAAGCAAACCTGAATAAAATGTTGGCTGAAATCGGATGCACTGGGCCATTGGAGCAGAACACAGTGCAACGTCTTAACAGATATCGAATCGCTTAAACAGACAGCTGTCTTCATGAGAGAGTCTGGAATCCTACTCTGATTGAGTCTTGACGCAGAGAGAGACTCATTTCAATATTGATACAGTTCACAATCTTACACTATTATGCAATGATAGGTTAGAGGTACATTTTTTTTTAAAAAGGCAACGCAGATACCAAACATTATTGTTCGAGGTATAGTGTATCATCACCATCATCATCATCAGGTCGCTTATCTTTTGTGGAACATTGTATTCACCACAACCCGTCTGAGAGAATCTCTGTCTCTAGCCAGATCTCCCACATAACAGTGTATTCACCACAGCCCGTCTGCGAGAATCTCTGTCTCTAGCCAGATCTCCCACAGAACGTTGCATTCACCACAGCCGTCTGAGAAAATCTCTGTCTCTAGCCAGATCTCCCACAGAACGTTGCATTCACCACAGCCGTCTGAGAAAATCTCTGTCTCTAGCCAGATCTCCCACAGAACGTTGCATTCACCACAGCCCGTCTGAGAAAATCTCTGTCTCTAGCCAGATCTCCCACAGAACGTTGCATTCACCACAACCCGTCTGAGAAAATCTCTGTCTCTAGCCAGATCTCCCACAGAACGTTGCATTCACCACAGCCCGTCTGAGAAAATCTCTGTCTTTATCCAGATCTCCCACAGAACGCTGTATTCACCACAGCCCGTCTTAAAGAATCTCTGTCTCTAGCCAGATCTCCCACTTCTTCTGTTGTCCAGTTTAAAGTATTTTCGATGTCTTGAAACAACCTTCTGCATGACCGGCCCTGGATGCGTCGCCCAGGAACCATGCCTTCCAATTGTGTTCTTTCTAACCCGCTGTGCCTGTTGACAAGACCATTTTAATTTCTGCTGTACAATGAAGCTTATCAGCCTGATAATTATAATGTTTACATCTTTTAGTACGTCTCCATTGCTCTTTTTCCTTATCCAAAGTATCTATAAAAAATTTTCTGTAGCATTTTGTTTCGAATTAATCATTTTCTTCCTTGCTGTTGATATCGTCATCATCATCATTGAGTGCCGTCTCCGCATCGAAGTTTAGCTACCATGGAGCGCCATTACACTCTGTCTCTTGCTTTGATGGTGCAGATTGCCATTGGCTGACATGTCCATCTTTTGATATTACTCGTCCATGTTAGTCTTGGTCTGCCCCTGCCTCTTTTACCTTGTATTTTCCCTTCTAATATTACTTTTATTGGACTGTTGTGTCTTTTAACATGACCAAACAATTTCATTTGTGTTGCTCTAATTGCGTTTAGTAGTTCTTTCTTCATTTTTAGTTGTTTTAAAACTTTGTGTTGTGTTGGTATAGTGTATATGCATTTAAAAAAAGATAGAAAGAAAGAACACGTCATGTCACAGATTGTACAGGGAATGTGATATTGAGCCAACATTGTTGATATCATGTGCACATTTTTGGGTCATGTAGTCGGCATTACGCCTGTGTCGTATATGTTACCAGAATACAAATCCGATTCCTTTTTAAAATTCGGTGAGTTTGGAAGTTGATCGATAACGTTTCCAACCTTTAGTTCTCATCAAAACATTTATCTCATTTATGTGTCCATTGTTGTTCCCCAACTGTAGTATCCTTTTCTTTAAGTTTTATTTTGTTAAAGACGAAATGATCATGTTGTAGTTGTGTCAGTTATTTGCTAAGGGGAAATTGCATTACATTATTCTTATTTGTTTTTAATAAGAAAGAGAGTTATCGTTTCGCGGTGGTTATCGCGGTGACTGATGAGAGTGGTCGTGACACGTGGTTATCATTGTGACTGATGAGGGTGTTCGTGATGCAGTGGTTATCTCAGTGACGGATGAGGGTGTTGCTCTGAAAATTGAAAGTGAGGCTTAGAGCGAGTAGAATGAGACGTTATAGAGAGCACAAAGGGGTGCGTGTAGCCAATGAGCAGCATCCACATGTCTGCGTTAGGTCAATTTCCAAGACTAAAAAAATAATTCGACTGCATTTAGAGCAAATATAAATAATTATATTTGCTCTAAATGCAGTCGAATTAATTTTTTTTTTATAACAAGACAATTCTTCTCTCCTTTCTCATTTGCCTTTCAGCATCTAGGGGAGATATAATTTGCAGTCTTTTGCTCTTCTGTTCGCACCTGCCGCTGTTAGGTTTGGTAGTATTTCTAATATTCCGTCAATCCATTTTTTTCGTGGTCGGCCTTTGGGTCTGGTATTCTTGCAACGTTTATTGAAGGCTCGTTGTGTTGAGTTGTGATCTTTCTGCCTTGTCACGTGGCCAAACCAGTTTATCTGTTCCTTCTTTATATATTCTACAGCGGGGGTTATTCCTAGCTTTTTCCACAGTTCTTCATTTCTGATCTTATCTCTCAGACTGTTTCCGGTCATTCGTCTAACACATTTAATCTCAGTAGAGGTTGTTTTTCTTGTTGTTCTTGATTCAAGTATTCATGACTGGCACAAGCTTGGAATGAAGATTGTATTGTATAGTGCACGCTTTGACAATAGAATTATTTTCTTATTGGACATTAGTGGTGATATTTGTCCGATGATTTAACAAGCTTTGTTGCATCTTGAGTCTATTTCATGTGTTTGTGAGTCGTCGTTTGTCAAAAGACTTTTTACGTATTTAAATTCCTCTACTTGTTTTAGTTGTCTACCTTCTATAGGTATATTGATATTCTGTTTCTCTTAAGCGATATTCATGACTTCTGTTTTGTTGATGTTGATTTTCACGTTGTATTTTGTGCCTGTGATTTTGAGTCGATTTAAGTGTTCTTGTAGATCTTCATTTTTCCATGTATTAGTGTTTGATCGTCTGCGAATAGAAGCTCATTGATCGCATCTGTTTCTGATGGATTGGCTAACTTGCATACATAGTCCATGTACGTAATAAACAGAAAGGGGAATAGTACACATCCCTGTCTTACACCTGATCTAACTTCGAAATGATCCCTGTAGCCTGCTGCTGTTCTGACTGTGCAGCTGCTGTTGACGTACAGACTTTTAATTAAGTTGGTCAGATGTTGGCTTATTCCGTATATTGTTAGCACCTCCCACAATTGTTCTCTGTTTACTCTGTCGAATGCTTTTTCCAGGTCATTGAAAGCTATGTACACTTTTTGATTGTGTTCTGTTGTCTTTTCTGCTAGTCTGCTAGCTGTTTTAAAGTGAATAGTGCGTCAGAACATTTTTTTTTCTTTGGAACCCCATTTGAGAATCGCTTAACTGTAGTTCAGTTATTGGTTTCAGCCTTTTATCCCACAATTTTGGCATATAACTTTCCTACATGGCTGAGAAGTGATAAACCTCTATATTGATTGCAGTCTCTCTTGCAACATTTCTTTTTCCATATTGGTACAATGATTGCCTTTTGCCAATCTTCTGGAGCTTTTTGTTGGTGCTATGCTGCATTTAATATTCTGTGCAGTTATGTAAATCCTTTTTCTCCTGCTGCTGCTATTATTTATATTCGTATGTTATCCGGTGCTTTATTTCTTGGTGCATATTTGATAACTTCTTCGATTTCCTCTTTCATTATTGTGGGTTCAGTATTCGTGCATGTTTGCGTGGTTTTTGTTGTGTTATTGGTAGCTGGTGCCATGTTTAATAGGTCTTCAAAATGTTCTTTCCATCTCTACTGCATATGTTAGTTATTTTATATTGGCTGTTAGTCTTTGTCATTTATGAGCTCAGTAGGGTCGTGGTTTTCTTTCTTTGCTCTTGTGGCTTATACTGCTTTGTAGAAATCTCTCATAGTTGTTTTGAAACCCCTGCTCATATTTTGTCTAATTCTGTCCATTTGTTTTGCTGCGCTTCTTTGATTAAAATTGTAATATTTTTCCGAACTAAGGCCATATTTTTCATATTTTTCTTGGTTCTTATTTTCCCTCCAATTTTTAAATAGTTTCTACTTTTTTAAAAACTATTTCTCTGATTGCTTCTTTTCACCACGAGGTGCTGTTTTTCCCTTCTTTCGTCCTTAGTTTCGTTCCATATACTGTTTTTGGAATGCTGATTACTGTTTTCTTAAATTACTTCTACTCTTTTTCTACTTTGTTTACTTTGTTAGGGATTTTTCTAGAATCCCTTAGTTTTTCTTCTAAGGGTTTTCTTGATTCTTGATCTTCTAGTTGTTTATTTTTATTATCTGTTCTTTTTGCTTTTTGTGTTTGTTTTGCGTATCTTCGCTCTGCTTTTGTCTGTTTGGATGTAATCATAACCATTTTATGTCCGTGTCGTCTGTAATGGTAGAGATAGCTCTGCTGTCGATTACTCTTTTCTGTTTTCTTGTTAGTATAATATCTATCTGACTTCTGTTTGTTGTGTCATTCCACTTGTACCCGGTGTGTAATTGTAACTCTCTGTGTTTGAAGACTGTGATGTTGATAAACAAATCATATTTACTACATAATTCCAACAGTCCGCTTCCTTTTTCATTTTTTTCAGCTGTCTTATCGCCAAAAGGTCGCAGGTTGTCTTTGTTCTCGCTGTTGCCGTTCCTAAACGTTCCATTAAAGTATCCCATTACTAACTTCAGTTCCTAAGATGGCGGATCTAGTCCACGTTCTCTCGATCGCTGCAAAAAGTGATTTCGATGTCTGATTAGTTTCAGTTCTCCATCGCACTCCTATGCGTTAAAGTCAAGATAATTATCTACTTATTACATCTGCGATGAAAAAGCAATGTCGTACGCCGGCGATATTCCATTTTCGACAAATCAAGTGTTGTGAATGCGACCTTCCATCGTCAAGGCTTGTTCCGCGCTTTACGTCACATTGGTGCTGTTCATGACCGTTGTTGGATTTGCTTGACGCAAGTTATTTCCATGTTACTTATTAATGTGAAATGCTTCGTCAGCCGCAGTTTTATCTCTTTTGGGAATTTGCACCGTCTTCTGTTCGTCGTAGGCTACATTCACTAGAGTAATCATGAATCTAAAGGGCTCGTCATTGCTGTGCTTGCGTCATCGGTATGTGTGCTACGTCATCGTAATGGCTCATCGTAAATCCCTGGACCGGCGTTACGCTAATCTTAAGGTCTGTTGTTTGATGTGCGACGGGGATAATCTGACGACTAACTGTGTGTTTATATGTTCGAAATTGGAGTCAACAACGATGGCCTAACATCATCAAGCGCTATACATTTTTAAAGAAATATGACGATCATCATTTTCGGGAGGACGTGAACTTCTGGTATATGGTGGATAGTCGGCAGGAACCATTGCAGGCTATGCATGAAAAGTGTTCCTTGCTGCAGTTTCCTCATATTCGTAGTCCATGGGGGACCGGTTGGTCTCGAGGCAGGACGCCGGCATCGGGACAGAGAGGTTGTGAGTTCAAATCTCGGCTTCACCGGTTGGGATTTTTATTTATGATTTCTCTCTGCGACAACCACCCCTGATCCCAGCAGCGAGGCCCGGCTTGAAACGTCAGTTACTCATCGACGGAAAAAAACATGAGTACCTCCGAAGTCGGAGTTACCTGCCTGTGCGGCGAGGGACCCTTGTGCACATGGCGGCCAGGGAAAAATGAATTAACACGCAAAATTCAGTTCCTAGTCTCTAGGGACTTCGTCAAAGTTGAAAGCTGGCGAATGCAATAACAACAACAATATTACTAACATGTCGTCGCTTTCATCCGTCTTGTTGACAATGTCATTTAATGTGTCATTTCGCTGTCTTTTTCATTGGTATAACATGGTGCAGAAATATGTACCTAAGTTGTTTTTAGCTCGTGTTCTAGGCAATCATTAATGAATTAAATAGTTTCATTTCATCACGTAAGAGGAAAAATGTGTCATCTCTTCGGCGCTTCATTCTTGAACATTTTGATCATGTGTCTAATCAACACAAGATTTTGCCTTTCTAGGATTGAAGTTTGTAGTTATTGAGCAAATCAGTGAACAAATTACACAGTCAGAAATACCTGTTACGAAATTTACAATATCTAAGTGCTTTTATACATTTCAAACCGGATATATAGATTTTATAAATGATTTCTTCAAGGTGTCTATGTCTAAAGAATTCAGCGAGTTTACACAAATTTAGAGATTTTGGGTTAAAAAAAAATAGAACTAAATTTCTAAAATGTAATTTCCCTATGAAATTACGTCACCATAAAACAATATATTTCTTATATTTAACATTATCTGCAAGAGGCTATCTGGGTCAGATCATTCATTTCTAATATTTCGATTTCCTCTTACCACGTACATTTTCCTTTTTCTTACCTGTCTGGCATAATATTTTTGTTCTAGTATTATATTTTAAAGATGTTTGATGTTTCAAAAATATTTTTCTTAAAAATTTGACTTCAGTGAACTTATTTTTCATAAACAAGTAACCCGAGCCAAGGCTCACACAGCCTGAAATGGGTACTGACATTTTTTTTATAGGAAAGAACGAATGTTCTGACGTGTACTGACAACATTATTTAAAAAATGTAGGATGTCGAAAATATGAACTATAATCACATTCCCTACCAGTAATGGAGTTCCATATTTGTTTCTATAAATAAAGTAAAGAGCCCCCTTCACGCCAAGAGGCGTATAGGGAATATGGTGTCAGTGACCATACATTTTACAGACCTTCAGCACATAATTTTTGGGGTAATGTGGTCGGTATTACGCCCGTGCTGTTTTACTTTCCCAGAAAAAATCCGGTACCAATTTAAGGCTTGGTGAAATCGGAAGCCGTCGGTTGGGATCGAACCCTACTTCTTGTTCTTTGTAGTCCAGTTCACTAACCACTGAGCTATCGCGGCTCCCATATTTCTTTCTATATTTATTCATAATTTTGTCATTTTATTTTTGCTGTGTGCGATACTCATATATGGTCTCTTTTTAATTCTTGTTTTCATATGTTAGAGAAAAGAGGGGATGGGTGTTTCCAGCTCAAATAAACGGCTATAGCATAATGTTTAATGACTCGTTTGACCAAGTGCTTGCGGCTCAACTTTCAACTGATAGGATGTCTCTCTGCTTGTTTTTTTCCCATCGACACGGTGGTTCACCCAAAGGTCGAAATGTGTCCCAATTTTCTCTAGGAAAGTAGTGCAGCTAGTGTAAGGTTCCCCATTTAAGCATCAATGTTAATAATAAAATATGGATATTAGTCATACCATACGACATAAAGAGCAGTATTTATTTTTCAGTTAAATTTTAGGTAACTGTGGCTGCAAAATGGTGTCAATGACAAACATTGTCAACTCAAATAAACACTCCATATCACCTCCATGCCGCAGAATTACAGCCTAGTAAAGAAAAAGCTGAGAGATAACCCAATTATAATTAATGCACGAGGAATATGTTAATCCTGCTGAAAATCCCATCAAATGAAGGGAGAAACACGAGACAGACCAATGTAGAAAAGGATCGCTAAGTAATCTTGAAAGACTGGTTTTCTAGGCTAATAACACAAGTAACAAATCTGGAAAGTTCGAGATTCTCAAGCACTAGAGAAGCAATAGCAAACAGTTCATGATAGGAAGAAAGGCATTATAACCAAGGCCTGATTTATTTCCTTGAGAAGAAAACGCGATACTTGGATAACATGTATAGTGATATAACATACTGAGCTTACAATCTATCTTCAGTGACGGATCTCATACAATCTTTCAAACATAACGTAGAGGTGAACTTATTTCACCACTCATCATCATCATGTGCCATCTCGGTTGTCCTAGCGATCATGTACTTCCGCAATCTTCTATCCACAGTGCATCGTATCAATTTTTTGTTGACTGTTTTCCATGCCATAACATCAAGCTATCTAAATATTTTCTCTCTTTGTTGTCCTCGATCTCTCTTTCTCTGTATTTTGCCAGTTGTAACTAAGTATTCCAACTTTTCTCTTCTCATCACGTGTTCGAAAAATGTTGATTGTTTCTTTCTGATGTTTCTTAGAAGCTCCCTTTTGTGTTGGTCTCTTTGAGAATTTCCTCGTTGGTCTTTTCAGCTGTCCAGGGAACTTTCAACATTCTTCTAAGAAATCCCATCTCTATGGCCTCTAATCATCTTTTCATGTGTTTGTTTACCGTCTCTGATTCGCTTCCATAGGTCAGAATTAGCTCTATATAACACCGATGAACTCTCTTTCTCACTTCTATTGACATAGACTTGTTGCATAAGACGTTTTTCATTTTCTGAAATGCTATTTTTGCCTGAGCTAATCTGCTTTCTATTTCTGTGGTGCATATTTAAATTATGCGCTAAGCATGCTAAGGATGCCAAATGGGATGACAGTAGTATACAATGGTATAACTTGATCGTATTTAGGCGTAAATTAACAAAGCTATATAGTAGGCGCATTTCGCGCCTAATGTAAACGAGAGACAAGGGGTGTTAACCATGACTGCTCGTGTCGGGATGTTGACCTCTAGTCCCGGACCCCTCCCGTGCGGTGTGACCCCTCGTGCGGCGGGCGGCGTGACCCCTCGTCGGCTGCGGTCGGTGTGAATGCAATAACAACAACAATATTACTAACATGTCGTCGCTTTCATCCGTCTTGTTGACAATGTCATTTAATGTGTCATTTCGCTGTCTTTTTCATTGGTATAACATGGTGCAGAAATATGTACCTAAGTTGTTTTTAGCTCGTGTTCTAGGCAATCATTAATGAATTAAATAGTTTCATTTCATCACGTAAGAGGAAAAATGTGTCATCTCTTCGGCGCTTCATTCTTGAACATTTTGATCATGTGTCTAATCAACACAAGATTTTGCCTTTCTAGGATTGAAGTTTGTAGTTATTGAGCAAATCAGTGAACAAATTACACAGTCAGAAATACCTGTTACGAAATTTACAATATCTAAGTGCTTTTATACATTTCAAACCGGATATATAGATTTTATAAATGATTTCTTCAAGGTGTCTATGTCTAAAGAATTCAGCGAGTTTACACAAATTTAGAGATTTTGGGTTAAAAAAAAATAGAACTAAATTTCTAAAATGTAATTTCCCTATGAAATTACGTCACCATAAAACAATATATTTCTTATATTTAACATTATCTGCAAGAGGCTATCTGGGTCAGATCATTCATTTCTAATATTTCGATTTCCTCTTACCACGTACATTTTCCTTTTTCTTACCTGTCTGGCATAATATTTTTGTTCTAGTATTATATTTTAAAGATGTTTGATGTTTCAAAAATATTTTTCTTAAAAATTTGACTTCAGTGAACTTATTTTTCATAAACAAGTAACCCGAGCCAAGGCTCACACAGCCTGAAATGGGTACTGACATTTTTTTTATAGGAAAGAACGAATGTTCTGACGTGTACTGACAACATTATTTAAAAAATGTAGGATGTCGAAAATATGAACTATAATCACATTCCCTACCAGTAATGGAGTTCCATATTTGTTTCTATAAATAAAGTAAAGAGCCCCCTTCACGCCAAGAGGCGTATAGGGAATATGGTGTCAGTGACCATACATTTTACAGACCTTCAGCACATAATTTTTGGGGTAATGTGGTCGGTATTACGCCCGTGCTGTTTTACTTTCCCAGAAAAAATCCGGTACCAATTTAAGGCTTGGTGAAATCGGAAGCCGTCGGTTGGGATCGAACCCTACTTCTTGTTCTTTGTAGTCCAGTTCACTAACCACTGAGCTATCGCGGCTCCCATATTTCTTTCTATATTTATTCATAATTTTGTCATTTTATTTTTGCTGTGTGCGATACTCATATATGGTCTCTTTTTAATTCTTGTTTTCATATGTTAGAGAAAAGAGGGGATGGGTGTTTCCAGCTCAAATAAACGGCTATAGCATAATGTTTAATGACTCGTTTGACCAAGTGCTTGCGGCTCAACTTTCAACTGATAGGATGTCTCTCTGCTTGTTTTTTTCCCATCGACACGGTGGTTCACCCAAAGGTCGAAATGTGTCCCAATTTTCTCTAGGAAAGTAGTGCAGCTAGTGTAAGGTTCCCCATTTAAGCATCAATGTTAATAATAAAATATGGATATTAGTCATACCATACGACATAAAGAGCAGTATTTATTTTTCAGTTAAATTTTAGGTAACTGTGGCTGCAAAATGGTGTCAATGACAAACATTGTCAACTCAAATAAACACTCCATATCACCTCCATGCCGCAGAATTACAGCCTAGTAAAGAAAAAGCTGAGAGATAACCCAATTATAATTAATGCACGAGGAATATGTTAATCCTGCTGAAAATCCCATCAAATGAAGGGAGAAACACGAGACAGACCAATGTAGAAAAGGATCGCTAAGTAATCTTGAAAGACTGGTTTTCTAGGCTAATAACACAAGTAACAAATCTGGAAAGTTCGAGATTCTCAAGCACTAGAGAAGCAATAGCAAACAGTTCATGATAGGAAGAAAGGCATTATAACCAAGGCCTGATTTATTTCCTTGAGAAGAAAACGCGATACTTGGATAACATGTATAGTGATATAACATACTGAGCTTACAATCTATCTTCAGTGACGGATCTCATACAATCTTTCAAACATAACGTAGAGGTGAACTTATTTCACCACTCATCATCATCATGTGCCATCTCGGTTGTCCTAGCGATCATGTACTTCCGCAATCTTCTATCCACAGTGCATCGTATCAATTTTTTGTTGACTGTTTTCCATGCCATAACATCAAGCTATCTAAATATTTTCTCTCTTTGTTGTCCTCGATCTCTCTTTCTCTGTATTTTGCCAGTTGTAACTAAGTATTCCAACTTTTCTCTTCTCATCACGTGTTCGAAAAATGTTGATTGTTTCTTTCTGATGTTTCTTAGAAGCTCCCTTTTGTGTTGGTCTCTTTGAGAATTTCCTCGTTGGTCTTTTCAGCTGTCCAGGGAACTTTCAACATTCTTCTAAGAAATCCCATCTCTATGGCCTCTAATCATCTTTTCATGTGTTTGTTTACCGTCTCTGATTCGCTTCCATAGGTCAGAATTAGCTCTATATAACACCGATGAACTCTCTTTCTCACTTCTATTGACATAGACTTGTTGCATAAGACGTTTTTCATTTTCTGAAATGCTATTTTTGCCTGAGCTAATCTGCTTTCTATTTCTGTGGTGCATATTTAAATTATGCGCTAAGCATGCTAAGGATGCCAAATGGGATGACAGTAGTATACAATGGTATAACTTGGTCGTATTTAGGCGTAAATTAACAAAGCTATATAGTAGGCGCATTTCGCGCCTAATGTAAACGAGAGACAAGGGGTGTTAACCATGACTGCTCGTGTCGGGATGTTGACCTCTAGTCCCGGACCCCTCCCGTGCGGTGTGACCCCTCGTGCGGCGGGCGGCGTGACCCCTCGTCGGCTGCGGTCGGTGTGACCCCTCAGCGCTCCGCGTGCCTCGTGACCCTCGTGATCGGTGACGCGTAGTTGTTGTTTCATGTGTTTATTGTTGAGGAATGTCGGTGTTCAATGGTTGACTGAGCGTCTCGTGATGTATCGCTTATTGTTGTTAAGAATGTGGACTAATGTATTGAAAGTGGTTAAAATGTTTATGACGTGGCGATGTATTTGTTGATGGTCATTGTTTTGAAAACCGCGTGGGGTATCGCTTATTGTTGTGAAGTTAATCGCTTATTGTTGTCAAGAATGTGGTATTTTAAATGCTGACTGAAAATAATTAAAGGAGGTTATTTTAAATGTTGGAAAACCATGTTCACAAACATCACATTTGTATTCCGGACGCATATGTACACTAACAACATGTCGCTTTATGTCTAGGCTCCGGTTGAAAGTTTTGGAGCACAGATGACAAGTGTTAGGCATCTATAGAAAATAAAATTGAAACATTGCAACTAAAGAATAACGAACAATAAACATTACAAGGAAATAAAACCAGTAAATGTGATCAACGAGATTCACAAATTAGGTTACTAAAGTATCACACTATAATATTAAAGAATAACTAAAATAACACTTACTTTTTATGTGTTTGAAGGCGCGAGATACATTACCCGTCAAGAGAGAGGTCTAGAAAAAAAAATTTTCCGAACCACATTCTTTTAGTAACCACTCTCCAAATTCTCTTCCGATTACAACAGAACTGATACGATGGATTGTCAAAGGACATGGTCACCTATCGGAACTTTTGTCCCTCATATGCTATTTCAAAAGTTGTCTTTGTCAAATCAAAAGCTGTCTTTGTCAATTCAAAAGTTGTCGTTGGCAATTCAAAAGTTATCTTTGTCAATTTGAAAGTCGTCCTCTGTACGGCAGAAAACAAGGCGGGAAGGTCAGAAACCAAGGAGGGAAGGTCAGAAACCAAAGAGGGAAGGTCAGAAACCTAGGAGGCAAGGTCAGAAACCTAGGTGGCAAGGTCAGAAACCTAGGAGGCAAGGGCAGAAACCAAAGAGGCAAGGGCAGAAACCTAGGAGGCAAGGGCAGAAACCTAAGAGGCAAGGGCAGAAACCTAAGAGGCAAAGACAGAAACCAAGGAGGCAAGGGCAGAAACCTAGGAGGCAAGGGCAGAAACCTAGGAGGCAAGGGCAGAAACCTAAGAGGCAAGGACAGAAAACTAGGAAGCAAAGGCTGAAAACAAGGAGGGAAGGTCAGAAATCTAGGAAGGTGTGTTAGAAAACAAGGAGGGAAGGTCAGAAAGGACATGGTCACCTATCAGAACTTTTGTCCCTCATATGCTATTTCAAAAGTTGTCTTTGTCAATTCATAAGTTGTCTTCGTCAATTTAAAAGTCGTCCTCTGTACAACAGAAAACAAGGCGGGAAGGTCAGAAACCAAGGAGGGAAGGTCAGAAACCAAAGAGGGAAGGTCGGAAACCTAGGAGGCAAGGTCAGAAAACTAGGAGGCAAGGTCAGAAACCTAGGAGGCAAGGGCAGAAACCTAGGAGGCAAGGGCAGAAACCTAAGATGCAAGGGCAGAAACCTAGGAGGTAAGGGCAGAAACCTAGGAGGCAAGGGCAGAAACCTAGGAGGCACCTCGATGGACAGCTAGACAACGGAAGAAGCAGAGATTATCATTGTAAACTTTAGAATGGGAATCGGTTTGAAAGATATTAATACCTTGATTTGATGCAATGTAGTGTGGGATATCTAGCAGACACCCTATAGGATAATCTTGAAGTTTATAAACATAAACACTCGTACTGACTAAGGCTTCCAAGGTGTATTTGGTTGTCTCCCTATTTTTGTCTGCATAACCTAATATATCACTTTCATTTAATCTATCGATAAACGTTTCAAAGTCATTTCTGTTGTTAACTAACAAGGGTTTGTCTAACCCTGTGTCTCTCTATGTCTTAAAACTAGATGATGACTATAATTCACTCAAATAATTATAATAAGTATTTTATTTATAATAAGTATATTATAAACTTTATAATAATAATAAGTAAATGTAATCAACGAGACTCACAAATTGTCGAAATTAGGTTACTAAAGTATCATACTATAATATTAAAGAACTAAGATAACACTTACTTTTACGTGTCTGAAGGCGCGAACCACAACCGCCCGCAACAACTGTAATCGTATATCTGATTACAAGCTTCTCAGATATATATACACTTGAAACCCCAGAGGTGTTACTAAAAATAGAACTGACCTCTGAGGCAATACCGGAAGTGTTACTAAAAATAGTTTTTGACCGCTGACGCAGTGCCCGTGGAGTTTCTAAAAATAGATTTTGACCTATGATGGCAATTTTATGATTTTACCTCCTGACCGTTTTTGGTGACTACGCCCCTGAATTCGACGAAAAGCGTAGATTTTCACTCTAGGCATACCCCAATCTTTATTTTAGACATCCCCACACCAAAAATTAACTTAAAAATCACTTTTGAAATTGTTACCCCCTTACCATTTTTGAGGGTTACGCCCATGGAATCGATAAAAATCGTAAATTTAGCACGTAGGCTTACCCCAAACTTTATTTTAGACATCCCCACACCAAAAATTAACTAAAAAATCACTTTCAAATTGTTACCCCCCTTACCATTTTTGAGGGTTACGCCCATGGATTCGATAAAAATCGTAAATTTAGCACGTGGGCTTACCCCAAACTTTATTTTAGACATCCCCACACCAAAAATTAACTAAAAAATCACTTTTCATGGTTAACTCCACTTGTCTCTCGTGTACATTAGGCGCGAAATGCGCCTACTATATAGCTTTGTTAATTTACGCCTAAATACGTTACGCCTAAATCAAGTTACACCATTGTATACTACTGATGACTTCTGTAAAAAAGTGTGCTCAGAAAAATCGCTCGCCACATTCTGGCGCCTTCATCAGTGCATGAATGGCACACCACGACACAGAGGTCTACCAGACTTTCAGAGCACAGGCCAGATAAGGCACAAATCTAATGACAGCAAAGGGAAGGCCCTGCTTGCCCGCTACATTGAGCAGACGGATCAAAGAAATGAGGCTGTAAGAATGAGGATATGGGGATCTTTGTCAAATTTGTGTAAGGATGTAGTGCTGGAAGAAGATCTCACAATCACAACCGATACCATTCGCACGACACTTAAAAGGTCACACAACACTGCTCCTGGTCCAGATGGTGTTCGGAATGATGACATAGGCGATTTAGCTGATGACGACTTGACAACACTGGCCAATGAGTTTAATGCCAGTATTCGGAGTGGCCACATTAAGGAGGAGTGGCTACACAGCTACTTACTACCGCTACCGAAGATAAACAAGGACCATTCTCAGATCAGTGCCTACAGAATCATCACAATGCAGAACACTGCGGGCAAGCTGCTGTAGAAAATAGTTGCCCGCGTCCTCACCTGTCGCCTTCAACATAAACGCGTATTCCCATCCACGCTCGGAGATTATAGATATAACAAAGAGACATGGCTCAATGCGGCAGTATTTGCCTATGACGTCTTCGAAGGCTTCCACAGACGAGAGGAGACATGTGCTGCTGCTATAGATCTGGAGGATGCATACAACAGGGTACCATTTGAATATCTCATACATATGCTTCTCAAACTGGCGGTGAACCCCTTCCTCATTAGATGGATCGCCGCGGCACTGTTTCAGAGGAAGGTGATACTCAGATGTGGAAGTTGGTCTTCCGAGCCAACATCCATTTGTCCTGGGCTGCCACAAGGCTCACCATTGTCACCAGTTCTATTTAACGTGTACACAATAACGATCACAGCCCAACAGCTGGATGGGAGGGGAAGAACTATGACTTTTGCTGATGATATTCTGGTATATCGACAGGGAAGAGACAGACGGGGAATCGCCTCCACAATGCAAGACGAACTCGATCGCATTTCTTCCTGGTGTGGGGTTTCAGGTGCCTTGGTTAATCCTAATAATACATCAGTTTCATGGTTCTCCCTTAACAATCATATCGTTAATACAACCACGCCGGTAGTACGAATGGGAGGTGATGAGGTGACCAGGGACAAGTTGATGACATACCTCGGAGTTAAGTTTGATCGCAGCCTGTGTTTTTGGGACCACGTCGACCATGTGATAACAAAATCCCGCAAAGGATTAGCCGCCTTGAAGGTCATGGCAGCTGCCAACATCGAGCAGAGGCTACTTATTCTTCTGTTCCAGGGATTTTGTCCTCGCACCAATCGAGTATGCCCTGGCCATTCGTACTGTCAGTACGACTCAAATTGATAGGCTGGAGAAAATACAAAATGAAGCCATGCGCATTATCCTGGGATGTACGAGGGACACTCCCTGTGTAGCAATGAGGTATCTTCTTGACTTTCCAACCATGGATGACAGAATTAAGACCTGGAGAGCACGAGCATACCTGAAGATTAGTACAGATACAGAGCATCCATTGCACCACGTGCTCAACACAGAGAAAGGTACCAGGCTAAAAAGAGGCAAATCATGGGTGGGCCGGGCAGAAGATTTCACCAAACAGGTCTGTGGACTTACCAATATCAGCGTTGGTGAGGAGTGGATACCGGGGCCTACGTCATTCAAGGGAACTTTCTCATGTATTGTCACACTCGACAGGAAAAGTAGGGAACAGAACCCGGTCGTGGTTAATGCTGAGGTCAACGGTCTCATCTGCGATAATACCGATGAGAAAGATGCAGTCATCTATACAGACGGATCTGTAAGACGACACGAAAGAAGTGCATGGGCATTTACAGCACGCTCAGCAGGCAGAATAGCCAAGGAAGACAGTGGTGCATACGCCATGACCACGAGTAGCATGACAATGGAGGTGATGGCATGACCAAGGCATTCAAATGGTTAGAGTCACAAGACTACATCCACGCATGTATACTGAGTGATTCGATGAGCATGATAAAAAAAGTGGAGGCGGGCTATGTACGCATGCAATGGGTAGAGTCGTTGCAGAAATCCAAAATACGTAAGGTCACCTTTGTATATGTCCCTGGACATGCGGGAGTACGGGGAAATGAGAGAGCGGACAGGTTGGCTAGCTGCGCTGTCGTTGAGGACGGGCAACCGATGGATCGGGCGGACATCATCAATGCCCTTCGAGATGTGGGAAGAGCACAGGACCTCGACAAACACAGATCAACGTCACTTCTTCGGATGATGGAAATGGGAGTTAAGATGGGCACGGCCAGAAATGAGAAACTTGGTGGCCGTGTAAGAAGACTTATCAACCAACATAGAACTGGAGTCGTCAGTCGCTGGACACTGAGGGAATTGCTGAGGAGGGGATCAGAGCACCTATGGACATGTTCGGAGTGCAATGATGATGACCCGCAAATAACTCAATAACTCAATAACTCAATAACATTCCATCTGATGTTATTTTTGCCCAACTATTTGATTTGTTGCACGTGTTTCAGATTTGATCTGTTTATTTTTATGCTGCTTGATAATTATGATTGTTTTTTTCGATATGGCCATTACTTCTGTTTTCTTATTATCCAGACCAAGACTTTTATTGTTGCTTTATTTTACGATTATGTCTATAATTTCTTGTAGATTGTTCTGTGTCTACTTTTAAGACTGTGTCATCCGCATATCGCAAATTGTTTATGTTTTGACCATTGACTTCGTTTCCTTTTATATCTACTATTGATCTCATACTATTTTTCACGACAAGAATCTGTGAATCATGATAAAACATATACTGGTAACAAACATCAGCCATAAGAATCAGCAACCAAATAAGACAGTTCCAATATATAAAACAAGGAGTCAGTCAAGGCTGCATTCTGTCGCCCGATTTGTTTTCACTTTATAGCAAATATATATATATATATTTCATTAATTAATTATTATTTTTTTTTTTTTTTTTTGGGGGGGGGGGGGTTGACTGGTTGTTCTCGAGGCAAGACGCCGGCCTCGAGACAGTGAGGTTGTGGGTTCAAATCCCGGCTAGCTGGGATTTTTATTTATGATTTCTCTCTGCGGCAACGACCCCTGGTCTCAGCAGCGAGGCCCGGCTTGAAACGTCAATTACTCATCGACGGAAAAAAATATGAGTACCTCCGAAGTCGGAGTTATCTGCCTGTGCGGCGAGGGACCCCTGTGCACACAGCTGCCAGGGAAAAATGGATTAACAAGCAAATTTCAGTTCCTAGTCTCTATGGACTTCGTCAGAGGTAAAAGCTGGCGAACGAAAAAAAAATAAATAATTTTTTTGCTGTAAAGTGAAAACAAATCCGGCGACAGAATACAGCCTTGACTGACTCCTTGTTTTATATATTGGAACTGTCTTGTTTGATTGCTGATTCTTATGGCTGATGTTTGTTACCAGTATATGTTTTATTATGATTCGCAGATTCTTGCCGTCAATGTTTAATTTCTCCAGCATATTGATTATTTCCATATACTTTACTTTGTCAGATGCTTTTGGTTTTTATATCGTGTACAATGCATATATATATATCTTTCTTTGCCACTATAGCTCTTTCTATCAATATTTCACCCCTATCCTAACGTAAATATTTCAACGATGAAGTAATCTAAAGCAGAAAATATGTTTTTCAACAATTTATTGTTAAAAGTTATCAATAATCGTGATATAATTTATCTTACATTTAGCTAAGCCCTCATCATAACATTCCTTAGACTTATACGTTTACCAACACTATCCGTATGCAATTACTTAACAATACGATTCATGTCGTATACAAATTACTGGAATCCATGATATTGATACACTATTTATATATAAGATTTAACGGTTTTGAGCTATGATTGATCAATATTAAGGTTTATGTATAGTTTCCATTCAAACGGGATACATTTTAACATTTTTGTTACAAACAGGACAAAGGTTACATTTTTGTTTATTAAAGTTCGCTGATGAAGTGAGTCATTATGATAAACGGTGTCTCTAAAATCAGAGTTATGCAAACCCATGTTGTATAAGTTCTTCTATATGCTTGCGAAACATGGATCTTTAAAGCAGAGCTACAGTAGAAAATACAAGCTATGGAGGTTAAATGTTGAAGCGATTTGGGGCATATACATTTCACAAACAAGTCGCGTTAGCTCAGTGGTTAGTGACCTGGACTACAAATGACAAGAGGTCGGGTTCGATCCTGATCGACGGTTTTCGAGTTCACCCAGCCTTAAATGGGTACCGGATTTTTTCTGGGAAAGTGATAGCGGCACAGGCGTAATACCGACCACATTTCCCCAAAAATCATGTGCTGGAGGTCTGTAAAAATGATGGTCACTAACACCAAATTCCCTATACGTCACTTGGCGTGTCGGGGCTCTTTACTTTACTAACGTATCACAAATGCAACATTTAACAAATGTATACAAGCAATTGAAGTACTGGATGAATTGTTTTTACTATTATGAAGTAGTGCAAAATGGTCTTGCAAAGAGCACTCTGCAAAGAACTATGAAAGAAATGAAAAATAGATGAAGGTAGAGAAAAATTTGAGAAGATATCATCCATGATTTGAGAGACCCCGGCTATGCAGTCCTAAATAATAACCGAAGATACAGAGAAATTGACAAAGCTGACGACGAAGTTCTATCAGTGGTGCATCAAGACTGCCAGGTTTGGGTTAGGACATGAAAAAGAAGAAATGTATTATCCAGTTCAAAACGGGACCTATGATCAATTTAACTATTTAGCAAAGTGACAAACACAGCTCAATGCCATACAGTAATACGTTATACATCAAAGAAGAAAAAATCACCTGCAAATTTATTTCGGGATCACCAATTTCTAAAAAAAAAAAAAAAAAAAAAAACGATCAGCCTACGCAGCAATGTATACTAATCTGAAGCATCGCAAAATCTGCTACTTGGGTTAACAGAATTAATGAATACTTCGAACTCTATTTGGAGACTCCAAGCATCATTAATTAGTAGCTCACAGCAGTTTGCAGCTCTATTAAGTGTTGTTTATAGTCTAGACAACTGCTTCCGTATAAATGCTAGCGGCCCTCTTATTGCAGTGTCATCTAAACCTGCTACTATCTGAAGTCAGTGAGACTCATACCACATTCCAGTGCGATTGTATTACTTGGCATTTCAGTATCTGTATCCAATAGGAGAATAAACGACCTCCGTCAGTAACAATAGGTCACCAGTGGTAGTTATTATTGCAGTGGTGCTGTGTTACTAGTTAGGTCAGAGTCTGTGTAATATAAGAGAATAAATAATGTACTTCAGTAAAATATGGTTACTGGTAGTGACCAATTGTTCCAAAAATATTGTTTTTTCTTTTTAGCAGTGATGAAAAATGTTAAGGCGCATAGCTTGTATTGATGTTTATTACAATTTATTGAAAATAAAAATAATCATGCAGAGCCGCGGCAAGGTTAATGTGGATGAATTTTTATAAATATAATTAAACAGTTTTACAATTTTGCAGTTAAAATAAGACTGGACATACCATCGATCGTTTCGATCTAAATGGTCGTATGACATTTACTGGTTATTTATCGAGGCACTCTGTTGCTCTACAAATAGTGAACACGTATTGGGGAATAAATTATGGGATTGTAGCTTTTATAATTTCATGCTACGTGGGACGATTAATAAAGATGGTTCTAGTATGGGTTTACCTCTACGTATTATCCTATATATATATCTGGGTAGTAATGTACACAAAGGAAGAAATAGATAATGATACCAAAATAAGGATATCATAAACAAAGGAAGTATTCATTGTACTGTGAAACATATGGAAGTCCAAAGAAATTAGATTAAATAAAAAACATAAAAATGTTCAGCTTCAATGTTATGTCAGTCCTACTACATGGCTGTGAAACATGGAGGAGAACAAAAATTACAATCCTGAAGATACAGACTTTCATTAGTGGATGCTTGCGCAGAATAATATAATGGAAATGACAAGAAAAAATCACTCACATAGAATTATGCACCAGTCAAATAACAGTGGATGAAGACATAAAGTGACGACGTTGGCGCTGAATAGAACAAACATTGCGGTAGCCAACTGAGAGTATTACACAACAGGCCTTTTTTTTTTGAATCCCCAAGGAAAAAGACAAAGATGAAGACTAAAATATTCCTGGAGAAGACAGACGGATGGAGAGATGGAGACGATAGGGAAGACATGGAATGAACTTTAAAGAATGAAAATAAACAGAACGGCTTGGAAAGTGTTTGTTGCTATGCACCACAGGGAACTGAAAGGTAGAAGAAGAATATGTGTTTAACAATAAAGTTATGTCTGCCACATGTGCATTCTTCGGTTCGAGAGGAATTAACTAAACTGTCAATAATTATTTCTTCACTCCCAGGTGTTTCAGAACTTCATTATGTATTTACCTCTCCGCCAACTAAGTTATATCCATTCCCTTATTATCATCATCATGAGCTATACCGGTTTATGTAGACGATCATGTGCTTCCACAAACTTCTATATACAGTGCATCGTATCAGTTCTGTTGTTGACTGTTTGCCATGCCATGACACCAAGTTATCTAGTATTTTCTCTCTTTGTCGTCCGCGATCTCTCTTTCCTTATATTTTGTCAGTTGTAAACAAGTATTCCAACTTTCCTCTTCTCGTCATGTGCTCGAAAAATGTTGATTGTTTCTTTCTGATGTTTTTAGGGGCTTTCTTTTTGTGTTGACCTCTTTAAGGATTTCCTCATTGGTCTTTTTAGCTGTCCAGGGAACTTTCAACATTCTATTCTTCTATAAATACACATGTATAGGGTTTTAATGATCCTATCTATTGATATATATTCATCAATAATAATATGTTATAAAACCTGTGGCTAACCCACACAAGCTGCAAAACATTGAATCATTCAAATACTGGAGGTTGCAATAAAATTTCCACATAATGTGTTTCTTTTGACGGTTACACCACAAATGGATTCAACGTATTATGACGTAATTTAACTCACTGTGTATTTGCATGTCTCACTTTTCAATGCTGCTTAAATCTCAATGACCTGCCCTGGCTGTTTTCTATCAAACTGGATTAAAAAGTTCATGCGAATGAGCAAAACTGAATCTAAGATTGTAACAGACATGTGTCAACAGGGCCCACTTAACTGTGCTTTTTATAAAATCCATTAAGACAAGATGCCTTCTCTCGTTAATTCTCATTGTATCTGTCTACACTGATTTCTATTGCAAGATCTGTTTACATTTCTAATACATTTTTCATTTCGAAAACATGCAAACAGCTTGAAAATTTTGGCCTTGTTGATTACATTTTAAGGGAAAACACAATAATTACATCTTTATCATGAGATAATTGGAACCGTGCTAGAGAAGGAAATAACAATTGGGCTTAACAAATGGCAGGAAAAAGTAACGAACTCTGTCTTACAACGAGACAAACTCCCATCCATCATGGCAACTCTAAGGCGTCGTAGACTAAGGTGGCTGGAAGGAATTAACAATTGGGCTCTTATGTAATTATTTCAAGATAAAGTCTAGAGCGAGCTGACATCACCTTTCTACTCGCTGTATTAGTACCTATGTTCAATCCGAACAATAGATTAAGATTATCAGTTGTGTATTCTTTTTTTTCTTTTTAATACAATTTTGAATAGTCAACTAGTCAACTATGTACATAACTGACAATCTTAGTAATAACTTCATTGACAATCTCAGCAATAATCTCAAGAATAACATCAGGAATAACTTCAAAAACAACGTCAGCAATAACCTCAACCACAACGTCAGCAATAACTTCAACCACAACGTCAGCAATAACTTCAACCACAACGTCAGCAATAACTTCAACCACAACGTCAGAGATAACTTCAACCACAACGTCAGCAATAACTTCAACTACAACGTCAGCAATAACTTCAACCACAACGTCAGCAATAACTTCAACCACAACGTCAGCAATAACTTAAACCACAACGTCAGCAATAACTTCAACCACAACGTAAGCAATAACTTCAACTACAACGTCAGCAATAACTTCAACTACAACGTCAGTAATAACTTCAACCACAAAGTCAACAATAATTTCAACCACAACGTCAGTAATAACTTCAACCACAACATCAGCAATAACGTCAACCACAACGTCAGCAATAACTTCAACCACAACGTCAGCAATAACTTCAACCACAACGTCAGCAATAACTTCAACGACAACGTCAGCAATAACTTCAACCACAACGTCAACAATAACTTCAACCACAACGTCAGCAATAAATTCAATCACAAAGTCAACAATAACTTCAACCACAACGTCAGCAATAACTTCAACCACAAAGTCAACAATATGTTCATTCAAAACTGTAACAATTATATAACCTCCGCATAACCTCGTACATAACCTCAACAATAACCTCAGCATAATCTCTCAGATAATCTAAGCGATAACTTCATATATAAATTCAGCATAACCTCAATAATAACTTCATAGTTAACCTCAGTAACATACCTCCATAGATAATCTCAGCAATAACCTGGTAGCAACCTCAGCAACAAACCTCATAGATAACCTCAGCTATAACCTCATAGATAACCTCAGCTATAACATCATTGGTAATCTCAGCTATAACCTCATAGATAACCTTGACATTAACCGCATAGATAACATCAGCATAGCCTCATGGATAACATCAGATATAACCTCATATACATAAAAGTAAGCAAAGTAAAGAGCCCCTGTCACGCCAAGTTACGTATAGGGAATATGGTGTTATTGGCCATAAATGTTACAGACCTTCAGCACATGATTTTTGGGGTAATATGGTCGGAATTACGCCCGCTTTACATTCCCAGGAAAAATTCCGGTACCCATTTAAGGCTTGGTGAACCTGGAAGTCGTCAGTTGGGATCGAACCCTACCTCTTGTCCTTTGTATTCCAGTTCACTAACCACTGAGCTATCGCAACACCCACCTCATATACATCCTCAGCAATAATCCCATAGATAATCTCTGCAATAAATTCAGCGATAAACTCAGCAATAACCTCATAGATAACTTCAGCAATAACCGTACAAGATCTGACGGCTCCTTATTCAATCTAGCACGTCTGTGATCAAAATTTAAAACAACTGAGATCGTAATCAAGGAACTTCTATTCGCTGATGACGCAGCACTGGTTGCTCATGATGAATATGTCCTGCAATCAATGATTGACAATCTAGCTAGATAATGTGATTTATTCTCCCTGTCATTAAGTATACAGAAGATTGTAATGCTTCAACAAGGTGTAGCCAGTCCCGCAGCTATATCATTAAATACCATACACCTGAATCTGTGAGAACGTTCACCTATCTCGGTTCTGTCGTCATAACCACAGTCTCCCGTAAAGAAGAAAAAAATTCCCGAATCGGAAAGGCAGGTTCCACATTTGGTAAACTTTAAGATCATGGGCCAACACCAATTTAACACTCAGTACTAAGATTCAAATTTACGAAAATTATGTGCTTAGTACACTTCTATACGGGTCAGAAACTTGGACTACCTTTGCGGAGCAGGAGGAAAGGTTAAGCAGCTTTCATGTGCGTTTCCTTCGAAAGATTATGGACATCAAATTGCAAGGCAAAATAACGAACTCTGTCTTACAACGAGACAAACTCCCATCTATAGTGGCAACACTTAGGAGTCGTAGACTAAGGTGGCTGTGACATGTAAGAAGAATGCCAAACATTCGTATTCCCAAACAAATACTGTAGGACGGAAAGTGACAAAAGGGCAGGACAGTGCTGAGATATATGGATGTTTGCTTCCTTGAGGGAATTCTTTATCAGTGAAAGAAACTAGGAAAATGTGGCTTCTGATCGTAGCACATGGAGAACAAAATTAAAATATGACACAGCAACTTTTAAGGCTGTAAGTAAAGTAAAGTAAAGTACCCGCGTCACGCCAAGTGCCGTATAGGGAAATATGGTGTTAGTGACCCTATATTTTACAGACCTTCAGCACATGATTTTTGGGGTAATGTGTTTTTAAGGCTGTGCTGATGTCAAATTCAGAAGACAAAATGCGCAAGAGAAAAGAGACAAGGCCCGCAAATACACCTTGTTCGTTCTACGGATGGATCTGTATGTCTCATATTGGCAGATTCAGCCACGAGAGAAGCTGTTCAGTAAAGCAGCACCCAGTATAAGACACTAATATTTTACCAAACCACTGACTTATCATGATTGCTTGCTACCAACCCTCTGTGAAGACGCCAAAAGCCATATGTATATATATATATATATATATATATATATATATATATATATATATATATATTATCTCAAAGATAACCTCAAAAATAATCTCATAGATAACCTCAGATATAATCTCATAGATAACCTCAGCATAATCTCTAGAAAACCTGAGCAATAACTTCATATATAACTTTACCAATAATCTAATAGCAGCCTCAGCAACAAACCTAATAAATAATCCCTGTAATAATTTTATGGTAACCTCAGCTATAATCTGATGGTAACCTCAGCTATAATCTAATGGTAACCTCAGCAATAACCTCACAAGAGAACATCATAGATAACATCAGAATAGCCTTATAGATAACATCAGTAATAACATCATAGATAACCTAGGCAAGAAACGAGAAAGATAACCACATCATTCATCGATAACCTCATATATTTTAACCTCAACGACAACCTCGTCAACTACCTAGCGACATTCTTGTTAACTCGTTAATATCTCAGTTCGAGTTCCATCCGGGCAATTCAACTGTTAATTCAGTATCACTTGATTTCAGGGTATGGATACCTAGTCTTATCGAAAGCAGGATACAATCCATGGTAGATGAAGACGGATGTGAAGAGCATATATGTGTGTGAGGTTCCAGTATCTCGCAGGATATCTCAGTGGTTAATACACCCCTCACCTTCCGTCCTTCATCTTTACCTACTCGTACCGTGCTTGATTCCAAATGCCTGTAACAACAGTAATACGTTTCAAAATTTCCTATTCAGATTGCGAGGAAGTTTATATTGTTGTTCCTCTTTTTAAGCCATTTCAATATCAGTACATTAAAATAAATTCTTTAATTTGTGGTATGTATGTATGTGCGCACGTATGTGTCTGTGTATATGTGCATGAGAGCTTGTGTGAATGGGTGTGAGGGGATGTGTAGGGTGTGGATGTATGTAGGTGTGTTGTATGTTTGTGCACGCGATGTATATGGGTGGTGCGTGTGTGTGTGCGCGCGCGCGCGTGCTATGTTGTTCTGTCAAAACCATAGACAACGTCTCATTGCAGTCCAGGTAATCCCATATCAGTTTCACCGCATGTTCCAGCATTTCATGAAGCGTGATCAGACTCTTTCACTCCATTTCTCTCACTCTCTCTATTTCTCTTTATCTCTCTCTCTCTTTCTCTGTCTGTCGCTCTCCTTATACAAACACACAAGTACATGTATATATAATAGGGAGAAGAATTATTTATCTATTCTTTGAGGTTATTGTTAACGTTTACTTTGAGGCAGAGGGAATATAATTCTATAGTCCAGACGTTTGATGTGGGTATTTTTTAGGCTTTTCATGTGTTTATCTTTCAGGCATTTAATATTCACAATATTGACTTTGTTTATATGGAGTTATAGAGTAAACACAGATTTCTTAGTCTCTGTTAGAGATTACTTAGCAAGGTGAACAAAGGTACATTTCTTTTCTGCTATCTTTTAAGCAAAAATACTTTTAAATGATTTAATTCCGGTGAAAAGCTCTCAGCTCATATTTTAACCTGACATTCTTGAAGATAGATAATGGAAGCGTCGATTTGTATATAACTGATTCCTTATGATTCAGTTCGCTTTGATGTATAATACAATGAACTCTTTATTTTTAGAAATGTATCTTCCTTAAAATTATTATTGCAAACATTTTCATATAAAAGTATAGCAGAAACAAAAAGTATGATTGGGTGGTAGTTAATCCACATCACAATGAAAAAAAAAACAATTAAATAGTATATGCTCTCAAACAGAGTAATTATAAAAGAAATTCACAAATGATGACTTGAGCAAAAAGTGGAACCAGCCATTTGGTTAATTTCATTAATGAAATACATTTTTTTAAAAACTAACAATGATGCAACAAAGCTTGTCAAATCATTGGACAGCTATCATCAGTATTGCCCAACAAGGAATTAACTCTAGAGGCAAAACGAACACTCTACAATCTTCATCCCAACGTTGCGCTACCAATGCCAGACCTGGACCCTAAATGCAAGAACAATAAGAAAAATAACCTCTACTAAGATGAAATGTGCCCCACGAATGACAGGAAACAGTCTGAGAGATAAGATCAGAAATGAAGAACTGAGAAAAAAGCTAGGATTAGCCCCCGCCATAGAATATATAAAAAAACAACAGTTAAAATGGTTTGGCCACGTGACAAAGCAGAAAGGTCAAAACACAACACAACGAGCCTTCACAAACGTATAGAATTGTAATGTCTTGCACTTTCATCAGCATCTTTACTAAACACGATGCTAGTTGCAATCTTCCAAATAAAGTTCAACTTGTATTTTGAGATATGAGATTTGTGAGCGATATCGTTTAAAACTTTGTACTTGTGAATAGTAATCGTTATTCCATGTCAGTCTCCAAAAAGGCATTAACACTGTACCAAATCTTACAGCATCTAATTTCAATAAAATACAAATTCTTGCTTTCCCAGATGGTTTGGCTCATCATAAGATCTATGGACCTCAAGAGTTATACTGCTGTTATTGGCAAAACGTAACTTGTATCTCGAACAAGAGAGAACGCAGAAAATTATGGAAGACATGATTTATTTGTTTAAGAAATTTGTTACAAATTGAATTACGGTGTGTCGTTAACCCTGTATCTCCAGAATCGTCCGTCTACTTCCTATTATGAAAAAAAATACTATTATAATATCTAGTCACCAGGCTTTGGCCGACCATAGAATTGGCTCGCATTCTGGCTACTAAAAGCCGGTTAACAGAATACACGATTAGTTAATATTAAATTGAGTGGATGCATTCGCAAGCGAGATCGTGAGCATTTAATTTTTTTTTTAATCTTTCAGAGAAACGGTAGAGCTAATGGTAAAAACAAATTTGATTGTAGAATGTAAAATAGCGAGAAACGGAGTCGAAGTGAAGCGAAGAAGATTAAATATCTTGTAATGTGAATTTGTAGAAGAATTTGAATAATTTGTTCGACACAGACGAAAACAAGTAACAAGTTTTGAAACAGCTAAAAATCAAGAAAGAATTATTCAAACATTTCGAACAAAAGAAAATGATTTTTTTTAGGAAATGTAAAGAGACTCAATAATTTGTTGACAATCATCTTAGAGAGGAAAATGCAGGTCAACGGAGTAGATAGATACACAAACTAAAGTAGGCTGACAACATCAAAAGAGGCACATGAAAACCTATGAAAGTGTGACTATTTCGGCAAGAGACAGGAGTGTAATTCCATGATAGCCAGCCTTCGATGAGGAGGTAGTACATGAAATTGATAAAAGCCGAGATTACATTAACTACAAGTTCTGCAAGTAGTACTATCTCCAACAAATCACGTGTACAGAATTGGACTGTTGTTGTGATACCATCTCCAACAAATCACGTGTACAGAATTGGACTGTTGTTGTGATACCATCTCCAACAAATCACGTGTACAGATTTGGACTGTTGTTGTGATAACATCTCCAACAAATCACGTGTACAGATTTGGACTGTTGTTGTGATACCATCTCCAACAAATCACGTGTACAGAGTTGGGCTGTTGTTGTGATACTATCTCCAACACATCACGTGTACAGAGTTGGACCGTTGTTGTGATACCATCTCCAACAAATCACGTGTACAGAGTTGGACTGTTATTGTGATACCATCTCCAACAAATCACGTGTACAGAGTTGGGTTGTTGTTGTGATAACATCTCCAACAAATCACGTGTACAGAGTTGGACTGTTGTTGTGATAACATCTCCAACAAATCACGTGTACAGAGTTGGGCTGTTGTTGTGATAACATCTCCAACAAATCAGGTGTACAGAGTTGGACTGTTGTTGTGATACCATCTCCAACAAATCACGTGTACAGAGTTGGACTGTTGTTGTGATACCATCTCCAACAAATCACGTGTACAGAGTTGGACTGTTGTTGTGATACCATCTCCAACAAATCACGTGTACAGAGTTGGACTGTTGTTGCGATACCATCCCCAACAAATCACGTGTACAGAGTTGGGCTGTGGTTACCACATTTAAAAAACTATTTGACGAGTAGGGGCTATAATATTTGTCTACACCGCTCATGGTTCATCTCATCGGTACTGATTACGTGGTTTAACATTTATCACGTCCTTGAATTTGATGAAGGAGAAACTCCTTATAACGATTTTGCTATTGGCCGAATACTTCGAAAAGAATCCAACTAGTCAGATTCTTCTAGCTGACTTTGTGTGTTAACTAATTTGTTTTTGTTGAAAACTTTAAGTCTTTTCTAGTTTTGTTTTCTAAAGTTTTCTGAAAAATGATATTTATTAATTATAATATGATATCCAGAATAGATGCTTTATTGAAATGAATAGTAGATTGTAAAAAATCCTCAAACTCTGCAGAAAACGATATATCTATCATCCTATAGAACTATATCATACATTTTTATATGATAACTATTTTTTCGGTGATTACATTTAGACTTATTCAACTATTTCATCAACTATTTCTTTTAATTTTAAACGACGATACTGTTGGGTCAAAGCTCTTTTCACTTTTATGTTGACAATAATATTTTTTGACACATAAGTCTTTTATTTATCACACAAGTCTTTTATTTGCAACATCAATAATTTATTTGTATCGATAATAACGATTTTTGTTTCAACAATGTTCTTTTTCGCAACTTGATATTTACATGTGTAAGACATTCCTTTCTTTTCTTTATCACACCAATTAATCATTATCAAGTACCGTTTTGCTGGCCTTGGTGATCATGTCTCTCCACAGCCTACGATCTCTGTTGGTCTTCTGCCAAGCCATTCTTTTAAGCTGTCTGGTATCTTTTCTCTTTGATTTCCTCTGTCTCTTCGTTCTTCAACTTTCCCAGTTGTCATAATATATTTCAGATGTTCCCTTCTAATTACATGATCAAAACATGATGATTGTCTCTTCCTAATATTGAAAATTAGCTACTGTTTTGCTTTACCCACTTTCAGAACGTTTTCATTACTCTTCAAACCTGCCCATGGTATTCTCAATATTGTTTTGTAAAACCACATTTCTACAGCCACATGTGATTTTCTTGTCCGTTATCCTAGTGTCTATGATTCACACCCATATGTTAAACTGGCTCTACATAACATTTAAGAACTCTTTTTTTCTCGTCTCTATTATCAACAATGGATTGCACAGTAGTTTCCTCATTTTTTGGAAAGTTGCTTTTGCCTGAGCCATTTTGCATCTCACCTCTATTGTACATCTACCATATAAGGTTAACACTCAACCCTTTTACACAGTTAATTGTGTTTTTGTTAACTCGCTACATTTTTTTTTCATTAGCTGTTTAATCAGAACATTATTTAATTTGTTTTTGTAGCTCACTACTTTTTAAAATCACTTTTCTGCACATTATAAGTTATTCATTTTGATTTATCAGTCTCGTCCATTGTTACCCACTCTCTTGACTAAACTTCTCATTTACATTTCTCTTTGTAACTCACTACATTTTATTGTGTCAAGTTTCCTATAATTAGCCATTCCTTTCTTGATATTGATAATTTTCCCACATATTTTACCTCCCTTCTTATTGTATCTATTTTTCCCTATTCTTCATCTCCTTGGTATTTGGCAATTTTCCCTATTTTTTCATATTTTATCCTTTTACCGTTCCTTTGTGCATCATGTCAACTCCCACCCGCTAATACACCCGACCCTTAATTTTATTACACCACATCCACTAACCCCACCCCACCTCGGTACCCTCCTATCAATTGAAGATGTGCGACTGGACAGATATTCAAATTATTTCAGTCTAGACA
Source organism: Megaustenia siamemsis (assembly GCA_032433765.1). Lineage (NCBI taxonomy): Eukaryota > Metazoa > Mollusca > Gastropoda > Stylommatophora > Ariophantidae > Megaustenia > Megaustenia siamemsis. The sequence continues at coordinate 104,907,553 of JAVIAB010000092.1, forward strand.
GACCATATGTGCAATATTGTCTGCAAATAGGGAATTATCGCAGATCCTCTCCACAAGCAATGAATTTTCGGTGATGGGACATGTTTCCCACTGGTTATACATGCTCTGATTGATTCTCAAAGAAATGCTTTATAACCGACGCTAAATATATTTTTCTTCAGCGGTTCTTTGAAGACGCGATAGACCTTGGTCCTGTTTCATCTTGAGCGTTCATTAACCGGCCCCTCAATTTCATCATCCGGTCTAAGAGACATTATGTAGGCCTGGTTGCGTTATGTCGCTAGTATACGGCTATCCACGTTACCTTCTCATTGTAACCGAAACATTCGCATTTGGCATAAGTAAACGTTTCATGCTTACTTATTTTGTTCTTGGGCAGTGGTCAGTAGTATATGTGCATCTTTACCAAACTTAGAAGTGGAAACACATGCACCGAAATGCACCAAAGACAATGGATTTTGCATGTTCAGTGACCCCTGGAACTGAACCAATAGGGTGATGTGTGGGAAATATGATGCGTGTAACAATTAGGTCTCAGGTAATGCGGCTTAAGACTAGGAAACTCCTGTAGTGTTTATATAGGATGTGGATTTTAAAATATGTGTTAGTTGAAGAGGGGAAACCTCGCGCGCTGACCTAAAATCACTCGTTGTAATTTTGTCGGTGGCGTAATCACTAAAGTTGGTAGCACTTGTGAGGATGGATCCCCGATGGAATCATCCCTTCACAGCTCTGATAGCCGGTCCTACAGGGTGTGGAAAAACGGTATTTGTGCAAAAGTTTATACAGAACCTTCATGAGTTAGCTGTCCCCGTACCGGAGGAAGTTATATGGTGTTATTGGGAATGGCAACCGATATACGAGACTATGGGGTCAGTGAGATTTATCGAGGGTCTACCAGAAGTCGATAAATTGGAAGGTGGTAAGAAGAGAAGACTGATCGTTATCGATGACTTGATGTCTGAGACGGACGGGCGGGTAACAAAATTATTCACCAAAGGTAGTCATCACAGAGATATTAGTGTGATGTACATTGTTCAAAATCTATTCGGAAAAAATAAAAAACATCGAACCATAAGTCTCAATTCGCACTATTTAGTCCTTTTCAAGTACCCGAGAGACGGGAGTCAAATTATGAATCTGGGTAAACAAATGTACCCAGGTCAGGTGGGGTACCTCCAAGATAGTTTTAAGGACGCGACAGCGTCTCCTCACGGTTATTTGCTGGTCGATCTTCGTCAGGACACAACTGATAATCTTAGGTTGAGAACAAACATGTTCCCAGGGGAGAGACAAATCGTCTACGTGCCAAAGTAGAGAATCATGTGTGATGAAGCACTTAGACGGCACGGTGAAATGTTGAAATGTATGCGCGCCGCCTCGCCCAGCGGTTTAAGAGCCATATTAAAAACAGCCTCTCCCAAACTCATTAACTTTTTGTGCGAGTGTTGTCATAACATATTAAAAGGTAATGTTAGACTCACTCAGCGACAGAAGAGCGAGCTACGTCGACACAAGAACAAGTTGAGACTTCTCACTAAAAAGAAACCGAATCTTAAGCGGCGGAAAGAGATTCTACAAACTGGTGGGTTCATAGGTGCTTTGCTCCGTCTTATATTAAGTATTCTCGGTGGAGTACTAGGTGCGTAACAATGGCCAAAAAAAATTATCTTGATGGATCCTCGATTCCTCGAGGATCTTAAACAGACTACAAGCACGTATACCCAACCCGAGGCGATCGGTGACAACTTGAGAGATTTAGATGATGAAATGCAACGTATCCTATTCTGCCATGATTTAGCACCCGCTGATAAGGCCAGAGTGTACCAACGTGCCCTGCATCAATATTTAACTAGCTTGGAGCAGTATAAACGGCGCTCATTGGGTTCGGTCGATCTCATTCAACACAACACGTCAACAGGAAAAACACCTTCCCCACCACCACCATCAATCGAAGTATCACCAGAGCAGACAAAGGCACCACCACCACCACCAGTGGAAACCCCAAAGCTAAGTAATGAAACCACTCCCCCCGTAACCACGTATAAACTGAGACCTAAAAAAAGAAAGAGCGGAATCAAAACACCAAAATGGGAACGGTGGAGAAAATATTGAGACGTCATTACTTTGACCGTAGTCGACCAGGGGCGTATAGTGGTGCAACGGCCCTGCAGCGTAACACCAAACTGGGACTCGCAAAAGATCAAACAATGGTTGAGTCATCAGTATACCTATAACCTTCATAAACCAATTCGTCGCAGATTTGAAAGGCGTCCCATTATAACGAGTGGCCCCCAACAGCAATATCAGGCAGACCAAATCGATTTGAGACATTTGAAAAAACACAACGATGGGTATTCCTATTTGGTTTCTTGCGTGGACGTTTTCAGTAAATTCGCGTGGTCTGTACAGATACGAACCAAAACGGGAAAATCCTTAGTGGAAGCCGTCGGTAAGATATTTCTCGATGGGAAACCCGCGAGTTTTCAAACGGATAAGGGGTCAGAGTTTCTGAACAGAACATTTCAGAAATTCCTCGCTGACAACAACGTTCACTTTTTCACTACACAGAACGATATTAGACAGATAGTAAGGCCGCCGTGGTGGAACGCTTTAATATGACTCTGAAACAACGGATGTGGCGATATTTCATGAAATCCAATAAACTGTCTTATGTCCGAGTCCTACCCGCCCTACTTCGAAGTTATAACCATTCGTATCACAGAAGTATAAAAATGGCACCGGTCGACGTCAACGCAGACAATCAAGAACAGTATGGAACACGTTGTATAATAGCAAACGCAACTTTAAATTTGAAAGATCCTGTATAAGCCTGGTGATCGAGTTAGACTGGTCCTGGGCAGAGCCAATTTTAAAAAGGGTTATGCCCCGGCTTGGACGGAGGAACTGTTTTCCATCAGTCGAGTAAATGAAACAAACCCCGTTACATGTGTGATGAAAGACGATAAGGGCGATGAGATAGACGGGTCATTCTACACACCAGAAATTCAAAAAAGTTGGAGACAAGCACGAGTACAGAATCGAGAGTATCATAACCGAGCGTCGCACATCATTTGGGCGAAAAGAGAGTTTAGTCAAATGGTTTGGGTGCGATTCCTCATTTAACAGTAGGATACCGTCCTAGGACATTGTCAGATGCAAAAACTAGAGATGAGAGAAGAGAAGAAGCGGTAACTTTTGGAGAGCTCGATTTGCGAGCCGTAAACTCGGGAGTGAGGAGAGAGAGCGAACCACGCTGGGGGTCGGTGTTTGGGAAACTATCCCCTTACTTAGAACTTGTCTTTATTTGTCAAGTGGTAGTTGTATATACAGTCGTAGCGGTCTCACTGTTCAATCTGACTACCGAAAAGCCAGACGCAAAGGAGGGAAAACTGTGGATAGCCCTACTGAGCAGCTGTTTGGGTTACATGCTACCGAATCCAAACTTGGAGAGGCGACGGTGAAACGAGCAAAAAAAAATGAGTTTTTATGTCACCCTACCCAGCAATGCATCTATGGAGCTTTTTAAGGATAATAACCCCGGCCACTTTTTCGTCAAACTCCCTCAAACCATTGACATTTCGACGCAGTATGAGATTGCACTGGTGGAGATACAGTTTCCGCTAAATTATTTCAATGTAATAGAGGGTGATGTCTGGATTCGGTACGAATCTCTCGCTAACGACGATATTTGCGACGCTAGATTTCATTTCAACGTGAGCCTGGAGCCTGGGCTATACAAGAAACCCAATGCATTGAATGCATCGATCATAAAAGCGGAGGATGAGTCGAACAGGGATGTGAAAGCGAAAATAATGAGATTCATTTACGCAAAAGAGGTGAATAAAACCATCTTGAAACTTTACGAAAAAGGTGGCAGTGTTACCATAAGCGACACTTTGAAAAACATGTTAGCCTTCCCCACGACCTCTATATCAGACACGACTCCCTATATCTACAGCGTGGGCGTAATGGGCATAGAAAGTGTTGCGAAGAATGTCTACGTCTACTGCGATCTCGTTTCCCCCAGACCGGTCGGGGATGTGATGGTGCCTCTCCTCAGGAGCGTGCCTGTTCTCGATAGAAATCACACCTCGGTGTTTCAGATCTACGATAAGCCTCACTACCTACCCCAGAGTAGATTTTCCTTCGATACCGTGGAAATCCTTTTAGCCAACGAACACGGAAAAACCATTCCATTCACCAGCGGGACGTCGGTGCTAACGGTACACTTTCGAGTGAAGAAACATCTCGAGCTGATATAATGGTGAGACACACCCCCCTTCATCGAGATGTTGAGTTATACGAAGACTTTTACTGTTGTCAGGCGGGTGATGGAATGCCCGTGTTTATAGGAGGTCGAAAGTCGGAGCGGTCGAGGAATCGGTAGTTTCTTTGGTGGAATCGGGAGGGCTATTTTACCCTGGTTAAAAACCGGCGGTAAGGCCTTGCTCAGAGAAGGATTGGGGACCGGTCTGCAGGTCGCACAGGACGCATTAGCCGGGAAAAATGTCGGTGAAGCTTTCAAAGAACGAGCTAAGGAGGCCGGTCAGCGGTTGATACACGGGGCCGTAGACCATCTGAGTGTTAACAACCAATCAGGAAGTGGTTTACGACAAAGCAGAAAGCGAGTTATGAAGTTACCTCCACCAGGAGAACCCGTTACGAAGAGGATAAAACCGACAGCTAGACAGTTCCCCCTTCATTCGGTGCACAACAGCAAGAAGACGAGGGTGGCAAAGGATATTTTCGACTAATAATGTTCCTCATTCACCCCAAATCGTGTGAATGTCTTCACTCTGGTCTGGATCTATTTAGCGTTCCACCCACACATACATCTCTAGACTCTTGCCAGTTTATTGAAATTCGTCCGATCGCAGCCTTGTCGCATAGCGCACCGATAGAGTTTTTCATTTCTGGAAACAGCGAGGAGTATCTAGATCTTTTCAACACGTTTTTGCATCTGCGGGCCAAGATCACCCTCCCCAATGGGGATAGTGTACCACCGGATGCTGAGGTAGGACCAGTCAACAATTATCTTCACAGTCTATTTTCACAAGTCGACGTTCGCTAAACGACACGTTGGTTACACCGTCGGAGAATACCTATCCTTTTAGAGCAGTGTTTGAGGCCACGCTAAACTCCGGGGAGGATGCGAAAACGGGATACTTGACGGCCGCTCTGTTCTACAAAGACACAGCTGGCCACCATGACGATTTGAAAGAAAATGAGGGTTTTAAAACACGGCGCGATTTGACTTCGAGTAGTAAAAAGGTTGAAATGATGGGTCGTTTGCACTCTGATGTCTTTGTGCAGGATCGTTACATGTTAAACAGAGTCGATGTAAAGATAAAACTCACGCCCTCTAAGGATGTGTTCAACCTCATTGCTCACGATAGCTCTGTGGGTTATAAGAGTGTTATCACCTACGCCGCGCTCGTGTTCAGGAAAGCTAAGCTAAACCCCGCGATTTCTCTGGCCCACGAAAATGCTCTTTTAAACGGGAATGCACGGTATCCGATCAAGAGGATTACCATCAAAACATTTTCCATCGCTAGCGGGATGTTCTCCCACAGTCAAGACAATTTATTTTTGTCTCAAACACCGAACCCGTATAGTGATAGGTCTGATTACGGCCAGTGCGTTTAATGGTGTTTATACGGCTAACCCGTTCAATTTTCAACACTTTGGTCTGATTTATATGAACCTGACGGTCGACGGGAAATGTATCTCGGGAAAGCCTCTAACTATGGACTTTGAACGAAATCAATACGCGAGAGCTTTTTTCGGTACAAATCTGGCCATGGGTCTGATTGGTAAAGACGCTGGGAATAACGTTGATTATAGAGAGTTCAAGGACGGATTTTGTCTATTTGGTTTTGACCTCTCGTCCAGCCTACTGGACGGCTCCCATTTTGAGATAGTCACAAGCGGACCCTTGTCGATAGAACTCAAGTTTGCCGCTCCCACAACTACTCCCCTACAGGTTATCGTCTACGCCGAGTTGGACTCAGTGTTCGAGGTGTCCAAAACAAGGCAGATTCTAACAGACTTCGCCGTTTGAGAGAAAGAAGATGAACGCGAGGGAGATTTACAACCTTTTGATGTCGAATATTTTCGTTCGACGTTGTTCCCTTGTTAGTGTCATTCCACGAAACCAACTACCGCCCAGCATCGACGCAACGGCGACCGTGGCCTTTGTCATAAACACCGACCCGGCACTTGTCATAAACACCGACCCGGCACACGAACCTGGTGAACATTGGGTGGCCCTCTTTCACAACGGTCTCAGCGAATGTGAGTATTTCGATTCCTACGGTTTGCCTCCCAGACACGTGGATATTTTAAACTTTATAGAGCAAAACTCACACGTTCCATTCGGCTACAATCCGCGGGTTTTGCAAGATTTGTTTAGCAGCACGTGCGGTCTATATTGTGTTTATTATATACTTCTTAAGTGTCGTGGTGCGAAACTTAACAGAATTATCATGCCCTTTTCATCGAGACAGCACATAAACGACCGTATCATTTATCGTTTGCTCGCCCCATGGCTATTTCGACTTCGAGAGGCCCGCCCCCAAATTCAACAACCGGACAGTGTTAACCCGAATCTCATCGACTACACGCCCCCTTTTGTTAACCAAGGGAACCTCACTCTTGTTAATCAGACGACGGATCCGGCAGCCAATATGGATGCCGCGGGTGTTTCAGCAGAGTCACCAATTACCTATTCCAGCTTTGATCAAGGTTTTGTCAAAATGGAGGGCGGTTGTGTTTTGAAGGCTAATGAAACTTCCTATGCACCTGTGTTTGATAGACATTTAACACAAACAAACAGTACCACCAAAACTGGAGGGAGGAAACCCAGACGATTAAAATTATCAACAACCGGACAGTAATATATATATATATATATTTGTTGCATTAATAAATATATTTGTTGTATTAATAATAAAGCTGTGAAATATAGAACGAATTTTGTTTTGCTTTACCATGAATGTGAAAGAGAGAGAGAGCGTCACTATTTAATATTAGCACACCTTACTACACGACACATGATGATGTTAGTAGCGATACTAATAACACACACGACCATTCAAAAATAAAGCACATCGCCCCATGTTTTAGAACCGCTGTTGTCCCCCGAGATAGCAGGCGAGAGACAGAGACGACCCGCCACCCGCACGAGATGGCCGGCGTGAGCGACGACCCGCCATTCGACCCGCGAGATAACCGGTGTGAGACGACCCTAGAACCGCTGACCACAAGTTTTAGAACCGCTGTTGTCCCCCGAGATAGCCGGCGAGCGACAGAGACGACATGCGCGAGAGACGCGCCGAGAGGAGTCACGATCGCACGCCACGACCACCGAGATAAGCCGATTAAAAAAATTTTGCACGGATTTGGTGCGGAAAAAGATTTTTGCACCATTGTATGGTGCAAAATCCATTGTCTTTGGTGCATTTTCGGTGCATGTGTTTCCACTTTTAATTGGGAAACATGCACATATACTACTGTGGTCATTTTAGCTTACTCATTTTCATACTCTTTTGACTGTTAAGGAAACAAAGATCGAAACGAACAATGCTCCCCACCTATGGCTGGATTCGAACCCGGGACTTACTTGTCTAGAGGCTGACTCTCATCTCTAGACCAATCACCCCTCCCCCCCCTCCCAGACCAGTGGTAAGTGTGGATTAATAGCCTGCTTCATCCTGACTACACTACAGCCCCTATTTTCTAGGTTCAGTCAGCATTAGATGGGTACTAGATTTTGTTGTTGTTTGGAATAAAATTCAGCACTGGCGTAGTTCTGCTTTTGCTAGAGACATGCCGATGATGAACACACGGGTATCATCATTATATTCCAATACGCAAGGAGGTATGGCGGGGTACTTTCATTGTTTTTCTTCTTCGGTCGTTCATATTACAAAGCGTTGTAATTTGTGCAGTATGTTTCATCCAGATTTATGGCATCTGCACTGTTACAGCCCGGTATATCCGAATCAGGTTCATGTGACGATGCAATAATCTTATTAAAATTTCACAACAATAATGATTCTCGATTAATATGAGTCAATGATACAAGTAGTGGGGAAAACGGTGACGTTTTATTTTGAGATTGAACACATTTTCAGGACATCTCGTCAACTATAAATGTTGATGACATGACAACGTTGATACATTGGCATTCAGTATTTGTTTCTCTGTATTTTCCATCAGCGCAACAAATTGTAGATGGAGTCTTTGTAACTAGAAGATGCTGCCAGTAATGCTGATTTTGAAAATAAGAAACACTTTGAAAATGAGGAGAAACCTTGCAGAGTCAGAACAGTAGGCTAGACAGATAACTTGAAAGTTAGAGCAGGAGTAAGACAGGGGTGCGTTCTCTCCCCTATTGTTTCTCACCTGCACGGATTGCATTTGTCAATTAGTCAATCTATCAAAGGCTCAGTAGATTAATGAGCTCATATAAGCGAACTATCAGACTTTAATACACATAACAAAAACCTACAAAAGAAAACATACAAGAACACTTAATAGATTGAATATCGCAGGCACTCAAAACAAAATGCCAATTAACACCATCAAGTCAGAGGTTATGGGCTGTTCCCAAGAAAAACAGAACATTAACAAAACGATTGACAGCCGAAAATTAAAACAAATGTAGGAAATTTAAAAATTAGGATGTCTAGCGACAAACGACAATTCACAAGCAGCAGAAATAGACTCAAGGTACAATAAAGCTTGACAAATCATCGGTTAATTATCACCACTGCTGTCCAACAAAGAAATAACACTAAAAGCAAAACAGATTCTTTACAACACAATCTTCATTTCAACGTTGTGCTACCAATACCAGACTTGAACACTAGACTGTTGGACAATAACAAAAATAAACAATGCCAAATTCAAGTGTGTCAGACGTAACAGGAAATAGCATGCGAGATAAGATCGGAAATGAAGAACTGAGGAGGTCAGGAATAAACCCCGTCTGTTATATATATATATACAACATTTGGCGTCTTGACAGACGGTTGGTAGCAAGCAATCATGATTAGTTAGTAGTTTGATAAAATATGAGTGTCATTTGTTGGATACTGTTTTACTGAATAGCTTCTCTCGTTACTGAATCTCTCAATATTGAATAGAGAGTTTCGACCAGAGAATGAGCAAAATATATTTGTCGTGCCTGACTTCGTCTCCTTCAGCTGTGCTTTTTGTCTTCTGAATTTAACATCAACTCTTCCTTGAATGTTGCTGTGCCGACGTTATTTTTGTTACCCGTGTGCCAGATTTTCCCAATTTCTTTCGCTGATAGAAAACTCAATCAAGGAACCCTGCAAATATCCTTATATCTCAACATTGATCTTCCTTTGAAATCTGTCCTTTCCAAAATTCCCCAAACATGATTTGTTTGGAAATGCGATTGCTTTCCATCATCTTACATGACCCAGCCACCCTAGTTTCCGACTCCTAATAGTTGCCATGATGGATGGGAGTTTGGCTCGTCCCAAAAGTTTAGAGTTGGTTACACGACGATAAAGAGAGGTCTTCTCTGTTCTTTACACTTCTCCTGTAGTTGGCGGAGAGTACAAATGTTATCCTGTTTGATCGTCTAGTTCTAAAACCGCATTGGGTCTCGGGAAGAATACGTTTTGCCAGTTAATGTAGACGCTTCAGAAACATTTTTGCGAATGCCTTTCCAGTTATATTCAGGAGGGGGACACACCAATAGTTGTTACAATCGCCATGTTCGCTTTATTTTTTTATAATGTTACAAGCTTGGCATCTTTCGGTCCGGTCGTATATCTCTAACTCTACAGCATTGGACAAGAACGTGTAGATGTTGGGCAGGAGTGTTAAACGAATTCTCTTGACTACTTTTGCGAGTAATGTTGTCGTTTCTAGAAGCTTTACCACTTTAAAGGTCGTGGATGACATAATTAAGGTCTTTTTAAGAGGGTTCATTGTCCGGTTCAATCATCACTGAGTATTTTGGGACCAGTTGGTCTAGGAATTGACTTGCTGGTCTTTCTTCATAGTAGAAACTTGAGTAATGTTCGAACCATCTCTTTAGCTGTTTAGATTTATCACAGGCTTACCATTTGCTTATTTTAAGGGAGCAGCTTTTGAGATGTGTGAGCCTATAGAAACCTTTATTTTGTTATACATTATTCTTGAATCGCCAAGCTCATAAGCTTTCTTGATTGTAAAGTATAGATTTGTCCTCTACTCGTCCGCACATCTCCTTGATTCCCATTGTACTTCTGCCACTTTGTGTTTGAATTGGTCTTTTGTGTTCTGCAATGGGTAGTTCTTCAAGTTGAAGAAAGCCTCGTTCTTCCTCTCAACAATTGAAATAAGTTCCATCCAGCTGAACCCAGTTCTTGTTTGGGTATTTATATTTACCAAAAGAAGAGATTTTCACAGCCAAGGAAATGTAATTTGTTACGGTTCTCTTTATCATCTACATTGTTTACTGCTTCCTATATTAATCTTCGGCCTGGATGGTTTTCTAGATTTGTATGTTCTTTTGATGCTTGACTTTGCTTTAACTATGCAAGTGCGTGTAACAGTCTGCGTTATGGTATACTAGGGTTATTCTAATGTTATTAAAATGGCGTCTGCAAACCAGGACAAAGTCCAGCTGGAACCAATGCTCAAATCTTGGTTGGTGCGATGTTGCTTGTTGTCGATTCTTAAAGCTGAAGAAGGTATAGATCACAATAAGATTGTTATGGGAGCAGGATTACAGAGGTCTCTGACCATTTCCATTCATTGTGCCAATGCCATGATGGCCATGAATGATGATCAGCTAGGTTTCTAACCATGTAAAGTTGTTCCACTTTTGGGAATGAATCAGACGCAAACTTGGAGCATCTCGTAAAATTTGTCTTTATCTTCTGTGGTTGCTGCCATTGCCGATGTATAGGCGCTAATGATGTTAATTGTTCAAGCTTTAGAATTAATTTTCAGTAATATTGTGTTTCCTGAAGTAACATTAGGGGAGCTTATTGAATTAATGAACTTGTTATGCACAGAAAACCCTACTCCATGGAGGCGAGGCTGACCATACTTAGCCCCTGCCAGGAAAAGGTATAATTTGTCTCTCTGACCAAACCACACTCCACAAAGCCTTCACTCCTTCGGGGCTACAATCACCATCAAGTACCGGGCCTGCTGGCGTAGGTGATCATGTCTCTCCACAATTTTCGATCTCGGCAGTTATTTATCATTTCTGTTCTTCACCTTCTGCCAGGCCATTCTCTTAAGCTGCCTGGTATTTTTTTTTCTCTTTGCTTTCCACTATCACTTCGTCCCTCAATTTTCCCAGTTGTTACAATATATTCCAGTTTTTCTATTCTCATTATATGGCCAAAAAATGGGGCTACTATATCAACATATAATCTCTGCAGCTCATGTCGATGAGGGCTGCTTTCCTCATGTTTTTTTACTTTTATGATGTTGGTGATGTTTAATCTAGGAAACAGTTCTAACGTTTCATGTGCCGAGTATGACTGGTGATGTTTTTCTGCTGCTGTGTCCTAGCGAGGATGAAACGCATTATTATTTGTTTATTATGCCTTGTGGTGTATTATGGATATAGCGCTTTGCCTAGCACACACTAGCCCGCTCTTAGTTTCCTTTTAAAAAGTGTTCCGAAGGAGAGACGAGGTCCTTAAGTTCGGAATCAAAGTTGAGCTGCAAGGGATGCTAGAAGCTGGATAATACACCACCGAATATATTCGGATTCCTGAGTATACTCCCGTAGCCTGCGAACTGTCTCGACTCTTCTCACTAGGCAGTGAACGAACTGGACAACAAGCCGCTAGTGCAGTGACAATAATGACCTATCACCGATAAATCTATTCCGTTTTAAAAGAAAAACAAAACATTCACTTTTAAACGATACTTTCACCGTCCACTAGTCTGCCAGAAGTTTAATAACCACAATAAACATGAACAGCACACTAATCCAAGAAAGCACCGCATGAAACTTGCGTTGTTTCCAAACAACACACACTGTATTCTAAAAACACTATCTTCCGACATGAATACGCATAAACAAACAGCAGATCAAGTAGTTTTAGCGCGTGCTAACACACACAAAATCAAGAAACAAAATAACAAGCCATCAATGAACGATGCAAGAACACCAAATAAATGTTAGAAGATGTTAACAATTCAAGGAAACCTAGCAGCAGAGGCCAACAGAAGAGCAACAAGACCTCAGACTATACCTCCCCTCGACGCTGGAAGACCTTTTTCATAAAGAAAAGGAGGAGAAGAAACACTTTAAAAATGATATACTTTTGTAATATTACACTTTGAAATAATATCTAATGTAATAGTGTACTCTAAAAAAAATGTTAATACCAAAAAATGTATTAACACCATATTCCCAGCCGCGTGGCATGACGCGGCTCTTCTCTATTTAAAAAAAATTTCTATGACGCTTAAAAGACATAATAATAATCCATATCACAGTGGTTGACATCAGCTATGGCTAGACTAAATCCATTAAGATGCCAAATATAGGTATAGGATGTCCAATAGCATATATATCGTCATTGATAAGTGAAGTGTTAATTCAGAATTCTAGCTCACAGTCTGTTTGGATATGATGGTAACCTTTCCTGCTCATTTCTGTTAATACTTTCCCCTAATTATAGAAGTGGATAACAAGTCTTTTTTCGGTTATTTCTTAAGGAGAATGTAAAAAAAAAGTTTAGGAAGATAATAGCAGCGAACAACTGCACTGGCTACCTCGCCTGCAAATGATGTGAGCCAGTAGTGATTTAATACTTATCTAAAACACAATGCTACTCGATATTCTTTACATTTTTTAGCAGCGCAGTTGTATTGTACTGGAAACTACAGTCAAGGTAGATCAACTAATTGCTGATTAGACTACGGTAACATTCGTCAGTTATGAGACCGAGAAAACGATGTGATAATATCAGCTTCATTGTTAGAATATTTTAAGAAAATGTGTCCATTTCTGAGATTTGAATCCAGACCCTTTTGATTAGTAGTACGTGCACAAACCACAAAACCACTACTGCTTCGTTCCTCCGTATAGTAGATACAGTACGCTGTATCCGAAAGGGCAAATGGTAAAGTCCACAATGGTGTTAACGATAACGTGTGTGGCATGTGCATGGAGAATATGAGGGTCGAAATGTTTAACAGGAAAAATAGGAGGCCGGAGAGATTTATAAAAAAAATGAAGAAAACCTGCGGTGAACATGATCGAGGGTTATAAAGGGACATCATATCTTCTCGGCTTGGCTTGTGAATGTACGATCAGTTTCAATGTGTCTTTATTTCACTTGACCTCAGTGTAGCCTAATCTTGGGGGAAAAAAATGATGAAAATATCATATTTTGACAATGTAGATGAAGCGGTCTAGATTTAATAAATCATCAAAGGTAGGAGAAGAACATATATTTCATCCTAATATGGCGCTAAGCAAACAATTATGACAAGTAATATGTACTCGTCTTGTAGCAAAAATATATATATTTCTTCATCTTCTTATGTTTCCGGACATCACAAGAAGGTATTGTATCAACTTTCGGCAATACGCTTATGGTCTTTTAATTCTCACGTTCTAGTGGGCGACAGTTTAATCCACCAGTGTCTGAGAGTAACGTGGACATCTTTAATAGTCATATTTAGATATATGTTTTACTCTTCTGTTGAAGATATGATTAATTGCTGTCATCGCTGCTGCTTTGAAGAGAGATGAACGACAGTTTAGGAGCAATTCATTATATTATGAGTTTGTTAAATATATGATCATGTGTTACATCATATCTGTTATGTCACCGATTTTAAAAGACACACATTTATTAGACAGAAAACAGTAATTCTCTGTGTTGATCACTGTATTGTTTCGTATATGCGTTGAATATCTTAACACATGTGACCGTTATTTGTATATGTAATTATGAGTAGTTACTTTTAATCTTCCTAAAGTTTCTTTACCATTCATCGTCCATTTGAATGTTTTAAAAGTAAATTTTATTTCCATTTATTCATCGAATATTTCTCATACAGTGCACACTGCTCTTTTTCTGTAAATTGTGAGATTCATTTTTGGTTAGTCTTTTTTTGTTGTTGTATTCTTTTAATTCATTTGGAATCTTCCAATTAGTTTCGTTATTTTTATATTTTAGTTAAAGCAATCTGAACATTTCTAGTGATTGTATTGACTTCCATGTTTATATCCATTTTGTGTAATTAAAGAGCCTGGATTTGGCATGCTTGGTAGATTTTATTATGCTAAACTATATAACTATATAAATCTGGAAAACTGTTATATATGTGTTGAAATATGATCATTTAGTTTCCAGTGGGGATTAAGTTGAAGTGGACAATAAGGACTATTAATATATATATATATATATATATATATATATATATATATATGTGTGTATATATATATATATATATATATATATATATATATATATATATATATATATATATATATATATTTAACGTGACCGTTTAAAATCATGAGTGTTGATCACGCTCGAAGCTTCGTGATCGAGTTTTACCTCCTGGCAGGTTCGGTCCAGTCGCACTGGTTATCGTGTGAAGAGGTCAGACAAGACGGGACACCTTTTAGCAGACTGTTTCACAAGGTCAATTACTATAGTCCGTTCAGAAATTCATAATCACACCTGAATTAGCTTTGCGTCATAACCGCTTGTTATTTTGGTTTCACATTTTGCATGGAATCTTAGAATATTGATGACGCAAAGATTTTGGTATTTTTTATTCCACAAACACAACAGATTTTGAACATCAGCGAATTCCTTTGATCTTTTATGACGATATCACACAAGTTGATTCAAATTTTAGAGTTTACAGTAATCGTGTTAAATTGTCCAGTTTACTGCAAATTCTTGTCAAATTCTTGTTCGTATCGACATAGTGCTTAATTGTGGGTGTTGTTCGTTATGTGTATTTGCAAACAAGAATTCAATTGGTTACAATTAGTCTTGTCCTTCGGTCACCATTAGACCCCAGGACATCCTAACTGCAGCTGGAATTGAATTCATCTTAATTTTAATCATTCCATGGCTCATATCTTGTTGTGTTTCTGTCCTAGCCATGGCTCATATCTTAGCTTATGTATGATGACCATGGCTCATATCTTGGTGTGTGTCATGTTAGTCATGTTAGTCATATCTCATATCTCGGTGTGTCCGTGTTAATCATGTCTCATATCTTTATGTGTGTCTGTGTTTAGTCATATCTCATATCTTAGTGTGTACCAGTGTTAGTCATATGTCATATCTTTGTGTGTGCATGTCTGGGTTAGTGATATCTCATATCTCTGTGTGCATGTTTATGTTAGTCATATCTCAAATCTTTGTGTGTGCATGTCTGTGTTTGTCCCATCTCATATCCTTGTGTGTGCATGGCTATGTTAGTCCCATCTCATATCTTTGTGTGTGCATATCTATGTTAGTCATATCACTTATCTTTGTGTGCATGTCTATGTTAGGCATGTGTCATATCTTTGTGTGTGCATGTCAATGTCAGTTATATCTCATATCTTTATGTACATGTTTATGTTAGTCATGTGTCATATATCTTAATGTGTGTCAGTGTTAGTCATGCCTCGTATCGATGTGTGCATGTCTGTGTTAGTTACATCTCACATCTTTGCGTGTGCATGTCTGTGTTAGTCACATCTCATATCTTTATGTGTGCATGTCTATGTTAGTCATATCTCACATCTTTGTGTGTGCATGTCTGTGTTAGTCACATCTCACATCTTTGTGCGTGCGTGTCTGCGTTAGTCAATTCTCATATCTTTAAGTGTGCATGTCTGTGTTAGTCACTTCTAGTGACTCGGGCAGATGGTGCTCGTAAACCTGGGAGGGCCGACCATCTAAGGGCAGAATCTCCCTACAGAAAAGACAATCTGCTGCCTTGCAGGAAGATTGGGGACAATCAAAGGCTAGGGAAAGCAAACCGGAATAAAATGCTGGCTGAAATCGGATGCACTGGGCCACTGGCGCATAACACAGTGCAACGTTTTAACGGGTGTTCAATCAGAGTGGATCTGGCGAACTCTACTTGTGATGTTCTGTTTGTGGGGGCGATCAACACACTTAGCCTGACAGCTGACTTCATGTGAGAGTCTGGAATCCTTACTCTGATTGAGTCCTGATCGCAGAGAGAGAGAGAGAGAGAGAGAGAGAGAGAGAGAGAGAGAGAGGACAAATAGTAATCCATCTCGTTTTCAGTACTCATCTTCCACCCGCAACACATGTTCAACACACTTCTTTTGCATAGTTATAAATTTTCATTTCAAACTCATTGTAATTTATATATAAATTTTTGTATTTAAAGTCAACAAATTGTCTACTGAGTCTTCACAAAATTAGTAAAGATACGCCTTCCCTTCGGTAATTAATGCCCAGGCCGTGGTGCATCATGTCGTTCAATATCAATTCAGTTTTGTGCACGGGATTTTCCTGAAGTTAGTGTTTCTGCAATAGCCAAATTATTTTACGTCAACGACCGCACCAAATTAATGTATATATCCTAAAATGGTGTCAAATTCGAACAGGGTGAATTTAATATACCCTAAAGAAGAAAACTTTTAAACTAGATCACATTTCTCAGAGCAAAAAAATATTTCTATAACGTCATCAATATTCTAAGATTCCATGCAACATGTGAAACCAAAATAACAAGCCGTTATCACGCAAAACAAATTCAGCTGTGATTATGAATTTCTGAACGGACTATACGTGTAATTTGCAACGAAGATTGCTTAGTTAACACCACTGATAGGTAAAATGAGATCACATTGAGAGTGTTTCACAAGACATACACTTTGTAATCGCTTTCTAATTAATGTGGAACACAACTTCGCTGTGACTATGTACGTGTGTTACAAGGCGTCATCTTGAACACAACTTTTTAAAAATAAATTGTTCTCTGCTAATTATTGCTCGTTATCGTTAATCCGTGCGTATGTCTATCTTTCTCTGTTAAACTCTAAGCTTTGTGTGTGTGTGTCTCTGTCTTTATAATGGGATCTGAAAACGAATGTCCTTATCTATGCTTGGCACTACTTTTTGACCCGCCTACGTGTCTATCCATCCACTTGTCTGTTAATAAATTCAAATATTTCGTGACTGTGTCTGTCTGCCTACACAGTCTGGAGGTATCTCTCTCTCTCTCTCTCTCTCTCTCTCTCTATATATATATATATATATATATATATATATATATATATATATATATATGTTTTAATATTGCAACACACTGTCTGATGATATTAATCTACAAATTCAATATTTAATCACACCCAAATGGGCACCCCTGGTGCCCGTTATTAAGTCAAATATCGCTTTCCACGTTTACACATGTATGTCATCCCCAGCACATGGGACTTAGTCCAAATGATTAGATTTATGGTGGCTTCGAACACACGCGTAAGCTGCAGCATACCAATATTAGTTTCCTCTATTTTTCGAGGTTTATATATATATATAAGTATAGAATAGTGACACTGTGACCTTCCAGGCATGTCGTAAGAGGCGACTAAGGAGATTGATCGATGGCTTGACAAGCTGTCATTGTAAAAAGTATTGTTATGGAAACAGAGCCATAGATTTTGGAAGCAGTGATCTCGGCAATATGTGACATTTTGGCACGCAAGGTTTCTGTTTTTAAGATTGTGGTTCTGCCCTATGTGCCGTCTCCGGCTCGAAAGGACATATATATATATATATATATATATATATATATATATATATATATATATATATAAATCTATACATTTTTATACTATATTTTTCTTTAATGTAGGAGATATCTTTTGAAGCACTGTCTAGTACTAGTGCAGAAGAGAATACCGATAATAATATAATATGAAAGTAAAATCACTTGATCTAAAAATAATATAACTAACTATAATCTACAGGTTACTTGTTTTGGAATATTTACGGACAATTATAGACAATTTACAGATGACACATAAGAAACAGGACAGACAACAAAAACAAACAATACGCTGAATATATGATAACAAAAGTTATTAGCAGAAATTAATACACGGAACAAGTATGAAACAAAATAGGACAATCATCATAATTGGAAAATGGAACGAAGAAGTATCCGTGAAATACTTCAAATAAAAATAAATGACTTAAAACGTTGCCAAATTTCCCTGAAGCTTAATTGAATCCATCTTCACCTAAAGACAATCAACATAAAGAAAGTTTTCATTAAAGCTGTCAAACCTAAATACAAAAGATTAATAGCAGACAAAACAGTTGCATAGACAATCTCAGAAGCAGTTTTTTTTTTTTCATAAATGTCATCAGGAAGAGAGAACACCTCTGAAACTGAAAAACTATAATAATAACGTTTTGTATGTGAAAACCTCATCAAACTACATTAGCTGAGAGGAACAAGACTATTATTCAAGCATAGCTTTCAAAACAACATTATTAGACATAGAAACTCACGCAGTACATCCAATTCAAAGAAGAGGGAGAAGGACTACATATGAAACAAACCTGTCATTGATCCTAGCTTTATCCTCAAAAACAATATTATAGTAGAATTCTGTGAATAAAAGAGAGACATTCACATAAATTTTGACAACATTTTACGTAAATCTTCCGCAAACCGATGGGATTTCCAAGCAAATAATAACAATGATCAAAGACGTGTGCTATAATTGACACCCGGCTTCGTTCAAAGTAGTCAATCATATCAAGTACACATTATAATTATATAAGCTATAATTATAAATAAATTATAACACGAATGGTGTCCCCAATACACAATTTTCCAACTGACCGATGTAGACCCTGTGATGAGGCACACAACGAAGGATATTTCTAGATCTGATCTAGAAAAAACATATTATTAAAAAAAACCATGCTGGTCAAAAATGTGATCACATTGCAGGCAATAAACGTGTTTATAGGGCAGGAAATAAATATGAACACATTGAAGGTAAAGAATACGTTATAGAAATATACAATTGAAATAAAATGAGATATATGAATGAGAACAATTTACAGAAAAAAATAATTCCTGTGTGATTAAAATGAATGAATTTTTTCAATGAAAAATGATTAAAAGAAATTACACGTCCACATACTCCTAACTCTACTTTATACAACTTCAATGTGTGTAGCTTTCATTGACCAGTAACACGCACTCGACCGAATAAATAGAGAACAACTATTTGAAATACATACTAACAATGTACGGATTAAGTCAACATTTAACCAACCTTATTAAACGGCTCTACATCAACAGCGACTGCAGAGTCACAGCAGCAGTAGGCTACCACAGATAACTTCGAAGTTATATCAGAAGACAGGGTGCGTACCATATTGTTCATTACATACATGGACTATATATGCAAGTTAGCAAACCCATCGAAGACAGAGGAGATCAACAGGCTTCTATTTGCAGACGATCAGGCACTAATACGTGGGCAAGTAGACGGCCTACAAGAACACATAAATAGGTTCAACAGCACAGGCACAAAATAAAACAGAAAAAACAACATCAACAAAGCAGAAGTCATGAATAGCGACAGACAACTAAAACAAGTAGAGGAATTTAAATATCTAGGAAGTCTAGTGACAAATGTCAATTCACAAACAGCAGTTTTAAACTCAAGATGAAACAAAGCTTGTCAACTCATTGGACAGCTATCACCATTACTGTCCAACAAGGAAATTAACTCAAAACGGGCACTCAACAATACAATCTTCATTCCAACGTTGTACTATCAATGTCAGTCTTGAACCCTAGTTGCAAGAACAATAAGAAAAATAACCGCCACTGAGTTGAAATGTGTCAGACGAATGGCAGAAAACATCACGAGAGATAAGATCAGAAATTAAGAACTGAGAAAAAAAAGCAAGAAATAACCCCCGCCATATAATATATAAAGAAACAACACATAAAATCGTTTGGCCACGTGATAAGACAGAAAGATGAAATCATAAAACATCGAGTCTTTAATAAAAGTTGCGAGAATCCAGACCTAAGGGCTGACCACGAAACAGATTGATTGACGGAATGTTAGAAACACTAGGAAACATAACAGCAGAAGAGGCAAACACAGCAGCTAAAGACCGTAAATTATGTCTCCTCGACGCTGAAAGGCAAATGAGGAAGAAAAGAGGAAGATACAATTACGACTATATTTGATATGAATTTACCCAATTAATACAAATACTGATACAACATTTTATGAATGAAATACTGAAATATAGAAATGCAGACTTAACAAAATAAATCCAAGGATTTTGCACGAACTTGTGTTATGTTTTTGTTATGTCTTATATTTCTAGACTGCTAGAAACTGGCTGCAGTTTTTGTTTGGTGCTTTCTACCAGACACTGTCTTGCTGCCCAACTTCTCTTATTGGCTCACTTTGTCAGGAGTTCAATATTCTGGCTACAGATTGTTCGAGACATATATTGTAGTCTCACCTCTCTTATTTCCATATGTTGCTATTTCATTTTGTAGATGTCATTTGAATATTTGGTATTTTAACCATTGGAAAGATATAATTCTTCAATATTGTTTGAAATTGTAAAAGTAATTCTTTCTTCTTCATGGCTAAATCGGCGTGGATGCATTTTGTTGCTAATCTACAGCCAACTACCATATTTGCAACTTTGTGCCCAACACATCCATCTTCTCAATGGGTATATTTTTAATTGCTTAATAATTTGGCTCGGGCAGCGACGATTTATGACATTTGAGACATTTAATTGTCAACGCTTTGTTAATGTGCTCATACTGCATTCTGGATATTCTGTTTTTCGCCGTTATCACGGAGTGCTAGACTTCTAACCTCACTATCCAGGAACCATGGGAGAGATTAAAGCCACACAAAACCGAGCGGGTCGAATTGTGGAAAAGAAATGTTAATCTTATAGACTAAATACATACTAGAATACATGAAAACATAGTGTGAAGCACTAAAATACAGCATATGATAGACTAAAGTGCTATATGATAGGCTACAAATAGATGTGATGGGCTAAACAAAAACATGAAATAATAAAAATGGAAATCGTGACGCTGAACACTGGTATCGGAGTATATATTTACACAGAACAGACATGTAACATGAGAAAGCGAATCAACGATTTGTCAGCCAAAATCAAGAAATTATCTTTAGATAAAAATCTCATGCTCCTATATTTTATTCTGCAATTGGAGAAAACACAGACAACAAACAAAACTGCCTTAATCCGCAACGTCAAAAACAAGCAAGAGATAAATATTTGCATAAGCACATTGTTCACCTCTTTGTTGGAACACAGTACTCCTGAAGAAGTTTTTAACAGTTTAGATGAGTTTACAACATCTTATGGCATATCATGGATTTGTTGGAGTACGTTAGACCTTTCACAAACAGGACACGATCACTGTCTGGATAGATTACTAGACTTGTAATACGGATTAAGGAAATCATACTGTCGGTGACTTGGTTCCATTGCTGCTGACATAGGCAGCTCTATATGTGTTCCCTAGCGTTTGGCTTTTCGTGGCAAGGCGCTGTGCCACTGTGTACGGGTTTGATCCTGCTTTGGTCCATATTTTTTTCTGTTATTTATTATTTGTCAATTTTTTCCTAGTGCTGTAAACATACCTCTTCCTCTGAATTGATTCGCTGATTATCGCCTCGGAAGTTTCTCTCTATAATAATATTTATTATTATTTGTCCCCAGCTCTATGTGCTAAGAAGAAAACATAATAATTAAAACATTTTATCACGGAGAAACAATTTCATCCCAGCGACGATTGGACATAGTTATTCTGTCAAGACAAAATGTATCTATATGTACCAAACTTGCATCTTTAAAGTAAAAAGGTTACTGTTTTCAAAGTCAAGACAGAATAGAAAGAATGTGTTTGTTTATTGGAACAGTGGCATCATTGCACAGTGACCCGAGAATGTGAGAATTTTTAAACAACATAAATACACTTTGTTCCACCAAGCAAGAAATATATGTGGAGGACTCAACACTTCTAGCTGATCATTTTAAAGATTTATGGAAACTATTGTGAAAATTATAAATGAGCGCTACAATAGAGTATTCCTTCCTCAAACAATCGACTGTAATTGCTATCTTGGTCACTATCAGACAAAAGACCTAGATGCCTCAGAAGAATACTGAACGTGGCAACAAGAGGTAGAAACAGAAATGTGGATATGAGGAAAATGTTTGGAGCTGCTTTAGTGTTGGATATATCAAATTAAGGAAGAGCAGATTATATGTTTGGACTTGTAACACGATCATCACTCTGACAGCATTAACTATAAGGAGCACTGGGAAAATGTGAACAAAGGAATAACAAGAAAACGATTTATTTATGAAATATAAAAAATCACAATGTGTTAGTCGTCGGATTACGCATCGCATATCGAACAACTAGCCGCGATAGCGCAGTGGTTAGTGAGCTGGACTACAAAGGACAAGAGGTAGGGTTCGATCCCAGCCGACGGCAAAAAATGATTTTTGGGGCAATGTAGTAGGTATTACGCCCGTGCCGCTTTACTTTCCCAGAAAAAAATCCGGTACCCATTTAAGGCAGGGTGAACCCGAAGGCCGTCGGTTGGGATCGAACACTACCTCTTGTCCTTTGTAAGCCGGTTCACTAACCACTGAGCTATCGCGGCTCCCTTTAAAACATTCCAGCTGGCTAATATTGATGAAACTACTTATATAAATTTTGAGATAGTTTTTAAAGTGTTTCTACAAACCAATTCCGTACTGCTTGCCCTTACTAAATTCGACTTAACAATACATATTCTGGATGCGTTGAGCCAAATGTCTAGAGTCTAGTCCATATCGCTTGTAACTTTCCAAGCAGCTGTTTTACTCTGCCTCTCTCTAGTTCCGTGTCTTTATATTCTCTTCTACCTGTCTCTCTCCTTCCACCGATCTCTTTCTAATTCTCTATCCATGCCTTTATGTTTAACGTGTTTATTTAACAATCAATTCAGATATGAATTAAGGATAACAAGGATAAGTAAATAAGGCTTTACTCCACGCCATTAGGCTTATAAGGTATATGTTGTTAGTGTCCATAATTATAATTATCATCGGCAAATATTACGAATTATATGGTCGGTATTGCGTGAGGGCACCTTACTTTTCCCCAAAAAATTATTGTGGTGTTCATTTTTAGAGGCTGAGTGATCTATGAAGCCGTGTCGGTCGGGAAGAAAGTAAGATATTCGTCATAGCTGGAAAGTCAGAAACTTTCCAGTGAGATCATCAGTGCACTAAAAATACATCCACCTTGCTTCTATAACAAAAGTTTAAAAATTAGAAATAATGCAGGTCGAGCCATAACACATAAATATTATACTGAAAGCCTCCATCAACATAAGACTACAAACAAATTGACGATTCAAAGAAAATATTACAACATATAGAGATACTAGGTTGTATTGTTATGGCATTACAGATAAAAAAAAGCAGCACTGTAAGAAAACATTTAAAAACTTTTGAATTAGGATGTCTTCTTTTTTATTATTATTATTTCTGAAGCCCTGCTGGTGTCACGTAGTTCGCACATTCCGCTGATATTTTCTTGTCTGACCAGAATGGAAATTCGATTGCTAGTGGCCGCTGTAAAGTACTATTTTGATGGTTCTGTACATAAATTTGCATACATTTTTTACTGTATCAGTCAGAATGGAATATGATGACGATGATGTTGTTTTATGTGTCGGCATCACAGCATATTTAAAATATGTTTTTGTTGCATGCTGTGTATATATAAATATAAATATATTTTAAATATACATATATATTCATATATATATATATATATAAATACATATGTATATAACTTACTTGTAGTATGCTTTTTATTGTTACATTTGTAAAGAGTTTCATATTTCTGAAAGTTATGCATGTTGTCTTTAATATTTGTATATGCTGATTGTTTTTTATTGTTTTATATAAACAGTTAAGAAATTTGTATATTTACTGTGTATGATATATCTATTTTTTATGAATAAAATATTTGTACATAGATTTTACACGTTGCTAATAAAAATAAATCTACAGAAATATAATAGTACCTACTGGACATACACATATAAGATTATACTACTCAAAATGAAATCGAAACAATTCGAAATAATAATACAGACATATGCACCTACTCAAGACTATGCAGATGAACAAATAGAGGAATACTTTGAAGATCAAAATAAGGTGATGAAGTAAATGAAATCGTCGGAAATCTTGATTGTAATTGGTGATATGAATGAATGTTAAGTAGGAAAACGTAGATATAAGATCATTATAGGAAATCATGATTTAGGAAAAATAAATGAAGAAGAGAACGATTAATACAATTTTGTGAAGAAAACAGGCTGATAATATGTAGCACCTTCTTTGAGCAAGAGAAAAAGGAAACTATACACATGGAAAAGCCGTGGAGATAGGAAAAGAAATCAAATAGACTTCATAATGATAAAAGATAGGTTCCATAACAGAGTCAAGAAAGAGAAAAACCTATCATGAAGCAGATATTAATTCAGATCACAATTCTGTAATGGTAAAATTAAAATTAAACTAAAAAGAAACAAACAAAAGACGAATTCACCAACAATACCGCTAAACAACAACTTTAAATCATAAAAAAGATGTAAAAGAAACGTATGCAATACAAGTAAAGAACACATATCAGAAGCTGCTGAAAGAAGGGATTGAACAGTGCAGAAAAGAAAATCCAGATGAAAAACATTATAACCAATGGCAATGAATAAAGAAACGCATACAAGAAACTTGTGACATTGTACCCAAAAAGGAAAAACAGAAAACAAAAATGTATGACTGACGTCATCTTGAACACAAATGGAAGAAAGAAGGCAAGCGAAGAACAGTATACAATAGAGCAAAATAGATAATGAAATACGCAAAATGTCCAAAAAGGCAAAATAAGACTGATTCAGCTCAAGATGTATAGAAATCGAAACTATGGGAATTAAGCAAGATTTAAGAGGGATGTACACAGAAATAAAGAGAAAGACTAGTAAAAATAAAAACAAGCCACAGACAGTGAATGTATTGCAAATAAGCAAAAAAGTAAAAATACTAACAGACAATAAGATATAATCAGTAGATGGCAGGAATATATAACATAAATATTTCATGACGAAAGGGAAAATAAATCAACTCTAAAATTTAGTTCAGGCTATAACATCTTAAAATAGGAAGTGGAAAAAAAGCTGTACAAAGAATGAAAAAAAGTATAATTCTGCAAGACCTGACAACATACAGATAGAGGTGATAAATACACTAGAAGATTTTGGCATTGAAGTGATCATAGACATATGGTACGAAATATATGATACATACCATATGAATTAAAAACAGCAACTCGCATTGCATTGCCTAAAAAGGAATGGTACAGTTCAATGCAGTGATTTTGGAAAAATAAGCCTAATGAGACTTGTAACATAAATCTTGCTAAAAGTTATACAAGAAAGAATTCAGAACAAAACCAATATGGAGTTAGAACAACAACTATTTAGATTTAGGAAAAATATTGGAACAAAAGCAACCATATTCTGCATGAGGACACTAATTAAAAAGTACACAAACCAATATAACCCTGCATCATATACTACACCAAAGTTTTTGACGGAACACACCGTAAATATCTTATAGACAGCTTACAAAATGTGCATCTAAATGAAACAGACATACGACAAAATGTAATTAATACTGAGAGCAAACAGAAATAATAAAATATAACAAAGACAACTCGACACCCATTGATATAAAATAAAAGGATTAAGACAAGGATGCATCCCCTCACCAAGCTTGTTCAATCTGTACACTGAGAACATCTTTAAAAACATCTCAGAGATGCCAGGCCTAAATATTAATGGAAAGATAATCAAAAACCTAAGATATGCTGATGATACTGTACTACTAGCAGAAAATCGTGACGATCTACAGCTACTTAACGAAATTAACATGGCAAACAAATAATATGGATTAGGTACGATTGTAATAAAAAACTAAAACTATAATCATAAAGAAAAGATAATTTTCAAAATGTACAAGTGGATATCAAAGTTGAAGGAATAGACCTGGAGACCGTTCAAAGCTACAAATGCCTTGGACAAACAATAATAAGTGATGTAAAATGTAAAACTGAAATAAACAAACGAACAGAAAAAGGTAAAAAGCAATTTTAATGCTATGAAAAATATTCTAACTTTAAAAAAAAATAAGACAAGGACTAAAACTAAGAACAGTAAATGACAAAAATATTCCTGCATGGAATATTGATATAAAAACACATGTACATTAGACAAGGAAACAGAAAAGAAAGTTGAAGCCTTTGAAATGTGGATTTATAGAATGAATAGGAAGAATTGAATGGAAAGAAAAGAAAACAAATGATAAAGTCTTAAAACAAATAAAAATTAGAAGATAAACTACTAAACACTATTCAAACAAGACAACTGAGATTTGTGGGGCATATTAAAAGTCATAACAGTCTACTAAAAGTAATCTCAGAAGGGAAAATACAAGGTAAAAGAGGTAGAAGCATACCAAGACTAACATGGACGAGTAACATCAAAAGATGGACAGATAAAGCCTATAACAAACTGCACCATTAAAGCAAGAGGCAGAGCGGAATGGCGCTCCATGTTAGCCAACCTTCGATGCGAAGACGGTACTCAATGAATGAATTACACGCAAAATAAAAAATGCATACTCTCTATATCTCTCATTATATAGTGATTATTATTTTTTTGCTATCTCTGTTTTTAACAAACTCCGGTTACAGTTAAGTGCCATCTTGCCTTCCCAAAACGTGCCATCGAAGCAATCAGTTCAAATTTGTCATTCATCGATCGGAGACTGCTCAGGAGAAACGTGGGAGAGGAGAAAAATAATCTTCACGATCGGCAAGTAGTGATATATGGCTCCTGACCGAAAACTCGGGCCAAGAAGAATGGAAAAAACATAATGTCTTTTGGGCTAGCGGTATAAAAAAAATATATACATTCTGTATATTAGAATAAATTCAGTTCCCCAAAAATGTTCAGAAGCGCAGAAATTTAACAATGTCATCAGTCGATCAATATGTCTTGTCGCATGGCATTTTCGAGAACTCTTAATCAGATTCTTTTTATGTTTTTGCTGTTATCAACTGATCCTGTTGGTGGTGCCATCTGCACAAATGGTCACGATAATCTTCTCTTCGTCTTCTCTTTGTCATCTTCGTCTTCTTTGTCCTCTTCGTCTTCTTTTTGTCTTCTTTGTCCTCTTCGTCTTCTCTGTGGGTGCCTCGACTTCTCTTTGGCTATGTGATCTTCTCTTTCAAGTCGTGACCCTCTCTTTGGTTTGTGAAAATAATAATATGGACGTGCATTTTGCAGCATTACAAATAGGAAGCGGAATAAGGCAGAACGCTGTGACATATGTCGCCATCATAAAACTAAACGAAACATACAAACAAGCAAGCACAGCAATTAAACACATGTCGAATACAGTAAGGCTACTTTTTCCAGTTCTGAAAACAGCGTCCTTGCGCACTCTCGAACCTCAAAGATTAAATAGACAGACGATGGTCGGAATTTCAACTAAATAGGCCTTGAATGAATCAATCACAGCCAACTATAGCTTACTAAGGCCCAAATCTTGTAACTTTTTTTTAGCATTGGGAGCAGATGCGGTTGTGGGTAAAATGATGTCAATTGTCTACAGCTCGCACAATTGAAGACGTCACAAGCTTTGAGTGAATTTGAGAAAACCCTCTCCGTCTGCAGGCCTTGGTAAAACTATACTTGAATATGAATCAGGTCACACCTTCTAGATGTGTAGTGTATCGAGTGGTTCTAAATTTAGAAAGGAAAACGGAGCAGACGCAGATAAATTAAAACGAAAAAAGGAGAAGAGGTGGTAAAATAAAGAGACAAAGATAAAAATTGGAGTGCAGACCACTAGAAAAAGGAATGAACAGAGTTAATCCTCTTAGAGTTAAATGCAACCGTCAATAACGAGATGTGTTTCTCCAGAGCAAACCGGATGTGGGTATCAGGAGAATATGAGATCAGGTCAGGGACCTGGATATCCTAATGGCTGAAATGATCAAGGAAGTTGAAGTGACACGCCACGAGTGCTAGCAACCTTGAGAGATATCGTACCAGTTTCAACAAAGTTTAACGTAATGGTCTCATTGTTTCACCAATGTACCTTTCCTGGCAACGTTTGAGAGATAGCAGCGTATATTAAATTCCGAGAACTTATTTGAATCCTTAATAGATCTCAAACATGCTTATGGCGAAGGTGTCCAGTGACCTTGTTTGTTTCCACCAAAAAGGGACTTTTATTTATTAAAAAAAAACTGATAAGCCACACGGGACATATTCTCTTTGATTATGGCTAGACTTACACATCAACATGTCATTGAGAT
This sequence comes from Megaustenia siamemsis, assembly GCA_032433765.1. Lineage (NCBI taxonomy): Eukaryota > Metazoa > Mollusca > Gastropoda > Stylommatophora > Ariophantidae > Megaustenia > Megaustenia siamemsis. The sequence continues at coordinate 104,936,044 of JAVIAB010000092.1, forward strand.
TCGTGACTCATCTGAAGGCAGGCGGAGGATGGTTAGAAAAGAAACGATGAGTGGTCGAAGGTGAGTGCAGGATCGGTAATCGGCGTTTCAAGATTTAAAGAGCGGCATAATTATTGGATTGATGGGTAAAAGCGCAGACAGTTCTACTAATGGAGGGGTGCGACGTGTGGACAAGGGCCTGCACCCTTGGAATGGGGTAGATGTGTTCGAAGGCAACAAGGATGACTCGTTACAAAAATGTACCGATATTCGTCAGATAGATTCATTAAAACCAAAGGGAATTAACTCTTTTCATTCCTTTTTTCTTATGGTATCCGCTCCCTTAATTCTTCATTTCTTTTCTTTTTCCCCACCGTTTCTCATTTCCAACTTTTACATAAAGTTAAAATGGGTTTAAAGCGTTGACCATGGCCTGGTTTACACAGCCACATTTAAGATCTGCCATATAAACAAACTGAAGCAAAAACACATAAGAAAACAGAATAAAGAAAGCATAAATCGTTTATAGCAGTTAAGGTGTTATCTGGAGACGTTCACGGGGAAATTAGTGAGTACGTAAGCATTACTAAACACCGTATGGTGATGATAGGAGGTCCCATCAAATGTGTTCGTAAAATATGTGAAGCGCGTTGGAATAATGTTGTTTGTTCCTAGCCACCAATTTCAACACTCTAAGCTTGTTTGGGATAACAGATCAGACAGTGAGTGTCTGAGAGAGGAAGTAGAAATACAATGTGAAAGAGCGTGTGCTAGAAAGAAATGTTTGACAAATAGTGAAACTTACCATCTGTTGCCAATTTATACCCTGATAGTAAAGCCATTCTTGTTTGTAGTTTTCCCCTGACCCTGATCTCATTTCTGCACAGTTTTATTTTCATTCTTTAAAATACCCGTTTTATACTGCCCCTGCTGGCATTAAGAGTAAGAGAAATGGCGTGTCAAAGCGCTATGATTGGATCCATCTATTGTGCACTTTTAGTGTCCGAATAAATTCATGATCTTGTATCTGTACTTTCGCTGTTGCTCCTAAATTTAATGTTTTGTCATGAATACATGGCAAAGATGGTGTTATGTATCCAAGCTATTTGGTTTGTTTGGTCTTAATGTACTACTGCACTAGTTTAATCCCAACCATTCTCTTTTTGTGTGGTCGGCTCTGATTTTACCATATCTAGTCACGGTAAACGTTGTTCTCGGGCATTTTGTGTGCGGATTTTTACTTTTTCCTTAAATGCTAACGTCCTAGCTTTTGTTGCTTTTAGTAGCGCAGTTATTTCATGAATACTGTGCTGAACAACTCTATCTTTCTCTCTCTGGTTTTCACGTTACATGCAATACAATACGAACAATAGATGTTTGAGTTTCCAAGAGATTACAAGATTTAAACAACAAACCAATTTTTCGGCCCTGGAAGATTTTCTTCGGGGACAACGCATGCAAACAAAAGAAAAATTAAATAAAGACTAATATGCTCTTCTCGACACGGGCGTAATACCGACCACATTACTCCAAAAATCATGCTCTGAAGGTCTGTAAAATGTATGGTCACTAACACCATATTCCCTAAAAGCCACTTGGCGCAACGAGGGCTCTTTATTTTACTTACTTAATATGCTCTTCTTTTACCTTCATTTGGCAGATACAGAACCTAACAGTAAAATTGCCCAGAAAAAATACAAACCATTCAAATGAAATGATGTAGGAAAATATACTGCCTCTATTACTTGTACTTTACTAAAAATGAAGTGATTAGAAACAGAATAATGAGTGGTACAAGTCTCTCCAATGACCCGCTGTCCGCCAGGAAGAAACCAAACACACATCTGTTCATGGATCGGGAGAACATCATCAATGCCCTCAGAGATGTGGGAAGAGCACAGGACTTCGACAATCACAAATCCACGTCACTCGTTCGGATGAAAGAGATGGGAGTTAAAATGGGCACAGCCAGAAATGAGAAACTTAGTGGGCGTGTAAGCAGACTTAGCAACCAACAGACGTCAGTCGCTGGACTCTGCGAGACTTGCTGATGAGGGGATCTGAGCACCTATAGACATGTTCGGAGTGCAATGATGATGACCCGCTAATAACTCAAAAACATCTCTTCATATAACTCACTTGTTGCGCCTTGCTGGGCCGACCATGCCGGGAACAGTCAAATGGTGACGAGACAACATGACGAGAGAACATAGAAGACAGTATTAAAGTTAGAAAAGTAACATAATGGGGGAGGCGGCATCAACTTTGTCTTTTCACAACGAGCCACCGCACACAGACAAATGAAAACACCCGGTTGCAGCCGTCACATTTATCCCAAGGACCCTGAAGATTACGTAATAGAAGGAGTTGAGAAAAAAAAAGAAGAATTAATACTTCATTATATTTCCTCTAGTCCCCCAAAATAAATTATTGATTTGTATAATGTCTTTCCTGTCTAGTCTTTTTTTTCCCTGGATGCAATCAATTATACTAACTCTCTGAGTGGATGAGGTATGAGACAGCCCGTTATATTCCTCATAGAAATAGTCAGTTAAATAGAAGAGATTAAAAAAAAAAGAGGAAGGATTAGTTTTTCTTCAACTGGTTACCACAAAGTAACAGGCAGTAATTGGCAGTGCCATATCGTCATGATGGAATGATTCGGTTCAATTATTTTTTTTTAAACAACACGGTTCAGTCGACCAAACTATTAAAGTGAGTGCAAGATTCGAAGATTATGTGAATGCAGAAGTATACCCATATGGACCTCTCATGTACTATAACCTCGTACTGTTATACTAAATCAGGTAACAGTCCTAGACAATTGTAAACTATAGGATGATCTTTCCATAAACTGTTAATGCGCCTGGTCAATGTGACAGTTTAAGTCACCTTACCTTTGACAAATCAGACCATTATTTTATCTATGATATAACTCACCCTGTCATTGTGTCAGGTCTCTGTAATGTGTTCGAAGACAAACCGAGGTATACGTGATGTCATGGACGAATTGCAAAATACGTAGTTTGTATCCACATGTTTCCACCAGCCGTCGACACACCTGTCTCGGAATGTACAGGCGTCAGTGGAACATGCCAGGCTTCCATTATCAGAGCCTAAACATCTGTCGAAAGAGAAAACTTGCTGCGGAGGGTAGTCAAACCTAGACTCCTGGGTCACAAGACTATGGTAATAATCACTTCGCCACGGCTGCTAATATTTTTGTTTACAGTAACAAAACAATATTTTTTTTACTTATTTATTAACTAATAATTTTAATATAGAATTTACCTGCATGTACGCACTCGCGCGTGCGCGTGTGTGTCTGTGTGTGTGAGATAGGGATGAGGTGTGCATTTATGAATAACTAGTACATTTAGTTGATTAAACTGTTTATCAGGGCAGCGCGTGGCCGTGCGGCTTAAATCACTGTTTCGCTAGCTGAAAATCCGGCGCACGGTGTTCGAAACCCGCGGTAGACAGGAAGCATTTTTTTCTATCGGGGGGTGAAATAAAAATCCTGAGTCTCAAACGTCGTGTCGACTGCTATAACTATACGGGGCAACCGAATCACTTAAACAGACAGCTGCCTTCATAAGAAAGTACGGAATCCGACTCTGAATGAGCCATGATCGCAGAAGTAAAAGAAGAAGAAACGTCGTGGCGACGGCTTTGACCAAGCGGCCTTTATCCCTCTGGTTCTATCGTGTGTGCTCCCCGACATACACCAGCAATGGTTATATGTGTCGTAAAGATATTTTTTTTTACTGTTTATCTATGGAGTAATGCTTTCTTCGTTGATTTAGTAACATATTTTCGAAAGAATTGTAACTCTTCTGTAATGAAACACAATAACTGCAGTGCAAAGAATACCAGATCAAATAAAAGAGACAGATAACGAACAACTTGACATAGACTACGGTGTTTTTCGAAATGAGTACTACCACTACTGAAGGCTCTGCAACGACCCACCGGGGCGGAAGTGGACCCCAAGTGTAAATTGGAGGGGGTTCGGTGAATAAAAATAAAGTGGTTGTGAAAACACAAAGAAGGAGGAGAATAAGAAAAAAAAGTTTTTTTTTTTTAAGTACGTTATTATAATGATGTGTCGTCATTAGCCGTGTGTTCTATAAACCTGAAATCAGGGAATTTGACTTCTGGTAATGTTCGGGAAATCAGAGTGATCCTACAGTAAATGAAATTTAAAAACTTGCAGTCATGTGAATAAACATAATAGTCCGACTACGAATCTAATCACCTTGCCAGTCCTGCCAACGCCTGTCCTGTCTGTCTGGCTGTCCAATAATGTCAATCTGTCAGTCTATACCGCCCGTCCTATTTGATCTGTCTTGTCCAGTCCGTCTGTCATATCTAATTCGTCATGTTTGTCCTGTCCTGTCTGTATGTCCTCTCTGTCTTGTCTATATATTTATCCTATTATCTGATTGAATATTTTATTAGTCTGTTATCGTTCTTGCCTGTCCTTACTGTCCTGTATTTCCGTTCTGCCTGTTTTCCACTTTCTGTATGTCAGATCCCGTTCTGTCTATATGGCCCGTTAGGTCTGTCATGTCATATCTATCAATCTCGTTCTGTATTTTTATTCTATCTTGCCTGTCTTACTCGGTATACTTGTCTGCGTGTCTCAATCTAACCTGATTGTTCCACTATATCTATATTTATTTTGTACCACGTCCTTCTGAATTTTCTGTCTATTCCGTCATGTTTCTCCGCTTGTCCAGTCTTGTCTGTCCATCCAATCTGTATGTCTGTCTTTTCCTGTCTATTTGGTCGAGTTTGTTCGGCCTCGCCATGTCTGTTCACTTTGTCCTCTCTGTCTGTCTGTGCATCCTATCTATTTGTCCTGTTTGTCTTGTCTGCACGCGCATCCTGTCTGTCCTGCCCTGTTTTGTCTTGTCTATCCCGTCCTATCAATTCTCGTCACATCCTCCTCTGACGATTCCGTCCTGTCATGTTCTGTCTTGTCTAAACTGTCTTGTCTAAACTGTCTTGTCTAAACTGTCTTGTCTAAACTGTCTTGTCTAAACTGTCTTGTCTAAACTGTTTAACATTCTGTCCTACCTACAGTACTATTCTGTCTGTTTATCTTCCTCGCCTTTTGTGTGCCTCTCTCTGTCTGTCTTTTTTGCCTGTCTTTCATGTCTGACTATCTTCTCTATCAATTTCTATTTCATATATGTCTGCCTCCTTCTTTCTGTCGGTTCCGTTCTTTTTGTCTGTTTATTTCGTCCTATTTGTCTTTCCAAGTACTGTTTTTACGTCCCGTCCTCTTTGTCGTTTAGTCTCTTTTCTCTGACCCGTCCACTTTGTCTGTCAGTCCTCTTTCTATATCCCGTCCACTTTGTCTGTCAGTCCTCTTTCTATATCCCGTCCACTTTGTCTGTCAGTCCTCTTTCTATATCCCGTCCACTTTGTCTGTCAGTCCTCTTTCTCTATCCTGTCCACTTTGTCTGTCAGTCCTCTTTCTACGTAGGGAGGTCAAAAAGTAATGAACACCAATTTTTTTCTCGGAAACTATTCGGGCAAAATGTGTGAAATTTTCACAGATTGTAGCTGAACATCCCCTTTACACTACCTATTTTTCAACATAATCTCCGTCCAAGCGTATTGCCTTACGCCAACGCGAAACTAGGTCATGAATGCCTCGTTTGTACCAAGTTTTGTCCTGCTCGCGTAGCCATTTTTTAACTGCACGGATCACATCCTCATCATTGTCAAAGTGTGTCCCACGCAGGAATTTTTTGAGTGGTCCAAACAGATGGAAATCTGAGGGAGCCAGATCAGGGCTGTAAGGAGGATGGGGCAGTACAGTCCAACCAAATTTGTTGATTGCTTCCCGTGTTACCAGACTTGTGTGAGGGCGTGCATTGTCATGTTGAAGCAACAAATCTGCAGATGGCTTATTAGGCCAAACTCTGTGGAACCGATTTTTGAGTTTTGTCAGCGTATTGATGTAAGCTGTCGAGTTGATTGTCTCACCTCTTGTCATTACATCAACAAGAATCACACCATCAATGTCCCAGAAGACAGTGATCATCACCTTTCCGGCTGATGGAGATGTTTTGAATTTTTTTCTTTTTGGTGACTGCGGATGATGCCATTCCATTGACTGCATTTTTGTTTCAGGCTCATAATAATGTGCCCACGTTTCGTCACCGGTAACAATTTTTGACAAAAACATTTCTCCTTCAACACCGAAACGCTCCAACAATTCAGAACAGAATGTTTTCCTTTGAACTCTGTGATCATTTGTTAGGCACCGAGGAACCCATCGAGCGCAAATCTTTGAATATCCGAGAGTTTTAAAAATTGCGATTGCACTTGCCTTGCTGACTGTAAGCTGCAATGCCAATTGCTGACTAGTGATACGCCTATCCTTACGAATAATGGCATCAGCCCGGTTTAACATGTCAGTGCTGGTAGCCGTGGCAACACGTCCAGAACGCGGTAAATCATGCAGCTCCACTCGTACACTTTCTGCAGCTTTAATTCTCTGAACCCAGCGACTAACTGTGCTCCTATCGACTGCAGAACATTTGTACACTGCACACAGTCGTTTATGAATGTTTGCCACAGTTTCTTTTTCCGCAACCAGAAATTCTATGACAATTCGCTGTTTGTAACGGACATTGTTGACAAGCTCCATTTTAACGGTTCATAGATTGCGTAATATTTATCAGAATGCTGTGCAATTTGGTGCACATAATTGGAACATGTCATATTCCAAGTGTGCAAAATTTCATAGTCCTATCTTTATTATTAGCCGAGAAAAAAATTGGTGTGCATTACTTTTTGACCTCCCTTCAGTATATCCTGTCCACTTTGTCTGTCAGTCCTCTTTCTATATCCCGTCCACTTTGTCTGTCAGTCCTCTTTCTCTATCCTGTCCACTTTGTCTGTCAGTCCTCTTTCTATATCCCGTCCACTTTGTCTGTCAGTCCTCTTTCTCTATCCTGTCCACTTTGTCTGTCAGTCCTCTTACTCTGTCAGTCATCTTTCTCTGTCCCGTCCTCTTTGTCTTTCAGTCCTATTTCTCTGTCCCGTCCTCTTTGTCTTTCAGTCCTATTTCTCTGTCCCGTCCTCTTTGTCGTTCAGTCCTATTTCTCTGTCCCGTCCTCTTTGTCAGTCCTGTTTCTCTGTCCCGTCCTGTTTGTCTGCCAGTCCTATATTTCTGTCCCGTCCTCTTTGTCTGTCAGTCCTTTTTTCTTTGTCTCGTCCTCTTTTTCTGTCAGTCTTATCGTTCTCTTTGTCAGTCTTATATCTCTGTTCCGTCCTTTTTTACTTTCTGTTATATTTCTCTGTCCTGTCCTCTTTTACTGTCAGTCCAATATCTCTGTTGGTATAGCGTGGAACGAATTCAAAACTAGCGAGGAAATTAGAGAAATCGCCAATCAACCACTAATATCTTCATTAATAAAGAAAAGACGATGGTCATATGTTGGACATGTGATGAGAAGATATAATAACCGAATAGCAAAGCAAGCCTTCATATGGGAAACAACAGGTAAGAGAAAAAGAGGAAGACCCAGGGAGACACTGAGAAGAACATTGATAAGAAAGGCAAAAACAGCAGGATTCGGCTCCCTCAATGAGATAGAGCTGCTTGCACAGAACAGAGACAAATGGCGAGATTTGATAAAATATCTTTAAAAGAATTGAAAACACCTAGAACAAAAATTCAGATAGGAGAAGGTGTATCTTGGTCTACGCCCTATGGGCCGTCTACGGCTCGAAAGGTCAATAGATAGATAGATAAATAGAATATCTCTGTACCGTCCTCTTTGTCTGTCAGCTATAATTCTGTCCGGTCCTTTTTGTCTTTCAGCCAAATTTCTCTGTTCCATCCTCTTTGTCCGTCAGTATTAACTTTCCATCAGTATTATTTTTATGTAGACTAGAAGGACAGTCTTGTCCCTCTAGTCTACATGTCCTGTTCTGTTTGTCTGCTGCTCAGCGTCATGTCTATCTGTCCCGCCCAGTCCTATTCCGCTTCGTCTTAACTGTCCTGTCTCTTTCTGTCCTATGAAAGTCCTTTCAGTCCTATATCCGTTTCGCCCTGTTGCGCCCATTCCACAGTCACTGGTGGGATTCACTATTTTTTTTTTTTTATATTTGTTGTTAAAGTTCTATGTGCTACTTTACAAATGTGCCTCCTATCTCATCCACGTCAGTAAGGTATTGTTGCACCACAAAGAACTTGTTATGTGGATGGCTGTGGCGCTGAGAATAAGACCAGTGCAGTTAGTAGAATGTTATTCTTTATGAAGAAGACGGATGTGTCGGGCCGAAAGTGGAAATATTGAGGTACACGTAGTAAAATAGCGACACAATGTATGCCTACTTAATATGTGAACGCAGAAGAAAAAAGAAGAAATAGACACATATTCAGTCTGAGTCTACAGGCAAGTGTATTGTATACTATAGCTATGGTATAGGTACCGTTCTAGAAATGTTCCTATACCAAAATATTGTTTTAACGTAGCTTTTCTCCGAAAGAGGGGAGAGGGGTGGGGGGTGTTGAGTATTTTTTTTTTTTTATTTGCTTCAGTTTTTTTTTCTTTTACTATGAAGAAGCGGGAGGTAAAAAAATTAAAATGTTGGGAATCACTTGCGTAAAGCAGCAGTTGACGGACTGATGTGTGGTGTGAAAAAGGAATACACAGGAAAGCTTGTTTAGTGCCGCGACAAAGCTGGACACTATGCAATAACAGACAGCTAGGGTGTTTCAGCTTACAAACAAAACAACGCTTCAAAGAACGCTTCAATCAAAAAGATTTATACCGGGACGAACACAAAGAAAACAATATAAATATTTCAAATGTTAATTAATTAACAGAAGCAAAACAAAGTTAAGCCAAGAAGAATAACGCGGACAAACATAAGTTGCAAAAACACAGTACAGGTAGTAGGAATACACGTGGAAGACCATGTAGTCCTGCAATGACGTTTCAAGTGAGATAATAAAGGACACAACTAGTATCTTTCAGCATTGTGGATAAGGCAAGACTAAATAGAAAACAGAGATGTGTTGAGAGACTGAGATAGGGTGAACTTTGCGGACAATTTTAATTGAACGATTTGGAGAATGTAGGAATGTAGTTGTAGACAATTAGAAGAAAGAAACGAATATTTATTATTTTAGGGACACTTCGAGACGAGAGATAAACATCAATTAAACAGGAACAGTGTATTATCAAAACCCTTAAACGTTCAAAAAGCAGGAAACGACAAAGAAAAATCTGCACGCAGAGCCAGTCTGCGTGTGCGTAATTATGTCTAGCAGTAGAGTGTTGGGCCGAGGGCTACTGTTTCTATTATTGTTTTTGCATTTTGTCCGAGTGTTGTTCAGATAACCGTGTTCATGTGTAGTTAATTTAGTTTTGTTGAATTCACGCACGACCCACAACGGGTGCCGAGTACTGATTGCTAGATATATCAGTTTTATTTATTTCAATAGAGCAGACTCAAACGTGCACAACTTTGCCCTGCATGTGGTTTAAGATACGCACGCAGCGCATTTGTTAGTTATAACAAGAAATATCTAAATGTGACATTGTAGCTGTAATCCTAAAAATTATGCATTATTTAATTGCTAAAACTATGTGTCCACCACATTTCATTCCTTCTTAAAATGTGTTTTTTTTTTTTTTTTTTTGGTGGTTCGAGTTTGTTCACACAAAAATATTCACCTTCTAGATGAATTCATATATTAATTAATTAATCATATGTTAGTGCATTAAAGCTAACTATAATAGAAGTTTTAAAGCTGATAAATCTGACGTTTTCGTCAGGTATTTAAATTATAATCACAAATGTTTTGTTATTAAATATTTCAAGATATAACTTTCTGGAATCAACTTGAATGTCCAATAGAAGAATAAACACACAGATTATATTTCTGAAATGAGCAAACTCTCAAGACAATTATTCTTGTCTGTTGTCCTATTATTTAGAATTTTATAAATCCAAAGAATGGCTGCACAAAATACTAAAAAAAACTAATTTTCTTACTGTCATTGACTATTGACAAAAATTGATTCCATATTCTTCTCATTCTCTGGAATTCTGCCTTTGTCTGAACCATTATGCACGTCACCTCTGTTGTAGATCTAATATCCGAGGTTATCATTTCCAAGTATTTAAATTCATTGCATATTTACCCCTTTTAATTCCCATTTACTTTAATTGTATACTCAGAAGATGTCTCTTTTTTTTGCAACCAAAACTTCTGTCTGTCTGCTATTGTGGTTAAGATCTTTATTTTTGCTTTACACTACTGTAATGTCAACCATTTTCTGTAATTCACTTGCATTCCTAACGATTAAGATGGCGTATTCAGTATACCTAAGCTTGTCGATGTTTCGGATATGTCAGTATAATGGTAGTAGAAGATAGGAAGTATTGCTTGTATTCTTTGTTCTTGCTGACGCATTTTCTTTTACCTGCTGGCACAATACCTCCGTTATACAGGGTGTTTTTAAAGTCGCAGTGCAGTGAATTTATACTCTCTAAAGAAAAAACGTCACCAGAAATGCGGTTAACTAATGCGTCACATAAATTGTAAAATAAATGGTATTATTCAAATATACTTGACTGCTATCGGCGAGCTTATAATGGGTAATGTTGGTATTAACACAATAAAGTTGTGCCTAAAGCATATGTTGAAAATGTCCACCACGGGCCTCAAGACATGTCGTGATTCGTCTTTCCATATTTGCGAAAACCTTCAGAATAATGTCTGGTGATATTTGTTTAATCTTGTCTACTATTTCAGTCTTTAGGTCATTAATTGTCTGCGGATTATTTTCATAAACTTTCCCCTTCAATGCCCCCCACAGATAATAATCTGGGGGTGTTAGATCTGGTGAACGAGCAGGCCAGATTCCACGTGAAATAATGCGATTTGCAAATATCTATCTATCTATTGACCTTTCGAGCCGTAACCGGCCCATAGGCGTAGACCAAGATACACCTTCTCCTATATGAATTTTTGTTCTAGCAGTTTTCTTTTAAAGATATTTTATCAAATCTCGCCATCTGTCTCTGTTCTGTGCAAGCAGTTCTATCTCATTGAGGGAGCCGATTCCTGCTGCTCTTGCCTCTCTCATCAATGTTCTTCTCAGTGTCTCCCTGGGTCTTCCTCTTTTTCTTTTACCTGTTGTTTCCCATATGAGGGCTTGCTTTGCTATTCGATTATTATCTCTTCTCATCACATGTCCAACGTATGACCATCGTCTTTTCTTTATTACTGAAGATATTAGTGGTTGATTGGCGATTTCTCTAATTTCCTCGTTTGTTTTGAATTCGTTCCATTCTATACCAAGTATTTTCCTTAGACATTTATTTTCGAATGCGTTCAACTTTGTTTCTATATCTCTTGTTGTTTTCCAGCTTTCACACGCATACGTAAGGGTTGATAGTACATTTGATTTGAATAGCCTAAGTTTTGTGTTTGTGCTAATGAGTTTTGATTTCCACAACTTTTCAAGGCTTCTGAAAGACATTGCTGCTTTAGCCAGTCTGATTCTAATTTCTTTGCTCGTATCCCCTTCTCGATCAATGTGACTTCCAAGATAGATAAAGTGATCGATCTCTTCTACTGGTTTGTTTTCCATGTATATTTTGTCACTTGTTGGAATTAAACTTTTCATGACTTTAGTCTTTTCATGATTGACCTCAAGCCCAATTTTGCTGGCTATTGATGATATATGCATTTGCAAATATGCTTTCTAAATAATTGAGTGTTGTTGTGGCTGTGTGTGCTGTTGCCCCATCCTGCTGAAACCAGGATTCCATAATTTCCCGTTCTGTAAGGTGTGCTATGAACGGTTCCAGAATTAAAGTACGGTAACGTTCTGCATTTACTGTTTCATTAAAAAATATAGGTCCTATTATCCGCATACAACTTATAGCGCACCACACTCCGACTTTTTGATCGTAAAGCGGCACTTGATGAAATTCATGGGGGTTTTCACTGCTCCACAGCCGATTGTTCTGACTGTTCACATAACCGGATAAATGAAACCAGGCCTCATCAGTGAAAAAAGTGACGTCAAGGATGGCAGCGCCATGTTCATAAATAAAATTCTGAAACCACATGCAGTAGTTTAAACGGGATTCATAATCTCTTTCTTGGAGTTGAGACACTTCAGTTAATTTGTATGGACGATAGTGTAGTTCACTTCTTAAAACCTTGTGAACAGAACTCTTAGATATTTGCACCTGTTGAGACAAGTGGTTTAAAGATGCATTTGGACTCATTGTAATTCTGTCTTGGAGTTCCATAATTTGGTCTTGTGAAATTGAAGGTCTTCCAGATCGGTATGCATCTACCACACTACCGGTTTCACGAAACTTTTTGATCAATTTTGTAACAGAATTTCGGTGAGGGACTTGTGAGTCTGGAAATTTCCTCACGAATTGTCTAATGACCTCATCCGTATATTTACCGCCATTACGGAAGACATGCTCAACCAGAAATACCCTGTTTTCAATCGTCAACACCATTTCCTTCAAGCAATGAGACAGTGAAAGTAGCGTAGTGCCCGTCCTTTACGTAAATAAAACCTTAAAGGAAGCAGCGGTTTGTTCATAAATGTGGTTTACAAAATTGTGGTACGTAGATGATGATTACGTCATTTACTGAATATTAGAAATATTCACTGCACTGCGACTTTAAAAACACCCTATATATATATATATATATATATATATATTTATATATATATATATATATATATATATATATATATTTTTTTTTTTTTTTTTTTAAATATAGTTATAATATAAGAGGTTTACAATAATTTGCTCCCGCTTGGTTCTGTCTGGTAGAAGTATTTGTTGTTCCGCTCTGAAAGTAATAATCTGAATGTTTTTCTGACAACAGGAGCCGCGATAGCTCAGTGGTTAGTGAACTGGACTACAAAGGACAAGGGGTAGGGTACGATCCCAACCGACGGCCTCCGGGTTCACCGAACCTTAAATGGGGACCATATTTTTTTCTGGGAAAGTGGAGCGGCACGGGCGTAATACCGACCACATTACCCCAAAAATCACGTGCTGAAGGTCTGTAAAATGTATGGTCACTAACACCATATTCCCTATACGCCACTTGGCGTGACGGGGGTACTTTACATTTTTTAAAATTTCTGACAACGCAACTTTGATTGCTAATTTAAAGTACTGGTTGGAAATTGCAATTATCTTTGATTTCTATCAAACGGTAGCGGTTGATATTTTGTTGAACCTCACTTTCACCGCTGGCAATGTTGTACTTTGTACTAACGACAGACGCACGTATTTTTCTATCATACACTAACAGCTGACGTGTTCTTGCATTTTACAATAGTCAAGATATTGTTTGAAACGAACTTTAGAAACTACAAAAAAAAAAAAAAAAAAAAAAAAAAAAAAAAAAAAAAAAAAAATTAGTATATTACAAATGTTGCATAAAAACCCACTCGTGGACGCGATAGTGACTGCCGCAGTGCAACTTGAGAATAAATATCCAACTAACTGCCAGATCTAACAACAAAATGCATTTAAAAGTAGTACAAGATGACAATTTTCTCATGAACAAAATATAACTTCACAACGATCTGTATTGACAAGACTGTCAAGATTTGAATATCGTTATCGTACTATATTTAAGGAAATGCTAAAGTTAACCCGATAGAGTTTGTTCATTAAGGGGAACACTGGAAAATATTTAGAATGATGGCGATACACACTGACGGATGGGCACACATAGCTACAGACAAATCTGGAATAATTTCTAAATGTTCTTTTTTATTTCCTAAAACAATTTCAGCGGATCATATAATTTTTATTTTACGATAAGAACGTTGGGAATCCCTTGAACGCAATTAACGAAAGTGTTTTAAATTAGACCGTTAAAAAATGAAACTAATTTCTGATATCAGGAGGAAAGAAGAAACATACATATGTTATTGCTATGCAATCAGAAGGGAACAGCTGTCACATATTGTGACAACCGGAGCAATTCTGCGGAGAAAAAGGTGATTGGGGAAGCAGAAACAAATATCAAACAATTAATTTACTCGATGCTAACCGGAAGGATCCGGATTTAATTCCCAGATGTGGCGGATTCTATTCGGGCTGATACGTCTACGGTCTTCGTCCGGGTTCTTAAAGTTGGTATCAGGAATTGGTGTTTTTAAAGAGAATGCAGAACGGTATAGTGTGATACAGACCATATCAACCATAAAATGTAGCATTGACTAATCAACATCCTTTCCCCCGAAAACCTAAAGCTTTATTGCCGGTAGATCATTACTGTCTGCTGATGTAGGCGGAGTATCAATAATTTTCTGATAGCATTTCTCTTTCTAGTTTCACAGGAAGAGCCAGACGCCCATCAACAACTGATGCCCTACATATCCAATTGTTGTATTTTGTTTGTTTTTCTGAGGGTGTCTGGCAAAACAACAAACTGACAATTAAAACAAAGGCCGCAGTTTACAATGCCTGCATAACTAGTATCCTCCTGTATGGCAGCGAATCTTGGACAACTTATACAAAACAGGAGAGTAAGGCTAAACACATATCTTATGCGATGTGTGCGCAGTATTATTGGTATCACCTGGAAAGATAAAGTGACAAACGTGGAGGTCATAACTCGCACAGGCCTCCTGAACATCTACACGCTGCTCAAACAACGTCGGTTACACTGCTTGGCCATGTACACTGTATGGAAGATGGCCGCATACCAAAATATATACTCTACGGACAAATGGCAGATGGCAAAAGAACCAGGGGTCTCCCAAAACTTAAATTTGTAGAGGTGTGTAAACGTGACATGAAGACTCTAAAGATAAACCCTGCAGGCTGGGAAGAAAAGGCTGCAAACTGCAATCTTTGGAAATACACTCAAACAAGAAGCAGACAGATTCATAGAAAAAAAGAAAAAGAAAAGAAAAAATAACATTTATAGGGGTGCTGGAAAATCAATAGTCAACTATGACTGACGGAGGTTACTACTTCTACTATTTTCCTAAAGAAACTCTTTTACTGGAGAATAGTCGTCGTATGACAAGTAAAATTACCTCAATATGTACAAGTCAAAGATTTCGATAGGATAAATAAAGCAAATGTATTTTCTTTTAAGCCATTTAATGATTCGTGCCAAATGATATTTATCTGTCTGGTATCTATTTAGTACGAAAGAAGAAGAAACTAAAGATATACTTTATTAAGTGATACCAAACCTTTTTCACAGAACACTGCAATGTGATGTATTCCGAGTATATTGTGAAGTACTTGGAAAAAAGGAGCCGCGATAGCTCAATGGTTAGTGAACTGGACTACAAAGGACAAAGGGTAGGGTTCGATCCCAACCGTCGGCTTCCGGGTTCACCCAGCCTTAAATGGGTACCGGATTTTTCTGGGAAAGTAAAGCAGCATGGGCGTAATACCGACCACATTACCCCAAAAATCATGTGCTGAAGGTCTGTAAAATATAGGGTCACTAATACCATATTTCCCTATACGCCACTTGGCATGACGGGGATACTTTACTTTCTTTTTACTTAGAAAAAAGTATCCCCTAGGGTGATTGCTGCACAGGTTTCCCTCACTGCACTTCCATGAAATCAGTGCACAATAATTTTCCGCTGTTTTTATTCCTCACCGCGCCTTCATGGGACCAGTGCACCGTTTTCCCCTCTTTTCGCTTCTCATCACACTCCCATGAGACTAGTGCACAGCTTTCCTCTCTTTTGTTTATCACCGTTCTTCCATGAGACCAGTGCACATCTTTCCTCTTTTCTTGTTTATCACCGCTATCCAATGAGACCAGTGCACAGCTTTGCTCTCTTTATTTATCACCGCTATCCCATGAGACCAGTGCACAGCTTTCCTTTCTTTTTGTTTGTCACCTCTCTCCCATGAGACCAGTGCACAACTTTCCTCTCTTTCTTTTTATCACCTCCCTCCCATGAGACCAGTGCACAACTTTCCTCTCTTTCTGTTTATCACCGCTCTCCCATGAGACCAGTGCACAACTTTCCTCTCCTTTTGTTTATCACCGCTATCCCATGAGACCAGAGATAACGAACACATCCCTTCTATTACTTCTGGCTGCTACAAAATCCTGTTTTAGATTTTCTCCTCTTTTTAGATAAGTCAGCTCATCAAAACTCCTGTGCGATATAAATCTGTATAGCCTGATCCAATTAACAGGGGGAAAAATAGAGCAATCCACGTACAAATAATGCTCCCCGTGTATTTTGATAGCACTAGTGCAGCACAGAAGAAATGTGTTTCTCTACCAACAACCGTTACTCTCGGAATACGACTTTTGTGATTTATTTATACTTTGCGTTATCATTCAGAAGTGATGTTCTAAAAGAGGAAAATGGACACGATAACAAACCAGTGTATCGTTATGAAAAAGATAACTAAATGTATGTCTAACATTCTCATATAGAGGTGTGAGATGTTGGGAATAAACCATGGGCAGCAAGCAAGCAACTTAAGGCAACGGGTGCGCGTTTTATTTTTTTTTCTAAGCACGACACTGTAGCTATTTTTTAAAAAAATAAGTAGAGAAACCCAACAATAAAAGTAAAGAATGTGACTTGAATCGGCGTCTTAGCAAGCGAGTTTTAACCCATATGTGCTCGGCCGTCTATTCAGAAGTGTTCGGAGACTTCAGGATAGTGTCACTTCAAGTATCGAAACTCACGATGTGAGGCGGTATTCCTCACCTTCCTAGAGTACTACCCTGGTACCCATTTTTGCCAATGGCTGGGTCGGCCGCGGATGTGTTTATTTGTTTCCAACCACGAGTACAACTCACACTGCTTCCAATGGGAATCGAACATGGGTTGTCCGACGTTGGTAGCCTAGTCGTGTGGTTTTCCCAACTAGGCTACCGAGTACCCCAACAACACTGATAACTCAAAATACATGTATAAGAAATATAATATTAAAAAGTAAATACGTTAAATAAGATATGATAGAAGATGATAAAAATGATAGAAACTACACGAGAGTTGCAATATTTGAAATGTAAGAAGCGATAGATTAGAATGACAGAGAATGAAAATAAACACAAAAGTAAGAAACAGAAGGATGGAACAGTGTTTAGTCGAGGAATAAACTACGGGGCTGACTGATAAGTCCGTTTGTGTTCTTAATTGTTCCAACACGAATGGATATAGAGGGAAGCGATTTGCAATATTATGGAGTATAACACATGATTTAGTGATTGCAGCACACACAAAAAAGATACAAGCATTCTATCTATCTATTGACCTTTCGAGCCGTAGCCGGCCCATAGGGCGTAGACCAAGATACTCCCTCTCTTATCTGAATTTTTGTTCTAGCAGTTTTCAATTCTTTTAAAGATATTTTATTAAATCTTGCCATTTGTCTCTGTTCTGTGCAAGCTAGCTCTATCTCATTGAGGGAGCCGATTCCTGCTGCTTTTGCCTCTCTCATCAATGTTCTTCTCAGTGTCTCTCTGGGTCTTCCTCTTTTCCTCTTGCCTGTTGTTTCCCACATGAGGGCTTGTTTTGCTATTCGGCTATTATCTCTTCTCATCACACGTCCAAAATTTGACCATCGTCTTTTCTTAATTATTGAAGATATTAGTGGTTGATTGGCGATTTCTTCAATTTCCTCGTTTGTTTTGAATTCGTTCCACGCTATACCAAGTATTTTCCTTAGACATTTATTTTCGAATGCGTTCAACTTTGTTTTTATATCTCTTGTTGTTTTCTAGCTTTCACGCGCATACGTAAGAGTTGATAGTACATTTAATTTGAATAGTCTAAGTTTTGTGTTTGTGCTGATTAGTTTTGATTTCCACAACTTTTATAGGCTTCTGAAAGACATTGCTGCTTTAGCCATTCTGATTCTAATTTCTTTACTTGTATCCCCTTCTCGATCAATGTGACTTCCAAGATAGATAAAGTGATCGATCTCTTCCATACAAGCATTACCCAGGATTAAATTAACGAACTAACTTGAATAAAATGCGAGCAAACACGCTGTTAAATAAAAGTAGAATAAATAGAGACAGAACAGTAGTGACCCGTCAAAGGATGATTAGGAAAATACTCAGACCCAAAATATTTAAAGAAATTAAGAAAATCATTTCATATGTTTCGACGAAAATAAAATTTGAGTGCATATGAACTTATGAAGCCGCCATGTTGATGTCGTTAGTGCACTCGTCTGCAGCTCGAAAGTTCAACTTCAGATCGAGTTGCTATTTTACTGTTTGTTCCACTAACCACAAGAGGTTCTGCAAAACAACCTAAGCTTTGTGCTGTATATATATATATATATATATGCTGGATAATGTTCGTGGCTACACCTCTTAAGGGCAGCATCTAAGTTGAGAATGAATCTTTTTGATGAAGGTCTTAACATCATTGTACATGTAATTTTCATGGCATCATCTTGACATGTTGGATTTACGAAGCTAAACAATTATGTTTATGGATGGCATTGATTAAAATGTATAAGCATGTCTACTTTTTTTTGGTTATTTAATTTGTAGCGACATACACAAATATGTTGACACCAGTCATAGACATGTCAATATAAAACAATAAATAATTAAGGTATTCAATCAAATTTCAGCTCTAAGTTTTCAAAATAATTAATGTGAGGGAGTAAACGTGTCTAAATGTTAGCATTATTGAGAATTGTCAAACTTTGATGAATTATGAACTGTTTCCACGATAGGAGATGTTTTCTAATGTTTAATAGATAAACAGATTAACAACAATAAAGTAGTTAAGTTCAAGTAGCTTAACAAGACTCTCCTTCATAGTTTCATTTTTTTTAAATTTCATTATCGACCTGCGTGGTCATGCGCTATATCACCATTCATTACTGCAGGTTTACTGAGTAATAATTTTAAAGAATTAAGGATAAATAAATGGCGACTGGTTGGATACAGCACAGCGCCATAACAAGAACGTGTGACATAAAAAAAAAAAAAAGTAAAGTACCCCCCGTCACGCCAAGTGGCGTATAGGGAAATATGGTGTTAGTGACCCTATATTTTACAGACCTTCAGCACATGATTTTTGGGGTAATGTGGTCGGTATTACGCCCGTGCTGCTTTACTTTCCCAGAAAAAATCCGGTACCCATTTAAGGCTGGGTGAACCCGGAGCCGTCGGTTGGGATCGAACCCTACCCTTGTCCGTAGTAACGTGTGACATGCTAATCTTAATTACTGATCTCTATAACCATCACTCACATTCTCTCTAACCACACTATAAGTCGTGATATATCTTGTTGAGAACTCTACTTCTAACGTTCACACATGTCAGTGTGCACAATTTCTCTATAATATTTCCATTTTCATATCTTATTGACAATCATTCAATTTCTCTAATGTTTTTGGCTCTTTCTAATCTACTTCTATCTTAGATGGAAACATCTCTCAGCTAGGCCGACATTCTAACACAAACTCTCTGGATGGAAACATCTCACTTCTAGGCTGATAATCTAACACAAAAGGGAGGGGGAGAGGGTTTCAAGGCATAAAGATGTATAGAAATGCGAAGCTGCCGTAAAGCTGATAATAATAATTTCTTTTAAAAAAATTAAAAGTGGTTGATAACAGCTTTACGTAGGTGAGAAACAAAACAAAAGTAGTACGACGTTTCGACCAAGTAGGCCTTCAGCTCGAACAATAAACAGCAACTCAAAAATATATAAAGATATACACATAAAACTAACAACATGGCGATAATATGCTTGGCTATTAATAAAGTAAAATACGTCACTTCCCTGTGGTCCGGAGCTTGGTGAGACGTCGACTAGACTGTAATTGATAAGGCCGGCGGACACAGGTGTGAAAGAGAGTAAAAGGGAAGGCTTCTAAAAATATGTGGAGGGAGGCACAAGATCCCAGACTCTACTACTACTGGAAACGTTTGTATAAGTTGATTCCCAATAAGGTTATCCATACGGAAAATGTTACGTACTCAAGCGAACACATAAATCTGTGTATACCTGCAACTGTGGCTGTGTACATAGAACAAATGTGCCCAAACGTACATAAACAACCATGCATAATCTAACACAATTTAATAGATGAAAACATCTCTCTCCTAGGCTGATAATCAAACACAAACTCTCTAGATGAAAGCATCACTCCACTAGGCTGATAATCTAACACAAACCATCTAAATGAAAATATCTCTCTACTAGGCTGATAATCTAACACAAACTCTCTAGATAAAAACATCTCTTTACTAGGCTGATAATCTAACACAAACTCTCTAGATGAAAACATCTCTCTACTAGGCTGATAATCTAACACAAACTCTCTAGATAAAAACATCTCTTTACTAGGCTGATAATCTAACACAAACTCTCTAGATGAAAACATCTCTCTACTAGGTCTCTACTAGGCTGATAATCTAACAAAAACACTCTAGATGAAAACATATCTCTACAAGGCTGGTAACCTAACACAAACTCTCTAGATGAAAACATCTCTCTACTAGGCTGATAATCTAACACAAACTCTCTAGATGAAAACATCTCTCTACTAGGCTGATAATCTAACACAAACTCTCTAGATGAAAACATATCTCTACTAGGCTGATAATCCAACACAAACTCTCTAGATGAAAACATCTCTCTACTAGGCTGATAATCTAACACACACTCTCTAGATGAAAATATCTCTCTACTAGGCTGATAATCTAACACAAACTCTCTAGATGAAAACATCTCTCTACTAGGCTGATAATCTAACACAAACTCTCTAGATGAAAACATCTCTCGACTAGGCTGATAATCTAACACAAACTCTCAAGATGAAAACATATCTCTACTAGGCTGATAATCTAACACAAACTCTCTAGATGAAAACATCTCTCTACTAGACTGATAATCTAACACATTTTCTCTAGATGAAAATATCTCTCTACTAGCTGATAATCTAACACATTTTCTCTAGATGAAAACATCTCTCTACTAGACTGATAATCTAACACATTTTCTCTAGATGAAAATATCTCTCTACTAGCTGATAATCTAACACAAACTGTCTAAATGAAAACATCTCTCTACTAGGCTGATAATCCAACACAAACTCTCTAGATGAAAACATCTCTCTACTAGGCTGATAATCTAACACAAACTCTCTAGATGAAAACATATCTCTACTAGACTGATAATCTAACACAAACTCTCTAGATGAAAACATATCTCTACTAAACTGATATTCTAGCACAAACTCTCTGGATGAAAAACATGGATCAAAGAACGCTCAGTTTGTTGTACTTTGGCTCAACAACATTTTTCCTGCTTAGGTTTAGACATGTAATCTATTCACAATTCTCCCCTTTTTCTCCACAATTAGATGTAAATTCACCTATCAACTGTGTATACTTTTCTCAAATGTATTCCTATTATTGTGGGCGATTACTTTATTTAATTTCTTTTTAATTACATTAATTATACCATACACTATAAACACTATAACAGATGTAAGGAAGGAAATATAACATTGTGAGAATAAAAGATAAGGGAATGATGGACATTATATATCTGTCAACTCCGTGATGATAAAAGACCAAAGCTAAGCATTTCAAACAAAGACACAGGACCACC
The DNA here is from genome assembly GCA_032433765.1 of Megaustenia siamemsis. Classification (NCBI taxonomy): domain Eukaryota; kingdom Metazoa; phylum Mollusca; class Gastropoda; order Stylommatophora; family Ariophantidae; genus Megaustenia; species Megaustenia siamemsis. The sequence goes on from JAVIAB010000092.1 coordinate 104,957,655, forward strand.
AACATTGCAAAGTGAAGTGGAGAAAGCAACTCAACACATGAAAAAAGGCACAGCTCAAGATCTCGATAATGTTACAAGACGCCGTCAAGAGTGTCTCAACTGCTGCCAAAGTCACGCGGCTGATAGTGTGGACATTTTTTTTTGTAACCACACCGTGGGATGGGTGCCTTTAGGCGACATAGACTCAAAGAACGTGCTCTGTAAGTCCTGCTATTCAATGTAGGGATATCAAGGAAGTAACGCTAAACATTGCTTATTTTCCACAACCTCGAATGATAAGATGGTCTGGCCCTCTATCCTTTCCAGTTTGAGAGTCCAGATAGTCAGCGCCTAACATATCCCTTCGCAGAAAGGATCAGTCTCTGATATAAAATAAATTGTTATACCGTTTAATTGTAATATTATTGTATCATCATCAGCATCATCAAGCACCAAGCCTGCAGGAGTAGGTCATCATGTCTCTTCACAACTTTCGACCACGACAGTTATTTATCATTTCTGTTGTTGACCTTCTGCCAAGCCATTCTCTTAAGCTGTCTCTTATCTTTTCTCTTTGCTTCCCTCTATCTCTTCATCCCTCAATTTTCTCAGTTGTTACATTATATTCCTGCTGTTCTCTTCTCATTAAATGGCCAAAAAATGATGATTGTTTCTTCCTAATATTGGAAATTAGCTCTCTTTTTGCTTTGGCCTCTTTCAGAACGTTTTCATTACTCTTCTTAGCTGTCCATGTTATTCTCACCATTCTTCTGTAAAACCACATTTCTACAAACTCCAGTGATTTTCTTGTCTGTTGTCCTATTGTCCACGATTCACATCCATATGTTAAGACTGGCTCTACATAACATTTAAGAACTCTTTTTCTTGTTTCTATTGTCAAAAATGGATTGCATAGTATCTTCCTCATTTTTTGGAAAACTGCTTTTAGTGCAGGTTTATTGCATGATCAACTGCATGATTATACACTGACAATTCTCAATAATGCTAACATTTAGTCACGTTCACTCCCTCACATTGATTATTTTGAATACTTAGAGCTGAAACTTATTCATAGTCTCAATTATTGTATACGCCCATTAATGGAATACGCTCCTGAATAGTTGGCACTCCTAGCACTGGGAACAGTGCCAGCATTGGGATCAGAAACAGAAGGGATTCATGTTTGCAATTTCAGAGTTACGCACGTGCATCAGCGGTTCAATAATTGTGACCCGCTGGCTCCAATATCCAACATAACGAAATAAACCAGAGCAGCGTCCGCGATCAAGAAAGAGGTGGGGAACCGCTGGAACAAAAGTGTCACAGGATCGCGTCAACGTTTGACATTCAACACAAGTTCTGAGTCGGTCGGCGGGTCTAACAATGTAGCCGGAGGCCTCAAAGGCTTCGATGTCACCGATTTTGGCGGGAAAACCCTTGCTGGTGCTGATACAAAAAAAGGTTTCCCCACCAGATTTAGTTAGAAAGGTCGGATCAGAAGGTGGTGGTTACTATGGTAGAGATTATGAGAACCTTAAAAGTAGTCAATTAGTAAGGACAGATATCTTGTGTTGACGTGATGTAGTTTAGTATGTGATGTAACAGGAACAGATACAGTTCACGGAATTTGCAGTTAGTTAACAAGATAGAGTCTACAATGCGTTGTAAAAAAAAAAAAAAGTAAAGAGCCCCCGTCACGCCAAGTGGCGTATAGGGAATATGGTGTTAGTGACCATAAATTTTAGAGACCTTCGGCACATGATTTTAGGGGTAATGTGGTCGGTATTACGCCCGTGCCGCTTTACGTTCCCAGAAAAAAATCCGGTACCCATTTAAGACTGGGTGAACCCGGAAGCCGGCGGTTGGGATCGAACCCTACCCCTTATCCTTTGTAGTCCAGTTCACTTGTAGTCCAGTCCACTAACCACTGAACTATCGCGGCTCCCTCGTGCCGCTTTACTTTCCCAGAAAAAGTCCGGTACCTATTTAAGTTATTTTTTTTCTGGGAAAGTGAAGCGGCACCGGCGTAATACCGACCACGTTACCCTAAAAATCATGTGCCGAAGGTCTGTAAAATTTATGATCACTAACACCATATTTCCTATACGCCACTTGGCGTGACGGGGGTACTTTACTCTTTACTTTTTTTTTACCTATTTAAGTTTGGGTGAACCCGGAACCGTCAGTTGGGATCGAACTCTACCACTTGTCCTTTGTAGTCCAGTTCACTAACCACTGAGCTATCGCGGCTCCCCCACAATGCGTAGGGCTATAATATCTTTGTCAGAGGTCGCTTAGATTGTAGCCCATGGGCCGGGATTAGGACTCATTGTCTCAATTTCAGAATGAAAAATTCATAAGTAGAGATAACATTTCACTTGATGAGTGAAATACGCTGTGTTGATCATGTGGAGGCATGAACATTTCAACTTCAAATAAAGATATGTTTCGTTGATACTACCTGAACTTGATCAATCATTTACGTCTGTTGTGTTGTTTACAAAGTCACCATCACTCGGGTCACCATGACAGCGGTATCACACTTCTAACTACCGCATCTGATAACCAGTACATGGAGCTACCAGCGCCACTGGCTAAGGGTGATATCGCCGTCACGATAACATAACGGTAAGATTCACGCTACATGTATCAAGCAAGATGAAGTGTAAGCATCTACCGAAGCAGTATAGATATAATGAATATGGTTATTAGTGGTCAGTTGTGGTTACTTTGCGATGAGCTATTATACCTGTGTGCAGTGCAACTGATATGTCGACTAACCAACAAACTAGAACAGCTATAATGCTTTTCTCCTTCTTGGCCAAAAGCTTCAAGAATTACCAAACTTAATGAACGTCTAAAAATCTAGCATATATTTTACCCCTCTCTTCCTCACTTCCTATCTCCAACAGTTTCTCTCGCTTTCTATCCCTCATGTACGCCGTCCTCCAGCTTCATTCTTTCACACTATTTCTATTAGTACTTTCTGTCTTCCTCACTTCCTATCTCCAACAGTTTCTCTCGCTTTCTATCCCTCATGTACGCCATCCTCCAGCTTCATTCTTTCACACTATTTCTATTAGTATTTTCTGTCTTCCTCACTTCCTATCTCCAACAGTTTCTCTCGCTTTCTATCCCTCATGTACGCCGTCCTCCAGCTTCATTCTTTCACACTATTTCTATTAGTATTTTCTGTCTTCCTCACTTCCTATCTCCAACAGTTTCTCTCGCTTTCTATCCCTCATGTACGCCATCCTCCAGCTTCATTCTTTCACACTATTTCTATTAGTATTTTCTGTCTTCCTCACTTCCTATCTCCAACAGTTTCTCTCGCTTTCTATCCCTCATGTACGCCATCCTCCAGCTTCATTCTTTCACACTATTTCTATTAGTATTTTCTGTCTTCCTCACTTCCTATCTCCAACAGTTTCTCTCGCTTTCTATCCCTCATGTACGCCATCCTCCAGCTTCATTCTTTCACACTATTTCTATTAGTATTTTCTGTCTTCCTCACTGTTCTCATAATGTCTCATTCTTTTCCTATTTCTCTTTTCCTATTTTTACTTTGCAACATCCCTTCTATTTTCCAAACTTCCTTTTACCCAAATTTTTCCTCTCTCTCTCTCTCTCTCTCTCTCTCTCTCTCTCTCTCTCTCTCTCTCTCTCTCTCGCTCTCTGTGTGTGTTTTATTTTCTTCCTCTATATTACTGTTTTCCACTGTCTCATTTCTTCCATACTCTTACTTATCACCAAACCTCTCAGACTTTATAACTTTTCCATTCCATTTTTATTTCTTCTCATATCTTTCCATTCATCTTTATCCTACACGTTGCTTTCCTACACCATTTTTCTATCCAACCCTATCTATCCCTACATCTCTCACTTCCTCATTTTCTAAATTTCCTATTTTCTTACATCTTCCTTTCATTACATCATCCACCCTTACTCCCTCGCACATCCCGAATATCCCATCCTACCTCCTCTACTAATTTGTTTCTCAAGACAAACTTTGGTATTGTACGTTAACATTTCCACATGCTACAGTCTTCAATACGTCGGAAATCTCTGGTAATTAAAGTAGTTCCACTGTTTCCTGCACTGTGGTTTCGGCTCTTTTCAGAAATGTTCTATTACTACTCCTTATTTAGAAATATTTTCGAAAGTTCTTACGTCGTTCCTACGTATCTTTTACAGCGAGATCTTTAAAGGATCTTTAAAGAGCATTCTCGTATTTTATTGCCGCCGTTAACCGAGGAATCGAATTAGATGGATGATATGTTATCAATAAAATACACTGAATTTGACTGGCTGGTAAAGCGACACTGACAATTTATATATCTATATAGAACTGAAATTAAAATCAGAATAGCTAAAGCAGCAATGTCTTTCAGAAGCCTTGAAAAGTTGTGGAAATCAAAACTTATCAGCACAAACACAAAACTTAGGCTATTCAAATCAAATGTACTATCAACCCTTACGTATGCGTGTGAAAGCTGGAAAACAACAAGAGATATAGAAACAAAGTTGAACGCATTTGAAAATAAATGTCTAAGGAAAATACTTGGTATAGCATGGAACGAATTCAAAACAAATGAGGAAATTAGAGAAATCGCCAATCAACCACTAATATCTTCAGTAATAAAGAAAAGACGATGGTCATACGTTGGACATGTGATGAGAAGAGATAATAACCGAATAGCAAAGCAAGCCCTCATATGGGAAACAACAGGTAAAAGAAAAAGAGGAAGACCCAGGGAGACACTGAGAAGAACATTGATGAGAGAGGCAAGAGCAGCAGGAGTCGGCTCCCTCAATGAGATAGAACTGCTTGCACAGAACAGAGACAGATGGCGAGATTTGATAAAATATCTTTAAAAGAAAACTGCTAGAACAAAAAAATCCATATAGGAGAAGGTGTATCTTGGTCTACGCCCTATGGGCCGGTTACGGCTCGAAAGGTCAATAGATAGATAGATAGAACTGAAATATGTAAAGAGAGATAAGAAATATCAACATTGTTACCATTAACGGACGTCTATAACCATACATTTGTCTTTTGATTTGTTGTAGAATGCGCCTGTGCTTATTCCTAAACCAAATACTATATCTGTCGGGCTTCTTTCTTTCTATCTTTCTTTCTTTCTTTCTTTCTTTTTTTTTATTTCTTTCTTTCACTCTTTCTTTCTTTATATTTTTCTTTTTCTTTATTTCTTTCTCTCTCTCTCTCTCTCTCTCTCTCTCTCTCTCTCTCTCTCTCTCGCTTTTTCTTTCTTTCTTTCCTCATTTTCTTTTCGGCCATTTGCTTTTTTCCTTCGCGGTTCGCGGTTTCTTGGGCTTCTTTTTGCCTCTGCTGCTTTTATACCTCCCAGTGTTTCTAGTATTCCGCCTGTGCACCTTTTTCCTAGTTGGTTTCTTGGTCTGATGTTCATTTGTTGGTAATTTGTATTAAATTTAGTTCTTCATGTCTTATCACATGCCCGAACCACTTGATCTGTTGTCGCTTTATGTATTCAATAGCTACTTCCGTTTATTGTCTTTTTCATAACTCTTTGTGGCTTTAACTTTGACAAGTTAGAAATGAAAAAGAATATTTTTTTTTTTTGTAAACTGATGTATCGTCCTATTATTTTTTTACTTTCATAAAATTGCTCACGTTTTTAATGATGTGCAATAAAGGCTACTTATTGATGAATGCAATAAATATATCTGTCTCTCTGCCATCAAGACTCAATCAGAGTAGGATTCCAGACTCTCTCATGAAGTCAGCTGTCTGTTTAAGCGATTCGATTGCCCCATATAGTTTCTCTTCCAGTGAGGTGGGCGTGGAACACATTGCTCTTCTCAGGTATGTGTATATTTAGAGTCTGTTAGATCCAGTCTGATTGATTACTTGTTAAAACGTTGCAATACTAAAAAAAGGAAGAAAAAAGTGGTATGGTGACAGCTTTACGTGGTAATGGACGAAACAAAAGTCGATGTTTCGTCCATTACCACGTAAAGCTGTCACCATACCACTTTTTTCTTCCTTTTTTTTAGTATTGCTATTATCATCAGCTTTACAGCAGCTTCGCATCTCTACGCATCTTGGTGCATCTTGATGCCTTTACTTCTAAAACGTTTCACTGTGTTCTGCGCCAGTGGCCCAGAGCATCCGATTTCAGCCAGCATTTTATTCAGGTTTGCTTTCCTTAGCCTTTGATTGTCCCCAATCTTCCTGCAAGAAGGCTATATGACAACAACATTACGTGAAAGATACATGGAGGTTAATACCACAGAACTGTAAAGGCTATTGACAGTTATCTTATCACATAGTGAAATATGCTAGATTCAGTGAAGTTGAATGGTGAATGCTATATGAGTGGGAATGCTAACGGACGGTAACTGCTATGTCACTGTAAATGCTAACAAACGATGAATTCTATAAAGGGTGAATGCTATGAGATGGTCAATGTTTACGGATGATAAATACTAGAGGGGGTAAATGCTTATGGACATTAGAACCTATCAGACTGTGAAAACTATATGATGTTGGAAGCTATGAGACAGTGAAAACTATATGATGTTGGAAGCTATGAGACAGTGAAAACTATTTGACGTTGGAAGCTATGAGACAGTGAAAACTATTTGATGTTGGAAGCTATGAGACAGTGAAAACTATATGATGCTGGAAGCTATGAGACAGTGAAAACTATTTGATGTTGGAAGCTATGAGACTGTGAAAACTATATGATGTTGGAAGCTATGAGACTGTGAAAACTATTTGATGTTGGAAGCTATGAGACAGTGAAAACTATGTGATGTTGGAAGCTATGAGACAGTGAAAACTATTTAATGTTGGAAGCTATGAGACAGTGAAAACTATATGATGTTGGAAGCTATGAGACAATGAAAACTATTTGACGTTGGAAGCTATGAGACAGTGAAAACTATTTGACGTTGGATGCTATGAGACAGTGTAAACTATTTGACGTTGGATGCTATGAGACAGTGTAAACTATTTGACGTTGGATGCTATGAGACAGTGTAAACTATTTAACGTCGGATGCTATGAGACAGTGTAAACTATTTGACGTTGGATGCTATGAGACAGTGTAAACTTTTTAATGATGGATGCTATGAGACAGTGTAAACTATTTAACGTTGGATGCTAAGAGACAGTGTAAACTATTTAACGTTGGATGCTATGAGACAGTGTAAACTATTTAACGTTGGATGCTATGAGACAGTGTAAACTATTTAACGTTGGATGCTAAGAGACAGTGTAAACTATTTAACGTTGGATGCTATGAGACAGTGTAAACTATTTAACGTTGGATGCTATGAGACAGTGTAAACTATTTAACGTTGGATACTATGAGACAGTGACAACTATTTGACGTTGGAAGCTACGAGACAGTGTAAACTATTTAACGTTGGATATTATGATACAGTGTAAACTATTTAACGTTGGAAGCTATGAGACAGTGTAAACTATTTAACGTTGGAAGCTACGAGACAGTGACAACTATTTAACGTTGGATTCTATGAGACAAGGATTGCTATTGAGGGTCGGTTGGTATGAGACGGTAAATGCAACTGGATGATAAATGCTGCTAAATTATGAAGGATCTGGATATGAAAAAGCAACTAATGTGTGAAGTTTAATGGATAATGAATTTCTTCTCTTCTTCGATCAAAGCTCATTCAGACTGTGACTCCAGATTCTCTTATGAAGACAGCTGTCTGTCTGAGTGATAATGATTGAATGCTAAAGACTACTTGATGATGAATAATATTGGATCGCAAATATTTTTGAATGATGAAAATAATTGGAAACCGCTATAGCTCAGTGGTTAGTGAACAGGACTACGAAGTACAAGAGGTCGGATTCAATCCTGACTGACGGCTTCCCGGTTCACCCAGCCTTAAAAATGGGTAAAGGATTTTTTTCTGGGAAAGTAAAGCGCCATGGGCGTAATACCGACCACATTGCACCAAAAATCATGTGCTGAAAGTCTATAAAAATTATGGGCACTAACACCGTATTGCCTATACGCCACGTGGCGTGACAGAGTACTTTACTTTTTTTTTAATGAAAGTAATTAGTAGGCCAATGATGATGATGATGATGAATTAGACGGTGAATGTGGGTGAATGAGCTAGTCTTAACATATTGGGTGCGAATCATGGACAGTAGGACAACAGACAAGAAAATCACTGGAGTCTGTTGTAGAAATGTGGTTTTACAGAAGAATGTTGAGAGTACCATGGGCAGCTAAGAAGAGTAATGAAGATGTTCTGAGAGTAGTCAAAGCAAAAAGAAAGCTAATTTCCAATATTAGGAAGAAACAATCATCATTTTTTGGCCATGTAATGAGAAGAGAACAACTGGAATATATTGTAACAACTGGAAAAATTGAGGAACGAAGAGATAGAGGGAAGCAAATAGAAAAAATAACAGACAGCTTAAAAGAATGGCTTGGCGGAAGGTCAACAACAGAAATAATAAATAGCTGCCGAGATCGAAGGTTGTGGAGAGACATGATCACCTACGCCAGTAGGCGTTGATGATGATGATATTACATGTACTCATTGCTGCTGCCACTTCAATTGTAGGATCAATTATATAAAACGGACGTAAACATGAAGAAGAAAAAATATTGTAGAACTGCAAAAACACAAGTGTCTTCGACAATCATGCTGGAAGGATAGAGCATGTGATAGCTGAAATGACTGAAATGTTAGGTAGTCAACATGTTGAAAGGTTGAGAAAGAAATAGTGCACAGAGAGTGAGTGGGTGAGTGAGAGAGAGTGTGTTTGTGAGAGAGAATGAAAGCTATATAGTTAGTACTGGAAGAGGAAACAGGCGAATTAAGTGTAGGAGCGGGTGGGAGAGACTGGCAGGTAGAACGAACGGGACATGCTTTTAACAGGTGGAAACGAAAGTGGCAATGATTTATTAGCACAAAGTCGAATGGAGAAAAGCACAGTTAAGTAGACACAGACCAGTTGAGTTGATTTTTACATCCGAGCCTCGATATAAAAAAAAGGTTGTGTTTAGACAGATGACACCCGTGGATCTACAGCGGAAAGTTGACAATCAAGACCGAGCAATTTAAGGATAGGTTTAAGTGTGTAGGACATTGTAAGTTAAAACTGAGAATTTAATAATGTTACTAACATCTAATAGTGGTAACATTGCTACGTTAATATTCGAGAAGTGACTTCCTGGAATAATGAATCTTAGCAGCTGTAAGTGGGACTAGAATAAAATTAGTTGATAACAGAGGGACTGAAATCCTCAGGTAGAGTTTGGCGATATCATGTCCTGGTCAGCGTATTTCTGAATTAAGTTCAACTGTACATAATATGACTGTATGAGAAGTTTACAGATTACAATATTTTTCTAAAGTGAGACAATGTCATGATGAATAAAGCCATTATGAATATCAATTTGACCTTGCATTAACCGTTTAATGCTACCAATGGGTAGGGTTAGGCTCCTGGAACCTAGATGCAAGATCAGTAAGAAAAATAACATCTACTGAGATGAAATGTGTTAGACGAATGACAGTAAACAGCCTCAGAGATAAGATCAGAAATTAAGATCTGAAAATAAGCTAGGAATAGCCCCTGCCATAAAATATATAAAGAAACAACAGATAAAATGGTTTGGCCTTGTGACAAGGCAGACTGATAAAAAAAACAACACAACGCGCTCTCAATAAACGTTGCACGAATACCAGATCCAAGGGTCGACCACGAAAAAGATGGATCGATGGCATATTAAAAGCACTAGGAAACATAATAGCAGCAGAAGCGAATAGACGAGTAAAAGACAGGCAAATTATGTCTCCCCTCGACGCTGAAAGGCAAACGAGGAAGGAAATAAGAAGCAGATTAATATTTTAAGACTTTTTATTTTTTTATTTATTCTTTACATTTTCTTTTATCCATTCGAGTGTAGAGGGGAGATAAAGGTTGTGGTTTTTTCGAAAATTCTCAAATGATGCTTTGGGGGGACTGATTGGTCTCGAGGCAAGACGCCAGCCTCGAGACAGAGAGGTTGTGGGTTCAAATCCCGGCTACACTGGTTGGGATTTTTATTTATGATTTCTCTCTGCGGCAACCGCCCTTGGTCTCAGCAGCGAGGCCCGGCTTAAAACGTCAATTACTCATCGACGGAAAAAAAATATGAGTACCCCCGAAGTCGGATTTATCTGCCTGTGCGGCGAGAGACCCTGTGCGCACGGCTGCCAGGGAAAAATGGATTAACACGCAAAATTCAGTTCCTAGTCTCTAGGGACTTCGTCAGAGGTAAAAGCTGGCGAACGAAAGGAAAAAAATATGATGTTGTGGCGTTTCTCTCATGTTGTCAGTTCATCTTTCTCTGGTCCTTCCTATTGTTCTTCTCCTTTCCACTCTTTTAACATATATGCTTTTCATGCTAAGAAATAAGGGAGCCGCGATAGCTCAGTGGCTAGTAAATCGGACAACAAAGTACAAGAGGTCGGGTTCGATCCTAATCGACGGCTTCCAGGTTCACCCAGCTTAAATGGTTACCGAATTTTTTTCTGGGAAAGTAAAGCGGTCTGGGGGTAATACCGACTACATTACCCCAAAAATCATGTGTCGAAGGTCTGTAAAAATTATGGTCACTAACACCATTTTCCCTATACGTCACATGGCGTGACGGGGACTCTTTACTTTACTTTTTTATGTTAAGAAATAGCACGACATTCTTTTTAGATGGGCAAGCCATTTCATCTGTTGTTTCTTTATGTAGTTTGGAATTTGTTAGACTTGTTCATTGATTTTGTTTGTGTCACTTAATGAATTATGTGTGAGTAAACATTGTCATGTTCGCATTGTCAATAGCGAACTACAGTCAGAAGAGGAGTCGTGTGTTGCGATATCACTGACCATGTATAGATCCTGGCTTTGCAGGAAACACTACTATAATTGATGCTAATGACAGATTGTAATGACAGACTGATCTTAACGACATATCCTAATGACAGCTCTTATTGTCAGAGCTAATGACAGACTGATCTTAACGACATATCCTAATGACAGCTCTTATTGTCAGAGCTAATGACAGACTGATCTTAACGACATATCCTAATGACAGCTCTTATTGTCAGAGCTAATGACAGACTGATCTTAACGACAGGTCATAATGACAGATCCTAATGACGGATCCAAATATCATATCCTAATGAGAGATCCTAATGTCAGATCCTAATGTCAGATCCTAATGATTGATCCTAATGGCAGATCCTAATATCAGATCACAATGGCAGATCCTAATATCAGATCACAATGGCAGATCCTAATATCAGATCACAATGGCAGATCCTAATATCAGATCACAATGGCAGATCCTAATATCAGATCACAATGACAGACTGATCCTAATGGCAGATCCTAATATCAGATCACAATGGCAGATCCTAATATCAGATCACAATGACAGACTGATCCTAATGGCAGATCCTAATATCAGATCACAATGGCAGATCCTAATATCAGATCACAATGACAGACTGATCCTAATGGCAGATCCTAATATCAGATCACAATGACAGATCACAATGACAGATCTTAATGATAAAGTGCAACTGAAATCTTCAATAGTAAAATGTTGGAGGAATTTGAAGAGCTACGATGGAGCTGTTACATCATAAGAATGGTCGGTATTGAGAATACCATCACCCAGACCTCAGTATCTCGTGAGTAAAATGACTATTAAGGTTTGTAATTCCAAAGAACTTTTAATTGATCAAATAGACTACAATAGCACCGTGATGTTCCAGTGGGTGAAGCTTCTTAATCCACGTGCCACTATAGCCAAGATATTACAAACAGCTGCACTGGTAAACAGCCATTAGAGACACAGTGAGGTTACGGTGGGACATTGTGGTCTTTACATCTGTGTGATTTTTACATCTGGCACGGTACTTGATGATGATGTTTCATGTATAACACGGCATGTTTTGCCCAGTGCTTTTTTTTCAGGAAATGTTCTAAAAGTCAATAAGTCAATTTCCTGGTTATACTTGCTCTACGCTGCATTTTATTTATTTATTCTACAAACAGCATGTGCATGAGTATCTCCACTACCCCCGCTCCCACTCCTTTTTTAAAACCCTTCTTTAAAAAAAAAAAAAACCTATAAAATTAAATAATTAAAATTAACATAATTTTCAGTTTTATTTTCTGATGACGTACTTTCAAAGGGATGTAATACTAGAATTTCTTCCTATCAAAATGTTATTAAATGGTACATAATTATATCCCTTGAAAGAGTAATATTTGCATCCAAGTTGGTTCAACATGCAGACACAGTGAACACTTCTTTGAGTTCAAATCTTCACCATTTCTCAAATATGCTACAATATTGTGTCTCATGACTGGAGTCGTACAGTTATCAACTGAAGACACTAACGATAAACGTTCAAACAGTTGTGAAGACTCAGTATCAATGCCATCCTTTGCAATGAACAATTATTGTAAATAACAGATTACCGTATGAACAGTGTTATTCACTTCTAGACTTGTGTTATCTGGATTCTTGTTATTCGGACTCGTTTTCTCTGATTTAACAGCTAACAGATCACCAACTCATGTTATTGCGTAAAATTTGCAAAAAAGCCAGGTTTACGTGTCAATAATCAACACTACCAAAGTACAAAAGTTTTGCTTGCAAGTTTCTAATGGCAGCAAGTAGTGCGGTGTAATGTAAACTTCTACAGGGTATGGTTACATCTTTTCAAAAAAGGAACACACAAAAATACTAGCGTTTCTGCCTGTATGCGGCCTTCCTCGGAAAACGAGAAAAAACACAACCGAACAAAGGAATAAAGATAAAATGTACATACAGGATAAGCGTGATAAGTCAAAGCAATTAGAGTTTAGATTTGCCTGTTCCGCTCATCATAGAATCAAGACCAAGAATTATCACACAATGGAATTAGAATGCATATCAAATGAATAGTCCTGGAGGACAGTTCAGAGCTAAAAATACCTTGGACATTCTATAACTAGTGATGGAAAATGTAAAACTGAAATAAACAAAATAATAGGAATGGCAAAAAGTAATTTTAATACCATGAAAAATATACTCACATCAAAACAAATAATACTAAGGCTAAATCTAATAACTGCAAAATGTTATATCTTCTCAACATTCCTGTGTGTTGCAGAAGCATAGAGATTAGACAAGATAACAGAACAGAAAATAGGAGCCTTTGAAATGTGGATTTATGAATGAGTTTGATGGAAAGAAAAGAAAACAAACGATGAAGCCTTAAAATAACTTAAAATTAATAGAGAACTACTAAATACAATTCAAACAAGACAAATTATATTTTGGGGTCATGTTAAAAGACACAACAGCCTACTAAAAGTAATCTTGGAAGGGAAAATTTAAGGTAAAAGAGGCAGCGGCAGTCCAAAACTATCATGGACGAGTAAAATCAAAAGATAGACAGGTCAGCCTATAACAACATGGACCATCAAAGCAAGAGACAGAGCGGAATGACGCTCCATGGTAGCCAACCTTCGATGCTGATACGGTACTCAATGAATAAATGTATGAACGTACAATTAGTCATGTGACATAGTGTTGACGTCATGAAGATCTCCAAACTTACAAGTTTAGTACGTGATCAGCAACATTGATGCGCTAGTAATAGCGCAGATTGATTTGTTGTTAAATGGCAACTTTTTTAGCAGGCAACTTTCTACAACAGTGATACCATGCTTGCTTTAAAGCATCTCGTTTGTCAGCATTCTGATTCATCAATATGTAAATTGTGCTTCCTCTGCGCGCTAGTGAAGATCAACACCTAGATCTTGTCGCACTAGTAAAGATCATCACCTAGATCTCGTCGCACTAGTGAAATCAACACCTAGATATTGTCGCACTAGTAAAGATCATCACCTAGATCTCGTCGCACTTGTGAAGATCATCACCTAGATCTCGTCACAATAGTGAAGAAAACACCTAGATCTCGTCGCACTAGTAAAGATCATCACCTAGATCTCGTCGCACTAGTAAAGATCATCACCTAGATCTCGTCGCACTTGTGAAGATCAACACCTAAATCCCATCGCATTAGTGAAGATCATCACCTCGATCTCGTCGCACCTGTGAAGATCATCACCTGGATCTCGTAGCAATAGTGAAGATCATCACCTAGATCTCGTCGCACCTGTGAAGATCATCACCTAGATCTCGTCGCACCTGCGAAGATCAACACTTAGATCTGGTCGCAATTGTAAAAATCATCACCTGGATCTCGTCGCAATAGTGAAGATCATCACCTAGATCTCGTCGCACCTGTGAAAATCATCACCTAGATCTCGTCGCAATTGTGAAAATCATCACCTAGATCTCGTCGCATTAGTGAAGATTATCGCCTAGACCTCGTCGTAATTGTGAAAATCATCACCTAGATCTCGTCGCAATAGTGAAGATCATCGCCTAGATCTCGTCGCAATTGTGAAAATCATCACCTAGATCTCGTCGCAATAGTGAAGATCATCGCCTAGATCTCGTCGCAATTGTGAAAATCATCACCTAGATTTCGTCGCAATTGTGAAAATCATCACCTAGATCTCGTCGCAATAGTGAAGATCATCGCCTAGATCTCGGTCACACCAGCTTAAAATTATTCCCTACAAAACAAATACAATAATATTTGTTAATGCGGAACCAATGCTTCTGAATTTTTCAGTATTGCAATAAAACAAGTTTTCACGTTTGATGTAAATAATGTATACACATTATATAAGAATGTACAATTCTAATTATGTGAGAGAATACATTGCCAAATCTTCACATTTCAACATGGATTGTAATAACAAATGTATTTTATCATTATTGACGAAATCTTTAGAATTGTTAGACCCGATGGTTGCCCTTCACTTTGTATGAAATGATTCGCTGATTATCGCCTCGGAAGTTTCCCTCTATAATAATATTAATTTATTATTATTTGTCTCTGATTGCCCTACACTTCGCTTTAAAGATATATGTCTTTGTAGTTTGAGTTAATGTCGCGTGGACATTGAGTCATGGGAGATACAGCAAATGATAGCGACAGGTGACGAGCAATCTCAGTGAGATGCATAAAAGAATGTGAAGAGAAAAGGCACATTTCTTGGATAAATAAAAACAAAACAATGGACACGAGAGGTGATAGATCCGTCACAGTTTTTCCATGTAATGTTTGCGGACGAGTGTGCCTTTTTTCAATATCGACAAGCATAGTCTTAACAGATGCTATATTGTAAAGAGCAAATCTTAAGTTGTGATAAAATCCAATGTTTTACGAGTAATTGATAACTATTGTGATATACCTATCGCGATTTTAGAAAGTAAATGTGGAAGTAGAGCACTGTTCACCTCACCTTCTAAAATCTCACAGCCGGTTGTAGAGGACATTACACGATCAAAGGAGAGTAGGACATTATTTTTATATTACAGGAGCTTGTAGTTACCGGTTATTATGAGATTAATACAGGAAATGCTTTCATCAAACAAAACAAAGACATTGTTGGAGAAAAAAATTTAATTTATTGTTTATTAACGATATCATATGTAAAGATATTTAAATTATAGAATAAATTATATTAAATGATTACAATAGTTTAAGAAAAAATCATTAAACTTAAATACAATAGGACTCTTAAATTAAATTATGTTTCTATACAAAGTATTGTGGGAAAAAATGGCAGTCTTATGGCTCAGCTAAATGTATTCAAATGTTCGTAAATGTGCATGTTCTGTTCAAAATTTGCACTCCACTTTAGTGAGCCAGTATTAGAGTTTTTTGTTTATAATAGTGTAGAGCAAAGTCACTTGATAATATAGCAGGTGTCAATTTTTAATAATGGTGGCAGAAATGTGAAACAAAATCAAGGTTTGTGTTAATTTCACAGCTTTGGAACAGAGGAAATCAAATATGTTCCATCATTTGTAAAACCTTGGCGTGGACTACAGTGTTGTGAGTAGATTAATCGCGGGTAATTTATTCCAGCGAAAACAGGTAGTCGGAGGCCAAGAATTTTGCGTACAAAGGACCATCGGCGACTCACCAAAATCATTCGGGATGGGCCAATGAAAAGTGTAGAAAACATACGGCAGCGCATGATCGCGTGAAGCACAGAACTATCGTTTTGACACTACTCAAGAATCATTTTTAAAAAGTGTGAACTGATATTCATTGATCATTGAAAAAAAAAGGAAGCTGGAAAATAACTGAGATAATCTAATTCACAATTAATACAAGCCATTGTGGGAATGATGCTTCGCTGAAACCAGGCTTTCCTTGCTTGAAATAGACACAAATACGTCATATCGTGCGAGACCGCTGTTGAGTTAAACCTTGAGGAAATACAACAGTTTATTAGTGAATTATTAGCAGGTCATCATCATTGCAATTGAAACATGTCCATAGATGTTTAGATCCCCTGCTCGGCAAGTCTCGCAGCGTCTAGCGACTGATGGACTCTAGTTCTGTATTAGTTGATAAGTCCTCCTATACGCCTACTAAGCCCCATTTCTGGCTGCGCCCGTCTTAACTCCCATCTTTTTCATCCGAACGAGTGATGGGGACGCACGGTTCTCGAAGTCATCTGCCTTTCACGCATCTCGGAGGGCACTATTGACGTCTGCCTGATCCATTGGTTGACCGACTTCAACGAGTGCACAGCTAGCCAACCTGTCCGCTCTTTTATTTCTCCGTACTCCCTTCTGTACAGGGACGTAGACAAAGGTGGCTCTACTATTACACTTCTGCAACCATTGCTGTGTACAAAGCTCGCCTACACGTTTCTTATTATGCTCATCGAATCTCTTAGTATACGGGCGTGGGTGTAGTTTTGTGACTCAAACAAGATGAATGACCTGGTCACTACCATCATCTCCATCGTCGTGCTACTCGTTGTCATAATGTACGCAGTATTGTCTCCTTTGACTGTTCTGCCTGCTGGGCGTTCTGTAAATGGCCATGCACTTCTTTGATGTCTTATTACGGATCCGTCTGTAATAATAGATGACTGCACCTTCCTCATTAGTGTTATCCCTGATGAGAAACGTTGACCTCCTAATTAACCCCGACTGGATTCTACTCTCTACATTTTTCTTGTCGAGTTTTACAATAAACGAGAATGTATCACTGAATGGTGTAGGCACCGGTTTAATGATATCTTCTGATTATGCTACTCATGATTTGACTCATTTTAGCCTGTTACCTTTTCTTGTATTGAGCTTTTGGTGCGATGGATGCTATTTATCTGCACTTATCTTCAGGTTTGTTAGCGCCCTACAGATCTTTATCCTGTCATCCATGGTTGGAAAATTAAGAAGATATCTCATCAGAACGCAAGGTGTGTCCTTATACAACTTAAGTATATTTTAGACCCTTGTGTTGTTGTACACCATAAGTATTTTTTACAACCTTGTATTGTACACCCCAAGTATATTTTACTCTCATGTGTTGTTGTACACCCCAAGATAAAGGTCATCGCTTCCTTTTGTACTTTCTATTCTGTCAGTATTTGTTGTACTGATAGTAGAGTTGCAATGACATACTCATTTGGTTCGAGAACCAGTCTCTGGAATAGAATGGTAACTAACCTCTGCTCAATGTTGACAGCTGCCATGACCTTCATGGCGTCTAGTCCTTTGTGGCCTTGTGTTGTCACATGGTCGACGTGGTCCCTAAAGCACATACTGCGATCAACCTCTCTGCGGTCACCTCATCAGCTGCCATTCGTACCAAAGGTGTTTACGTGTTAACATTATGATTATTAAGGAAAAACCATGCAAGTGATATTTTATGATGATAAGCCAAGGTACCTGATAGTCCATACTAAGAAGAGATGCGATCGAGTTCGATTTCCAGTTTTTAGGCGATTACCCTCGTCTGTCTGCCTCTTCCCTGTTGATATACCATAATGTCATCAGCAAAAGTCTTAGTTCGTCTACTCCCATTCAGCTGTTACTTCGTTATCGTTACAGTGTACATGTTAATTAAGACTAGTGAACATTGTGGCACCACTGAATAAATGGATGTTGGCTTAGACGATCAAGTTCCACATCTCAGTATCACCTTTCTCTGAAACAGTGCGACAGCAGTCCATATGATGAGGAAGGGGTGCGCCACCTGTTTGATCATACACATGTTCGTCATACTGAATACACCATCTGGACCAGAAGCAGCGTTGTGTGACCTTTTAAGTGTTGGCAACGGTTATGATTATGAGATCTTCTCCTAGCACACCATCCTTACACAATTCTGAGACTAAGCCCCTATCCTAATTCTTACAGCCTCATTTCTTTGGTCAGACTGTTCAATGTAGCGCGCAAGAAGGGTCATCCCCTTTCTGTCATTATATTTGTTTCATGCCTGGCCTGGCATTGACCTGACCTGCGTAGCCTCGCCTGCGTAGCCTGGTAAACCTATGTGTCGTGTTGTGCCATTCATGCTTTGTTGAAGGCGCTAGAATGTGGCAAGCAATTTTTTATGCAGCACACTTTTTTTTTTAAACAGAAATCATTCCACTTGGCATCCTTAACCTGCTTACCACATAATTTAACGTGCATCATTTGATTGTCGACTTCTTCTTTCATACGCTTCAAGAGCTCATCAGGTAGTGTTCTTTCATTCTTTCTGGCTGGCTTTCTGCCATATCTTGGTCGTTTGTCTCTTGTTGCGCCAAGCTTCCTCGACCTCTACGTTCCAATAGGTCGGTTGCGTCTATCTCTCCTACCTCCTGCAAATGGCGCCCATTTTGCTATGTCTGATTTTGCCAAAGACGTTCTGATCTGTGTTCTTACAATTGAATGTATTGAGCTTGTTTTTCTAGCTTCCATTTCTGCCCTTCTCAATTAGAATGACACATGGAAAATCACTTCCATGGAATAACAGTACACTTCACCTGCATGCGGATGCAAAGGTGGAGGACACAAGTTCCAGGTGTATGACACTCTCAGTCTCTCCTGTTAGAGTGGCAAGTAACAGTTTAATTAAAAGGAACACATGATAAACTCTTTGTTCTGTCTTCCTTTTAGTTAAGTTGATACACAGCCAACTATATATTTACTTAGGCTGCGGGCTGAGAAGGAATTCCTGGAAAACGACCAACTAGAGTGAAGTCTGCGTCTCTCTCTCCTATAATTGATCATGTCACGCTAGTCTGAGGGCTTTCCGGTTTTATTTTCTGCCTGCGGGAACTAGTAAATCTATAGTCGACTGTGATTGATACATGCACATTTTTTTTCTTATCTTGCAGGAGAAAGCAACATTATATTTTACTGAAGCCTCTGTTGGTAGATAGTGGATTTACCAATCTCCCTGTAGACGTACAGTTGTTATTACTATTAGCCTCCATCAACGTGTCGGTCGCGAAAAAATATAACTGCAAGACCCTGTATATGGTACTGTAAACATGACTGATGTTGATGAAGTAAAGCACTGATGTAGCTTAAAGTTAATATGGCGCGAATTTATACAAAGCAAAATGAAACTGCCCATTACGCTATAAAGAGCTCAGTATGTTCCATTGCTTAGTTTTATGAAACTTTCGGCATATGCTTGCCTCCACAATTTAACTTAACGCACGATCCATATACTAAATTGTATACATGTACCTTCTATTATTATAGGCTGTATATGTCAAATCTTCCCCAATAGTATTCTTAAACGGAACCAGAAACATTCTTCATTCAAACAAAAACCAATAGCATTCTTTACTTAACCAGAAATATGGTTGTATACTTTACTTTATCACGAAAGAAATAAAAACTGATTTTTTACTTCTCTTATTTCCGTAATGTTATTTCTTTTGTTGTTATTTTTCCTAACATTTATTATGACAAAAAACAGAGCATACAAGAAACTCGAAGCTCGTGATTAAAACATACCGAGCTGATGCATCATCTTTCATAAGATTAATGAGACTAATGTATCATTATAGTTATAAAGAAAATCCAAGGCGGATATTTTAATCCATAAATGATGGTAAAAACCTTTTAAATACGTTAATGCTTGGTGCTTATATTACAAAGAAGCGCGTATGAATGTATAGCAAACTAATCACATACATTTATACAATGGTCATCGTAATTAAAATTATTCCTTCTTGCGCAACATTAGGATATCAATCAACTAAATAATACAGGTCATGAACACAGATCATCAAAACACAGATTGTTTACTTGTGGCACATAATATAAAACTAGACAATGTTTACTCCTGGATGATATTGTCTTATGTTTACCGCTGCCATATATAGTGAGACAGTTTTAATCCCTGACAAACATACTCATCAAATGAGAATTTTTTTCTACAAGGGATGTAAACAACAAATTAGAAATTGTCGTACCTTAGAGATATAGCTCATAAAATTGTAAATATCCCTTCTACCGACACAATTGATGGAAATTAAAACCAGCCAACGACTAGTCTGTTGATGTTTTGGAGACTACATATCACATCCAAATTATATCAAACCTCTCTACTTAAGGTGCATCTAATTAAATTAGAACAACTCAACTACTGATATAAACAACTTCATCAATATAGTATGTCTCCACGTCAGCCACATTTATAATGGATTATTCTCAACTTCAGATTCATCTATCTCATTGGACTATATATTACAAAACACATCTGACTTGACTATATCTAAATCTCAACCTTAGATACTCCTCATGGGACTATATCTCAACCACCTCAAACACATCTCATTGGACTATATCTCAACCTCAGACACATCACATTGAACTATATCTCAACCTCAGACACATCTCACTGGACTATATTTCAACCTCAGATACTTCTCATTAGACTATATCTCAATCTCAGACACATCTCACTGGACTATATCTCAATCTCAGACACATCTCACTGGACTATATCTCAATCTCAGACACATCTCACTGGACTATATCTCAACCTCAGACACGACACATCACATTGGAAAGTATCTCAACCTCAGACACATCACATAGGAATATATTTCAACCTCAGATACTTCTCATTGGACTATATCTCAACCTCAGACAGACACATCTCACTGGATTATATCTCAACCTCAGACACATCTCACTGGACTATATCTCAGCCTGAAACACATCACATTGGATTACATCTCAACCTCAGATACTCCTCATGGGACTATATCTCAACCTCAAACACATCTCATTGGACTATATCTCAACCTCAGACACATCTCATTGAACTATATCTCAACCTCAGACACATCTCATTGGACCATATCTCAACATCAGACACATATCACTGGACTATGTCTCCATCTCAGACACATAACATTGGACTATATTTCAACCTCAGGCACATCTCATTGAACTATATCTCAACCTCAGGCACATCTCACTGGACTATATCTAAACCTCAGACACATCTCATTGGACTTTGTCTCAACCTCAGACACATCACATAGGAATATATTTCAACCTCAGATACTTCTCATTGGACTATATCTCAAAATCAGACAGACACATCCCACTGGATTATATCTCAACCTCAGATACATCTCACTGGACTATACCTCAGCCTGAAACACATCACATTGGATTACATCTCAACCTCAGATACTCCTCATGGGACTATATCTCAACCTCAAACACATATCATTGGACTATATATCAACTTCGGACACATCTCATTGGACTATATCTCAACCTCAGACATATTACAGTGTACTATATCTCAACCTCAGAAACATTTCACTGGACAATATCTCAACCTCAGGCACATATCATTGGACTATATCACAACCTCTGACACATCACACTTAACTATGTCACAACCTCAGACACATCTCATTGAACTATATCTCAACCTCAGACACATCTCATTGGACCATATCTCAATATCAGACACATATCATTGTACTATATTTCCATCTCAGACACATAACATTGGACTATATCTCAACCTCAGACACATCTCATTGGACTATATCTCAACCTCAGACACATCTCATTGAACTATATCTCAACCTCAGACACATCTCATTGGACCATATCTCAACATCAGTTCATATCATTGGACTATGTCTCCATCTCAGACACATAACATTGGACAATATTTCAACCTCAGACACATCTCATTGCACTATATATCAACCTCAGACACATATCATTGGACTATATATCAACTTCGGACACATCTCACTGGACTATATCTCAACCTCAGGCGCATTACAATGTACTATATCTCAACCTATGAAACATTTCACTGGACAATATCTCAACCTCAGACACATCACATTGGACTATATCTCAACCTCAGGCACATATCATTGGACTATATCACAACCTCAGACACATCTCATTGAACTATATCACAACCTCAGACACATCTCATTGAACATATCTCAACCTCAGACACATCTCATTGGACCATATCTCAACATCAGACACATATCAATGGACTATGTCTCCATCTCAGACACATAACATTGGACTATATTTCAACCTCAGACACATCTCATTTAACTATATCACAACCTCAGACACATCTCATTGAACATATCTCAACCTCAGACACATCTCATTGGACCATATCTCAACATCAGACACATATCAATGGACTATGTCTGCATCTCAGACACATAACATTGGACTATATCTCAACCTCAGACACATCTCATTGTATTATATCTCAACCTCAGACACATCTCACTGGACTATATTTCAACCTCAGATACTTCTCATTAGACTATATCTCAATCTCAGACACATCTCACTGGACTATATCTCAATCTCAGACACATCTCACTGGACTATATCTCAATCTCAGACACATCTCACTGGACTATATCTCAACCTCAGACACGACACATCACATTGGAAAGTATCTCAACCTCAGACACATCACATAGGAATATATTTCAACCTCAGATACTTCTCATTGGACTATATCTCAACCTCAGACAGACACATCTCACTGGATTATATCTCAACCTCAGACACATCTCACTGGACTATATCTCAGCCTGAAACACATCACATTGGATTACATCTCAACCTCAGATACTCCTCATGGGACTATATCTCAACCTCAAACACATCTCATTGGACTATATCTCAACCTCAGACACATCTCATTGAACTATATCTCAACCTCAGACACATCTCATTGGACCATATCTCAACATCAGACACATATCACTGGACTATGTCTCCATCTCAGACACATAACATTGGACTATATTTCAACCTCAGGCACATCTCATTGAACTATATCTCAACCTCAGGCACATCTCACTGGACTATATCTAAACCTCAGACACATCTCATTGGACTTTGTCTCAACCTCAGACACATCACATAGGAATATATTTCAACCTCAGATACTTCTCATTGGACTATATCTCAAAATCAGACAGACACATCCCACTGGATTATATCTCAACCTCAGATACATCTCACTGGACTATACCTCAGCCTGAAACACATCACATTGGATTACATCTCAACCTCAGATACTCCTCATGGGACTATATCTCAACCTCAAACACATATCATTGGACTATATATCAACTTCGGACACATCTCATTGGACTATATCTCAACCTCAGACATATTACAGTGTACTATATCTCAACCTCAGAAACATTTCACTGGACAATATCTCAACCTCAGGCACATATCATTGGACTATATCACAACCTCTGACACATCACACTTAACTATGTCACAACCTCAGACACATCTCATTGAACTATATCTCAACCTCAGACACATCTCATTGGACCATATCTCAATATCAGACACATATCATTGTACTATATTTCCATCTCAGACACATAACATTGGACTATATCTCAACCTCAGACACATCTCATTGGACTATATCTCAACCTCAGACACATCTCATTGAACTATATCTCAACCTCAGACACATCTCATTGGACCATATCTCAACATCAGTTCATATCATTGGACTATGTCTCCATCTCAGACACATAACATTGGACAATATTTCAACCTCAGACACATCTCATTGCACTATATATCAACCTCAGACACATATCATTGGACTATATATCAACTTCGGACACATCTCACTGGACTATATCTCAACCTCAGGCGCATTACAATGTACTATATCTCAACCTATGAAACATTTCACTGGACAATATCTCAACCTCAGACACATCACATTGGACTATATCTCAACCTCAGGCACATATCATTGGACTATATCACAACCTCAGACACATCTCATTGAACTATATCACAACCTCAGACACATCTCATTGAACATATCTCAACCTCAGACACATCTCATTGGACCATATCTCAACATCAGACACATATCAATGGACTATGTCTCCATCTCAGACACATAACATTGGACTATATTTCAACCTCAGACACATCTCATTTAACTATATCACAACCTCAGACACATCTCATTGAACATATCTCAACCTCAGACACATCTCATTGGACCATATCTCAACATCAGACACATATCAATGGACTATGTCTGCATCTCAGACACATAACATTGGACTATATCTCAACCTCAGACACATCTCATTGTATTATATCTCAACCTCAGACACATCTCATTGGACTATATCTCAACCTCAGACACATCTCATTGGACTATATCTCAACCTCAGACACATCTCATTGGACTATATCTCAACCTCAGGCACATCTCATTGGACTATATCTCAACCTCAGGCACATCTAATTGGACTATATCTCAACCTCAGGCACATCTAATTGGACTATATCTCAACCTCAGACACATTTCATTGAACTATAACTCAACCTCAGACACATGTCATCGAACTATATCTCAACCTCAGACACATCTCGTTGGACTATATCTCAACCTCAGACATATCCAATTGAACCAAATCTCAACATCAGACACATATCATTGGACTATGTCTCCATCTCAGACACATAACATTGGCTATATTTCAACCTCAGACACATAACATTGGACTGTATCTCAACCTCAGACAAATCTCATTGAACTATACCCCAACTTCAGACACATCTCCTTGGACTATATTTCAACCTCAGAAACATCTCACTGGACAATATCTCAACCTCAGACACATTTCACTGGACTATATCTCAACCTCAAACTCATATTATTGGACTATACCTCAACCTCAGAAATACACAATTAAATAAAGGTTTACCTGTGCCGTTTCACGTTCATTTTTAGAGATGTTCTCAGTCACCACGCTACTAATAAAATTTTTATCCCCACTCCACAGACACTTCTTTTGAAATAGAAGTGTTCTAATCACTGTTAAGACGATAAATATCTTGGAAGCTGCGTAGATCAGGAGGCGGATTAGAACCAGTATAGCGAAGGCAGCAATGACTCTCAGAAACCGTGATAAAATATGGAAATCAAAATTAGTAAGTACAGAAACACGACCCAGGATTTTCAAATTAACTCTTACTTATTATGCTAGAGAGAGCTGGAAAACAACTAAAGAAATAGAAAATAAACTGGATGTATTCGAATACAAACGCCTGAGTAAAATACTTCGTATAACATGGAATGAATTTAAGAAGAGTGCAGAAATTAGAACAATGACAAAACATCCAAAATTATTAACTATAATCATAATCATGAGAAGAAGGCGGTCATATGTTGGCCATATGATTAGAAGAGACAACAAAATTATCTCAAATACGCCCTCAAAAGGGGAGCCGCGATAGCTCAGTGGTTAGTGAACTGGACTAACACGGACAAGGGGTAGGGTTCGATCCCAACCGACGGCTTCCGGGTTCACCCAGCCTTAAATGGGTACCGGATTTTTTTCTGGGAAAGTAAAGCAGCACGGGCGTAATACTGACCACATTACCCCAAAAATCATGTGCTGACGGTCTGTAAAATATAGGGTCACTAACACTATATTTCCCTATGTGCCACTTGGCGTGACGGGTGTACTTTACTTTACTTACGCCCTCAAAAACTAGAACCATATGGTAAAAGAAAAATAGGCCGACCTAGAGAAACACTAAATAGAACAATAAAGCGAGAGGCAAGAACAGTAGATATCAGCTCCCTCGGCGAAATTGAGCAACTCGCCAAGAACAGAGCCGCGTGGCGAGACACAATACGTATCCTGTGTAAGGTCAAATTATTGAAAGATCGTCGGGCACAAGTCTAGAATATCTGCCCTATGTGCCGTCTTCGGCTTGAAAGTACATTGGATGGATGGATGGGTGGGTGGGATAGAGAAGATACGGTAGATAAGAATAGAATAGATAGATAAAATAAGATAAGATGGCGGTCGTACGCTGCCGAGGCCCGAAAAGGGGGTAAACAATTGTAGCGCTATTAAGGCATGTTTGTAAGAGGCGACTAAGGAGGGTTCAGCATGGGAGAGGCAATCCCGTACAGTACAAAAATAAGCCACAAAAACTTCACAAACAGAACAAGTGAAAGATAAGAGAGAGAGAGAAAAGTAAATCCGTAATCCAGGAAAGATAAAGGCTCTCTGTCTAAGAAATGTATGACGCCATCCGGAGAAAGGCGCATGGAGTCCGGGTCGCCGACTCACCTTTTGTCTATCAGGAAATCCTCCAGAATGGCACATAAAATGTACGTACTCTAAATGAGCAAGGAAAAGTTGCACAAGTAGCAGTACAAATGACAAACTACAAAATATATATTCTAGGAGTGTGGGAAACAAGAAGGTTAGGAACAGAAATGACAGAACTTAATACAGGAGAGATGATTTTGTTATCAGGACACCAGGGACATGGATCACAACATAGTTAAGGGGTGGTTATAATTGTATAACAATGAAGCAGAGAAAGCCCTGATAGAATGGGAAGCAGTAGATCCAAGACTAATAAGAGCAACTTTTGAAACAACAAAATATAAAACAAAAATACATATTGTTCAATGCTATGCAACAACCTACGATAAGGAAGATTTGGTTAAAGATGATTTATATAGACAGTTACAATGTCAAATGGATAAAAGACAAGCCAAAAATATTATAATCTTGATGGGAGATCTAAAAGCAAAAGTGCGATCGTTCAACCGAAGCTTCGAAGAGATCATGGAAAAACATGGACTAGCAGAAATGAAGGAGAATGGAGAGATATTTGTGAACGTTTATGATTTTAATTAAATGAGTCTAGGAGAACAAAATTCCAACATAAAAGAATACATAGAGCTACGTGGGTGTCACCAGATCATAGAACACAGAATCAAACTGACCACATAAGTACTAATAAAAGGTTTGTTACCCATACATGATGTAAAAGTATATAGAGGAGCAGATGTGGCTTCAGATCATCTTCTGCTAGCCAAACTTAAAATGAAAAATTTATCGCTATGTGCATGTATGTGTTTGTCACATCTCATATCTTTGTGTGTGCATGTCTGTGTTAGTCACCTCTAGTGACTCGGGCAGATGGTGCTCGTAAACCTGGGAGGGCGGACCATCTAAGGGCAGAATCCCCCTACAGAAAAGATCACCTGCTGCCTTGCAGGAAGATTGGGGACAATCAAAGGCTAGGGAAAGCAAACCTGAATAAAATGCTGGCTGAAATCGGATGCACTGGGCCACTGGCGCAGAACACAGTGCAACGTTTTTAACGGGTGTTCAATCAGAGTGGATCTGGCAGACTCTAATTGTGATGTTCTATTTGTAACACACCTAACCTGACAGCTGAGTTCATGTAAGGAGCTGGAATCCTACTCTGATTGGGTCCTGATCGCAGAGAAATGAAAAGATATACTACAACTCATAAATGAAGACATCATTTCAATGGTGTCAAGGCAACCAAGTGCATAAAAAGAGACGCTGCAGTAAAACTGATTGCAAATGAACAGTGTTTCAATGTAGGGTTTCTTAAAGAGCAAGGAATTGAATATAAATGTGCAGTCACAATATCAAACAAATACGGAGTCCTTCAACAACTAGAAAATACAATAAACCTAGAAGATAATTGAAAACGGGTAAAGGATAAATAGAACCAGACATGTGAAGAAACCTTGTGAAAAGAGACGCCAGAATAAGGCATGCACGACAGCAGAGACCCTGGAGAAAATTAAGGAAAGAATATGAAAGAAACATAAATAAAAGCGAAACTAGAAGTACTAAAGCTGTGGCACAACAAACTTAGATATGAAAGTTAAGATACGTTATATGATAAAATAAATAAGATAAAATACATTAGATAGATAGATTAGATGAGATTAGATACATGAGATTGATAAGATAAGATGGATACATAGATAGGATATATATTTAAATTAGTTACTCCCTTAACTTGTCAATTCTAATGAAATTATAGGTTTTCAATCGCAAATACACCATATTACATTCATCATCAAGTACCGTGCCTTCTGGCGTAGGTGATCATGTCTCTCCACAATTTTCATACCTTTTATTGACCTTATGCCAAGCCATTCTTTTAAGTTGTCTGGTATCTTCCCTATTGTTACAATATATCCCAGCTGTTCTCTTCTCATTATATGGCCACAAATTATTATTTCTTCCTAATATTGACAATTTGTTTTCTTTTTACTTTGACCTCTTGTAGAACGTGTTCATTACTCTTCTTATCTGTCCATGGTATTCTCAACATTCTTCTGTAAAACCACATATCTACAACATCCAGTGATTTTCTTCTCTGTTGCCCATGATTCACATCCATATGTTAATACTGGCTCTACATAACACGTAGGAATTCTTTTTTTTTTCTTTTCTCAAAAATGGATTGCACAGTATTTTCCTCACATTTTGGAAAGCTGCTTTGCCTGAGCTATTCGGGATCTCACCTCTGTTGTACACCCACCATCTGAGGGTAACATTGTTCCCAGATATTGAAATTCATTTACCTGTTTTAATAATGTTCCACTTGTCTTTATTATAGTGATGTCTTTTTATTTGATGCTATCATTTTTACTTCTGTCTTTTTGCTGTTTAGGCTGAGTCCTTTATTTTTCTTTCCTTCACTACAATGTCAAAAATCTCTTGTAACTCATTTTCACTCTTAGCGATTAAGACTGCATCATCAGCATACATGGGGAGAAGCGATAGCTCAGTAGTTAGTGAAATGGACTAAAAAGGGTTCGATCTTGATCTACGGCTTCCGGGTTCACCCAACCTTAAATGGGTACCGATTTTTGTCTGGGAAAGTAAAGCGGCACGGGCGTAATACTGACTACATTATCCTAAAAATAATGTGCTGAAGGTCTAACAAATATGGTCACTAATATCATTATACATATATGCCACTTGACGTGACGGGGCTCTTTACTTTACTTTTTTATCAGCATACTTGAGGTTATTTATAATATGACATCCAATTGTTATGCCAGGCATATTCCTTATGGATCTTAAAATAATCTCACTATAATATACATATTAAATAAGTCTGGTGACAGTTCGCAACCTTGCCTAACACCCTGTTTTATTTGTTGAAACATTCCGAATTTATTTCCAGTTCTTACAGCTGCTGTTTGTTACCAGTACATGTTTTTTAGTATTCTTAGATCTTTGCTGTCAACATTTATGCATTTTAAAATTTTGATTATTTCTTGGTTCTTTACTTTGTCCAGTGCTATGGTATATTACATATTACACTTGCAATTATACACCCTTAATATTTCATGCAACATTACAGACTCCATACCACCAACATTTAGTCAATGCCATATCCCATACAATGAACTGATCAAATGAAAATGTTTAGTCAATAAGAGATCATGAGAATCTCCTCCCGTGTCCTTGAGCTGCCTGCTGATAAACTGCTGGCCCTGTCACGTTTGAAGATCCTCCTCAGCTCCACTCGGAACTTTCTGCCTGACAGAATGTAGATGAAGAAGTTGGAGGCGTAGTTGATGTTTGTTACAGCCTGCCCATGAAAACAAGAAATCATTTCAGACATTGTTTAAATACCTGTATATATTGAGAGATAAAATGTTCAGAGGAACTAATGACTTTGTGAGAGCGTCAATAGTGTAGAGGTAGCGCATGCAAATGGTAATGTCCTAGTTTGGCGTCTTTCTACTTGGAGTAACATTCGCTTGTACCAAATGAAGATTCCTAAAAGCAGTAGATGTATTCAAATACGTGAGGTCACTCAGGGGAGATTACTCGTTTAGTAGAAATACGCTAAACTAGGACATTATCATATATATATATATATATATATATATATATATATATATATATATATATATATGTATACATGTGTGTGTGTGTGTGCATGCATTGTCATGCCTTATCATAAGTGTATAACAAACAGTCATAAATTTCCCCTCCAGATTTCTCTTTCTGCGCCTCATCTCGCTCTCTCTCTCTCTCTCTCTCTCTCTCTCTCTCTCTCTCTCTCAGACTTTTGTAGGTGCACAGACATGTGTATTATGTAAACATACGCGGGTGCATATAGTTGTATCTGTGCATATATTCGTGTATGTATGGATGTGGTTATATATATGTTTCTGTAGGTATATGAAACGTTGTCTTGCATAATTTTTTTTGTTCTTGCAGGTACACCTATAGTTTTACACATACACATTAGTATTAGATGTTAGTGATATAGTCGAGGAAACCAGTACCCATCAAAACATATTCTTAGAACCCATCTTAGATTAAAAGAAACATTTTTTGCCCTTGACTTTCGCCATTGTGGTTTCAGTTCAGTAGGTAGTTGACCTCGTTTAGGAAACAATGCTCATGAAAACATTTCGTTGGTTATATATATATACACATACATACATACATATTTGTACTGCGTTCACTGTTCCAACGAAAGGCCTACTGAGCCGTAACGTTTTTTTTTGTATTATTTGTTTCGCTCACCTTGGTATAATTATAGCACTTTTGTTCCTTCATTTTCACTTTCCATTCTTATCATCAGCTCTACAGCAACTTCGTGTTTGTTTGCCCTTACCCCGGTGGTAGACGGTGTCGTGTCCTTTGTTCGCCCCCCCCCGGTCACTAACAAATAGCTGTAGCTAAAAATGTGGTCACTAACATCATATCCTCCAAACACCAGTAATGGCGTGGAGGAAATCTTCACATTCACAGTCCCGGGATTTTCAATGTAAACCACCCACATGTGATAGATCCATCCATTGTGAACTGGTAATAACACGTTACCATTTTTTTAAAATTGTATACAATTGGCACATAACGGGTGGGTGGATGGGTGGGTGGATGGTTGGGTGGGTGGGTGGGTGGGTGGATGGATATTTTTCATGGCAATAATATATTTTTTTAAAAATTCATGTCTCCATTCCTATAATGGAAGTATATCACATATTCATATACACTACCTCTACTAGAGTGGTTCTCTTGAACAGATCGGCTGCAGAGGAAGGGGATCATCTCCGCATCCTTCGCAACTGTTTATTTTTTTAAAAATTAGTTTGCAGAGCGAGCCAACGGTGGTCCAGCAAAAGACTGTATTATTATTTTTTCTAAGCAGGGGTAGATATCATATTAATGTAAACAAAAAACAGCGACAAACACAAATTTCTCTACGGAACTAAGCAACTAACAGTTGACGAAATTGTATTTTTTGTATGAAGAATCATCTTAGAGCACCTGCAAGAGATTCACCCAAGGAACAAGCTGCAAGAAGGCTTCTTTCATTCCTTTCCTGCTCAGGATGTAAACAGTGAATGTGAGCACCACTAGCGGCAGCGACGTGAAAACGTAGGTGAAAGATATGGCCACCAACATACGGGTTGTCCTGCTACGTCTTTGCGCTCTTCCTGTACAAAGAAAACACAACTGTATGAGATGAGATACATATCGTAAAGATTGTCTACCTTTTCTATTCTTTTAAAAAATAATATATAATTGACAATTTATCTTTGTATAATTGTTTGTTTATTTATTCTGGTGTAGTTTGTCTAGCAAACAATGAGGAAAATGCATTGCTACTTATAGAATATTATTTCGTGTTTCTCATGAAGCTGGTAAATATTATATGAAGCCTCAAGAAGTACAGCTCTCATAGAAGCCATTTTTTTGTTGTTGAATATCGCAAGAACGACAACGAAAAGTGATACCGATGCTTTTGTAAACACTCGTAATTGTAAACAATACAAAATGAGAGCATAACAGAACGAAAAATCCATCTAATTTCTCTGCCATATTATTCTGTTTTAAAAGTAGCATTCTCAAATGTATATGTTCTGGTTAAGACAATGTGCGGGATATGTATGCCAGGTGAAGACGGACAGAAAACACATAAATTCAGAAGACGGAAAGGAGAACAAAATAAATGGATTGTCGATGTCAATGACTGATACAAAATCACTCAAATGATGACAAATTTTGGCGCACAAAGTGAAAGATGGTGAGCAAACCCATCGTTTGACAGCCACATAGACTTTCAATGAAGGTACAGGAGCAGGCAAAACAAGATCATATTTTCAAGCATAACATAATCTGTGTACAATAGGAAACGGTTAGAGCACAATTGATGGAAAGAGAAGAAAAGTCAGAAAGAAAATGAAAATAGGAAAGTGTTAATTTAAAAAAAAAACGATATAAATATGATACAACAATGTATATTTTGATGACTGATTTTTGTTGGTGAGAAAAGAGATAGTTATACATAAAATACTCATTTACTGAGACACTAAGAGGAAACAATTCGATGTAGACAACAACGTGAGCTGCATATAGAGAGATTATTGTGATACCATACAATTAAGATAACTGATGTAAGGAAGATAATGACGTATAACAAGGCAGATACTGAGTGAGGTTACAATACAACATCACGGAAACTGCGGCAGTAACAAATGTAAACGGATTATGACCAAATAGTTTAGTTGAGATCATCTTCATTGTACACCGAAGACACCCATAGTGCACAGACCCCCTATCAAGCATGTCCCCCAGCGTCGATCTTAAATGGCAGCACACTTGATTGCAGTTAACGTGAATCTATTCACTCTAATCTATAACAAATGTAAAAGGGAAAGAAACCCTTCGCACCTCATTGTGTTCAGGAAGTATAGTTAGTGCCCTTTTCTGGTCTTTCTTCATCATCTTATGATATATACATATATATACACTAACATCAAAACAAACAACACAAGGGCTAAAACTAAGAATAGCAAAATTTACATCTTCTCAATATTCCTATATGGTGAAGAAACATGGACATTAGGCAAGAAAACAGAACAGAGAATTGAAGTCTTTGAAATGTCGATATATAGAAGAAAAGGTAGAATTGGATGGAAGGAAAAGAAAACAAACGATGAAGTCTTAAAACAACTAAAATTGAAAAGAGAACTACTAAACACAATTCAAGCAACAAAAATGCGATTTTTGGGCCATGTTAAAAGACTCAACAGCCTACTATAAGTAGCCCCCAAGCTATCTTGGATGGGAAAGTACAAGGTAAAAGAGGCAGAGGCAGACATGGACGAGTAACATCAAAAGATGAACAAATCAGCCTATGACAACCTGCACCATCAAAGCAAGAGACAGAACAGAATGGCGCCCAATTGTAGCCAACTTTCGTTGCGGAGATGGCACCCGATGATCAATATATATATATATATATATATATATATATATATATATATATATAGAGAGAGAGAGAGAGAGAGAGAGAGAGAGATCATTTCTTCTAAATTCTCTGTCTTCAGTGCATCATATCAATTATGTCTTTACCTGCAAACAATGTCACGACTCCATGACTGCATACGATGCCACGACCCCATGATTGCATAAGATGCCACGACCCCAACCTATCTAGTATCTACTCTCTTTGTCGTCCGCGAACTTTCTCTTCCTGTATACTGACAGTTCTAACCAACTATCCTTTGCCAAATGTCAATTCTTTCTTTCTGATGTTTTTAAGGGTTCAGTTGTTGCGTTGGCATGGGTGAGAATTTCCCAGTTGGTCCTTCTGACTATCCTGAGAACTTTCAACATTCTTCTAGGAAATCTAGTCTCTGTAGCCTATAGACATTTTTTTCGTTTATTTCTCTACTGTACATGATTCACTTCCATAGGTCATAACTGTATCCGTCTTTCGCACGAATGATAAAAACATCAAGTACAATCTGATGCTATGTAAACCTACAATTCGTTGCTTTTGATAAAATAAGAAGTCATTTCCTGTGTGGACCAGTGCACTGATCACTGCACTATCGCCGCTTCACGAGTCTATAAAATACTTTTTTTTTTCTGTGCAGCTAATACAAGGGACACAATTATGCCAGTTCCAGAGTCCATAGTGTTAAGTGGGAAAATGCACATGAAAGTGTACGTATAATTAGTGTTCAGAATATATCAGTTAGACAATGTAATAGAATCATGTACAACAACACTCCCAATACAGAGTGCTTTGTGCTAACATGATTTGTGTATGTACTGTGTTGTTGTCCATCAGTGTTGATGATGTCCACGTTGTTACTATTTCCTATTACAGTGAGAACGAAGATGTATGCTGAGACTAACTCCTGTTAAAGAGTTATCTTCTTGTCATTATTAAACCTAGGCACTATATACTAAACATTGACTTGCGTAGTTATCGCTTCTATAATCCCAATGTTCGGTCTAGTTGCGGGATTAGCAACAATTAAAGGTAAAGTACGAGACTTGAATCGGAGTCTTACCACGCGAGTTTTCACCCATATGTGCTCGGCCGCCTACCCAGAAGTGTTCGGAGTCTTAGCTCGCGAGTTTTCACCCATATGTGCTCGGCCGCCTACCCAGAAGTGTTCGGAGTCTTAGCTCGCGAGTTTTCACCCATATGTGCTCGGCCGCCTACCCAGAAGTGTTCGGAGTCTTCTGGATAATGTCGCTTCAAGTATCGAAACTCACGATGAGAGGCGACATTCCTCACCTTCCCAGAGTACTACCCTGGTACCAATTTCTGACAGTGGCTGGGTCGACCGCGGGGGTATTTTATTTATCTCAACCACGAGTACAGTTCACACAGCTATCTGTTGGAATCGAACACGGGTTGTCCTAACGTCTGTAGCCCAGTCGGGTGGTTTTCCCAACTAGGCTACCGAGGCCCCAGATAGCAACAATTACCAATGTTGATACAACACTGTTTTTATGATATTTCAGTATGTATTTGTTTTTTTCTGTTTCACATGTTATTATTGTCGTTTTATAGCTAGCCAAAACGTATATTCCTAGGTAGGTGTGTGTACTATATGTATGGCCATTGCGCAATATATCGATTAGATTGACGTTGTGCAACTTTCATAAACTAAATTCAAATTTGCGTTGTCATTTTGTCATCGACAGCGCTGTAGATTTAAACAATAAAAAGTAACTGAAATGACCTGCCGCTAGCAGTATTATAACGCTTCAACAATGACTTTAAATATGTATTGTGCATTCTGTTCTGCAAATTCCCAGTGCATAAACGACCTTGATTTAGCGTACATGTTTTGTGAACTTGTCAATGAGACGCGACACTTGATTTAACAAACATATTTTATGACTTAACATTTAGGCATGACACAATTTAGCAAATATATTTTGTGAACTCAGACGTAATACTTGACTAGCAAACGTGTTTGATGAACTCAGAGTCAGACGTAATACTTGACTTAGCAAACATGTTTGATGAACTTACCAGTCAGGCGTGTTGACGAGGAGTCTTCATTATGGGTGGCTTTTTCCACACTGAAAATACGAACGAGTACCCCCACGTTGCAAACGACAGTCATAATGACAGGCGCGATGAAGAGCAGAGCAAACTGGTAAACGTAGATATGGAGCAAAACGTAAATTTGTTCGTGCTCGGAAGATCCTATACATGAATATCCATTATTCTCTACCATAACAAATCTGAAATAGAAATATGATTTATCAGCAAATTGTATGAGGGCAGTTTTATTCTGAGACAATACATCAGTAAAAAAAGGACCGGGTTCGATCCCCAGCAGTGGCGGATTTTGTTTCGGACTGACAAGGCTTGTGGGTTCACCCAACTCCTAAAATGGGTACCAGAGATTTTTCTAAGAAGTAAAGGCGGCATGTCGTGATACCACAACACCAACAAATGTGGTCACTAAAACCATATTCTCTATACGCCTAGCAAGACATGGAGGGGACCTTTACATTTTTTAAATAGTACGGCAGTAAATACAATGTTCTTATTTCTTCGTATACACATTTGTACAACTAAACATTTATACCTGTCCTGGTGCAGCGAACTGTGGTTCTGGTGTATTGAGGTTGGAAGCCCTAGCATGCAATATTTATTTGTGATAATGTAAAGTATTTCTCTTACTATAACGTTGTCCTCTTCATCATCATCATCATTATCATCATTATCAAATAACATACCTGTGACATAGGTGATCATGTCTCTCGAACAACTTTCGATCACAACAGCTATTTATCATTCCTTTCGTTGGTGTCTCTTCGTCCCTCAACTTTCCCAGTTGTCACAAAATATTCCAGCTGTTACCTTCTTTTGTTACATGGCCAAAAAATGATGATTGTTTTTTCCCAATATTAGAAATTAGCCCTCTGTTTGCTTTGGCCACTTTCAGAACAATTTCTTTACTCTTCTTAGCTGTCCATGGTATTCTCAACATTCTTATGTAAAACAACATTTTTACAGCCTCCGGTGATGTTCTTGTCTGTTGTCCTATTGTCCATGATTCACATCCATACGTTAAGACTGGCTCTACATACTTTTAAAAAATCTTTTCTTGTTTTGTTTCTTTTGATCAAAAATGAATTGCACAGTATCTCTCTCATTTTTTGGAAAGCTGCTTTTGCCTGAGCCATTCTACATCTCACCTCTGTTGTACACATCTACCTTCTGAGGTTAATATTGCTCCCAGATATTTTTGCTATTAAGGCTGAATCCATTATTTTTGCTTTCCATCACTATAATGTCTACCATTTCTTGTAACTCATTATCCATCTTAGCGATTAAGACAGTATCATCACCATGGCTTCCAATTATTATTCCAGGCATGCCCCCTATGAATCTAAAATAATCCTAATATATATATATATATATATATATATATATATATATATATATATATATATATGTATATATATATGTATATATATATTAAACAAATCTGGTGACAGCACACAACCTTACCTAACACCCTGTTTTATTTGTTGAAATACTCCCTATTGATTTCCAGTTCTTTTGGCTGCTGTTTATTGCCAGTTATATTCTTTATTATTCTTATATCTTTGCTGTCTACGTTTAAACTTTCTAAAATTTTGACTATTTCTTGGTGCTTTACTTTGTCAAATGCTTTGGTATAATCTATGAAACATAGGTATAGATCTGTTTTCACCTCTATGGCTCTTTCTACTAAAGATCTTATGATATACACTGTATATGGCATTGCTTTTTCCTTTACCTCCAACAAAACCACTACCCCGTTCATCACTAATTTTTGGACTGATTTTATTTCGCACTCTTCGCATGATGGTTCTTAGTTTAATTTTAATCATGTGACCTGTTTTAGCAGGTCGTCTGATATATATCCGATGTTGTAGATATCCTTCATTATTTTTGTTGTTACTTCTATTCCAAAATCAACCATGGCTACAATCTCTTCTTTAGTTATATTATCTCGTCCGGGAGCTTTTCCTTCTTTCATATTGCGCAAGGCGTCTTCCACTTATTTTTTGTGTATTTCAGGTATTTCGTCATTATCCTTAATATTTACTTCTGTTCATCATCATAACGATCTTTAATGTATTCTGTCCATCGTTCCCTTATGCTTCCTTGTTCAATCAACAGTTCTCCTTCCGTTGATCTTAAACATCCAGTTTTTGATTGCGTTTTTCTTGCAGTTAATTTTTCAATTTGTTTGTATATAGCTTTGACATCTCTTCTTTGTTGTATTTCAATCTCTTTGCATCTCTGTTTTAGACATGCATCTTTTGCATCATTGCATTTTATTACAATTTCTTTATTTAATATCTTATACTTAGCTTTGTTGTCCTTTTTTCTTCTTCTTGTATCCATTAACTGTAAAATGGCATATGTGATCCATTTCGTTCTTGAATTTGTCCTCATTGGTGGTTATGAACTCTTTTGATATTTGCTGCATTGATTCTTTTAGCATTTCCCACTGTTCATCAATGTTTTATATCGTCTCTATTGTATTGCTCCGGTTCTGAATTGTGATGTTATGTTTATCTTGTAACCTCTTGTCTGATTTGAGTAAATCTAAATTGAATCTGATATTAACTGAAGCTCGTTTTACTGTTTTTAGTTTTAATCTAAGCTTTCCCACAACTGGTAAATGATCACTATTGCAATCTGCCCCTGGTCTAGTTTTCACATATGCTACACTGTTTCTAAAATCTGTTGTTTATCATTGTGTAGTCGATTCAATTACGCGAGTTGTTCCCTGGGCTGTTCCATGTCCACATACGTCTTTGATGTTGCTTATACCAGGCGTTTCCTATGATCATGTTGTGTGTTCGTGCACAGTCAATAAGTTTATCACCTCTTTCATTTCTCTCTCCCAAGGGTAATAACCAACCAATTCTTCAACTCTTTCCTTTCCTACGTTTGTATTGAGATTCCATAGAAGAGCAATATTAACGTCGTCGTAAAATTTATCCATTTTTTCCTCTAGACCAGGGGTGGCCAAATGGCGGCCCGCGGGCCGGATCCGGCCCGCCAGCCTAGTTTTCTTGGCCCGCGAAGCTCCACGGACTTACTTCATTTTTTACCCCTAATAGCGGATTTCTCCTGGTTTTAATCCGTGTCGGAGTTAACTCTTCTATCGTTCAAGAATACACAATTTGAAAATCTCTGTCAATTTCTCGCAACAGCTAGATTGGCAACATAATTTCAAATAACACGCACACGCACACGCGCGCGCACGCACGCACGCACGCACGCACGCACGCACGCACGCACGCACGCACGCACGCACGCACGCACGCACGCACGCACGCACGCACGCACGCACGCACGCACGCACGCACGCACGCACGCACGCACGCACGCACGCACGCACGCACGCACGCACGCACGCACGCACGCACGCACGCACGCACGCACGCACGCACGCACGCACGCACGCACGCACGCACGCACGCACGCACACACACACACACACACACACACACACACACACACACACACACACACACACACACACACACACACACACACACACACACTGCACAACTAATGGTGCCGACAATATTCAAA
This sequence comes from Megaustenia siamemsis, assembly GCA_032433765.1. NCBI lineage: Eukaryota > Metazoa > Mollusca > Gastropoda > Stylommatophora > Ariophantidae > Megaustenia > Megaustenia siamemsis. The sequence continues at coordinate 104,996,819 of JAVIAB010000092.1, forward strand.
GTCTTTGCTTCGAGTTGGTACCGCAAAGTTGCTTTATTGTCAGTGCGGTGATAGCGTCAGATCTTTGGCTCAACATTTGTCGTCTGGACTTGTGGTGGCTCTTTCATTTCGCGGTAAGGAGTTAATGAGGTTGGGAGGGACAGGGGTGAGGGGACTTCGTAGCTCTAATTCTGTCTTTGAAGTTACATTCAAAATGTTTCACTGTTCGCCTTCATTCCCTTTGATCCCATCGTCTTGTCTTGTCCATAAAATGACTATCTATCTATCTATTGACCTTTCGAGCCGTAACCGGCCCATAGGGCGTAGACCAAGATACACCTTCTCCTATATGAATTTTTGTTCTAGCAGTTTTCTTTTAAAGATATTTTATCAAATCTCGCCATCTGTCTCTGTTCTGTGCAAGCAGTTCTATCTCATTGAGGGAGCCGATTCCTGCTGCTCTTGCCTCTCTCATCAATGTTCTTCTCAGTGTCTCCCTGGGTCTTCCTCTTTTTCTTTTACCTGTTGTTTCCCATATGAGGGCTTGCTTTGCTATTCGATTATTATCTCTTCTCATCACATGTCCAACGTATGACCATCGTCTTTTCTTTATTACTGAAGATATTAGTGATATAAAATGACTGCAACGTGTTTATTTGGTCACAATCTTTTGATTTCATTGTCAAACACAAGTCTGTGTATAACTGTCAAATCTGGACTTATTTTCGATAGTGGACCAACATTCTGTGACTTTTAACTTTGATGTGAGATTTTGTATTAAATCATGTTAAAACGTAGAAAAATTGATTGTGAAAATCGCATATTTAAACCTGAATGGGAATTAGATTATTTGTTCATCTTCAATAAGGATAGTAAACCTCAGTGCTTTATTTGCGTTCAAGTGTTAGCCGTTTTGAAGGAATATAATTTAAAACGGCACTATGCCACACATCATCAAAACATGTATGAGAAACATAGCATTGAAGCTAGGAAGCTTTTGGTTGAACAGCTGAAGACAAAGTTGAATCAACAGCAAAGTATGTATACAAAGGGCAATAAAATTAAAGAGTCATCGATCATTGCATCATATACAGTTACCTATGAGCTTGCAAAATCTAAAAAACCCTTTACTGACGGAAATTTTGTGAAGAAATGTGCGATTCAAATGGCAAAGGCATTCGGTCAAGAAAAAATAGCCAAAGAATTTGAATCTGTGCCTCTTTCAAAACAAACTGTAGCCAGAAGAACAGAAGACATCAGTCTGCAACTGTCTCAAAGTTTAAAATCTTGTATTGAAAACTGCTCATATTTTTCGCTCGCGATTGATGAAAGTACTGACATCACTGACACTTGCCAGCTTCTTATTTTTGTTAAAGTTATCCAGGAGGATTTTACTGTTATTGAAGAATTGTTGAAAGTTTGCTCTTTGCATGACACTTATAGAGGGACAGACATATTTTCTGCAGTTCATAGTGCCGTAGATGAAGTAGGTGGTTTTGGAAAGTTGTCTGCAGTGTGTACTGATGGTTGCAAAGCTTTTATTGGTTCAAATACTGGTTTTGTTGGACTTCTAAAGCAAAACAAAATTAACGTACCTACATTGCATTGCATAATTCATCAAGAGGCCCTTTGTGCAAAGTCCATAAATCTAAAAGACACCATGGCTACTGTTGTGAAAATAACAAATTTGATAAGATGAGGACACCAGTCTTTAAATCACAGGAAGTTTTTATCATTTTTAGAGGAAGTAGATTCTAGCTACGGTGATCTCCTGCTTTATACAGAAGTAAGATGGCTTAGTCGAGGGAAATGTTTAATAATATTTTTTGAACTGAAGAATGACATTTATGACTTCCTGCGAGAGAACTTACCATGCTCCATTGATCTTCAACATGCACTCAAAGACATTAATTTCCTTCATAATCTGGCATATCTCACAGACATCACACAACATTTGAACATATTGAATTTGCAGCTACAAGGGGAAAAGCAAACCATTTTTCAATTGATGGGATATGTTGATGGTTTTAAAAAGAAGCTGAATCTATTTAGACTTTCTTTGCAAAAAAAATGATCTGTTCCATTTTTCAAGTTGTAAGCAGTTGTTGTCAGAGATAGAAAGTGCAAACTTCAGTAAGTACGCAGCTGACATTGAACATTTGATTTGTGAATTTGATCGACGATTTCAAGATTTTGAAATGTTTCGTCCGCAAACGGAACTTTTTAATAACCCAATTAAGTGCACAGTGGAGTGCCAGCCATCAGATCTTCAACTAGAGTTGTGTGACCTTCAGTGTGACCCCTTCCTCAGTACTGTAAAGGCATTAGGAGCTGACTTCTGGAAATTGCTACCAAATGAACGTTACCCGTGTCTGAGAAAATGGGCACTAAAGATGTGCTCTATATTCGGCAGCACATATCTCTGCGAGACAACATTCTCTTCCATGAAGTTAATTAAATCTAAGACCAGGAACAGAATGACCGATTCGACATTGTCCCATACTCTCCGAATCGCCACGTCAAAAATGGAAGTGGACTTCAAATCTCTGGTGGAAAGCTGTGACAAGTCACAATCGTCGCACTGAGACATTAAAGGTAATTTTAAAATGAATAATTAATGGATTTGTTACAAATCAAATATGTAGTCAAAGTGCAAGCATTATTTATATATTACTATATCGCATAGGTCCCTACTGTCATTTTTGACGATATTCTTAAGTGTGGCCCGCGGGTCTTGGCCTTGGCTTTAATCCGGCCCTCGGGCAACCTCAAGTTGGCCACCACTGCTCTAGACTGTCTGCTCTGTTGGTGCATAAACTAGTATGAGATTAATTTTTATTGGTTTTCCATTCAATTTCACTAAGACGACTCTGTCCGATATTGCCCAAAGAAAGCCTTTCACTGTTTTTTTCTCTTTCTTCATCCAAGATGATACCTACTCCCCTTTGATGTTCAGAATCTCCAGAATTAATTATTTTATTGTCCCTTCAATCAGTTTTTTTACATTATTTTTCAATAATGTGTATATACCCCTGTCACGCCACGTGGCGAATAGGGAATATGGTGTTAGTGTTACTGACCATAAATTTTACAGACCTTCGGCACATGATTTTTGGGGTAATGTGGTCAGTATTACGCCTGTGCCGCTTTACTTTCCCAGAGAAAAATCCGGTCCCATTAAAGGCTGAGTGAACCGGAGCCTGTCGGTTGGGATCGAGCCCTACCTCTTGTCCTTTGTAGTCCAGTTGACTAACCACTGAGCTATCACGGCTCCCATATCACATATTGTGTATAGTGAATTATAAAATCATTTTTTTCAGTTGTTAATTATTTACTTTCAGTTGATGATGTGTTTCCTGTCAATTGATAACTGTTTCCTGCAGTTAATAACTGTTTACTGTTTTGATTTTTTTTTCTCATTTTTGATGTTTTTCTTTGAATTATCCTTTATACAGACCGACACAGAAAAGTTGTGGCCATCTCGCTCTTCTGACGTCTTATAGGCAACAGCAACCTGTTTTTTTCTAATTATATCGTATACAGCAATGTACTTTTAAAAGTAATTTAGCTTTCATCGGGAGTTTTTTTTCCCCAATTCTCTTAAAAGTGTTGACAAATTCTTTTTTATGATTAAGTACCCTCCATTACACTTTTAATTCAAAAGCTTTGGAGAAATAATTTGGCTTGTTTTCATTTCAAAAGGCATATTTTGACTATTGTAATTTTTTATTATTTTGAGCCTAGATTATATGAGCTCCAAACAAGGAAAAATGCGTCTGGAGATGACATGAAGCTTTTAGCAATTGACGGGGCTCTTTACTTTTTCTTTAGCTATGAGAAGTGCAAAATTATTTGCAAAATTGCCTCTATATATAGATCTAAGTTGAGCTTCTTTTGAATGATTTTCTTCAAGTTTATCTAAACAAGTGAGTGAGTGGTGATGGATTATGAGAACGTAAAAAAAAGTGTAATGTAAAGTTACATTGTTCCTCAATAGAACTCATTTTACCATAAGTGGGCATTTTATACTAGATATTACTATCTTATTTTGTCCTACACAATTGTTTGTCACTATCATTTTAGTTTACTTGCTAAATGTTGGTCTTCCTAGAAACACAAAATACATATAGTTCGTCTATTATGCATTCAAAGTGATCAGAAGGTGTTTCTTACAATCTAAAAACGTGCGTGGTTAACAATTGAATATTTTAGCCCGAAACTCTAATTTTTGCCAATCGTTTTTTTTGTGTGTGTGTGATGAGCATTAACTTTTAAAATGTATCATTCATTCAGAAATATTGACTTCAGCTAAAATATTTACATTTCTTGTGTGCTGTCACAGATTAAAACGAAACATTTCCATAAAACATCATCATGTGTCATACCGGTTGGCGTAGGCGATCATGTCCTTCCACAATCTTCTATCTAAAATGCATCATATCAGTTCTGTTGTTGACTGTTTTACATGCCATGACACTAAATAATCCAGTATTTTATGTCTTTGTCGTCCGCGATCTCTCTTTCCTTTTATTTTGTCAGTTGTAAACAAGTATTCCAACTTTCCTCTTCTCATGATGTAAAAAATACATTTTGAGAATGAAGGAAATGTACCAAAATTAGGATACTCCTTAAAACTAAAATGTCACTTTCAGATGAAATAAAAAAAAACAGTTGTGCATATAAAATGATAAAAATGAAGTCACTTATCATCACTTCTGATACCTGAACACTTGTGTGCAGGACATGACAAAGAAAAGGCTTATGATGATAATGACTGCTCCCCTCTGTTGACACCACATGTTGCGCCGGAAAGGCATGTACACAACACATACTCGCTCCATTGCCATAGCAACAATTAGCCAGGACGACATTAAATTGCAGACACCGTCAGCGAAGAGAAATATCTGGAACAACATATTTTTTTATTTATACTTTAGAACATTGTTGTTATTACATGAAACTATATATATATATATATATATATATATATATATATATATATATATATTTCACGAGGCACGACCACTACACATTCAACCAGAGATTGTGTTTTTTTTTTTTTTTTCAGACCAGAATATTTTTACGTCAACAAAAACTTAAATCATATACAGGTAGTAGCGATAAGTGGCATTAGAAAATTACAAAGAGAAGTTTAGAATAATTAATATTAGTAATATGAGATGTACTTCTATTATCCTACTGATTTTACCATGAGAATGCTGAGGAGAAGTGTATAGCTCTGTGGACAACACAAACTCTGTAACCTGAGCTGTTGACATCTTGAATTTACTTGCATTCTACGACCTTTCGCACTGTATCCTGATATTTTCATGTAGTATGCTTGTGCTGCAGGCTTGTTGGGTTTGGCCGAAATCGAAACCATTTAACTCTTTGATGTTCACTTTTAATCATTTATGAAATTATCACTACAATTTTTGTCAGTTTCGTTTTTTTTCCCACTCTATCCATCCATGTTTTGTTTGCTGAATGTCGTATGTATCTCCAGTTTAGCATGGTGCAATTATATCATACATAGAGTGTCCATTGAAAAACTACTTGATTTCAAGTAATGATAAAATAAAAATAAAACTAATTGCAATATGTTGTAAATATGGTGAGTGTAAATAGATTAACTCGTCCGTGCGTTGACTGGGCCCGAAAAGGTTGTAAATAATAGTGGCGCTGTTCCCTACCATGCATGTACGTAAGAGGTGACTAAGGAGTTTGGACATTGGACTGGCTATCCTGTACAGGAAAAAAAATAAGCCGAAAAAAATTCACAAATATGGTCAAGTCAAAGAAAAGAATAAAAGTAAATCCGCCATCCAGAAAAGATAAAGGTTCTCTGTCTAAGAGATATATTTAATGCAATCCGGAGAAATCCGTAAGGAGTCTGGATTGCCAACTCGCCTTTTATCTACCAGAAAGAAAAAGACAAAAAGGAAGACCAATTAATTCTTGGAGAAGACAGATAGAAGCAGAAATGAAGATGACGGGGAAGACATGGAACGATCTTAAAAGAATTGCAAGAAACAAAACGGTTTGGAAAGTGTTTGTTGAAGACATATGCTCCACAGGGAGCTGAAAGGTAGAAGAAATAGATTAACTGATTATTTTCTTTTCTGTCTCAACAAAGTCTTTGTGCACTCCTCACACCACCTGAGGACAGTAAAATCCAACCACCCCCACAGCAACGCATCTAGTGCGTGTTAAAATTTGCTAAAGCAAACAATGTCATGACTGTGCAACTTTCAAATGTAATTTTAATACGAATCTGGCTACCAACAATTCCATTATGAAGTAGTACACTAATTTCATTGAGAAAGGATGCATCTGTGATCAGAGAAAGAAACATCATGGCTGAATTTGGACAATTTTTTTTTTAGCGTGTCAGAGAATCCTTTTTGTTCAACCCCGAGAAGTCAGACAACACGCAGCGATTGAAACCACCGGTGTGGATGTTTCAACAGGTCTTGATAATTTAACTATGTCATCATGGAATGCTTTTGTGAAGATCCTGTATTTCCACCGTAGGGAAGATTGGACTTACGACCTTGTCATACATACATGAAGATCAATTTGAAAGAACGAACAGATATATTTCAGGGAATCATCAACCAATATGTAATATTTGGTCTAACAAGTATTATGACAATTATATTCCAGACAGAAATAAGCAAAGAGGGATTCAGGCTTCCGTTAATATGGCCAAAACATATTTTTATTTAAGACCATTGTTGAGGATATAAAATACTACAGAAGGTTCATGAAAATTAGGGCAAATGTCACAAGTGTACAGAAATGTATATAAATTATATAGAATCATATGCATTAAAACACTGTAAATTAAACTAAATCGTTTCACAGTAAAACCATTCTTAAGTGTTCACAGCACGACCACTTTTCACCGTCGTCTGACATTGAACGTGTTCAATGGGCATAGGTGCGTTGTGTAATTGTTTCACAGCAGTCTGCGATACCAGCACCCTTGAGCCAAACACATCGGGCTCAAACATAACAGCAGGCTCAAACATGGGCTCATTAACAACATCGGGCTCCAACATAACAATTTTGAATTTCTGGTTCCCTTCGATCCCTGCTAGATTAACTAAAGTAGCTAATCTGTTCCCATGGCTACAGGGAGAGGAAGAGAGGGGAGGAATTTAGTAGAATGTTTATCAACTTGAATTCACTGATTTCTGCTCAATTAATCAGACATAAGTCGCCAATCGTTGTCTGTCGAGGAGCTGCAGATTTTCTTGTGTCCGCTAAAATACTTTATCAGACGGAAGTATTATTTTTCAATTCTAAAGCACTTTGCTTCTAAGTACAACAGACTGAAGCACTTCACGTAGACAGGTTAATATACACTAAAACGTATAGTCTATGTCATCTTGACAAATGGTCTGTAGCAGGGAACCATCGTTTGCTCGTAGTTGTCGGTAATTTCATATACCTGTATTAGGCTTGGTGGTATGTTGTTGTGCACTCTATTTCATGGCTTTTCTGTTAATAATTTATCGACATATCCAGGACAGTGCTTATTTTTGTATAATCTCATCTCCATTCTCTTGTATCTATTGTTTTCTTATTTTAGAATAATCTCTTCCTCAACTGATGCTGTGCCATTTCTTATATTTCCCCTCCATATTCTTTGCTCTATAGCTAATTCTCTCAAATATTTTTTGCTAATTGAATATTCTCTTAGAAAAACCCTGCAAATATACTTAAAATTCACTATGCACTAACATAATACACGTTAATTGCATATAATCACTAAAAGCACAATACATTAAAAGCATGATACACCTTAAGCACAAAATCAGTGTACACCGAAGCATATTACATAAAAAGTAAACATCAAAATCATTCTACATTAAAATCACAATACATTAAAAGCACTATATTTTAGAGTATCACTAAATGCACCAGCACTAAAGACAGCATTAACAGAAGTGATGTAAGCAAAAGCACTGTAAATAAAAAAATCTATTCGCAAATCCATTACCTTATAGGTCAACTAAAGCAAAGTTATATGTATGTAAATGACAATTCAAAGACAGATTTTAACAGCACACACGATGAATGACACAACACACAATGTAAGGTACGTTAGAGGCAACCGTTGGGTAGGAAACTTGGGGTTGAGCTTCTACGTAAAATTGTAATACTTTCTATTAAAATAATCTTTTCACAAGTAAATGTTACGTATCTATACCACAATCCATCATAAGTTAATCTTGATATACAGCCACGGAGTCGAAATGAGTCTTTAGATGTTACACCTCGACTGAAGTTGTGGTCGAAGACAAAGGTTTTCTTGATTTTCCAGGAACTGCTCAAGAAGCTTAACTTTGTACTTTCTAGAATCCCTGGAAAGGTGAGAAATGTCGCCTTGCATTTGAGTTTCGATGCTTGAAGCGACGCTATCTAGAAGTCTCCGAACATTTCTGGATAGGCGGCCGAGCACATATGGGTGGAAACTCGCGTGCTAAGACACCGGTTCAAGTCTCGTACTTTACCTTCTACCTTTGTAGAAGTAATACTATGTCATCTATATCATCAGACCCTGCGGGAACTATGGTAATTCTCACAGCGGTAACCAGTCTCTTTTTATGCAGACACTCACCAGGGAGTTCCAATTTGGGGATTAAACGAGACATTGATTCTGGTTAGGTTCTGGCTCTGTTGTGGCGTCCACACATCGCTTAAGTCGTGTCCTACACCAACATGAGTAAATAAATCGAAGCCAAAAATATAAACAGATTGAAAAGCATTACCACTTTACCTGGCAGGATTCATGTGAGAACATATGGAAGATACCACTAGTACTGTAGGTCTTGAGAATTTCGTCGATCATAATAACCTCTTGATCAACTAGCACTAGACTAAAGATTACAGAGGAAAAAAAAAAAGAGAGTTGATTGTGTATGCTTTGTTTTACAATAGTAATGGTTGTAATTCTATTCTTTTATATAATATTAGTATTCTATTCTCTTCTTGCCTGTAAACACTAAACATAATTAGTAGCGGTGTATTAGCAGAGCAGTACTGATAATGGATGAATCAATAATGATAACAATCGCTTTAGTAATAATGACGAAAGTATTTGTGGTTATTCTAGTAGCATTATCATATTCAGTGATTGTAACAATATACATGTAGATGGCTGTAGTAGTAGCCGTAGTGATAATAGAAGGAGCAGCAGCAAGATCTTTAATAATATTAACAGCAGTAGCAGTAACAACAGCAATAGTAGTAGTATTAAAATATAACAACAGCAATAGTAGTAGTATTAAAATATAACTATTTGTGGTTGTACTACAAGCAGAAAGTAGCCGTAGAAATATTAACATATCGAGCATAGTCACAGTGATAGTTGTATTTTCATCAGGTATAATTGTACTTGCAGTAAGTAATGTTATAATAAAAGTAGCGGCAACAGTAGTAGCATTAATAGTTCACATAATAACAGTCTTTTTTATAATAACAGCAGAAACAATAACCGTAAATTATCAGTAACAGTTGTGGCAATGACTATAGCAATAGTTACCGTAAATATTAACAAAAACAAATTTATTTTTAAAAATGAAGTACTTGAGAAAAGTGCTGAACACGTTAAAATGAATCAAAAATAGTGGTATAAGAAGTCTGGGTTTACACCAGTGTCGAAATGCATTTTAATAAAATGGGTTGGTTTACACCAGTGTCGAAATGCATTTTAATAAAATGGGTTGGTTTACACCAGTGTCGAAATGCATTTTAATAAAATGGGTTATCATATACTCTTTTTTTTTCTTTTCGTTCGCCAGCTTTGACCTCTGACGAAGACCCTAGAGACTAGGAACTTAATTTTTGCGTGTTAATCCGTTTTTCCCTGACAGCCGTGTGCACAGGGATCCCTCGACGCATAGGCAGATAACTCCGTCTTCGGAGGTACTCATATTTTTTTCCGTCCGTGAGTAATTGACGTTTCAAGCCGAGCCTCGCTGCTGAGACCAGGGGTGGTTGCCGCAGAGAGAAATCATTTTTTAAAATCTTAACTGGTGCAACCGGGATTTGAACCCACAACTACTCTTTCTCGAGGCCGGCGACTTGCCTCGAGACAAACCAGTCCCCCTAATATACTTTAAACACGTTACATGACTCCACTGAGAGGACATTAGTAATACTGATGTCAATGGGAAAGAGGGGAACTGGCAGACCAAGAAGACAACGGTTCAATGAAGTGTTAGCCAACACAATGAGCTCCATGCATGAGACACAGTGTTTACTCTGACTCAAACTCTTTATTTTACTTTAAAATCAACAGAGATTTCGATTTCTGTTGGAGAGTTGAGTTGAATGTCACTTAGTTAAGTTGAATACCACTGAGTTGAGTTGAATGTCCCTGAGTTAAGTTGAATACCACTGAGCTGAGTTGAATGTCCCTTAGTTAAGTTGAATACCACTGAGTTGAGTTGAATATCACTTAATAAGTTGAATGTCACTGAGTTGAGCTGAGTGTCCCTGAGTTAAGTTGAATACCACTGATTTCAGTTGAATGTCACTTAGTTAAGTTGAATGTGACTGAAATCAGTTGAATGTCACTTAGTTGAGCTGAATGTCACTTAGTGAAGTTGAATGTCACTGAGTTGAGCTGAATGTAACTAAGTTGAGTTGAATGTCACTGAGTTGAGCTGAATGTCACTAAGTTGAGTTGAATGTCACTTTCTCTAGCAGTTATTCTTAGACCCAATCGATAGCTTGTGATATCTCTTCTTAATGTTCACCCTACTGTGGGTGTGGATACGTCGTGTCGCTAGTTTACGCCATAGCTGCGATATCTGCTCCTATTGGCCCCGCTCATCCGACTTTGGCACAGAACATTTTCGCCGTTACCGAGAGGTAAGAGGGCTAGACATCTCACTACCCAGAGGTGAGAGGGCTGGACATCTCACTACCCAGAGGTGAGAGGGCTGGACATCTCACTAATAGGGCTAGACATCTCACTACCCACATGTGAGAGGCATGATGAAACCAGAGATTGGAAGTGAAAAAATTCGCACAGCCCAAAGATGAATTTTGGGTGTCCGGTTAGCGCAATCGATAGGCGGTTGGCTTACCACGGCAACAGCCGGGGTTCGTACCCTGGCGAGGACACCTGGGTTTTACTAATTCCCTAAAAATTAGTGGGAGCCGCGATAGCTCAGTGGTTAGTGAACTGGACTACTACGGACAAGGGGTAGGGTTCGATCCCAACCGACGGCTCCGGGTTCACCCAGCCTTAAATGGGTACCGGATTTTTTCTGGGAAAGTAAAGCAGCACGGGCGTAATACTGACCACATTACCCCAAAAATCATGTGCTGAAGGTCTGTAAAATATATGGTCACTAACACCATATTTCCCTATACGCCACTTGGCGTGACGGGGGTACTTTACTTTTACAAAGATGAATTCGAGCCCGGGCCCTTTCTGCCCGGCGGTCCATCTCTTACACCAAGACCACCTAACCCCCACTGCTTGAAAGAAATATCTGAGTGCTCCATTTGTCTGTGCCTTTCCCAATGTCTGCGTCAAAATTATATTTGTTCTCATAACATCTGCTTTACGTAACATTAATTTTATCTAACATCATGCAACCCCAATGTTTTATTTTTTTCCATGTTGCCATTTAGTGTATTATTTATCGTTCTTCTGATTATCAGTTTGCTTTCTTTTTTTTTCAAAACTATAAATGCATTTTCCAAAAAATGCACGAATTATCAATACCACCCGTATATGCGTATACTTAACTGTCTTTGATAGCAGCATATTCCTTCTAAACCCCTTACATGACGTCTCCACTACAAGTAAGGAACCTCTGATATATTTAGCATTATAAAACATTGAAACGGAACCAGATAACGATAATTAAACTTCCATGGAAAGACAGACATTAAACCAACAACCAACTACCGGCCTTGATTAGTGCAAATGAAACAAACATATTCATGTTTTTGTCGAGACAAATTTGGGCTATAACAATTTGTTTTTGCAGAAAATTGGCGGAAAGCTTAGGGTTCCTGTGAGCTTTTGTTTTCTTGATTGCACGATACTTTGTATACATTAGAGATTATTTCTGTCGCGGGTAATAAACGTTAATATTTATTTAAGGTGAACTTAGGAAATTGTGTGATCGAGTGTTTCTTGTGGCATTTGGTCAAATTAGTTACAGACCCTGACATCACTTGTGGAAATTGATTACAGTAAAAGGCAGTACATTGGCGGGATTAAATAATATAGTAGTACAGTTTATGGTTGCATCTCATCTTAAAATTTACATTCCCTGGCAGTTGTAAATATAATCAGTTACAACTAATTTCGTCTCTTGGCGTAAGAGGATGCAGTTCTTTGACAGCACTTGGTGTAAGTGAATAATACCTCAGAGGTACTTGCTGTAATCAACAGTCCCTGGCATATTATCTTGCAATCTGATGTTTATCAGTTAACAGTTTCCTGGTGAACCTAATGTTATTTGTTAGTAGCTACCAACAACTTTCGTGTAATTGATTACGGTCATTGTTGCAATATGTTACAATCGCTGGTAACATTTGGTTTAATGCTTTCCATTATTCTCTTAACCAAGTTTACACTGACCACTAGAAAATGAATAGCAGAAACCGCATCAGTGTTTTTTCAAAAATACCATAGCAAAGCTTGGTGGCTTTCAAACAAATGGTGTAAAGAATTAATACAGATGGTTTTTACTTACATATTCTAACTATCTAATTATCACTTCAGCAACTCAACCTACTTATTCCACGCTCGATTAACATAATTCACAAAGTCTCCAGATCGCATGCTCAGAAGCCCTCGCTTTTCCATCGAAACAGCAAATTACATAATGACATCATGCCAGTGCATATATGCTGTCCATCCATACTTGTATTTTAACTGCAGCCGAATATTGTAATGGAAAAAGATAAACAAATGGTAGAGAGGAAGGTACAGAAATAGATAAGAAAATTTTCCTTTTTTTTCGTTTGTTTTCTAAGACGTGGGTTGGTGCTGAGTGCCAAGAAAGCCGCTTAGTTAAATCAGGCTTGGGTCTGGCGGCATTTTTGCGGCAGTGTGTTTCCAAGTGATTTTTTGTGGTCTGGATTTTCGTTTGCGCAGTCAGCTGTGGTCCGGTCGCATTCACATTATCACGAAGTCAGCATGGTTTTGGCGCCAGCGTGCGGAGATTCGTGCTGCAAGCGATTGACCATTGATTGAACTGTAACGGTTCCAGGCTCCGACTTTTGGTCTGGGACGCGATGCGTAATCTGTATTCCACTGCAAATTCACCAAAAACTGGTCTGCAGTGGAATCGCGTGTTTCACTGAAGTGGAAGCCTGACTTCATTTGTTTGAACAGCGATTCTTTGGGACATGCTCACTGACCACGAGGTTTTGCCTGCAACGACCATTACAGCGATGCAGAAGTGTACATCGTTAGTTGCGCACCTTTTCTAGACGTGGTACGTTCACTAGAACAATATGAACGATCAGGAAGAACACTTTGTTGGTTGCTGGAACCGGGATGCAGCAGATAAGAGAATGTCCTGCTTGCAGATACGGCAATCCAATATGAAGACTTTCTTAAATCACACACGTATGTGATTCCAACCACGCCGGTAATCAGCTCAAAATCTATAACTTCACAGTACAGACATATCGTGGGTGCTGCCTTGTGTTTTCTATTGTCTCGCTCTTTGAGAGATTTGCAACATATGAAGTGAGTCAGTGCCACATATACCTATTTGTTTGGTCAATCATGTGTTTACTATCAAACAGAACTTTCTCTGTTAATGTGACTTTTAATTCTGCTTTATTTATTACTGTGTCCATTTTGTAGTGCTTCTTTAAAATTGTTAATAATGACAGAACAACTAATCTCATTTTTGTCGATATAACATACATGCTGTCGTCGTTGTTTTCTGCCAGACTTTGTCTTTCCTAGTATCTTTCGCAGCCACTAGTGACACAATATCTTGTAAATAGCTCCTTTGTTCTTGGTTTCCATCTTGAATTCGATCAGGTCTACAATAATATTTCTCAGTGAATCCAACTCCATCATAACATTTCTGCATATATTTCTAATGGTAAAAGCCATAATTAATTCTTTATCAAATAAGAATTTCACTTTCATTTTTCTGTTGCCCGCTTGAAAGAACGATAGTTATATATATATATTTGCAGTTAAAACTGCTGCTCTGTACACTTCATGGCTTAGTTGAAGAATAGCTTGGCAGAAGGGCAATAACAGAAATGATAAATAGCTATCGACATGGAAAGTTGTGGTGAGATATGATCACCTACACCTGCAGGCATGGTACTTGTTGATGATGATGGTATATACTTCATACATTTTTTTGAAATTATTCTTTAGTTTTAATGCCTGAGATGTCACAAATCAGCTCAACAATTTAATTCGTTTTCAGGTACTAGTGGATATACAACCTGGCAATGATAACTGCAGTAGAGTTTTGCGAGAACTATTGACGGGTTTTCTTTGTAACAAGTCACGCAAAACTATATCTATGAACTTTGCCGCTTTCTTTTCGTTCTCTGGTGAATAGGGTGTCCCGTTAGCCTTTTCATTTTATAAGCGTGTGGGCTTCTGTTGACATGACTGTCTTCCATTAACTAGACCAGCTAACGTTTTCCATCTGATTGATCTGTGTGCGTACTTGAGCGTTCCTGTTTTGGTACGGGCTACAATGTTATGTAGGCGACTAGTGTTACTGCAGCGTAGCGTAGATTCACTGCCACTGTGATGTTGCATTACAAAATCGTTTCTACTCTGCTTAGTTATACCATTTTAGAATTATCAGCGTTCAGTGTGGTACAATCTAATGTTTCAAACACAGCCAACCGTGACTTTGCAAATAATATATGTATATATATATATATATATATATATATGTACCATGGTCTAATGCAATAATGCCAGAATTAGTATGAGACACATTTCTTAGCAGCGTTTGGCCATCAATTTCAAGTTGTATATGTTGCAATGTCTTAATGGGATATATATATATATATATATATATATATATATATACATATATGTATATATATATATATATATACATACATATATAGGTGTAGTGTATTTTATTTGTTTCTTGTTACTTTTTTGCATTCATTTTTTCGACTAGCTTTCCAAAGTTACTTATGAGTCTTGCAAGTTCACCCTAGAAAAAGTGATGTGTTCGTCAAAGGACATCAACATTTGGGAAATTGAGAATCAATATCAATCTGTATGTGACGAAACAAATGGACATAACGATCATGTTAATGAGAAGGGAAGACAAAATACTAAATCTCTAAGGGTAGGAACCTCATTTAAGTATGCTTGTCGCACTAACAAAATGACTGAAACATCTTCTATAGACGTGTCCAACTCACAATAATATATATCTGCGTAGGTTTAATAACGAATTACATTTAGAAACTTGTGGTTCGGTGCATCCGTGCAGGGGCAGCTCATATCGCTACCAAAAGTACTATCCATCCCCGGAAAAGATGACATAACTTTCATTAAGTGAGCACAGCTTTCATTGAACATGACAATGCTTAGATTATCACAGCTTTCATTGAACATGGCAAGCCTGAGATTATAGAGTACCCGCAAGAAGAATAGTTGGAAGCATACTGAGTTTGCGGTGTGCATGGAGGCACCTGCACTTTCACTATACCTCGAATATAATGTACAATTATAATTATGCATGTTTACATGTTTTGGAAACAACATTGTAGCTTCAAATATTACCCACCTGTCAAATACAGCCAGTGCACTGAGATATTGAGAGTAAGACTTGTATCGTAACTTTGGACACTTCATAACCACGAATGTCAGTGTGTTGGCCACCAATCCTACTGCGACGATGATTTGAGAGACTATAACTTTGACTAACCATCCCCATTGTGATGGGGACTCGAATTCATCTGAAAAAAGTATATTCCTGGAATTAGAAAATTATCTACATCTATTTTCGTTTCCTGTGAATATGAAAAATACTACACCATCAACTACAATGAACAAAAAATATGTGCTTTTACAAAATAATGAAATGAGTATATTTGGGCCCTCAAATGTTTGAATGCTTTCTTTGTAATGATAAAATAATGGCTTGTTTGCTGCTGAGTATGTTGCACTATTGAGAACTCTGTCCATATAATATATATTTTACCATAAGATAATTCTTTAAAAAAATTAATTAAAGCAGGAGGGGGAGGGATAAAGGAAGGGGGAAGGAGGGAGGGTATAGGGAAAGAAGGAAATACACAAATACAAATGTTCAACACCAATGTTAAGTCAGTCATATACCCGTGAAACATGGAGAACAACAAAAATGACAATCACGAAGATGCAGCCCATCATTAATTGATGTTTGCGCAGAATAAAAGAATGAAAAAAAAAAACAGAACAAAATCACTCACGTAGAATTATGTAAAGTACCAGTTAAATAGGAGTCGCGATAGCTCAGTGGTTAGTCAACTGGACTACAAATGACAAGAGATGACCGACGGCTTCCAGGTTCCCCCAGCTTTAAATGGATACCGATTTTTTTTCTGGGGAAAGTAAAGCGGCACGGCGTAATACCAACACATTACCCCAAAAGTCTGTAAAAATTATGGTCACTAACACCATATACGTCACTTGCCGTGACGGGGGCTCTTTATTTACTTTTTTTTTAAATCAGATAAATACTAATGGACACAAAGAGATGCAACGAAGACTATAGCGCTGAATAGGACACACAATGTTGAAGCCAACTTAGAGTATTACGCGACAGGCCCTTCTTTGAATCACCAGTGGAAGAGACAAAGAGGAAGACCAAAATATTCTTGGAGAAGACAGGGTGAAACAGAGATGAAGATGATGAGGGAGGCATGGAATGAACTTAAAGCAATGACAAGAAATAAAACGACTTCGCAGGTGTATGTTGAAGACCTATGCTCCATATGGAGTTGAAAGGAAGAAGGAAGGATAGAAAGGAGGGAGCTGGAAAGAGATAAAGAATTCCGTCATGCTTTGTGGGGTATTTTTGGTGTTTGCTCACACATTTGTGTAACTGACACACTGTTAGATAATGTGGTCAGTACTCAACCAAGTCCACTTTATTGTGCTAGACACGCAAATCCAGTACCCATGTAACCTAGGGTGAAGCAAGAGGCTGTGGGGTAACCAATATTCCTATTATATCCCTCAGTTAATTAAGATGAATTTAAAATTAAACAAAACAGGGAAACGTCAATTATTGTGCTAGACACACAAATCCAGTACCCATGTAACCTAGGGTGAAGCTAGAGGCTGTGGAATAACCATTAACCCTATTAGATCCCTCAGTTAATTAAGATGAATTTAAAATTAAACAGAACAGGAAACGTCAATTATTGTTCATGGTCACTCACTTGAAGATGACTACTTTTCAATGATGACTATTGATTCCGTGAGCTAATATTGTAATGCGGAGATAGCATGCGATTTTGTGGAGACATCTAACATCGATCATTCAATAAGCGATAACAAGATAAGACCAATTTTGGACAGAAGCATTGCTAATTTATCAATTCAACTTGTCAAAATAACGTTTATCAATCGACATTGGTCCAAGTATATTTAGCCAACCTTGTGACGTTGATAACTTTCACGATTAGAAAATTATGTTTGAATATCGTTTTTTGTATTGCCTTCAAGGTATGCATTATTGCAAACAAAACCATGACTTAATATGTTCAGTAGAACAATTATATCTGCTAAATTCTAACTAATGCACACTGTTCGAATATCTAAGTTCCATTTTCAATATCTAATACTTCCGCTGCATGAATATAACCCGATACATCCTCAATTCAGGGAGCCGCGATGGCTCAGTGGTTAGTGAACTGGACTACAAAGGACAAAAGGTAGGGTTCGATCCCAATCGACTTCTTCCGGGTTAACCCAGCCTTTAATGGGTACCGGATTTTTTTTCTGGGAAATTAAAGCGGCACGGGCGTAATACCGACCACATTACCCCGAAAATCATGTACTGAAGGTCTGTAAAATTTATGGTCACTAACACCATATTCTCTATAAGCCACTTGGCGTGACGGGGGTATTTTACTTTCTTTACTTTACTTACATCCTCGGTTCTCTCTAGTTATGAAGGCGAGGTCTGCATGTTTGTAATTTGTTTATCTATAAGGCTACAGGAACTCTTAATCTGTCGTCCCAGTCGAACTATCGGTCCTGGCTGTCAAATCTTGGAGCTTTGTAATTGGCCATCATCAGTTGTGATGACCCCATTCTTCAATATGCAATACTAACAAAATTAGGGACACTTGAACCATGCTTCCTACTAACCACAGAACGTTACGGGGTTCTTCTGTTTTGCATTCCTTCCTGCTCCTTTCTTTCGCTTTTTTTTTTCTCTTTCTGGGTACTACTTTTATTTTGATTTCTTTTTGACTCCATTATCTCTGTTGTGACGAATTCGCCATCAGCGTTCACTTGAAATGTGGTCGTAGATGGGCTGTACCGCTAGTGTAGGGCAAACTGCAATATCTGCGCTTATCTGCTCAACACATCCATCTTAAGCATCGTACCAGATGTTTCATTACGTAACACTTTTTTTGTTATTTGTTGCCTACTTTTTTTCCCATCACAGGTTCTTTACCGAACACAGAGAGTCCACGGGACTTTTATTTTTTTCCACGTAGCCTGTGAACATTGTGTCTCACTACCGAGACACCAGGATAAAGTTACGACGAAACCAAAAATTCAAAGAGAAGAATTCACGTGGGTTTCGAACCATGGACTTTCTTGTCCGGAGGGCGACGCCCTACCTTTAAATCATCCAGCAATTTCTCCCTTATTTCGGAAGTTCTGATTTTTCTAAATTCTGAAAGACTAAATTTTCTTGCTCCCTCTCGTAATCCTCTGAATTCTGGCCGGATCATAGGGCACTCACAAGAGATCTCCACCCATCATAAGGCACTCACAAGAGATCTCCAACCATCATAGGGCACTCACAAGAGATCTCCACCCATCATAGGGCACTCACATGAGATCTCCACCCATCATAGGGTACTCACAAGAGATCTCCACCCATCATAGGGTACTCACAAGAGATCTCCACCCATCATAGGGCACTCACAAGAGATCTCCACCCATAATATGGTACTCACAAGAGATCTCCACCCATCATAGGGCACTCACAAGAGATCTCCACCCAAAAACTGGTTTGGAACAAGCTGGGACCTGCGAACTCGCGCCAGGACCTGCCAGGCTTCTTCCATTCCAACATTTATGGTTATTCGCCATGTCTCCAATGGTTTGCCTTTTCTTCGTTTGCCAGGTGGTGTCCACGCTAATGCTAGGTGGAGATGCCTGGTTCATTCCATTTGTAGAAAGTGGCTTAGCTATTTCCAACGTCTTCTTTTCACTTCATGATTGATGTCGTTAATTCTTAATCTTCTGGCGACTTCTTTAAATCGTAATGTGTTGATCCCAACGGATGTATAGAATCTTCTTAAGACAGCGACATTCAAATCCTCTTAGTCAACTCTCTATCTATAGTTCGTTCTCCACGTTTCTGCCGCATATAGAAGTATGGATCGGACATTTACCTTATTAATTCAAAGCTTGGTGCTGAGATGGAGACCAGTAGAGCACCAAATGTTTCTAAGTCTATTGAATAGGCTGACATGCCTATTCTTATCATCATCATCAAGTAACGGGCCTAGTAGCGTAGGTGATCATGTCTCTCCACAACTTTCGATCTCGGCAGCTATTTATTATTTCTGTTGCTGACCTTCTGCCAAGCCATTCTCTTAAGCTGTCTGTTATTTTTTCTCTTTGCTTCTCTCTATCTCTTCGTCTCTCAATTTTTCCAATATATTCAAGTTGTTCTCTTCTCATTACACGGCCAAAAATGATGATTGTCTCTTCCTAACATTGGAAATTAGCTCTCTTTTTGCTTTGACCTCTTTCAGAACCTCTTCATTACTCTTCTTAGCTGTCCATGGTATTCTCAACATTCTTCTGTAAAACCACATTTCTACAGACTCCAGTGATTTTCATGTATGTTGTCCTATTGTCCATGACTCGCATCCTTATGTTAAGACTGGCTCTACGTAACATTTAAGAACTATTTTTCTTGTTTCTATTGTCAAAAATAGATTGCATAGTATTTTCCTCATTTTTTGGAAAGCTGCATTTGCCTGAGCCATTCTACATCTCACCTCTTTTGTACATCTTCCGTCTGAGGTTAACAAAATTCCCAAATATTTAAATTCATTTACCTGTTTTAATATTGTTCCACTTATCTTTATTTTGCACTGAGGTGATGTCTTTTTCTTTGTTGTTACCTATTCTTATAGATATCTCTTTCTCAATGACAATATTTGATGAAACGTAGCTTCCCAGATATTTAAATTGATCAACCTCTTCTAGTCCCATTCCATGGATGCAATTTTCTTTGTACTTTTTTTCATTTATCCTCATAATTGTAGCTTTCTTTGCATTTATTTTCAGTCCTACTGTGTTAGTAAACTGAACTACTCTATCTGTTTTTTCGTGTATGTCTTGGTGACAGTGGACAAGCAATCCAACATCATCTGCAAACTCAGTATTTTCATGACTTCCGATGAGACCCAATGTATGTAATTCTTCTTTGACTGTCATCAACAACCTTTCGCATGATCCAGTCCATAAGTACAAGGAAAAGGAGTGGTGACAAAACACGGATTTAACTGCCGTTATGACTGAACCAAGCTGTCTGCTGTCCTCCATGTCTTACACATCACTGATTACCGTTATACATGTCCTACGGAATTTTGACGATTTTATCAAGAAGCCTTATGCATATGTGACTTTCCAAAGCGATGGATGCTCATGACTAATTATTAACTGATGTATTTTCATGACCAAGTAAAAAAAAAATACGTGAAAAAATGTATTATTAACATCTGCAAATCCACATTTAAGGGAAATTCTCCACTACGAAGGTCAAAAACCTATTACAATATTCCATTTGTTTAACACACACACATACACACACGCACGCACGCACACACGCGCACACACGTGTGCGCACGCAAGCACGCACACACCCACACGCGCACGCGCCCGCGCACACACACAAAGAGAAAGCACAAATTATATATATATATACGTAAATTACGATCTCAGAGAGTGATATCAGCAATTCAATGTTCACTGTTGTGTCTGGGTCAGAGAACCAAACTTCAATTTCATCTCTTTATCTCAGCAACAAGACACCCAACCTGGCCAAGTGAGTCTCAAAGTGGGGAAACTAAACCAGTTCAGAAATATATTCTTGTAGCGTAATCGGAAATGCTAAACCGAAATATGCAAGATACCATTTTTTTTACTGTAAAAATTGATTCAACATAGCAAATATACTTGAACAAAGGGAAATAAACGTCATTGCATTTGAGCTTTTCATGCTTGTTATTGCTAGTTTTATTATCTCTTGAACTCTACAAGAAAAGTACTCAGATTCACGTTTAATTCGAACTCGTTGCACATCAGAAAATATTACCAACCAGGTTAGATTTATAAAGCCATTGTACAACTACCAAGCCATCATCAGATAATGAACACGGGCACCAAGCCATCATCAGATAATAAACTCGGGCACCAAGCCATCATTAAATAATGAACACGGGCACCAAGCCATCATCAGATAATGAACACGGGTACCAAGCCATCATCAGATAATGAACACGGGCACCATGCCATCATCAGATAATGAACACGGGCACCAAGCCATCATCAGATAATGAACACGGACACCAAGCCATCATCAGATAATGAACACGGGCACCAAGCCATCATCAGATAATGAACACGGACACCAAGCCATCATCAGATAATAAACACGGGCACAAGCCATCATCAGATAATGAACACGGGCACCAAGCCATCATCAGATAATGAACACGGGCACCAAGCCATCATCAGATAATGAACACGGACACCAAGCCATCATCAGATAATGAACACGGGCACCAAGCCATCATCAGATAATCAACACGGGCACCAAGCCATCGTCAGACAATAAACACGGGCACCAAGCCATCATCAGACAATGAACACGGACACCAAGCCATCATCAGATAATGAACACGGGCACCAAGCCATCATCAGATAATGAACACGGACACCAAGCCATCATCAGATAATGAACACGGGCACCAAGCCATCATCAGATAATGAACACGGGCACCAAGCCATCGTCAGACAATAAACACGGGCACCAAGCCATCATCAGACAATGAACACGGGCACCAAGCCATCATCAGACAATGAACACGGGCATCAAGATTCCAGGAGCCTCGGTTGCTGAACAGAGATAGCATAAGGATTCGATTCCTAGTTCCAGAAATGACGGATTTTTTTTAATGAACTGATAAGACTCCAGGGTACACCACGTGTCTAAGAAATGGGTACCACATACATTTATGTGAAGTAAAGGCGGCTGGCGTAATACCGAACATATCACCTAAACATGAGCCGTTGGTCATGGATAAATAATATCACTAACGCTATATCTTCATATATTCCTTTCATATACGCCTAGAAAAGCGTTAATGGGATTTCTGTTTACGAAAACATAAGTTATCTAATAATATATAAGTGTAGCCATAAAACGGTATCTTATCTCACAAAATGCTGTTGAAATAGCCATATCCTTTTAGTTCAGGTTTACTGTTTTTACACCCCTTATATGAGGTCCATTCAATGAGACAATTTATATTCTTAGACACTGAATTATTAACACTTGTGGTTAAATCTGCCATCTTTTGTGTATATGTAATATATTCTGGCATTCTATCTAACCAAATGTCTTATGCCTCCCGGTAATGCTGCAGCACTTAACAAAATGACACTCCTAACAAATACATTCTGAAATCATGAGAACTTGATGAAAGACAACAGCAATACACCAGACAGTTTGATGAAGACATACACTCTTGTTGTGGTCATGGTAACTGTATCAATTGTATTAATTCTTTATGGTTATAAATGGTATATTTCGATGGCTCCACGATGCTCGGCTATAGTACAGACATTGAGAATAAGCTTGAAAACAGACAACACAATCTTATTCAACTGCATCAGACTTCTTACAGATGTAAGACATTACAAAACATGTTTCAGATTTGCGGATAAGATAAGAATGGTGGAAAGTTAACGTTTCGTCGAATCAACGGATACAAACACAAACTCTCCCGCACCCATATATTAACTTATTTATGTCTTATTCTCTTCTTTTATTTTCCATTTTGTTTTTGCGAGAACACTTCACATACATGATGGTATTAGTAGCAAAGATCACACATGATGGTATTGGTAGCAAAGATCACACATGATGGTATTGGTAGCAAAGATCACACATGATGGCACTGGTACCAAAGATCGCACATGATGGTATTGGTAGCAAAGATCACACATGATAATATTGGTAGCAAAGATCACACATGATGATATTGGTAGCAAAGATCACACATGTTGATATTGGTAGCAAAGATCACACATGATTGTATTGGTAGCAAAGATCACACATGTTGATATTGGTAGCAAAGATCACACATGATTGTATTGGTAGCAAAGATCACACATGTTGATATTGGTAGCAAAGATCACACATGATAATATTGGTTAGCAAAGATCACACATGATAATATTGGTAGCAAAGATCACACATGATAATATTGGTTAGCAAAGATCACACATGATGATATTGGTAGCAATGATCACACATGATTGTATTGGTAGCAAAGATCACACATGATAATATTGGTAGCAAAGATCACACATGATAATATTGGTAGCAAAGATCACACATGATGATATTGGTAGCAAAGATCACACATGATAATATTGGTAGCAAAGATCACACATGATGATATTGGTAGCAAAGATCACACATGATGATATTTGTAGCAAAGATCACACATGATTGTATTGGTAGCAAAGATCACACATGATGATATTTGTAGCAAAGATCACACATGATTGTATTGGTAGCAAAGATCACACATGATTGTATTGGTAGCAAAGATCACACATGATGATATTTGTAGCAAAGATCACACATGATTGTATTGGTAGCAAAGATCACACATGACAGTATTGGTAGCAAAGATCACACATGATTGTATTGGTAGCAAAGTTGTGAGCCCCTGATGGACCAAGCTGATGAACTCACTAGCTGGCTGGATATATACATTTTCGACAGCAGCAGAACAGCTTCGACTTCGTAGACCACAAGTAAGGCAGAAAGTCCGAGCTACTTACTGCATCAGCGCGATCTTTGCTCTTTTCGACTCTGAGGTGTTTCAATAGATGAAGACATTAAAATGAAATTGACGAGCAGCGCATTTTTGCCCAAACATAAATCCAACCTATTTACAAGTTACCGTACTGAAAGTTAAACAGTTCGAAAATTGCCCTGCTTTATAAATGCTTGCAGCAGACGAATATTATATTTACATTGACACGCATGCCCGATAACTACGGAACTGTATTCCCTCTCTGTAACGAAGTAACTTCCTTTAACGAAACGTTATAACGTGTACCTTACTTTTTGCCATCATCAACAACAGCAGTCGCCGTCTATTTTCAACTTCATCCTGCTTTATTGTTGTTATTAGCTTTCAAGTATTATTCTTTCTATTCTTTTTTTTATGCTATTATATTGTCAGTGTTCTTCTACTGCTACAACACGTCTTCGCCGCCTTCTTTGAACTGCTTTATTTTTTCGTGTTTTTTTTCCTTATTTCACAATTCACATTCGGAGAGATGTGTCGTGGCAAATATCTTTTACATACAAGAACATTATTTTGTTGTCCTCAAACAGTGACAGTTGCTGGGGTTATACAGGAGCAGACGTTCTCGTAGAACATTGGCAGAAGTCGAGATAGAACAGTGGCAGAATTCGTGGTAGAACAGTGGCAGACGTCGTGGTAGAACAGTGGCAGAAGTCGATGTAGAACAGTGGCAGAAATCGTGGTAGAACAGTGGCAGAAATCGTGGTAGAACAGTGGCAGAAGTCGTAGTAGAACAGTGGCAGAAGCTGATGTAGAACAATGGCAGAAGCTGATGTAGAACAGTGGCAGAAATCGTGGTAGAACAGTGGCAGAAATCGTGGTAGAACAGTGGCAGAAGCCAGTATAGAACAGTGGCAGAAGCCAGTGTAAAACAGTGGCAAAAGCCAGTGTATAACAGTAGCAGAGTCGTGGCAGAATATTGGCAGAAGTCGGTGTAGAACAGTGGCAGAAGTTGTGGTAGAATAGTGACAGAAGTCGAGGTAGAACAGTGGCAGAAGTCGAGGTAAAACAGTGGCAGAGGTCGAGGTACAACTGTGGCAGAGGTCAAGGTAGAACAGTGGCAGATGTCGAGGTATAACAGTATCAGAAGCCAGTGTATAACAGTGGCAGAAGTTGTGGTAGAATAGTGACAGTAAGTCGAGGTAGAACAGTGGCAGAGGTCGAGGTACAACAGTGGCAGAGGTCATGGTAGAACAGTGGCAGATGTCGAGGTAGAACAGTGGCAGAGGTTGAGGTAGAACAATGGCAGAGGTCGAGGTTGACAGTGGCTGAAGTCGAGGTAGAACAGTGGTAGAACAGTGGCAGAAGTCGAGGTAGAACAGTGGTAGAAGTTGTGGTAGAACAGTGGCAGAAGTCGAGGTAGAACAGTGGCAGAAATTGATGTAGAACAGTAGCAGATACATGGGTTAGTCAATGAGTCTGTTGAGATAACAAATGATCGGTTTCAATCCCGATCGAGGACTTTCTTCATACTTAAACTGCTACCGGATAACGTTTATTGTAAATAAGGGAGGTGGATGTGTAGTTCCGACAACATACAGAAATAATATACTGATGGTCTTAAAGTATATGCATTGACACCATATTCCGTATACGCTACGAGTCGTGATGCTATGATGTTCTTTCATCTTTCTATATTTTCATTTGCCTTCTACAAATACATATACGTTTGCCTATTCACAATGTACAATCACAACTTTCCCCCATTCCGCCAATTAAATTACTAATCTTTTCTCGTTGCACAGCCGCATTCATTTATTCTTCTTCCTCATTCTACACTTATTTTATGTCTTTCTTTCCTACTGCAATTATTTTCCACTCTTTCTATTTATTAATCAAAACTGTTACCCTCTTCTAGATTCAGCATCTATAGACTTTCTCTTTCTCTCCATCAATTACTACTAATTTTCTGTTTTCCTTCTACAAAAACCATTCTTTCTTTTTGCTATTATGAAAGCCAGATTCAGTCCTCTACGCAACAATTAAGTTGACCATAGTTATTTCATTATTCAATAATTCATCATAAAGCTGTTACATGCTTATGACGGACACAGTTAAACGTTTCCTGTCTCTAGAGCTATAGTCATTTTTACGTAACCCATCCCCTTCACAATGTGTTCGGTGGTTGTTTTCTTTTAGTGTCGCAATTCCATTCATTATAAGATATTGTTTTTATTGTTTTGAAAACAATGTTATATACTCTATTACTAGTAATAGCCATTGAAAGGTTGACGTGTTTAAGTGACACTTTTGAAAAGTAGTGCACACCCGCTGGCTTTTTCTACGATGTTACTTGCCTCACAACTTAACTTTAACTGTACATCTCTGGTGGCCAACAATCCGCGGTCCGCCTTTGCGTTTAGATTACTGTAATCATAATTATTGTATTAAAATGGATTTACCAAAAAAAAAACACAAAAAAAAACGTTCAGTCTGAACGCGATATTAATTGCTCGTTGCCTCACAAGATCAATATCTTGTTTACATTAATAATCCGTCAACGAATGTCGTGGCTAGGGAACTGGTTATTGTAGCATTACGTTTTCGGCACAAGAATTGAGTAGAAGCAGCAACATGGGCGATAACACGGCTGGTTGCGCAGAAAGTAACTCACGTAGTCCGACGTAGACGGACTCGTTAAGTGTGCTACAGACAGACCGTGTTTGCGGCAGGAACGGATGAAGCTTCTCGTATGGCTCTGCAGGGAGAACGTTAACCTGGGTGCTCTTGTCTAGGGCATTCTGGAGTAAACGCCAATGAAATAAACGATAAGCTCACTGGGACCTCTGGCAGTGAGTTTGGCTTTATTCTGGATAAAGAGGAGAGCACCAAATGTGTTCTTCATTTGTTAAGGGAAGAGAAGGAGAATGGATGGAACAATAATAAATACATTGAAAGGTTGTAGCATTCTAAAGGTGGAAAAGGGGTCTGGTCGATCCAAAAGTGCTTGGTAGGATAAAAACAGATGTATCTGCAATCAACACCTAGGAACAGTCTGCATGCTGGGGCGGGCAATGGAGCGGGTATGGGGATATGTCGACTGCAATAAAGCTGATACTATGAAAAAAATAGAATAGAATGTCGTAAAATAATGTAACCTGATTGAGCGGGCGGCTTATACTACACAATCTAAGCTTCAACACCCCCCTCCTCCCAAAAAAAAAAAATAAATAATAAAAATAATAATTACTACGCTACATGCGCAAACTATCTCACACCATTTCACTGTATCCATAATCTGGACTGTGACTACACAGAGCAGAAACAAAGTAGTTACTACAATATTGTCTGATGTTATGTATATAATTTCAACTACAAGTTTTCTATATCATTTTTCAAATGACATGTTAATGTCCTTTTTTTTCTTGCAAGAACATAGCCCTAAATAACGGTCTCATGTATTTGTCTTTGTTAAATCAATCCTACTAAAGGTTTGTCTGCATGGAGAGAACGCTACCTAATTTGGTGTCACACAGAGCCAGAAGTTGCGAAAATCACGAACTCAAGCAGACCCAGATGGAGCGATATCATCAAGTAAATTAAACAATAGCGTGAAATGGCAATAACTTGATGCTGCCAGAAGTGCAAAGACTACAACATTGTATATTCCCGCGATATTATGAAGATCATTAGAGAAAATGAAAATTTAACAACGTGAAGAAGAATAAGCTTATATATATATATATATATATATATATATATATATATATATATATATATATATATATATATATATATATATATATATATATATATATATGTTTATCTTGGTTTCATTCCCATTTATAATTATATCGTATCTTCTATATTTTAATTATATTTATCATGCTCTAGGACATGGGTTTTCATAACTAAGCTATTTTTATGTAAAGCAGCATAATAGCCTACAGGGGATAATGATGGATGACATAGCTTTAGGTCAACGAGAGAATGAAAACTCTAGATGAAGGTTTACGGAAGATATCACATATGAGCTGGGATACACTGCTGTAGAAACTGGACTTCTCGCGCAGGACAGACACAACTTAGAGAATAGCTGTAAGATATCACAGATGAGCTGGGATATACTGCTGGAGAAGCTGGACATCTCGTGCAGGACAGAGACAACTTAGAGGAGTTGTACGATATCACAGATGACCTGGGATACACTTCTGCGGAAATTGGACATCTCCAGCTGGACAGAGGCAACTTAGAATAGCTGTCATTGGAGCCAAGTTCTATCAAGAGAAAGCTAGATGACCATGATGAAGCCTACGTTGTTCTTTTATTGTATTTGTCTTTACTCCTTCATTATCTCTTCATGACCAGCGAGCTGTGAAATGGGTATGATGGAATCCAATTCATTACAGCTCATTTTGACAGACAAACATAATTTGTAGAATGTTGCCCTTGAAAGAAATGCAATATTTAAGATGATTAATTCCGAGAATCTGTGTATCCAGCATTGCATTGACTTCAGGTCAAATAGCACATAACATGAATGGAATGGATAACGAGATGGTGACCCAGAAATGTCAATGTCTTGATTTGTGTCTCCTTTATACTTTCGAACGTTCACGAAATGCTGGATTTTATGTAAATAATAAGACATCTAATAAGGAAAATGTTGATCATGATGTGTTCCAAGCGCAGTATGGATGTCTGAAGATTCAATGATTTACAGAAGATTTTGGTGGATAATGTCATTGAACTGTGAATGCACAGGGGTTCAATCATAGTGATGTCAGTATAAGAGAGATACAAGTTGAAGAAAATAAAACAAATTGGAAATAAAATAATTAAAATCAATGAGGGAGATGCAAATCAAAGTTGGTAGAAAAGAATGCAATAGAAAATAAAATAAAAAGGATGTAGCTAAAACAAAGGAGAGAAACAAATATATGAGAAAGAAAGATACGACTTTAAATGAAGAATAGGGGTAATATTTTCTTATGTATCAGATAATGTTGAACACATTCTTCAAAACTGTATTGAATAGAGTACACTGAAGGGAAACCCTTGGGATCGTAGATACAAAACCACAGACATAATTAAATGGACCTCCTCAAAAACTATGGAAAACATAAATATAACTTATACAATAAATGACATTGCAATATAGACAATACTTCACGCGAATGAAAGATAGATCAAATAATGTATAAATATACTGTTATATTCAAAAATAAGAAAATAGGAACATTGAGAGAAACAGAAAGAATGGTTTTTGTAGGAGGAAAACAAAAAATTAGTAGTAAATGATGGACATAAATAGAAAGTCTATAGATGCTGAATCCAGATAGGGGTAACAGTTTTGATTAATAAATAGAAAGAGTGGAAAATAATTGCAGTAGGAAAGAAAGACATAAAATAAATGTAGAATGAGGAAGAAGAATAAATGAATGCGGCTGTGCAACGAGAAAAGATAAGCAATTTAATTGGCGGAATGGTGGAAAGTTGTGATTGTACATTGCGAATAGGCAAACGTATATGTAATTGTAGAAGGCAAATGAAAATATAGAAAGATGAAAGAACATCGTCGCGTCACAAATTGTAGCGTATACGGAATATGGTGTCAATGCATATACTTTTAGACCATCAGTATATTATTTCTGTATGTGGTCGGAACTACACATGCACCTCCCTTATTTACAATAAACGTTATCCGGTAGCACTTTAAGTGTGAAGAAAGTCCTCGATCGGGATTGAAACTGATCTCTTGTTATCTCAACAGACTCATTGACTAACCCATGTATCTGCTACTGTTCTACATCAATTTCTGCCACTGCTTTACCTCTACTTCGACCACTGTTCTACCTCTACTTCTGCCACTGTTCTACCTCGACTTCAGCCACTGTCTACCTCCACCTCTGCCACTGTTCTACCTCGACCTCTGCCACTGTTCTACCTCGACCTCTGTCACTGTTATACCTTGACCTCTGCCACTGTTTTACCTCGACTTCAGCCACTGTCTACCTCCATCTCTGCCACTGTTCTACCTCGACTTCAGCCACTGTCTACCTCCACCTCTGCAACTATTCTACCTCGACCTCTGCCACTGTTCTACCTCGACCTCTGTCACTGTTATACCTCGACCTCTGCCACTGTTCTACTTCGACCTCTGTCACTGTTCTACCTTGATTATGCCACTGTTCTACACCGACTCTGCCACTGTTCTACACCGACTTCAGCCACTGTCTACCTCCACCTCTGCCACTGTTCTACCTCGACCTCTGTCATTGTTCTACCTCGACCTCTGCCACTGTTCTACCTCGACCTCTGCCACTGTTCTACCTCGACCTCTGTCACTGTTCTACCTTGATTATGCCACTGTTCTACACCGACTCTGCCACTGTTCTACACCGACTTCAGCCACTGTCTACCTCCACCTCTGCCACTGT
Organism: Megaustenia siamemsis; assembly: GCA_032433765.1. NCBI lineage: Eukaryota > Metazoa > Mollusca > Gastropoda > Stylommatophora > Ariophantidae > Megaustenia > Megaustenia siamemsis. Next base: position 105,027,532 of record JAVIAB010000092.1, read on the forward strand.
TCTACCTCGACCTCTGCCACTGTTTTACCTCAACCTCTGTCACTGTTCTACACCGATTTCTGCCACTGTTCTACACCGACTTCTGCCACTGTTCTACACCGGCTTCTGCCACTATTCTAGAACGACTCTGCTACTGTTCTACAGCGACTTCTGCCACTGTTCTACCTCGACCTCTGTCACTGTTCTACCTTGATTCTGCCACTGTTCTACACCGGCTTCTGCCACTGTTCTACACCGACTCTGCCACTGTTCTACACCGGGCTTCTGCCACTGTTCTACACCGGCTTTTGCCACTGTTCTACACCGGCTTCTGCCACTATTCTAGAACGACTCTGCTACTGTTCTACAGCGACTTCTGCCACTGTTCTACCTCGACCTCTGTCACTGTTCTACCTTGATTCTGCCACTGTTCTACACCGGCTTCTGCCACTGTTCTACACCGACTCTGCCACTGTTCTACACCGGGCTTCTGCCACTGTTCTACACCGGCTTTTGCCACTGTTCTACACCGGCTTCTGCCACTGTTCTACACCGTCTTCTGCCACTGTTCTACACCGTCTTCTGCCACTGTTCTACACCGTCTTCTGCCACTGTTCTACACCGTCTTCTGCCACTGTTCTACACCGGCTTCTGCCACTGCTCTACACCGTCTTCTACCACTGTTCTACACCGGCTTCTGCCACTGTTCTACACCGGCTTCTGCCACTGTTCTTCACTGGCTTCTGCCACTGCTCTACACCGTCTTCTACCACTGTTCTTCACCGGCTTCTGCCACTGTTCTACACCGGCTTCTGCCACTGTTCTACACCCGCTTCTGCCACTGTTCTTCACCGGCTTCTGCCAATGTTCTACCTCGACTTTTGCCACGGTTCTACACCGGCTTCTGCCAATGTTCTACCACAATATCTGCCACTGTTCTACACCGGCTTCTGCCAATGTTGTACCACGGCTTCTGCCACTGTTCTACACCGGCTTCTGCCAATGTTCTACCACAACATCTGCCACTGTTCTAGACCGGCTCTGCCACTGTTCTACCACGACTTTTGCCACTGTTCTACACCGGCTTCTGCCACTGTTCTATCGTGACTTCTGCCAATGTTCTACCACAACGTCTGCTCCTGTATATCCCCGGCAACTGCCACTGTTTTAGGACAATAAAATGATATTTTTGTATGTAAAAGATGTTGTTTGCCACGACACATCTCTCCGAATGTGAATTCTGAAATAAGGAAAAAAAAACACTGAAAAATAAAGCAGTTCAAGGAAGGCGGCGAAGACGTGTTGTAGCAGTAGAAGAACACTGACAATATAATAGCATATAATAGCATATATTTATCCATGACCAACGGCTCATGTTTAGTTGATATGTTCGGTATTACGCCAGCCGCCTTTACTTCACAGAAATGAATGTGTTACCCATTTCTTAGACACGTGGAGTCTTGTCAGTTCAAAAAAAAAAAAAAAAAATCCGCCATTTCTGGAACTTGGAATCGTCCAAAGTAGTTGTAGCTCTGAACTGTCTCCAGGTCTATTCCTTAAACTTTGCTATCTGCTTGTGGATTTTGAATATTATCATTGTTTATAATCATAGTTTTAGATTTTTTAAATATTTATATCTAATCCAAATTTGTTGCTTGTCATGTTTATTTCACTAATTAATTGTTGCAGATCTTCGTGATTTTCTGCAAGTAATGCAGCATATCTTAGGTTATTGATTATCTTTCCATTAATGTTTAGGTCCGGCATCTCTGTGATGTTTATAAAGATTTGCTCAGTGTATAGATTGAACAAGCTTTATTGATAGGATGCATCCTTGTCTTACTCCTCTCTTTATTTCAATAGGTGTAGAGTTATGTTTGTTATATTTTATTATTGCTGTTTGCTCCCAGTATAAATTACATATTAGTCATATGTCTGTGTCATCTAGATATATGTCGTTTAGACAGTCTATAAGTTATTCATGGCGTATTCTCTTTAAAGCTTTGGTGTAGTCTATGAAGCAGGCATATATTGGTTTGTTTACTGCTGTTTACCTTTCGATTAACGTCCTCGTGCAGAATATGGCTTCTTTTGCCTCACTTTTCCCAATCAAAATTGTTGTTCTTCTAATTCCATATTTAATTTTTTTCTGAATTCTTCCTTGTATAACTTTTAGCAAGATTTTTTTCTTACATGGCTCTTTAAACTTATTCTCTAAAATCACTCTGTTCAACTGCACCGTTCTTTTCAGATAACGCAATGAAAATTGATGTTTTGTTTCATATGGAATGTATCCTGTATGGTATAAATCATTGCATATGTCTGCTATCACTTCAATGCCAAAATCTTCTAGTGCCGTTATCATCTCTATCTGTATGTTGTCTGGCCTGGAAGCTTTACCCTTTTTCATACATGTCACTGAAGAGTCGTTTAGTCCCGTTCACTGTGGCTTATCTATTGTTAAGTGTTACCTGCATTGGTTATGCCGGTTCTAACTTGTTGCATTGGTATATATATATAAACTGCAGTAACCCCCCCCCCCCCGCCCCTTTCCATCTCTGCTGAGAATCCCGTATATCCTTCTCAAACTGTTGTTTTACACAAAAGTCTGCACATTGTGCCGTGAGCGGATATTACTGTTACTCTATATATGGCTAATAATGTAAGTGAAATTAGCTGGTTAATTCTTCTTCTAGTTCTTTAAATTCATTAAAAATCAAGCGAGATTTAAAGCCACTAGAAACAACCAAAAGTCCACAAATATTCTTCTTTTTCGTCTTCTTTCCTTCCTCATTTGCCTTTCAGCGTCGAGCGGAGGTATAATTTGCGGTCTTATTCTCTCATTTTTGGTGTAAATGAAAGCTATTAATATTCAGTTTCTAGTACTTTCGTGTACGCAATTAAATATTGCATGGTGACAATAGCCCGGAGCTAAGAACTAGTTATCCAGATTTACAGAAATCGGTCGAGTAGAAGTGTCGACTCAAGTAAACTTACATCTATGCCACTTCCGTAATGCCATTTGGATGCCAGTAATGAGACCTAGCCTGTGGCAACTTTCAAATAGGCCAACGTTAATGACATTCACTGGCAGACCCTTAAATTACATAGCTTTCTTTACCACATATTTGATCGATCTAGCTTAGCTCTCTCATAAATAAACGATAACAATATTATTAAGTCCTCCTCAAGAAAACTAAGTACTATGGGCGCGTTCAAAAATCTGTTTATTAACACATTGAAGTTCATACCCATTCATTGGTTGTAGAAAGATCAAATGGTGATAATTTATAGACAGCTAGAATAGACAAGACAAGCATCTAGGCCCGCGGCAATCTGAAGCAGATACAATCAAATACAGAATGGGATATTTCAGATTAGAGGATAAGACACTGTTAAATAACAAACCAACGTTTCAGCTGTAAATGGGTTTCAGCAGGGGACAAACATAAATAAAACGGAAAACTCTACAAAAGAAAAGTTCGAGTAAGTAGATGAAAAATCAAAATGGTGGCTAGAATTATGTGGCAACGTGTAAATATAAACAAAATGAGCGTCATGCATTAGAGATAAAAGAAAGAATACCTAAGAAATAGCTTATGGCTTGCTTAATTCCATCGTTATCCTGTCAGTCGAATAATAAAATCGCAGATATTTTGTGGTTTACTTATGTCCACTGTTTAACTGTCACATTCATCATAATAGCACAATTAGATTGTGGTCTATTTAAATTTACCATCATTCCGTCAATCTTATAACAGTCAACATCAATGGCGTCAATTATATTGTTTCACTTCTGGTTCTAAACAGGCGATACGTGTTTCTAACTCTGCAATATTAACACTAACAATTCATTTTAACATCATCATCATCATGTACCGGGCCTGCTGGCGTAGGTGATCATGTCTCTCCACAACTTTCGATCTCGACAGTTATTTATCATTTCTATTGTTGACCACCTGCCAAGCCATTCTCTTAAGCTGCCTGGTATTTTTTCTCTCTTTGCTTCCCTATATTTCTTCGTCCCTCAATCTTTCCAGTTGTTACATTATATCCTAGTTGTTCTCTTCTCATTACATGGCCAAAAAATGATGATTGTTTCTTCCTAATATTTGAAATTAGCTCTCGTTTTGCTTTGACCTCTTTCAGAACATTTTCATTACTCTTCTTAGCTCTCCATGGTATTCTCAACATTCTTCTGTAAAACCACATTTCTACAGACTCCAGTGATTTTCTTGTCTGTTAACCTATTGTCCATGATTCGCATCCATATGTTAAGACTGGCTCTACATAACATTTAAAAACTCTTTTTTTAGAATTCTAACACACACAGCTTTAATTGATTTATTTTTGTGAGATAGAGAGACGGAAGATGAAACAGAGATGATCACATTTCAAGTGTTTTTGTTTAAAAGTTGATTTCAATGATATAGGACAAGAGATATTAAATAAACCTCTCGTGTGAGACAAATTGTATGTAGGTTGAAGTACGAAATATAGTTCAAACTACTTCTAATAACATATGTACGGGAACAAATGACTAATTTTTACAACTTTTATTTTAACTTCATTTCTTTTGTGATTAAAAAAAATTACTCCGCTTTACGATCATACAAAAATGGAAGTCATTGACCGGCCTAAGAGCTTCTCACGCCTTCCTGTAGATCATCCATTATCTCTCTATTGGTCTTATTTCATTTTAAAACATCTTTTTTCAATCCAATATTCAAGGAACTTTATCCATAATTTATCTCCCTCTTATTGATTCTTACTATTTTTATTTCTTCCAATTCTTATTTGCAGTTTTAAAATCCCTTGTATTTTTTTTCTTTTTTGTTCTTCATAAGTCATATTCCTTTATCTTTCATATTTTTCAGTCTTTTAATTAATTTTTTTAAAATTAATTATATATACATTTTCCTTTTTATTCTTTATCCTTTTATTCCGTCGTATTGATCCTTTATCGTCCTCTTGTTATCTAGATTTATTTTATTTTCTTCTTATTGATTCTTATTATTGTTATTGTTTTACATTTGGTCGTACTATTCCTCTTTTTACACACAATCAGACGTTTTCTTTTTTTCCTCCTCAACTTATTCAATCAAATTCATTGTTTCTCACATTCTGATTTTAACGTGTAGTGGGTTTTAAAACTCCAAAAGTACTATTGATGCTAAAATTTAGTACATTAGAACGTACTACAATCAGAGTACATTTGTTGGTGAATTTAGTGCAAACCATTATATAAGTGGTAGTAATCCAAAAGCACGTTTTAGCAAGGCATGTTTCAATACAAAAGTTCTCATTTTCTCAATTAAATTTACCTTTAGGTTTCTATTTTTTTTTCTAAACTTACGGGTTATTTGTTTTTCATATATATGGACAAGTGTTTACACGTTACATATAAACCTGTTTCCCCTCGATATATAAATAATTGAATAACAACTTTTGCACACTCTCACACACATCAAAGATATTGAATCTCTTGTGTGAAATCACAAGCTTAGTGCACGATTTAATCTTTCTTCGCGATAATGGACACCATCAACACTCATAGCTTTTTCGTTGAAACTATTGGACAGCTCGCACGTAATAGCCACAGAGGTTATCAAAGTACTACTATCCATGATATTCGTAATGGCGTACTTTTTTCCAGTGGAAAAGTGCGAAGTAGTGAAATAGAACAATATGTTTCAATTACACAGAAGTAAACTGTTTACTGTAAACATGCTGATTGTTGCAGAGATAACCGTGTGATTGTGATTCATGCCTTAGGGTCAGAAATTCCGCTAATAGAATGTAACAGACAATTACAGTGAGCTATGTCTTGCCAATTGTAAAATTCGGTTAAAGAATTGTACTTATAAAACGCTTTTCCGTTTTGTGGTAAAGCGCTTTGCTTGATGATGGTTCAGTTATTTTTGTTTCAAGTTCTCTATCTCTCGCTTTTCAGCTTTTCAAAGTACAGGTACTATTTAACGCTTTAATTCCGAGCCAACTTTCTTGACATTTTTAAAACATAATACAATGAAACATAATACAGAGGTTCTCTTTTAACAGAGTCTTTTGATATTTCTGTCTTATCATTTGCCCGAACCACTGTATCTGTTGTTTATCTATGTTTCAAATATTTTTCTCTGCAGCATTTTTCTATTACTGGTGTCTGCCGAGGGGTAATATAGAATATATTTCCAATGACGAAAATTATTAACTTTTTTTTTCTTAGTTCTTCACTTCTGATCTTATTTCCTTTCCAGTCAGAACCTCTTATACATGACGTTTCTTGTCATTCTAACGAATTTAATTTCGGTGCTGGTTTTTTTCTTCTTGTCTTGAGTCTAGCGTCCAGGTCTCGCATTGGCAGCACAACGTTTGAATGAAGATTTTGTTCTGGAGTGTCCGTTTTGCTCTAGTGTTATTTCTTTCTTGCGAAGTAAATGTCATCTACATTTTGACACATATTGATTAAGAAACAAAATGTATATTAAAGATTGTACTAATCACAACATGCAAACAACTCACAGCAGACTTCATCAGGTGTGTTTCAAAATTCCAAAACTATTTGGGTGATCAATACGGAAGTTAAAGAAAATAAATTGACGAAAGAAAGAGGAGGGGGAGAAAGAAGGCAAAAGTAGAAGACTAAAGGACGTAAGCTTCTGTTGCTCCGTTCACTCGACGACTAAATCTCCTTCATTATCCGTCCTTAAAAGGAGTATTAAGTGGGCACAGATGTGTTATGTCGCTAGCTTAAGGCAAGATGCATAATCTGCACCTTTCAGCCCGACACAGTCACCTCAGACATAAAAGAAGTAAGAACAATAACAATGTGTAGGACTACGAGACAGGAGAAATGATAACAAAATAAAGTAGTATGTTAGATGAAGGGAGCGCAGAAAACAAAAGAAATAATTGGACAAAAAACTAATAACGAACACGGACCATGTACCATTGAAGCGAAAGGTGTTACAAACTGAACAATCCTTGCGATAGTGCTACGTTTTCACTGAGATGAAATTTAACCAGACAAAAATACCGAACTATTACTGATTTGATGCTTTAGAATAGCTAAATATATGAAGAATAGACAAAAATACTGAACTATTACGGATTTTATGCTTTAGAATAACTAAATATATAAAGAATAGACAAAAATACCGAACTATTACGGATTTGATGCTTTAGAATAACTAAATATATGAAGAATATACAAAAATACTGAACTATTACGGATTTGATGCTTTAGAATAACGGAATATATGAAAAATAGACAAAAATACCGAACTATTACGGATTTGATGCTTTAGAATAACTAAATATATGAAGAATATACAAAAATACTGAACTATTACGGATTTGATGCTTTAGAATAACGGAATATATGAAAAATAGACAAAAATACCGAACTATTACGGATTTGATGCATTAGAATAACTAAATATATGAAAAATAGACAAAATAAGGAGTGAAGATAATAATATTGCTAATGTAACACCAGTTCTCGGTTACATAAAAACAAAAACAAATGACAAGAATTGTGCAAAAAACATATCAGGGAACCTCAGTGGCGTAGCATCGTTTGCAAGGCGCGCTGGAAATGGAAAGTATTGCATCACTCAGCCTGTTGTTTTGTAACACTTATCTTTACTATTTTCTTTATATTATTTTGAAACTGTGAACACTATGTTTATTGTGCACTGTCCATCAGGCCCACACGCTCTCCACTCTACACGATACGCCACTGCGCAACCTACATAAACATGCAGATGCAACCATAAAATGGGGAAATAAAAACTACCCAAATGATGGATCTGCAAAATACCAGACGAAAGGCAATTTTATATCTATGAAGCCAACGGCAGGGCTCTGTCAAAATCAATCCCTATGAAATTGACTCTATAAAATAAAAGGGCAAAGGATAGAAATAAATTGTAAGGAAAAGACTAGCCTTAACAACTGTCCATATATTAGAGATTATATTCCATTATTGAGGGTAGTTGTATTTGTGGCAAACTCAAAAAATGATGTGCTAATATATCTGTAGATGAGCATTTTGTGTTGAGTTGCGTGATAATAATATAGACAAAACCATTATGTTGTCGGTCTTTCTACGTCCTAGTCTTTAGGTTCGTGAACTGATGGCGTCTAGTGGATCCCGTTGATGGATTTCGTATCTCAAGCAAGGGGCCTATTTTTGTGGTCAATAATGACAGTCTTGTTGATACCTCAGTGTCCGTGGATCTGTTATCTTAGGTTGGTCTAGGACTATGTTTCTATCCTCTTGGTAATTCCGTTTTAAAATGGAAACCTGAAATGACCTTTTGATATTGACAACATTTGCCAGTTTCATTTTAAAAGATCGCTTTGTTTGTGTGTGGTAATTTCGACTTCGAAGTACTGTCTCAAGGACAGGTCTCTGAAGAAAAGCTCCAAAAAAAAGACTTCTAATTTCTAAGAATTAGTTAAGATGTGATCTTCTTGTTATTCACTGACCTTGACTTCGCAATATATTTTCCATGGCTGCTTCTTTGTATGCCAATTTTACTGTGAGATAGCATTTTATAAAACCAATATAAGCAGGCTTTCAAGTGCGAATATATTATAAACTAGGGAGCTGAACAAAAAGAAAGGAAATTAAAATACGGAATCAATAGAGGAAATTTAGGAAAGTGTACAAGAGAAAGACAAACATATAGATAGAAATTTGGTGATGGGTAGAAAGGGATTTAGTGAAAAAAAAATGAAGTAAAAATGGGGGAAAGGAAGGAAGGAAGGAAGGGAGGGAGGGAGAGAATGAAGGGAGGGAGGGAGGGAGGGAGAGGGAGGAAGAAATGAAGGATGGGGAGGGGAGAGAGGAAGGAAGATTAGACTACATTTTACTCTAATGAGCTTCAAAAATTATCTTGGTGCAATGACAGTTTTCTAGTCGGCTTCATTACACTATTTAGCTGTCCATAGTATTCTCAGCACTCTTCTGTAGATCCCCGTGTTACTCAACCATTCATTAATTGTTCATGACTGACTGTTCAGGATTTTTCCTTTGAAGAACTGTTTTTGTTTGCTCTCTCATTCACAGAGTCGTGGTTCTATAAAATGAATTCTGCCTCTTAAACCTTTCTCAGCCATTTTTTTTTTCAAACCTGCCGTATTTCATATAACATCATATATGATGAATATTTTATATTTTGAAATGTTAAGAACGAGAGCTTTAAGTGCTGGCACCAGAATTAAAAATATGAACAGTGTTATACTCTCATGGTGACACAGAAAACATCATATAACTATTTTATGTTTCATAACGCCCTGTCTAAACATATTTTTTTCCTTCGTACACTACTCTTATTTACTTACAGATTTTATTTTTTTTTTTCACCTATTTCTATAATCCTCCACAGTCCATACATCCAACAATATGAATAATATTGTAATATTTTGTGTTATCTTTGTTTAAATATTTGCGTATATGATGTTTTATATTTTTTTCTGTTAAATTAACATTATTAAATGCCTTCGGATAAACTGAGCCTTTGGCTTAGAACATGGTTCAACGTCCTAACATGTACTCAATCTGAGTAGATCTAACGGATTCTCGTTATGGTGCTCTGTCTGTGGAGTCCACACCCAGAGAGGTGGATTGCCGGGTCCCATGATTCGAAGAGGTCCGCCCCAAGTTACCGGTGGTCACCCTTACCCATTTTGGAAAGTCGGGAAAAGTTACTATTGGTCGTTTCAAAATATTTTGAAGGTGTTTAAAATTCCATATCTCTGCAACCAATTGATTGATAATGCTGAAATTTTGCATATGGTCTTGTGATTTTTTGGTCCCAAGAAGTACATTCATTTCCTCACCAACAAACGTATAGTTTTAAATATTCTTTATTTGAAGTATACAAATTTAAGGCATTTTGGTCAAACCATATATTTGGAGGAATTACCGCTTCATATGAGTGAGCACCCACGGACTTGTCATCTTGAACGTAATGCGCGCCAATTTCCCTGTTTTAAGCACTAAAAAACACATAAAACGCGTCATAGTTATAATTTTATATCCGGTGCATCCCATTTCCTGTCGTTTTGTTGTGATTTATGTGCAACGGCGTATCCTAATTATTGGGTAATTTCGTTAAATTTGTGATCTGTTAGTCAATGGGTATAAAAGTAAAGTTCCTTACATTGCAATCAGTGGCAATAAAGGTGTATAAATATTTTTGCATAGAAGCTAGGCGTGGAAAACTGTATCGAAGCATCTCAAAGCCAGAAAAGAGAACTATTCACGCATTGGGTATAAGCAAACGCTTTTTCAAACAAGTGCTTAAAGCTAACGGAGTGTCCAGTTCAATCAAGACTAGGACGCTAGGAAGAAAGAAAGTAGTAGATAGTTTTGACAAGGAAGTGATTAGAAGAGCAATTTGTAAAATGTTCGATTCCAAAGAAACTGTGACTTTAAGAAAACTGAAAATTCGACTGAGAGCAGAAAATGACATTGTTGTGTCGAAAACAACATTATGGAGAACTGTTAGAAGCATCGGTTTTACGTTTAGAAAGTACGATAGTGGTAGAAATGTCATCTGCGAGAAGCCGCACTTAGTTTCTATGAGGAGTAAATATTTACGTGAAGTACGGGAAATGCGTAACCAAGGTTATGATATTGTATTTCTAGATGAATCTTGGATAAATTCTCACCACACAAGTGCAAAGGAATGGCAGTTATCAGGTGGAAGTATTAAAAGATGTGTACCCACTGGAAAAGGACAGCGTATTATAATGGCACATGCAGGCAGCCGAAAAGAAGGGTTGGTGAAAAATGCAGAACTTATATTCACCTCTAATTATACTGACAACAGGGACTATCACACCGAGATGAATGGCCATATATTTAGAGAGTGGATTGAAAATACTCTTCTTCCAATTCTAGACAGACCATCCTGTCTGGTAATGGACAACGCGTCGTACCACAACGCTGTGGCAGAAGAAGACAAAATTCCTACATCTACCAGTACAAAAGATGTTATAAAGATTTGGCTAAGAAAGGAAGGAATTCCATTTAACGAGGGATTTTTGAAACCTGAATTACTGTCACTTGTTAAGAAATCGCAAAAGACCAAAGTATTCCAAATAGACAAAATCATTCAACAGCATGGTCATACGTGCTTGAGACTGCCCCCTTATCATCCACAATTAAACCCCATTGAACTCGTTTGGGCAAAAATTAAAGGGCAGGTGGCAGCTGAGAATACAAGTTTTAAACTATGCGATATAAAAGGACTGACATATGCTGCTCTATCACAGATTGACAAAGATTTTTGGTACAAATGTGAAGATCATGTCTTAAAAGAAGAAAATGACTATTGGAAAAAAGATGGACTATCGTTCGTTCAGCCCAGATTAGTAATCAATATGTTAGACTCCTCTGATTCAGAATAAATGAAATAATAATGGACGTTTTTATATGTCCGCATGATCAATCTTTAGCTAAAGTTGATAACGTTTTGAAAATGTAAAGATTCTTGATATGTGTACTGCAGGCATGCAAAGAAAGTAAATCACTTTCATATGTCTTGTTTACGTAAAATAATGAAAGTCACATGGAAAGACATAAAACGAACAATGTAGCTCTTTACAGTGAAGAGGATCCCGTGCTTACATCGGACTCTTTAGTCACATGCGTACCCATAAACAATAACTTTGCTTGATATGTCATGCTCGTTATCGCTCGCAACGGATAATTAATTTTTTAAAATGTATTCTTTGTTGTATATTGTTTAAATAGTTTTCATTAATGGAACTGTTTATACGCTGATTTGTTTTAGACCGTCTGTAAAGGCTGTAACATTGACATTCTCATAGTATTTTAAAGAAAGTAAACAATAGAAAGTAAACAGTTGATAAACGCCTCCAACTTTCAAGTTGTGTAGAGACGCCTATGTCGAGAAGCTGATTTCCATTAATGTACGGTAAATTATTTTCTCCAGGAGCAAAAAGATCCGTAAATTCACTGAGATCAAAGGAAAGTGCTGCTTCATGATGAAGCATACTTCCTACATCATTAAATTTTGTGAAATCGGTGGGACCTTGGAAAAACAAGGCCAGATGCAAAAAATCAAGTTTGTAAGTGCAGGGAAAGAGGAGATATTTCATGTTAATCGTGAACATTTAGATTTGAAACGACCAATAGAAGGACAGACACTACTGGTCGAAATAGCTTCAAGACACAACTGAATATAATGCATTGGGATGCGCAGGGCATATACCACAAAAACAAACTCTAGCAGTAAGACTAGCACAGGAGAAGATCGACGTGGCCTGCATTCAAGAAATTCACCTTAATCCTCATCGCAGATTTACAATCAGGGGTTACCAGACATTTAGACAAGATAGGGAAACCCACAAGGGTGGAATCTTTATATTTAGAAGAAATACCATCGCAGCAAAGCAGACAGAAGCAGAAACACACGGGGAGGCAGAGATCATCGGGTCCAGACTTATACTTCAACTCCAATAGCACAAGGATATTTAACATGTCCTGCCCTAACGATAGATTGCTCAAGCTGGCGTCAATGGAAATGACACCTTCACAGTGTCTGGTAGTATGAAGACTTCAACAGCCACACTGAAATATGGGGGGGGGGGGGTAATAAGGAAACCAACGCTCGAAGTGAAAAAGTGGAAGAATGGAAAATAGACAACTTATTCCTCATGAACTCTAGAGAGGATCAGCCAAACCTCTACTGAAGAAGATTTAAAACCTCAGCTCCCGATCTAGCATTCGCTACAGGAGACATATCCAACAACATATCCAGAATAATACTCAACCAACTGGAGACAGTGACCACAGACCAGTCAAACTTTTAGTGGATCTTTCTCAGAAACAGGAAACACAAATGCCAGCTCCCCCGATGGAATTACTAGAAAGCCGACTGGGAAAAATATTGCAAGCTCACAGATGCCTACACTGCATTCATCAATGCTCATCAAAAGAAAGTCAATAATAAGTTAAAGGAGTTAGCGAAGACACTCGTGTGAGCTGCTAAAGAATCAATTCCTAGAGGAGCAGGATGAAACTACAAGCCATACTGGAGCAAGGAAATACAAAGACTAGAAGAAGAACTGAACTCTACCAGAGAATTAGCTAAAACATCACAAAGCACCGAGAACAACATAGCCTATAAAGCAGCCTCTGCCAAATACAGAAGAGATGTCAAGATATCAGCAAGACAGAGTTGGAAAAACAAAACAGAAAGCCTCAACCTAAATATAAACATACACAAACTGTGGAAACGTGCGAAAGCTCTGAGCGATGAAAGCAACAATAATAATAAGGTTAGCACACAATCAGAACATCCACACAGGCCATATGTCAGCAAACATACTGATAGAAACTTACAAAAACATTAGTAGGAAAAACATTCCAAAAGACAAATAGAAAGCTGCGAGAAAGGAAAACCGAGACACAAAACAATTGCCTTTAGCACCAAAAGAACACCAGACGCACTATCTTTACATCGACAGAACTAGATGTAGCACTCAAAGGAATGAAACTCAAGAGTTCCCCTGGAAAAATTGAATCACCAATGAGATGCCCATACAACTGGGACAGAAAGTTAAGGGTCAGCTCCTAAAAATAATCAATGCCAGCTGGAAGAAAGGACAAATGCCGGCAACCTGGAAAGAATACATTATGGTGCCCATCCTCAAACATGGAAAAGACCCACTAGACCCAGGCAGCTACGGACCAATTAACGCCTGAGCAAACTCATGGAAAGGTTGGTCAACAGAAGGCTCAAGAGGCATCTGGAGACAAAACTAATTATGCCACAACAAAGTGGCTTCCGCCAGCACAGATCAACTGAAGACCTGATTACCTACATAGTACAGGAAATTGACGATGCTCTTTAAGAAAGGAAACACACATTGACAATGTGGGTCGACATGGAGAAAGCATTTGATAGGGTTTGGAAAGAAGGATTAAAGAACAAGCTTTTCAGACTTGGTGGTATCCGAGGTCGTTTATTTAACTGGATATCTCAATACCTATAAGACAGAACGGTCAGCGTATAAGTAGGAGGAAAACAGTAAGAAAATCAAAATTGAACAAGGTGGAGTACCATCCTCAGCGCTTTTTCTAGTCTACATAAATGCCATCGTAGAGGACATTTCACCCAGAATATACTCTGCAATATATGCAGACGACCTGGAAATATGGGCACGAGAAGAATCTATGTCATTTTCTAGCTCCACAATACAGGATGCTCTAGGAAAACTTGAAAGATAGAAGAACGCCTGGCTACTACCCATTAATGAAAAAAAAACTACACGCAATTTTCAGCCTATCAAGAAACATACTCTGCACATTTGAGGCTAAAAGACCACACACGTCCTATTGACCAAAACCCAACATATAATAGCCTCACCTGGGATCGCAGACTGACATGGATATATCAGATAGACAAAGCAAACAAAAGAGCCAGAAAACGAACAGATGTTATGAAGAAATTAATAGGAACGGACTGGGGAGCAGACAGCAATATCTTGAAACGACTATACACAGGAAGAGGCCAGTTCTTGAGTATGGAGTCACATCCTGAGCTACAGCTTCCAAATCACAGCTTAGCAAAGTTAACTGAACACAAAACCAGGCTGCCATGGTGATGACCGCTTGTGCTATGAAATCACCTAAAGATACTAAAAACATGGCCTGCGGAAGGAGTCCAGTCAGGTTTGCGAGAGGAGAAACGGGCGAATTCGTCATCAGGAGAAGGTTACGAGGAAAAGTTGGGACGAAGAAAGAAAATAAAACCTTACACAGCAGTCCTCTGTAGAATTCGTATATGTCCCGTAAGAGAGGTAGCGAGCCACTCGAGGGGCGAAGAGGAACAAATTTAAGACCCTTGCTGAGTAGGGAGAGTTCGTGGTCGGAAAGAGGCAAATCAGAGGGATTTACGACGAGGGAGTTGGCGTCAGAGGCAGTCGGGGGTGAGGGAGGTTGGTTCGAGATCTTACGTTTGTGTTGAGAGGACACACGCTCGGAGCTTTTTGGATCTACGTCAATTATGTTTTACTTGAATTATATATATATATATATACATATATATATATTACTAATTTTTACATATTATCTATTTTATCCTCCGATGTGTAGCACATCTCTCCGTTTCATCATAGCATCTCTTATCCCTCTATTTATTTCTCCTTGATTTACCTGTCTCGCTCATCCTAGATGTAGTAATCTGTATTTCGTTGTCAGTTTATGTTGTTCTCGTTTTCTGAGGAAGGCCGTATGTTGGCCGAAACGTCAGTATTTGTTGTGTTCCATTTGTGTAAACCTGTAACCATTCCTTATAGGAGTGTACGTTAAACCTCACTACTTGCTAGTACTGAGCTTTACCGCAGCACTGCAATTATTTGTCAGTTCCCTGTTAGGCGGATAGCTTGCTTCATGGGTGGGTGGGTGGATTGTGGATTGGTGGGTGTATGGGTGGGTGGATGGGTGGGTAGGTGGTTGGATGGATGGGTGGGTGGGTATGCGGCTGGATGAATGGATGGGTTGGTGGGTGGGTGGGTGATGGACCTCAAGTTAGATAGCAGGTGACTTGGTGGATGCCGTTTTATTTTTACGTTTAATTCTGGGCTATTAATTCGTGCACAACAATTTCATTGTTTAATATTTCATCCCTCTCTTCCTAATACATTCCAAGTGAAATATTGCACTTTATATTATTGTTATGTCTCATTATACACATTATAATTATGTTGTCATAATCTGTTCTCTGCAGGCGCATTTAAAGTTCACATTTATCGCACTTCAGGAAAAAATATGAACAAGAGAACTAAAATAGAATCGTAGTTCGATAAGATCGCTATCAAACTAGCGAAATACAGGTCATAAAAAATTAATGAAAAAATAGAAAAATGTAGTAAAAAAAAACGAAAATGAAAAGATAGGAGAAAGAGAAAACAATGCATACACAAAAAAAAAGGAAATGAATTTCTTTAAAAAGAAAACTGCCTCGAGTAACATCAGTTTTTGCTTATTGTCACGACGTGTATGGCTATGATCATCTCTGTCTTTCTTAACTGAATGAGAACACTCCCCTTTTCTTATAATTAATGAATGTTTCCAAGCTCAAGTGCAGACAAGCGGCCAGTGACATATTACGGTATTTGCGAGGGCAAACACCGTAATATGTCACTGTTTCCTTCCTTCCGGTTTGCGAGGTGTTTATTTTTTCTCACTAATAATTATTTCGCTATTAGGTAGCATTTCCGTAATTTTCATTGCTGTTATCTTATTTTTTGTCAATGACGATTCTAGTTCCGTCCATTAAAACAGAATCATTACTGTGTACAGACGGGAGATTTGTTTTTATATTTGTTTCTGTGGTCGAGTATGTTCTTTATTGGATGTGCCCACACACACACACAATCACAACTCGCGGTGACTGGAGAAAGATGTGCATCCCTTCCTCCAGTCGAAGCACATCCTCCACATCCCATCCTGTTTGACTTCTAACCTAACGACTTCTAACATCTCCACAACCCATCCTGTTTGACTTCTAACCGCTGTAATTGAATAATTATTTTCTTACTTTTTTTTCGATGGATCTTCATCCAGCTCTATGTTTCTCTATTATTGTCTTGTGTTGTATGGAATCACAAGCCATTATATTCAGATGATCAAATACTTTAATTGCCATTTCTCAGTTAACATAACTGGAGGTTGGTCATGAGCTAGATAGGCGATATCGAACTCAATGTAGTCTTCACGGATTAGCACAGGACAAAGATTTCGAGCGACTTCTATCGCGTACAAAGCAATTACAGTCTCTGTTTTTCTCCGAATGACCCACAGAGTACAAACAAATTAAAATGAGAGAAGGCTACTAAAAACAAGCTCTATCCACTGAGCTCAATGTAAACACCCGACAAGTCATCCACATTTTGCCAACAATTTTTCCTGTTTTCCTGTTTTTACATAACTTGATGGCGTCAGTGCTGGATTACCTTATTTGCCAACCAAATCGCAAGATTAGAAAGAGTTCAGAACGAGAGATTACTAGCAGAGCTGTGTTGTGTGAAAGAAACACCAATTCGACAAATGAGGTATCTACTGGACTACTCAGTAGGCTTTTACTGTGCGTCACAAGTATGTTCAGATCTACTGTTGCAACAACTGTAAATCAAAACATGTATTCGTTCGGAATTGGTTGCAACCATAGGTAGAAGCTTCATGTGCGGAAAATCCTAGATTGTGAACCAGAGAAGTCCAAGAGTGTTTGTGATTTGGTTAGCAATGTATCGAAAGAGATATTAACTGATTAAAAAAAGGCTAACCAAAGTAATCTTTCAACACGGCAGGGAGAACAGCAACTGGGCTTAAGGAACCACTTCGTCGTGGATACGGGAATCCATTGAAAAACGGGTATCATTCCATGATCCCACCAGAATTACGTTATTTCACATAGGGATGGAGAAAGTGGCAACAACGGCAGTAATGTTGAGGCTGGTAACACAGGACGCAAATCATGTAGATTAAATGAAGAACTCGCAAAATATGTTGCGGAAAATCAACTGGCATTTCCTTTAGTGGCACTGGATGTAGCTCCTGCATGACCCACCAGTAAAATAGTTCGTGTACTGTCCAGGACACGCAGGTGTTCAAGTCAATGAAATCGCCTAAGATTCGAGGGTGGTAATAACACGAATGAAGTCTGATTCTAGACACGATCTCATCATTAAAATTGTAATTAATTCCCCAAGGGAGCAGAAGAAAATGTTAAAAGAAAATATACATTGAGAGATTAATGAGTTTATGGTTGAAAATTGGATCTGATCGATCATGTGTGCTTTGTGATAGGAGGTTTCTCTACAAGCAACACCTGACAGTGTCAATCAGTCAGAACACGCTTTGCTATGTCCTTGAACGAGTGGTGGAGAAGATAAGGGGATGCAGTAAAACTAATTCCACGGGCAAATAGTTACACAAGATAGTCAACATTTATTCCAAGCCAATTGTGTATTATCCATTATTTCATTTCTAATTTTGCCTACTGTTGTTACACCGGATGCGTTTTAGATACATCACATATAAGTTGTTACTTCCTTTCGCATCTAGTTAGGTGTGAGTTAATACATTACTGGAAACATGGATTAGAATGAGCAGATTTGGTAAAAGATACACGAATTTATGTTGGAGTCTAAATATCACAATAATGTGTTTATTGAATTACTTTTCATGATTATCTTTTTAGTTATTTTTTTTTAAAAAGCGATAATTTTAGTCAAAATCGAAACAAAAATTCTTAAACTAACCCCAAAAGTACTCCTTTAAATGTACTGTAATGTCTGGTCTTCGCACGATGTCCACTTGAAAAGTAAACGCACTGATAGTAAAAAAAAACAAATAAATTAACTGACTGCGCTTTCTATAAACATGTTTTGCTGTTTCATAATTATTGTTAACGTTTAATATAACTTTGGTGTAACAATTTATGTAACTGTAATTGAACAATTAATGTCATTGCTGTCTAATCCCCTGTGCCAGCAGACACCTGCA
Source organism: Megaustenia siamemsis (assembly GCA_032433765.1). NCBI lineage: Eukaryota > Metazoa > Mollusca > Gastropoda > Stylommatophora > Ariophantidae > Megaustenia > Megaustenia siamemsis. The sequence goes on from JAVIAB010000092.1 coordinate 105,046,064, forward strand.
TAATGGAAACCCTACAGTGGAGTTCATTCTATCTAGAATTTCATTAACTGAAAGATCGCGGGGAAAGTATATATTAATCAATGTTATAGATTAGCTTTAATTACAGTCAGAAAAAAAAACATAGAACAGAGAAGAGAAACGAAGAAAATTTATCTTTGAAGCTACAAACTCAGATTAAATCATGAAATCAAAGCAAAGTTCCACTTTTATCGATCCAAACCAATGATTATCCCTTAATCCTCAGTGTTGCTGGGCAACATTGAAAGCTCCAGACTAAACTATGTAACTCCAGAATTTATTTTGTTGAATAAGAAAAAATTGCCTGACGTAAAATTGTTAATTATATCATATTATCAACTTCAAGCTTGTGGGTACAGACAGCGTCGTCATAATTAAAACATGTCAACTGAGCAAGCCGATACCAGACACGTCTCATTGTTTTGAGTTACGCAATACGCCCTGGGTAATGGATTAATTTTTGCTGGTGTGGCGGATTGATCTTTTTGGATTTTGTCAAAACGGATTAACTCTTAATTTTTGGATGGCAAATGCAAAAAGCCAGCCAAAACGACTTATTAAACCAACCGCCTTGAGCAAAAAAGTAAAAAAAAAAAAAAAAAAAAAAAATCCAAATTTCTGGAATGTGGCTTTAAATAAAGTCAAGTTGGCAACCCTTTTGTTTTGTCGGTTGGTGGCCAGGGAGAAATACTTGTAAAGGCCTGAAACTTTGGTCCGTAGTTGAAAAGTTAGCTGCTTTCTATTTGTGCATCGTCACTTTTAGCTGGCGCTGGTCACTATTAGTTGAGCAACTTTTTGTTATAGGTCGTTTCAAAATATTTTGAAGGTGTTTAAAATTCCATATCTCTGCAACCAATTGATTGATAATGCTGAAATTTTGCATATGGTCTTGTGATTTTTTGGTCCCAAGAAGTACATTCATTTCCTCACCAACAAACGTATAGTTTTAAAATTTCTTTATTTGAAGTATACAAATTTAAGGCATTTTGGTCAAACCATATATTTGGAGGAATTACCGCTTCATATGAGTGAGCACCCACGGACTTGTCATCTTGAACGTAATGCGCGCCAATTTCCCTGTTTTAAGCACTAAAAAACACATAAAACGCGTCATAGTTATAATTTTATATCCGGTGCATCCCATTTCCTGTCGTTTTTTTTGTGATTTATGTGCAACGGCGTATCCTAATTATTGGGTAATTTCGTTAAATTTGTGATCTGTTAGTCAATGGGTATAAAAGTAAAGTTCCTTACATTGCAATCAGTGGCAATAAAGGTGTGTAAATATTTTTGCATAGAAGCTAAGCGTGGAAAACTGTATCGAAGCATCTCAAAGCCAGAAAAGAGAACTATTCACGCATTGGGTATAAGCAAACGCTTTTTCAAACAAGTGCTTAAAGTCTTAAAGCTAACGGAGTGTCCAGTTCAATCAAGACTAGGACGCTAGGAAGAAAGAAAGTAGTAGATAGTTTTGACAAGGAAGTGATTAGAAGAGCAATTTGTAAAATGTTCGATTCCAAAGAAACTGTGACTTTAAGAAAACTGAAAATTCGACTGAGAGCAGAAAATGACATTGTTGTGTCGAAAACAACATTATGGAGAACTGTTAGAAGCATCGGTTTTACGTTTAGAAAGTACGATAGTGGTAGAAATGTCATCTGCGAGAAGCCGCACTTAGTTTCTATGAGGAGTAAATATTTACGTGAAGTACGGGAAATGCGTAACCAAGGTTATGATATTGTATTTCTAGATGAATCTTGGATAAATTCTCACCACACAAGTGCAAAGGAATGGCAGTTATCAGATGGAAGTATTAAAAGATGTGTACCCACTGGAAAAGGACAGCGTATTATAATGGCACATGCAGGCAGCCGAAAAGAAGGGTTGGTGAAAAATGCAGAACTTATATTCACCTCTAATTATACTGACAACAGGGACTATCACACCGAGATGAATGGCCATATATTTAGAGAGTGGATTGAAAATACTCTTCTTCCAATTCTAGACAGACCATCCTGTCTGGTAATGGACAACGCGTCGTACCACAACGCTGTGGCAGAAGAAGACAAAATTCCTACATCTACCAGTACAAAAGATGTTATAAAGATTTGGCTAAGAAAGGAAGGAATTCCATTTAACGAGGGATTTTTGAAACCTGAATTACTGTCACTTGTTAAGAAATCGCAAAAGACCAAAGTATTCCAAATAGACAAAATCATTCAACAGCATGGTCATACGTGCTTGAGACTGCCCCCTTATCATCCACAATTAAACCCCATTGAACTCGTTTGGGCAAAAATTAAAGGGCAGATGGCAGCTGAGAATACAAGTTTTAAACTATGCGATATAAAAGGACTGACATATGCTGCTCTATCACAGATTGACAAAGATTGTTGGTGCAAATGTAAGATCATGTCTTAAAAGAAGAAAATGACTATTGGAAAAAAGATGGACTATCGTTCGTTCAGCCCAGATTAGTAATCAATATGTTAGACTCCTCTGATTCAGAATAAATGAAATAATAATGGACGTTTCTATATGTCCGCATGATCAATCTTTAGCTAAAGTTTATAACGTTTTGAAAATGTAAAGATTCTTGATATGTGTACTGCAGGCATGCAAAGAAACTAAATCACTTTCATATGTCTTGTTTACGTAAAATAATGAAAGTCACATGGAAAGACATAAAACGAACAATGTAGCTCTTTACAGTGGAGAGGATCCCGTGCTTACATCGGACTCTTTAGTCACATGCGTACCCATAAACAATAACTTTGCTTGATATGTCATGCTCGTTATCGCTCGCAACGGATAATTAATTTTTTTAAATGTATTCTTTGTTGTATATTGTTTAAATAGTTTTCATTAATGGAACTGTTTATACGCTGATTTGTTTTAGACCGTCTGTAAAGGCTATAACATTGACATTCTCATAGTATTTTAAAGAAAGTAAACAATAGAAAGTAAACAGTTGATAAACGCCTCCAACTTTCAAGTTGTGTAGAGACGCCTATGTCGAGAAGCTGATTTCCATTAATGTACGGTAAATTATTTTCTCCAGGAGCAAAAAGATCCGTAAATTCACTGAGATCAAAGGAAAGTGCTGCTTCATGATGAAGCATACTTCCTACATCATTAAATTTTGTGAAATCGGTGGGACCTTGGAAAAACAAGGCCAGATGCAAAAAATCAAGTTTGTAAGTGCAGGGAAAGAGGAGATATTTCATGTTAATCGTGAACATTTAGATTTGAAACGACCAATAGCTCGGTAGCCGTATGTTATCTGGAGTCACTCGCTGTTAACTGGTGCTGTCTATTGAAAGCCGACGCCGCTCATTTTTAATTGGCGCTGGTCATGTTAAGCTGATCATAGGAGAAAGAGATATGTTTTATAGCACTCAGAAAAAAATGACAAATAAACAGCAACAGAAAAAAACAAACAAAGAACAATATACGGTCCAAAGCGGGATCGATCCCGTATTTCTTGGTACTGCGCCTTGCCACGAGATGCCAAACGCTAGGGAACACTACCACTCAGCTAACTAAAAATTAGCTATCGTCAACGATGTCTTTCAAGCAGGTGTTCTCATGACTATAGCATATGGTTACGATCACAGCTCGGGAATAAATTGTATTTCTGTACTTTCCTATTAAGACAAGTATCTCCCGGTGGTTGAGCAATTATGGATTTTAATTCGTTTGCTGTGATACCGAGGCCTTCCATAACCAATAACCAATAACCAATAACCAAGCCCTACTTGTTCAGCCCGAATACTTGTATTGTAGACAAACATTTATAGGACGAAACTGCATGAATAGTAGTTTCCATTGGTTTTTATACTGGAGACAAATAATAATAAATGCATATTATAGAGGGAAGGGAGCCGTGATAGCTCAGTGGTTAGTGAACTGGACTACAAAGGACAAGAGGTCGGTTCGATCCCAACCGACGGCTCCGGTTCACCCAGCCTTAAATGGGTACCGGATTTTTTTCTGGGAAAGTAAAGCGGTACGGGCATAATACCGACCACATTACCCCAAAACTCATGTGCCGAAGATCTGTAAAATGTATGGTCACTAACACCATATTCCCTATACGCCACTTGTCGTGATGGGGGTACTTTACTTTTTTTTACTATTATATACTTTTTTTTACTATTATAGAGGGAAACTACTTCGGACCGTATTTTGTTCTTTGTTTTTTTTTTTCTGTTGTTGTTTATTTGTCTTTTTTTTCTGAGTGCTGTATAACATACCTCTTCCTCCTATGATTCGCTGAATAATCGCCTCGGAAGTTTCTCTCTATAATAATATAATTTTTTTTTTAATTATTTGTCTCCATTTTAAGCTGGCATTACTCACAGTTAAGTGGCTAGAGTTCAGCATGAGCTGGCGCTGCTAATTTTTACCTGATATTGTTCATTATTAGCTGAGACTGCCCATTGTTAATTGGCGCTGCCCACTGCTAATCATTTGTTGTTAGCTGACGCTGCTAATTTTTACCTGATATTGTTCATTATCAAATGAGACTGCCCATTGTTAATTGGCGCTGCCCACTGCTAATCATTTGTTGTTAGCTGGCGCTGCTAACTTTTACCTGATATTGTTCATTATCAAATGAGACTGCCCATTGTTAATTGGCGCTGTCCACTGCTAATCATTTGTTGTTAGCTGGCGCTGCTCAATATTAGGTATCGCTGTTTGACTTTAGTTGGTGCAGTTCGTTAGACAATGTCTGTCCATACGTTGATATTATCCATTAACCTATTCTTCTTTACTCATCCATTTATCTTTAAATGTAGCCATAAACTTCTGAAGTTTGGGGGCCTCGGTCCTAGTTGGAAACCACCCGACTGGACTACCGAAGTTGGGACAAACTGTGTTCGATTCCTGCTGGAAGCAGTGTGAGTTGTACTCGTGGTTGAAAAAAAAAAACCTCAGCGTTCGACCCAGAAATGGGTACCAGGGTATTACTCTGGGAAGGTGAGGAATGCCTCCTCGCATCGTGAGTTTCGATGCTAGAAGCGACACTATCCGAACACTTCTGGATAGGCGGCCGAGCACATATGGGTGAAAACTCGAGTGCTAAGACGCCGATTCAAGTCTCGTACTTTACCTTTAACCACGCATGACGAATGCGACATGTATCATACCGGCTGCTTTCAATCTCTTCTCTGTGACCATGAGATTTTCATTGAAATTATCGATTTATTAGCAGGTCATTATCATTGTACTCTGAAGATGTCCATAGGTGCTCAGATTCCCTTCTGCCTGAGTCATATAGCAAATGACAGGGCTTGGAGCAACAAAACAAAAGATGTCATTCAGTACACTAATTTAAATGATGAAAGATCAGGAAGTTAAGACTGGCACATCCAGAAACGAGAAACTCAGTGGGCATATAAGAAGACTTATCAACCAACACAGAACTGGAGTCATCAGTCGCTGGACACTGCGGGACTTGCTGAGGAGGGAATCTGAGCACCTATGGACATGTTCAGAGTACAAGGATGATGACCTGCAAATAACTCGTTAATTTCAATGAAAATCTCCAGGCCACAGAGAAGAGATATACCGCCTGCTTTTAAATCTCTTCTCTGTGGCCAGGTGACTTTCATTAACATTAGTGTACTAAATGACATCTTTTGTTTTGTTGCTCCAAGCCTTGTCATTTGCTAAATGACTCAGGCAGGAACAATGACGTATGGTTACAATAATAATGAAAGTGGAAGTAAAAACAAACGTCAAGAGGATAAATTCAACTTACCTGCATAATTCAGCGTGGTGTTATTATCATATGACATTTTACCAAATGTAATGCTCAAAAGTCCTTCACTTTAGAAAATATTCCACGGAGTTCATGCATCACACACTTTCTGTAAAATGTTCTAGTACACACATGAAGTGTTCTTGAAATAAGAAGTCGTTAAATATTCATTATGTGTGCAAATACCCATTACGTATTCAGTTATCAGTTACTGATTCAAATATCAAAACAGCATTGGCACTTTCAGCATTCTTTTTTAGAACTTTCATAACGCTTCTTGGTGATATCCATTACTGGTCTGTGAAAGCTGCAAAAGATAATAAAAATAATTACTTAATAATGCATACATGCTCAATTATCATACATTTGTTCATGAATCTCTTATTTAATGCATCTTGTTCATTTTCTCTTATCACGATAATATATATATATAAATATAATTATACATGTTCATTTATTATAAACTACTCTTGTATTACATTAAATTCATGTATGTCGTGCATGTTCATAAATCAACAAATGGTCATATAGTGTAACTATATGTATCTTTTATATGTTTATTTATCGCGAACCTATTTATCTATAACTTATATGTTCATTAATATCAAAGATTCTAATCTTTCTCGTTCATTTTCACTTATCATGAACTAGTTAATATATCATGGATGTGCATTTATGATCATCCAGACATATATGACTCGTATAACAAGATCTATCTCGTACATTTGATATTTCATAAAATTCTTCATGTGTCTTGTACGTGCTCACTTTTTTGTGTTTTGTTTATGTGTAACGAACACAATAATTGACCGCACTCTCGTTGCCGTGCACCACATGTTCGATGTATCTAAGGTGTTAGGCTCATGTCCAGCCATGCATACAATTCAATAAACTACATATATGGTCTCCAAATTCCTTAGTCCGACACAAACATCCGGAAAATTTATGACCGCCATGTTCAGATCATGTGTACATCACGTGATTAAGGTTCTAAATTTAACTTCAATATAGAACGGATGTAATTATTTTATTTTATAATTAAGCTTACACCACTAGGTTAAAGGGGACCGGCACTAAATGGTAGGTCATAAAATAAAAAATCATTATTAATTGTTACTGTAATTGCCGCATAAAGAACATACTGACTAAAAAACGAAACTAGTACATTAATTCCAAAAAGCAGTGTGTGTCATTTCAGTCGGTAACCGGATATTTTGTGATCGATGTCGATAAAATTGATAATCGATATTATTATAATGACGGTCACGACCAGCACATTTTTATGTCTAGAATACGCTGGGAGCCCCGATAGCTGAGTGGTTAGTCAACTGGACTACAATTGATAAGAGGTAGGGTCCGATCCAAACCAACTGCTTCCGGTTCACCCAGCCTTTAATGTATACCGGATTTTTTTCTGGGAAAGTAAAGCGGCACGAGTGTAATACCGACCACATTACCCCAAAAATCATGTGTCGAAGGTTTGCAAAATTTATGGTCACTAATACCATATTCCCTATACGCCACTTGGCGTGACGGGGGTACTTTACTTTTTGTTTTATGTGAATACGCTGACCTTAAACTACCAATTTATGGATATTGGCACGCCTGATGTGCGTAAATGAAGCTGGAAACAAGTTCGACAAAATGTTATCTTCCTTGCAACAGTGCACAAAGCAAGAGCAGAGATGTGTTCTTAGGGTTATGTTTAGAGAAGGCGTTGAACCTGTAGAGGTTCATCACCGGTATAGAGCTCAGTATTGGGACAGGTGTTTGATTCGTATACAAGTTTATATATGGACTGAGAGTTCAGTTTCGGGACAGGTGTGTGAGTCGTACACAAGTTTATATATGGACTGAGAGTTCAGTTTCGGGACAGGTGTGTGAGTCGTACACAAGTTTATATATGGACTGAGAGTTCAGTTTCGGGACAGGTGTGTGAGTCGTACACAAGTGTATATATGGTATGAGAACTTAAAGATTAGTGACAACAGTGTGGAGGATTCCCTCGCCGGATCAAACATTCATACAAAAATCCATAAATAATCAACAGAAAACACATAGAACAATAAAAAGCCCGAATTAGGATTTAACCCTACTTCTCGACATAGCGCATTACCGCGAAAGACTTGCGTTACGGTACACTGTCAGCTAAGCAACCTAAATATCACTAGAGATGTCTTTCACGCATGTGCACTCGTAACTATAGTACACGGTTACTAACACAACTTTGGGATCAATTGCATATCTGTATTCCCTATTGAGACAAGCATTACCGGACAGACTAAAATACTTGTGTTGTAGACAATTGTATAAATCGCAGACTATTTTGGTTTAGACTAGAGACATATAATAATGTCTGAAAACTTCCAAGGCAATAGATCAACAAATAATTTTGGTGGACTTGTATGCTCACAGCACTCGTAAAAATCACATAAAAATCAACAACAGAACACACAGAACAATAGATGGCCCACAGTGGTGAAGAAGTGATTAAATATTGTAAGACAAGATGGGAGTGTGGGGTAGAAGTAGAGGGGAAAGTGAGAAGGGTTAACTAAAATAGAATCATCGAGTCCACGGGGAAAAGTGATAAGTGGTAAGAAGGATAGAAACATCGGGTCTCACGGGGAAGATAAGACGCAATTAGGAGCGAGAGCAAAATGTAAAACGGGGTGTGATTGGTTGGAGAGAAAAACGTTAGAGAAAAGGATACCTAAGAAAGTCAGTCGAGATAGAACGAGGGCTCAGTGCGGACAGTTGTTGTTTGACAACTGATACCGTGAGCATGGTTCGTGGTACACAACAGGATAATAGTGTCAGTTTTAGTTGTGTGTGGCGGTTGCGTGAGGCGGACATTGCTTCTGGAACAGTGCTATGTAGAGTTATGTGTTGGTGTAAATTCAATCCGGAGACTGATTCTGTAATGTAGTTGTGCAAGTTAGTCGCAACGAACAATTTAGGTGACAGTGAGCGATATAGTATCACAGCGTTCATGCTCATAAAGGAGTATGATTTTGTAACGTAGCTGTGCAATTTAGAAGCAACGAACAATGTGGGTGACAAGAGGCGAGACAGCTTTCGCCAAGACCTGCTCAACAACGAGTGTGCTCTTTCAAAGGAGTCATAAAACTCAGAAACGATGAACAGTGCAGGTGAGATTGAGCGAGTCAGATATCGCCAACATATGGGCTCAGCATTTAGGTACTATTATGAGTTAGGGGTGGAATTCAGAAGCAACGAATCATTCAGGTGAAGGTAAGCAAGACAGCCATCGCTGAATTCATGCTCGATACCGTGGGTGCTGTTACAGGCACGAACAGACAACAGTGGAAGATTCATCGGCGCATACCCGTGGCCGTTAGCTAACGGGAAGATTCCGCGCAGTGTCATCAAGAGAGTCCGACTGAATGGAGTCGGTCCAACATGAGGTCACCAAAGTGCATGGTGGCTTGAAGGGAGTATTGTAGTTCTGTACTACTGCGGCCCTTATATAACAGCCCAGACAAGATGGGGTACGCCTCGTAATTAACACGCAATGTGAGAAAGGCCACTAACAAGCATACTGTTGTTGTAAATGTGCAAATTGTTGTGAGAGGTTGATATTCCAGAATTAAACCTCGAATATGTAATTTTACATGGTGTTCCTTGACTACTTCTTAGAAAGCAATCTGTATTTGTCTGTGCCTAGCTAAGAATGGAAACTGGGAGGGGCCTTCAAACACAGGCCCATAGAAGCAGAGGTGGTCGCCACCACGAAACAGCGCGAAGTACAAGAGTATACGATCACGACAGACGGACAAGAGGGTGACTGGACTATGTATGAGTTCAGCATCAGGCAAGTAGAAGGTAGATAAGCGGCTACAGAATCCCGAGTCAATTCCAGCACACTCGGCCCAGGGCTGATACGGGGTCAAGACGAGCTGTTCGGTGCAAGACGCCACCAGGCAATCTACGTGCCTGCAACACAACACCAGGCGTTGAGGTCGAACGCCAAGTCGTTCCAACAAGCATGTTCAAGTCAATCATAAGTTCTATTTAAGGTCAACTCGGTCATGAGTGTTCTGTTGTATTTAAGAAGTGCGTCTGCTATAGTAGGATCAAGCCTGTACTCCTTGACAAAGCGCCTTAACCACAAGAGCGTTTCGTTTTACGTTATAGCATATTGCCAGACAAGCATCTTACAAATGCTGCTATTACTTTCGATGTCTATCACGTATATTTACTCGTGACTATTCGTCAGATCAAGGTCTCGGAAGTTCCCTTTCGTAAAATTCATGTATTATTGTTTGTCTTCAAACATTCGCGACGGTGACGAATGACAACATTACAATAAAGAACGTAACATCATAAAATCGCAGTTTAGGAAATCGCATTACTATTTTAATAATGTCACTTTAGTGTTGGATCAACCCATCACACGGACTTCCGTTTCCAAGATGGCGGATCTAGTCCACGTTCTCTTGATTGTGGCAGAAAGTGCATTTGGTGTCTGATTAATTAAGGTTCTCCATTGCACTTCTATGCGTTAAAGTCAAAATGATAATCTACTTATTACATCTGCACCGATAAAGCGGTGTCGTACGCCGGCAATATTCCATTTTCGACAAATCAAGTATTGTGAATGTGACCTCCCACCGTCTAGACTTGTTCTGCGCTTTACGTCTCATTGCTGCTGTTCATGACCGTTGTTAGATTTGCTTGACGCAAGATATTTACATGTTAATCATTAATGTAAAATGCTTCGTCAGCCGCAGTTTTATCTCTTAAGGGAATTTGCACCGTGTTTTGTTCATCGTAGGCAGCATTCACTAGTGTAATCATGAATCTAACGGGTGAGTCGTTGCTGTGCGTGTGACATTGAGTGTGTGCTACGTCATCGTAATGGCTCATCGTAAATCCCTAAACCGGCCGTACGCTAATCTTACGGTCTGTTGTTTGACGGGAATAATCTGACGACTAACTGTGTGTTTATATGTTCGGAATTGGAGTCAACAAAGATGGCATAACATCATCAAACGCTATACATTTTAAAAGAAATATGACGATCATCATTTTCAGGTGGATGTGAACTTCTGGTATATGGTGGATAGGCGGCAGGAACCATTGAAGGCTATGCATGAAAAATTTTCCTTGTTACAGTTTCCTCATATTCCAAGTCCATGGGGGACTGGTTGGTCTCGAGGCAAAACGCCGGCCTCGGGACAGAGAGGTTGTGTGTTCAAATCACGGCTACACCGGTTGGGATTTTTATGTATGATTTCTCTCTGCGGCAACCACCCCTGGTCTCAGCAGAGAGGTTCGGCTTGAAACGTCAGTTATTCATCGACGGAAAAAAACATGAGTACCTCCGAAGTCGGAGTTATCTGCCTGTGCGGCGAGGGGCCCCTATGCACACGGCTGCCAGGGAAAATGGATTAACACGCACAATTCAGTTCCTAGTCTCTAGGGACTTCATCAGATCTGAAAGCTGGCGAACGCAACAACAACCCATCACATAATTCTCCGGGAACTGAGGTTCTGAGAAGTGTGCAAGATGGTTAGCCAAGCGGCCGTTCGCGCATCCCTATGAATTAAAAAAAAATATGTTCTCTTGTTATCTATGTGCTTGGCAATTGCTGGCTCAAGTGCACTGAACTAGTGAGGACTCTATGTTCAACAGTGATAATGTAACCATCTTAGTGCTTGCGATAAATGCTCTATAAACAAAACAGTCTGGTTTTCTATTGAAGGCACGCTGTGTGTGTGCGTGGGTGGGTGAGTGAGTGTGCGCGCGTATCAATATATATATATTTTCTTATATTTTCCGTTTTTCCTTATATGAGAGTCTACCGTTTTTCCTTATATGAGAGTCTACCCGCCCATTTTTTTGTTCCGGTCGTGGTGACCTCTCGGGTGACCTCTCGGGTGACCTCTCGTTGACCTCTCGGGTGAGCGCTCGTGGTGTTGTGGTGACCTACCGCGGCGATGGTGAAGGGGCGGCGGTGGTATCATAAATCTATTATATTATTTGTACTTTCAATGGTTCCGTAACTTTCATAAATCTATTCTTTCTTTATACTCTCAGGCAATAAAAAACAGTGACAAGTTTATTTATTGTTTTAAAAACTTCCTTTAGAATTAAAGGTAACAACTTAGGTCGTTACACACGCTACACGAAGGTACATTACCGAACTTAGTAACTACACGGCGTTTAACGTTAAGCGAGATCAAAGAGCTCGGTAGACGCGCAGCCGCGAAGACGCGCAGCAAGGGGCCGCAAGATCAAAGAGCTCGGTAGACGCGCAGCGAAGACGCGCAGCGAAGACGCGCAGCGAGGGGGCCGCGTTTAACGTTAAGCAAGATCAAAGAGTTCCCGTTAGACGGACCGCGTTTACATCAAAGAATCCGCCTCCCGTGGTGAAATATCCGTAGCCGGTAAGTGTTCATCAGGAGTGTCATTTATCAGGGGAATTTTACTGGGTGGTTGTTTTAATGTGAGATTTTAGGGGAAATTAACACTGACAAGTTTATTTATTTATTGTTTTATTCGTATATATTGAACAATAGATAATACATGGTTTAGACAAAAATGTATTCTTTAACTAATGTACATTATACACATATTTAATACATAGAAAACAAAGTAGTTTATTTACAATCAGTAATACATGATAGTGTTAAATGGCTAAAGGGGAGGTGGTCACGTTGTCAGAATGGAAGTTTATTTATTTATTGTTTTATTCGTATATATCCCACAATAGATAATACAGGGGTAGACAATAATGTAGTCTTTAACTATTGTACATTATAGACAAGTATAATACATAAGAAACAAAGTAGTTTATTTACAAGAAGTAATACATGATACTGTTAAATTGCTAAAGGGGAGGTGGTCACGTTGTTCAGAATGGACCTGTCACTTGATGGGGTGAGGTAGTACGTTGGAAGTTGTAGTAGTAGGTTAGAAGTTGGCGTGTAATAGAAGTAGTAGGTAGTCGGATGTGGAAGTTGTCGCTGTAGAGGTAGCTGGTTGTGGAGGTAGTTGTAGTAGTGAAAGTTGTAGTAGAGCAGGGGACGACGTTCAAATTACGTTACTCCCAAATCCACGAAAGCTTAGACTTTGGAGTTCTATATCTTTAGCACTTCAACGAATAACAGACAACAGTAATGGTGAACCTTACAGATAAGAAAACTTAGTTCCAAACCCCAAAAGTTCGTCCCATAACTAAAAAGTTGAACTCAAAACATTAAAAATCTAGGTCCAAAGTCAAAATAGTTAGACACGGTAGGGCAAAAGGGCATATTCTTTCCAACCAATACTCCCTATTCTTCTACACATCTGCATCTCGAAGCCTTCGAATTTATATTCAATGTTTGGCTACTGACTATATTTTGCGCCGATTGCGCAGAGTCGATTCTATATTCAACCACTGAACTCTCTGTCGATGTAATGGTCATCTCGTTGTAACAGACACGTATGTCATGTCGTTTTATCAGATACGTATGGTATGTCGCTGTAATAGCCATGTCGTTGTATCAGTCATGTCGATGTAGTAGACACGTATGTCATGTCAATGTAACAGTCATGTCAATGTAACAGTCATGTCAATGTAACAGTCATTTCGTTGTAATAGTCATCTCGTTGTAACAGTCACGTATGTCATGTCGTTTTATCAGAGACGTATGGTATGTCGTGATGGACGAATGTAGGTTGTCGACTGTGCCATGATGGATCATGTAGGTTGTCGACTGTGCCATGATGGATGCTGTAGGTTGTCGACGGTGCCATGATGGATGAATGTAGGTTGTCGACTGTGTCGGGATGGATCATGTAGGTTGTCGACTGTGCCATGATGGATGAATGTAGGTTGTCGACTGTGCCATGATGGATGAATGTAGGTTGTCGACTGTGCCATGATGGATGAATGTAGATTGTCGACTGTGCCATGATGGATGCTGTAGGTTGTCGACTGTGCCATGCTGGATGAATGTAGATTGTCGACTGTGCCATGTTGGATGATGTAGGTTGTCGACTGTGCCATGATGGATGAATGTAGGTTGTCAACTGTGCCACGATGGATGAATGTAGGTTGTCGACTGTGCCATGATGGATGACTGTAGGTTGTCGACTGTGCCATGATGGATGAATGTAGGTTGTCGACTGTGCCATGATGCTTGTATGTAGATTATCTAGTGTCGCATGATGGCTGTTGTAGGTTGTCTAGTGTCGGGATGGCTGAATGTAGGTTCTGTCTAGTGTGTCGTGATGAGTGTATGTAGATTGCCTAGTGTGCCATGATGGTTGTATGTAATTGTCGAGTATGCTCCAACAAATCACCGCGCCATTTAAACTTCTTTGAACATAATGGACACGGATGTTCAAAGAAGAAACCTCATTATGAGAAACCATCTGGAGAAAATCCAATAACCCTTTCCTCAACCATATTTAACATACCTAGTTTAACTTCATCAAACATCAACCTCAACAATACTTAGCATACCTACTTTAAACACCTCGATAAAATTGAATAACCTTTTATCGATAAGCCTTAACGTACTTTAAGAGAAAACAATCCAACTTACTGTGTAAAATAGAATCTCAATCCGTTAGACTGAACACTAGTATGAACTTCCTTGAAACAACCAAACTTATAACACGAAAGCCCTGAAGGGTCTAGTTTAAATATAAATTGGTAACAAATGAATACATTATCCAATCAGAGAGTGACTATGCCAACATCGACTGATATCTGGATTAACCAACCAGAGAAGAGTATTAGCATGGGAGGCGGAGCAAAGAAATGACTGACATCTGTATTATAACCATTCAGAAAAGAGCATTACTATGAACGGCAGAGTGATTAACCAATTATAGAAGAGAGTAACTTTGAAAACGGTTCCAGTTCCATCTTAAGGTAAATGAATTGGTCGGGTTCTCAGCGAGGATCGTGGGCGTTTCTGGTCCATAGAATGTGTTTGGATAAACTTATGAAGGAGTTTATGTTCCTGGGGGTTGATATTATTCATACATATGATAAGACGTGTAAGAAACATTCCAAGTTTTATAAAGCTATGGCTAACCTAGTATATACATTATCGGAGAGAAATGAGCTGTTATTTACTGGAATAATTCAGAGAGTCGGTGGTCATGATATCTACGCCACGTTTGTAACCATCGTTATCGAAATACTTTCAGACCGAGTTCACAATTTCGGTCGTCTTGTCGTTCTATATACCCTCGCCTATCGATTAGTTAAGAATCATATCAAAGACATGTTCGACTCTGATTCCGACATTTGTGTTTTAGAAACGGACTTTGGTACTTGGACCGGTGGTATCATCGGAAGAGAATTTGGAGAGTGGTTACTAAAAGAAGGTAGTTTGGAAAATTTTCTAGACCTCTCTAACGAAGAAGCTACAACACTGTGGACTCACTTCGCAACAGCCTTTGGTCTTTAAGAGCTTTACCTATAAATGTTTATCTGTGAGTTTATATATTTTCCCTAATAAAAGTTTGGTAACCCCACAGCATTTGTTACTGCCTTACAATATTGTTTACCAGGTCACGACACCCCCTCGCACAGATGCTGAGGGTTGTCCTGTAGTAGGCCTGTGATTGTAATAAGAATGGTTTGCTCCAGCTTTGAAATCTGAAATTTTTCACAAAAAGAGATGGTGTTACTCAGTTCCCCTATAATGGGGATGTTGAGTTACTAAAAATAGATTTTGATCTCTGATGCAATACCTGATTAGTTACTAAAAATAGAATGTGACCTATGATCCAATAACAGAATACTCATTGCACTGGTGACCAATTGAGACTGATGGAAAAGTGAATTCCCAGTCATTGAAAAGTATGTTGTCACGATAGGTGTGTCAATAACAAGGAATAAAAATCATTAAAGACATCCTAATTAAGTTGTGAAATTTTGGTGGTTGAGAGATAAATCTGAAGATAAGCACATCAAACTATAAGAACAAGGAAACAATCGTATATTACACACTCTTAGAGCCAGTGTTAAGTTAACACGTATTTATCTGTAGTTAAAATAGAAGGTTATAAATTGAGTAGAGGTAAACTTATACCTTATGGCTCATCTACTTTTTCGAATAAACTCAAGTTCAGAAGACAGTGATGACGATATTGATTTGTCAATTGGCACGCAAACCACGATAATATGGCCTAGTGGTAATTTTAATAATGGTTTAACTTTAGACTCAATTTTCAAAAAGACAAATATACGTGAAACGTTTTTAAACTCTAGTGAAACCTCTGACACCTACATCACCGGCTCTCAAAATCAGGGAGCTGGAAGACTGGAGATTCCAACTGAAATAATTAACAACCACTCCTCGACTGGTAATAGAGATATACAAATCTTTGAACATGATATTTATTTTGAACAAATTAACGCAACGTGGAACGAACAATACGCTTGCAGCCAGCAAAGGGATACACTAAACGATAGAGCTACCAAGGTAAGTAATTGCTTTGGAGTCGAGTTTACCTTTTGATTTTGATATTCTCTGTTTCTCCTTCGTTATCTTTATTACTGGGTTATTACACAACTAGTAGAGACATTATCTTTATTGATGATGATAAATAGTAAATTTCCACGTGTAATGAAAATTTTGAAACTAGTTGCTAGTAATGATTGACGTTATTGTAAAGGAAACCGAAAAAATAAAGGACTCATCCTTGATACCATAAAGAAGTAACTGTAACATCAAAGAAAAAGACAAGTGGAATAATATTAATACTGGTAAATCATTTGACGTGTTATCCTCTGGAGGTGGAGTAGAGTAAATTTTACGTAGAAGCAGGTTTAACTTACCCAAAAGACTCATGGACAATAGGTTACTAGGTGAGAAGCGAAAGAGATATCCAATACTTGGATGTTGTGACTTGTAATGAGAACCGCTGTAATAACTTGTACCAACTTGAAAACGTGAGGGGTGAAAAGACAGAGGGAAACAAAGAGAAATGACATCAGCTACAGAGTTGTGCAGAGATATTTTATTATAAAGTGTTTTTCATTTAGAAGTTTTTGCTGGCTTTTAAACCTAAATTGTCTCGTTTCTTCTAGGTTCATTTTTGTGAAGAAACGATTGTTTTAACAATCCACGATGATGAAAATGACGAACCCAATTATTCTTGGCAGCAGTTTTCTATAGACAAGGAGCGCTTCATAAACCGTATACAAGAATGTGGCAAAATTATTTCCCCCATCCTAGCTATTGATCACAGAGCCAAGATTCTAAAAAGTATTTCAGAAGTAATAGAAACTAAAGTTTAGTTGATATTTTACTTGTCAAGCCCAATCCTGTGTTCACAAGAACACTTCCCTCTAATGAACATAACATGCTATACTCGAGTTTGTCTCCAACTTGTCAGTGTAGGCCCCGCCCTCTGGATCATCATTTGTTTTGATGACTCCATGGATACATCGGCCTCGTGGGACAAACTTCCCATGATTCATCAAAGATGGCCGCTCTCTGAACATGTCTCATCACGTCCAATGACGTATTGCATCAGTTACTATAAATAGAACGTATTCCATTGGTTACTATAAATAGACTGACCACGCCCCATTTGTTACAGGGTATAAAGGTCAGCCGTTCTCAGTTCTACTACATACAGAAAGTCAGAGCCCTGCTACCAAGTCGTGTGCTTTCTAGAATGGAGTCCGTTAGAATGGATATGTGTGATTCCGCTGTTAATGTTGACTGTGATGGTGCTTTTTTCTATGCCGCTCGTAATGGCGAGTATGTAAAGCCTCTACAGAAGAATGGTTTGAAGGCTGTCTCAGTTTCGAGATATCGAGCAAAGACTTTAATTCATCTTAGAAAATACGATGGCAACACGGGGTTGAAATTCCCAACACGTTACGGTATAACACTAACACAGCCTGAATTTGAGACTTTAGTGGGTCTGAAGTCTACGATTCTCTCAGAGTGTGACAGACTCCGAGTAGCCACAGGTGATGCGTCTACGATTCTCTCAGCTGAGTGTGACAGTATACAAGCAACCACTGATGGAGCATCTACATTTCGCTCAGACTATGACAGAGAACAAACGACCAATGAGGGTGAGTGGTCGATCGCTGCTCCTCCCGTTTATAACGACTTCCAGGCGTCTACAATTCTCTCAGCAGAGTGTGACGGTGTAAAACCAATTACTGATGGAACATCTACATTTCGCTCAGAGTGTGACAGAGAACAAACAGCAAATGAGGGTG
Organism: Megaustenia siamemsis; assembly: GCA_032433765.1. Classification (NCBI taxonomy): domain Eukaryota; kingdom Metazoa; phylum Mollusca; class Gastropoda; order Stylommatophora; family Ariophantidae; genus Megaustenia; species Megaustenia siamemsis. The sequence continues at coordinate 105,064,067 of JAVIAB010000092.1, forward strand.
ACTGGTCGCTCGCTGCTCCTCCCGTTTATGACGACTTCCAGTATCAACAAAGTGACCTTTCGACTGTTCTCACAGACACAGCTCACAAACGAATTGATCCCTGTTCGATCACTAATATAACTGATGGATCTTATGGTATTAAGAACAATAAACAAAATTGTGTTAAATTTTGCGATCCTTGTGTATTTAAAAAACCACGTGGGAGACCACGTAAACTTGTAATTTAAGCATTAAACACATGACTATGTTGTTATATGTGTACTTTTTTAGATGATTTGTATCCATATTTGCACTATTTAAAGCATCATTGTTCAATTATAAACATTTGAATGTGTAACATGTGTTGTCCACGTTGATGTATTGAAATAAATTTATGTTTCATTGTGAAAATAAACATTAGAAAAAGATCATATTTGTTTGTTTTTATTTGACTTATTTTAATTTTAATGAGTTTATTCGAAAAAGTAGATGAGCCATAAGGTATAAGTTTACCTCTACTCAATGTATAACCTTCTATTTTAACTACAGATAAATACGTGTTAACTTAACACTGGCTCTAAGAGTGTGTAATATACGATTGTTTCCTTGTTCTTATAGTTTGATGTGCTTATCTTCAGATTTATCTCTCAACCACCAAAATTTCACAACTTAATTAGGATGTCTTTAATGATTTTTATTCCTTGTTATTGACACACCTATCGTGACAACATACTTTTCAATGACTGGGAATTCACTTTTCCATTAGTCTCAATTGGTCACCAGTGCAATGAGTATTCTGTTATTGGATCATAGGTCACATTCTATTTTTAGTAACTAATCAGGTATTGCATCAGAGATCAAAATCTATTTTTAGTAACTCAACATCCCCATTATAGGGGAACTGAGTAACACCATCTCTTTTTGTGAAAAATTTCAGATTTCAAAGCTGGAGCAAACCATTCTTATTACAATCACAGGCCTACTACAGGACAACCCTCAGCATCTGTGCGAGGGGGTGTCGTGACCTGGTAAACAATATTGTAAGGCAGTAACAAATGCTGTGGGGTTACCAAACTTTTATTAGGGAAAATATATAAACTCACAGATAAACATTTATAGGTAAAGCTCTTAAAGACCAAAGGCTGTTGCGAAGTAGAGTCCACAGTGTTGTAGCTTCTTCGTTAGAGAGGTCTAGAAAATTTTCCAAACTACCTTCTTTTAGTAACCACTCTCCAAATTCTCTTCCGATGATACCACCGGTCCAAGTACCAAAGTCCGTTTCTAAAACACAAATGTCGGAATCAGAGTCGAACATGTCTTTGATATGATTCTTAACTAATCGATAGGCGAGGGTATATAGAACGACAAGACGACCGAAATTGTGAACTCGGTCTGAAAGTATTTCGATAACGATGGTTACAAACGTGGCGTAGATATCATGACCACCGACTCTCTGAATTATTCCAGTAAATAACAGCTCATTTCTCTCCGATAATGTATATACTAGGTTAGCCATAGCTTTATAAAACTTGGAATGTTTCTTACACGTCTTATCATATGTATGAATAATATCAACCCCCAGGAACATAAACTCCTTCATAAGTTTATCCAAACACATTCTATGGACCAGAAACGCCCACGATCCTCGCTGAGAACCCGACCAATTCATTTACCTTAAGATGGAACTGGAACCGTTTTCAAAGTTACGCTCTTCTATAATTGGTTAATCACTCTGCCGTTCATAGTAATGCTCTTTTCTGAATGGTTATAATACAGATGTCAGTCATTTCTTTGCTCCGCCTCCAATGCTAATACTCTTCTCTGGTTGGTTAATCCAGATATCAGTCGATGTTGGCATAGTCACTCTCTGATTGGATAATGTATTCATTTGTTACCAATTTATATTTAAACTAGACCCTTCAGGGCTTTCGTGTTATAAGTTTGGTTGTTTCAAGGAAGTTCATACTAGTGTTCAGTCTAACGGATTGAGATTCTATTTTACACAGTAAGTTGGATTGTTTTCTCTTAAAGTACGTTAAGGCTTATCGATAAAAGGTTATTCAATTTTATCGAGGTGTTTAAAGTAGGTATGCTAAGTATTGTTGAGGTTGATGTTTGATGAAGTTAAACTAGGTATGTTAAATATGGTTGAGGAAAGGGTTATTGGATTTTCTCCAGATGGTTTCTCATAATGAGGTTTCTTCTTTGAACATCCGTGTCCATTATGTTCAAAGAAGTTTAAATGGCGCGGTGATTTGTTGGAGCATACTCGACAATTACATACAACCATCATGGCACACTAGACAATCTACATACACTCATCACGACACACTAGACAGAACCTACGTTCAGCCATCCCGACACTAGACAACCTACAACAGCCATCATGCGACACTAGACAATCTACATACAAGCATCATGGCACAGTCGACAACCTACATTCATCCATCATGGCACAATCAACAACCTACAGTCATCCATCATGGCACAGTCGACAACCTACATTCATCCATCGTGGCACAGTTGACAATCTACATTCATCCATCATGGCACAGTCGACAACCTACATCATCCATCATGGCACAGTCGACAATCTACATTCATCCAGCATGGCACAGTCGACAATCTACATTCATCCATCATGGCACAGTCGACAACCTACATTCATCCATCATGGGACAGTCGACAACCTACATTCATCCATCATGGCACAGTCGACAACCTACATGATCCATCCCGACACAGTCGACAACCTACATTCATCCATCATGGCACCGTCGACAACCTACAGCATCCATCATGGCACAGTCGACAACCTACATGATCCATCATGGCACAGTCGACAACCTACATTCGTCCATCACGACATACCATACGTCTCTGATAAAACGACATGACATACGTGACTGTTACAACGAGATGACTATTACAACGAAATGACTGTTACATTGACATGACTGTTACATTGACATGACTGTTACATTGACATGACATACGTGTCTACTACATCGACATGACTGATACAACGACATGGCTATTACAACGACATACCATACGTCTCTGATAAAACGACATGACATACGTGTCTGTTACAACGACATGACATACGTGTCTGTTACAACGAGATGACCATTACATCGACAGAGAGTTCAGTGGTTGAATATAGAATCGACTCTGCGCAATCGGCGCAAAATATAGTCAGTAGCCAAACATTGAATATAAATTCGAAGGCTTCGAGATGCAGATGTGTAGAAGAATAGGGAGTATTGGTTGGAAAGAATATGCCCTTTTGCCCTACCGTGTCTAACTATTTTGACTTTGGACCTAGATTTTTAATGTTTTGAGTTCAACTTTTTAGTTATGGGACGAACTTTTGGGGTTTGGAACTAAGTTTTCTTATCTGTAAGGTTCACCATTACTGTTGTCTGTTATTCGTTGAAGTGCTAAAGATATAGAACTCCAAAGTCTAAGCTTTCGTGGATTTGGGAGTAACGTAATTTGAACGTCGTCCCCTGCTCTACTACAACTTTCACTACTACAACTACCTCCACAACCAGCTACCTCTACAGCGACAACTTCCACATCCGACTACCTACTACTTCTATTACACGCCAACTTCTAACCTACTACTACAACTTCCAACGTACTACCTCACCCCATCAAGTGACAGGTCCATTCTGAACAACGTGACCACCTCCCCTTTAGCAATTTAACAGTATCATGTATTACTTCTTGTAAATAAACTACTTTGTTTCTTATGTATTATACTTGTCTATAATGTACAATAGTTAAAGACTACATTATTGTCTACCCCTGTATTATCTATTGTGGGATATATACGAATAAAACAATAAATAAATAAACTTCCATTCTGACAACGTGACCACCTCCCCTTTAGCCATTTAACACTATCATGTATTACTGATTGTAAATAAACTACTTTGTTTTCTATGTATTAAATATGTGTATAATGTACATTAGTTAAAGAATACATTTTTGTCTAAACCATGTATTATCTATTGTTCAATATATACGAATAAAACAATAAATAAATAAACTTGTCAGTGTTAATTTCCCCTAAAATCTCACATTAAAACAACCACCCAGTAAAATTCCCCTGATAAATGACACTCCTGATGAACACTTACCGGCTACGGATATTTCACCACGGGAGGCGGATTCTTTGATGTAAACGCGGTCCGTCTAACGGGAACTCTTTGATCTTGCTTAACGTTAAACGCGGCCCCCTCGCTGCGCGTCTTCGCTGCGCGTCTTCGCTGCGCGTCTACCGAGCTCTTTGATCTTGCGGCCCCTTGCTGCGCGTCTTCGCGGCTGCGCGTCTACCGAGCTCTTTGATCTCGCTTAACGTTAAACGCCGTGTAGTTACTAAGTTCAGTAATGTACCTTCGTGTAGCGTGTGTAACGACCTAAGTTGTTACCTTTAATTCTAAAGGAAGTTTTTAAAACAATAAATAAACTTGTCAATGTTTTTTATTGCCTGAGAGTATAAAGAAAGAATAGATTTATGAAAGTTACGGAAGCATTGAAAGTACAAATAATATAATAGATTTATGATACCACCGCCGCCCCTTCACCATCGCCGCGGGAGGTCACCACAACACCACGAGCGCTCACCCGAGAGGTCAACGAGAGGTCACCCGAGAGGTCACCCGAGAGGTCACCCGAGAGGTCACCACGACCGGAACAAAAAAATGGGCGGGTAGACTCTCATATAAGGAAAAACGGTAGACTCTCATATAAGGAAAAACGGCACCAAAAAATGTGCCTCGATCTGCAGGTAGACTATTTATATAAGAAAAAACAACCCGGCTGCAGCAATTTGGCTGCAGATCGAGACACATTTGTTGCATGTAAATGACATACTATACTACTCATTTCTCTCCTTAGCACAGCCAGCAAGGCTTTTGCTAGAGTCATACTTAAACGCCTGCATAGACTTGCAGAACGTGTACTTCCCGAGTCTCAATGCGGCTTCAGAGCCGGGAGATCAACCATAGACATGATTTTCACATTTAGACAACAGCAAGAAAAATGTCGAGAACAAAATATGCCGCTCTATATTGTCTTTGTGGATCTAACAAAGGCCTTCGACACAGTAAACAGAGATGGGCTCTACAGGGTGTTAGAAGGTATAGGCTGCCCTGCTAAATTACTTAGACTGATTATGTCCTTCCATGAAGACATGAATGGTAAAATCTACTTTGATGGTTAGATATCAGATTACTACAAGTAGAACTTTAAAACGTTTAGCCAAATACCCACTTCCGTGAAGAACAGATAACTAAATAATCAAATTGCAGTGTGTTTTCTGAAATCAATTAGTGTACCTCAATATTCTAATACTGAAGTTTCAAATATTGTGACTGTGTGTGTGGTTTCATTAAAAGTAGAATATCTTCGTATTTTATACCTTGATTATTTATGCCCTGTCTTTTTAAAATATTACTGTGACCTCTCTCTCTCTCTCTCTCTCTCTCTCACTCTCTTCCTTCGTGGTCTTCAGTCTGAGTTTCACCAAAACCAGTACATAATTCGTAAATTCAAAAATTACATTCATTTAATCAGATAATTTGTTCTGTAAACTGTTCTTTTTCTGTTATGTTATTCGAATACTAACTGTAAATAGCATTCTGCCACTCTTCTCATTTTATTTTTATATTGTCTCATTTGAACTCTTGGATTCATCCCAAATACTTATGTTTAGAATGTTCAATCCTTTTGTCATCCTTGTATTGTGTTTTCTAAAAATAAATCGAACGCTTGATTCATTCAATAAACAGATACGCTCAAATAACATAAATCTGAAAATACATTTTATAAGTGAAGGTGCATCTATGCTAAGTCAGGAACACGATTGGAAAACACGAAGTTATTGCGGCATAACTTGCAAGTGTTATCAACAGAATGATGAACAATCGTTCCTTGAAATTATTGGTGAATTATTTCCATTGCCAGGAGTGCACTTCGGAATGTTAACACTGCTTAACGACACAGATGAATCCAACAGTTGGACGTGTTGGGAAGGCCGTGATCACGTCTACATATATTCCATAAATTATTTCAAATATTGAGTTCCCTATCATGTGGACAATACACTGTGTATCTTTCCCTGGCTAACACTGTGTGTCTTTGCCTGAATCACACTGTGCATCTTTCCCTGGCTAACACTGTGTGTCTTTGCCTGAATCACACTGTGTATCTTTTCCCTGGCTTACACTGTGTCTTTGCCTGAATCACACTGTGTATCGGACTTTCCGGTGCTACGGTGTTTGTGCGTCTGGCTGCGTTCATTTAAGTGAATCATGTGTTGTGGATCTATCCACTGTTAACAATGTTGTGCTTGAGACACCATAATAATGGATGATCGTATATCACTGATCCGAGAGTGCGATTGAAGGGCGCGATGATGAAGATTTCAATGCTGTTTGTGAATTTGCAACCCAGATCTTCATGTTAATCAAGAAGGATGTTACCGAAATACAGAAGAGCTACAATGAGAACGGGGGTAGATACACTGAGTATCATTGCCTTTACACTGAGTATCCTTGCCACGCCTACAGTGATTATCCTTGCCATGTCTAAACTGATTATCCTTGTCGTACCCATACTGAGCAACCTTACTCAAATATGTGTATTTTTTCCTGCTCACACTGAGTATCATTGCCTTGTCTAAAATGTGTATCCTTGCCATGTATACAGTGATTATCCTTGCCATGTCTAAACTGATTATCCTTGTCGTACCCATACTGAATATCCTTACTCAAATATGTGTATTTTTGCCTGTTCACACTGAGTATCCTTGCCTTGTCCCCACTATGTATCTTTACCTTTCTCACACTAAGTATCCTTGTTTTACTCCCACTGTTTTCTTTTTCTTGGTCCCCACCAGATCTTTGTCTTCACTCTCTTCTCTGCACTAAATTAACTTTTGCCTCCCTTTTTTCGCTTTCCGATTTGAGTATAATACCAGGCATTTCTTGTAATGGTTTCTGCACTTTGTATGAGTACTTGTCTATTATCCAATAATTTTGGTAATTAAAATTTATTGCAGTTATCTACAGGCCAATGAAAGTCTTTGCTACTAGCAATAGAACAGAGTGTTGTCAACTCTACTATAAAGACCTGCAACTCAGATTGTATGAGAATAAATACCGTAATGGGCAATAACTGTCGCGTGGGTCATTTTCGTTGATATTCTGATAATTAACTGAAGGAATAAACAGAATGCATTACGGTTGCGATCTGTGCATGTTCAGTGTTATGCCAATGTTTTAGAATTGTGCTATTTCTTTATTATCATCCATGACCATAAAACAGCATGTTTATTGGCTTAGGTGCTCTCATAATTTCATGAATTTATTGTGTCTGGGTTATTGCAACGTGTTTCATGCACCATATCTGATACATTTGTAATGTTGTAACTTGGTATGTTGCATTTGGGCAGTTATATCCGATCTACTGTACCTTTATTATACTGTATCAGTTGCAGCGTGTGCATTGTATCTGGTTTGGACTGATGTGCCCGGTCTATTGTGTCTGGATTGTCATATGTAATGTTGTACATTGGTCATACATTGGGCATTTATAGAAATGCAAAACAGACATATGGGCAACTCCGAAACTAAACAAGCATACTCGTGTATACGAATGATGTTTTAAACAAAACCCAAATGAAACAAAAATTATATTTAACACGGGTGGGACGAAATAGGCGTAAAATAGAGGGAGAAATATTGGCTACATTGGGGAAGAGAAAGATAAAAATTAAATAGTTGATAATGTAGAACAAGGAGATAAAACTTAAATAGTTGATAATGTAGAACAGAGAGATACAACTTAAATAGTTGATAATGTAGAACAAGGAGATAAAACTTAAATAGTTGATAATGTAGAACAGAGAGATACAACTTAAATAGTTGATAATGTAGAACAGAGAGATACAACTTAAATAATTGATAATGTAGAACAAGGAGATAAAACTTAAATAGTTGATAATGTAGAACAGAGAGATACAACTTAAATAGTTGATAATGTAGAACAGAGAGATACAACTTAAATAATTGATAATGTAGAACAGAGAGATACAACTTAAATAATTGATAATGTAGAACAGAGAGATACAACTTAAATAGTTGATAATGTAGAACAGAGAGATACAACTTAAATAGTTGATAATGTAGAACAGAGAGATACAACTTAAATAATTGATAATGTAGAACAGAGAGATACAACTTAAATAATTGATAATGTAGAACAGAGAGATACAACTTAAATAATTGATAATGTAGAACAGAGAGATACAACTTAAATAGTTGATAATGTAGAACAGAGAGATACAACTTAAATAATTGATAATGTAGACCAGAGAGATACAACTTAAATAATTGATAATGTAGAACAGAGAGATACAACTTAAATAGTTGATAATGTAGAACAGAGAGATACAACTTAAATAGTTGATAATGTAGAACAGAGAAATACAACTTAAATAGTTGATAATGTAGAACAAGGAGATAAAACTTAAATAGTTGATAATGTAGAACAGAGAGATACAACTTAAATAATTGATAATGTAGAACAGAGAGATACAACTTAAATAATTGATAATGTAGAACAGAGAGATACAACTTAAATAGTTGATAATGTAGAACAGAGAGATACAACTTAAATAGTTGATAATGTAGAACAGAGAGATACAACTTAAATAATTGATAATGTAGAACAGAGAGATACAACTTAAATAATTGATAATGTAGAACAGAGAGATACAACTTAAATAATTGATAATGTAGAACAGAGAGATACAACTTAAATAGTTGATAATGTAGAACAGAGAGATACAACTTAAATAATTGATAATGTAGACCAGAGAGATACAACTTAAATAATTGATAATGTAGAACAGAGAGATACAACTTAAATAGTTGATAATGTAGAACAGAGAGATACAACTTAAATAGTTGATAATGTAGAACAGAGAGATACAACTTAAATAGTTGATAATGTAGAACAAGGAGATAAAACTTAAATAGTTGATAATGTAGAACAGAGAGATACAACTTAAATAGTTGATAATGTAGAACAGAGAGATACAACTTAAATAGTTGATAATGTAGAACAGAGAGATACAACTTAAATAATTGATAATGTAGAACAAGGAGATAAAACTTAAATAGTTGATAATGTAGAACAGAGAGATACAACTTAAATAGTTGATAATGTAGAACAGGGAGATAAAACTTAAATAATTGATAATGTAGAACAGAGAGATAAAACTTAAATAGTTGATAATGTAGAACAAAGAGATAAAACTTAAATAGTTGATAATGTAGAACAGAGAGATACAACTTAAATAGTTGATAATGTAGAACAGAGAGATACAACTTAAATAGTTGATAATGTAGAACAACGAGATAAAACTTAAATAGTTGATAATGTAGAAAGGGAGATACAAGTGAAATAGTCGATAATGTAGAACAGGGAGATACAACTTAAATAGGCGACAATGTGGAATTAGGGCGAATAATTTAAATAGTGATGTTGTGAAACATGAGGGTATAATTATAGAAAGGCAACGATGTGAAATAGAAGGGGATGATTTAAGCAGGTTCCAATGTGGGAGAAAAAGGGAAACTTTCGAATATTACAGGCATTCTATAAGTAAACATCAATGATTTTTGGAGGAAAAATATACTTCACATGTTTTTATTTCTTCTTATGTGACAGTAAAGCTGTTACTTAAATTACTTTTATTCGGATTTTTTTGTGAAAAAAAAGGTGAAGATGGCTGGCGTCAGCGATTGCAGAAACAAATGATACTGTAAGACAACACTCGCTTTGTTGACCTGATAGTGTCAAGATGGTCGAAGAAAATGAAACGTCTTGTATGTCTTATCAAAATCATGTTTGCTTAAATGGCAATCTGGATGGAGGTGTTATTGAATATGTTTAGCAACGGTTTCGACAAATAGAAAGTCTTTCTTGTTTGAATCTTAATACATGAACAGTAAAGTGTAAACGTTTGGAAGGTTCACGAAAAGGTAATCTAAAAAAAAAACTATGGAATCTTGAAATCAAAGGATTGTTGACAACACACTCGGTAGGTGTAGGCCGGACTGGGATACTGATGTTAAGGTCTTCATCCTTTCTTATGACGTCTACGAATCATTTCAAAAGAAAGAGGAGTCCTGTCTGCACACCTATTTGATGAGACAGGCTTTGACACACGGCTAGATCACTGGATGGCATCAATCTGATGTGGAAAAAACCTGCGCTACTTTTGGGACCTGGACATCTGAGCGGAGATATTTATCTCCGGTATTGCCTCAGGGATCTCCGTTATCACCTGTTTTGTTCAATATATACACTGCCAACTGATTGCGCAACTGAATAGTGTCCGATAAGGTCAAGCTCTCGCCATTACAGATGACATTATGATATATGTATACGGTCGCGATAGAGCTGAAATGGCTAGGCAATTGCAAGAAAGTGTGGATCAGATAACCACTTAGTGCAATAACTACAAAGTATTGATTAATCCAAACACGGTTTCCGTAATATGGTGTTCGATAAACAACAGTATGGTTAAACACACCCTCCCAATCGTAAAATGCAATGGTGTAACTAACCATCATGAGGGGTCCCAACATTAAGTGTTTTAGAATAGCGTTTGATGGGTCCCTTTTTTTCAATCAACACGTGAGCAATGCCTTTCAAAAGGCAAGGAGAGGTGTCAACACGACCAAGGTCAGGCCAGAGTGAACCTTCAGCAATCGTTACTGTTCTCGCTTATGCAGGCTGTGGTGCTCTCAGTACTGGATTATGGTTTGTTTATGCTTACTCTCTCGTCATCTCTAATCACAAGATTGCAAAGGGTTCGGAACGAGGGCCTACAGGTAGTTCTTCAATGCACCAGAGCTACACACAATAAGGAACTTACTTGACTCACCGAGCAATAGAGTGCGGTATAGATCTGCTCAGGTCCAGAATTTTTTTTTAACGTGGCAAGCAACATAAAACATCCCTTGCATTCAAAATTGGATGTGACCTAATACAGGAGCCTCAAGCGTGGAAAATCCTGGATGACTGAGGCAGAGGAGTCCATAAGGAGAGTATGTGATCCGAATGATATTAGGGCTGGAAAAGATTAGATAGAGGTAACAGCAGAGAAAAAGAGGGGGAACTAAAGTAATCATTCAGTTCGACAGGGAGTGTCGCAACTGTCCTAAGGAGGTTAGTAAATGTAAAGTACTCCCGTCACGCCAAGTGCCGTATAGGGAATATGGTGTCAGTGATTATAAATTTTACAGAACTGCAGCACATAATTTGTGGTTAATGTGGTCGATATTGCGCCCGTGCCGCTTTACTTTCCCAGAAAAAAATCTGGTACCCATTCAAGGCTGGGCGAACCCGGAAACCGTCGGTTGGATCGAACCCTACCCCTTGTCCTTTGTAGTCCAGGTCACTAACCACTGAGCCGTCCTATGAAGGTACCGAGGTCATTATTAGGGAATCCATAGTTAAAGTTTCGTCACCTAAGGATACGATCATCTAAACAGATGGTTCTGTATCCCACGGACAGAGCAGTGGTTCAGGTTTTGTGACATAACTACATGGCATAAAAGAGGCTAGGGAGTCTGGCAACTGTTGCATAATGGTGTCTAGACTTAGAATGGCGATAGAAGCAGCAACTGCGGCGATTTCATGGTTGGTTACACAGAACGTGGATCATGCAGTCTTGGTGACTGATTCGCAAAGTATGTTACAACAGATTAACAGTGTCTGCGGCAGGGGTTGGTGCAGCTCTTGTATGACCCTAAAGTGAACACGTTAACCTGGGTGTACTATCCAGGTTATGCTGGTGTATACGACATTGAATGAAAGGACAAACTCGCTGGCAGCTCTCGCACTGAGTGTGGCCTTACACTGGGCAAAGAAGGCATTGCCATGGTTGTTGTTCATTCCTTAAGAGAAAAAGAGGAGAATGGGTGGGACAATTTCGTATATAATGAGCGACTGAGGAGTCGAAAGGTGGTAAAGGAATCTAGTCGATCCGGAGCGTTTAGTGGGGAAAAACAGATGTAGCTATAATCAACAACATACGTATCGAGAAATGGTGGGACGGACGGTGGAGCGGATATGAGGATGCCCCGAATGCAATGAAACTTTTCCCGTGAATAGAATAGAACAGAATAGCCGCGCAGATGATTTGACATTAAAGAGTGAAAAGTACATTGTCAACAGGTGAGGTTAACTGTTTCAAATGTGAAAGTGCGATTATTGTAATATTTCAAATAAAGAAAGTGTGAATGACAATTATTTAAAATATGGCTTCTTCTTTCCTTTTCTTTAGCTGTCACCCAGCGACTACTTCTCTGTTTCAGTGTTTTAAAAGAATGGCAAGTGGACGTGAATGCGTTATGTCGTTATTGAACGACACCTTTCGATCTGACACTTTCGTCTTTGGGATGACATTGTCGATACCTGTTTTCCCGTTACAACCCCTACATGCATTTCAAGACTGGTTAGCTTGTTTCCAGGAGCACCCCTTGTAGGTGGATCAGGGTCTGGGTCATCTCACTTGTCTCAGCGTCCTGACACACACATTCAGGTGGGAATTGCTAACCACTCTCAACTCAGTTGTTGGTGCCCTCGCTATAGTGGATAAAAGTGACAGGTTTATTCAATTTAATATACAAAAGCAGCTTATTTATATTCGAGCTATGGACTAAGCAATGTTTACATTGAACAACACGATATATGTTATTGCCGCGAGTTGGCAGATTTTTGAAAATGTTTTCAAGGGTTTGAACATAAATGTTTGTTCACAGTTCGTTAACCTTCGCTGTAGATAAAGTCGTTAATTCGTTTCGGACGTTTGTGACCTTGGTAGCTAAGGACCTAACTTGTGCAAACGGATGGCATTGGCAAGGATCATTTTGAATCTATGAAGTGGGCTCATTTTGAATCTATGAAGTGGGCTCATTTTGTGTTTAACTCAAAAGCATATGTGCTTTTTAACCAAAGACTTTTTTTGGGGGGACTCAATTAAGATATCCCCGATGGAAGAATAAATTGTACTATTAGTCCCATAAATGATTCGCTTCCAGAGATTTATGATGTAATCAAAGCAGTTTTGTCATTGCAAGTGAATAATGTCCACACCTATAATTAGTCAGGATTGTGTAGCACCAGCAGCTTTATAGCGAACACAGAAAACATCATAGGATTGTGCTGTTCTGAAACAGCTATACCATGCAACCCTAGAATTGCCTTTAATGGGATTAATGTGACCACAAACCACTCTCCATGTGTGTGCCACATATTTACACCCCAGAAAGAAATAATGAATATAACAACATCATGTGCCGTCTGTGATATTAATGACCACAGACCAGGAGCTTCCAGTATGATTGATACAACTGTTGCACCAAGCATTTCATCAGCAGAGCCATATCTATGGAATGTTAATCTGACATTGTTCTTGAATGATGTCCAAGTTAATGAGACATCAGAATCGTGTGGCGGCAGCTACAAGAAGGGAGCGGAGAACATCAAGTTCTGCTGCTATAAAGGAGACTTACCTTGCTATCCCAGAATTGCCTTAAATGGGATCACTGTAGTTGAAAACTTCTCCTCTTGTGTAAACTACACATTCACATCTAAGAGTGAATCAGTGAAGGTCACAAAATCATATTCTCTCTGTAGTTTTACTAACTACATGTCATGTGGCTTCTGTTGGATTGGAAATGATAACTTACCACCACTGTGTGTCTATATGTTTGGAATTGGAGTCATCAATGATGGCCTAACATCATCAAGTGCTATGGCGATCATCATTTTCGGGATGACGTGAACTCCCATGGTATATGGTGGATAGGCGGCAGGAACCATTGAAGGCTTTGTCTGAAAAGTGTTCCTTCTTGCAGTTTCCTCATATTCCAAGACCGGCTTGTTGCAGGAGCTACTGAGTTGAGTGCTCTGTGCACACCGTGAGCTGTGTGTCTCATCCGTTTTGATCCTGCTTCGATATCCCGCTTGTTTACGATGAATGATGATATCGTATGACAGGGAACAGTTGGCTGTGTTCACTTTCTGCGCGGTTTCGCCTTATGTCTTTTGGCGTGTGCTGAGACTGCTACGATGGGGACTACAGTTACCTTTCTTTGTTTGGGAGATGAGTTAGTAATTCGGATGATTCCACTGGCATGGGCGGTTGAGCAATTATGGATTTTAATTCGTTTGCTGTGATACCGAGGCCTTCCATAACCAATAACCAATAACCAATATACAAGAATGGATGCTGAAGTATGATCATGAGAGATTTAACGGTATAAACAGGAAATCCTGAATTAATTAAAGACTGCAAGCTGAAATATTAAATAATAGGCGGCTTAATATGAACACGTATAGCTCAGTGGTTAGTGAACTGGAATACAAAGGACAAGAGGTCGGGTTCGATCCTGACCAACGGCTTCCGGGTTCACCCAGCCTTAAATGGGTATCGGATTTTTTCTGTGATAGTAAAGCGGTATGGGCGTAATACCGACCACATTACCCCAAAATAATGTGCCAAAATGCCAAAAGTCTGTAAAAATTATGGCTACTAAACGCCATATTCCCTATACGCCACTTGACGTGACGGGGCTCTTTACCTTTTTACTTTACTGAATATGAACACGTGGGCAGTGTTGAGTGAGTTTGCTCGTCTTATCATAAATGTGTGATAGGTGTTTCGTGACAACATTAATGTTAGAATATGAAAGCGTGAACTGCCAAGAATGAAACTGATTGGTGTAGCATTAAATCGTGGACGATAAAACATAAATGTATGGGTAATTAAATATAATAGCGCGGACGCTGTAGTCTGAACGTCTGAGAACTCTTCGACAGTAAAATATAATCATATTTGAGCGTTAAAATGTGTGTTGAATGAAAACGCAGGTGTATATAATCGAAAAAAAAAACAAGGACAGTTGATATTAAACCTGAGCAGTCAAATGTAAATGGCAAGACACTTTACAATACACTATCTTTACTATCTATCTATTGACCTTTCGAGCCGTAGCCGACCCATACGGCATGGGCCTAGACACTCTTTCTCTTATCTAAATTTGTATTCTAGCAGTTTTAAATCCTTGTAAAGATCTTTTATCGAATCTCGCCATTTGTCTCTGCTCTATGCAAGCAACTCTATCTCATTGAGGGAGCCGATTTTTGCTGCTCTTGTCTCTCTGATCAATGTTCTTCTCAGTGTCTCTCTGGGTCGGCCTCTTTTCCTCTTACCAGTTGTTTCCCACATGAGGGCTAGCTTTGTTATCTTTATTGTAAATTAGTCAAACATTTAATTACCAGCGCTATCGTTAAGTTGACGGAGGCAATGTAATCTAAAAACATTCATCATGTATTCTGCATGTAATGGTTTTATTGTTTATTTGATAAATGTTATCAATATTTCGACCCCAATTACAGATGTACAAACGTGCAACTATGTTTCCGTTACGTTCGAGTTTTTTACAGAAAGTTATAGAAAAGGTCTTAGAATATAGAGAATAACGGCAAGTTTGACACAGAATTAACAGCTGGACAGGTGATGTTTAGTTACAGGAATTTCATTCTTGGGTCCTAATGTGTTCCCTGGATTCTTTGTCCGGTTTTTGTAATGCCGCTGTCTTGATTTATTGTTATTTTAGCTGTATTTTTATGTTCACTATATCACAGGTGTGCCGTCTGCTTCCTTCTCTTTATTGTTTGCCTTCTGTCTCCATTGTCTGATGTCTGCCCCTACTGACTGCAATCTGTCTCTCGTGTCATTTAGCATCTATTATTTGTCTCCGTTGTATGTCGCCATCTTCACTCTTCTAATGCCATGGGAACTGCTCTTAATTGTTTTCTCATTATGTATTTACTGCTGAATATATTATTAGTTCTATTTTATTAAAACAAAAAAAAGTATAACCACCATGTCAATATTTTCTTATCAACCTAACATCTAGTGAATGATCCAATGGGTCTCTATGACCCATCGTCGATCCGGCATTGCAGTTCTTCCTGGACTGATCAAGTTGGATGGGTTTAATGTATGCACTGTCTATGGAAGCGGTGAATACGATAACAGTGGATGTCATGTCTGATGAATTATTGCTAAGCAAATATGTATAATTTCACTAATAACTTCAGTAATAGAGAAAAGACGATGGTCATATGTTGGACATGTGATGAGAAGAGACAATAACCGAATAGCAAATCAAGCCCTCATATGGGAAACAACAGGTAAGAGGAAAAGAGGAAGACCCAGAGAGGCACTGAGAAGAACATTGATGAGAGAGGCAAGAGCAGCAGGAGCCGGTTCCCTCAATGAGATAGAGCTGCTTGCACAGAACAGAGACAAATGGCGAGATTTGATAAAATATCTTTAAAAGAATTGAAAACTGCTAGAACAAAAATTCAGATTTTCCGAGTTCACCCAGCCTTAAATGGATGGAGATGGAGTATCTTGGTCTACGCCCTATGGGCCGGCTACGGCTCGAAAGGTCAATAGATAGATAGAAATATGTCCACATATAAATAAATGTCTTTACCATTAACTATTTAATAATGATAAACATGATATTAAAATGCAACATTTAGTTATTTGTGGGTAACAGTAAGTGCACTTCGAACATATCCCGAGGTGCTCGGATCCCCTCATCAGCGTGTCCCGCAGCATCAAGCGACAGATTACTTCAGCTCTGTTTTGGTTGATAAGTCTTCTTATGCACCCACTAAGTCTCTCGTTTCCTGAAGTACCCACCCTTACTCCCATCTATTAAAATGTAACATTTCATCACTTTACTCCAAGATTATATCATTCCAATTAAAAGTGTTTCATGAAATTGAATTTGTTTTTGCTATTGTCATGCAATAAAAAAAACTCAAAGAATATTTTTAAAAAAGACAGAATCTATAATCTATTAACAGATGTGGGCAACCTTTAATGATCTATGAGCTAGATCTGAAAACATGAAGATTCTGAGGGCCGGATAATGTCACCTGTTGTAGGTCTGACAATAATTACTACATGAAATATAGCATGCAAATGCTTAAGCTGCAATAATATAAAAACTTGATTACTGACCGAATGTAGAAGGGGCAGAGGGAATTTGAGTGATATATATATATATATATATATATATATATATATAGAGAGAGAGAGAGAGAGATAGAGAGACGAAGAAAGAGGGGTTGGAAGAAGGCAAGCGGGCGGGCGGGAGGGAGGGATGTAGGAAGGAAGGAATGAAGGAAGAAAGTAAAGAAGGAAGAAAGGAAAGAAGGGAGAAAAAGAGAGAAAGGAAGGAATGATTCTTAACAATAAATAATACATTATAAATATTAAATAGAGAACTCACCGTTTTAATGAGAGAGTTGTGCTTTCATTACAGATCCGGCAATTATCGTGATACACTATCATAGAGAATAAAGAAATAATCGGAACTTGAAACTTTCCACGGAAGTATGAAATGTGGCATCTACTTTTCGTTGAGCGACTAGTGTCAATTGGTTCCTAGCTGTCAATGCCTTCCATTGATAGAATATACATGCTGTACACCCCTACCACAACAGTTTCTTTTGTCTTATCCACACTGATCATAAAAGCAAAACTATTTCATGCTATAATATTGAGAATACAATAAGCAAATGCTGTCAAATACCAGCTTTCACCATTATTAAGACATCCAAACATTTCAATGGCAGCTAAACAACAAATGATAAATAACATCTTCATACCAACTTTGTGCTATGAAAGTCAAACATGGACCCTTTCTAAATCACATTTAAGAAAGATCAATACATGTGAGATGCGATGTTTGAGAAAAGTAACAAACAACACAAGAAGAGATAGAATACCATATGAAACCATAAGAAAAATGGTAGGAACAAAACCCTGCCAAAAATATATAGAACAACAACAACTTGGTTTGACCCCCCCCCCCCTCCTTAACAATTACCATCAATGGTGTTCTTCTGGAGAATGCATGAAAGAAGACTAAGAGGAAGACCCAGATGAAGATGGATAGATGCAGTGACAGAGAC
This sequence comes from Megaustenia siamemsis, assembly GCA_032433765.1. Taxonomy (NCBI): domain Eukaryota; kingdom Metazoa; phylum Mollusca; class Gastropoda; order Stylommatophora; family Ariophantidae; genus Megaustenia; species Megaustenia siamemsis. The sequence goes on from JAVIAB010000092.1 coordinate 105,082,139, forward strand.
ATGTAACGACAAAGGAAAATCACTAATTCAGACAGTTCGAGCAGCGCAAGAACGACGAATGATATAACCACGACACCTTTTCGATACAATCAAAAAGAGAAAAGAAGATATTGCAACTATTTTGAAAGTACAAAATACTGCTGTCGCGTACGAGTTTTACTACCTTACTTTTAATACAATCCGTAGCTAAAAATGTGCATACCATCCTCTCCCGCCATCTTACAGTTTTTATCAATCTCGACAATAAAAATATAGCGACATTACGCTTTTGATGTTTCAGAATCGTCAAAGTACAAAACAGTAATTAAAGACACTTGTCTTCGGTTGATTTGGAACACGCGTTAAACTTCTACTATCAGAGAGATTTGACAGATCATTTCCCATCTAGAGTCACTTGTAAGTAAATCATTATCTTGTATATTAAAATAATCAGTGTTAATGTGTTATTTTTAAGTTTTAATATTTGTCCAGCTCAAGACCTAAGTGTTTTAGTCTTTTAAACAACATCACGTAATTGGAGTCACGGTGACCTTCTGGTTCCTGGGCTATACGTTACCAACCTGTGATCTAATACTACCATTTTTTAAATGGCAATTACTTTCTTGTACAGCTTAGAGAATAGAGTCTGAGGTTGAGCGGAGTATATCATGTGAAGGGCAAAGACACCATGACCAACCTACCGCACTCTAATTGTTAAAAAAAAGGACAAATGAAGTTCTATATTGAAGCACGGGTATATAGCACTAACTGAATTAGACTAGAAAAAATGATATGGTAAAAGCTTTACGCAATTGATAGAGGAAACAAATTTGAACGACGTTTTGGCCCAATAAGCTTTCAGCAGGAACAAACAAACAACACACACAGAAATATATAAAACTAATCCTACATAGCTAACTAGTAAAGTATTAGTATTATTAGTATTAAACTAGTAGTAGTATTTCTTAATTTATTTTTATTTACTTATATATCTGTGTGTGTTGTTTGTTTGTTCCAGCTGAACGCATATTGAGCCGAAACGTCGTTCAAATGTGTGTCCTCTATCAATTACGTAAAGCTTTTACCATACCATTTTTTTTTCTTTTTTTTTTCAATTTCTCCCTCACATTCAGCTTTACTGCAGCTTCACATTTGTATGCATTCATTTGCATTTCTTTGCTTTAACCCCTTGAATTAGAGTATTTTAAATCTCTTCAATTTGATCGATCGGCTACACTTACCTATCTAGTCTGACTGTATTTGGGAGTTGAATCATTTACTTTATTCAATCTGTAGATATTTCAAAACCAAAAAATGAAGTCTTAAAGCAAATAGCACTTTATCTTATTTACAGGAAGTGCTCGTAATTTCTTTTTCAGGTAAAAAACAGCTAAAAAAAATTAGCTAGACCCAAATGCGTCAGTCTGTGACTCTCAGACCTGTGTCAGGAATGTTACATTCTCTTTGAAAGCTCTCATCGGCAGAGGAGTATTATGTATTTTGTGCATGGCGACTGGAAATGACAACAGGAAAAAAAATTTCGGCGCGTCGTGACGGCAATCAAGTCAGTTTGTCACAGCAAATAAGAGTACATGAGCCTGCTGGGCATGCCGCCAGGAAATAAAGGCTAATATACCAAGAAATTACATTAAGTGTAATGTATTGAGCTTTCAAACGTTTTAGCGGAAGGACATTTATCAAAGGGTTATTATATATATATATATATATATATATATATATATATATATATATATATATATATATATATATATATATATATACATACATATATGTATTTTTATATATACACAATTATATATACATATATATGTGTAAGTAAAGTACCCCCGTCACGCCAGTGGCGTATAGGGAAATATGGTGTTAGTGACCCTATATTTTACAGACCTTCAGCACATGATTTTTGGGGTAATGTGGTCGGTATTACGCCCGTGCTGCCTTACTTTCCCAGAAAAAAATCAGGTACCCATTTCATCAGGCTGGGTGAACCCGGAAGCCGTCGGTTGGGATCGAACCCTACCCCTTGTCCTTTGTAGTATATATATATGAGTGTGTGCGTGTATGTATATATATATATATATATATATATAGCACGTCTAAAACTGATGAAAATCCCTTCCCCCCCCCCCATACCCGGCTACCCCCTACGCAAAAAAACTAATCAATCACACAAAGAGCAACGGGAATTAAATGAAGAAAACTGTTGTGCTATTGGTAACAAATAATAATACATAAATATTATTATATTTGGAACTTCCGAGGCGATAATAGGGAATAATAGAACAAATAAGTATGTGTTAGCACTCGGAAAAATTAACAGACAAACAACAACAGAAAAAAACGAAGAACAATATATGGTCCGAAGTGGGATCGAACCCGTACTCCCTGGCACCGCGCCTTGCCACGAGAAGCCGAACGCTTGGCACACTGCCACTCAGCCAACTAAAAAATTGGCTATTGTAATGGAAGACACTACTACATTAGCCAATTTTTTAGTTGGCTGAGTGGCAGTATGCCAAGCGTTCGGCTTCTCGTGGCAAGGCGCGGTGCCAGGGAGTACGGGTTCGATCCCACTTCGGACCATATATTGTTCTTCGTTTTTTTCTGTTGTTGTTTGTCTGTTAATTTTTCCGAGTGCTAACACATACTTATTTGTTCTATTATTCTCTGTGTATTGGTACACCGAACAAGTAGCTAGTGACACATAGACACATGTGGGCATTGAGCCAGAAATGTCAGAAACAATATCAGTGAATTATTTTTGGGGTGAAGATATATTACAGTTGTAACTATAGAAGACCGCCCAGTTTGTTACAAAATGAACTCCTTCAGTGAAGAACACAAAGTAGAACATAGAAAACATGTATGATGTGATGAAAATGTACTTATCTATAACCAGCAGTGTGCGTAGTCAAAGAAATAACAATTTTCTGAATACGTTATGAGACCCACGTTTTGATTATCAAATAACAGTTACATTATTTTTTCTGTCTGATAGCAAAATCAAATAATGTAGAAAGAAGTTTAAAACAAACACACATAAATAATAAAAAAGTAAAAGGAAACAAGCTTTTCAGTTTGTTTGAAATTAAACTTCTGAATATTTTGTAATGAATATGAAATAGATTTACTTGAAATTAAGCTTCTGAATATTTTGTAATGAATATGAAATAGATTTACTTGAAATTAAGCTTCTGAATATTTTGTCATAAATATGAAATAGATTTACTTGAAATTAAGCTTCTGAATATGTTGTCATAAATATGAAGTAGATTTACTTGAAATTAAGCTTCTGAATATGTTGTCATAAATATGAAGTAGATTTACTTGAAATTAAGCTTCTGAATATGTTGTCATAAATATGAAGTAGATTTACTTGAAATTAACATGGACGTTTTGTACTACGGAAAGGTGCTGTAGAAAAGCGGTTAGTGAACTTGTCTACACGTGACAAGAGACCAGCTTTTCTTGTTCAATTCCGAATGATGACGTCTCGATTCAGCCACACTTAAATGTATACAAATCCTTAAGAGAAATAAATTACGGTACAGGCGTAGTATTGACTAAGTTGATCAAAGTATATGCGTATGGTTGAAAACTAAGTGCATTGACACCATATTTTACATACGTCAAAAGCGAGGCCTGACAGGGTTCTTTCTCCTTTCCTTTGTGGTCAGGCAAAGCAGTTTATTAGTGATATTTTAGTTCCCTCACTCATTTGCTCACTTACAAAATGTGATCAGTCAATTATTCTTCTATAGCGCACCACAAGTTGATTAAAACACATTATATCTGAAATTTTAATAACGTATTGATTACAAAAATATTTCCCACCGAAAACTCATTGTTTTTCAAATGTCCATTCTCATGCACATCAAGCAACTAAAATGCAATCAATGCAATGAGTCAGTAAGTTGGGAAATACTTATTTTTGAATGGTCTCAAAAACTGAAACCACATAAAATATAAATTATAAGAATGAGTAGAGTGTAGAAGTAAACTAAAGTTCATTCCCAACGACTAAGGTAAAATGCAACTCTCTAAGATTATAACTAAAATACCACAATGAGATTAAAAAAACAGCTGTGCAGTGCTTATTTTGCCCACGTCGCTTGAAAGAAAACGGAGCACGTAGTATCTACAATAGGCATGTCGTAAGAGGCGACTAAGGAGTTAATCGATGGCTTGACAAGCTGTCATTGTAAAAGGTATTGTTATGGAAACAGAGCCATACATTTTAGAAGCAGTGGTTTCTGCAATATATGCCATTTTGGCACGCAAGGTTTCTGTTTTTTTTTTTTAGAGCGTGGCTCTGTCCTATGTGCTGACTTTGTCTTGAAAGGACAATAGAAAAACAGATAGTGTCTACAATAATTAAATTACAAATTATAATTGAACGAGAGAGTTGCTGTGGTAGCGCTCTGACTTTGTGAGGAAGTAATCATGAGTTCGATCTCAATTTGAAGCTTTTCTGTTCACACAGTTATAAAGAGGACATGGGGAGATAAGCATGCAGTTCATTGAGTAAAGGAAGGTAATGTAAGCGAAAAATAGCACTGGCTTCCTGACAGCCAAATGGTGTGCTCCAGTACTGTCATACTTCACTTCTATATTCACATCAAGGGACATTTTCTACTTGTATATACATGTTGTTATTATTATTTACTATTATCCCTCTCTCTCTCTCTCTCTCTCTCTCTCTCTCTCTCTCTCTCTCAACATACATATATATTTTAAATAAACACCTCTAATGTCTTACAAACGAGTCAAACTCCCATACATCATGGCAACACTTACGAGTCGGAGACTAAGGTGGCTGGGTCATGAACGAATAATTGATAACAATCGTATTCTCCCCCAAAAAAATAATATTTGGTGAACTTAAGGACGGAAAGAAACCAAAGGGCAGACCTGTTCAGATATATAAAGATGTTTGCAGGGCTTCTTTGCGTGAATTCTCTCTCAGTGAAATGAAATGGGAGGATCTGGCTGCAGATTGTAGCACATGGAGAACAAAAATAATAAAATAGCACAGCAACTTTCGAGGCAGCGTTGATATCAATTTCAGAAGACAAGAGGCGCAAGAGAAAGGAGACGAGGCAAGGCACCACGAATATATCTTATTCATTCTGCGGTGGAGTATGTCTGTCCAATATTAGCAGACTCAACCACGAGAGAAGCTGTTCAGCAAAACAGCATCCAGCATAAGACTGAATATTTTATCAAACTATTGACCAAACTCGTAACTGATTTCTACCAACCGGCCATATATATATATATATATATATATATATATATATATATATATATATATATATATATATATATATATATATCTCAGTGGTTAGTGAACTGGACTACAAAGGACAATAGGTAGGGTTCGATCCCAACCGACGGCTTTCGGTTCACCCAGCTTTTAATGGGTACCGGAATTTTTTCTGTGAAAGTAAAGCGCGCCAGGCATAATACCGACCACATTACCCGAAAAATCATGGTCACTAACACCATATTGCCTATACGCCACTTGGCGTGAAGGGGATACTTTACTTTTTTTAAAACTATATATATATATATATATATATATATATATATATATATCTTGATATGTGTATCTACATGAACAGCAGCTGCGCACTCAGAAAAGCAGATGGTTACACAGACCACTTCGAAGTTAGATCAGGTGTAAGACAGGGGTGCGTAATATCCTTCCTATTGTTTATTACATACATGGACTATATATGCAAGGTAGCCAACCCATCAGAGACAGAAGAGATCAATGAGCTTATATTTGCAGATGATCCGGCACTCATATATGGAAAAATAGGAGACCTACAAGAACACTTGAGTAAACTCTATAGCATAGGCACAAAATACAACATGAAAATCAACATCAACAAAACAGGAGATGTGACTGTCGCGAAAGATAAACAGAACATCAACATAACTATAGACGCTACATCTAAAACAAGTTGAGGGATTAAAATACCTAGGAAGTCTAGTGCTAAACGACAATTCACAAACAGCAGTAATATACTCAAGATACAACAAAGCCTGTCAATTCATTGGACAGCAGTCACCATTATTGTCCAACAAGGAAATAAGTCTAGAGGCAAAACGGACACTCGGGTCCTAAATGCAAGAACAATAAGAAAAATAACTTCTACTGAGATTGTGTTAGAGGAATGACAGGAAAAGTCCTGATGATTAGATCAAAAATAAATAACTGAGAAAATGCTATGAATAAACCCCACCATGGAATATATAAAGAAACAGATAGAATGGCTTGACCACGTGAGCAAGCATAACGATCAAAACACAACACAACGAGCCTCCAATAAACATTGCGAGAACACCAGACCCAGGGTCGACCACGAAAAAGATGAAACGACGGAATATTATAAACATTAGGAAACATAACAGTAGCAGAGGCGAAAGGAAGAACAAAACACATCAAATTATATTTCCTTTCGACGCTGAATGGCAAATGAGGAAGAAAAGCAAAAAGAAAAAGATGATTGCATATATTATAGAAGAAGAAGAGATTGGTTTGACGTATTTAGGAAACAGTTCCTCTTATGTGTGTGTAATAAGTTACAAGATTATCTACAAATATATAAGAGCATATAATTTTAGTAGTTAGACGTGTTGAGTGTTGATGTAAATGTAAAGAGCAAAACAAAAGTATTATGATTATGTAGTTGTAATGTTCCCCCATACAACTGCAGCGTTACCTCGACCGCTTTGAAAAAGTTGTGAAAGGCGTTTTGTTCGAGTCGTCTACTTACTCATTGAAGCAACTACTAATTTCATCGATAAATCAATAAGATTATTCTCACAACTATGAGTACTAAATCCCCTGTTTCATGTTGGCTAATTCCAGTTGTTCTCTTATCGCACAAAACGCCAAAAGAGAAAATCAGTTAATCTGTGATCAATGTTCTCTGTTGCTGCAATAATTTGAGCCGACTGTTTAATTTTGGTTCAGTGCCTACATAATGGAAGAAGATTTTGTGGTTGATCCAGAGTAAGATGGACTGAGAACATCCACGAAACGCTATAGCGACATCAATTGACAATGACTGAAGCTACCATAGGGGCTAGAATAATAAGTTGCGTTTCCCTTGACACCAAAAGGGGTAAAAGAGGAGATGAAGAGAGAGAGAGAGAGAGAGAGAGAGAGAGAGAGAGAGAGAGAGAGAGAGAGAGAGAGACAGAGAGAGAGAGCGCAAAGATGAAATGAGTTAACAAATATTTTCTTTCAGTTAGATAAAGTGAAATTCTGTACATCGATCACTATCAGAGAATATCTTGTCATGTGCACTATCAGAGAATATCTTCTCAATGTGACATTAGTAATATAGGTGGTCTGGGCAGTGTAGTCCTTCGAAAATAAGACAAAACCGCGTTACGTCCCGTGGTGCATGTAGAGCGAGAATACATTACATAAGTGTTTGATATAAGCTTTACAGTAAATAACGGAAGAAAATCGAACGTTTCAACTTAAGACTTCTTCAGCACAGTGAGCAAAACAAACAAGATAAAACCAAAACAATTAATATACATCTAGTATTTGACAGTGTCAGAAATAGCATTCTTTCACGTGATGTGCTGTCACAACGACTGATCATGAAGCCTGAAGAGTGGTGAAATGCTTTACTCAAATAATCAGCTTGAATGTCAGGGGGTAAAGGTATCAAAATACACCACGATGCATATAAATCCGAAGCTGCTGTAAAGCTGATATGTAAGAAAATTAAAGAAAAGAAAAAAGTGGTATGGTAAAAGCTTTCGGAAGGTAAGAAACAAAACAACAAATGTAGGACGACGTTTCGACTCAGTGGGTCTTCAGCTGGAACAATAAACAGCAACAAAAAATATATTGTTATATACACAGAAATCTAATTACATTGCGATAATATGCTAGACTACCTAAGAAGGAAATAAGTCACTTTCTTATGGTCCGGAGTTTGGTCAAACACCAACTGGACTGGAATTACTAAGGCAGGTTGACAGGACGGGCACATGTATAAAATAAAGTAAAAGGGACGGATTCTAACAATATGTGGTGGTGGACTCAGAATCTCAGACTCTACTAATATTGGAAACGTGTGAATCTATTACCCACCTCCACATATTTTTAGAACTCTTTTTAGAACCCTGTTTGTCTGGATGCTCCGCTTTCGCAAGTTGCAAAATCCCGAAGTACTATCTTGTTTAGGTGTGCTCTGAAATCATAGTGACTTGTTCCGAGTTTGAATATTTTGGTCTGCTCATATCTGCTGAGCTTGTTTAAGCTGTCGTATTCTAGCTCACATTATCCACATACCTCTATCAATTGTGTTGTCCTAGCTTGATTTAGGATTGTCTTTACTTCTTTAAGGTTTTGGGATTGGCTGGACTACTAAAGGCTTACACCAGCTTTTGCAAGCTCATCTGATTTCTCGTTTCCAGGAATGCCACAGTGTGCTGGTAAACTCTCCAGGAATGCCACAGTGTGCTGGTATACACTCCAGGAATGCCACAGTGTGCTGGTATACACTCCAGGAATGCCACAGTGTGCTGGTATACACTCCAGGAATGCCACAGTGTGCTGGTATACACTCCAGGAATGCCACAGTGTGCTGGTATACACTCCAGGAATGCCACAGTGTGCTGGTATACACTCCAGGAATGCCACAGTGTGCTGGTATACACTCCAGGAATGCCACAGTGTGCTGGTATACACTCCAGGAATAGTTCTGACTTTCCTGACAGCGTGCATTTGTTCTTTATTTCCTGAATGAGTTCTACTTTGGGCTTTACATCACTTATACGACTGACCTTACATCACTTATACGACTGACCTTACATCACTTATACGACTGACCTTACATCACTCAAATGACTGACCTTACATCACTTATACGACTGACCTTAAATCACTTATACGACTGACGTTACATCACTTATACGACTGACCTTACATCACTTATACGACTGACCTTATATCACTGACGATGACAATGTTTCGGAGTTAGAATATCTTGTTAGTTGAAAGTTGATATATCTGTGTAGAGTGTCACTTCTCCTGCTCTGAAATACATGCACATATCTTTGACTGAAAGAATGTGTGCTTCTGTCTTTCCACTAAAGTAGGTTATTTAGATGGCACTGCCATCATTTTGTTATGCTTCAGTTGCGGATTGGTTTGTCGTTTTGTCTTGTCTTAATCATGAATTTCAACCATTAATATTAATATTCTATTGTATCTGCACAAAGCTTTACCGCTATCCCAGATGATCGTCATGTATCTTCCAACTGTCGCAATATCAACTATTATATTACCCATATATCTTAATAAGATTTTTCCTGATATGCCTGGTACTAACAAATTAGTGTCATGGTCAGAACATATCATCCACCAGCAATTTGTACGTGATTTGTACTGAACTGGAATCGTCAGTCTCCACGAACTTAATGAGATACTTGGGAGACGACCTGAGCACTTATGGACATGTCCGATATATAATGATAAACAATCGACTACATTAAACGTGACTTGTTTTGAAAATTAAAGTCAAGTTATCGTGCTTAATAATAAATGTTACAATGCAATTAACGATTCAGTGCTACAATAATATCAACAATGACATGGAGTGTTCAGTTACATTGTCAGTAAAATATAATAATATACATGAAAGATATAGATAAAATAGGATTTCAAATACCTGACGCAAGAAAAACAAAACATTAAATAACATGCTTCTTTATGTCGTTTTGTTAGCAAAATTGATTAATAGAATTAATAACATTTATTGTTTTAATGAAGACTGTTAATTATTTATAATGGAGATTAGAAGTCTTTGTGGCATTTGATTTGCGATTCTCCCATCGCGTACTCAGTGTAATCCTGTCGGATTTAATTCTTTGTGATTCCTAATCTCTAGGTTGAGTAAGATTCAGTGAATAATTCTTGTAAATATAAATAATAAAACGTAGTATTGTATTCACAATGAGCAAATTAAGTCATTTTACACCTGAACATCGAAAATAGTCAGCTGTATGCCGGCAAAAATGTGAACGAAATTGTGTCATCATTATCATAATTTGTAATTAATTTCTGAAATTGTTACCAGAATCTGTCGCTGGTGTTATGAAGGTGGTTTACAATGCTAAGATTGTCTTGTTGTATCAGATTACATCGAGGCAAAAAATAAAGTGCACCGTCACTCCAAGTGGCTTATAGGAACTATGGTGTTAGTGACCATGATTTTGGGAGTTATTTGGTTGGTGTTACGTTCGTGCTGCTTTAATTCACAGAAAAAAAATCAGCTACCAATTTGAGGCTGGGTGAACTGGAAACCGTCGATCAGAATCGACCTGGGCCTATTGTCCTTTGTAGTCCAGTTCTCTAACCACCGAGCTATCGCGGCTCCCATTAAATCGAAGTGCTAATATCCAAATATTTTGATTGTATTTTACACAACAGCACGACTTAAGACAAAACAAAAAAATTCTGTTGCATTTCCTAGATTACTATTAATCCTTATCGTCCGCCATTTTGCAAATGTTAAATTGGCATAGATGCGCTGTTTTGTGGTTAACAATACGCTGTGATATTTTCGCATTTGGACCCAACACATCCGTCTTCAGCGTTGCCTTCCTTCTCGATCCCTATCGGTTGACCAGACAGGTTAGTTTGGCTCCGCAAAGAAGTGGCTGAAAATCTAGAAAATAATGCCTCACCTATCTTGAATCAAACAGTCAGTTATGAGTCACTGGTCCCTATTGCCTGGTACTGAAAAGAGCTTTCTTAACTTCCAGCTCGCTTCTGTTATTCTCATATTGTTTTTTTTATGAATATTATCAATTAAGAGATCGAGTTTGGAGTTACTTCTTCTTGGGTAGAGATCTTATAAAGGATTGCACTCTGATGACGTCGCCGGGACGGACATGTCTTTTTCAAACAGAAATGTATTTACTTTCAAATCAAGAGATGGTGGCAGGATTAATGCATATGGACACGAATGTAAATAGAAATAATCATAAATGCTGAAACATCATCAAGTGCACCGTCTTTGACATTGAAAATTATTGTTTTTTGTAACTAGAATGTTACACTTTTTTTTAAGCTGGCCTTTGACCCATTCGTCATTCATATCCTGAAATGTTTTCATATTTATTCTTCATACTTCTTGCCTTTTATGTTCTTCATGCTTTCTTTGTAAAATAAATTTGTAAACAGAACATGCAAGTCTTATTATCACTATCCTTATCCTATTTTATTATCACTTTCCTTATTCTATTTTATTATCACTTTCCTTATCCTATTTTATTCTCACTTTCCTTATCCTATTTTATTATGTTTGTTTTCTTAAATGTTTCTTCATTTCGTTTTGTAGATGAAATCTCTTAATAGCGCTTCGTGGTCTTCATCTTAGAAGATTTCATAACGTAAAATTGTAAACCTTCACTTAAGAGAATAGCAAAAATTGATTTTGGAAAGGAAATGACGTAGTAGACCACTGATCATCATAACATTTGTTCTTTTTTAAAACCTGTATTTATGACCTTATATATAGTTCTCAAAATAAATTGGTCTTAATAGTGATGTAAATATAATTAATAGTTAATCACCTACGACTATAACTCAGTGTCTGGTCAGAATTATTGTAGTCATTTCTGAGAAGCATTTACTGCTTGGCGGTCTATTTATTGCTGCCATTAAGCAAAACGACAGTTATCGGGCAATATATTGGCACTTTACGCAATTAAGCCAGAGTAGCCTAGATAAGACGTATTATTGTTCTTGTGTTCTTTTTACTTTTTTATATCAAGACATTTTAATGAGTTTGTCCATTCAGCCTGTTCTCGCAAAGGATTCAGTAACCCCAATAATGATAGTTTATAGCCAGCTGATTGTTGGTTTTTAAGTCTCTACAGTGGGTTCAAGGAAAACCTGGACGTGATCATTTCCTCTTAAGAGATGGTGCAGAGTGTTCGATCTGATGATTTCTGTAGCTCGCTGGTTAAAAAATACTTCTTAGCCGTGAATTTGCAGTTTAAGATAGATGGTGTCTTTTAGCATCTGTTCTGTCATGTGTCTATAATATCAACATACTAGATCAGAGCACTTGTAGGTGACGGGGCCAGTGCATTTCCTCGTTACTATTTACCTTCCTCCACACATTTCGTCAGGTACCTGTTTTCAGCTGAATTGACCGAAGTGTGTCAAGCTTCGGTTGAACCCATGTCTATATTTTATCGCCACGCCAGTGCTCTACCAACTCATTATCAAAGTTCTCCTTTACTCAAAATTCTTTTAGCTTTTAGCCAAATATATATTCTTCACGAATTGCACTGTCACTAAACAATGAACTTTCATGTAAAAACACAACTTCTAGAGTAATTCTTGCCAAGGTCTAAAGTATCAAAGTTGGCTAAGAATTGTCTATCGTTTGAAGTTCGGGTAGTCGGGTTTAGAATCTAAACTGTGACGAACTGTTTTGTTTTCTGTTCAATAAGACTTCAGGAATCCCCATATTTACGAAAAACGAAAATGGGCACCAAAAATGTTCTCTGCAAATTAAAGTGGTCTAGTGTTGAGCTGGTTGTATGATCCATAAATATGTCGATGGCTACGGACAAATTCAGTCTAAATATCATCTTCACCAATATATCATTGGCGAGACCATCATTTAAAGTCTCCCCTATATAATCCCTGGAGCAAGCTTGCTATTTTTTAAATGACGTTAGTGGCCAGATAGTTTATAGCCAGAACAAGATAAGGACGATATAAGTGAAACATAATTTGATTTCTGAGAACTCACAGATAATTGTTTTGTTTATTGTTGGCATATTAAATGTTCTCGTTTTGTGGTAAAATGACACTATAGCTGAACTGTTTTGTTTTTTCGTTCATGGTAGGAGGAGGATGAGAATGGATCAGAGGAAGCATAAGAACAGGAAAAGATTAGAAGGATTAGGAGAAGGCGGTTGAAGATAGTAATATATATATAGTAATAAAGTAAAGTACCCCCGTCACGCCAAGTGGCGTATAGGGAAATATGGATATCTATCTATCTATCTATTGACCTTTCGAGCCGTAACCGGCCCATAGGGCGTAGACCAAGATACACCTTCTCCTATATGGATTTTTTTTGTTCTAGCAGTTTTCTTTTAAAGATATTTTATCAAATCTCGCCATCTGTCTCTGTTCTGTGCAAGCAGTTCTATCTCATTGAGGGAGCCGACTCCTGCTGCTCTTGCCTCTCTCATCAATGTTCTTCTCAGTGTCTCCCTGGGTCTTCCTCTTTTTCTTTTACCTGTTGTTTCCCATATGAGGGCTTGCTTTGCTATTCGGTTATTATCTCTTCTCATCACATGTCCAACGTATGACCATCGTCTTTTCTTTATTACTGAAGATATTAGTGGTTGATTGGCGATTTCTCTAATTTCAATAATATGGATATAGTGACCCTATATTTTACAGACCATCAGCACATGATTTTTGGGGTAATGTGGTCGGTATTACGCCCGTGCTGCTTTACTTTCCCAGAAAAAAATCCAGTGCCCATTTAAGGCTGGGTGAACCCGGAAGCCGTCGGTTGGGATCGAACCCTACGCCTTGTCCTTTGTAGTCCAGTTCACTAACTACTGAGCTATCGCGGCTCTAATATATAGTAATAGTTGAGTCAATTGTAGCCGTGTAAACCAGCTGTTTTTGAGGGCGTAATGTCTGTCATTGTCTACTTTATATATTGTGAGTCGGTCTCCAAATTAGTTTCAACTGGGATGACTACAAAATGCTGAGATTGACCTCACATTCATTTTATCGCTAGACAGAGCAGTAACCACCACGCTACTGACACTGTCATTATTAACTAGAAATATAATTAATCTATTTTAAAAAGTATAGAAATATAGGGACCAAGTCAAAGCCAAATGTTTTACTACTTCAAAATACATTCACCAGTTTTCAACATTATTTTTTTATTTAGTGTTCAATGTGTAGAAGTTCTAAGATCTAATTAATTATATTCTTACTATAAACATTTCTTCCTCTGGATCATGGCTCGTTTAGACTAGGACTCCAGACTCTCTTATGAAACCAGTTGTCTCCCTTTCCTTCATGTAAGGTCTACAGTTTTTGCTGCACATCTTTTTCATCGTGCAAGGTTGACGTTGAAGGTCAGCATAGGCGTTACATTCCTAAAGAAGATACTCCGGAGCCCGCTTCCATTGTAGATTCGGTGTGGGTTATACCAAGACGGTGCATTCGGCTCAATAGTATCCAGTGTCCAGTTCTGAGGTCGTAAAATGATGTTTTATGCATGCCTTGGCAGCTGATGGATCGGGCATTGCTTGTCGTTTACTTGTGGCCTTAGTTCTAGCTTGTTCTGTATGTGCTTATTTAACACAAGTTGGCGACTGACTAGTGGAAATGTTAAGAGAAGTCAAACTGACAATGAAAAGCTATGTCTTGATCTTTCGCCCCATCACATCCGATCAATAACATTCTTCACAAGGAGCTCACTTTTCCGCTTTGATCCATATATTTTCTTGACCAGTTGGCTGTTTCCTAGATCACCAGTGGGGTAAAAGAGTATAATTTTTAGTCGCAGCAGGAGCAAGCTGGAGAACCACTCCTTCTTGTAGCCATGAGCCACAAGCAAGAAGAGAGATATGAAGTTTACACAGTATCTTGAAGTAAGATAGATGAGATATGCATCAAATCTATACGTCTCCTGATGATATTTTAAAGAAGGTATCTGCAGGCTTGAGACCTCGATCACAGATGAACAAACAAAAGCTTATAACATACAAATAGACAGTAATGCATTAAAAAAATTAAGGAAATCATAAAAGCAACCTAAACATGGCACACCTAAGCCTAAGAGGATGTAGAATTAATGTCCCTTACCAGACTCCCTTTGACACAGTTGGTTTATGTTAGTACATCATTATGTGATAAGTTGTCTTTCCTTAAAGAATACCACATTTCATTTGGCTTTCAGTGAGGTAACATAATATATTAATTTCATTTTCCAGGCAAATCGATCACCTTATTGCGATATGAGCTAAGTATTACATGTATAATGGAATGCCATTTCTTATCTTATATCTTATGTGTATGCCAACATCGGAAGTATCGCTAACTGCAGCCATCTCGGAGTGATCGCAATAGCTAAGCAAGAACAACGTGTTTCTGCGCAATAGCCAAGCAAGAACAACGTGTTTATACGCAATAGCCAAGCAAGAACAACGTGTTTCTACGCAATAGCTAAGCAAGAACAGCGTGTTTCTACGCAATAGCCAAGCAAGAACAACGTGTTTCTACGCAATAGCTAAGCAAGAACATGGATCAGAGGAAGCATAAGAACAGGAAAAGATTAGAAGGATTAGGAGAAGGCGGTTGAAGATAGTAATATATATATAGTAATAAAGTAAAGTAAAGTACCCCCGTACGCCAAGTGGCGTATAGGGAAATATGGATATAGTGACCCTATATTTTACAGACCATCAGCACATGATTTTTTGGGTAATGTGGTCGGTATTACGCCCGTGCTGCTTTACTTTCCCAGAAAAAAATCCAGTGCCCATTTAAGGCTGGGTGAACCCGGAAGCCGTCGGTTGGGATCGAACCCTACGCCTTGTCCTTTGTAGTCCAGTTCACTAACCACTGAGCAATCGCGGCTCTAATATATAGTAATAGTTGAGTCAATTGTAGCCGTGTAAACCAGCTGTTTTTGAGGGCGTAATGTCTGTCATTGTCTACTTTATATATTGTGAGTCGGTCTCCAAATTAGTTTCAACTGGGATGACTACAGAATGCTGAGATTGACCTCACATTCATTTTATCGCTAGACAGAGCAGTAACCACCACGCTACTGACACTGTCATTATTAACTAGAAATATAATTAATCTATTTTAAAAAGTATAGAAATATAGGGACCAAGTCAAAGCCAAATGTTTTACTACTTCAAAAATACATTCACCAGTTTTCAACATTATTTTTTTATTTAGTGTTCAATGTGTAGAAGTTCTAATATCTAATTAATTATATTCTTACTATAAACATTTCTTCCTCTGGATCATGGCTCGTTTAGACTAGGACTCCAGACTCTCTTATGAACCAGTTGTCTCCCTTTCCTTCATGTAAGGTCTACAGTTTTTGCTGCACATCTTTTTCATCGTGCAAGGTTGACGTTGAAGGTCAGCATAGGCGTTACATTCCTAAAGAAGATACTCGGGAGCCCGCTTCCATTGTAGATTCGGTGTGGGTTATACCAAGACGGTGCATTCGGCTCAATAGTATCCATTGTCCAGTTCTGAGGTCGTAAAATGATGTTTTATGCATGCCTTGGCAGCTGATGGATCGGGCATTGCTTGTCGTTTACTTGTGGCCTTAGTTCTAGCTTGTTCTGTATGTGCTTATTTAACACAAGTTGGCGACTGACTAGTGGAAATGTTAAGAGAAGTCAAACTGACAATGAAAAGCTATGTCTTGATCTTTCGCCCCATCACATCCGATCAATAACATTCTTCACAAGGAGCTCACTTTTCCGCTTTGATCCATATATTTTTCTTGACCAGTTGGCTGTTTCCTAGATCACCAGTGGGGTAAAAGAGTATAATTTTTAGTCGCAGCAGGAGCAAGCTGGAGAACCACTCCTTCTTGTAGCCATGAGCCACAAGCAAGAAGAGAGATATGAAGTTTACACAGTATCTTGAAGTAAGATAGATGAGATATGCATCAAATCTATACGTCTCCTGATGATATTTTAAAGAAGGTATCTGCAGGCTTGAGACCTCGATCACAGATGAACAAACAAAAGCTTATAACATACAAATAGACAGTAATGCATTAAAAAATTAAGGAAATCATAAAAGCAACCTAAACATGGCACACCTAAGCCTAAGAGGATGTAGAATTAATGTCCTTTACCCGACTCCCTTTGACACAGTTGGTTTATGTTAGTACATTATGTGAGTAGTATAGTATGTCAATTAGGACGGATAAAAGTGCCTTTGAAGGCACCTAAATCCTTATATAAATAGTCTACCCGTACATCGAGGCACATTTTTTGGTGCCGTTTTTCCTTATATGAGAGTCTTCATTTTTTCTTATATGAGAGTCTACCTGCCCATTTTGGTTCCGGTGACCTCTCGTTGACCTCTCGTTGACCTCTCGTGGTGTTGTGAAGGCGTCGAAACGCAGATAAATCCTTATATAAATAGTCTACACGCAGATCGAGGCACAATTTTTGGTGCCGTTTTTCCTTATATGAGAGTCTACCCGCCCCTTTTTGTTCCGGTCGTGGTGGTGGTGGTGGTGGTGGTGACCTCCCGGTGACCTCCCGGTGACCTCCCGGTGACCTCTCGTGGTGACTCCCGCTGCGGTGGTGTTGTGAAGGGGTGGTGAAAGGGGTGGTGAAGGGGCGGCGGTGGTATCATAACTTTCATATTCTTTGTACTTTCAATGGTTCCGTAACTTTCATAAATCTATTCTTTCTTTATACTCTCATTCAATAAAAACAGTGACAAGTTTATTTATTGTTTTTAAAAACTTCCTTTAGAATTAAAGGTAACAGCTTAGGCCGTTACACACGCTACACGCCAAATGCGAAACACAGCGTTAATTAAGCGAGAGATCAAAGAGTTCCGGTAGGCGCGCAGCAAGGGGCCGCAAGATCAAAGAGTTCACGGTAGGCGCGAGGCGACCTCGCGCAGCGAGGGAGCCGCGTTTAACGTTAAGCGCGATCAAAGAATCCGCCTCCCGTATGAACATCAAAGAATCTGCCTCCCGTGGTGAAATATCCGTCGCCGGTAAGTGTTCATCAGGAGAATCATTTAACAGGGGAATTTTACGATACCGATGTTTTAATGTGAGACGCTTGGGGGTAATTAATATCTTTGCGCTGGTTCGTGTTCAAAGACCGTGTTTCGCTGTGAAAAGTTTTGATTAAATGTTGAGGGCCAGACTGGCCAGGGCTACGTTAATAACTTTTTATCATCTGAAGATTAGAATACCACTTATCAGGGGAATTTTAGTGGTGGTTGTTTTAATGTGGGATGTTTAGGGGAAAATTAATATGGTTGTACTGGAGAGTACTTGATCGATCAAAGAGGTTAGAACTGTATATAAGTAGATCCAAGCAGCCAGGATTTTATTCTCACTCTCTGAAGCAGTTTCAACGAGTGTCTTGGCTGTAACGCAAGCAAGAGTGTGCTTGGCTGTACAAGTAATTTTTCTTTACAAATCGTAAGTAGAACCTTATTTCATAGATTCTATACTGTCATTTATATTAATTTAACAAAATAATTTAAAATTAAATAAATTAAAACAACTCAAATAAAAATCAAACAAATATGCTCTTTTTATAATGTTTATTTTCACACTGAAACATAATTTATTTCAATACATCAACGTGGACAATACATGTTACACATTCAAATGTTTATAATTGAACAATGATGATTTCAATAGTACAAATATGAATTCAAATCATCTGAAAAAAAGTACACAAATAACAACATAGTCATGTATAAGTAATAAAAATTTCACTGTCCCACTGCAGCATTTATTAATTTTACTCGTCTCGGCTTCCTCGCTTTGTTGGAACTGTCTGTTTGAGCTAAATGGTTATCAAACACTGGTGAATACGAAGGTTGATTAGAGTTCAAAACACAGCCACCCTCCATTTTGACAAAGCCTTGATCAAAGACGGCGTAGGTAATTGGCGACTGAGTGGAAATTGAATCACTCGAGGCATACATATCTCTTGGTTCTTTCGGTTGCTCAACAAGAGGTGTAGTATAGTTGATGTTATCATAAGTTGCTAAAATGTCATCTCGCATATCAACTAGCGTGATAAATTCATCTCTCGAGAGTGTTATTCCAGTTCTGGTAGGAAACTTAAGAAGACTCTCACCACGATATGACCTTATGTTTATCAATGGTCTGTTATGAAAAGCAGAAACTGAGACTGCCTTAACACCATCTTTGGACAGTGGAATTATATTCTCATTTCTACGAGACATGAAAATACGTTGATCACATACATCAAATGAAGCTGGCATATTAATGCTAGCCGATTCCATGTTTGAATCACACGACTTGGTAGCAGGGCTCTGACTTTCTGTATGTAGTAGAACTGAGAACGGCTGACTTTTATACCCTGTAACAAGTGGGGCGTGGCCAGCCTAATTATAGTAACCAATGGAATACGTTCTATTTATAGTAACTGATGCAATACGTCATCGGACGTGTTGAGACATTTTCAGAGAGCCGCCATCTTTGATGAGTCATGGGAAGTTTGTTCCACTCAGTCGATGGATCCAGGGCGTCATCAACCGATAAATGATACGGTCGTTAATATGTTGTTTCGTTGAAAATGGCATGAGAATTCTGTTAATGCTCGCACCACGACACTTTAAAATTATATAATAAACACAATATAGACCACACGTGTTGCTAAACAAGTCTTGTAACACTCGTGAGTTGTAGACGAATGGAACATGTGAATTCCTCTCGATAAAGTTTAAAATATCAATGTGCCTGGGAGGTAAACCGTAGGAATCAAAATACTCTATTTGGCCGAGGCCATTGTAAAAGATGGCCACCCAGTGTTCACCAGGTTTGTGGGCAGGGTCGGTGTTTACGACAAAGGCTGCAGTCTTGGTTTGATCGATGAGGGGTGGTAAGTGGTTTCGTGGGATGACACTAACAAGGGCGCAACCTCGAACAAAAACATCGGACATCAAGAGACTGTAAATATCCCCCGTGTTCATTTTCTCAAATAGCGTAGTCTGTTAGAACCTGTCTTGTCTTGGACACTTCCAGTACTGAATCCAACTCGGCGTAGACAATAACTTGTAGGGGAGTTGTCGTGGGAGCGGCGAATTTGAGCTCTATCGACAAGGGTCCACTCGTGGCTAGCTCAAACTGGGTTCCATCTAGCAGACTGGGTGAGAGGTCAAAACCAAATAGACAAAAGCCATCCTTGAACTGATGATAATCAATACCATTGCCAGCATCTCTACCAATCAAACCCATGGCCAAATTTGTACCATAAAAGGCTCGCGCATAGTGATTGTTTTCAAAATCCATAGCTAGGGGCTTTCCGGATACACATCTCCCGTCAACCATCAGGTTCATATAAGTCAAACCAAAGTGTTGAAAATTGAATGGGTTAATGTTATAAACTCCATTAAACCCACCGGCGGTAATCAGACCTATCACTATACGTGTTGGCGTTTGAGATAGGAATAAATTGTCTTGGTTGTGGGAATACATCCCACGAGCAATGGCAAATGTTTTCAGGGTAACCCGCTTGATTGGGTACCGTGCATTCCCACTTAAAAGCGCTTTTTCGTGGGCCAGAGAAATTGCTGGGTTTAGCTTGGCTTTCCTGACCACGAGGGCAGCATAAGTGATTACACTCTTATAACCCACAGACTTATCCTGAGCCATGATGTTGAACACGTCCTTAGAGGGTGTGAGTTTAATCATTACATCCACTCTGTTTAACATGTAACGGTCCTGCACAAAGAGATCAGAGTGCAAACGACCCATCATTTCAACCTCTTTACTATCCGAAGTCAAAGCACGTCGTATTTTAAATCCCTCGTTAGCCTGCATATCATCGTGGTGGCCTGCTGTATCTTTGTAGAACAGAGCAGCCGTCAAGTGCCCCGTTTTCGCATCCTCCCCATAGTTTAGTAAAGTCTCGAACACTGCTCTAAATGGATAGGTATTCTCAGATGGTGTAATCAATGTATCATTCAGAGAAACATCGACTTGCGAGAACAGACTGTGAAGATAATTGTTGACTGGACCTACCTCGGCATCCAATGGTAAACTTTCACCATTGGGGAGGGTGATCCTGGCCGCAGATGTAAAAACGTGTTGAAAAGATCTAGATACTCTTCAGTGTTTCCAGAAATGAAAAACTCTATGGGAGCCCCATGTGCTAACGAGGCAAGAGGTCGAATTTCAGTAAATTGGCCCGAGTCTACAGCAGTCTGAGTTGGTGGAACGCTAAATAAATCCAAACCAGAATGAAGACATTCACATGACTTGGGGTGAATGAGAGACATCATTAATCAAATATATCTTTTGGTACCGACAGTTTAGTTCGCCTCTTGGTTGCAGAATGAAGGGGGAACAGTCTAGCTGATGGTTTTATTCTCTTCGTAACGGGTTGGCCAGGTGGGGCTCCCTTCCCGACTCGCTTTCTGATTCGTCGTCGTAAACCACTTCCTGATTGGTTGTTACCCGTCAGGTGGTCTACGGCCCCGTCTAATAACCGCATGCCGGCCTCCTTAGCTCGTGATTTGAAAGCATCGCCGATATTTCTGCCAGCTAATGCGTCCTGCGCGACCTGCAGACCGGTCCCCACGCCTTCTCTGAGTAAGGCTTTACCCCCTGTTTTTAACCAGGGTAAAATAGCCCTCCCGATTCCACCAAAGAAACTACCGATTCCTCGTCCTCGTTGATTTCGACCTCCTATAAACACTGGCATCCCATCACCCGCCTGACAGCAATAAAAGTCTTCGTATAACCTGGCATTGCGGTGAAAGGGTGTATGTCTCACCATTATACCAGCTCGAGATGTTTCTTCACTCGAAAGTGTACCGTTAGCACCGACGTCCCACTGGTGAATGGAATGGTTTTTCCATGTTCGTTGGCTAAAAGGATTTCCACGGTATCGAAGGAAAATCTACTCAGGGGCAGGTAGTGAGGCTTATCGTAGATCTGAAACACCGAGGTGTGATTTCTATTGAGAACAGGCACGCTCCTGAGGAGAGGTACCATCACATCCCCGACGGGTCTGGGTGAAACCAGATCGCAGTAGACGTAGACATTTTTTGCAACACTTTCCAAGTCCATTTCACCCACGCTGAAGATATCGGGAGCCGTGTCTGCTATTGAGGTCGTGGGGAAGGCTAACATGTTTTTCAAAGTGTCGCTTATGGTAACACTGACTCCTTTTTCGTAAAGTTTCAAGATGGCTTTATTCACCTCTTTTGCGTAAATGAATCTCATTTTTTCCCTTTCACATCCCCGTTCGACTCATCCTCCGCTTTTATGATCGACGCATTCAACGCGCCGATGAACGCATCGGGTTTCGTGTATAACCCAGGCTCCAATGTCACGTTGAAATAAAATCAAGCGTCGCAAATATCGTCGTTAGCGAGAGATTCGTATCGAATCCAGACATCACCCTCTATTACATTGAAATAATTTAGCGGAAACTGTATCTCGACCAGCGCAATCTCATATTGTGTTGTAATATCAATGGTCTGAGGAAGCTTGACAAAAAAGTGGCCGGGTTATTTTCCTTAAAAATATCCATAGAAGCATTGCTGGGTAACGTGACATAAAAACTCATTTTCCTCTATTCACCTTTTCGTCTCCAACTTTGGATTCGGGAGCATGTAACCTAAACAACTGCTCAGTAGGGCGATCCACAGTTTTCCGTCCTTCGCGTCTGGCTTTTCAGTGGACAGATTGAACAGCGAGACCGCGACAACGGCATATATAACAAGCATTTGACACATAAAGACAATCTCTAAACGGGGGAATAGTTTCCCAAATACTGGCCAGAGCGAGGTTCTCTCCCCGCCAGAGCTCAGGGTTCGCAAAACAGGATCTTCAAACGATTCACCTTCTTCCACCATCTCTAGTTTTTGTATCTGACAATGTCCTTGGTCGGTATCCAACTGTTGAATGAGGAATCATAACCAAACCACTTGACTAAACTCTCTTTTCGTCCCAATGACGTGCGACGTTGGGTTATAACCCTCTCGACCCTGTACTCATTCTTGTCTCCAACCTTTTGAATTTCTTGGGTGTAAAATGACCCCTCTATTTCATCACCCTTATCATCTTTTAGCACATATGTAACGGGTTTTGTTTCAGTTACTCGACTGATGGTAAAGAGTTCCTCCGTCCAAGCTGGGGCATAACCCTTTTTAAAATTAGCTCTGCCCAGGACCATTCTAACTCGATCACCAGCCTTATACAGGGGTCTTTCAAATTTCAAGTTGTGTTTGTTATACAACGTGTTCCACACTTGTTCTTGATTGTCTCTGCTAACGTCGACCGGTGCCATTTTTATACTTCTGTGGTACGAATGATTATAACTTCGAAGTAGGGCGGGTAGCACATGTACATAACAAAGTCGATTGGATTTCGTAAAATATCGCCACATCCTTTGTTTCAGAGTCCTGTTAAAACGTTCCACAACAGCAGCCTTAATATCTTCATTCTGGGTGGTGAAAAAGTGAATATTGTTGTCTTCGAGAAATTTCTGAAATGTTTTGTTCAGAAACTCTGACCCCTTGTCGGTTTGAAGACTCGCAGGTTTCCCATCGATAAATATTTTACCAACAGCCTCCACTAATGATTTCCCCGTTTTTGTTCGTATTGGGACGGCCCACGCTAATTTACTGAAAACATCCACACAAGAAACCAAATAGGAGTACCCATCATTGTGTTTTTTCAAATGTCTTAAATCGATTAAGTCTGCTTGGTATTGTTGTTTGGGTCCACTCGTTATAATCGGACGCCGTTCAAATTTATGTCGAATCGGTTTATGAAGGGTATAGGTATCCTGGTGACTCAACCAACGATTGATCTCTTTAATTCCTACTTTGGTGTTACGTTGCAAGGCTCTTGCACCACTATACGACCCTGGTTGATTAGGGTCAAAGTAATAATGTCTCAATACTTTGACCACCTTTCCCATTTTGGTGTTGGGATTTTGGACTTTTTTCTTTTGGACCTCAATTTATACGAGGTTAGCCGTGAAGTGTTTTCATTACTTGTCTTTGGGGTTTCGGGTACCTTGGCTTGTTCTGGTTGCACATCGACTGGTGGTGGCGAAGGTGGAGGAGAAGGTATTCTTTCTGTTGACGAGTTATGTTGAATGAGATCGACTGATCCCAAAGGACGTCGTTTATACTGCTCCATTCTAGTAAATACTGTTGCAAAGTACGTTGGTACACTCTGGCCTTATCAGCAGGGGCTAAATCGTTACGGTCTAAGATACGTTGCATTTCATCGTCTAAATCTCTCAAGTTATCATTGATCGCCTCGGGTGGTGTATACGTGGAAGTCTGTTTCAAACCCTCTAATAACCGAGGATCCATCAAAATCATTTTCTTGGCCATGATTACAGACCTAATACACCACCTAGAACACTTAATATAGGCTTGATCAAAGCACCTATGAATCCACCAGTTTGTAGAATTGCTTTCCTCTGCGTAAGATTCGGTTTCTTTTTAGTGAGGAATCTCAGCTTGTTCTTGTGTCGACGTAGCTCGCACTTCTGATGCTTAGTGAGTCTAACATTACCTTTTAATATGTTATGACAACACTCACATAAAAAGCGAATGAGTTCTGGAGAGGCCGTTTTCAATATGGCTCTTAAACCACTCGGCGTGGCTGAGCGCAGACATTTCAACATTTCACCGTGTCGTCTAAGTGAAGCTTCCATTCTATTACTTTGGAACGTAGACGATTTGTCTCTCCCCTGGAAATATCTTTGTTCTCAGCCTCAGATGATCCGGTGTTTCCTGTCGAAGGTCTACCAGCAAATAACAGTGGGGAGACGCTGTCGCGTCCTTAAAACTCTCTTGGAGGTACGCCACTTGACCAGGGTACATTTGCTTAGCCAGATTTGTAATTTGACTTCCGTCTCTTGGATTCTTGAAAAGGACTATATAATGAGTATTGAGGCTTATAGTTCGATGTTCCTTATTTTTTCCAAATAGATTTTGAACAATGTAGATCACGCTCATATCTCTGTGATGACTACCTTTGGTGAATAATTTTGTCACCCTCTCATCTGTTTCTGACATCAAGTCATCGAGGAAGATGAGTCTTCTCTTCTTACCCCCTTCCAAGTTATCGATATCTGGTAGACCCTCGATAAATCTCACTTTCTCCATAGTCTCGTATATTGGTTGCCATTCCCCGTAACACCATATAACTTCCTCGGGTACGGGGACAACTAGCTCTTGTAGATTATGTAGAAACTTTTGAACAAATACAGTTTTTCCACAACCGGTGGGACCAGCAATAAGAGCAGTGAAGGGGTGTTTCCACCGAGGGTCCATCGTCACTAATGACACTTTGATTGAGTATTATCACATTTAAAGTATTTTTATCATGTATTACATGTTCTGTCCCATTCCAAATATTTGTGATGTGGTTTTCTTATATTACAGATTCCCATAAAATGGCATCTATCAGACCTTACATCCTATTTGACAAGGTGTTGTGCATTCTACAGTATCAACCATATGACTATTGTAAAGGGTGTCAGGTGAAAGATGACAACACGTTACCTCACTCGTGTCTTCTAGAGTTTGAGGAACGCCTTAGCGCGCAAATAAATGATATTTTATATCATGAGTTCACGAAAGAGGATGTAGTCTTCTTGTGTGGGGAACATTTAGCCCAACGAATAAAGGAATACATTAATTGGGAAGGAGCTGACTCTGCACCACCCTCCCCTGTCAGTTCAACTAACTCACCACCCGCATTACTTGACCCCACCACAGAACCCACAGCCACTACATATAACGCGGAGGATGATGAAATTTTACCGCCACCACCCCTATTTGCCGACCCCACCGATGAACCAGAGTCGACGGCCTGTCAACCAGGAAATGAGGTCAGTATTCACCCACTTCTCTGATTGGTTAATCTAGCTGTCAGTCATTTCTTTGCCCCGCCTCCTATACTAATACTCTTCTCTGATTGGTTAATCCAGATATCAGTCGATGTTTTCATAGTCACTCGCTGATTGGTTAAAATCTTGTACCAGGATATATTTAAACTAGTCTCATGTGAGAATTTGTGTCATAAGTTTGGTTGCTTCAAGGAAAGTTACTGTTCATTCTAGCGGATTGAGATTCTATTTTACACAGTAAGTTGGATTGTTTTCACTTAAAGTATGTTAAGTGTTATCGATAATAGGTTATATTCAGTGTAGATGATTGAGACTATATTTTGCGTTATAAGTTGGATTGTTTTCTATTAAGGTATGTTAGGTGTTATCGATAATAGGTTATATTCAGTGTAGAAGATGGAGACTATATTTTACGTTATAAGTTGGATTGTTTTCTATTAAAGTATGTTAACGCTTAGCGATAATAGGTTATTCAAGGTGTTTAATATAGGTATGCTAAGTATTGTTGAATTTCTTCATTTCTTGGATGATTAAACTAAGTATTTTAAGTCTTGTTATTCGATGTTATTAACATGTTTAAACCTAGGTATGTAAAGTATCATTGACAAAGGGTTATTTATTTTTCTACAGATGATTTCTTATAACGATGCAGCACCTGGAGAACATCAGTGTGCGTTGTGCCCAAAGAAATTTAAATGGCACAGCGATTTGTTGGAGCACCATCGAGGTGCACATCGACTTATACGACACGCGTGTGACATTTGTCAACGTACGTATACGAGACGTAGTTCGTTAGCCAGACATATGAGAGTAAAACATTCTACAACAGCACCAGCTTCATCAATGGCTCCTTCTACAACACCCACTTTACCATCAGCAACAGCATCACCGACTGAAACAACATCACCCACTTCACCCTCGACCTCTTCTACAACAAACAAACGAAAGATAGATGCAGAACATTCAACTCCAAGTAAAAAATTCAAAGATGATGATCCATTAGCAACACTGCCTGATGATGTACGGGTTGTATATGAGCAAAATTGGGCAGCTATAAACACCCATGCTACAATCAACAAGACAGTTTCTACATATACATTTTTCCATTCACCAGCACGTCCATTTATCACAGACTGGTCTGCTCTTTTAAGGGATATATTGACACTCAGACAACCCGATTCAAAATTAACTATGGTCACCACCTGATCCTTAGACACCGGGACACCGGTGATCTACGTTTTTTCCACTCTTCCCTCAACAACTCGGCTGTTCTAGAATTTCCTCAATTAATCAATAATCTTGGAGATTTCAACAGCTTCGTTGATTCTCTAAACGAACAGAACCCTGTAGACATTGCCATGATCAACAGACCTGATACTAAGTGGATGGTGGAGAGTATTCCAGCAACTAGTTTCTATTTATTTCACATACGTGACTTCCCCATTGGATGTTGTTTAGAGGAATTACCATCTTATATTACTAACAATAGGTACATTTACACCATGCAGAAGTGTCGGTCGACTAAGAATTTTTATAATGACAATCTCTGTTTTTTCCGCTGTTTGGCGTTATTTAAAGGAAGTGATATCGACAATCTAGAATTGACCACTTGTCATCTCGTGAGTCAGTGGCACTTGCACTGGGACATTCTTTTCGTTGACACTTTTCCAGGTGTGACGTTACAACAACTACCACACTTGGAAGAATGTTTCAATATAAACATCGATGTATTTGAGTTCAATGATGAAGAGGCCTCTGTCCAAAACTCCGAAGCAGGGGATCACATGATGAAGCTCTTAGGAAACTCGGCCTACGGGAAGACCTTGACGAATATGGCGAAACACGTGGACGTCTCCTATGTTAAAGAGGGGGCTGATACAACCAAGTTGGTAAATAACCCACGATTTAAAAACATGACATCTATTGGTGAGGACCTGTACGAGGTATCGATGGGTAAAAGAGGTATAATGTGGGATCTTCCTTCGCAGATTGGTTTTTTTCGTCTACCAGTACGCGAAATTGCGGATGTTGGAATTTTATTACGACTTCCTCGATAAGTTTGTAGCTAGGTCCAACTTTCAACTCTGTGAGATGGATACCGATAGCCTGTACTTGGCCCTCAGCGAGTCATCGTTAGAAGAGGTCGTTAAAACCGATAAGGTAGATGAATTTTTCTCACAGTACGACAAATGGTTCCCTTCAGAGACTTGTGAAGTCCATCGGGCCGATTTCATTCAACACAGGGGCGTAAAGTATGACTGTTCAGATTGTAAGACGAGACAGCTATACGACAAACGGACTCCTGGTCTGTTCAAGTTGGAATATTCGGGGGATGGGATGATTTCCTTGTGTAGCAAGACCTATTACTGTTTTGGGGATTATGCTAAAGTTAGCACCAAGGGTCTTAATAAACGCCACAATAAGTTAGATAAGGATACATTCACAGAGGTCCTAACCAAAAAACAAGCCGGGGGTGGTAAAAACATAGGGTTTAAAACATACAAGGGGTCGGTACACACATATACACAACATCGGAACTCACTCTCGTATTTCTACATCAAGCGTCAGGTCCATTCTGACAACGTGACCACCTCCCCTTTATCCATTTAACACTATAATTTATTACTGCTTGTAAATAAACTACTTTGTTTTCTATGTATTAAATATGTGTATAATGTACATTAGTTAAAGAATACATTTTTGTCTAAACCATGTGTTATCTATTGTTCAATATATACGAATAAAACAATAAATAAATATCAGGTCCATTCTGACAACGTGACCACCTCCCCTTTACTCATTTAACACTATCATGTATTACTGATTGTAAATAAACTACTTTGTTTTCTATGTATTAAATATGTGTATAATGTACATTAGTTAAAGAATACATTTTGTTAAAACCATGTGTTATCGATTGTTCAATATATAGGAATAAAACAATAAATAAATAAATAAACTTGTCACTGTTTTTTATTGAATGAGAGTATAAAGAAAGAATAGATTTATGAAAGTTACGGAACCATTGAAAGTACAAAGAATATGAAAGTTATGATACCACCGCCGCCCCTTCACCACCCCTTCACCACCCCTTCACAACACCACCGCAGCGGGAGGTCACCACGAGAGGTCACCGGGAGGTCACCACCACCACCACCACCACTACGACCGGAACAAAAAGGGGCGGGTAGACTCTCATATAAGGAAAAACGGCACCAAAAATTGTGCCTCGATCTGCGTGTAGACTATTTATATAAGGATTTATCTGCGTTTCGACGCCTTCACAACACCACGAGAGGTCAACGAGAGGTCAACGAGAGGTCACCGGAACCAAAATGGGCGGGTAGACTCTCATATAAGAAAAAAATGAAGACTCTCATATAAGGAAAAACGGCACCAAAAAATGTGCCTCGATGTACGGGTAGACTATTTATATAAGGATTTAGGTGCCTTCAAAGGCACTTTTATCCGTCCTAATTGACATACTATACTACTTATGTGATAAGTTGTCTTTCCTTAAAGAATACCACATTTCATTTGGCTTTCAGTGAGGTAACATAATATATTAATTTCATTTTCCAGGCAAATCGATCA
This sequence comes from Megaustenia siamemsis, assembly GCA_032433765.1. Classification (NCBI taxonomy): domain Eukaryota; kingdom Metazoa; phylum Mollusca; class Gastropoda; order Stylommatophora; family Ariophantidae; genus Megaustenia; species Megaustenia siamemsis. Next base: position 105,111,416 of record JAVIAB010000092.1, read on the forward strand.
CCTTATTGCGATATGAGCTAAGTATTACATGTATAATGGAATGCCATTTCTTATCTTATATCTTATGTGTATGCCAACATCGGAAGTATCGCTAACTGCAGCCATCTCGGAGTGATCGCAATAGCCAAGCAAGAACAACGTGTTTCTGCGCAATAGCCAAGCAAGAACAACGTGTTTATACGCAATAGCCAAGCAAGAACAACGTGTTTCTACGCAATAGCTAAGCAAGAACAGCGTGTTTCTACGCAATAGCCAAGCAAGAACAACGTGTTTCTACGCAATAGCTAAGCAAGAACAACGTGTTTCTACGCAATAGCCAAGCAAGAACAACGTGTTTCTACGCAATAGCCAAGCAAGAACAACATATTTATACGCAATAGCCAAGCAAGAACAACGTGTTTCTACGCAATAGCCAAGCAAGAACAACGTGTTTATACGCAATAGCCAAGCAAGAACAACGTGTTTATACGCAATAGCCAAGCAAGAACAACGTGTTTCTACGCAATAGCCAAGCAAGAACATCGTGTTTCTACAACTCATGAACACATACTTTGCTTCTGTCCAACACTTCACGAGCTTTATTTATACATTTGTTCAGGTATATTCACGCTAGTGTCTTTTGGTTTAGATAAACAACCGCACCAGGATCAGTCACACAGTCTTCAGTATATCGCAATCAACAACTCACAGCTCAGTCACATAGTTTATAATCAATCGCAATATTCTACCCACAGCTCATTCGCACAGATTGCAATTTGGCGCAATCTATGGCACAGTGACGCAGTCTTCAATCAGTGACAGCCATCTCAATAAAGTCTCAGCAGTGCTCAAGACTCCCAGCTATTTATTAAAGTCTCCACTGACTAAGATTATCAAACCCACCAACAAACCACACGGTATGTAACATTAATCAGCATTACTTCGGTGACTCTTGACGTCAGATGTCAGGTATGAATCACCGACTGCTATCAGCGCACTCGCATTATCTAGAATTATAAATTAGATCAATTATAGAGAAACGAGGCATAACTCTTGAAATTAGAATGAAATGAGATAACGCGACATATTTAGAATATCAAAATTTAACACTGTAGATCACCACAAGTGACAAAAATGAATACAAGATAATGATAGGATAACAGTCCTATAGATTATAGAATAATATTAAAGGACGCGAATTTGCTTAAATTAAAGGACTGTGCATATGTGCCCGCACTGACTCTGTCTTATTCCCTAACGGATAGTCCGAGATCAAGGATAGTTTCATACGTGTGTCCCGAAACATCATTTATGCCATCATATGCCAACGATGTCACATGACTTATATTGGCGAATCGAAAATAAGTTTAGCGTGACAATTTGTGAACATCTTCGAGATGTTCAACAGAATACTGGCACTCCAGTGGCTTCCCACAATGGCAAAAGCGACATCCGTATCACTGGTATTGTCCTTTGCTACTTTGGCGACCGCAGCCATTTAGCCTTGGAGAATCGCCTTATAGTCCAATTGGGTTCGCTGAATCTACGAGGCATGAATGTATCACACTCGTACACATAGTTTTCCTTTCGTTGTTCCTTCCCTATTGCATAATCATCTCTGCTGCCCATGTTTGAGCACATTAGAACACATGTTTCTTTATTAGTTAGCTATGTATGATTTGTTTTATTCACTTACATGTCTGTGTGTGTGTGTATATGTTGTTTGCTTGTTCCTGCTGAAGGCCTATTTAGCCGAAACGTCGTTCAAATTCGTGTCGTATATCAATTACGTAAAGCTTTAACAATTTTTTACATTTTTTTCTCAATTCTCACTCCCTTGTATGATTACATTTAGCGCTTCAGTGCCAGCAACTTTATGTGCTGCGAATAAATATTTATATCTTTCTATCTGTAGTTATATCTTTATATCTGTGGGAGTGGTCGTTGCTTTTAATCTTCGTTGCTGTTTTGAACTTTTTTTTATATTATAATTCTGCAGATGATAAAACTGTCATGTAAATCATTTCTTGATCATCTTAAAAGTGAAACGTGAAGTGTACATAACAATAGATTGTGACGCAAATGTCTGTGGCTTTCCTGGAATAATCTGATTATATCTGTTGTTATTGCAAAGTTAACAAATAATCTGTCAGGCGTAATCTCCATGTAGAAACACAAAACAGGTGACGTTATTACATTATTGTCATTTATCAATAAATATACAGCATAAACAAATCCAAAAATGTAAATTCTCGTTGTTCATTGTTGTGGCAGTTCACATTATATAACTTAGGATTAACCAAGATTCTCATATAGTTTTTTTCAATATGACGAAAAGGTATACGCCCTTATGATTCTAGTAGCTCGTTGGCTGTGCGCACATCTAGCTCGCGCTTCATCATCATCAAGTACCATGCCTGTTGGCGTAGGTGATTATATCTCTTCACAACTTTCTATCTCGACAGTTATTTATCATTTCTGTTGTTGACCTTCTGTTCATAAGCTGTATGGTATCTTTTCTATTTGCTTCCCTCTGTCTCTCTGTCCCTCAATTTTTTCCAGTTGTCACAATTTATTCCAGTTATTTCCATCTAATTTCAATGCCAAAAAAATAATGATTGTTTCTTCCTAATATTGGAAATTAGATCTCTTTTTGATTTGGTCTCTTTCATAATGTTTTTATTACTGTTATTAGTTGTCTATGGTATTCTCAACATTCTTCTGCAAAACCACATTTCTACAGCCTCCACTGATTTTCCTATCTGGTGTCCTATTGCCCATGATTTATATCCATATGTTAATACTGGCTGTACATAACATTTTAGAACTGTTTTTCCTATTGTCAAAAATGGATTGATCAATATTTAACTCATATTTTTTGGGAAAGCTGTTTTTACCTCCTCTATTCTGCCTCAAACCTCCGTCATTCATCTACATCTGAAGTTAACATTGTTCCCAGATACTTAAATTCATTTACCTGTTTTAATATTGTTCCACTTATCTCTATTGTGCATTGTGGTGATGCTTTTTTCTTTGCTGCTACCGTTACAGCCTCCTTTTTTTTTTCTTTCCTTCACCATGTCTAACATTTCTTGTAACTCCTTTTCACTCTCAACGACTATATACGGCCTTTGACGTCTTGACAGACGGTTGATAGCAAAGCAATCCTGATAAGTCAGTAGTTTGAATAAATATTGGTATCTTATGATGGATGCTGCTTTGCTGAACAGCTTCTCTCGTGGCTGAATCTGCAAATACTGGATAGACAGATCCATCCGCCTAATGAACAGGATGCATTTGTGGCGCCTGGTCTCGTCTCCTTTCTCCCACGCCTTTTCTCTTCTCCATTTGTATATAACCACAGCCTCAAAAGTTGCTGTGCCATTTTTTACCAAGTCCTCCATGTGCTACGATATGCAGCCAGATTTTCCCAGTTTTTTTCACTGATAGAGAATTCCCTCAAGGAAGCCCTGCAAAAATCCTTATATCTCAGCAATGGTCTGCCTGTTGGTCTCTTTCCATCCTTAAGTTTATTTTGCCAAATGCCCCTTATGGATATTAAAATAATCTTACCATAAATATTAAATAAATCTAGTGACAGCACAGAACCTAGCTTGCTCTTACAGTTGTCTTATTTCTACCTGTTCTACACTGCATTTAAAACTGATGACATCTCAATTCAACACTACATTCTCACTGGCAATCTTCCGTATAGTCTGGTCATAAATATCCATACATCCGCCCGTCCGTCCATCCATCAATCCATCCATCCATCCATCTATTTATCTATCTATTGTCCTCTTGAGACGAAGACGGCACATAGGGCAGAACCACAATCTCAAAAACAGAAACCTTGCGTGCCAAAGTGGCACATATTGCAGAGATCACTGTTCTAATATACATGGCGCTGTTTCCATAACAATACTTTTTACAATGACAGCTTGTCAAGCCATCGATCCATCTCCTTAGTCGCCTCTTACGACATGCCTGGAAGGTCACAGTGTAACTATTCTTTACCTCCCTCATAATGAGGCCCCGGTAACACACGGGATAATTATATTTATACCATTTTTTAAACATTTTAGCATTTGTATTTATTACAATGACTAAATCAGCGGAATTATTAAATATACCTTTTTCTTTGATGTACTGATGACATCTCTTTGTTATAAAGCTATACAGGAAGTACAAGATATAAAGTTATAAAACTACAGACACAATTTAAACAAGCAGATAACAGAATTAAATAAAATGAACTGAAATTTTAAAATTTGATAAAACTAATATTTTAATAATTAGAAAACAAATCAATATTTATGTAGTTTAAAAAAAAATAGTTATAAAGATGTAGTGAATACAGTTACTGGTATAGAAATCAGCGATTCATAACTGACTATTAACGTCGAAATTAACTGGTTTATATACATATAGAACAATTAGCGAGTAATTCTTTTGACCACAAACCTGTACAGTGAGTATCGCAAGGCAGAAAGTCCGAACCTTTCATTTTGTTGATGCTGGTATTCGACGGAGGTAATTGTTGCAACAAAGATAAAGACCTCTTTAAAATCCACAAATCCCCATCAAGGCCTCCTTGTCGTGAGGATGGGGCTTACCAGTCACCAGGGACTAAAAACCAAGACTGGCCAGGCCTTCCTACATCCGAGCAAGACCACAGTCTACTCTAGCAAGCTTAAAACCTGAAGTTGGAGGCAACCAGCCAAAAGCCACAATACAACAATTAGGATGCCACGTACTCGTGCCTATGGGTAGTATGTCTATAACTGCGAATCGATATGGCACTAGCTCTGTGATGGGTACTCAGGCAGGTGCAGTGCCGGGCCCTCAGCCTCGAAAGGGCCCAACCACTATAAATGGATGTCCTTCTCAATCGCTCTGTGGAGTCAGGGGGCGAGAGAATAGAGCTACTGGCCAATCCAAACTAAGACCACTTAAAATAATGCACTGGAATGCTGAAGGCGTAAACAGTACAAGAGATGGGTAGAGTAAAAGATAGAGTTAGAAAATATCCTGCATGAAGAGCAAGTAAGCAAATGCTGTTTGGAGGAAACCCATCTAAACAACGACATAGCCTTAACGATTAGGTGATACCAGTGTTATCGATTTAAAAAAAAACAGACAAAAAGGCAGAATATTGGCACTTGTAAAGATCAACATCAAAGCATGTCAGCTTGAAGTGTATATGGATGTGGCTGAATATCAAATACTGTACATTAGGACAGAAAATACAGACTTTCATCTACTTAACTACTACTGTCCGCTCAATCGCCTACTATCACTATACACAATTCTATTAAAAATAAAGAATAATTGTATGTGGAGACTTTAACAGCCATTCACAGAGCTGGGGCTATGAACATATGGACAAGAGAAGCGAAGAATTTGAAAATTGGCAGGACGACAATGGGCTTATACTGCTAAACCAGACAACAGATCCACCAACATTCTATTCCAGATCATGGCATACCATATCTACACCAAACCTTGCTTTCCATTCACCAGACCTGGATTGGAATATTACACATATTGTTTTGGGAAACAACTTGGAGGCAGCGATCAGTCTTTTTAGTGGTGCAAAATAAGGATATCAGGGATAGCAGCACTCTCTCCAGATGGAATTACAAAAAGGCAGACTGGAAAATGTATCAACAATACACCAGTGTACTGACTAAAGATCTAAATACAGCCAGAGACATCAAGAAAGTAGTTGATGAATTCAGTAGACTAATAATACAAGCTGCCAGTGAAATAATACCTAGAGGGGCACAGAAACACTACAAACCATACTGAGGTAGTGAACTAGAGCAACTACACAACAACATGGAAATATCTCGAAAGCAAGCAGAAAATAACCCTTCCCAGGAACACCATAAATATCAGGATGCTACGACCAAAATTTCAATGGGCTAAACTACAAGCCAAACGGAAAAGCTGGACAGAGAAAACCTTGAGAGTCCTTGAATCTTGAAAGAGAAACAAAAAAAGTGTGGAAGCTTGTAAAACAGCTGAATGATGAAGGGACACCAAAATTATACTGAAGAAAGATGGAAACATCCTAACAGGTAATCGCTTTACAGACTCCTTTGCAAATGACAATAATATTGAAATTAGCCAAGAGAAACGACAAGAGACCTGTTTAAAATAACAAAATGCAACACAAGAAGAGACCCACACATGAAGTCATGGAAATATCCATTACACAAAGAGAGCTAGAGCTGGCAATATCTACATTTAAAATGAAAAAGTCATCAGGTAGTTAAGAGTGTCCAATGAAATGATTAAGAACTTGTGAACTGCAGCTAAAGGAAAACTATTGCAGATCTACAATATTTGCTAGATCACAGATAGCGTGCCACAGGCATGGAGAGAAGCAATTATGATACCATTACTAAAGTCAGGAAAAGATGGTTCGACGACATCCAGCTATAGACATCTATACAAACTGTTTGTATAAAACAATGGAACGTATAATCAATCTCAGATTGCGGTGATACTTGGATAGTGAAAACCTACTTGTCCCACATGAAGTAGGCTTTAGATAGTTTGTTCTACCGAAGATCAGGAAACCTATCTTTCCCAGGAAATTGAGGATGCGTTTCAAGAAAAGAAACTGTACTAGTAGCATAGATAGACCTAAAAAATGCATTTGATAAGATATGAAAAGAAGGGTTTTTGAAGAAAATGAGAAATTACGGAGTAAATTGCAGGATGTACAAATGGGTCAAAGCATACCTGCATAACAGGAGAGCCAGAGTGTAGTAGGGCGCATGCATAGAGTACCTAAATAACACAAGAGATATGAACAAAATAGCAACAGGGAAATATTGTCACAATTACGATGCAGAAATCCAAGCAATAAAGTTGGCAAAGGAAAATTTGCTGAACAATAATCTTAGTCCACAGTCTGTAGTATTTTTGACAGATGCAAGATCAGTACTGCAGGCACTACAATCCAGAAAAATGTCACAGCCGCAGACCATATTGACTGAACTCTGCAAACACACAGGGTTGCCCTGCCGTGAATCCTATTTCACTGTGGAATATCAGGGAACGAAAGAGCGGATCAGCTGGCAAAGGAAGGTGCAACGGGCACAAAACCAGATGCACCTGTTACATACCATCAAAAGAAACAGATAATCAAATCATTCAAAATACAACAAGCCCCAAATCAAGATGCCTTTCATAATATGATTAGATGTGAACAAGTTATCATTATACGTCTCAGAACAGGACGCAATCGACTCCACAGTCACATGGTAACAAAATTCGAGATCAACACCTGAACTACATATACATGTGGACAGACACCCCAGACTGCTGAACACATACTTCAAGACTGCACTGAATATAGTTGACTGAAGAAAATCCATTAGCCCATAGATACAACAACGCTACAGACATAACTATATGGGTCACTGCAAGAATGACAAAAGACAGTAACATTTATACAGGAAACGACATTACAGACGAAGACAATACTACAGGCGTACGAAAGATAGTGAAATGTTGTGAGTACAATGGGCAAATAACGGATAATTGAGGAAATTTTAAAAGAGACCAAGTCAAAAAGAAAGCTTATTCTAACATCAGGAGAAAACATTCATCATTTTTTGACAATGTTATGACAATGAGAAAAAAAATTGAATGTTTTGTAACAACAGGAAAAATCGTTGGAAAAAGAGATAGAGGAAAGTAGAGAGAATGTACCCATAGCGACTTAATACAGTTGTTTTGTAAGACGTTAACATGACCACCTACACCATAAGGCACGGTAATTGTTGATAATGGTGATCAACATTAACGCGTTGAGAGAATGCTAACTTGCTTAGTCCCTCTTCTTTTCTCTTTTCACTGATACCTAAAAAGTGTCGTGGTTATACCATTTGTCGTTCTTGAGCTACTCGAACTGTCTGAATTAGTGAATTTCCTTTGTTGTTACATGTCTCTGTCACTGCATCTATCCATCTTCTTCTGGGTCTTCCTCTTGGTCTTTTTCCATGCATTCTTGAAAAGAACGCCCTTGATAGTGATACAACTTGCTTTATTAATACACTGGAAATAAGCCCCCATGACACTTAGTATAGAGATGAACATTAATTAAATTTATTTCAGATATCAATTGAAAACAATTGATTTTACAACCATGCTTCTAGGACAATATTTAGACACCCTACACCAGTTCAATAGTTTAGAATCCATCAACAGTAACGAGAACTCTACATTCAATATTATAATAATACACGCGGCTGCTGCATTAGGAAAGTCATATAGTTTTGGTAGGAAAAAATAAAAAAATTGTAATCAGCAATATTCATGTATCAATGTAACACCATTCTGATATAACTGGATATATGAATCTTGAATGCAGACTCTAGAAGGAAAATACATGTTATGGAAATGTGTTACCGAACGATTCTCGGCCTTTCCACCAGAGGGCACTTTACAAACAAGCAATTTCATGAAGCATGAATGTAGAATGAGAGCATTATAGAGTTGTATTTAGAATGAAGCATTATCGAGTTTTGGTAGAATGAAGCATTATAGAATTGTAGGTAGAATGAAGGATTACAGAGTTTTGGTAGAATAAAGCACTATAGAGTTGTAGGTAGAATGAAGCATTATAGAGTTGTAGGTAGAATGAAGCATTATAGAGTTTTGGTAGAATGAAGCATTATAGAGTTGTAGGTAGAATGAAGCATTATAGAGTTTTGGTAGAATGAAGCATTATAGAGTTGTAGGTAGAATGAAGCATTATAGAGTTGTAGGTAGAATGAAGCATTATAGAGTTGTAGGTAGTATGCCCCTCTGCCTTGTGGGTAAGACTTTTTAGTCAAAGGCTAATGGAGTCAATAGCACAATAAGCCTTATGAGTCACATGACTAAGATATTACTAAGAATCATCATGCGAAGAGTGTGAAACAAAATCAATCCAGAAATTAGTGATGAACAGTGTGGTTTTGTTAGATGTAAATGAACGAGCAATGCCATATACATCATAAGATTTTTAGTGGGAAGAGCCATAGAGGTGAAAACAGATCTATACCTATGTTTAATAGATTATACCAAAGCATTTGACAAAGTAAAGCACCAAGAAATAATCAACATTTTAGAAAGCATGAACGTAGACAGCAAAGATCTAAGAATAATAAGGAACATGTACTGGCAACAAACAGCGGCCATAAGAACTGGAAACCAATTGGGAATGTTTCTACCAATAAAACAGGGTGTAAGGCAAGTTGTGTGCTGTCACCAGATTTGTTTAATATGTATAGTGAGATTATTTTAAGATCCATAAAGGGCATGCCTGGAATAACAATCGGAGGTCATAATATACATACTCTAAGGTATGCTGATGATCCAGCCTTAATCGTTAAAAGTGAAAATGAGTTACAAGAAATGTTAATTAAAATAAAGCAAAAATAAGGGACTCAGCCTTAATAGCAAAAAGACAGAAGTAATGGTAACGATAATGAAAAAGACATAACCTCAGTACAAAATAAAGACAAGTGGAGCAATGTTAAAACAGGTAAATGAATTTAAATATATGGGAACTTTGTTAGCTTCAGACGGAGGATGTACAGCAGAGTTGAGATGCAGAATGGCTCAAGCAAAAGCAGCTTTCCAAAAATGAGGAAGATACTATGCAATCCATTTTTGACAATAGAAACACGAAAAAGAGTTCTTAAATGTTACGTAGAGCCAGTCTTAACATATGGATGTGAATCATGGATAATAGGACGACAGACAAGAAAATCACTGGAGTCTGTAGAAATTTGGTGTTACAGAAGAACGTTGAGAGTACCATGGACAGCTAAGAAGAGTAATGAAGATGTTCTGAAAGAGGTCAAAGCAAAAAAGATAACTAATTTCCAATATTAGGAAGAAATAATCATCATTTTTTTTGTCTATGTAGTGAGAAGAGAACAGTTGGAATATATTGTAACAACTGGGAAAATTGAGGGACGAAGAGATAGAGAGATGCAAAGAGAAAAGATAACAGACAGCTTAAGAGAATGGCTTGGCAGAAGGTCAACAACAGAAATGATAAATAACTGTCGAGATCGAAAGTTGTGGAGAGACATGATCACCTACGCCAGCAGGCTTGGTACTTGATGATGATGAGGTAGGTAGAATGAAGCATTATAGAGTAGTAGGTATAATGAAGCATTATAGAATAGTAGGTAGAATGAAGCATTATAGAATAGTAAGTAGAATGAAGCATTATAGAGTAGTAGGTAGAATGAAGCATTATAGAGTAGTAGGTAGAATGAAGCATTATAGAGTAGTAGGTAGAATGAAGCATTATAGAGTAGTAGGTAGAATGAAGCATTATAGAGTAGTAGGTATAATGAAGCATTATAGAATAGTAGGTAGAATGAAGCATTATAGAATAGTAAGTAGAATGAAGCATTATAGAGTAGTAGGTAGAATGAAGCTTTATAGAGTAGTAGGTAGAATGAAGTAATGTAGATTTATCATTGCAGTATAGAGTTTGCAGTATATCTCGAAAGAACAGTAAATTCAAAAGAATCCGATAGGCCGCATGATACAGATTTAATTCACAAAGTCAATGTGTAATGCACGATACCTTCCAGAGAGGTTGTTAGCCCTTTTTAGCTTCTGAAGTATTGATGTCATACACTTTTACAATTGGTTCTAAGCCATTTATTTGCTATCTTTTGAAGATAAAACTTTCTTATCCGACAAAAAGAAGACTGCTTCTAAAAATATCGTAAACGTTATTGACATGAAACAAACATAATAGTCGATCTTCGTTAACATAAGGTTTCACTCTGGCAGACACAGCAGCCATCAATATCCAACAATAAATAGGACGTACATTATAATATTAGCAAATGAAGTTCATAGCATCCCTGTGTGATCGAAGACACATGGAAGAGTAAGAGGAGAGTATCTCGACCACATAAAGGGAAGGAGGATAATCAGAACTGACAAGAACTGAATTAGTCTAGGTAGCTTAGGCTGTATACAAAATGTGTTTGGACTATTTCAAGAGCTGGTGAGATGGAGAGAGTAAGGGAAGCAACTCTGTTTCGTCAGCTGTATATAATATTCCCGTCTCTCTGTGAGACATGTGATCTAGTTTTTCTTCTATTTTTTCGCTTTTTTCCACCATTATCTAGTATCCAGACAGTATTATTTGGTACTCCATTCTCCTTCCTGTTCTGAGAGTAAGATCGCGGGACAGTGCACACATTTGGTAGCACCAGCGAGAGTCCCTCAGGTCATTATTGTGTAGTCTGTTTAGATGAAGACGAAACACTTGTGACTACTAATCTGAACACTATCGTCACTTGGCTCTCGTTGTCTCCTGTCTCAGTGAGTGTAGTTGGTCAGATGAGCTTGATCTAGCATCTTCTTCTAGGTAACTTCAAAGTTAGCTAATATTGTTTTGCTACAAGGAATTGTACTCTGATGATAAATATCACCCCGTCGGTACAATGTTTTTTTTTCTTTTTAATAACAAACTTCATTAGGTAAATTTGAACATGGTGCCTACCGCCTCCGATAAGACTAGGAACTCTATCACATATGTATGTATATCACCATGTTACTAATTGTACACTTTCAGTGGTGTTCCTAATAAACATTTCGAACCAGCTATCGGCTGCTCTAAATCTCTCTTTAATTTGGCATGCATGTCTTCTGCGTCACAACTCATCTTATCCCTTCTAAATTAGCATATGTAGGATAAGACATATATTGGTTTATAAATTGATATGACATGTCCAATAATAGAATTGTCTCTATTTTGAGCATTAAATTGTTTTTGAGCTTCATATTTTCCCAGAACTTATTTCTCTTAACAAGATCTGCATGTCTGTCAATTTCTTTATTTCCAGATTGCGCTCTATAACTGAGGGAAAACGTAAGAATCAATGAACATAAATTTATATTCATCATCATCATCGACTGCCATCTCCGCAACGGAGGCTGGCCACCATGTAGCGCCATTCTGCTCTGTCTCTTGCTTTGATGATGCAGGTTGTCATAGGCTGATTTGTCCCAACTTTTGATGTTACTCGTCCATGTTAGTCTTGGTCTGCCTCTTTTACCTTGTATTTTCCTCTCCAAGATTACTTTTAGTAGGCTGTTGTGTCTTGTAACATGGTCAAAAAATAAATCGCATTTGTCTTGTTTGAATTTTTAAAAATAATATATATATTTTTATAACCAGTTGTGGCACATTGACATGTGGTCTGTATCATCAGAAAAATTAAAGAAACATATATAAGTGACAGTGTTGAAAATATGTACATATAGTGATGAATAGAACCAATGTGTGTGGTTCAATTTCATTTCAAATAATGTTTACTTTTGACATTTAATAATTTATTTCTATCAAAGAGTACATTATATCACCTCTATCGATATTTTGTCCCTGAAAATAATTATATTTTTGAGAAACTCTGAAACCCTCTTAGATGATTTCATGAGTAGAAGCATGGTAGAGGCTGTATAATATTATAAATGAGCTAATCAACACGCTCTTTCATTGCTTTTATAGGACCGTGAGAGCTGACCAGCAGTCGTATGTACTTCAGTGGCCGAGTTCTGAGATATTTACTCGTCAATCGCTTCACCCTTTCTATCATTTCTTCCTAGGATAACTAGTGTTATCGTTTCAAATGGCGCTGTACCAATTGTGGTATATTTCTGGTCCGTGATGTCGTTTAAACTAAACATTTCAATTTTGTTCTGTTTGTTTAAAATTTTAGAAACACAAATTTTTGTTCTGTTTTTAATAAAACGCTGCTTGCATTTCATATTTTAGAAATATTTTAAGTCTTATTTTTGGAAACTCCAAGACTATCTCGCACTGCTAAAGATGCGAAACTGATGGCTATCTGCAGAAGTAATCAAAATCTATTAATTAAACTATGTAAAATTGTGTCATAGTTTTAGATGCAGTAATCTCCGCAATATGTGCCATTTTGGCACGCAATGTTTCTGTTTTTGAGATTGTGGTTTTGCCCTATGTGCCGTCTTCGGCTCGAAAGGACAATAGATAGAAAATTGTGTAGTGAAGAACTGAAATATCAACAATGTAGTGTCAATTTTCCGTTGCTCAAGAAGGCAGAAGCGACATCAACCAACAACTAAACAAGAGTTTCACTAAAGACTGGCTTCAGTTAAAAACGTCAACATATTTATTGTGAGACGTGATAGTGAGAGCGATAAAATTGCACAGCAAGTGAAGCTCCTGTTCATTATCATACTTCACAGCCAAATTTAGCACCCAAAAAACTATCAGTTTTGTCTCTTTGTAATAGAATTGCCGCTTTTTGTCCGGTTTTTAATGAAACTCTGTTTACAGTTCATTTTAAAAAATGGTTTATGAGAAATGTGGAAAGAACGAAACTTTCTGCATAAATCCATGAGATATATTTAGTACAATCGTGTTGAAATAACGTCCACCGCAAAACCTAATAATAAGCTTGTAAGCTCCTGTGTAGCTCCTGTCACTGAAGATTAACAGTTAGCTTTTCATGTTTATATAATTCATTTCGTTTTATCTTCTTCATTTTTCATGAATAAAGAATATTAAATTAACGCCCGTTTCCTGTTTCTGCCATCCAATCTCCCGTTTTCTCTCAGAAAATGTGGGCAGCTTATCTTTTCGTCATTTCTTGCTCCATAAATATATCGACGAGTGTGACAAAGACGATTTGCGCAAAGCTGAAAGTATTAGAGAATTAAGAAAACAAATAAAAATTCAAATAAATATCAGTTCTTCAAAGACAAAATGAGAAGCAAAGAAATAAGTTGTTTAATAACACGTTTAGGATCACACCTGCAGAGGTAAATGTAAATATATATATATATGCATATATACTAAATTAAAGGTAATGTTCAAAGAAACAGCTAAGCCAACAAACTAATGAACAAACTCTGCGAAAACACCCTGAAGGCGTCCTAAATAAGGGATAGACTTTATACAAGAAATATTCGGAAATGCGACAGCAGAAAACGCCAACAACAATCAAGGAAAAAAATTATCTCAAATTATCTCTCCCCTCGACGCTGTGAGGTACCTTAGTAAAGAAAGAAGAATAATTAGAATAAACAGAGACCCGCTGCAAAGCAAAAAAAAAAAAAACGAATCTAGTGGCACAAAGATGGAACTAAACACCCCCCCCCCCCCATGATGTTTATGGCAAGATAAATTACACACGCCCAAATTATGTTAATTAAGAACAAACTAGAGAACTGTATCTTGGCCGCACGTGGGGATGTCCGATTTTACAAATAATTACCGTTGTTTGAGATAGATAAATGAATGCTTATACTAGCGGGGGCCTGTTCTCATTGAGCAGTGCATGAATATCTTCCTATTTTACGTAATCACCCTGTGGTTCGTATATAAAACAGATCAGAAAAGTAACGACGTGATAATTACCAGATATAAACTCATTTACTTTAACACCCCAACTGCTTCGTTGAGCTGGTATTTTAGTTAAAAACAAGCAAACATCATCGTAAACAAATTCGTTTTCTACAAGGAATAGCAGCCATTGCTTTATCCCTTAAACATTTGTAAATCGGTTAACCATCATATAAATAACAATGACGTTAATTGTGGTTTCCAGAGAAATGTCTGGTCTGGTAGCGACAGTCGTATGCTATAAATGATACCAGACCATGTCTGTGCACAATATTAGGTTTAATGTAAAGGATTGCAGGAATTGAGAACATACGATGGAATGAGACATTTTAAAAACCGATAAACGAGAAGTAAAAATGTCTCGTTAACTCATGTGACGTAAATAATAAACTGTTGTGAGAGAGATGGAATTTTGGAGTATTCAATTCTTTAGTCAGGCAGCCCATAAGAAACACCAGAAAGAAACAAGAAACAATCAAAATTTTTCAGGCACATCATGAAAAGAGGAAAAATGGAAAACTTGATTACAACTGGCAAAAACCAAGGGAAGAGAGATCGCGGACGACAAAGAGAGAAAACACTAGACCGTTTAATGTCATGGCATGGAAAACAGTCAACAGAGTTGATACACTATGTACTATGGATAGAAGATTGTGGAAAAACGTGATCGCCTACGCCAACCATTATGGCACATGATGATGATGATGGAAATCTTTACTGTGAGTATAATACCCCGTTGTGTACGCTGAGTAAGATCTGCCAGTTGAACTCCTTGACATTTCGATAACATTTTGTTGTCAGAAATGTTTTAAATATGTATAAATGTTCACATCTTGTGAATATGGATTTTGGCATCTCTTACTTAGGCCGAGTTACAAGTTTTAAAAGTGCACGATTGAATACAACAAACAATGGGATAACTTGATGAACTTTTGACTATTGTAAACAAACGAAAAATGAAATGTTTTGGTTCCACATCATCATCTGACCTGGCGAAGATCATTCTGCCCTTTATTATCACGTAGGCCTCCCCGCCTCAAACCCAGAAACAGGATGAATGACTTAATGATTACACTAACCTTGCAATGTAACAATAATGGGAAAGGAGGAAAAGAGAGAGGAAGAGAGACGAAGAGATGGGAAGACAACATCAAATAATGGACTGAAGCCTCAACTTCGCAGAGTTCCAGAGAGTGACTGCAGATAGAGGTCAATGAAAAAAGGTTTGTGAGATCTGTAGAACAACTAACATCCAACAAAATGACACCATGGCTAAAGCTAAAAATAGCAACATTGTATATCTTCTCGAAATTTCTGTAAAGTGCAGGAACATGGACATTAGACAAGAAAAGCAGAACAGAAAATGAAAGCCTTTGAAATGTGGATTTATAGAAGAATAAGACGAATATGATGGAAGGAGAAGAAAACAAACGAAGTCTTAAAACAACTAAAAATGAAACGAGAACTACTAAATACAATTCAAACAAGATAAATGATATTTGTGGGCCATGTTAAAAGACACAGCAGCCTACTAAAAGTAATCTGGGAATTAGGAGGATGTCTGTTAGTTATTCACTAACGACTGTACTTGAAGACGGAAGATTTGCCTCAGCATGTTGTAACGTTATATAAAAGGTAGTTATGATGTTGCTGATATCTTTCTCTCGTCAAGCAAGCTGATTGTCGAAATGGGATTTCCAAGATATAAGACCTGTAGCTGTGATATAAGACATGTAGCTGTGATACAAGTACTATAGCTGTGATATAGGTCCTGTAGCGGTGATATAAGTCCTGTAGCTGTGATATAAGCCCTGTGGCTGTGGTATAAGCCCTGTAGCTGTGGTATAAGCCCTGTAGCTGTGATATAAGCCTTGTAGCTGTGATATAAGCCCTGTGGCTGTGATATAAGCCCAGTAGCTGTGGTATAAGCCCTGTAGCTGTGGTATAAGTCCTGTAGCTGTGATATAAGACCTGTAGCTGTGATATAAGCCCTGTAGCTGTGGTATAAGCCCTGTAGCTGTGGTATAAGCCCTGTAGTTGTGGTATAAGCCCTGTAGCTGTGATATAAGCCCTGTAGCTGTGATATAAGTCCTGTGGCTGTGATATAAGCCCTGTAGCTGTGATATAAGCCCTGTAGCTGTGATATAAGCCCTGTAGCTGTGATATAAGCCCTGTAGCTGTGATATAAGCCCTGTAGCTGTGATATAAGTCCTGTAGCTGTGATGTAAGCCCTGTAGCTGTGATATAAGCCCTGTAGCTGTGATATAAGTCCTGTAGCTGTGATATAAGCCCTGTAGCTGTGATATAAGCCCTGTAGTTGTGATTTAAGCCCTGTAGCTGTGATATAAGCCTAGTAGCTGTGATATAAGCCCTGTAGCTGTGATGTAAGCCCTGTAGCTGTGATATAATCCCTGTAGCTGTGATATAAGCCCTGTAGCTGTGGTATAAGCCCTGTAGCTGTGATATAAGCCCTGTAGCTGTGATATAAGCCCTGTAGCTGTGATATGAAACATCCTTTCAAGAACGATCAGGAAATAAGGGAAAAAAATGAAAGGAAATAATAAAATACCGTAATCATAAATTAAAGTGATGGAGAAGACTGTTTAGTAAGGAAACTTTATTGTAAGAAGAGAAGAAAAAAGAAGTAGTAGAAAGAAGAGGAACATGAGAACAGAGAGCAGGTGAAAATATAAAATGTTGAAGGAGGAGAAACACATGATGACGGTGATAATTATGTTTATTGATGATGATGTCGAAAATAAACAGAGATAAGAACAAAATCATGAGAATTAATGCAGTTGGCAATAACCAAATAATGGTAGAAGAAATATCTCTATTAGACGTTCAATATTACATACATCTAGTTAGCAATATGACAATGATGGAGGAACAGAGAAATATACCAAATAAGGATACAAAAAGCAAGAGAAGACTTCATTGCACTAGGAAGAATATGGAAATCTAAAAGAATTTAGGCAAATACAAAAATAAAAATGTTCAACTCCAATGTTAAATCAGTCCTATTATATGGCTGTGAAACATAGCGAACAACAATGACAGTCATGAAGATACAGACTTTCTTTAATGGATGCTTACGCAGAATAAAAGGATGCAAATGGCAGGACAAAATCGCTAACGTAAAATTTATAGGAAAGTAGCAATCAAATACCGGTGCATAACGAGATACACCAAAGACGATGACACCAGATAAGATACACACTGCGGAAACGAACTGAAAGTACTACACGACGTGCCCATTTTTGGAATCCCCAGAGGAAGAGACAAAGAGGAAAACCAAAATATCCTTGTAGAAGATAGGTTAAAACAGAGATTAAGATGATGGGATTTATTCAATGATGTTGAATGAAATGCACAAAACATAACGGTTTGGAAAGTGTTTGTTTAAGACCTAAGCTCCATATGCACAGGAGCTGAAATGTAGAAGGATGATGATGATATTGTTTATGATAACATTGATGATGACTATGGCTATGATGACGATGACTATGGCTATGATGACGATGACTATGGCTATGATGACGATGACTATGGCAATGATGACGATGACTATGGCTATGATGACGATGACTATGGCTATGATGACGATGACTATGGCTATGATGACGATGACTATGGCTATGATGACGATGACTATGGCAATGATGACGATGACTATGGCTATGATGACGATGACTATGGCTATGATGACGATGACTATGGCTATGATGACGATGACTATGGCTATGATGACGATGACTATGGCAATGATGACGATGACTATGGCTATGATGACGATGACTATGGCTATGATGACGATGACTATGGCTATGATGACGATGACTATGGCTATGATGACGATGACTATGGCTATGATGACGATGACTATGGCTATGATGACGATGACTATGGCTATGATGACGATGACTATGGCTATGATGACGATGACTATGGCAATGATGACGATGACTATGGCTATGATGACGATGACTATGGCTATGATGACGATGACTATGGCTATGATGACGATGACTATGGCTATGATGACGATGACTATGACGACGATGATTATAAGTAAAAAGTTAAAAAGACTGTTGACTCGTCTGGGCACATGGCATGTAATAGTATCCGAGATCATAGATAGAGTCACAAGAACTATCTTACTTGTGGGCTATAGGCAGAAGGCGACAGTAAACTTAAGGAGAGCAGAAAATGAAGAAAAAAAAGAATACTCTGAACCAGACCTAGGACACCATGCGATGGACATCAACAGAGAGAACGAGGTGGAGGAAATCTAGTGTTCCGCTGCAAGATGCAGCAAGACGTCCTGACAGTGGTAACATAAGACATACGGATCATGTGAAACCGCGGCAATAGACAGTCTTGATATCGGTGTTGTCATGTTTGTGCGTGTCCTTCCCCCTTTCTTTGAAGATCTACTACATTAAAATACAGAGGCTTAGCTTATCGCTTCTTCTATAATGGTGTAGAAATTTGTTTTTGTTTTGTTGTTGTATTTTTGGTTTGTTCTCACAACTGACTTGTCATTCTGTGATCAAGGAAGAGTAGGAGAAGTGCAAAACATTGATGAGGGGGAGGAGAAAGAGGAGAAGAATAAGGAGGTGACGGATAACGAGGAGGAGAAGGAGATGGAAGAGAATAAGCAGGGGATAAGCACGAGAAAGAGGAGGAGGAGAAGAAGAAGAAAGAAAACTACATTTAGGAGAAATATAAATAATATTCTTTAGTCAGGGAGCCCCTAAGAAACACCAGAAAGAAACACAAGAAAGAAACAATCAACATTTTTCAGGAACATCATGAAAAGAGGAAAAATGGAAAACTTGATTATAACTGACAAAAAACAAGGGAAGAGAGATCGCGGACGACAAAGAGAGAAAATACTAGATAGTTTGATGTCATGGCATGAAAAACAGTCAACAGAGCTGATACACTGTGTGCTAAGGATAGAAGATTGTGGAAAGACATGATCGATAAAAAAAAATGAGGTAAACAAAATAAATGAGTTTTGCTTCTCAACATAATTTTTCCTGTACAATAAGTTAGGCTAAAAAATAAGCTTTGGTTACATAAAATTAGTTTCGTTACACAAAATAAGTTTGGCTACATTAACCAACGTTATTCACTGCAGTTTATATTCCCATTTCTGCAACAACCAAAGTTTTCATCCACACTGATAGTTCATGCTGTTTTATTAAACAAATTCTTCCTCTTCTTTCCTTCCTCAAATAACGGATAACTTAATATTGTGTACAGAGATGGTCTGGATTAGTTCTCTGGAAACTACCATTAACGTCATTGCTATTTATCTGATGGTTAAGACCATCATGTTCATCATTCAAACTCGATCTTGTTACAGTGTCACCACACTCAAGGTCATACTTCTACTTGACGAATGACCAAACAAGATCTTCACAACATTGTAAAGTTTATTTCATACCTTTTTATAAATTCTCACAATCTATCATCTCTGTAATTTCTCACAGCTGGGCTGACCCAGGAGAGACTGACGGCTAACTACTGACAACGTCTAATTACTGAATCTGTTATTTACTCTACACTACTGAACGTTCTGCCCTGACTATGAACTTGTCTGCGACGTTGAACGTTCTTCTGCCCTGACTATGAACTACTCAGCTCTGACTGCGACTTTGAACGTTCTTCTGCCCTGACTATGAACTGCTCAGCTCTGACTGCGACTTTGAACGTTCTTCTGCCCTGACTATGAACTGCTCAGCTCTGACTGCGACGTTGAACGTTCTTCTGCCCTGACTATGAACTGCTCAGCTCTGACTGCGACGTTGAACGTTCTTCTGCTCTGACTATGAACTACTCAGCTCTGACTGCGACGTTGAACGTTCTTCTGCCCTGACTATGAACTACTCAGCTCTGACTGCGACGTTGAACGTTCTTCTGCCCTGACTATGAACTACTCAGCTCTGACTGCGACTTTGAACTGCTCAGCTCTGACTGCGACGTTGAACGTTCTTCTGCTCTGACTATGAACTACTCAGCTCTGACTGCGACGTTGAACGTTCTTCTGCTCTGACTATGAACTACTCAGCTCTGACTGCGACTTTGAACTGCTCAGCTCTGACTGCGACGTTGAACGTTCTTCTGCTCTGACTATGAACTACTCAGCTCTGACTGCGACGTTGAACGTTCTTCTGCCCTGACTATGAACTACTCAGCTCTGACTGCGACTTTGAACGTTCTTCTGCCCTGACTATGAACTGCTCAGCTCTGACTGCGACGTTGAACGTTCTTCTGCTCTGACTATGAACTACTCAGCTCTGACTGCGACTTTGAACGTTCTTCTGCTCTGACTATGAACTGCTCAGCTCTGACTGCGACGTTGAACGTTCTTCTGCTCTGACTATGAACTACTCAGCTCTGACTGCGACTTTGAACGTTCTTCTGCTCTGACTATGAACTGCTCAGCTCTGACTGCGACGTTGAACGTTCTTCTGCTCTGACTATGAACTACTCAGCTCTGACTGCGACTTTGAACGTTCTTCTGCTCTGACTATGAACTACTCAGCTCTGACTGCGACTTTGAACGTTCTTCTGCTCTGACTATGAACTGCTCAGCTCTGACTGCGACGTTGAACGTTCTTCTGCCCTGACTATGAACTGCTCAGCTCTGACTGCGACGTTGAACGTTCTTCTGCCCTGACTATGAACTGCTCAGCTCTGACTGCGACGTTGAACGTTCTTCTGCCCTGACTATGAACTGCTCAGCTCTGACTGCGACGTTGAACGTTCTTCTGCCCTGACTATGATGTCGAACGGAGAAATATGAATGTAAACAACGATAGTCTAAGATATTCTTCGCGAACTAAAGGCCACCTCATGCTAACTGTATAGAAAGTATAAAGTAGTTTGATATAAACAGGAAGCGAACGGATTTACACAAAGTTGATAGTTGGTTAGAAATGTCCATGTTGCGGTCATATTACCAAGAATTCTATTAATTGAACTGTGAAAGGACCTACAGGAGAGGTAGACTGAGAAAGGACCTACAGGAGAGGTAGACTGAGAAAGGACCTACAGGAGAGCTAGACTGAGAATGGGCCTACATGAGAGCTAGACTGAGAAAGGAACTACAGGAGAGCTAGACTGAGAAAGGACCTACAGGAGAGCTAGACTGAGAATGGGCCTACAGGAGAGCTAGACTGAGAAAGGAACTACAGGAGAGCTAGACTGAGAAAGGACCTACAGGAGAGCTAGACTGAGAAAGGGACTGGAAGATAACATCAAAGAACTGACAGGCCCCGAGTTTTCAGTCTGAAAGAATGAATGAATATAAGTGAAATTGAGAAGATTGACGAAGTCTGTCAGTAGTGCCCCGATGACCCCAAGTGTTGTGGGATGAAGGTGATTCTGTCAATGGAACCGTTGTCTTATTTCAGACTTGGTGCTCACCGGTTCTAAATCTAGATAGGGTCACATGAATATTTCGGAGATAGGAAAACTCTAACCCGAACACCCCGTGGTAACTGATTGGACATGTGTCCTTTATTATCATGTGGTCCTCTCCACCATACACCATAAACTGAATCTTCTTCTTCTTCTTTCCTTCCTCATCTGCCTTTCTGCGTCGAAGGGAGATATAATTTGCGGTCTTTTGCTCTTCTGTTCGCCTCTGCTGCGGTTATGTTTCCTAGTGCTTCTAATATTCCATCGACCCATCTTTTTCGTGGTCGACCCTTGGGTCTGGTGTTCTCACAACGTTTGTTGGATGCTCGTTGTGTTGTGTTTTAATCTGTCTGCCTTGTCACGTGGACAAACCATTTTATCTGTTGTTTCCTTATATATTCTATGGCGGGGGATATTCCTAGCTTTTTTCTCAGTTCTTCATTTCTGATCTTATCTCTCAGATTGTTTCCTGTCATTCGTCTAACACATTTCATCTCTGTAGAGGTTATTTTTCTTTTTGTTCTTGCATCTAGGGTCCAGGTCTGGTGGCATTGGTAGCACAGCGTTGGGATGAAGATTGTATTGTATAGTGCTCGTTTTGCCTCCAGAGTTATTTCCTTGTTGGACAATAGTGGTGATAACTGTCCAATGATTTGACAAGCTTTGTTGCATCTTGATTGCATATCTGCTGTTTGAGAATTGTCGTTTGTCATTAGACTTCCTAGGTATTTGAATTCCTCTACTTGTTTTAGTTGTCTGCCTTCTATAGTTATGTTGATGTTCTGTTTATTTTTAGCGACATTCATGAATAAACTGAACAAATGACGTAATAGTGATTATATCGTCCCTTACCTTGCGATGTAACAACAATTATCCATAACAGGATTCTCTACTCATCCCTGTAGAAGGAGGTTACCACTAGTCTTTAGAACATTTAACATATTTTCTCATTTATCTCAAAGTTGTAAATATACATTGCATTGTTAAATCACAATGATATATTACTAGCAGCAACAAAATAGAATAGAAGAAAATCTGCCCCAATCCAATCACTAAAGGTAATACAGTGGTCAGTTCTAACTTCTTGCACTAACTCACTGGTTTTGTTATTTATAGCGGACAACCGTTACTCTAACAGCGCCCGCCCTCCTATGCAATCTTGCTGTGACCCTCGAACCCAGCTCGTCTCCTTGCTATATGTCATCCGCGCGTTCTCTGCCTCATTTTGGCAATTTTATTGCTCTCTGGGAAGCGATAACACACACACATTAGAAATCACGTGAATAAAGAAGAGAATAAAGAATCGGTACACTGATAGTGCGGACAAGATCACACAAATTAGACCGTGCGAATGGTAACAGCCGTCATTTCTTCTTATTTCCTTCCTCGTTTGTCTTTCAGCGTCGAGGGGAGATATAGTTTGCGGTCTTTTGCTCTTCTGTTCGCCTCTACTGTTGTTATGTTTCCTAGTGCTTCTAATATTCCATCCACCCATCTTTTTCATGGTGGACCATTGGGTCTGGTATTCTCACTACGTTTGCGCTCGTTGTGTTGTGTTTTGATCTTTCTGCCTTGTCACGTGGCCAAACCATTTTATCTGTTGTTTTTTTATATATTCTATGGCGGGGGATATTCCTAGCTTTTTTCTCAGTTCTTCATTTCTGATCTTATCTCTCAGACTGTTTCCTGTCATTCGTCTAACACATTTCACTTCAGTAGAGGTTATTTTACTTATTGTTCTTGCATCTAGGGTCCAGGTCTGGCATTGGTAGCACAACGTTGGGATGAGGATTGTATTGTATAGTGATCGTTTTGCCTTCAGAGTTATTTCCTTGTTGGACAATAGTGGTGATAACTGTCCAATGATTTGACAAGCTTTGTTGCATCTTGATTCTATCTCTGCTGTTTGTGAACTATCGTTTATCACTGAACATCCTAGGTATTTGAATTCCTCTACTTGTTTTAGTTGTCTGCCTTCTATAGTTATGTTGATGTTCTGTTTATTTTTGGCGACATTCATGACTTCTGTTTTATCGATGCTGATTTTCATCGTCATTTGAGGTAGGGAATTATGTGAAACTATTTTATTATCAAACTGACTAAATATTTGCATATAGGGATTTTGGAAATGGTTTTCTTTTTTGGGGGAGGGGGGAATAATAGATCTGGTAATTTATGTGAAATTTGGCCTTAAATGAAATATGACATCTGGTGATTTATGTGAGATTTAGCCTAAAATGAAATAAGAGATTTGGTATTTTGTGTTAGGTTTATCCCAAAATAAAATAAGAGATCTTATAATTTATGTAAGATTTGGCCCAAAAATAAATAAGAGATCTAGTAATTTATGTGAGATTTAGCCCAGACTAAAATAAGAGATCTGGTAATTTATGTGAGATTTGACCCAAACTAAAATGCAACCTGAAAGTCTGGATTCCCTCCACAAGATGCTAGTGTAATGTAACAATAGTGCATTTATTTGTCAATGGCCATAGACACATTTTATCGGAGGTGGGAACGATATCGCTCCAGACTATCCTCAAGTTAATCAAAGACCTTTAGATCCCCATATTGGCCACATACAAGGTCTCTATAGCCATACCTATCCTTGGGCATTTTCTCTACTTCTCTCCAGTCAAAACCAATATTTTAAAGGTTTTTCGTAACTTTTTTGTTCATGTATTTCCGGCTTCCTTGGCCTTCTCTTTCCTTGTTGATTCCAAGATTATCCCTGTCTTTTTATGATGACATTTATGATTATTTATAACCTGTTGCTCAAATGACCCTTTTTTTATTCTCTCCCATTTATCTTCATTGTCGATCTCGTCACATCTGATGTTCGCAATTATATTTCTCAAACAATTGTTTACAACTGTTTGTAATCTTAATTTAGCTGCATTATTCCAAATCCAATCTTCTGAGCCAATAAGAGGACTGCTTTTACATTCATATTAATTAATATTATCTTAGAGCTTTTTTAAGCCTTTCATTTTCCAGGAACGAAGTAATTGATTTCCATGTCTACGTTTCTGCAAATTGTGGAATGTATATTTTTACATGTGACAGTATGTTAGACTATTCCCCATTTTCCTTAGTTGTCTCTTACGACAGGCATGGTAGGTGACAGGGGCTCTATTCTTTTCTCTGCTGATCATTGTCAAGGCATCAGCCACGCGGGCGACAGCGCCTCACTTTTCCAGATAATTAACTTTGAACGAATTTTGAAAAGCTTGATGAATGCCAAAGATATCTTGATCAGAGAACAAAAATCACCATAACTGGGATATGAACGTGGTCCTCTCTGGTAAACAAAAAGCACACTAATCGCTCAGGTTCCTAGGCTTCTTCTAAACTCGCAGAATAAAAAAAAAAGGTCAGCTTACGTTTTTATCAGTCGCGATAGCTTAGTGAACTGAACTACAAAGGACAAGAGGTCGGGTTCAATCCTGATCAACGGCTTCCGGGTTCACCCAGCCTTAAATGGGTACCGGATTTTTATAGAAAAGTAAAGCGGCGCGGGCGTAATACCGACCACATTACCCCATGAATCGTGTGTCGAAGGTCTGTAAAAATTATGGTCACTAACACCATATTCCCTATACGCCAATTGGTGTGACAGGGCTTTTTACTTTTTTTTTTTTTTACTTTTTACGTTTTTATCCGAGCAATCTTACAAAACGTTATAGTAAAACAAAAACATGAAACTAAGGATATATTAGGGGTGCCAATATGAGTTTTAATCATAGGAAACATACGAAATTGAAATATTAATGCTCTCGTGATTTTCTAAACTGATCTGGGTAAAATGAAATAAAGACACGGCTAAAACACTTTGTGGAGATTACTTGGACATTCGGGTTTTATTCTCCAGTTCCGCAGAAAACCACAGGCACACATCAGAAATGACATTTTTTTTCCTCTTTCTATGAAGCTCAGGAAAATTAACAGAATATTCTTGCTTCACAAAATAATCTTTGGAACTAAAAAAAATTAGGTAATCAACATAAATAAGTTTGGCTTCTCAAAATAATTTTTCCTGTACAATAAATTAGGCTAAAAAATAAGTTGTGGTTACATAAAATTAGTTTCGTTAAACAAAATAAGTTACGCTACATTAAATAAGTGTGGTTACATTAAAATTATGACTAATAATTAAATTGAAATTAAAAATTATGATTAATAACAACAGAAATGCTACTAGCCTGTAAGGAAACAGCTATAGATTGGCTTACTATCATATTCAATATGGCTTGGGAAGAAAGAAAAGTCCCAGACGACTGGCAAAAAGCTATCATTGTCCCATTTTGGAAGAATAAAGGAAGTAAAAGGGAGTGTGAAATGTACAGAGGAATATCCCTATTGAGTCAAGTTGGTAAAATGTTTGCTAAAATATTAGAGAGGAGAGTAAGATACATAATAGAACCTCAATTAAGTAATAATCAATTCGGATTCAGAAAAGGCAAAAGCTGTACTGATGCTATATTTACATTGAGACAACTATGTGAAAAACAATAGAATATGACAGAAACCTAAATATAGTGTTTATAGATCAGGAAAAAGCGTTTGATCGTGTGGACAGGAACAAACTTTGGCAAACTTTAGAAACATACGGGGTAGCAGGACAACTACTAGAAAATATAATCTATCTATCTATTGACCTTTCGAGCCGTAACCGGCCCATAGGGCGTAGACCAAGATACACCTTCTCCTATATGAATTTTTGTTCTAGCAGTTTTCTTTTAAAGATATTTTATCAAATCTCGCCATCTGTCTCTGTTCTGTGCAAGCAGTTCTATCTCATTGAGGGAGCCGATTCCTGCTGCTCTTGCCTCTCTCATCAATGTTCTTCTCAGTGTCTCCCTGGGTCTTCCTCTTTTTCTTTTACCTGTTGTTTCCCATATGAGGGCTTGCTTTGCTATTCGATTATTATCAATATAATATAAAAAAATATAATAGCACTATATAAAAACAGTCAAAGTGCCGTCAGAACATCGGAAGGTCTGTCAGAATGGTTTCAGGTTACAACAGGAGTAAGACAAGGATGTGTCCTCTCACCACTCCTCTTCATCATATATATGGACAAAATAAATCAGGAAACAACCAACAACAAGGACAAATCAAATAATAACATAGAGGTAGAAAACTCCAACATCAATGAGCTACTCTTCGCAGATGACCAATGCCTAATATACGAGGATGAAAACCTGCTACAACAGCATTTAACATCTCTAGATAAAAGCTGCACAAACTACAGTATGAAAATTAACACAGCAAAAACAGAGGCTATAAGAATAAGCAAATTAAGACACCCATTAAACATCAAGATCAAAGACAAAGATATAAAACAAGTAGAGGAATTCAAGTATTTAGGCACAATGTTCACAGAAGATGGAAAATTAGACAGAGAAATTGACATGCGAATACAAAAAGCAAATGCTGTCACATACCAGCTTTCACCATTGCTAAGACATCCAAACATTTCTATGCCAGCTAAACAACAAATGATAAATAGCATCTTCATACCAACTTTGTGCTATGAAAGTCAAACATGGACCCTTTCTAAATCACATTTAAGAAAGATCAATACATGTGAGATGCGATGCTTGAGAAAAGTAACAAACAACACAAGAAGAGATAGAATACCAAATGAAACCATAAGAAAAATGGTAGGAACAAAACCCTGCCAAGAATATATAGAACAACAACAACTTAAATGGCTTGGCCACCTGGTCAGAATGAATCCTCACCAATCACCATCAAGGGCGTTCTTCTCGAGAATGCATGGAAAAAGACCAAGAGGAAGACCCAGAAGAAGATGGATAGATGCAGTGACAGAGACATGTAACAACAAAGGAAAATCACTAATTCAGACAATTCGAGCAGCACAAGAACGACAAATGATATAAACCACGACACCTTTTAGGTATCAGTGAAAGAGAAAAGAAGAAGAAGAAGAAGGTTACATTAAATAAGTGTGGTTACATTACATAAGTTTGGCTGCTTAAAATACGTTTTACTCTAAAAAATAAGATTTGCTAAAACAAAATGAGTTTGGGCATACACATTAACGTTCGGTTATGTATTACAACGAGTGCAAACTTGAAGAAAGAAAGAAAAAAAGGAAGGGAGGGAGGTAGGGAGGTAGGAAGAGAGAACGGGGATGGGAGGAGACGGAAGGAAACGGAAAGGCAGGCAGACAGAGTGAGAATATACAGAGTGAGAAGAGATAGACTTATACTTTAGAAAGGAATGGCTTCACTGCAGTTTATATTCCCATTCCTGCAACAACCAAAGTTTTCGTCCACGCTGATAGTTCATGCTGTTTTATTAAACAAATTCTTCTTCTTCTTTCCTTCCTCATTTGCCTTTCAGCGTCGAGGGAAGATATAATTTGCAGTCTTTTGCTCTTCTGTTCGCCTCTGCTGATGTTATATTTCCTAGTGCGTCTAGTATTCCGTCGATCTAGCTTTTTCGTGGCTGACCCTTGGGTCTTGTATTCTGGCAATGTATATTGAGGGCTCGTTGTTTTTTATTTTGATCTTTCTGCCGTGTCACGTGGCCAATGCATTTTATCTGTTGTTTCTTTATATATTCTATGGCGGGGGCTATTCCTAGCTTTTTTCTCAGTTCTTCTGATCTTATGTCTCATACTGTCTCCTGTCATTCAATCAACAAATTGTCTTCTGTAAATATGTCGCGTTTGTACGTTCATTCTGTGCTACTGGACGTGCTGTATTAACTGTTTAGATGGCGCGCAGCTCAAAAAGGACACTTTCTGGTCGCATTAATGACCGTAACGGGCAATATAACTTTCATGCGCCTTGTGGCAATTCCGTTGTAGATCTTAATGATCTGTGAGGTGCCCCAAGAATCGCTGTTGCAAAAAAAAATGAAGTTAGGCCTCTACTTCGTCGAAACGCTCAGTTCGACCTCAGTCCAGCTGGTGACAAATTTACAGATCATACATCCCGTCCCAGGGAAAAGTCAGGACTTGGTAATATTCCACTATACCCCATGACCAGTCGCCCCAACAATATCTCAAGCGCGGGCGCCAAAACCATGTTGATTTTATGACAGGTGAATGCGACCAGTCTACCGCTGTCTCCATAAACGAAAATCCCAACCAGAAAGAATCACTTGAAACCACATTGCAGCAAAAATGCCACTGACTCTAAACTAACTTTGATCAACCGGCCATCTTAAACGGCGTACCAATCGGAAGTATCAGAACTCTTACTGAAAATATCCCCTGGTGCCAATTCCTAACTCAACTCCAGGTGCCACTGTCAAAAGTTAATTGCAAAGCTAACTTAGGATTTGACACTATGAGCTGTCATCAATAGTTGAACAGAACACAAACCGAACACACATACTGAGTGAGAACAGACATGGACTGTATATGGAGATATACTTCGTAACTAGAGTTCTAGTTTTGACAGTAGCGAGGTAAACAGTGTGCTAGTTGTTGTTCTAATACAAAGGGATAATATTAGGTGATATTTATACTCACTCATCATCATCATGTGCCATACCAGTTGGCTTAGGCGGTCATGTCCTTCCACAATCTTCTATCTACAGTGTATCGTATCAGTTCTGTTGTTAACCAAGTATTCCAACTGTCCTTTCATCATGATGTCCCCGTAAAATGTTGATTGTTTCTTTCGGATGTTTTTTAGGAGTTCCATTTTTGTGTTGGCCTCTTTGAGAATTTCCTCATTGGTATTTTTAACTATCCAGAGAACTTTCAACATTCTTCTGAGAAATCCCATCTCTGTGGCCTCTAAGCGTCTTTTTTCGTTAAACTCACTAGTTCAGCGAAAAAAGTATAGTAGTTAAATTTATCTAGGCAGTATTTTCACCGACTTAGACAACACATCATATGAAGAGGCTGGAAAACAGAATCCAGAATGCAAACGAAATAAACAACCCATGGATCATTAAATACCAAAATGTTACTATACAAGTGAAGGAGTCAATGATAGATCTATATCTGCATCTGTTTTATGTCTACATTATACGACCAATGCCGGATATTGACAGTCCTTAATAAACGAAAGCATGAAATTATATCATGCGACATGAGATGTAGAGGGAATCCTGCCAGCCGCAAGATGGAGTCATCGTAAAGATCCTTCCAGCACAGTCAAACGTCACACAGCACTAACTGCACCGCTCTGTAAGTCCTTGTTCTGAAAGAGGTTCTCAATTTTAGTAATGGAGTAGATTCCCGCTATCC
Organism: Megaustenia siamemsis; assembly: GCA_032433765.1. Lineage (NCBI taxonomy): Eukaryota > Metazoa > Mollusca > Gastropoda > Stylommatophora > Ariophantidae > Megaustenia > Megaustenia siamemsis. The sequence goes on from JAVIAB010000092.1 coordinate 105,141,493, forward strand.
TGGCTTCTCGTATCAGAGTTCTCCTTAGTGTTTATTTAGATTCGTATTTTTTTTCTGTTTACTTCACGTTTCCCAATAGAAACTGCTTTGTGATTCTCCTGTTATTTTCTCACGATGTGACCGAACAATACATCACTTCTTCTCTTGCTTATAGATGAGAATATTGCTTGCCAATTTCTGTTATTTCTACACTTGTCTTTAATATATTTTATTGTATACAAAGTATTTGTATTAGACATTTGCTTTTTTTGGCACAAAGATTTTTTCTTCAGTCTCAGACGATATCGTTACGGTAGTTACACAAAAGAGAAATACTAACGATAATTAGAACACAACAAATGAAATGTGTGGGTCATGTTAAAAGACACAACAGCCTACTAAATGTAATATTAGAAGGGAAAATACAGGTTAATTGAGGCAGAGGTAGACCAAGATTAACATGGACGAGTAACATCAAAATATGGACAAATCAGATATGACAATCTGCACCATCAAAGCAAAAAGACATAGTGGCATGGCGCCCCATGGTAGTCAACCTACGATGCGGAGACGGTACTCGATGATGATGAGTTGCACAATTGATGTGTGTACAAAGTTTTATTCTTATCCGGAAAATGAAAGCTCAATGGTGACGTACCTGGCATAGGACTAGTTTTTTAGTAACACAGAGACAACATATACAATGGTCTACCCACATGGAGACAATGTCTAGTGATGCCTGGCTATACAAGACATATGATGAAAAAAAAGACATAAACGCAGAACTCAAAGCAGACCAGACTACGTTACAGTACAGTGACATAATAGAAGAACATTGCCAACAGAAAGATGTGTCAATCATTGAGGCTGGCAGGAGAACAAGAACATAGATCATTGTATATCCCTCAACACCCGAGGTTGTTAAATACGAAGATATATATATATATATATATATATATATATATATATATATAGAGAGAGAGAGAGAGAGAGAGATAGAGAGAGAGATAGAGAGAGAGAGAGAGAGAGAGAGAGAGAGAGAGATAGAGAGAATATGCTAAGTTAAGTGTCCTTGCAGTGTTTGGGTCAAAGCTAATATATCAACAACCATAGTGACAATTCCATGACATAATTATATGTAACATGAAAGAAGAAAATGGTTTGGGCTAGAAGGAGAGTCCAAATAAGAAGCATAAGGTTTTTATAGGAATATATATTGTTTAATGATATAAGCCTAAAAGACGCAAGGATGACTCAGAAAAATACCAAATACGTAATCAGAGCATTAAAATATATTCAAAACAACAACTCAAGCTAAGCAATTAGCGTTGTCCATAGCGCAACACATATCTTCTCTCCATCAATATAGCGGATAAGCGACAGGAATCGTTGGGGCTCTATTTGAAAAGTGTTCCTAGTTCCAGTTCCGTCATATCCCAAGTCATACTCCGGCTTGCTGCTGGAGCTATTGAGTTTAATGCCCTGTGCACACCGAGAGCTGTGTATTTCATCCGGATCGTGTTTGGATATTCCAATTGAAATTTACGATGAATGATGATATCGTATGACGAAGGACAGTTTAGCTGTGCTTACGCCTTATGCCTTTTGGCGTGTGCTGTAGCTGCTATTATGGGGATTGCAGCTGCCTGCCTTTGTTTGGATCCTTCAGTGCGATGATTTGTTATATCGGATGATTACACTGGCACGGGTGGTTGATCGGTTATAGATTTTTAATTCGTTGCAGTGATACCGGCGCCTTCGATTAACTATAACTACTGTTATAATTTCTCTCTGCAACACATCATGATACAGGAGTAACGCAAACGAAAGAAAGCGTAGTCAGCAGGGATCTACAATAATGAACAAGTGCAATACATGCTATATAGTAGTGCAATTAGATAGAAATAAAAGAGACGTGGGCCAATGATAACGACGAAGGTGTACAACAGCAGCCAGACTTTGGAGAGATTTGTGTTTAAAGCTGAGAGGGTATGACTTAGATTCCTGGGCTCTTTGGCTGACACAAATTGCAATGAAGAGACAAGTAGATAAATAAAGAGATTGAATTTACAGAAGTTGGTGGGTAGGTGGGTGGGTGAGTGAGTGAGTGAGTATCAGTGGATGATCCTGTTTTCATATTTGCATGTGCTGTATGTACGGTCGGAAGTGGCAATATAAACGGACATTCCGGTTAAAACTCACATTTAAAAGATAGAATTAAATTGCTAGACATCTCTAAAAATTAAACAAGAAACAAAACAATTTACTTCTAACCAGTTTTATTTGCGAAACCCCAAAACACAGTCGTTGGAGCGGCATACATTTTGTAGCTTTAAATAACAGCAAACCCAGAAATTACGTCCCTTTAGACTCCAAATCGATATCGCAAAAGGCCGTAATTCGAAGAGCTGTCATTATTTGCGCGTCTACGTCTGCATTGCACTTTAAATGTTAAAAAAAACAACTTTTAAAATAAAAGTAGGGTGGAGAAGGTCACGGAACTAATAATAGTGAACTGTCACAGCAATTAATTTCTGACAGTGGCACCAGAATCGATTTAAGAATTGGCACGAATAGATTTTATCAAGAGTTGGTATTAAGAGATGATATCAATAGTTGATTTAGGAATTGACACCGAGAGATTTGGGGGCCTCGATAGCCGAGTTGGGGTAAAAACCACCCGACTTGACTACCGACGTTCGGACAACCCGTGTTCGATTCCCGCTGGGAGCAGTGTGAATTGTACTCGTGGTTGGAAAAAAAAAAAAACCTCCACGGTCGACCCAGCGGTTGGCAGAAATGAGTACCAGGGTATTACCCTGGGAAGGTGAGGAATGTTGCTTCGCATCTGAGTTTCGATGCTTGAGGTGACACTATACAGAAATCTCCGAACATTTCTGAACAGGCGGCCGAGCACATATGGGTGTAAACTCGCGTGCTGAGACGCCGTTTCAAGTCTCGTACTTTACCTTTACTTTACCTTACCAAGAGATTTTATCAATAGTTGGTATTAAGAGTTGACTTGGGAATTGACACTAAGAGTTGTCATCAAGATTTGTTATCAAGAGTTGACTTAGGAATTGACACGACGAGATGTCATCAAGAGTTGGTATCAAGTGATGTCATCAAGAGTTGGTATCAAGTGATGTCATCAAGAGTTGGTATCAAGCGATGTCATCAAGAGTTGGTATCAAGAGGTGGCATCAAGAGTTGGTATCAAGCGCTGTCATCAAGAGTTGGTATCAAGAGTTGGTATCAAGCGATGTCATCAAGAGTTGGTATCAAGAGTTGGTATCAAGAGGTGGCATCAAGAGTTGGTATCAAGAGGTGGCATCAAGAGTTGGTATCAAGCGATGTCATCAAGAGTTGGTATCAAGAGGTGGCATCAAGAGTTGGTATCAAGAGGTGACATCAAGAGTTGGTATCAAGCGATGTCATCAAGAGTTGGTATCAAGAGGTGGCATCAAAAGTTGGTATCAAGCGATGTCATCAAGAGTTGGTATCAAGAGTTGGTATCAAGCGATGTCATCAAGAGTTGTTATCAAGAGTTGATATCAAGCGATGTCATCAAGAGTTGGTATCAAGAGGTGGCATCAAGAGTTGGTATCAAGAGGTGGCATCAAGAGTTGGTATCAAGAGTTGGTATCAAGAGATGTCATCGAGAGTTGACTTGGGAATTTACGCTAAGAGATATCATTAAGAGTTGGAATCAAGTGTTGTTATCAAGAGTTGACTTAGGAATTGACACGACGAGATGTCATCAAGAGTTGGTATCAAGTGATGTCATCAAGAGTTGGTATCAAGAGGTGGCATCAAGAGTTGGTGTCAAGCGATGTCATCAAGAGTTGGTATCAAGTGATGTCATCAAGAGTTGGTATCAAGCGATGTCATCAAGAGTTGGTATCAAGAGGTGGCATCAAGAGTTGGTATCAAGCGATGTCATCAAGAGTTGGTATCAAGAGTTGGTATCAAGAGGTGGCATCAAGAGTTGGTATCAAGAGGTGGTATCAAGAGTTGGTATCAAGAGGTGGTATCAAGAGTTGGTATCAAGAGGTGGCATCAAGAGTTGGTATCAAGAGTTGGTATCAAGAGGTGGCATCAAGAGTTGGTATCAAGCGATGTCATCAAGAGTTGGTATCAAGAGGTGGCATCAAAAGTTGGTATCAAGCGATGCCATCAAGAGTTGGTATCAAGAGTTGGTATCAAGCGATGTCATCAAGAGTTAGTATCAAGAGTTGGTATCAAGCGATGTCATCAAGAGTTGGTATCAAGAGGTGGCATCAAGAGTTGGTATCAAGAGTTGGTATCAAGAGATGTCATCGAGAGTTGACTTGGGAATTTACGCTAAGAGATATCATTAAGAGTTGGTATCAAGAGATGTCATCAAGAGTTGACTTGGGAATTTACGCTAAGAGATATTATTAAGAGTTGGTATCAAGAGATGTCATCAAGGGTTGACTTGGTAATTTACGCTAAGAGATATCATTAAGAGTTGGTATCAAGAGTTGACTTAGAAATTGGCACCAGGAAATGGCATCAATAGTTCACTTAGGAAATGATACTGAGAGTTGGTATCAACAGTTGCCATCAAGAGTTTGCATCAAGAGTTTACTTAAGAATTGACACCAGGAGTTGTCATCAGGTGTTGGTATCAGGACTTGATATTGAAAGGTGACTCCAGGAGCTTAAACTAGATTCTGTAGCTTCTTGTCGCTAAAAGTAAACCCAATCAAATTTGTGAATATACGGTACCCCACATTTTGTTAAAGTCAACAAGTAAATTGAAGGGTTGTAAATCGAAGTAATAAAACTTTGGAATTTACTTTACCAAAAGTCGCAGCAGTTGATTAAATTTAATGTTTAAAATCATATAAATTCGTTATCTGTCTTTACGCATAGGATTTCAGCGAAGGAGAAGAGATATTGTGCCGACATTTGATGTTCTTTGGTTGGCTTATTATTATGTGACGTTTCCAAGTACTTCTAGTATTCTTAATGTCTCCCTTTCTTTTTCAAAGTCCTCATCTTGGTTTGTTGTTTTTATGACATTTGCTGATAACTCAGTTTGGATATTTCACCTGAAACTCTCTATCTCACCTGAATTATTTATCTCACGTGAACCAGGGTATCTCATTTCACAGTCTCAGTAAATGCACATCCCTTCTTTCCATTTCCACTTTTTATGTTCTCCAATTTGCCATTTTGCACAGTGTCTTAACATTCCAAATTCCATCGTTTTAATTTCAATTTGTTTACAGTAGCTTGTTAGCAATTGAGTATCGTCTATAGCACGTGATTTCCCCTACCGGACTATAGTGTTCCATTGAAATCCCTATTAACGCCGTATCATTGATTGTCTAAAGCTTTGACTACCATGGCTGTACATATCAATGACGGTTTCATGTTGCCTGCTGTCGGATTTTCTTTGCTGCTGTTTCTGCAAGCTTTTGACTAAAATGGTCTCTCACACAAGTCAGAGGGGTTGTTTTAGCGTGCCTTCCTTATTTGCTCACCCGAGCATGCCTACAAGGCAGCAAGGTAGATGTTGGTACTACTGTCTACGGCATACAGTAGCAGATAAATTGCCTAACCTGACATGACCAGAAGTTATGGTCTAGAAGGGAGGAATGAAAGAGGTGACAAAAGATTTGAATGAGTAAGAACACACAACATGATGATAGTAACACCTGGTTTAAGCAAGGATTCATGGCAAGTGGTAAAGACCAGAAGATGATGCACAAGATCACATTTATTACACATTGATAAAGAAAAGATTCATGGAGCTGCTATAGCTCAGTCGTTAGTGAACTGGACTACAAAGGACAAGAGGTAGGGTTCGATCCCAACCGACGGCTTCCGGTTCACCCAACCTTTAATGAGTACCGGATTTTTTTCTGGGAAAGTAAAGCGTAATACCGACCCCATTACCCCAAAAATCATGTGCCGAAAGTCTGTAAAATTTATGGTCACTAACACCATATTCCCTATACGCCACTTGGCGTGACGGGTGCTCTTTACTTTTTTTTTAAACAAAAGATTCAGAAACAGTTTGGTATTTGTGAATACTATGAGAGGAAGGGGTTGCTGTAGTGATCATGTTGTAGGAAAACCCAGATCAACAATGTAAACAACAAAAAGAGTCAAAGTTAACATCACGTTTAATTTATACCTACTTAAATATGACAAGAAGGCACATGAGATTTATAGCTTCACAGTTCAGTGCAGTTACAGTGTAACAGAGAAAATATAAAGATTGATTGAGTACACTGATCTAAAAATATAGGGAACGCTCCAAAACAAGAATTGAATGATTGCTGGTATTTGAAAGTTATGATATAATGAGAAGGGATAAACAAGACGAGGATAAATAAAAAACAAATTAAATAGATACAAAGCTGACAAATGCAAGAAAGCAAAAGAAAAGTGACTAAAACAAAGAGGAAAAGATATTGAAAAGCAGTAGAAAAGAAAATCCAACGAAAGCAAATTACAAATAAGGTCACGAATTAAAAAGAAGGAAGCAAGCTAACACTCACTGCTTAAAACCAAAAGAAAGTGGATTGTTGATGGAGCAATGAAGCATCAAGGAAAGACGGACTGAATACATAAAGAAACTAAGATAAACGACAAGAAGTAAACATTCAAGATAATAAGGAAGGTCTGCAAATACTCACATAAGAAATTGATGATGCTTTGTAAACATGAAAATAGGAAAATCATCCGGACTTGATGATTAGCCAAAAAGGAAATTTGCGCTACGGGGAAATTTGGAGAGAAATAATTTAAAAGATGTTGAATGACATCTAGACATCTCATATATATATATAATGGATGATCTACTAAGATCTATATTCATATAATTGCTAAATAAACATGGTGCGACAAAATGTAAGGATTACAGTACAATATGAGTCCTACAGTCATGTGACTAATAAGAATTATCGTGCAAAGAGTTAAAAAACAAAACCAAACTAGAAATTAGTGTCGAATAGTGTGGATTTGTTGGCACATAAACATCCTAACAGGTAAGCAGGCAGCAAAGCATTTTGCAGACTCCTTTGCAAATGACAATAATATTGCAATTAGCCTAGAGAAACGACAAGAGACTCGTTTAAAATAACAAAATGCAACACTAGAAGAGACCACACATGAAGTCATGGAAATACCCATTACACAAAGAGAGCTAGAGCTGACAATATCCACATTAAAAATGAAAAAGTCACCAGGCAGCGATGGACTGTCCAAAAAAATGATTAAGAACTTGGGAACTGCAGCTAAAGCAAAACTACTGCAGATCTACAATATTTGATGTATCACAGGTACAGTCCCGCAGGCATGGAGAGAAGTAATCATGATACCATTAATAAAACCAGGACAAGATGGTTCAATGACATCCAGATATAGTCTAATTAGCCTTACAAGCTGTTTGTGTAAAACAATGGAAAGTATAATCAAACTCAGACAGCAGTGGTACCTGGAAAGTGAAAACCTTCTTGTGCCACAACAAGCAGGCTTTAGACAGTGTTATTCTACAGAAGATCATGCAACCTATCTTTCCCAGGAAATTGAGGATGCATTCCAAGAAAAGAAACTGATACTAGCAGAATGGATGGACTAAAAGAAAACATAAGATTGGAAGGAAGGAGTTTTGAAGAAACTGAGAAATTACGGAGTAAATGGCAGGATGTACAAATGGGTCAAAGCATACCTGCATAACATGGTGAGCCAGAGTGCTACTGGATGGTCTTTAAAGTAAGAAGATCCTACTGCGCCAGGGCGTCCCACAGGGAGGGGGACTATCTCAACACTTTTTCTGATCTACATCAATGACCTAGTTACTGAACTACCACTTGGCATCAAAGTGGCAATGTATGCAGATGACTTGGTAATGTGGTGCACAGAAGAGTATGCAACAATGGCCTCCAAATTGTTGCAAAGAGCTATGAACGCACTGAACTCATGGACAAATAGATAGTGTATCAACATCAATACAGACAAATGCAGTACTACACTTTTCACTCTCTCCCCAAAACAAAAAGCAGGACCCATATTCATAAATAATGAGCCTGTGCAAGAAGACATGCAAGCTACATATTTCGGAGTTACATTTGACAACAAACTATCTTGGAAACACCAGATAAATAGGGCAACCCAAAAAGCAAGGTAGAAATTGGCTATTTTAAGACAACTGTGTGGAACCACATGCGGCGCAAGTGGAAAAATACTCTGTAAAGTTTACCAACAGAGTATACGCCCACATTTAGAATATGGATCATCTGCATGGTAGAAAAAAAAAGTAAAGTACTCCAGTCACGCCAAGTGGCATATAAGGGAATATGGTGTTAGTGACCATAAATATTGTACGGACTTTTGGCACATGATTTTTGGGGTTATGTGATCGGCATTACGCCCGTGTACCTATTAAAGGCTGGGTGAACCGGAAGCCGTCGGTTGGGATCGAATCCTACCTCTTGTCCGTTGTAGTCCAGATCACTAACCACTGAGCTATTGCAATCCCCCATCTGCATAGTGTTCAGCATCAAATACCACACTCCAAGAGATGGATAAAGTACAAACACAGGCACTTAGGGTAATCACGGGAGCAATGAAATCAACACCAATAATGGCGATAGAGAAATTGTTGAAGATACCAGCAATGATGGAACTGCCCACTGTACAAACCAGAACATACTCCCTGGACAGAGGAATGCGGATTGTCAATACAAATACGGATACGAGTGAAAGGAATAATTGACAAGAAGGAACAGAATAGAATACCGCGTAAAACAATAACTCTCACTTTCTTGGATGAAGAATACCCATAGGGCCTATGGATTCGAGTGTACACGGATCAGCACAGAATGCAGTGAAGACTGGGGGAGCATGAGAATAAACAGGGTCCCCAAATAACACTAGGAATATAGGAATACTGGGGGAGCATGAGAATAAACAGGGTCCCCAAATAACACTAGGAATATAGGAATACTGGGGGAGCATGAGAATAAACAGGGTCCCCAAATAACACTAGGAATATAGGAATACTGGGGGAGCATGAGATAATATAGGAATACTGGGGGAGCATGAGATAATATAGGAATACTGGGGGAGCATGAGAATAAACAGGGTCCCCAAATAACACTAGGGATATGAATAAAATAGCAACAGGGAAATATTGTCACAATTATGATGCAAAAATCCTGTCAATAAAGTTGGCAATAGAAAAACTGCTGAACAGTAATCTTAGCCCACAGCCTGTAGTGTTTTTGACAGATGCAAGATAAGTACTCCAGGCACTACAATCCAGAAAATTACCACATCTGCAGACCTTATTGACTGCACTCAGCAAGCACCACAGGGTTGCCCTGCAGTTGATTCCATTTTACTGTGGATTACCAGGAAACGAAAGAGCAGATCAGCTGGCAAAAGAAGGTGCAACAGGCACACAACCAGATGCACCGGTTACATACCATCAAAAGAAACAGATTATCAAATCAATCAGAGGACCACAAGCCCCAAATCAGGATGCCTTTCATAATATGAATAGATATGAACAAGTTATTATTATACACCGTAGAACAGGACACAATCGACTACATAGTCACATGTATACAAAATTCAAGATCGGCACCTTAACTACTTGTACATGTGGACAGATGGCCTCAGACTGCTGAACACATACTCCAAGGCTGTACTGAATATAGTAGACTGAGGAAAATCCATTGGCCCATAGATACAACACTACAGACAAACTATATGGGCCATTGCAAGAATTATAAAAGACAGTAAAATTTATACAGGAAACGACATTGCAGATATAGACAATACTTCAGGCGAACGAAAGATAGATAGATAGCTGGTAAATGTATAACAGAAGTTAGGTGCTGTATAGATCAGGCAGAGACATCATTCAAAAGAATGAGAACTATATTATGTAACCCTTTTATGTCCATGGAGATAAGAAGAAAAAGCGTTCTTTAGTTTCATGTGGAGCCAGTCTAACATATGAATGTGAATCTTAGACAATGGAACAAAATACATGAAAATCGATGGAGCCACAAACATGTGGTTTTGCAGAAACATGTTGAGAATACCATTGGCAGCTAAAAACAGTAATGAGGCGTGCTAAAAGAAGCCAAAGCAAAAAGAAATGTAATTTGCAACATCAAAAGAAAACAATCATCAGTATTAGACTGCATAATGAGAAGGTAACAACCGAGATAAATTGTGACTTCGCGAAAAACCGAGGGAAGAAGAGATAAAGGGATGCAGAAAAAAATATTTAAAACATTTAAGAAAATGGTTTGGTAGGAAGCTAACAACATAACTGAATAACAGTTGTGGTGAGACATGATCACCTACGTCACCAGGCATGGTACTTGATGATGATGATGATGAGTTCTGTTTAGCCGCTACCGTTTTGCTACACAACCGATCAATTAATTTGATGTTCCTTAATTATTATTGTTTGTTTATATGGCATTTAGCGTCTTGATAGACGGTTGGTAGCAAGCAATCATGATAGTAAAACAGCAGTGATTTATGTTTGTTGCTGTTTTGCGTGCAGGCTCTCTCGTGACTGATTCTGCCAATGTTCTATAGACAGATCCACTCGTAGAATGAACAAGATGCATCTAAAAAACAAGTTCAAATATGGCGTTAATGTAGCAAAGCATTGCTGTGAATACTGCATAAATATGTGCTAATTTTTCTTCTACTGTTATTCTTTGTTTGTCAATAATGCTGCTATTTCTGCAATAGTGTGCTTTGCTGCACCTGAATCCATTTACTCATTATTTGCTTTTTTTCAGTTACAAAATTGTTAAAGTAAGAAAATATGTTGTTTCGCTGGTGTTCTTTTGTTCAACTATTAGATGAGGGCGTTAACCTGGGTGTACTAACCATGACACTCTGGTGTGTACGACAATGAGGTCGCCAAAAAGCTCGCTGGAACTCTGGTTCTGAGTGTGACCTGATTCTGAACAAAAACACAATGCAGAGTTTATTCTTAATTCCTTAAGTGAAGAGCAGATATATGGGACACACAAGAATGTATACATTGAGAGACTGATGATTTAGAAGCAGAGATGAGATCTAGGAGATACGGGGAGCTTATTGGGAATAGCAGATGTATCTACAATCATAACTTCAGACGGAAGATTACAAAAGAGGTGAGATGCAGAACTGCTCAAGTAAAAAGCAGCTTTCCAACACATGAGGAAGATGCTTTGCAATCCATTTTTGACAATTGAAAGTAGAAAAAGAGTTCTTAAATGTTATGTAGTGTCAGTCTTAATATATGGATGTGAATCATGGACAATAGGACAACAGACAAGACAATCACTGGAGTCTGTAGAAATGTGGTTTTACATAAGAATGTTGAGTATACCAAGGACAGCTAAGAAGAATAATGAAAACGTTCTGAAAGAGGCCAAAGCAAACAGAGAGCTAATTTCCAATATTAGGAAGAAACAGTCAGCATTTTTTGGGGATGTAATGAGAAGAGAACAACTGGAATATATTGTTAACAACTGGGAAAATTGAGGGACGAAGAGATAGAGGGAAGCAAAGAAAAAAGATACCAGACAGCTTAATAGAATGGCTAGGCAGAAGGTCAACAATAGAAATGAAAAATGACTGTCCAGATTGTAAATTGTAGAGAGACATGATCACCTACGCCAGCAGACCCGGTACTTGATGATGATGTTCTACAATCAACACTTTGTAGGAACAGTCAGCCTGGGTACGCTTCAAGAAATGATGGGGCCTTAGGTGGTACCGATAAGGGATGCCCCGACTAAATGCAACTGTCTTCACGAATAAAATAGAATCTTTTTATTACACATTTTACTTTAAATAAAAGAAAACATGTATTCAGCTTTAGCGGCTGCACTTTATATATCAGTTGGTTCTGTAGCAGCTGATATTAGCTTTTGCACAATCATTCTCTTCCAAACTAGCATATGTCTGATAGGTCTGCGTAGTTCTATTATGTGAACATTATTAGCGGCCCAGTGATCAAAAGTTGGAGGCGGATGTTGGAGACATCTCGAAACATGCCCACACTGTCTGACTTTTAATCTTACTTTTAGAGCATTCGAGTTAAGCTTGCGGACATAGACAAACAAATCTGATTTAAATAGAGGTAAGAGTGAGAGAGAGAGAGAGAGAGAGAGAGAGAGAGAGAGAGAGAGAGAGAGAGAGAGAGAGAGAGAGAGAGAAATGGGGGCTGGCTGGCTGTGGAATGATAGAGGGGGAGATAGAGAAAACAAAAAAAATAGATAAGTACAAATACTTTTGCTACTTGATGCTGCAGAAAATATTAAATATGGTTGATGGTACAGAAAGCAATGACCTAAATAATGAATGACACCTAATGAAGTGAATTAAGCACCACACTCTGGGCAGACCCATGCGTGATCGTACGCCGATTGGTTACTTTACATGTTGCTGTTTGCTTTTATTCTCCTTATACACACTTTTGATTTGCAGTTACAATAACTTCATCTCATTTTTCCTACCTTGACTTCTGATTTCCGGAGTCTCATTGTATCACTTTCCTATCAACGATGAGAGAGAGAGAGAGAGAGAGAGAGAGAGAGAGAGAGAAAGAGAAAGAGAAAGAGGGAGAGAGAGTTGTGAGAGTGAGTGAGATGTATATCATCATCAACTACTGGGTCTACTGGTGTAGGTGATCATGTCTCTCCACAACCTTCGTACTCGGCTGCTATTTATCATTTCTGTTGTTGACCTTCTGCCAAGCCATTCTCTTAAGCTGTCTGTTATTTTTTCTCTTTGCTTCCCTCTATCTCTTCGTCCCTCAATTTTTCCAGTTGTTAACAATATACTCCAGTTGTTCTCTTCTCATTACATGGCCAAAAAATGATGATTGTTTCTTCCTAATATTGGAAATTAGTTCTCTTTTTGATTTGACCTCTCTCAGAACATCTTCATTACTCTTCTTAGCTGTCCATGGTACTCTCAACATTCTTCTGTAAAACCACATTTCTACAGACTCAAGTGATTGTCTTGTCTGTTTTCCTATTGTCCATGATTCGCATCCATATGTTAAGACTGGCTCTACATAACATTTAAGAACTCCTTTTCTTGTTTCTATTGTCAAAAATGGATTGCATAGTACCTTCCTCATTTTTTGGAAAGCTACATTTGCCTGAGCCATTCTGCATCTCACCTATTTTGTACATCTTCCGTCTGAGGTTAACAAAGTTCCCAAATATTTAAATTCATTTACCTGTTTTAATATTGTTCCACTTGTCTTTATTTTGCACTGAGGTGATGTCTTTTTCTTTGTTGTTACCATTACCTCTGTCTTTTTGCTATTAAGGCTAAGTCCTTTATTTTTGCTTTCTTTCACTATAATGTCAAACATTTCTTGTAACTCTTTTTCACTCTTAGCCATTAAGACTGTATCATCAGCATACCTTAGATTATTTATATTAGAGATGTATATACTTTGTATTAAAAGCGTACTCAGACAAATTATTTTCAATCGTGAAATAATAGCCCAGATAAACTTTTTTAACACGAGATTTAGAGGGAAGTGTTGTTCTGGTTTTTTTCCTGGATTTCTGTTGATATGACTATTATGTATTATCGTATAAAATAATAATTTTGCGGATTGCGGTTGTAATAGAAGTTGGATCATGTTGTATTTTGGCAAACATTTAGCCAACTGTAAACGACACAAACGCCATAAACCGTTTTACACAATTAAAAAAATAAAAACTCTTATGGCATTCCACGACTTTCGTCACAAGAGAGCAGGCAAGTTGCTGGTACGCTCAGCTGTGGCTTGTCGACCTAACAAGTTGCTAGACACTTTAATTGGTATCATCCCGCACTTCAAGAATTTCAGAGAACTAATACCACCAACGACTTTCCAAGATCTGGTCAACCAACAGTGAAAGCTATAGCTCTCCATCGTCAGACCAGAATGAAAAATTGTACAATCGCTTTCAAACCGCAATATAGACAGTTACTGTCATGACTGGTGCCTGGGAAGTATCAGCGCCACCATGATTGGACGAAGACTTCGCGCAGATTTACAAAACAGACATTCCTACACTGGTGCTATCCTCACAAGACGCCACCGGGTGAAAAGATTGATTGGGTTCAACAAATTATCTATCATCCAAGAACGAAGTCTACTGCAGTAACGTTCATCTATGAAAGTCCATTCAATGTGTCATTTGCTGATATGAGAGTTGTCGTGGAGGGACAACGCATGCATAGGCGTATCCTTCTCCAGGACAACGCCAGACGCCTTTCTTCCTTAATTATCCAGACACCTCGCTTATTATCGCGCCTTCCTTCCTTAAATATCCAGACACCTCGCTTATTATCGCGCCTTCCTTCCTTCCTTAATTAGCCAGATATATAAATCTTTCAGAATGAAATGACAAGACCTTATATTGCCAATATCGTGGTCAGTTTCTTCGCACAGCAAACCATTTGTATATTAAATTGGCCTGACAACTATCCAGACATCAATCCAATTGAACATATTTGGGGTGAGCTGAACAGCTAGGTCCGGCGGCATCACATCAACAATGTTATTGATTTGGAGCAAACACTCACTGCTCAATAACACTTCTTGCCCCAGAAATGTTACTGAACACATCACAGCAGCACGAGACGCCGGTGCCAACCTGTTTTGAAGCTGAACGTATCACATCTGATGTGGAGGGTTGTTGTCGATTCAGTAATAGTGAGCTCGATTTTTCTTTTTTTTTTTTTTTTTTACACAAACACTACATATAAGCTTTATCTTTTTTTTTTTTTTAAATTGTCAGAATTGTTAGAAAACGGCCAATATTTACGCGGAAATGGATAACATATACAAATATATTAACGTTTACATTTTCTTCTATTCCATTTAGCAATTTTGCGACGTGTATTATTAAGTAGTGTGTATTTTATGACGGCTAGTATATATTAAATCGTTTGTTCAATTCTAACGGAGCGCACTGATGTAATGCTGTCCACATTACCCAGAAAGGTTCCAATGACAAACATATCTGAACACTAACCACGTACTCCCCACAACACGTGACCACGTTCTTCACATTTTTATCCAAGCATTTCCAATAAAGGTGATCTTGAAGTAAATTTTTCCAGTTAATTCCCTGCATTTGACTCTAGGTTGACCTAGACGGTAAATTCACAGAACTGTATTCTTCCTTTTCAGTTCCATGGCTCCAAATGTTCTATTTATTTCTGAGGAAGCAAATTGCCACGGACCAAACAAAGAATAGAATTGAGACTTGATAGCCTTCTTGACAGTGGCGTCGCTGAGGGGACCGACGAGTCAAGTGCAACATTCTTAGGAACAAAATAATTTCAACAGAAATAAGAAGAAAGTAGGTACAATTAATTAAGTAGTAGATATAGATACAACACTACAGACAAAACTATATTGACCACTACAAGAGTTACAAAAGACAGTAGAATTTATACAGGAAACGACATTGCAGATATAGACAATACTTCGGGCGAAGGAAAGATAGATAGATTAAGTAGTAAACATAAATAAAGCAAGCAGGTTAATGGACGTAATACTTGCCTTGCTGGCACTCACGTTGCACTTCTAAGTCTCTAAAAAGCCAAAACGTGGCGGCAGCAAACTTCATAGAACTCTATTTTCAACCACATCTAGTTCACTTTTTCAATTTGAAGGAAAGAGTTGAAGTTAGATCATAGGTAAATCAGATCGTAAATAACTCAGATCGTAGATAACTCAAATCGTAGGTAACTCTGATCGAGAATAACTCGGATCGTAAATAACTCAGATCGTAGATAACTCAAATCGTAGGTAACTCTGATCGAGAATAACTCAGATCGTAAATAACTCAGATCGTAGATAACTCAAATCGTAAATAACTCAAATCGTAAATAACTCAGATTGTAGATAGCGCAAATCGTAGGTAACTCAGATCGAGAATAACTCAGATCGTATGTAACTCAGATCGAGAATAACTCAGATCGTAGGTAACTCAGATCGAGAATAACTAAGACCGTAGCTATAACTCAGATCGTAGATAACTCAGATCCTAGAAAACTTAGATCATAGAAAACTCGTGCTAGTGTTTCAAAGACTCGCTTTGCTGACAGTATCGGCTGCGGTTCGTGTATTGATGTCGTGATTATTCCAACTGTTTGCATTATACACAATTCAGAAAGATCAGTGATCCATAAATAGTTATTAACCGCAAAAAGTAATTCCAATAAAATTATTTGGCCTGCAAAAATGATTGAATTATCACCAGATGTGTGTATGTTAGTTTCTAAACATAAACAACATCACGCTACAATGTCTGGTCTGAAAGTTTTCAAAATATTTGAAACAATATTTAGGTCATAATGAATAGAGGCAGTATGTGGGTGAGAAAGAGAGGGAGAATGTGGATGAGAAAGAGAGGGAGAATGTGGGTGAGAAAGAGAGGGAAAATGAGGATGAGAAAGAGAGGGAATATGTGGGTAAGAAAGAGAGGGAAAATGTGGGTGAGAAAGGGAGGGAGACTGTGGATTAGAAAGAGAGGGAAAATGAGGGTGAGAAAGAGAGGGAGAATGTGGGTGAGAAAGAGAGGAAGAATGTGGGTGAGAAAGAGAGGGAGTGTGTGGATGAGAAAGAGAGAGAAAATGTGGATGAGAAAGAGAGGGAAAATGGGGGTGAGAAAGAGATGGAGAGGGGGGTGAGAAAGAGAGGGAAAATGGAGGTGGGAAATAGAGGGAAAATGGGGTGAGAAAGAGAGGGAAAATGTGGGTGAGAAAGAAAGGGAGAATGTGGGTGAGAAAGAGAGGGAAAATGGGGGTGAGAAAGAGATAGAGAATGTGGGTGACAAAGAGAGGGAGAATGAGGGTGAGAAAGAGAGGGAGAATGGGGGTGAATCATAGGTTTTATGACAATATGGTAAGACTGGTTGCAGTTGCTTTCCTTTTTGGCAGCGACTGCACTAACCAGTGATTGTAACCGTTGTCTCTACACTCCAAATCATCTGCTGACCATCTTAGAGTGAGGACAATGAACAACAGTAACTAACGGCTGCTTCCACAGCTTCATCCACCAGCTGCATCCAAGGCACCACGCATCTCTAATCGGGAGAAGGAGGGATGCAGGGGTATATGACAACTCCACTTAATCCATGTGTGATCTGTAGATTATCACACGGAAGAGAAATCTAACTTTTCTTATTGTTTGAGAATACCCCTAACCAGCTACCCTATAATTTTACACATAGAAAAGTAAAGTGCCCCGTCACGCCAAGGGCGTATAATGAATATGATGTTAGTGACCATCAATTTTACAGACCTTCAGCACATGATTTTTGGGGTAATGTGGTCGGTATTACGCCCGTGCCGCTTCACTTTCCCAGAAAAAATTCCGGTACCCAATAAAGGCTGGGTGAACCCGGAAGCCTTCGGTTGGGATCGAACCCTACCTCTTGTCCTTTGTAGTCCAGTTCACTAACCACTGAGCTATCGCAGCTCCGTAATTTTACACATAGAATATAAATATGATTAACGTATTGAAGAACATTGGTATTTTTATTTTACGTATAAAGAACATAAATTATATTGATTGTACAGAAAAAGAACAGAACTTACGACATAATACCACATTATGACTGTGCACAAAACAACACATGAACAATGTTTCGTAAAATGTATAATAAGTTAGTATAAAATGAAAGCTGAACAACAGCATTCAATGAAAAAGGAACAAGTCTATGAAAGCAAGGGCACTGTGATCTTTTTGGAAACAATGTCATTGTAACTGCGAAGACAAATGACAAAGGTCGGTGACATCCTAACTGCTGTATTGCTAAGCTAAATTAAATTTCCGCCTGAGCCACGACAAAATAGATTTTTAATTTCTGTCCGACATCCTGCTGGTTATTTCACAGGTTTCCCCAGATCATATGTGTGATCATTTCCTTCACTGATCTCGGATTTCTCGTTCAATAATTCTTTTCCGAGCATTTCTGGAGTCAAAAGTTCGAAACCTGATAAATCAGAAACAGAAAGAGAATGACAAATTAATTATTTGATATTCTCGTACTTAATGTGTACCTAAGTATACAGAACAGCAACCCAGTGCACGAATCTTAGTCTAAATATAAGGCTTCCAAAACTATTGTTGTTTTTCTTTATTTCACCTAAACTTGAGAACTCTTCCCGTTAGTCATTTAAAAGTATGGCCACTTATAGTAAACATGTATTTATAATTATTTGATGCGATTTTCTGTGGCTTTCATGTATTTTTTTAATCTGGAATTTTTTTTAATGCTCATCTTTCTTTAGATACTAAGACAGTTATTCCTTTTTTTTTTTCAAAGTGCTCTACACATTTTATTTGTTAAATTCAGAAGTGTCAAATTTTCCTAAATGATTTTCATGTCAATTTTCTGTATTTCTTTTCGTGTTCTGTATGTCACATTCTTCGTGTCACATTTTCCACATTCTTTATATTACATTTTCAGCCGCTTTTTCCTGGGTGCGAAATGAATATCTCAAAATATTTCCCTGTTCCCAATTAAAAGTTGTCCTGTTTTGCCCGTTGCATTCAGCTCTAAAAGACACAGTATTTTTTTTCCATAAAATTTAGTTGTTCCAATTTCCAGGAAATTATTCAGTTCCTTTCTTCTTTGCGCGTGTACTATTCCTAGCATTAGAGCGATACATTTGTTTGCTATGTTATAATAGACTAATGCTTGTGCAAATCTTTCTCTGAGTTTTACTTAAAATTGTCATGCATTGCTGAATAGGTACCTGTGATTTTGGCTAGAGTTGTATATTATCATCATGTACCCTGCCGGTTGGCGTAGGCGATCATGTCCCTCCACAATCTTCTATCTACAGTGCATCGTATCAGTTCTGTTGTTGACTGTTTTCCATGCCATGACACCAAGCTATCCAGTATTTTCTCTCTTTGTCGTCCGCGATCTCTCTTTCCTTTTATTTTGCCAGTTGTAACCAAGTATTCCAACTTTCCTTTTCTCATGATGTGCCCGAAAAATGTTGATTGCTTCTTTCTGATGTTTTTTAAGAGCTCCCTTTTTGTGTTGGCTTCTTTGAGAACTTCCTCATTGGTCTTTTTATCTGTCCAGGGAATTTTCAACATTCTACTGAGAAATCCCATCTCTGTGGCCTCTAATCGTCTTTTCATTTGTTTGTCTACTGTCCATGATTCGCTTCCATAGATCAGAATTGGTTCTATGTAGCACCGATGAACTCTCTTTCTCATTTGTATTGACATAGAGAAAGAGAGTTCATCGGTGCTATATAGAACCAATTCTGACCTAAGAAAGCGAATCATGGACAGTAGACAAACAAATGAAAAGACGTATGAAAAGATGTATAATATAGTTACCTTTCTTTTTTACAAATTACTTGAGCATGTTCTGTAAATATTTCAATGCACCATCTTCAGAGTGAGATAGTTTTGAAGTTGAGGCAACCGTGATAACACTTCCCTTGTATTGGACTCCAGCGTGTTCAGAATAAGTTGATTTACAAGAGTTTACAGAGATATCAGTTACATCGCTTCCTCTCTTAAAGGAATTTATCACGTCGCTTCCTCTCTTAGAGGAATACATCACTTCGCTTCCTCTCTTAGAGGAATATATCACTTCGCTTCCTCTCTTAGAGGAATATATCATTTCGCTTCCTCTCTTAGAGGAATATATCACTTCGCTTCCTCTCTTAGAGGAATATATCGCTTCGCTTCCTCTCTTAGAGGAGTATATCACGTCGCTTCCTCTCTTAGAGGAGTATATCACTTCGCTTCCTCTCTTAGAGGAATATATCACTTCGCTTCCTCTCTTAAAGGAATATATCATCACAATTGCTTCAATAACGTAGACTAAGTATATCTTTCGTGATGAATCTCAAATAAATGTCTCATTATAAAGTCACTGTCCAAGTGCAGTTATTGCTTTTATCTCCAGATGCTACTTTTATATGCGCACTATTGTTCTCTGGGAGCCGCGATAGCTCAGTGGTTAGTGAACTGGACTACAAAGGACAAGAGGTAGGGATTGATCCCAACCGACGGCTTCCGGTTCACCCAGCCTTTATTGTGTACTGGATTTTTTTCTGGGAAAGCAAAGCGGCACGGGCGTAATACCGACCACATTACCCCAAAAATCATGTGCAGAAGGTCTGTAAAATTTATGGTCACTAGCACCATATTCCTTATAGGCCACTTGGCGTGACTGGGGTACTTTACTTTTTTTTTTTTTAACTGTTGTTCTCTATTATCATTTAGCCACCTCTAATGTCGTGTCACTCCCATAAGAAATGGTTTATGTTGTGGAACGAAACTCTTAAGTAAAAACAACATTGTAGCCACCAATTAGTAGTTTATCGAATGAAACACATCCAAATATTAGAAGTAATAAAGACAAGATATCTATCTATCTATCTTTTGACTTTCGAGCTGTAGCCGGCCCATAGGGCGTAGACCCAGATACTCCCTCTCTTATCAGATTTTTTGGTTCTAGCAGTTTTAATTTCTTTTACATATATTTTATCAGCTCTCGCCATTTGTCTATATTCTGTGCAAGCAGCTCTATCTCATAGAGGGAGCCGATTCCTGCTGCTCTTGCCTCTCTCATCAATGTTCTTCTCAGTGTCTCTCTGGGTCTTCCTCTTTTCCTCTTACCTGTTGTTTCCAACATGAGGGCTTGCTTTGCTATTATGTTATTATTTCTTCTCATCACATGTCCAACTTATGACCATCGTCTTATCTTTATTACTGAAGATATTAATGGTTGATTGACGATTTCTCTCATTTCCTCGTTTGTTTTGAATTCGTTCCACGCTATACCAAGTATTTTCCTTAGACATTTATTTTCGAATGCGTTCAACTTTGTTTCTATATCTCTGTTTCATCAACAAAATCGTTTTTACGATAGCGGCTTGTTAAACCTCTGATCAACGGTTCTATAACCAGCCGGAGAAAAATAATTCCTCCATTTTGGATACAACCGGAAACGCCCGGACATAAAGAAAGACAAGATATATACACACACAAAATTACACCATAACAACATAGACTATAAAAACCAAAGAAGTCTTTTGTGCATAATATTTTTAAACAAACACACATACAATTTTAAATAAAAGGTAATAATGACAATAGAACATTTATTTCAGATCTGCAAAACCTGCAATCAGTTCTAGAGCTGATGTAAAATAAATGACCATGAATCCAACATTATCATCTATAATCAGAAAAAGAAAGTGGACATACGTCGGCTGTGTGATGTGATCAGAGAACAAGAGAGTCCCAAAAGAAGTGAAAAATAGGAACAGATAGCAACATTTTAAAAAATATTTTTAAAGAACAATGAGACGAGATGCAACAACAGAGGCTCGCCCAGATCCAGGACAGGTGGCGAGATGCAATGCCGGTCCTGTTCAATGTTTGTCGCTTAATATTAAATATCATCGGACAGGTAGAGACAAGAATTGTTGAATCATTTGTTATCTTCGGCTGGAAAGGAAAAAAAAGATAATATAAGATAGGAGAAGATTTTATATCATTTGAACTGATAAGATAAGATAAGATAAATAGATACGATATATTAGATAAGATAAAAAAGTGGAATGAGAGTAGATAAAATTAGACCCACATGCATTCAAAAGATATGAGATGGGATGTGTATGATCTATTGGATAAATCGGAGAGATGGAAAATAGCAGAAGTTATTGTCATCAAATAAAGATGGGTCTGTTATTTGAAATAATACATGTCTAGTATTTCTTGTTAACTTTATATCTTCTGTCAGATTAGTTGGTCTTAAGGCAAGACGCCGGCCTCGAGACAGAGAGGTTGTGGGTTCAAATCTTAGCTGCACCAGTTGGGATTTTTATTTATGATTCCTCTTTGCGGCAACCATCCCTGGTCTCAGCAGCGAGGCCCGGCTTGAAACGTCAATTACTCATAGACGGAAAAAATATAAGTAGCTCCGAAGACGGAGTCTGCCTGTGTGGCGAGGGACCCCTGTGCACACGGCTGTCCAGGAAAAATGGATTAACACGCTAAAATTCAGTTCCTAGTCTCCAGGGACTTCGTCAGAGGTAAAAGCTGGCGAACACAACAAAAAATATTAAAATATTAAAAAATCCCCCCAAAAAATTCTTCTTAATCTACAGCTAAAAGGGCATTCTGTTTTGTTTACTGATCTGTTGAGGAGAGTAAGTAAATAAACACGCAGACATTAAGTTCATAATCTGAAGAGCTGCTGTTTTCGCTGTATTCGTTATTTTCTTTTTAGGCGTCAGGGAAAGTAACAATACACAAATTTAATGTTTTATTTTTTTGTATCTGATAAGTTTTGAACAAATTTGTTATTATAAAGATTAAACTTAATTCAGCGTAATTCTCATTCAGGACATCAAACTTTACAAAAGAACAACATTATTATTGAGATGGGATTTCTTAGAAGAATGTTGAAAGTTCCCTGGACAGCTAAAAAGACCAAAGAGGAAATTCTCAAAGAGGCCAACACAAAAAGGGAGTTCTTTAAAAAAATCAGAAATCGACATTTTTCGGGCACATCATGAGATGAGGAAAGTTGGAATACATGGTTACAACTGGCAAAATAAAAGGAAGGAGAGATCGCGGATGACAAAGAGAGGAGAGAAAATACTGGATAGCTTGGTATCATGGCATGGAAAACAGTCAACAACAGAACTGATACGATGCACTGTAGATAGAAGAATATGAAAGGACATGATCGCTTACACCAACCGGTATGGCACATGATGATAATAATATTATTTATTGTTATTAAATTGTTATTTGTTTATACATTAGACAAGAAAACAGAACAGAACATTGAAGCATTTGAATCGTTGATTTATAGAAGAATATGAAGAAGTGGATGGAAACAAGAAAAAAACAAACCATGACGTCTTAAATCAACTAAAAATGAAACGAGAATTACTAAACACAATTCAAACAAGACAAATGAGATTTTTGGGGCATGATAAAAGACACAGCAACCTAATAAAATTAATCTCGAAAGGGAAAAGCAAGATGAAAGAGGCAGACTAAGACTAACATGGACGAGTATCATCAAAAGATGGACAAGTCAGCCTATGTCAACAACCTGCACTATCAAAGCAAGAGACAGAGCGGAATGGCACTCCATGGTAGTCAACCTTCGATGCGGAGACGACACTCAATGAAATGAAAATTATACATTTAATTCCGGAGGATATAAATGATTCTGGCAATAAATACACAACCAAAAAAACTTGTTATAAAAGTGCTCAAAAATTGTTACTTTTCTACATAATACGCTCTTTCTATCTCTCCATATCTCTCTACCCTTGGTTGTTTCAGTGTTTCAAGAATACCCATATCAATGTACTATACATTTTGGTACTGTTTCAAAAATGTTATTTGGGCTGAAAATAAAGATTGGTTGTTATACAAATAGGAAGCTATAGATCAAAATGGCATCAGTTTAGTTGAATAACCATCTATTTGCACAGAATTATTCTTCGCGTAATGCAACAAATATTAGCCTGTGTAGTTGAGTGCAAGTAGAAGTCCAATCCGGCTTCAAAATTACCCAGTCAGGCATTCAATCTCACCAATAACTTAGAACGGCGCATCTAAAACATAAATGTCAGAAAAGGCGATTTTGATTTAGGAACTATCAATGTAATATCAGAAGGTTAATGTCAGTGTACATTTGACCGGCTTTATAATGTAGACAAAAATATAGCTTCTCAATCAAATTGGAAAGTTTTATTTCAAAATAAGGGTTTGGACATTGACCCCTTGACGATCCATCACTTTTCAGAGTTTGGTGTTTTTTTTTTTTTTTTTTTTTAAATTCTGAACAAGTTGTATTAAAGACGAAGATTATTTTATAAATACCAGTCAACCTATGAGAAGTAGAACATGATTCAAACTTGGATGATGAAGGGAGAATCTGATTCAAACCAGCATCGGAAAGGAGAACATGATATAAACCAGAATAAAGGAAAACAATAATTAAACTAAGATAACAAAAGAGAACATGATACAAACCAGAGTAAGAAAGGAGAACATGATATAAACCAGAATAAAGTAAAACAATAATTAAACTAAGATAAGAAAAGAGAACATGATACAAACCAGAGTAAGAAAGGAGAACATGATATAAACCAGAATAAAGGAAAACAGTAATTAAACTAAGATAAGAAAAGAGAACATGATACAAACCAGAGTAAGAAAGGAGAACATGATATAAACCAGAATAAAGGAAAACAGTAATTAAACTAAGATAAGAAAAGAGAACATGATACAAACCAGAGTAAGAAAGGAGAACATGATATAAACTAGAATAAAGGAAAACAGTAATTAAACTAAGATAAGAAAAGAGAACATGATACAAACCAGAGTAAGAAAGGAGAACATTATATAAACCAGAATAAAGGAAAACAATAATTAAACTAAGATAAGAAAAGAGAACATGATACAAACCAGAGTAAAAAAGGAGAACATGATATAAACCAGAATAAAGGAAAACAATAATTAAACTAAGATAAAAAAAAGAACATGATACAAACCAGAGTAAGAAAGGAGAACATGATATAAACCAGAATAAAGAAAAACAATAATTAAACTAAGATAAAACAAAAGAACATGATACAAACCAGAGTAAAAAAGGAGAACATGATATAAACTAGGATAAGAAAAGAGAACATGATACAAACTAGAATACGAAAGAACATGATATACGCCAAGATTAGAAAGGAGAACATGATATAAACCTGGAAAAGAAATGAAATCATGATACATATCCGGAAAAGAAAATCTATTTATTCTAGTAAGACGTTTCACCTATGTGAGGCAGCTCTGACTACAAGCAACCTTTGCTTTGCAGGATATCTTGGGAAGCAGTTGCCAAAAAACGATGCGTGCTCAACAGAAACTCATTAGACAGCAAGGTGCTAGCACAATACAACGCAATCTCTAATCAACAAAAAAGAAGAAAATATGTTTTTTCCTGATTCGCCTCTTATTTCGCTTCTGTCCCACACTGCAAAAAAAAAAATTAAAATTTAAAAAACTAGTTTTCTACAGCTGCCCTTACCTTTACGGTTGACTTCTTTTTTCTTAAGACTTCTTGTTCTGAAGACTTCTTGTTCTGAAGACTTCTTGTTCTGAAGACTTCTTGTTCTGAAGACTTCTTGTTCTGAAGACTTCTTGTTCTGAAGACTTCTTGTTCTGAAGACTTCTTGTTCTGAAGACTTCTTGTTCTGAAGACTTCTTGTTCTGAAGACTTCTTGTTCTGAAGACTTCTTGTTCTGACTTCTTGTTCTGAAGACTTCTTGTTCTGAAGACTTCTTGTTCTGAAGACTTCTTGTTCTGAAGACTTCTTGTTCTGAAGACTTCTTGTTCTGAAGACTTCTTGTTCTGAAGACTTCTTGTTCTGAAGACTTCTTGTTCTGAAGACTTCTTGTTCTGAAGACTTCTTGTTCTGAAGACTTCTTGTTCTGAAGACTTCTTGTTCTGAAGACTTCTTGTTCTGAAGACTTCTTGTTCTGAAGACTTCTTGTTCTGAAGACTTCTTGTTCTGAAGACTTCTTGTTCTGAAGACTTCTTGTTCTGAAGACTTCTTGTTCCCTATCTCTACCTTGGCGGTAGACCAAAACGTCGTCAAATTTGTAATAAGTAAAAAAGTAAAGTACCCCCGTCACGCCAAGTGGCGTATAGGGAAATATGATGTTAGTGACCCTAAATTTACAGAACTTCAGCACATGATTTTTGGGGTAATGTGGTCGGTATTACGCCCGTGCTGCTTTACTTTCCCAGAAAAAAAATCCGGTACCCATTTTTTTAAGGCTGGGTGAACCCGGAAGCCGTCAGTTGGGATCGAACCCTACCCCTTGTCCTTTGTAGTCCAGTTCACTAACCACTGAGCTCTCGTGGCTCCGTCAAATTTGTAATACTTAAACAATAATTGTCGTTAATAAAATATGTGCGCTTAGCACCCTCTATACATGTCTGAAAGATGTTAAAAGCATGAAAGGAGATCGAACAATTTGCATGTACGCTGTTTTCTCAAGATATGAAACATTAAATGACAAACAAAAGCGATAACTCAAACTCTTGCTTCGCTATGCTCGTGCCTCGGTAGATTTCCATTCATGCAGAAAATGTTACGAAGCCGAAGAGAAAGTTGGTTTGGTCGTGTTAGAAGGATGGTCACTAGACACCCGACCACTGGCAGTGGTCGCCACCCACGTACTGTCTTAACAATCGGCCACTGGCAGTGGTCGCCACCCACGTACCGTCTTAACAATCGGCCACTGGCTGTAGTCAGCGAGTTTGTTCCATTAAAAATAACCATCGTTTTGATTTAAATAACTGCGTCTTTTTATATATTTCATTATTTGCTCATTTCCGCCTCCTATTCATAGAAAGTATGGTGCTGTTTACTGTTATTTTTGACCACTTTGTTGCAAAAATGTGGCATTCATCTGATCGTTTTGTGTCGAACCGTTTATATTTTATATGGTTTCTTTGCCAAATCCCGTAGTGTAATATTTGTAACGTTTTTAGATATGTTATTTGTGATTTTAAATTGATTTTCATTGGCTATGGGTATAATTTCTAAATGAAAGTGGATTTATTTTCAATTTGCTGATAGAAGGATTTATTTAGTATAGCAATCGGTGAAACATGTTTCCGAATTTGTTTGTTTTCAATTGTTAACACCCTATCACTGTGAATGGCAATGAATATGTTGCTTGTACTTTAAAATGATTGACATTAATATAAAAATGTGTTTATGTGGATAAACTATGATAAATAGGTACATTTTGATAGTATTGATGATTATAAATATTTTAGTGGAAATTTAATTTGCATTTTGTGTGGTTTTTTGGGTTTATTTACTCATTATTGCACATATTTTATATGCTTTTTCTTATACACACAAATCATAATATTGTAAATGTTGATAGAGCAGCCTTTCCTGAATATTTTGATACATGCTACGTGACCAAGCAATGATAAGCAGTAGATATATAGCTAAGTTTCTTGAAACTGTTATGTGTAAAAAAAAATTGCGCTACGAAATAAGTGTGTCCAAACAGGGCTGCGCTGCGTTTTAGACTACTAAGTGTTAACATCATCTTTATTAGCCAGTTACTCTTGTGGATGGCAAGATGGACAGCTCAAAATCTAAATACCTTTATTATCTTTTTATTGTATCCATGAGGGATTCTCCATCAGTGAAGGCGAATGTGGGAACAAATCGGAAAGGAACGTATAAACAGAAGCGCGATTACATTCGAAAGGGAATTGATGAAAAGATCAAAGAACTGGTACCAAAAGTTTTTTTAAAAAGATGACTTGTACCACACATAGACGTACACGTACATTTTACTTCTTCCGTGGCCGGACCTGCGGATCCAGTAGTGGAGGAATCAAGGAGAAGCGAAACTGTACGTTGAAAAATATGCCTCTAAAGATCTGCCGGCATTTACTGATTTCTTGCTCCGAACTGTCTGACAAGACAAGGTCCATATATGTATTTTTCAATTTAAATTTACTTCTTGTTTTCAAATTTGTATAATTAACATAAACAATGTTAATTTATCACAATGTTCAGAAAGAAGGTTCAGAAGAGGCGAGTAATAAAAGACTGAATAAATGAAGATTAGGTAATTGAAATAGGCTGCACATATGTCTGATTTCATGACAAAAGTCTAACGTCGGCAATATTCAAGAAAGACTTAACAAATGGCGACACTGCTAAAGACTTGTCCAGCAATTAATAAAAAAGAAAATAAACGTAAAAGGTATTACGCAAGAACATCTTATTTATTCGCTTCCCAGCTTTTACCTCTGACGGAGTCCCTAGAGACTAGGAAGTGAATTTTGCGTGTTAATCCATTTTTCCCTGACAGCTGTGTGCACAGGGGTTCCACGCCGCACATGCAGATAACTCCGACTTCGGAGGTACTCATATTTTATTCCGTCGATGAGTAATTGGCATTTCAATCATAATAATTATGATTTGTATTCACTTGCTGACCTCATTCTTACAGACAGATAATAAAACATTCTTGATTGCACATAACTTAATTTCAGTTTCATGAAATATTGAAACTTTTTCAGCCGTAGTATATATGTATTTCCTTACTGCTATCTTTATACTACAACACAGAGTAAACTAAAAGATCTCTTTACAACTTTTATGAATGTAGAAACAGTTTAAAAGAAACGATATTTCTTTGCAAGCCCCCATTGATGTCATTTTTTAAATGGAAAAGAAGGCATAGTAAGTAAAGTAAAGTACCCCGTCACGCCAAGTGGCGTATAACACCGTATATATATATGGTGTTAGTGACCATAAATTTGACAGACATTCAGCACATGATTTTTGGGTTAAAGTGGTCGGTATTACGCCCATGCCGCTCTACTTTCCCAGAAAAAAATCCGGTACCCATTTAAGGCTGGGTGAACCCGGAAGCCGTCGATTGGGATCGAACCCTACCCCTTGTCCTTTGCAGTCTAGTTCACTAACCACTGAGCTATCGCGGCTCCCAAAAGAATGCATACTCGTATAATGTAAACTGTTTCTGTTCAACGTTTGCTACTTTTCCTAATTTCAAGATTTCATTGCAATAATGCTGTAATAACAAAATATGGTCTATCGCTTCTAATGATGCATCTATTTTTTACGGCCTTATTATTAGTTAGTTGACAGAATATGCCATGGAATGAATGTAAGACTAATGTAGACACAAAAGAATCACAAAGCAGAACTTCACGTGAGAACCGGAGTGGAA
This sequence comes from Megaustenia siamemsis, assembly GCA_032433765.1. NCBI lineage: Eukaryota > Metazoa > Mollusca > Gastropoda > Stylommatophora > Ariophantidae > Megaustenia > Megaustenia siamemsis. The sequence goes on from JAVIAB010000092.1 coordinate 105,170,296, forward strand.
ATGAAGAAAAGAAAATTCAGACCTTGATAAAGACTAAATAGAACACTAAAGCGAGAGGTACAACAGCAGGCATCAGCTCCCTTGCCGACATTGACCAACTCTCCCAGAACAGAGATGTGTAACGAGATACAGTAAACGATCTGTGCAAAGTCTGGGCTTGATAACAAAGGTCATAGGACACAAGAGTCTAGAACTGTTGCCTTATCTGCCATCTGCAGTTCGAAAGAACAACAGATAATTTACAGAACCTTTGTCACTGACGTGGACATAACCCAAGGCTCTCTAAGTAACATCACTATCTTATATTCGACTTACTAATCCGCTTCATCATACAAGTGCATCAGATAGAGTATGCCATAGTCACAGCTAATGTAACTGGCAATCCCTCTTCTATCCTTGGTGTTGCCGTTTGCCAGAAAGAAAAACAAACTGTTCGAATAGTATAGTAAATTACGTAAATAAAGAGTTAAACGTTTAAATGAAGTGTTAACTATTTGATATATAAGTGTATGTGGATGTTTACATTTTTATTTAAATCGACTGTAAAAAGTAGAAAAATGAAGACCCGTAACATCCCCTTATAAGCTAAGCAGAATTAGTACGTAATATAGCCATAGCTGATGTCGAATAAGAAGGTAGAACAAATCTCTCTCTCTCTCTCTCTCTCTCTCTCTCTCTCTCTCTCTCTGCGATCAGGACTCAATCAGAGTAGGATTCCAGATTCTCACATGAAGTCAGGTTAAGTGTGTTGATCGCCCCCACAGACAGAACATCACAATTAGAGTCTGCCAGATCCACTCTGATTGAACACCCGTTAAAACGTTGCACTGTGTTCTGCGCCAGTGGCTCAGAGCATCCGATTTCAGCCATCATTTTATTCAGGTTTGCTTTCCTTAGCCTTTGATTGTCCCCAATCTTCCTGCAAGGCAGCAGATTGTCTTTTCTGTATGGGGATTCTGCCCTTAGATGGTCGGCTCTCCCAGGTTTACGAGCAACATCTGCCGGAGTCACTAGAGGTGACTAACACAGACATGCACACACAAAGATATGAGATGTGAATAACACATACATGCACACAGCGATAGGAGGCATGACTAACACTGACACACGTCAAGATATGAGACATGGATAACACAGGCATACACGCAAAGATATGACACATGACTAACATAGGCATGGACACAAAGATATGAGATATGACTGACATAGATATGCACATACAAAGATATGACACATGACTAACATAGCCATGCACACAGGGATATGAGATGTGACAAACACAGACATGCACACACAAAGATATGACACAAGACTAACACAGATACACACTAAGATATGAGCTATGACTAAACACAGACACACATAAAGATATGAGACATGATTAACACGGACACACCAAGATATGAGACATGACTAACATGACACACACCAAGATATGAGCCATGGCTAGCACACACACACACAAGCTAATATATGAGCCATGGCTTAACGGAAACACACCAAGATATGATACATGTCTAGCACAGAAACACATTAAGATATGAGCCATGGCTAGCACGGAAATACACTAAGATATGAACCATGGCCAGCACAGACACACACTAAGATATGAATCATGGCTAGCCCAGTCACACACTAAGATATGAGCCATGGCCAGCACATACACCCACTAAGACATCAGCCATGGCTATCGCAGACGCCCACTAAGACATGAGCTACCTCTAGCACGGATATACACTGAGAATTGAGCCATGGCTCAATTCAAGAGAAGCAGAAGAGGAGGAAGAAGAGCAGCGATCGCGAAAGGTATCCATATGCTTGGGTTTGTTGTAATCGGCAGACTCTTCTTAACGTGGGAATCATCGACATACGAGACGCAGGCCCCGGTTAACTGTTCACAGATGCCGTTCAAACAGTTGTCCGGAGATTTGAGAGTGCAGTCTGACCCGTTGAACGTTCCTTGCATGTACAGTTCCCGGTTGACTGTTCACAGGTGTCGTTGAAACAGTTGTCCGGACATTTGAGAGTGCAGTCTGACCCTTAGTGCGTTTCCTTGCACGTACAGTCTGCACTTTTCGGAGTCACATATGATGTCACAGCCATCAGAACACGTCTGTTCGCACTGTAGCCCAAAATTACCGTCGGGACAAGTGTCATTACAGGTATAGCCAGGATGTTTACATTGTAGGCATTTTCCGGATTTTTTCTCACATAAAGGGCAGACACTGAGACAAGGCCTGTAGCAGCCGTGTCCATAGATCAAATGTGAATAGTTGCCGTGACACGTACCGATGATGACGTTGCAGCCTTTGATAAACCCACTACACACTTCACAAAACGACCCACAATGCCCGTCCAGACAATAGGTGTCTGTAAATGTTTGCACCTCACACCGTCAGTGCACTGGTGGTCTGCGAAATGGTCGGTGAGAACTCAATCTTAATGTGTGCCATTGGCGTTTGTGTGGTGACTACAATAGTGTTCACAGAAACATTAGGATATGATATATCATTATACTGGAGCACTACGCCGCCACTGTCAGAGAAAACCTTTAGAGTGACATTCTTTACCAGAATCATAGTGCTAGCTCAATGATAGATTTGAATGGTGTGAATATTCCGGGGCGTGGCAAAGTTCAGATATCAGTAAACAGGATTGGTTCCACTTCTCAATTTTGTGTATGTGCAGTCATTGTCATAGAGATTGGTCTTTGTTTTGCCATTAGCTGCGGCCTCTGGTCCACATCCGTCTCCTGTATAACAAGCATTAAATGTGTCGGTCTGGTTTGTGTTCTGTTTGAGAGCCACATTCCGACCCCCGCCAATGTAGATTGAGCAGATATTTGCAACTATCGCCCCTTCAATCCGTAACTTGTTGATCAGACCAGCCCCAGAGCAAAAGACATCAATCTCGTGCTGACTAACTACAAACCTTGATTCATTGTTACATGAGGCAGAACCATTTAGTTTTACCGTGAAACTGTCCAGATCTGTTAAGTCATTCACATCAATCTTAAACCAGGAGAACGGCAAAGATTGATTGAGAGTTGCCTCAGCTGGTGTAGAATTTGTGTCCGGATTACATGTGGTGTCGTTGTTATCAAACAGAAAAGTAGGTTCAGATTTTTGGGCGTATTTGTACACGAGATCCAAGTACTGACACTGGGGTCCGAAATATTCGTGCTGACAATTGTCATTGTTTGGGCATGTCCCTGTAGTTTTGTCACAAACTGAGTCATTATGGCAGCGACATTGTAACGTACAATTTGCCTGCCCCAAACCAACCGTCTGCACAAGTTAGGTCATTAGCTTCCAAGGCCGCGAACGAAGCCAGCTGAATAAAGACTTGATCTACAGCGATGGTTAACGAACTGTGCACAAACATTTATTATCAAACCCGTGATTACATTTCTAAAAATCCGCCAACTTGCTGTGATAACAGATAACGTTATGTTCTCTAATAGAATGAGACAAACCATTGGAGACAAGCAAAGTCAACATTGTTTGAGGAAGTGACAAATAAAACTAGTCACAAAATCATTACCGAAGTCACACACACAAAATGCATGAGCCTTGTGTAGGGTCCTTAAATAACAATAAATATATGGTTGGTTGGTTGATTGCGATGACTAAAGTATTCTAGATTATAGTAGCAGACTAGAATATTCATCTTCATCATCCGCCCTTACAAGGACGTATTAGACGTGTCTGAGTTGTGTTGTGGTTTGCAGTATAACTGTTATATTTGCGCCTTTCGGCCCAACACATCCGACTTCAGCACGACATTTTTGAGTACAGGGTTGTCTTCCATCTCGATCCCGACACTCTTGGCCAGACTAGACAGGTCAGTCTGTTACTGGAGGCACCACGGAGAGGTGGAGCAGGGTCTGGATGGTTTTGGTTCACCGATCCTGGCGCAAGCCATCAGCTGCGGGTCGCTGACAACTTCCAGCTCTGGTACTGGAAGGCGCGCCTTCGCCTCCCAATAAATGTATATACAAAATACAAGCGTGTTTGTGTTTGTGTCTTTCTGTGTGTATGTATGTTTCTATGTGAGTGTGTGAATGTATGTGTGTGTGTATGTATATGTGTGTGTGTGTGTAAGTAAAAAGGTAAAGAGCCCCCGTCACGCCAAGTGGCGATAGGGAATATGGTGTTAGTGACCATAATTTTTACCAACCTTCGGCACAAGATTGTTGGGTTAATGTTATCGGTATTACGCCCGTGCCGCTTTACTTTCCCATAAAAATCCGTTACCCATTTATGGCTGGGTGAACTCGGAGCCGTCTATCAGGATCGAACCCGACTTCTTTTCCTTTGTAGTCCAGTTCACTAACCACTGAGCTTTCGCGGCTCCCCATGTATGTGTGTATCGGCAGTATATTTTAAAAAAATGGCAGGCACATTTTCGAACCCAAACACATTCGTACGATCAAAAAATGTATTAAAACGTTATGTATCCAAAGGAGAATTAATATATTTTCTACGTAGTAGCTCTTGTTTCAGTGCAATATAAGGATGCCTTCTTCAGCAAGGCAAGCCTGGATGCGGGTTGGCATATTCTCCAGAAGGGTTTGTAGAAAATTGAAAGTCAGACTGTGTCTGTATTTTTTAGTTACTTTCTACAATTGTTAAATTAACGTTTTTTATTAATTCTTGAGTAGCGTCCAAACTCTTTCAAAACGTTTTAGGTCGGACCTCTTGCTGGACCACTTACTGTAATGTTCTTCTCTTGCTGCCATTGTATATGGGCTGTTTGCTTTAGGTCATTGTATTGTTGAAGTGTACACTCATTTTGTGCAATTCATCCTGTGAAATCTACACTATTATTACGGAAATTACCTCTACGTTATTTTTTTGTACTGTTCCTTTTTTACTTTCTCTTTGTTACAGTTTTTGTACATTTGCTCACTTAAGTGGAGTAACAATTTGGAACAGAACACGCATGTTAATTAGATTACAGCTTATTTCGCTCGACAATAAAACTGGCGTTTTCTTGTTTTTGTTTTTTTTTCTCAAAATAATGTGTATTGGTTATTGGTTATTGGTTATGGAAGGCCTCGGCATCACAGCAAACGAATTAAAATCCATAATTGCTCAACCGCCCGTGCCAGTGGAATCATCCGAATTACCAACTCATCTCCCAAACAAAGAAAGGTAACTGTAGTCCCCATCGTAGCAGTCTCAGCACACGCCAAAAGACATAAGGCGAAACCGCGCAGAAAGTGAACACAGCCAACTGTTCCCTGTCATACGATATCATCATTCATCGTAAACAAGCGGGATATCGAAGCAGGATCAAAACGGATGAGACACACAGCTCACGGTGTGCACAGAGCACTTAACTCAGTAGCTCCTGCAACAAGCCGGACTTGGAATATGAGGAAACTGCAAGAAGGAACACTTTTCAGACATAGCCTTCAATGGTTCCTGCCGCCTATCCACCATATACCATGGGAGTTCACGTCCTCCCGAAAATGATGATCGTCATAGCACTTGATGATGTTAGGCCGTCATTGATGACTCCAATTCCAAACATATAGACACACGGTGGTGGTAATTTGTCATTTCCAATCCAACAGAAGCCACATGACCTGTAGTTAGTAAAACCACAGAGAGAATATGATTTTGTGACCTTCACTGATTCACTCTTAGATGTGAATGTGTAGTTTACACAAGAGGAGAAGTTTTCAACTACAGTGATTCCATTTAAGGCAATTCTGGGATAGCAAGGCAAGTCTCCTTTATAGCAGCAGAACTTGATGTTCTCCGCTCCCTTCTTGTAGCTGCTGCCAAACGATTCTGATGTCTCATTAACTTGGACATCATTCAAGAACAATGTCATATTAACATTCCATAGATATGGCTCTGCTGATGAAGTGCTTGGTGCAACAGTTGTATCAAGCATACTGGAGGCTCCTGGTCTGTGGTCATTAATATCACAGACGGCACATGGTGTTGTTATATTCAGTATTTCTTTCTGGGGTGTAAATATGTGGCACACACATGGAGAGTGGTTTGTGGTCACAGTAATCCCATTAAAGGCAATTCTAGGATAGCATGGCATAGCTGTTTCAGAACAGCACAATCCTGTGATGTTTTCTGTGTTCGCTATAAAGCTGCTGCTGCTACACAATCCTGACCAATTATAGGTGTGGACATTATTCACTTGCAATGACAAAACTGCTTTGTTTACATCATAAACCTCTGGAAGCGAATCATTTATGGGACTAATAGTACAATTTATTCTTCCATCGGGGATATCTGCATTGAGTCCCCCCAAAAAAGGTCTTTGGTTAAAAAGCACATATGCGTTTGAGTTAAACACACAATGAGCCCACTTCATAGATTCAAAATGATCCTTGCCAATGTCATCCGCTTGCACAAGTTAGGCCCTTAGCTACCAACGTCTAAAATGTCTGAAACGAAGCCATCCAATTAACGACTTTATCTACAGCGAAGGTTAACGAACTGTGAACAAACATTTATGTTCAAACCCTTGAAAACATTTTCAAAAATCTGCCAACTCGCAGCAATAACATTTATCGTGTTGTTCAATGTAAACATTGCTTGGTCCATAGCTCGAATATAAATAAGCTGCCATTTTGGTGCGTCCCATGACCAATGTGTATTTATACGTGGAGCGTTCAAAAAGTAATGCACCACATAATAAATATAGAAGCATTAAATTTTACACACACTAAATATGGCATGTGTCGATTGTGTGCACCAAATATTATAACAGATATTAAAAGATCTTTCTAAACGATCTCATTTGCATAATCTGTATCCGTATTCTCCTTTCAAGATCAAGTGTCTTTTTTTCGTTGTCGTAAAAGAATAGAGATGTCGCTGCTCTGCTGTTCACAGTAATTGTAAATGTGTTCTTAGAAAAATGTTTTAACATTTATATGTAGGCTCTCTTTCTTTTCAGAGTTGTCATTGTATGTGCAGTTCCTTCTAATACATAAAGTGCTAGTGTGGATAATACTTCTTTGATGTTTTTACAAAATATTTGTTTGCAAATTTCACTTGGAGGCGATGGCGCGCCTCCCAGCACCAGAGCCTGAACTTGTCAGCGACCCACAGCTGTTGGCTTGCGCCAGGATCGGTGAACCAAAACCATCCAGACCCTACTCCACCTCTCCGCAGTGCCTCCAGTAACATACTAGCCTGTCTAATCTGGCCAAGCGTGCAGGGATCGAAGAGGGAAGACAACCCAGAACTCAAAAATGCCGTGCTAAAGTCGGATGTGTTGGGTCGAAAGGCGCAAATATAACAGTTATACTGCAAACCACAACACAACACAGACACGTCCTCTACGTCCTTGTAAGGGCTGATGATGAAGAGGAATATTCTATTCCACCACGATATTATAGAATACTTTAGTCATCGGGCGAACGCAACCAACCAACCAACCAAATTTCACTTGTGTATGAACTTATTGACCACCTCTTTCCGGAGTTTTCTTCAAAAAAATCTGTAAGCACTGAGTTTGACAACAATATCCTCGTTTTATCATCCACTCTAAACAATATCGGGCACTCGATTTCACAAACTTTTGGATCAAGAGATTATTGAATGGGCAAAAGGGGATAATTTTACATTTTGCTCTGAACAGGGTTACTTTAGAATTTGAGATGAATCAAACTAGCAGTCAACCCACCAGGGATTACTTGGTTCTGGGTACGCTGGGAAGGATAAGTTACAAGTCTAATACTGCAGTAAAGTAGCGCACAAATAACATGCTAAGATCTATAAATATGTTGGATATAAATATAGGTTTTGTATATTGTTGTCATTTTATAAATCTACACATAACTTATATGCGGAGCGCAAAGAAACATTTGGAAACATTCACAATTCTTCTTGATTGTGTAAAACAAAGTAGAGTGACGCGTCCAGTCTCACGCCAAGCCGCCTTTACTTCCCAGAATAATATGTTGTGCCTATCTTTGGAGGCTGCTGAGGCCCAGAACTTTATCGGCTCGGAAAAAAAATATACCCATCGCTTCTGGGTATTGATCTCTAACCCTTGTGATCATCAGGAAGTCTGCGCGCACTAACCACGTAACGACAGACTCCACTTGAGTATATCATCATCATCATCATGTACGGTACCGGTTGGCGTTGGCGATCATGTCCTTCCACAATCTTCTATCTACAGTGCATCGTATGAGTTATGTTGTTGACTGTTTTCCATGCTATGACACCAAGCTATCCAGTATTTTCTCTCTTTGTCGTCCGCGATCTCTCTTTCCTTTTATTTTGCCAGTTGTAACCAAGTATTCCAACTTTCCTCTTCTCATGATGTGCCCAAAAAATGTTGATTGCTTCTTTCTGATGTTTTTTAAGAGCTCCCTTTTTGTGTTGTCCTCTTTGAGAACTTCCTCATTGGTCTTTTTAGCTGTCCAGGGAACTTTCAACATTCTTCTGAGAAATCCCATCTTTGTGGCTTCTTATCGTCTTTTCATTTGTTAGTCCATGATTCGCTTCCATAGGTCAAAATTGGTTCTATACAGCATCGTGCGCTGCCGGGGCCCGAAAGGGAAGTAAAGAATAGCGGCGCTGTACCCTACCAGGCATGTTCGTAAGAGGCGAGAAAGGAGGGTTAGGCATGGGACTGGCTATCCCATACTGTAAAAAAATAAGCCGAAAAAACTTCACAAACATGAACAAGTCAAAGAAAGATAAAGTAAATCCGTCAACCAGGAAAGAGAAGGGCTCTCCGTCTAAGAGACGTATGACGCAATCCGGAGAAAGCCATAAGGAGTCCGGGTTGCCGACTCACCCTTTGTCTACCAGGAAATCATCCAGAATTGGCACCTGGAATGTTCGTACCCTTAACGAACAGGGAAAAGCGGCACAAGTGGCAGCAGAAATGAACAACTACAAGATAGATATTCTGGGAATGTGTGAAACAAGATGGCTGGGAGCGGAGAGAATAAAATTGAATACAGGGGAGATGATTTTATCATCAGGACACCAGGAACCAGGAGCACAACATAGCGAAGGGGTAGCTATAATGCTATCAAAGAATGCACATAAGACACTAATAGAATGGGAGGCAGTGGGACCAAGACTGGTGAGAGCAACATTTAGAACAACCAAAAACAAAATAAAATTACACATTATACAATGCTATGCACCAACCAACGATAAAGATGACTCAGTTAAAGATGATTTTTATAAACAGCTACAATGCCAGATGGATGCAAGACGAGCCAAGGATATTATAATCTTGATGGGAGACCTAAATGCTAAGGTAGGATCAGACAACAGAGGCTTTGAAGAGATTATGGGAAAACATGGACTTGGAGATATAAACGAGAATGGAGAGATATTTGTGAATTTCTGCGCCCTTAATCAAATGAGCCTAGGAGGAACAATATTCCAACATAAAAGAATACACAAAGCTACATGGGTGTCACCAGATCATAGAACGGAAAATCAAATTGATCACATATGTATTAATAATAAGTTTAAGTCATCCTTACAGGATGTAAAAGTATATAGAGGGGCAGATATAGCTTCTGATCATCATCTGCTGTTAGCCAAACTTAAAATTAAATTAAAAAGGTATACTACAACGAATAAGGGCAGAACGTATTTCAATGTAGGGTTTCTTAAAGAACAAGGAATTAAAGATAAATTCGCAGTCACAATATCAAACAAATACCAAGTCCTCCAACAACTAGAAAATACAATAAATATAGAAGATTATTGGAAACAGGTAAAAAATATATGGAAAGAGACATGCGAAGAAACACTGGGGAAAAGAGAACGCCAGAATAAGGCATGGATGACAGCAGAGACCCTGGATAAAATTAAAGAAAGAAAGAACAAGAAAGCAGACATAAATAAAAGCAAAACAAGAAGTAATAAAGCCAAGACACAGGAAGCTTACACAGAGGTGAACAAAGAAGTGAGAAGATGCATTAAAAGGGATAAGAGGAAATATATAGATGAATTAGCTAAAGAGGCAGAAGAAGCAGCAAATAAAGGGAATATGAAAGAACTGTACAACAGCACAAAGAAATTAGGTGGAAAATACAAACAGATCAATGCCTTTATCAAAGATAAGAAAGGAAATCTGCTTAGTAATATAAAGGAACAAATGGAGAGATGGAAGGAGCACTTTGAAGAACTTTTGAACAGACCTGGCTCAAATAATCCTCCAGATATACTACCAGCAGAAGAAGAATTACACGTTAACTGCGGAAAACCAAGCAAAGAAGAAATAATGAAAGCCATCAAACTGTTAAAAGATGGTAAAGCCACAGGACCAGATGAAATTCCTTCGGAAGCCATCAAAGCAGATATTATCACCTCTACCAAGATGTTACATAATCTATTGGATAAAATTTGGGAGAGGGAAGAAATACCTAAAGACTGGAGAGAAGGTTATATGATCAAACTACCAAAAAAAGGAAGTTTACAGGAGTGCACAAATTATAGGGGAATTATGCTACTATCAGTGCCAGGAAAAATATTAGGCAGAATCATTCTGGAGAGACTAAAAGAGGCTATAGAGAAACACTTGAGAGATGAACAAGCAGGTTTTAGGAAGAACAGATCATGTGCTGATCAAATAACTACTCTACGTATAATAGTTGAACAAAGTTTAGAACTAAAATCCCCACTTTATATTGGATTCATAGATTACGAAAAGGCATTTGATAGTTTAGACATAAGAATGCTTTGGAAGTTGCTGAGTCATTATGGAATCCCCATAAAGTTTATTAACCTGATAAAAACAATGTATGAAGGAACAAAATGTAGTGTGGTGCATGAAGGACAGCTTACAGAAGCATTTGAAATAAGAACAGGAGTAAGGCAAGGATGCCTTCTGTCTCCATTTCTCTTTCTACTGGCCATAGATTGGATTATGAAAATAACTCAAAACAACAGAAATGGGATCCAGTGGTCACTGACCAAACAACTTGATGATTTAGACTTTGCTGATGACATAGCTCTCCTATCACACAGCCACCAACAGATGCAAGATAAAATGAGTATATTAGATGAGAGATCACAACAGCTAGGACTAAAGATTAATAGAGATAAGACCAACATTATGAGAATTAATGCAGTTGGCAATAACCAAATAAAACTAGGAGAAATACCTCTACTAGACGTACAATCTTATATATATCTGGGCAGTAATATAGATAAAGAGGGAGGAACAGAAAACGATACCAAAATAAGGATATCAAAAGCAAGAGGAGCTTTCATTGCACTGGGAAACATATGGAAATCCAAAGAAATTAGGCTAAATACAAAAATACAAATTTTCAACTCCAATGTTAAGTCGGTTCTATTATATGGCTGTGAAACATGGAGAATAACAAAATTGACAATCACGAAGGTACAGACTTTCATTAATGGATGCTTGCGCAGAATAAAGGGATGGAAATGGCAGGACAAAGTCACAAACGTGGAATTATGGAAATGTACCGGTCAAATACCAGTGGATAAAGAAATACAGCGAAGACGATGGCGATGGATAGGACACACACTACGGAAACCAACTGAGAGTATTACACAACAGGCCCTTTTTTGGAATCCCCAGGGGAAAAGACAAAGAGGAAGACCAAGGAATTCTTGGAGAAGACAGATTGAAGCAGAGATGAAGATGATGGGGAAGACATGGAATGATCTTAAAAGAATTGCAAAAAACAGAACGACTTGGAAAGTGTTTGTTAAAGACCTATGCTCCACTGGGAGCTAAAAGGTAGAAGAAGAAGACAGCATCGATGAACTCTCTTTTTCATTTCTATTGACATAGATTTGTTGCATAAGATATTTTTCATTTCCACTTGAGTATATACCTAACCTAAATTGTAAATATACTTTAAATTAAAAAGAAAATAAAGAATCCGGTCATGCGTCGATTGCGATGTATAAAGAATACTGTAATAATGTTTGCACATTTTAACTATTTCCATAATTTGTTTATCATTATAATCAGAACTAGGTTATTGCTGTCTTTTTCTGGTAAAAAACGTGTAGGATATTTGATTGAGAATGAAAAATCATAGAATCTGTTGAAAAGCATCTAACTCGTCCTTCCTGTCTCGGCAGCCCAGTATACTAACCTCTACCTTACCCTTGTCACCCAAGATAGATGCTTCTCTTCGGAGTATATATATATATAAATGAGCTATTACAAATAACAAACCAAGATAACTGCAACAAATAATCATTACTACTCTAAATTCTATGCCAAACTAATTGACGATTTAAGAGGATATATTGACATTCAACATTCCAAGGAGTGGTTCTTCTCTAACTTCTAATTCAAAATAGCTTCAGACATGCAATCTATTCAAATCTCGATTTCTTCTCACACTTAACATTAGGACAGTCATTTCTGGGCGCGACATAGAGAAAGGCAAGCTTTTATCTGGCACTAAAAGCACGTATAGCTCGGCTGAAGTAACTTTAATAGAAAGTGATAATTATCTTTCCTTACCGTTGATCAAATGAATACAATGATACAGGAAGAGAGAGCATTTAGAACATCGAGCTGCGTCTTTTAAAAATCGGTTTCTAATTTGTTTCCAATTTCATGTTTCTGTCTTTTCATCTATCTTCATTTGTGACCGCTTTAAAAAAAAAGACATTTTGTTCTTGTCTTTATTTCAAGCTTTTAGACGATTTCATAGGCCATTCTCTTTCTGTCTCTTTTCTATCTCATTTTTACTTTTTCCCTATTTAAAAACGGTTATGTCAGCTTTATTTGTAGATACCTTCAAGCTATTTTCCAAAATTACCAGAGTTGTGTGCTTAGTACACTTCTATAAGGGTTAGAAACTTGCACTAAATATGCAGGGCAGAAGAACAGGTTAAACAGCTTTCATGTGCGTTGCCTTCGAAAGATTATGAACATCAAATGGCAAGACAAAGTAACCAACTCTAATGTCCTACAACGAGCAAAACTCCCATCCATCATGGAATCGAGACTGAGGTGGCTGGGTCATGTTAGAAGAATGGCAAACATTCGTATTCCTAAACAAACATTGTCTGGCGAACTTAAGGACGGAAAAAAATCCACGGGCAGACCAGTGCTGAGATATAAAGATGTTTGCAGGGCTTCCTTGAGGTAAATCTATATCAGTGAAAGAAACTGGGAAAATCTGGCTGCAGATCGTAGCACATGGAGAACAAATAATTTAAAAAAGGCCCATCTTAAGAGGCAGTGCTGAAAACAATTTAAGAAGACAAAAGGCGCAGAAGAAAGGAGACGAGGAGAGGCAGCACGAATAAATATTGTTCGTTCTGCGGATTGATCTGTCTATTCAGTATTTTCAAATTCAGCCACGAGAGAAGCTGTTCAGCAAATCAGCATCCAGCTTAAGACACTAATGATTTACCAAACTACTGACTAATCATGATTGCTTCCTACCAACTGTCTTCTGTCAAGACACTAGATGCCATATATTGTCCCATGTATGTTCCTAAGGATTTATGTTTCGTACGACATTGAACCAGAGCGTTATTTGAAATTATTTGTTCATGAAGTAGCATATATGACGACTATGTTCGCTAGTTGTGAAATCACAATGTCTATTTCTGTTCATAAATCTGTAGCTCTGGTGTGTCTTTCAGATCTTCATGTTAGTCAAGAGGAATCTTGATTAAGAGAGCTACAAAGTGAACGGGGAAAAAGAGAAACCAGTTTATCGTTTCACACTGCGATATTTGCTGGAGAGGTGATCTGAGCACCTATGGACTGTTGTTCGATGGGAATAATTCGACAACTAACAATGCCCATAAACATTGCACAGAAAAATTTGTCAAGACTGTCACGTCTCTTTTGTTACTTTTTCTTCAACAAAGTAATGTACCATATCTCTTTACCTCCTTGTGCCATGCACGGGCCTCATTGGCTGTGGTTCGAGTCTCTAAGGAAGTCCATTCTAACAAGTCTTCATTTTTGTGACAGAGTACGCGGGTTTAAGAGGTAGTGACCGTGCTTAGAGACTTGCCAGTTTGGCCTATGTTGAATGTAACTGGGCAGTGGATGACGTTGACATTCTGAATGCCCTGATGGACGCAGTACGGAAAAATCTAAAATATTACCCTAAATCCGCAACCATGAACGGAATGCAAACATATGTCAGCATGGGAAATGCCAGACGCGAGCGCTGCTCCGGCATTCAAACAAGACTTATCAATCAACACTAAGAAAATCTGTGGTACCAATTTTCAGGGCTGGGTGAACTCAGAAGCTATAGAGGTACCGGAAAAAATACAACTGAGAATTAAGCTGGAGTCTTCTGGTCGGCAGCGAGCATACTAACCGCTCAACCACCGAGTCTTCCAGGTATGTATGAGAAAGGATATAACATTTTGAAACATAAAAAGAACTATAAACTGAGAATCTTTTATTTTCTGATTACTCCAAAAAGTAAAGTCAATTCTCGAAAACCAATGGACCACGATGATATTATGAATGCCCTCAGGGACGTTGGGTTAAAAAAATACTTTAAAAGTTACCTTGAATCCGCAACCATGAACAAACTACGCGAATATCACGTCAGGGTGGGGGGGGGGCGGGGTTGACATATGGGAGAGTTACATAGTAATCCAAGGAAGACGGATTAATGAACACAACATCGGTGTCATAAGTCGGTGTCAACATCGGTGTCATAAGTCGGTGTCAACACCGGTGTCATAAGTCGCTACACGTTGAGGGGATATACTTCGAACTTATGGACTTGTCCGATGCGCAATGAGGATGACCTGTCGACTAAACTAAATTGGTTAACTCTCTTAATGTCCTTTTACATATAAGGCCAAAAACAAAGATCGTTATTGTTGTCTGTACTGAACCATAAACTCAAGCCCTCTGTAAGTGAGGCCAATCTTTCTTCTTTATTCATTATCAACCATTCTTCTCCATGTCATCATTAGTCCAGTACACTTTGTTGGAAACACTTGACAATGTCTGCACAAATGTTTCCCCCCCCCCCCCATCTCCATCAAGAGTTATTTTATGTGAGAATGGTTGCTCATGCCCATTCTCTGATGTTGCCTTCCCAACTCTTTCTCTCAGCTCTTTCTCAGTATGTTTTGCCTTCGTTTGCCTAGTATTGTGCCACGTATATTTGTCAAGGACAAGGTATGTAGTTCTTGTAACGTTGCCGTACAATTTTAATTTTCCCTATGATACCGCTAATTGTAAGTATTTAACTGGCTTTTGTTGGACCATATCTCCTTGGTCTTCATCTAGCTCGTGCTTCATCATCTTTTCAGCCGAGCAGTTTTTGAATGTATTCTAAAAAAACATTACATATTCAGCATAATCTTTTTTCAAAGAATTTGTGTCGTGATAATTCAATGAGATCTATGTTAGGATTGGCATTATGATCATAAATAATAGTCATAATGGTAAGATATATTCACTTATTATATATTGTTTCATAACCATTCTTTTCCATTGTTGTTCATGAGATACATCAATAGATAACTATATGTTACGGCAGAGGAATTTATAGAATTTAACCAGAGACTCAACAGTTTAATTCATGAAGTATTTTGTTCGTTGAACAACATTATCTGTCTTGAAAGTGTGAAGCACCTAACCTAAGGCTAACAGGTTTAACAATGTGTCTGTATTGTGTTCATAATTAGATCTTATCATAGTATCAATTTATCTTATTTTTAAAATGATGCACAACTCGAAAATACCGACACAATAGTTATATAACGTTCAAAACCTCAGAATCATTGGTCTGGAGTTAAAGAGATGTGTCATCAGTGAATCAATCAACGTTTTGGTATTCATGGAGATGCACAGACAGAGCAATGTACACTGGCGACAAAATATCATAGGATAAGATTAATGCTATACAGTTTTTATACAAGTTAGCCTTTCTAAAACCAGAGTGTATCGCATTAGAGACACTCTTGATCCTTGTCAAAGGGATATCATTTACATTATCCCATTATATATCCCATTTATTATATCCCATTTTGTGAATTTGTTATCTAATCTTCCGTACCATCATCGTTGAGTGCCGTCTCCGCATCGAAGGTTGGTTACCAATGGAGCACTATTCCGCTCTGTCTCTTGCTTTGATAATGTGGGTTGTCATAGGCTGACTTGTCCTATCTTTTGATGTTACTCGATTCAGTACCACATGCAATCAAATTAAACATTGATGAAACAAACACATACCATTTTAGTGATGGCGAAAAAGAGAATATGCTTTCCAGGAATATAGGGCTCATATGATTACGGAAAAATGTATAGTCTATTCGACTAATCAGGTCAGGTACGAAATATAACGACATGACAAGCCTCCAACTGTGGGGAAGAAAGAATTAATGTGACTACATGGGATCGACAGAACTCGAACAACTGAAAGACGCGAGTGGACAAGAGACATCCATGTTGTGTCGTATTAGTATCACATTGTGCTGTAACTACACAAATAACGATTACTAGCAAACTATTAGGATAGTTAATAAGAGATAAATTTATCATCACAAGATATGTCATGCAATGGACTCCAGATGAAAGACTCATAGACAGACTAATGTTAGTCTGGTGTAAGACAATGGCAACTGAATAAATGTTTGACATACCTGGGGCACCGTACCAAGTTGGGATTCTTTATAGTTGCCCTACAGAATGTTACAAAATGGTCCGGTCCCTAACTGTTTTCTCGGATTATGTGCTAGCAAGTAGCACTAGAACTAATGTAAAAAAAAGACACCATTTTGTCGCATAGAAAATTATTATTTAGGGCCTTTATTTTGTGTGTGTCTTCTTATCCCTTAGAATCATCTGACATTCGACGAGACAACTTCCGTTCTCGTGCCAGATTTCCTGTAGCCGATAGCGTTTTGAGATCCTAAACTAAATCTTTCTTGTATTAATGTGTCTAACATTTTCTTTTCTATCTTGCAATTACGTCTACGGCCAAAGAAATTTGAAGAGATTTTATGAAACTGACAAGATCGAAAACCATCTCATTTCCGCTTTCCTCGGTTTCTCCATTACAACAAATGTTTGAAACTCTCTCCCTATAACAGTCATGTTTCTCAGGTCCAAAAAATATAGAAAAGATGAAGATAAAATAATAATAATAATAAAAACAAATAAAACCTGTCCAAATGTTAATACGGTAAAAAAAACAATTGAATGACAAATAAAACTAATTACCAGTGCTCTTCCGTACAGTTTGTCGCATTTTATTAAACTATTAATGTTTCAATTGAAAGGTAACGTTCTAACATCACCAAGACGGTTTAAACTTGTAAATTAAATACAGAGATCTATATCTTTATAGCTCTACAATAAGCTCATGGATTGTGTTATATGAATATGGCACCGGCTATCTCTGCTTTTTTGTTTCACATGACATCGCATACTGACACCTGGTCTCAATGGGCTAGACATAATGTTGAGAATAATGAGCGGAAATGATTTCTCGCACCATGTTTTGGTCTACAAAGTCAACGCTCTCGTCATCGTTTGTTAGAACAAATTATGAGGTAACTGCTGAAGCTGAATCTAACCATAAAGTGTTGGGATCAGGGTATGATTATTTTGATAAACCATAACGCCGTAGCCATACCTTTAAAAGTGGTGTTACTATTTTATTGACAACTGCTTAACAAAAAAAAGTAAAGAGCCCCCATCACGCCAAGTGGCGTATAAGGAATATGGTGTTAGTGACCATAAATTTTACAGACCTTCAGCACATGATTTTTGGGGTAATGTGGTCGGTATTACGCCCGTGCCGCTTTACTTTCCCAGAAAAAACCCGGTACCCATTTAAGGCTGGGTGAACCCGGAAGCCGTCGGTTGGGATCGAACCCTACCTCTTGTCCTTTGTAGTCCTGACAACTGCTAACCTTTACAAAATTCTGATAATTTATCAAACCGCAAATTAAAATAAAATGAAACTTCTGGACGTGCTGCATTTTAGATAGTGCTGTAAAAATATGTATCTTCGCTTGGCACATAGATATCACAGTAGCGTAAAGAAACACTCTGTCTTGTTTCAAACGTTATTGATAAATGATGTTTTTGGTCACAGTGTATGTGAAAGCCATGTCGTTTTTAGAGAGAAGGATGACATCACCCTTCGAAATGAAGCGCTTGAGAAAGACAAAAAACAACACAAAGATCTAATACCCAATGTGAAAAGCAGAAAATAATGAGAAATTAAACCATTCCTTGAATATACATACATCTACAAAAAATAAATCGTTCGAGTACTTGGTAGCAATGAAGTCAGACCAAGAAGCATGAAACTGATGTCTGCATCAAAACATCAGCACAGTGAACAAGAAGAGGGTCAAGAAAGTGATGGATATACGGAATAAAGGATAAAGTAAGGAGGGAAGAAAGGAAGGGATGGTGTGGGAGGGGAGGGAAGATAAGAGAGGGAGTATGAGGGAGTGAGGGAAGATAAGAGAGGGAGGGAGGATGAGTGAGAGGGAGGAAGGAGAGGGAGGGTGAGTAAGAGGGAGGGAGGGAGGGTGAGTAAGAGGGAGGGAGGGAGGGTGAGTGAGAGAGCGGGAGGGAGGGTGTAGGGAGAGGGAGGAGAGGGATGGAGGGGGAGAGACAGAAGTACGGCATCATCAGAACCAGGTAACGAGTCAAGGCAAAGAAATGCATATTAATGCACAAAAATGCAAAGCTGTAGTAAAGCTTATTGCAAAAGAGAAATAAAAAAATATATATAAAATTGTATGGTTAAAGCTTTACCTATTTAATGGGCGACACAAATTTGAGCGACGTTTCTGCTCAATAGGTCTTCAGCAGGAACAGAATACAATACACACAGAGATATGTACGTAAATAAAATTAGCCCTACATTGCTAACTAATAATGAAATATCTAAAACAAAATAATTTTCAAATAGAATGAGAAATAGAAAGAAAATGTCTTATCTGCTTGTTGCATTGTAACCTGAAGGAAAATGATCGAGGGCTGGGATACCCGGTGTAGTTGACGAGCTAAGTGGAGGTCAAAACAGGTGGAACGGTTCTAAAAATATTTGGAGGGATATTGTATAGTACCTCAAATATAACACCCCCGTCAATGTGTATACGTGTCTACATATATACGACCGTGCGAGAACACACAGACCTGTAATATATATATATATATATATATATATATATATATATATATATATATATGCCTTGAAGAATAGCCTTATAGTCCAATTGGGCTCGCAGACCCCTACAAGGCATGAATGTATTACACTCATACACATAGTTTCATTAAAGCTTCTCCTTCCCTAATGTATATTCTACTCTTTTGTTCATGTATGAGCACATTAGTATATACACATGTTATGGTATTCACAGCACTCTCCTCTACTAAACCAAACTGCGACACTTCGGTGGTCCCCTATATCTCTTATGCAAGGCGATACTCTTTCCATCTCCACCACACGGTACCTTACCTTTTACATGTTCTTTGTGAACCTCACTCTGAGACATCTCACTCTTTCCTCCTTTCGGTTACTCTGTATTCTACTGGTTTATTCTTTGTGCTTTGTGTATGCATACTGACCTAGTTGTGGATACGTTTTGGGTATATATGATGTATGCGTACTGTTTTACATGCAAATGTACGCACATGTTTAGGTGTAGCCGTATATATATATATATATATAAATTGCCGGTGGCGTTATATTTGAAGTAATCTATACAATATCGACCCACATATCTTTAGAACCCTCCCACCTGTGTTTTGACTCTCCCCTTAAAGGGTCAACTACACTAGGTACCCTAGCCGTTATTCATTTTCCTTCAGACCACAGCGCAATTTGCAAGAAAGACATTTTCTTTGTTGTTTCTTATATTAGTTGGAAATTATTTTGTTTTAGATACTTCATTATTAGTTAGTGTAACATGGAAGACTTCTTGTAGATAGGACACTGATATTGCGATAAACAGTGAAGATTAAAATAACGGGCAAGTTTGACTTATGGATCGATACCTCTACGTAGCTTTGGCTGGCACTTTTCTGCTTATAAACCACAATGTCGTCAACAGTTGATGCAGCGAAAGACTCGACGGTAAGCAGCAACATTCTGCCATTGACAACACTGGCATGGCAGTACTTTGTGACCTCTTTATTGAGCATATATTTTTCTCTCCCCTTCAAATGTGATTTTATTTTTAGGCTTCAGCAATTTCTCGAGTGCTTTGGACTTTTTTCCACATAACCAGAATTCTGGTCGCTAGGAATTCGTGTTTTACATACAAGACTAGGTAATACAGTTTCATCTCATTATTCTTAGCGGCTTCTTTAGGTAGAAAATGCACTAGTTTAACCTTGTTTCCCCATGGGCTTACATTTTCCCTATGTCATATATAGATAAGAGGGTAGGCTGTACATAAGGCGGTAAACGACCGTTTTTATGTAAATCATTGATTTCTTGCATATTTCACACTTTTCTATTAAGTTTTTTTTTCTTCAAATTCTGTGGTGATCATGGCATCCATTATGTCACTTCATGAATACAATGTGGTGTTATATTAGGGAACTAAAACTGATCAAGATTCTACTCCACCTGCGCGCAGTGAGCTAGAAAACATACGAACCAATCTTGAGCTGTTTTGTTCATTTCTCTCCTATAAAGCTGTCATCAAACACTGTGTTCACCTCTACCCAATCCCTCCAAGGGAGAGTGGATCAGAAAGATAAAGCAAATCCATCCCCCAAAATATTGATCTCAAATAGGATCTGCTGGTATGAAAGCTGCAGACATTTCCCAGTTTCCTGTAAACCATGACACGATGCAATCCATAATTGTAAGTGTAGTGCCTGCTGACATAGGCAGTCATGATTTCTCACAACTTTCTATCGCTAAATATATTGATTAGTTCTGTTTTGAACTTTCTTCCAAACAACTCTCTTTAGAAAACCTCTAACAAGAAAAAAAGTAAAGTACCCCCATCACGCCAAGTGGCGTATAGGGAAATATGGTGTTAGTGACCCTATATTTTACAGACCTTCAGCACATGATTTTTTGGGGTAATGTGGTCGGTATTACGCCCGTGCTGCTTTACTTTCCCCCCAAAAAAATCCGGTACCCATTTAAGGTTAGGTGAACCCGGAGGCCGTCGGTTGGGATCGAACCCTACCCCTTGTCCTTTGTAGTCCAGTTCACTAACCACTGAGCTATCGCGGCTCACTATTTACTCTGCTTTCATTTATCTCTTCTTTCCTCGATTATCACAATATATATTTACTTTTAACTTCACATACTATAGCCAAAAATGTGGGGGTTTTTTTTCCACCATTATGTTGCAAATACGTTTTTAAATCCTGTTTTAGAACATCTTCATTTTAGATCTTTTAAACTGTTGTTTTCACTTGCCCACGGTATTCTCAATATTCTTCTGCAAAATCACATTTATGTGATCCGTAATAATTGTCTCGTGGTCGCAGAAGGCGATGAGACGACATAACTCCTCGCAGAGACGAGTACATCTTGTTCATTAAGCTGTTACCACAAGATAAAATTAATGTGTTCATTCAAGAATACGAATGAGGATTCCTGCAACTTGGATGCACAAGTTCGCCAGATTTGCTCAGTTTTTGAACATTTGTAAACACTGTGAAAACTACAGAGAACAATGTCTGTTTCAATATTGTTGAAATAAAACTCACGAAAAGTGAAGTGAAAGAAAAGTAAGAAAATAGCTATAGGTAATAAAGAATAAATCGAAAAATGGTATCTATCTATTGGCCTTTCGAGCCGTAGCCGGCCCATAGGGCGTAGACCAAGATACTCCTTCTCTTATCTACATTTTTGTTATAGCAATTTTCAATTCTTTTAAAGATATTTTATCAAATCTGGCCATTTGTCTCTATTCTCTGCAAGCAGCTCTGTCTCATTGAGGGAGCCGATTCCTGCTGCTCTTGCCTATCTCGTCAATATTCTTCTCAGTGTCTCTCTGGGTCTTCCTCTTTTCATCTTACATGTTGTTTCCCACATGAGGGCTTGCTTTGCTATTATGTTATTATCTCTTCTCATCACATGCCCAACATATGACCATCGTCTTTTCTTTATTACTGAAGATATTAGGGGTTGATTGGCGATTTCTCTAATTTCCTCGTTTGTTTTGAATTCGTTCCACGCTATACCAAGTATTTTCCTTAGACATTTATTTTCGAAAGCGTTCAACTTTGTTTCTATGTCTCTTGTTGTTTTCCAGCTTTCACACGCATACGTACGGGTTGATAGTACATTTGATTTGAATAGTCTAAGTTTTGTGTTTGTGCTGAAGAGTTTTGATTTCCACAACTTTTCAAGGCTTCTGAAAGACATTGCTGCTTTAGCTTTTCTTATTCTAATTTCTTTACTTGTATCCCCTTCTCGATAAATGTGACTTCCAAAATAGATAAAGTGATCGATCTCTTCTACTGGTTTGTTTTCCATGTATATTTTGTCGTCAGTTGGAATTAAGCTTATCATGACTTTAGCCTTTTCATGATTGATCTCAAGCCCAATTTTGCTGGATATTGATGATAGTTCATTTGTGTTTTCCTGCATCGCTTTTATCTGACTGCTGATGAGAACTATGTAATCAGCAAAGTCGAGGTCCTCCAAATGGTCTCCTTGTATCCATTCGATTCCTTTGTTACCAGTGCAGCATTTCTTCATTATGAAGTCCATAACAACTCCAAATAACAAGGGCGATAAAATACATCCTTGTTTAACCCCAATTTCTATTGGGAAACATTCGCTCAGTTGAAAAATGTTAAGTGTCGTAAAAATTAGAAATTAAATGTTTCAGATTTGTAAAGAAACATAAGAAACAAAAATTAAAGAACAGGTCAAGATTACAAGAAAACGAGCCTTTGCACTGTAAGTGAGAAAGTGGCGTTAAGAAATAGAATCATGGCAAGATTATGACAAAACATGAAACTTTGAGAAGCAAGCAGGAAGTTCTAGAAAATTGACTGATTTAAAGCCTAGCCCTCTCTCTAGCCCTCTCAGATAACATCGAAAAACAGGAGTTCCCATGTGCACTTGCGCATGTTAAGAAACACTTGGCATTTAAAAGTCGAAAAGAGTAGGCCAAATGACCGTTGTCCGGGCACAATTATTAAGGAAGTGAACCCATATGCCGCATAAAAATGGAATTATCATATATCACTTATTCTTCTTCTACCTTTCAGTTCCTTGTAGAGCCTAGGTCTTCAACAAAAATTTCAGTTCCCTGTAGAGCCTAGGTCTTCAACAAACACTTTCAGTTCCCTGTAGAGCCTAGGTCTTCAACAAACACTTTCAGTTCCCCGTAGAGCCTAGGTCTTCAACAAACACTTTCAGTTCCCTGTAGAGCCTAGGTCTTCAACAAACACTTTCAGTTCCCCGTAGAGCCTAGGTCTTCAACAAACACTTTCAGTTCCCCGTAGAGCCTAGGTCTTCAACAAACACTTTCCAAGTCGTTCTGTTTCTTGCCATTCTTTTAAGACCATTCCATGTCTTCCCCATCATCTTCATCTCTGCTTCTGTCTGTCTTCTCCAAGAATTTCTTGGTCTTCCTCTTTGTCTTTTCCCCTGGGGATTGACTTGTTCATGTTTGTGAAGTTTTTTTACGGCTTATTTTTTAACAGTATGGGATAGCCAGTCCCATGCCCAATCCTCCTTTCTCGCCTCTTACGAACATGCCTGGTAGGGTACAGCGCAACTATTCTTTACTCCACTTTCGGGCCCCGGCAGCGCACGGGCGTCAGATATCACTGTTTTCCCATAAACCAGCGTCACAACACATCCACGTCCTCTTAACGAGGAAACACTAAGAAGTAAAAGTAAATCATTAAGATATGAAACATTTGATGTTCGAGTTTCAATTTAGAACCTTTAATAAACTTGCCATACTTGCGATTCTCGTGGCCGGACTGGTTAATTTGTCTCCAGGCTCATCGTGTTGAGCTAGAGAACGAGACTGGTCAGTTCTAGAGTACTGACCTTGACGTAAAACTACCAACTATGTGTTGCTGATCACTTTCAGCCCACGTACTTTATGCATCTTATGTCCTGACAATAAATAATATGTGATTGTGGCATAGTATGAGCTTCAGGTGCTTTAACTTGTTTGTTTTTGGATTCAAGGTGCCCTTCAGAATCTGATGAGAAAGCAATCGCCGACTCGTGACTAACGGTTTGTGCCAGGATCAACCGTTGAACATCCGATAATTGTCCTACTCCATCTTCCTGAGATTGACCTAGAAGCAGACTAGCCATTCTGTCTAATCAATGGAAGAGGAAAGATAATCAAAAGTCAATAAATAATATGTCCTGCTGAAATCGAATATTTTATTAGATCGAAAGGCGCGGACATAACAGATGATTGTAACTGATCAGAAGACAACATAGCTTATTGTAAACCACAGCAGAACAATTTCCTTGTAATGGCTAACGATGAAATAAAGCAGATTTCGGGCTAGACGGTTATGATGATTCTGCTTGTAAGCAGAAGAAAAAAAGATCGCCACAAATTGTCGTCAGGCTTTAAGAACTTAGCATTGTTTGTGACCACCTTGTGCAACATGGTCAATCCTTGAACGAGTTCTTTCCTGCTTCATTTGCCTTTCAGCGTCGAGGGAGATATAGTTTGCCATCTTTTGCTCTCCCATTGGCCTCTCCTAATATTTAGTTCCCGTGTTTCTAATGTTTCATCAATTCATCTTTTTCATAGTTTGACTGTTGCATCTGGTGTTCTCGCAATGTTTATTAAAGGCTTGTTGTGTTGTGTTTTGATTCTTCGTCTTATAACGTGGCCCCATCGTGCCGAATTACGAACTTGACAAAAAATCAGCATGTACGCGAGTGTATATAAAAGACAATACAAATACAAACCATTTTAACTGCTACCATCACGATGAGGACATCAATGTGCTGGGTTAAAGCTAAGGCAAGTAAATACACGAACAGGTATAGACCATAGATTCGACCATAAGTGTTGCGTAGAATAAGTGCAGTTATTTTTGTGTTGAATATATTGTAACTCAATGCAGCAGGAGATCAACACCCGGGAGTCATAATTCAGGTGGGCCCACCTTCCCAAGAATGCCAAAAAAGTTAAAGAGCCGAAACACTTGCTCGAGGTAGTTTCTGTCTGTAATCATCAGCTTGCCTCCTGCTGGGAAGCTCTGTATAAAGAGTTTCCTAATACTTCTGTTGTTTTTTAACGTATTAAATGTCGAAAATTTATTTCTAGCTTTATTTTCAATTCTTCATTTCTGATCTTATAACTGAGTTGTTTTTGTCATGTGCCGAACACAAAGAAAGGCACAAGCATTAAATAATAACATGCAAAAACTAAATGTTTAAGAAAAACTGAACAAAACTAGAAGAAATTTGACTCTTTAAATGTGGCCTTCAGAAGATCAGTCGGAGTAACACCAGATATTGACCATATTAAACAGCAAATAATCAAGATACCACCGGCTGGGACATCTGACCAGAATGAAAGACAGCTTGCAGCTCGATCGTATTAATGAAAACATCCGGTTACAGAGCGAAAGAGAAAATCAAACAGAGATCGACAGATGGAATCAACCAGATCTTTCTGTGACGCAACATGGAACTAGCAGTAGAATAAAAGAAAGAAAAAAACTCACTATTTTCGCTTTTAAAATAGTTACTCTTCCCCTGGTACCCATAACATACACTGGTATCACAAATCTAGCTGCATAGCTTGTTTGGACATTCAGGTCAATATTTTAGACAATAAACAAGAAGTCCAATTCCATATTTAATCCACAAGCAAATGTTTG
Source organism: Megaustenia siamemsis (assembly GCA_032433765.1). Taxonomy (NCBI): domain Eukaryota; kingdom Metazoa; phylum Mollusca; class Gastropoda; order Stylommatophora; family Ariophantidae; genus Megaustenia; species Megaustenia siamemsis. Next base: position 105,196,069 of record JAVIAB010000092.1, read on the forward strand.
CTAACTTCATTTGTTCATCAATGTTTGGTTGTGGAGGAAGTCCGATCCATTGAATGGAAAATAGAATGTCTTTTATGTCTGCCAGTGTTACGGATGTGTATATGAATATTAAATATGCAGAGACTTGGTGAGCGTCATTCATCAATTTAAACATTCATTCATCGAGTGCCGTCTCCGCATCGAAGTTAGAGTACCACGAAATGCCATTTTACTCTGTCTTTTGCTTTAATGATGCAGATTTTCATAAGCTAATATGTTCATCTTTTGACGTGACTCGTCCATGTTAGTCTTGGTCTCACTCTGCCTCATTTACCTTGTATTTTCCCTTCCAAGATTATTTTTAGTAGGTTGCCGTGTCTTTGTAAACTGCATTTGTAAATGTGTGTACTTACGCATATGTTTCGTACATATCTTCTTCGGTGTGCACAGATAGCTGCAGGTATACAAAGAGATGTTCACTTTTTCCACGTGGATTTACTTAATGAGAATCAACTCATAGAAACGTACCCACCTCCACATATTCTTAGAACCCTCTCTTCATACTGTGTTTCCACACCTTGGACCCGCCCTGTTGGCCGGACATATCTGTTTCATTCCAGTCGTTGTCTGACCAAGCATTGAACCTCAGGGAAGTGACATATTTTCCTTCTTTGAAAGTCTAGTATATTACCGCCATGTAGTTATATTACTGTGTATACGGTAAATATTTTTGTATTGTTGTTTGTTGTTCCTGCTGAAGACATTTTGACCGAAACGTCGTTCACCTTTTGTTTTGTTTCACACCAACGTTAAGTTGTTACTATACCTCTTTTTCTTTTTTCAAAAATTTGCATTATATTCCTTTTACTTTGATATCCATTTGTAGGTTTTGAGTATTATTTTTGTTTATGATCTTAGTTTAATAATTTAAACGTTATATAAAAAGACATACTTTACTTAATAAGGTATTTCTGAGTTATCAGTGAATTGACGTGTTTTTTTCTACATTTGCTTAGTATGACCGTACGGACCGATTTGAAATTAATAAGTACTTTTTTCCATACTTTTCTGCCGTCCCGGCGATTTAATAAAAAAAAAATATTACTTTATCCACCGATTTCAATTTTGTCCCGCCTAGGTAATAAAACTTTATATTTTGTACACTTTTAATAATTATGTCCCTTTTTCTGTAAAATAGAACGCCCTTGCCATTTAATATTAGTTTAAAGTCGTAAGTCTTGTATTATGAAATCCATAAGCATGTCCTTGCAGTGTCAAACAGACTAGACTGCAGTATAAAAAGTTCTAATTTATTAAACTAGACAAGTTGTGTAGTGACGAAACGAAAGTTGTATGCCAACATTGTCATGTCCATTTCCCGTCGCTTATGGTGGCAGAAGAGACCATAACCGCAATACTACGTAGCCAGCAATTTAGAAGGATTTCTTGAAAGAGTTTCACTTTAGTTAACATTAGATTTTTTGTGGTGGGACGCGATGATAATCATCATCATCATCAAGTACTGGCCTGCTGGCATAGGTGATCATGTCTATCCACAACTTTTGATCTCGACAATTATTTATCATTTTTGTTGTTGACCTTCTGCCAAGCCATTCTCTTAAGCTGTCTGGTATCTTTTCTCTTTGCTTCCCTCTATCTCTTCAACCCTCAATTTTCCCAGTTGTTAAAATATATTCCAGTTGTTCTCTTCTCATTACATGGCCAAAAAATGATAATTGTTTCTTCCTAATATTGGAAATTAGCTTTCATTTTGCTTTGGACTCTTTCAGAACGTTGTCATTACTCTTCTTAGCTGTCCATGGTATTCTTAACATCCTTCTGTAAAACCACACTTCTACAGACTCCAGTGATTTCTTTGTCTGTTGTCCTATTGTCCATGATTCACATCCATATGTGAACACTGGCTCTACATAACATTTAAGAACTCTTTCTTGTTTCTATTGTCAAAAATGGATTGCATAGTATCTTCCTCATTTTTTGGAAAGCTGCTTTTGTCTGAGCCATTCTGCATCTCACCTCTGTTGTACATCTTCCGTCTGAGGTTAACAAAGTTCCCAAATATTTAAATTCAGTTACCTGTTTTAATATTGTTCCACTTGTCTTTATTTTGCCCTGAAGTGATGTCTTTTTTGTCTTTGTTGTTACAATTACTTATATCTTTTAATATTGTTCGACTTGTCTTTATTTTGCCCTGAGGTGATGTCTTGTTGTCTTTGTTGTTACAATTACTTATATCTTTTTCCTATTAAGACTGAGTCCTTTATTTTTGCTTTCTTTCACTATAATGTCTAACATTTCTTGTAACTCATTTTCAATCTTATCGATTAAGACTGTATCATCAGTATACCGTAGATCATTTATATACCCTCCGATTGTTATTTCAGGCATGCCCCTTATGGATCTTAAAATAATCTCACTATAAATATTAAACAAATCTGGTGACAGCACACAACCTTGCCTAACACGATGGTGATAGTGAAATCAATGAAACTGCACAAGTCAATCTTTTGTTGCTTACCTTATTGTATGTACCCGCACAAATTACTGCTTATAAAGTTAATTAAAGAAAATTATCTGGATGTGTCGATATATTGACAATTATTATATTTTTTATTACTGACTTAAGATTAATATTCATATTTATCATTAAATGAATAAGGTCTAGCACATTTCACATATACTGACATGTTTTCTACATTTCTCAATAGTAAGAGAGAGAGAGAGATTCTCATGTATTATTATCGCGAGAGGTTATCCCCAATTATAATTAAGTGAAGAGCTACGCACATTTATCCTTAATTGGATCTGGTTAATCACATATATTATTAATTGGAGCTGGTTAATCACATATATCATTAATTGGAGCTGGTTAATCACATATATCATTATTTGGAGCTGGTTAATCACATATATCATTATTTGGAGATGGTTAATCACATATATCATTATTTGAAGCTGGTTAATCACATATAAACATTAACTGGAGCTGGTTAATCACATATATTATTAATTGGAGCTGGTTAATCACATGTATCATTAATTGGAGCTGGTTAATCACATGAATAATGCACATCAAATGGAAGGACAAAATAACCAACTTAACTGTCCTGCAACGTGCTAAGACCCGAACAATCATGTAGATACTCAGATGTCGAAGACTAAGATTGCTGCAGCATCTCCAACAAATGGAAGAAACGCGCATTCTCAAGCAAATACTATATGATGAATTAATACACGGAAAAAGACAAATCGGCAGACCTAAACTACGATATAGAGATATCTGTTAATCATCTGTGAAAGACTTCTCCATCTGTGAAAATGACAGGGAACATCTGGCAAGTAATCTCACACCATGGAGAGCTTGTATAAGGAACTGTTGGGTTCTTCATTTGAGACTGTGCTAAGGCAAAACTTAGAAGAGAAAAGACTCATGAAAAAGGATGGAAAACCCTGTGGATCAGTGGACCTGACTTGTTCATTCTGTGGCCGTGTGTGTTTGTCAAACATTGGTAGAATTAGCAACGAGAGAAGTTGTTCGACAAAAACGAACCCTAAAAAAAATACACAATAGCCTCCACTAAGCCGTCTGACAAGTCGAAGAGGGCCATTTTAATCACATATATCATTAATTGGAGCTGGTTAATCACATATATCATTAATTGGAGCAGTTATTAATCACATATACCATTAATTGAATAGATTTATTATCAACATAAGTTATTTTCTTTCTGACTTCACTGAAAAAAAACTAACAGCAATAACTATGTGAACTGCGATCGATGAATATAAAAACAATCTCATTCTTCAAAAGTGGCATTTGGTCCTAAAATTTCTGACCCTATCATGGCAGAAACACTCTGACAAAACACTTTTCCTGTCTAGCCGGGTGTTCTGAGACAATCCTTTGATCCTTACGAATTACCGACGTCCCTGATTTGGCTTTCATTGCCGCCCATTCTTAGAAACATGGCAAGGTTATCTTAACCCACTATTGATCCAACAAAACATGCGCTATTTTGACCGTTTGCACGGTTGCTTGCTTTTATATCAATATGGCATTTTATTTCCAACCCTACAAAAAATCAGAAGTATTGTTTGAGTGAAGACACCCTAAACCTAGTACATTACATTGCCAGTGGGAGTCGCGATAGCTCAGTGGTTAGTGAACTGGACTACAACGTACAAGAGGTCGGGTTCGATCCTGATCGACGGCTATCGGGTGCACCCAATCCTAAATATGTACCGAATTTTTCTGGGAAATTAAGGTGGCACGGGCATAATACCGACCCCCAAAAATCATGTGCTTAAGGTAAATTTTATGTAAAATGTATGGTCATTAACATTCCCCATACGCCACTTGGCGTGACGGGTCTCTCTACTTTTTTTTTGTAACTAAAGTCAGTGTTTAACTTCAGTTGGGTTCTGGAACCTTTATTAAGCGTCGGAGTCGACCCCGGAAGCTGGTATGTTATGATGCAACATATTTTGTGTAACGTTGCGACGATGTAGCAACAACTTCATATTTGTAATCGTTACTTTAATGGACCCAAAGCTCATTTGTTTAGAACTGATCCAGTGGCTAAAACTTATGTTTTTATCACCAACGAAAAGGTCCATTTTGCTAACGGAAAGCGGATGGCCGAATCGATAATTCGTTGTGCTCCAAAGCATGAGAAATCGGGTCCATGTAGGATCGATTGAGGTGAACTAAAATCTCAGACCCGAATACCCTGCAGCGACTGCTCTGGTCAAGGGGCCTTAATTCTTCGATCCTAAATGTCCGTCCGCAGACTCTAGTAATGTGATAAAACTGTATTAATAACATTAGTTATTGTTCTTTATTAGATTTTTTTTTTAAATCATAGTTATAAGAAACATTTAATAGATGCATTCAAATTACATTTTCTTTTTGAAAATATTTGATTTTCCACACACACACACAAAGTATTAAAATTGGGTTTAAAATTAATCTTGAGATAAAATAAGCTAAGTATCATAGACAGAATAATGTACGTATTTATGAAATGAACAAACGCGTAACACAACTATAGTATCAGTGAGAAACAGCTGTTTATCTGATTTCTATAAATATTATTAGGTAATTACATTTTTAATAATATTAGTTCAATAAAAAACGGAAGTGTCTAGCCGAAGTGTGCAAAATGTGGCTTTACGCAATCTAGCGACATAACACATCCAAATTCATTTAACGTTCTTAAGTGATGAATGATACACAGACGTCGTCGATTTGAACGGAGCAGAAAAATAAGAATAGTTCATTGGTTGAATAGATAACAAATTAGCAAAGTCTGCTACAATATTTTGCAAATTATCACAAGGGAATTTAACAAAAAACACAAGCGATTAACACTGAACACAAAGGTCATGTTTAATACATCAGGGCTGCTTGTTTAGTTGTCATATATAAGAATCTGTAGCAGGGACAACCTATTCGAGACACGGATATACAGTTTTCATATAGGCCATCTTCGTATAATAATGAACATAAAATACCAGGACTAAGGAGACAATACAGCGTAAACCTGTGCATGAAGCAATGTCTAAACTCTTTTTTCGTTTTTATTTTTCAAACCATAATTCTGGTGGACGTTGTGGCAATACTGACAGACTTTGTTAACCTTGTTTATTATCTCTATCTTCAGTCATTATTTGGTACTTAGCAAAGTCGAGAACTAACAAATTCTTTGATTCTATCTTCCTATCGAAACATCAGAAAGAAGCAATCAACATTTTTTGGGCACATCATGAGAAGAGGAAAGTTGGAATACCTGGTTACAACTGGCAAAATAAAAGAAAAGAGAGATCGCGGACGACAAAGAGAGAAACTACTGGAAAGCTTGGTGTCATGGCATGGAAAACAGTCAACAACAGAACTGATACGATGCACTGTAGATAGAAGATTGTGGAGGGACATGATCGCATACGCCAACCGGCAGGGTAGATGATGATGATGATCTTCCTATCTCTACCTCTCCTTCCTCATTTCGTTTTTGCAGAATGGTAGCTAAACTATTTCTTCTTCTGCTGCGATCATGGCTCATTATGACTAGAATCTGGACTCTCTTATGAAGGCAGAAGTCTGTTTAAGTGTTTCGGTTGCCCGTATATTTTCTCTTCCAAGAAGGTGGGTGTGGGCCACATTGTCCTTCGCAGGTCTGTGTACGGGGGGGCAATCCTTTAGAACATGTTTTGTTGTCATGTTATCCAGGGTATAGTGGTATTGGCTGGTAGTTCCTATTTTGAGTTTGGTGAACATGTGGTTTCTCATTCTGTTGTGGCAAGTGCGTAGGCGAAGTATGATGACTTGATCTCACGTCATCTTGTCATCTTCATAGTTTGTATTTTATTCTACCAAAAAATAAAAATATCTAGGAGTTGCGAAATAAAAGTGGTTGGAGAATGTTAGAGAAATAACAACAACAGCACACTAAACTAACATTTATTGAGAACTTTTTGAAGGATTGTGGGATTCGAGTAGACCAAGATTGAGATACATGTGTACGTAAAGGATCCTCGAAAGACATCTACATCAGTTTCTTTTGGAAATATTTGACAATCTAGCTCACGAAGCGTAGACCTAACAAATAACATACGAACATTTGAAAATGTAAAGTTTAGAAAATAAAAGACGAAAGTGAAAGAAGATGCAACATTAAAACATCAATAAATGTCTTGTCCATTCAAATACTAGCAGAATCAGTCAAAAAGACGCTGCTCGGCAAAATGCTGTCTAACATCATCCAGAAAGATATATCGACGATATTCTAACTGATGTAAAGACCCACAAAAAATAATATATCATGTCGATTAGTTAACAGAAGGACTGTTGTATTCTGCCGCAAAGGTGTTTTGTTGTAAACATTGCAATGAGTAAATACACAGGTTTGTTCAAATAGCTTGCTGATTAGTCACAGCTCTTTTCCATCTGCATATGTGTCCCGTTTGTCTCGTCCCAAACTTGATTCAGTTTTCATATTTTCGCGTCACAGTCTAATCAGTTTTTGCTTCATCTCTGTAATTAAAGTTCGCTTTCCAGGTTCTTGTGTAATCAATGTACTTTGTACAGGGGGTACTGAATACACATTTCTATTAGCTATTTATTATTATCTATTAGTCAAGTCAAACCATTTTTTTAAATATTTTTATTTCTCAAATAATAATGCCGAAAAATGTGCTACCACCATAAAATCGTAAAGGCAGAGTGACATGATTGTGTATCGATTTGACTTATAACAACTAGGAAGGACAATTAGTACCAAAGATGGAAGTAGAACATACTTAGGAACGAAGGAAACAATGTAAAGCATGAGGCCAAGGCAATATTTTAAGTAAAAATGGTAAAAAGAGAAGTATAAGTCCAAGAGATTCTGAACAGCCTCAGTAACAACGAAATACTAACAAAGTTATACTGAAACTACTTATTTCAAATCTAAACAAATCCACAACATAGGTGATACAGAACAATAAGCATTAGAAACCACGTCTGAAAAATCTTTGAAAAAAACCATAGTGGTTAAAGAAAGAAATAGGAAAAGGAACAGATAGTTCAATTTGCGTCCCAAGAATAGTTGTAGATAAACACTTAAAATGAAACAGAAAACGTTTATAAATGTTTCATTTACTACAGAAAAGCGTTAAAAAGAGTCGACATCTTGGACTGGAGAAAAACATGTTTTTACCCCTCTCATACTCTTATAGATATTCGGAATGTCGAGGACAATTCAAACTTGTGGATGTCACTCGACTGTCGTGTTCAACCAGTGTCGTTTCATGCTGATGTAGTTTCCTTGCTGCTGTCTAACGTCACACCAGTGTCGTTTCATGCTGATGTAGTTTCCTTGCTGCTGTCTAACGTCATCTTACCAAGAGCCTAACTCGAACTGAGATAATTTGAAGTATCAGTGAATAAAAAGAAGTAAAAGACTTTGAAATAGAATGACCTCCAGCTTTTGACTGCTAATTCAAACGAATTCTTTTGCTGCACTCTCTGCCTCACTGAATATACGGTCTGTACGGAGTGATCAAGTAACAAATACTTATTTGGTTTTAGCCTCATTAAAGAGGCTCAGGTGGCACAATTAGATTTTAGGCTGCAAAAAAAATTGTCGATGACTAGTTTTAGTTGAAGTTGGAAAGTAAATTGGAAATATACACTAACAGTTAACATATAGTGACCTAGTTATAGATGAGGTTGGAAAGTAAATGAAAAATATACCTACCGGTAAACATACTGTGACCTAGTTATAGATGAAAAAGTTCTAAAGTTTATTACAAATCTGGTTATTTGGTTATGGAAGGCTCGGTATCACTGCAAACGTATTAAAATCCATAATTGCTCAATCGACCGTGCCAGCGTAATCATCCTAGTGTCTCTTCAAGCATCGAAACTCATGATGCGAGGCGACATTCCTCACCTTCCCAGGGTAATAACCTGGTACTCATTTCTACCAACAGCTGGGTCGACCGTGGGGGTATTTTTTTTTCTAACCACGAGTGCAACTCACACTGCTCCCAGCGGGAATCGAACACATGGTTGTCCGAACGCGGTAGTCCAGTCGGGTTAGAAATATTTACTGACAAAAACAATTGAGATTTTATATTAATATCAATTAATGCATAGTGCATTTTTCTAAAGGAATAAGACAGAGATGTGTCCTCCCATAGATCTCTTTAACTTGCTTAGCGTGGTTTTATGACAAATTTCAAATGCATAATACATGGACGTGCTAATCTTATACAAATTAGGAATGCAAATAATATAAAGCCTACGTAATGCAGACACCACAGGAGTAATTGTGAAAGATGAACAAATATTTAAAGAAAGCAATTAATACAATAAAATAATTGAATGAGAGATAAACCTCATTAAGGACAAAGTACAACTTTCTATGAAAACTAATAACAAAACATATATGTTAGGAAAATATAGTACACACAACAGAATCGCCTGATAAAAACAAATTGGCAGAGACCGAAGTACATACTGACAGGTCAGGGTTTTTGTTCTCAGGTGCGGAAACTTTACCTTGACTTGTACTTCTTGGATAAGTAATATAAACATGGCTTTTACTTCTTGGATAAGTAACATAAATATGACTTTCACTTCTTGGGTATGTAACATAAACATGACTTTCACTTCATGGGTAAGTAACATAACCATGACTTTCTCATCTTGGATAAGTAGTACAATCATGGCTTTTACTTCTTGGATAAGTAACATATTCATGGCTTTTATTACTTGGACAAATAACATATTCATGACTTTAACTTCTTGGATAAGTAACTTAATCATGACTTTTATTTCTTGGACAAATAACATATTCATGACTTTAACTTCTTGGATAAGTAACATATTCATGACTTTTATTTCTTGGACAAATAACATATTCATGACTTCTATTTCTTAGACATATAACAAATTCATGACTTTCAATTCTTGGATAAGTAACATATTCATGACTTTTATTTCTTGGACAACTAACATATTCATGACTTTCACTTCTTGGATAAGTAACATATTCATGACTTTCACTTCTTGGATAAGTAACATATTCATGGCTTTTACTTCTTGGATAAGTAACATAAACATGGCTTTTACTTCTTGGATAAGTAACATAAACATGGCTTTTAATTCTTGGATAAGTAACATAAACATGACTTTCCCGTCTTGGATAAGTAACATAAACATCACTTTCACTTCTTGGATAAGTAACATAAACATGACTTTCACTTCCTGGATAAGTAGCATTAACATGACTTTCACTTCTTGGATAAGTAACATAAACATGACTTTCCCGACTTGGATAAGTAACAGAAACATGACTTTCACTTCTTGGATAAGTAACATAAACATGACTTTCACTTCTTGGATAAGTAACATAAACATGACTTTCACTTCTTGGATAGGTAACATAAACATGACTTTCACTTCTTGGATAAGTGACATAAACATGACTTTCACTTCCTGGATAAGTAACATAAACATGACTTTCCCGTCTTGGATAAGTAACATAAACATGACTTTCACTTCTTGGATAAGTAACATAAACATGACTTTCCCGTCTTGGATAAGTAACATAAACATGACTTTCACTTCCTGGATAAGTAACATAAACATGACTTTCACTTCTTGGCTAAGTAACATAAACATGACTTTCACTTCCTGGATAAGTAACATAAACATGACTTTTCCGTCTTGGATGAGTAACATAAATATGACTTTCCCTTCTTGGCTAAGTAGCACAATCATGGCTTTTACTTCTTGGATAAGTAGCATAGCATAATCATGCCTTTCACTTCTTGGATAAGTAACATAAACATGACTTTCCCGTCATGGATAAGTAACATAAAAATGACTTTCACTTCTTGGATAAGTAACATAAACATGATTTTCACTTCTTGGATAGGTAACATAAACATGACTTTCACTTCTTGGATAAGTGACATAAACATGACTTTCACTTCCTGGATAAGTAACATAAACATGACTTTCCCGTCTTGGATAAGTAACATAAACATGACTTTCACTTCTTGGATAAGTAACATAAACATGACTTACCCGTCTTGGATAAGTAACATAAACATGACTTTCACTTCCTGGATAAGTAACATAAACATGACTTTCACTTCTTGGCTAAGTAACATAAACATGACTTTCACTTCCTGGATAAGTAACATAAACATGACTTTTCCGTCTTGGATGAGTAACATAAATATGACTTTCCCTTCTTGGCTAAGTAGCACAATCATGGCTTTTACTTCTTGGATAAGTAGCATAGCATAATCATGCCTTTCACTTCTTGGATAAGTAACATAAACATGACTTTCCCGTCATGGATAAGTAACATAAAAATGACTTTCACTTCTTGGATAAGTAACATAAACATGATTTTCACTTCTTGGATAAGTAACATAAACATGACATTCCCGTCTTGAATAAGTAACATAAACATGACTTTCACTTCTTGGATAAGTAACATAAACATGGCTTTTAATTCTTGGATAAGTAACATAAACATGACTTTCCCGTCTTGGATAAGTAACATAAACATCACTTTCACTTCTTGGATAAGTAACATAAACATGACTTTCACTTCCTGGATAAGTAGCATTAACATGACTTTCACTTCTTGGATAAGTAACATAAACATGACTTTCCCGACTTGGATAAGTAACAGAAACATGACTTTCACTTCTTGGATAAGTAACATAAACATGACTTTCACTTCTTGGATAAGTAACATAAACATGACTTTCACTTCTTGGATAGGTAACATAAACATGACTTTCACTTCTTGGATAAGTGACATAAACATGACTTTCACTTCCTGGATAAGTAACATAAACATGACTTTCCCGTCTTGGATAAGTAACATAAACATGACTTTCACTTCTTGGATAAGTAACATAAATATGACTTTCCCTTCTTGGCTAAGTAGCACAATCATGGCTTTTACTTCTTGGATAAGTAGCATAGCATAATCATGCCTTTCACTTCTTGGATAAGTAACATAAACATGACTTTCCCGTCATGGATAAGTAACATAAAAATGACTTTCACTTCTTGGATAAGTAACATAAACATGATTTTCACTTCTTGGATAAGTAACATAAACATGACATTCCCGTCTTGAATAAGTAACATAAACATGACTTTCACTTCTTGGATAAGTAACATAAACATGGCTTTTAATTCTTGGATAAGTAACATAAACATGACTTTCCCGTCTTGGATAAGTAACATAAACATCACTTTCACTTCTTGGATAAGTAACATAAACATGACTTTCACTTCCTGGATAAGTAGCATTAACATGACTTTCACTTCTTGGATAAGTAACATAAACATGACTTTCCCGACTTGGATAAGTAACAGAAACATGACTTTCACTTCTTGGATAAGTAACATAAACATGACTTTCACTTCTTGGATAAGTAACAAAAACATGACTTTCACTTCTTGGATAGGTAACATAAACATGACTTTCACTTCTTGGATAAGTGACATAAACATGACTTTCACTTCCTGGATAAGTAACATAAACATGACTTTCCCGTCTTGGATAAGTAACATAAACATGACTTTCACTTCTTGGATAAGTAACATAAACATGACTTTCCCGTCTTGGATAAGTAACATAAACATGACTTTCACTTCCTGGATAAGTAACATAAACATGACTTTCACTTCTTGGCTAAGTAACATAAACATGACTTTCACTTCCTGGATAAGTAACATAAACATGACTTTTCCGTCTTGGATGAGTAACATAAATATGACTTTCCCTTCTTGGCTAAGTAGCACAATCATGGCTTTTACTTCTTGGATAAGTAGCATAGCATAATCATGCCTTTCACTTCTTGGATAAGTAACATAAACATGACTTTCCCGTCATGGATAAGTAACATAAAAATGACTTTCACTTCTTGGATAAGTAACATAAACATGATTTTCACTTCTTGGATAAGTAACATAAACATGACATTCCCGTCTTGAATAAGTAACATAAACATGACTTTCACTTCTTGGATAAGTAACATAAACATGATTTTCACTTCTTGGATAATAAACATATACATGACTTTCCCGTCTTGGATAAGTAACATAAACATGACTTTCACTTCTTGGATAAGTAACATAAACATGATTTTCACTTCTTGGATAAGTAACATAAACATGACTTTCACTTCCTGGATAAGTAACATAAACATGACTTTCCCGTCTTGGATAAGTAACATAAACATGACTTTCCCTTCTTGGATAAGTAGCACAATCATGGCTTTTACTTCTTGGATAAGTAGCACAATCATGGCTTTTACTTCTTGGATAAGTAGCATAAATATGGCTTTTACTTCTTGGATAAGTAGCATAAACATGACTTTTAATTCTTGGATAAGTAGCATAAACATGACTTTTAATTCTTGGATAAGTAGCATAAACATGGCTTTTAATTCTTGGATAAGTAGCATAAACATGACTTTTAATTCTTGGATAAGTAGCATAAACATGGCTTTTACTTCTTGGGTAAATAACTTAAAGGGACGTACGTTTGGAAAAAAATGTTCCTTACCCAACATTGATCTGGATTCGGAGGGAAATACTGTAGACTTCGGGACCATCTAAAAGACATATCTATTCTTCAATCGGCAACGTTTTGTCTTGCTGTCAACACATTTATCCTCCGCCTGCAATTTATTTGGAAGCTCTGTCGTACACAAACTATTTTCTTTGTAATGCCCCCTGTGCAAGGCATCAGTTTTTATTCAGAGTTATCTTTCCTAAAATGTTATCTTTCCAGAATAACAAGTCTATCCAATGAGGCTTTTTCAGTCTATGTGTTGAGTTTCCACAACGAACATCATACTCCTCCTGCAAAGAAATTTTTCTTTGGATTTTCTTCCCGACTTTCAATAACTTCCTCTGAAGATCATTTAGTTTTGCAAACAAAAACAATTACTTTGTTATTCCCCTGTTTCCCATCGAGAGGTGCGCGTGGCCGTGCGGCAAAAACCACTGTTCCGCTGGCTGAAAAGCTGGCGTACGGTGTTCGAAGCCCGCGGTAGACAGAAAAGATTTTTTCTATCGGGGGTTAAATAAAATCCTGAGTCGCACACGTCGTTTCGACTACTTGACCAAGCGGCCTTTATCTCTCTGGTTCTATCGTTGGCGCCCCCCCCCCGGACATACACAGCAATGGTACTAGGTGTCGTAAAGATAGTTTTTTGTTTTTTTTTTTCCCCATCGTCATTTATCTTTTTTGTTATTGCTACGATATCAAAGCCATCCTTTACAACATGGACAAAAGTAGGGAATAATGTGCTCAATTCATGATCACTCATGTGACGCGACAAGAATAGATTAGATCTTTTGTCTGTTGGTAAAAGAAACATGCAAGTAGAGCAAGTGACGAAATACCGATAAACTTAACAACGGCATCAAAGGAAAAGTGATACTAAAAACAAAACAAACAAAGAAAAGTGATTTTTTAAAAAGTGACAGATACATTTTAGGGAACTGACACTTAGAAAGAAAGGCGTTCAAATTCAATTCAAAACGTGAAGAATAAAAAGAAACACAAGAACATATAGAGGAAATATATGTCGTGTAATGTTAATATAGCAAGGAGAATATGATAAATAAAACAGATAAAACTGAGCGTAAACGAAATTGATTATTATTTGTTTGGATTTAATCCTTTCTGAAATGAAATCTTGCTGTCATCAAATTTCTGTTATTGTTATATTTTAATCTGACACGTTTCTCTTCTCATATCCAACTATGACGCAAGCACCAGTGAGTTGCAGGTTTCTTCTATTCAGTGTCGAATTGACTGTTGTCATTGAATCTGTGAAACTCTTCTAAACATTTGACTTCTTGTATTCCCATGATCTTCTCGCTTGTCAAAGACCATTCTCCAAGACATTTTGAGAGGATAAATAAGAAGAGGTAGACAGAAAAAGATGAAAATATAACATCAAAGAATGGACAGGCCTCGACTTCGCAGAGAGAGTAAAATCCAAAAGAGTGACTGTGGATAGTGATGCATGGAAAAGGTTGATGAAACACTACGTCAGAGGCCTTCCAACGACCCCCACGTCTATGGGATGACGAAGAAGATTCCCGTTATCTCAAGTCAGATCGTTAGCTGTTTAAACTCATATATTTGTTCGTTAAATATGCTTCATATGACAAATATGAATCATTCTACTTTTTGTGTGTTTCTACGTGTACGAGGCACTTTGTAATTTCAACATTTTCCCTGGTTATAACAGTTTTCATTCTTGTCGCTTACTTTGACATCAATGGCTTAACTTAGACATCTCATTTCGCATTTAATTATCCTTTCTTCCTCTTTACACAAATATCACACTGACACGACTGAAAAAGAGATTGTAAAACACATACATACAGACACACAGATCATCATCGACGCTGTACGTATCCTTTGCAGTGCGTTGCTCTCACCACAGCCTGCCCTGAAAAATGTAAGGGGTCAAGGCAAAGAAATGCCTATAAAAGCATAAACATGCAAAGCTTCAGTAAAGCAGAAATGAAAAAAATGGTACGGTTAAAGCTTTACGTAATTAATGGACGACACAATTGAACGACGTTTCGACCCAATAGGCCTTCAGTAGGAACAAAAAAACACTTACATATCTCTGTGAGTGTTGTTTATTAAGACAATTATGTCAATCTGTACAATTTGTTTCACTAATTAAAACGTTCATTTTTGTTTTTATCTGCGTGTTTACTGACACAGAGAGACAACTATAAAAACATATCGTGGGTTGCCGCGACTAACACTGAAACCACTTGAAAATATAACACAAACGGTCGGCTAAACTTGGGAAAATAGGGAAACGTGAAAGAAGACTGTTTCAAAAACCAAAAAAATAAGGCTTCATTAACATTGATCAAACATTGATCATAGAGATCACAAGTCGAACAGATCAAATAAGTGACGCGTGTTTAATCAACACCCAATGAAAAAAAGAATGGGCCGGCACCGATAAGACGAAAAACTCAAAAGTTTGAAACTGGAAATTGTTTGTGGTGGGGAGTGCAGCTATTGGTGCGATGGACGTACAGACCTTGAAAGTAAATAGTTGAGAACGACAATTCTAAAGACGTTGAGACGTAACACTGACGTCGTATCTCTGGGAAAAGATAGGATGGGGTTTCTCGTTAGAGTTAGGGGGCAGCATTTGTTGCGGCACAGTGACTTACACTACAACAACCTCTAGTGCGAGAATTAAGACTGAGGCAGCTACTTTGACCTCAAGTTTCAAAGACACAATCGTATGCGCTTAGCCTTGGGACGGGTGTGTGATCTGTTTTCGACTGCAAATTTTCCACCAGCTGGACTGTAGTCGGATTGAGTGCTTTGCCGAAGTGGATGTCTGGTTTCATTTTTTGGGACAGTGATTTTTGGGACAGTGATTTTTGGGGCAGTGATCTTTGGGACAGTGATTTTTGGGACAGGGATTTTTGGGGCAGTGATTTTTGGGACAGTGATTTTTGGGGCAGTGATTTTTGGGGCAGTGATTTTTGGGGCAGTGATTTTTGGGACAGTGATTTTTGGGACAGTGATTTTTGGGGCAGTGATTTTTGGGGCAGTGATTTTTGGGACAGTGATTTTTGGGGCACACTTATTGATTGTCCTGTTTGTCGAAGAAGTTCGAAAATCAGTAGATATGTGCCATAACAGTCCCGCAACAACTCTGCGACTCTACACAAGGACATGGTCTTGAGACCTGGCGCACCAACAAGTGGATTCTGTACCACGTCAGTGCCCTTGAATGCTTTCATGTCTGTCTGTAGTAGTTTTTAAAGTGGAGATAGTTTTACATAACATTGCAATCCCACAAGAAGTTTAAACTCCATTGAAAGTGCGCCTTGGCGGAACTGCCAATAGGTGGCATACCAAACCGTCACCGTAGTTTAGACAAACTCAGTAGAATAAGGTTAATTAGTACCTTGCAGATGTTCATTTTCCACTGAACGATAGTTCACGGACACCTACATTGTAGAGTTTCATAGGATTTGTAAGTAGGCGAGACACTAATGGATTTATGGTCAAATTCGGTGTGGAAAAAATATTAGAAATCTATTGTTATAAGTTATAATGTTATATAGGTGAAAAAACAATAGAGTTCAACTGGTTGAAACTTCAGACACAAGACTATGTTACATGTCTGCCTCGTGTTCTTGCTTTATCCAGTGAGAGAGATGGAAATAAACTCTCACAAGAGTCCGAAATCAGTGAGTACAGGTTTAACATTACTTTACGATTAGTTCTAGCACGCTTTTTTGTAAAGTGTTCTCTACCACCCAAGACAAAAACATGTCAGCACAAATGAATTTATTTTGTGGCTAAACAAAACCTACCATTACCCCATACTTTCCTGACATTGGTCCTTGTGACGTCTGCTTGTTCCCACAATTTAAGAAAACAATGAAAGTCGATGTTCCTATACAATCGAAGAAATTTAAACTAACATGATAAGAAAAGTAAGGGTTATTATAAAAAGGTGTTTACGTCATTGATAGAAACACTGACAAATGTGGTTTCAAGTATGTGAGCAAAACTTTGGAAATTTTTTTTTTTTTAAGTACTCGGTAATTTACAATTTAACTTTCCTTTGTATTAATATGTAGTAGTGGTTGTAGTAGTAATTAAGAAAGCCACGGTACCACTGCAAACTAATTAAAATACATAATTGTTCAACCACCCGTGCCAGTGGATTCATCCGAATTAACATCTCATTGAAGGATAAAAAAAAGTCAGCTGTAGTCCCTATCATAGTAGCTACAGCGCACGCTAAAAGACATAAGGCGTAACCACATCGAAAGTGACCGCAACCTAACTATCCATCGTCATTCGATATCATCATTCATCGTAAACAATCGAAATATCGAAACATGATCCGGATGAAATACACAGCTCATGGTGTGTACAGAGCACTAAAATCAGTAGCTAGGCAGCAAGCCCGATTTGGAAAATGCGGAAACTGCAACAAGTAATACTTTTCAAACAGAGCCTCAACGGTTCCTGTCGCCTATCAGCCATTTTGACCGGAAGTCTCCTATATCTATTAAAATCAGTCTTAGTATTTTGTGAGCCATTGAACAATGTGAGTACGCCTGGAGCCTTTGAGAAAGACATAGCCAGCGAGAATTTGGGCGCGAATAAGTGCAACGAACCCTGCCTTGATTAATGCAACTTGACGAAGAGATTTTTAGATAAATGATGTCACTTTGTGATGTAGCTGAAAACTAAACAAAATCGCAGAATTAAAATGTGCTAGCTCAGTTCTTTATCCGGCCCCGGTATCACTGCAAACGAATTAAAAACCATAATTGCTCAACTGCCCGTGTCAGTGGAATCATATCAATTACTATCTCATCTCCCAAACAAAGAAAAGTAGATGTAGTCCCCATCATAGCAGTTTCAGCATACGCCAAAATACATTAGGCGAAACCGCACAGATAGTGAACACAGCCAACTGTTCCCTATCATACGATATCATCATTAAATGTAAACAGTTGGAATATCGAAACATGATCAAAACGGATGAAACACAGCTCACTGTGTGCACAGAGCACCTAACTCAGTAGCTCCTGCAACAAACCGGACTTGGAATATGAGGAAACTGCAACAAGGAACACTTTCAAATATAGCCTGCAATGGTTCCTGCCACCTATCCACCATATTAACCAGAAGTTCACTTCTTCCTGATAATGATGATCGTCATATTTTTTTTTTTAATGTATAGCGCTTGATAATGTTAAGACATCGTTTTTGACTCAAAATCCGAACATATAAAACACAGTTAGTCGTCAGATTATCCCCGTCGCACATCAAAGAACAGACCGTTAGATTAGCGTATGGCCGATCTTAGGATATACGATGAGCCATTATGATGACGTAGCACACACAACAATGGCAGCGCCCTTAGATTCCTGATTACTCTAGTGAATACAGCCTACAACGAACAAAACACGGTGCAAATTCCCTAAAAAGATAAAACTGAGCTGACTTGACGAAGCAGTTCACATTAATGATTTGTATCATCTAAATAACTTGCGTCAAGCAATTCCAACAACGGTCATGAACAGTACTCAATGTGACGTAAAACGTAGATCAACTCTAGACGGTTGAAGGTCGCATTCACAACATTTGATTTGTCGAAAAGGAATATTGCCATGCGTACTACTCCGCTTTATCGGCGCAGATGTGTTAAGTAGAACATTATTTTGACTTTAACGCAGAAAAGTGCAATAGAGAGCCGAAATTAATCAGACCCAAATTGCACTTTTTGCAGCAATCGAGAGAACGTGAACTAGTTCCACCATCTTGAAAACTTTTAGCTCAGAATGTTGAGAAAGGTAATAGCAGCAAGAACCCGCAATGGCTTGGCCATGTCATCACTAAATTATGTGGTCTACCATGATGACGATTAATGCTTCACTCTCCTACAACAGTATATACGAACATTATTTACCACTACCAATGATATGTCACTATTTGTTCATTCCTCGGCGTTAATTCGATATCACGTGTTTTAGACAGAAACACGCAAGTATTTTTTGTTGACATCTTTACAGCACGATTGATTAGGGGAAGTTGAATAATATACATACACTTCACGTATTATTTCTTTACAGAATTCTTCGTTTATGTATAGTTACTTATAATTAGTGACCTAAGAGAGTTGAATTAATTCAGTGACTTAAGAGGGTTGAATTAGTTGAGTGACTTGAGAGTTGAATTAGTTGAATGACTTCAGAGAGATGAATTACTTGAGTGACTTAAGAGGGTTGAATAAGTTGAATGACTTCAGAGAGTTGAATTAGTTGCGTAACTTCGGAGAGATGAATTAATTGAGTGACTTGAGATGGTTGAATTAGTTGAATGACTTCAAAGAGTTGAATTAGTTGAGTGACTTGAGAGAGTTGAATTAGTTGAGTGACTTCAGAGGGTTGAATAAGTTGAATGACTTCAGAGAGTTGAATTAGTTGAGTAACTTCGGAGAGATGAATTAATTGAGTGACTTAAGATGGTTGAATTAGTTGAATTACTTCAAAGAGTTGAATTAGTTGAGTGACTTCAGAGAGTTGAATTAGTTGAGTGACTTCAGAGAGTTAAATTAATTGAGTGACTCGAGAGTTGAATTAGTTGAATGACTTCAGAAGGTTAAATTAGTGAGTGACTTAGGAGGGTTGAATTAATTCAGTGACTTAAGAGGGTTGAATTAATTGAGTGACTTGAGAGTTGAATTAGTTGAATGACTTCAGAGAGTTGAACTAGTTGAGTGACTTCAAAGAGATGAATTACTTGAGTGACTTAAGAGGGTTGAATAAGTTGAATGACTTCAGAGAGTTGAATTAGTTGAGTAACTTCGGAGAGATGAATTAAATGAGTGACTTAAGATGGTTGAATTAGTTGAATGACTTCAAAGAGTTGAATTAGTTGAATGACTTCAGAGAGTTGAATTAGTTGAGTGACTTCAGAGAGTTAAATTAATTGAGTGACTCGAGAGTTGAATTAGTTGAATGACTTCAGAAGGTTAAATTAGTTGAGTGACTTAAGAGGGTTGAATTAATTGAGTGACTTAAGAGAGTTGAATTAGTTGAGTCACTTAAGAGGGTTGGATTAGTTGAGTCACTTCAGAGAGTTGAATTTGTTGAGTGACATAAGAGAGTTGATTAGTTGAGTGACTTAAGAGAGTTGATTACTCGAGTGACTTCAGAGAGTTGAATTAGTTGAGTGACTTCAGAGAGTTGAATTAGTTGAGTGACTTCAGAGAGTTGAATTAGTTGAGTGACTTCAGAGAGTTTAATTAGGTGAGTGACTTCAGAGAGTTTAATTAGTTGAGTGACTTAAGAGGGTTGAATTAGTTGAATGACTTCAGAGAGTTGAATTAGTTGAGTGACTTAAGTGGGTTGAATTAGTTGAGTGACTTAAGAGGGTTTGATTAGTTGAGTGACTTCAGGGAGTTGAATTAGTTGAGTGACTTCAGAGAATTTAATTAGTTGATTGACGTAAGAGGGTTGGATTAGTTGAGTGACTTCAGAGAGTTGAATTAGTTGAGTGACTTGAGAGTTGAGTTGAGTGACTTGAGAGTTGAGTTGAGTTAGCTAGTTAGTCATAGTCAAACAGTCAGTCATTGAGTCTATCATTTAATTAATCATAGTTGAACAGTCAGTCAGTAAGTCAGTGAGTCTATCAGTTAATTAGTCACAAACAGTCAGTGAGTCTATTAGTTGCAGTCAAACAGTCAGTCAGTGAGTATTGTAGTTAATTAGTCACAGTCAGTGAGTCTATTAGTTAGTCACAGTCAAACAGTCAGTGAGTCTATTAGTTAGTCACAGTCAGTCAGTGAGTCTATTAGTTAGTCACAGTCAAACAGTCATTCAGTCAGTCAGTCAATGAGTCTACAGTCAGTTAGCTTCCCTTTAGTCAGAGAATACACAATAGTCAGAAATCATAACTATCCATTACTGTTGATTCGCTCAGTCAGTGAGTCTATCAATTATTTAGTCACAGTCAAACAATTAGTCAGTGAGACTATCATTTAGTTCATTAGTTAGTCACAGTCAAACAGTCAGAGAGTCTATTAGATAATCACAGTCAAACAGTCAGTCAGTGAGTCTATCATTTAGTTAATTAGTTAGTCACAGTCAAACAGTCAGAGAGTCTATTAGTTAATCACAGTCAAACAGTCAGTCAGTGAGTCTATCAGTTAGTTAGCCACAGTCAAACAGTCAGTGAGTCTATTAGTTATTCAATCAAACAGTCAGTCAGTGAGTCTATCAGTTAGTTAGTCACAGTCAAACAGTCAGTCAGTGAGTCTATCAGTTAGTTAGTCACAGTCAGTGAGTCTATTTGTTGCTCACAGTCAAACAGTCAGTCAGTGAGTCTATCAGTTAGTTAATTAGTTAGTCACAGTCAAACAGTCAGTCAGAGAGTCTATCAATTAGTTAGTCACAGACAAATAATCAGTCAGTGAGTCAATCAGTTAGTTAATTAGTTAGTCACAGTCAAACAGTCAGTGAGTTTATCAGTTAGTTAGTCACAGTCAAACAGTCAGTCAGTGAATCTATCAATTAGATAGTCAGTCAAACAATCAGTCAGTGAGTCTATCAGTAAGTTAATTAGTTAGTCACAGCCAAATAGTCAGTTAGTCTTTTAGTTAGTCACAGTCAAACAGTGAGTCTACCAATTAGTTAGTCACAGTCAAACAGTCAGTCAGTGAGTCTATCAGTTGGTTAGTCACAGTCAAACAGTCAGTGAGTAAGTTAGTAAAAGTCAAATAGTCAGTGAGTCTATCAGTTAGTTAATTAGTTAGTCACAGTCAAACAAGGGAGCCGCGATAGCTCAGTTGTTAGTGAACTGGACTGCAAAGGACGAGAGGTAGGGCTCGATCCCAACCGACGGCTTCCGGGTTCATCTAGCCTTTAATGGGTACCGGATTTTATTTCTGGGAAAGTAAAATGGCACGAGCGTAATACCCACCACATTACCCCAAAAATCATGTGCCGTAGGTCTGTAAAATTTATGGTCACTAAACCCCATATTTGCTGTACGCCCCTTGGCGTGACGGGGCTCTTTACTTTACTATTTTACAGTCAAACAGTCAGTCAATCAATGAGTCTACAGTCAGTTAATTTCTCATGAGTCGGAGACGACACAAAAGCCAGAAATCATAACTCCTTCTTTGCTGTTGATTCACTGCTAGCTCTTGTTTCTCTTCTCATCTCCTTAAGCCCATTCAAACAAAATGCTTACAATGTTTAAAATACAAATTACCTAAGACCATACTATTATAGTAAATTACCATTATTTGAATGCCTAAATTACCTTCATTAACAGTAACTGTCTGTAGGTGTGAAATAAAAATATTCAGAGTGAAATCTATTCCAGCCCTAGTTATGAAGGTTATACGGTGACTTTGAGGCTAGGTCACTGACTCACGACCTGCTAGTTTTTGTTTTAATAAATCGATGCGGCTAACATAACATTTTAAAATGGGAATCACATATTTATTATGTGAAAGTAGTGTGACCTGGCGCGGTAATGACCACATCGTCTATACATGTTGATCGTCATAGGAATACAACTTCCAAATGTGTTGATTGACTTTGCTTTGTATTTGTTTCAGTCATATTGTTATGCAAAGCAAAACACAAGGCTAAATAATTCCATTTGCGTTTTCTTGATATCAGCTGGAAGGACAAAGTGACAAACGTGGAGATCCTCACTCGCACATGTCTCTCAAAGATCTACATGCTGCTTAAACCAAGTTTAAATTAAACTGGCTTGGCCACTTACACTGTATGAAAGATGGCCGCATAGCAAAAGATATACTGTATGAACTATTAGGAGATGGCAAAAGTACTAAGGGGCGCCACAAACTTATTTTTATTGATGTATCATCATCATCTTCATCATCGAGTACCGGGCGTGCTGGCGTAGGTGATCATGTCTCTCCACAACTTTCGATCACGACAGTTATTTATCGTTTCTGTTGTTGACCTTCTGCCAAGCCATTCTCTTAAGCTGTCTGGTATCTTTTCTCTTTGTCCTTCCAGCTGATATCAAGAAAACGCATGTGGAATTATTTAGCCTTGTGTTTTGCTTTGCATAACAATATAACTGAAACAAAATATTGATGTATATAAACAGTTAAATGAAGACTCTGAACATAAACCTTGAAACCTTTGAAGATAAAGCTGAAGACTGCAGTCTTTGGAAACATACTCTAAAGCTACAACTTAAACAAGAAGCAGATGGATTCAAAAATTGAGAATGCACGGAGGACGAAAAGAATAAATAACATTTCCTCTGGCGCTGCAAAATCAATAGTCAACTATGACTGATGGAGGCAACTACTACTATATTGTTTTGCGAGTCGATAACTTATGCTCCAACACAGTTCAAAGGTTGAACGGTTCAAATCACTGAAGGGTCAGATGCTTTTTTTTTTTTTTTACCTATCGAGGGTAAAATAATTTTTTTTAAAAATCAGACCAGAGGACCTCTTGGTGTGTGCACTGGACAAGCGGTCTTTATTCTCCGGTGCTATAAGTCCCCTCGACAGAACCAAAAAAGTAATGTCAAAATCTTGTTTAGTTATATTGTCTGATTTTGACAATAGCTTTTAGTCATCAGCATCAGCATCATCATCGCGTGCCGTCTCCGCAACGAAGGTTGGCTACCATGGATCGCTATTCCACTCTGTTTCTTGCTTTGATGGTGCAGGTTGTCATAAACTGACTTGTCCATCTTTTGATGTTACTCGTCCATGTTAGTCTTGGCCTGCCTTTGCCTCTTTTACCTTGTATTTTTCCTTCTAATATTACTTTTAGTAGGCTGTTGTGTCTTTCAACATGTCCCAAAAATTTCATTTGTCTTGTCTTAATTGTATTTAGTAGTTCTCTTTTTAATTTTAGTTGTTTTAAAACTTCATCGTTTGTTTTCTTTTCTTTCCGTCCAATTCCACCTATTCTTTTGTAAATCCACATTTCAAAGGCTTTAATTTTCTGTTCTGTTTCCTTGTCTAATGTCCATGTTTCTGCACAATATAGTAATATTTTGTCATTATTTATATTTTTTCATTATTTCACAGTGTTTTTTTTTTCATTCCATTGTCTTTATGATTCACCGTGACTCTAATGCTATTTCAGAAACTCAATTTATTTTCTTTTTCCTTACTCTTATTACTTTCACTCTTTCTGTTACTATGTCTCTGTATCTCTTTCACTTGGTATCTATATGTCTGTTGTTCACTCCATAAACCCCTGACCTACCAATATTGTTTCATATTGACTCACCAGGACCATTCCCCACCAATCAGATCGTTAACTGTAGGTTCACTCTGAACCGTTGGCCTAGATAATCGCTGACCTTCCAACCTTTTCTTTCTCCTAGACGTAAATTCATCATTATCATGTGTTGCGTAATCTGGGCTAGACTCCCATGAGTCTATACATCTTCCTGTCTGTGAAGTTGCCCGTATTCAGTCACCAGGCAGATTGATTATAATGATCACAATGATCTGTCAATACGTCCGCTCGTTCATTCATCATTAAATGTAATCCATCAATACGTCTATCAATTATTCAATCCATAAATAAATTGATCGATCTTTCAATCAATCTATCCATCTATAACTCCATACAGTATCATCTCTCTCTCTCTCTCTCTCTCTCTCTCTCTCTCTTTCAACTTATTTACATACCTACCTAACAAGCAAACAAACAGACTAACTTACTGATTGTCAGTCTGTCTATCTATCCATTAATTCACAAATCCATCCATCAATCGAGTCACAAATCCACTCATCCACACATCCACTCACACATCCATTCATACAACCATCCATTCATTCACACATCTATCCATCCATTCACACATCCATCCATCCACATATCCTTACATCCATTCACAAATCCATTCATCCACCCACGCTCCATCCACACAGCCATTCATAAATACATTCTCTCATCCAGCCATCCGTCCACCAATCCATAAAACATTCATCCACACATCCATCCACACATACATTCATTAAAACATCCGTTCACACATCCACCCACACATTCATCCACATATCAATTCACACATCCATCCATTCATCCATCCACTCACCCCAATTCACAACCACGCCCCCATTCACACATCCCGTCACAAATCCACCCACCACTTACAAAGAGACGATATATATGAGAAATGGAGGCGAAAATACAATGTAAAAGAGGCAGACCAAGACTAACATGGACGAGTGACTTCAAAAGATGGACAAATCAGCCTATGACAACCTGCACCATCAAATCAAGAGACAGAGCAGAATGGCGCTCCATGGTAGCCAACTTTCGTTGCGGAGACGACACTTGATGATGATGATGATGATGATATGAGAAATAGTTCATCGAGTAGACATTAGAGCAGGCTGGTAGACAAAGAGACAATTTAAATGAGAGATTATTCATCTAGTAGACATTAGAGCAGGCTGGTAGACAAAGAGACAATTTAAATGAGAGATTATTCATCTAGTAGACATTTGAGCAGGCTGGTAGACAAAGAGACAATGTAAATGAGAGATTATTCATCTAGTAGACATTAGAGCAGGCTGGTAGACAAAGAGACAATTTAAATGAGAGATTATTCATCTAGTAGACATTAGAGCAGGCTGGTAGACAAAGAGACAATGTAAATGAGAGATAGTTCATCGAGTAGACATTATAGCAGGCTGGTAGACAAAGAGACAATGTAAATGAGAGATAATTCAGCTAGTAGACATTAGAGCAGGCTGGTAGACAAAGAGACAATTTAAATGTGAGATAATTCAGCTAGTACACATTAGAGCAGGCTGGTAGACAAAGAGACAATTTAAATGAGAGATAATTCAGCTAGTACACATTAGAGTAGGCTGGTAGACAAAGAGACAATTTAAATGAGAGATAATTCATCTAACAGACATTAGAGCAGGCTGGTAGACAAAGAAACAATTTAAATGAGAGATAATTCAGCTAGTAGACATTAGAGCTGGCTGGTAGTAAAAGAGACAATTTAAATTAAATATATTTCAGTGAGGAGATATTAAAGCTGGCTGGTAGTAAAAGAGACAATGTAAATGAGAGATAATTCAGTGATGAGATATTAGAGCTGGCTGGTAGACAAAGAGACAATGTAAATGAGAGATAATTCAGCTAGTAGACATTAGAGCTGGCTGGTAGACAAAGAGACAATGTAAATGAGAGATAATTCAGCTAGTAGACATTAGAGCTAGCTGGTAGACAAAGTGACAATGTAAATGAGAGATAGTTCATCTAGTAGACATTCATGCTTAAGAAAATGAAAAATTAATGTTGAACAAGTCGTACACGAGAAGTCAAGAGAACAGTCAAATTATCATATTGAACTTGTATCGTGGAAGTAAAATGGTAACTGAATAAGAATGCTATAATTTGACAGGTAACAATTCAAATCCGGATGCGACTTTTTAGAGCAAGAACTGAGTAGTCAGTGTTGAAGATGTTTAATTTCCTATGATTTTTTCATGACGACTGTCACTCATGTATCCTTTCTGGTAATATATTCTAAGGTAGAGATACTTGACTGGAAAGAATAATCATATTATGTCGCCTCTGTGTCGCGCCCTTTCATTTCACTCAGGCTCCCGAATCATGTTTTTGTTTTATCCTTGCAGCTGCCATTAATAAAAGTTATATTTATCTTTTTGTTAACGATCTCGTTTCAGTTTCTTTCAACTCTGGATATGAACCGCGACATGAAATTACAACTGGCATTGTTCACAGCTTGATTACATAGCTGGACTCTACGTCATTCTGTAAATTATTTCAGGATAACTGGCATTTCTACCAGAATTAGGAAGAAAGAAACTATGTCTGTCTCTCTCTTTAATATCATAAGTGATGATGAACCAATTCAGCAGACAAAATATGAATAATCATACACACAAATGTGGGCAATTTTGCAAGCAGATATACATGCGTATACAGACAGAGATAGAGAGGAGGCAATCAATCAAACAATCAGACTGCAAATTTAGACAGAGTTGAGTGGTCATACTGGTAAAATTGTTGGTGGTATGGTAAAGGTAAAGTACGAGACTTGAACCGGCGTCTTAGCACGCGAGTTTTCACCCATATGTGCTCGATCGCCTATGCAGAAATGTTCGGAGATTTCTGGATAGTGTCGCTTCAAGCATCGAAACTCACGATGCGAGGCGAAATTCCTCACCTTCCCAGGGTAATACCCTGGTACCCAATTCTGTCAACGGCTGGGTCGACCGTGGGGGTATTTTTTTTCCCAACCAGGAGTAGAATTCACACTGCTCCCAGCGGGAATCGAACACGGGTTGTCCGAACGTCGGTAGTCCAGTTGAGTGGTTTTCCCAACTAAGCTACAGAGGCCCCTCGAATTGGTGGATTTTTGTTGGATGATGGCAAATCAGTATCGACCTGTGGGCAGACTGACAGTTAGTGGGGAAAAAAAATAAATCAGTAATTAGCCATTTCAAGTACAGGTATAATTACTGATAAGACAGGTAGAAAACTATCTATGTAACTGCTTTAGTTTGTTATCTGTATTCATGCCATGACGAAGGCCAGTGGCCGAATCGTTTACAATTTCGTTCTTTTGTAAAGCAGATAGATATAATTTTATGTTTATGTTTCTCCGTACACACAGCCGTAAATATCAGTAACTAAAAAGTACACAAAGTCGTAAAAATTAGTAACGAAAAATTACACAAAGCCGTACATATCAGTAACTAAAAAGTACACGAAGCCGTAAATACTAGTTACTGAAAAGTAAACAAAGTCGTAAATACCTGTAACTGAATAGTACACAAAGTCGTAAATACCAGTAACTAAAAAGTACACAAAGTCGTAACTACCAGTAACTAAAATATACACAAAGTCGTAAATACCAGTAACTGAAAAGTACGCAAAGCCGTAAATACCAGTAGCTGAAAAATTAGCAAAGCCGTAAATACCAGTAACTAAAAAGTACACAAAGTCGTAACTACCAGTAACTAAAATATACACAAAGTCGTAAATACCAGTAACTGAAAAGTACGCAAAGCCGTAAATACCAGTAGCTGAAAAATTAGCAAAGCCGTAAATACCTGTAACTGAAAAGTACACAAAGTCGTAAATACCTGTAACTAAAAAGTACACAAAGTCGTAAATACCTGTAACTAAAAAGAACACAAAGTCGTAAATACATGTAACTAAAAAGTACACAAAGTCGTAAATACCTGTAACTAAAAAGTACACAAAGTCGTAAATACCTGTAACTAAAAGTACACAAAGTCGTAAATACCAGTAACTAAGAAGTACACAGAGTCGTAAATACAAGTAACTAAAAAGTACACAAAGTTGTAAATACCAGTAACTAAAAAGTACATAAAGTCGTAAATACCAGTAACTAAAAAGTACACAAAGTCGTAAATACCAGTAACTAAAAAGTACACAAAGTCGTAAATACCAGTAACTAAAAAGTACGCAAAGCCGTAGGAACCAGTAACAAAAATGAAAAAAATGTCGGAGATATTAGTAACACAAAAGTACACAAAGCCGTATTTACCAATTTTTTTAAAAAGTACACAAAGCCGTAGATATCAGTAACAAAAAGTACGCAAAGCCGTAGGTAGTAAAAGTAAAGTACCCCCGTCACGCCAAGTGGCGTATAGGGAAATATGGTGTTTGTGACCCTATATTTTACAGACCTTCAGCACATGATTTTTGGGGTAATGTGGTCAGTATTACGCCCGTGCTGCTTTACTTTTCCAGAAAAAAATCCGGTACCCATTTAAGGCAGGGTGAACCCGGAAGCCGTCGGTTGGGATCGAACCCTACCCCTTGTCCGTGGTAGTCCAGTTCACTAACCACTGAGCTATCGCGAAAGCCGTAGGTACCTGTAACAAAAAAGTACACAAAGTCGTAGGTACTAATAGCAAAAAACTACGCAAAGCCGTATTTACTAGTAACAAAAAAACAGACAAAGTCGTAGATACCAGTAACAAAAAGTACACAAAGCCGCAGCTATCAGTAACAAAAAAGTACACAAAAGAGTAGATACTTGTAACAAAAAAGTGTTGAAGTAGACAAATTGAAAGACGTGCAAATGCAATCAGACAAAATGACAGACAACTAATAGAAATGCAGACAGACAGCTAGTCAAAGTAAGTTGTTCCAACTGCAGGCCTTCTTGGCCGAAACGTCGTTCTACTTTTTTTTCTTTCTCACCTACGTAAATCTGTTACCATACCACTTTCCCCCTTTTTTAAAAAAATTGCTGTTAGTCAAAGTAGTAATACTTGTAACGCAAATGAGAAAATCCAGCAAGCTACATGTAATGCAACGTAACAGACAACCAGAGAAACAGCTTAAAGAATAAAAACAAAACTGGCTACAATGGTAGATTTACAGCTGTTAGGATTATAGGGAGACGGATAGTGGAGGCAAAAGTGAAGTGCATAGACACATAAGAAGACACACAGACAGACAGAGATATAGATATTTCATGGAATGCAATAAGATAGCTACAAAAACAGATAGTTGGAATGTAATTATTCTCACATACAGAGAGAGAAAATACAGGCAGATAGACAAACTGACGACCAACTAGTAGGAATACTAGCGATCATCAATATCAAGTGCCTCGATTTTTTTTTCCCAACGGTCATAATATTTCCAGATGTTCTCGACATGACATGACCAACAAAATTATTGTATTCTACTCATGTTGAAAATATTCTTTCTTGTAACTTGTTTTGGCCTAATATGTGAACGTCCCCGTAACTCTTCTAGCATTAAAAAAAAGTCTCAGCATTCATCTGTGAAAGCACATTTTTGTGACCTCCAACGATTTCCTTGTCTGTTTCGCGATTGTCCTGGATTTATATCCATATGTCAAGATTTATTCCGCATAACAAAGATGAATTTATTTTAAATTTAAATTGATAAAAGTGGGGCGTGGGGTTGCATAACATAGTTCTCATTCTTTGGAATGCCACATCTGCCAGAGTTATTCTGCATTTCACCTCTGTTTTACATCTATCATATAAGTATATAAACAGATTTTCATAGAAATGCAGGAAATAAACAGGGAGACGCAGACACAGTTGAGAGCCGCGATAGTTCAGTGGTTAGTGAACTGGACTACAAAGGACAGGAGGTAGGGTTCGATCCCAACCGACGGCTTCCGGTTCTCCCAGCCTTTAATGGGTACCGGATTTTTTTCTGGGAAAGTAAAGCGGCACGGGCGTAATACCGACCACATTACCCCAAAAATCATGTGCTGAAGGTCTGTAAAATTTATGGTCACTAACACCATATTCCTTGTATGCCTATTGGGGGTTTACTTTTTTTACTTTTTTACAGACAGCGCTAGCTGGTATAAATACAATGATATGAAATGAGTAAGTATACAAGGAAACAATTGTGTACAGACATTCCGAGTGTAGACAGATGTACAGGTACATAACAAAACGTAAAAAAAAACAGACAAATCTTAGGAATATTTGTCGATGGGCAGACATGAATTTGGCAAAAATCGTAGGAAAACGTGTGGACAGACAAATTGTATAAATATAAACAACTAGTTCATAACTAGAAGAAAAAGACAGACAGCTACTGCAATTGTAAGTAGATAGACAGACAGAAGGTAGGCGAGCAGACTGACCAAAGGAATATAAGCAGATACACGGATTGATATACGGTACTGGTTTAATCGGACAGACGTATAACTATTTAGAGTTTGGATAGACAAAGAGACAGATGGCTAAACTATTTGTAAATAAACAGTAAGAGTGGGACAAAATGGTGGACAGCTAGTTGGTGTGTAACTGGATAAGCTTACACATTGCTAATTGTAGTGAAAGAAGGTGGACAAGGTCTCATACTGATGTAGATGCGTCAGAAAATAAATAGATCAACTAAGTAGTCTGGGACAAAAGAGATAATAAGAATGTAATTACACAGTAGATGGGGACCAAGAGGACTAAAACCCATTTGGGCTGACACAGGTCAGCAACTCCCAGCCGGCAGCGTGATCGACGAGCAACAGAGTTTATTAAGACCCTAATCCAACTCCCTGTGATACCCCTAAGCAATTTGGCCAAGCGAATATGGATCGAAGACGGAAGGCAACCTGGTACCATATAATGATATCGGAAGACGGATGTGTTGGGCCGAAATGTGCAGATTTCACTGTTAGCCATCAACTAACGATACAGCGCACTTACGCCCACTCAAGTATTTTTTAAGAGTGGACGATAAACAAGATTAATGGACTAGCGAATGTAGAAAGAAAAAAATAAAATAGTTGTCAGGTAGGCTGTAGGAGTGTAACTAGACAGAATTACAAAATGTTAATATTGTTTGAACAAACAGCGAAACAGTTAAACAAATTATCGCAGTACTTAAACAAAGAAAAAAAAACACAGTGGCAAATTTAAAGAAAACGTGTAAATAGACGAATAAGCAGAATAAGCTGAATGATTGCTCTCACTTACCTATTGTGTATTTCAATTGTTAAAATATTTTTCCGCTAAAATAATGTCTCAAGAGCTAAATTAAATATTTACAAAATGTATGAACTAAGAATATAAACACAGACTAAGGTATATCAAAATAAAATAACATAGTCATAACTTATTTTCATTAATAAAAACTACGAATAAAAATTGTTATGTGAACATATTTTTGCTTTAAATAATCGGTCTAATTACTTAGTGGTTCCAATCCGGCAGGAACATGTTCATCAGTTACCTCTGGAGACCACTGGATATAACAGCAGCACTAGGCACCTCTAAAAGACGAACCTTTGGTAGATTTACATAGCGATGCTACTAGACGAACAACGATTTCTAGATGATCAATTCTCTAAGTGCCCACAGCGAGATTGCCCGGTGTTGTGCCTCAGAGCCAGTCGTAAATTCTCGCACAAATTCACGCTAAAAGATGGTCTCGTATTTGACAAACGAAAAGCGGATATGTGTTTAACAAACGTAAGATACACGTATTTAACAAACATAAGATAGACATTGGGAGCCGCGATAGCTTAGTGGTTAGTGAACTGGACTACAAAGGACAAGGGGTAGGGTTCGATCACAACCGACGGCTTCCGGATTCACCCAGCCTTAAATGGGTACCGGATTTTTTTCTGGGAAAGTAAAGCAGCACGGGCGTAAGACTGACCACATTACCCCAAAAATCATGTGCTGAAGGTCTGTAAAATATAGGGTCACTAACACCATATTTCCCTATACGCCACTTGGCGTGACGGGGGTACTTTACTTTTTTTTTTAAGATAGACATTTGTCCATGTTTGTGAAGTTATTTCGGCTTATTTTTTTTTTTACTGTAAGAAAGAAAGAACAAGAAAGTAGCCATAAATAAAAGCAAAACGAGAAGTAATAAAGCCAAGACACAGAGGTGAGCAAAGAAATGAGAAGATGCATTAAAAGGGATAAGAGGAAATATATAGACGAACTAACTAAAGAGGCAGAGGAAGCAGCAAATAAAGGGAATATGAAAGAACTGTACAACAGCACAAAGAAATTAAGTGGAAAATAAAAACAGATCAATGCCTTTATTAAAGATAAGAAAGGAAATCTGCTTTGTAATATAAGGGAACAAATGGAGAGATGGAAAGAGCACTTTGAAAAACTTTTGAACAGACCCGGCTCAAATAATTCTCCATATTTACTACCAGCAGAAGAAGAGTTACACGTTAACTGTGGAAAACCAAGCAAAGAAGAAATAATGAAAGCCATCAAGCTATTAAAAAAAGGTAAAGCCACAGGACCAGATGCAATTACTTCGGAAGCCATCAAAGCAGATATTAACACCTCTACCAAGCTGTTACATAATTTATTAGATACAATTTGGGAGAGGGCAGAAATACCTAAAGATTGGAAAGAAAGTTATATGATCAAACTACCAGAGAAAGGAAGTTTACAGGAGTGCACAAATTATAGGGGACTTATGCTACTATCAGTGCCAGGAAAAATTTTAAGCAGAATCATTCTGGAGAGACTAAAAGAGGTATATTTATAAAAGAAACATTTAAAATATGAACAAGCAGGTTTTAGGAAGAACAGATCATGTGCTGATCAAATAACTATTCTACGTATAATCGTTGAACAAAGTTTAAAAATACAGTTCCCACTTTATATTCGATTCACAGATTACGAAAAGGCAATTGATAGTTTAAACAGAGGAATGCTTTGGAAGTTGCTGAGTCATTAAGGAATCCCCATAAAGTTTATTAACCTGATAAAAACAATGTATGAAGGAATGAAATGTAGTGTGGTGCATGAAGGGCAGCTTACAGAACATTTGAAATAAGAACAGGAGTAAGGCAGGGATGCCTTCTATCTCCATTTCTCTTTCTACTGACCATAGATTGGATTATGAAAATAACTTAAAACAACAGAAATGAAATCCAGTGGTCACTGACCAAACAAATTAATGATTTAGACTTTGCTGATGACATAGCTCTCCTATCACACAGCCATCAACAGATGCAGGATAAAATGAGCATACTTGATGAGAGATCACAACAGCTAGGACTGAAAATTAATAAAGACCAACATTATGAGAATTAATTCAGCGTCAAAAACCAAATAAAATTAGGAGAAATCCCTCTACTAGATGTACAATCTTACATATATATGGGTAGTAATATAGATAAAGAGTGAGGAACAGAAAATGATACTAAAATAAGGATATCAAAAGCAAGAGGAGCTTTTGTTGCGCTGGGAAACATATGGAAGTCCAAAGAAATTAGGTTAAATACAAAAATAGAAATTTTCAACTCCAATGTTAAGTCAGTCCTATTATATGGCTGTGAAACATGAAGAACAACAAAATTGACAATCATGAAGATACAGACTTTCATTAATGGATGCTTACGCAAAATAAAAGGATGGAAATGACAGGACAAAATCACTAACATAGAATTATGGAAATGTACCAGTCAAATACCAGTGGATTAAGAGATACAGCGAAGACGATGGCGCTGGATAGGACACACACTGAGGGAGATAACTGAGAGTATTACGCAACAGGCCTTTTTTGGAATCCCCAGGGGAAAAGACAAAGAGAAAGACCAAGGAATTCTTGGAGAAGACAGATAGAAGCAGGCAGAAGGAACACTTTTCAGACATAGCCTTCAATGGTTTCTGCCGCCTAACCACCATATACCATGGTACTTCACGTCCTCCCGAAAATGATGATCGTCATAGCACTTGATGATGTTAGGCCATCATTGATGACTCCAATTCCAAACATATAGACACACAGTGGTGGTAAGTTATCATTTCCAATCCAACAGAAGCCACATGACGTGTAGTTAGTAAAACCACAGAGAGAATATGATTTTGTGACCTTCACTGATTCACTCTTAGATGTGAATGTGTAGTTTACACAAGAGGAGAAGTTTTCAACTACAGTGATCCCATTTAAGGCAATTCTGGGATAGCAAGGCAAGTCTCCTTTATAGCAGCAGAACTTGATGTTCTCCGCTCCCTTCTTGTAGCTGCCGCCACACGATTCTGATGTCTCATTAACTTGGACATCATTCAAGAACAATGCCAGATTAAGATTCCATAGATATGGCTCTGCTGCTGAAATGCTTGGTGCAACAGTTGTATCAATCATACTGGAGGCTCCTGGTCTGTGGTCATTAATATCACAGACGGCACATGATGTTGTTATATTCAGTGTTTCTTTCTGGGGTGTAAATATGTGGCACACACATGGAGAGTGGTTTGTAGTCACAGTAATCCCATTAAAGGCAATTCTAGGGTGGCATGGCATAGCTGTTTCAGAACATCACAATCCTGTGATGTTTTCTGTGTTCGCAATAAAGCTGCTGCTGCTACACAATCCTGACCAATTATAGGTGTGGACATTATTCACTTGCAATGACAAAACTGCTTTGTTTACATCATTAACCTCTGGAAGCGAATCATTTATGGGACTAATAGTACAATTTATTCTTCCATCGGGGATATCATCATTGAGTCCCCAAAAAAAGGTCTTTGGTTAAAAGGCACATATGCTTTTGAGTTAAACACAAAATGAGCCCACTTCATAGATTCAAAATGATCTATGCCAGTGCCATTCGTTTGCACAAGTTAGGTCCTTAGCTACCAAACGTCCGAAACGAAGCCATCGAATTAACGACTTTATCTACAGCGAAGGTTAACGAACTGTGAACAAACATTTATGTTCAAACCCTTGAAAACATTTTCAAAAAATCTGCCAACTCGCTGCAATAACATATATCGTGTTGTTCAATGTAAACATTGCTTAGTCCATAGCTCGAATATAAATAAGCTGCCATTTTGGTGCGTTCCATGACATCATCTGTTCCAACAATGAGATACAACGAAGAAGATGGCACTGGATTGGACACATAATGCGAAAGACAATAGAGAGTATTACACGACAGTTCTGTTCCTGTTCTGTTCCTGTTCTGTTCCTTTTTTTTCTAATCCGCAGGGGAAGAGACAAAGAGGAAGACCACATATTCTTGGAGAAGACAGGTAGAAACAGAGATGAAGATGATGGAGAAGACAGGTAGAAACAGAGATGAAGATGATGGAGAAGACAGGTAGAAACAGAGATGAAGATGATGGAGAAGACAGGTAGAAACAGAGATTAAGATGATAGAGAAGACATGGAAAGATCTTAAAAGAATTGCAAGAAACAGAACGGCTTGAAAGTGTTTTTTTGAAGACCTATGCTCCACAGGGAGCTAAACGGAAGACTTCGGCCTCGGAACAAGAATGTCCCTGGTTCGAAACTACCACTTGTTGTGAGAATTATTCTCTTCGAATCTGCAGTTCTTTTCCTAACTTTACCCTCCCTCGATATTTAACCTTCTTACATAACCCTTATGCATCCTTCGCAGGTTAAAAACAAAAACCGTTGACATTTCAAACTTGAAATGATGTAGGCCTAAAATTGGCAGCTGCGAGGTCAAAACTGTTAAGCAATTAAAAATCTACTCATGCCGGAGACAAATGTGTCGGGCGGAAAGGTGCAGATACCGCAGTTTGTGTCAACTATCACCGCAATATCTCCACGTCCATTTCACGGGAAAACGAAGAAGAAATATTGGACAAAAATCGCATAACAAGTAACTAAAATGTGTAGTGTGTAACATATTACAGCAGCAATTATGAACAAGAAATACGGTATCCAGCATTCACACAACCCAGCCTAATCTCAATTCTATATGATTCATTTTGAACTCTGCAAGCTTCATCTATGCAAACAAGATTAAGTTACTGGGAAAAGTCACACATTATTGTTCAACTTACGTCATAATATAATTACAGAATGATAACTCAGTCCTGCAGACAAAAATTAACTCCTTTACTACATGGTTTTACAAAAAGCACCTCGATAGGCACGCAGTATGAAAAGAAAGGATTTTAAATCACACAATTATGGGATAAAGTTACAGTCGTACAAGTGTAGCGGTTAAATCTATTCTATTCATGGCATCAGTTTAATTGCAGTCATGGGGCATCCCCATATTCGCTCGACCGACCGTCCCAGCATTTATCGAACCGTGTAGAGACTGATTGTTCCTGTTAAATCTTGATTGCGGATGCATCTGCTTTTCCCAACTAAGCTATTTCGGATCGACCAGACTCATTTCCTACCTTTAGACTCCTTAGTCTTACACGCACGCACGAGCGCACGCACGCACGCACACACACACATATATATATATATATATATATATATATATATATATATATATATATATATATATATATATATATCCTTTGCCCACCTCTTCTCTTATGGAATGAAGAACAAACTTAGCGATGTCCTCCTTGTCGAGAATGAAGTCACACTCAGTCCCTGAGCTGCCATCAAGCTTATCGGCTAGTTAATACTGGTTAATGTCCTAGTTTACTAATGCACAAGTCAACGGCTTCTAGGTTCACCACTCCTTAAATGGTTTCTCTCTGGGCTTAGTACTGGCTACATTTTAGAAATGTGCCGATGACAAACAAATATGGCAACTCACACAGAGTAAACGTCATGTGGGTGTGATATGTCGATGTGATATGTTCTTTATATACCTATATTATGTGAAATATTTGGGAACTTTGTTAACCTCAGATGGAAGATGTACAACAGAGGTGAGATGCAGAATGGCTCAGGTAAAAGCAGATTTCCAAAAAATTAGGAAGATACTATGCAATCATTTTTTTACAATAGCAACAAGAAAAAGAGTTCTTAAATGTTATGTAGAGTCAGTCTTAACACATGGATATGAATCATGGACAATAGGACAACAGACATGAAAATCACTGAAGTCTGTAGAAATGTGGTTTTACAGAAGAATATTGTGATTACCATGGACAGCTAAAAAGAGTAATGAAAACGTTCTGAAAGAGGCCAAAGCAAAAAGAGAGTTAATTTCCAATATTAGGAAGAAACAATCATCATCTTTTGGCCATGTAATGAGAAGGGAACAGCTGGAATATATTGTAACAACTGGAAAAATTGAGGGACGAAGAGATAGAGGGAAGCAAAGAGAAAAGATACCGGACAGCTTAAGAGAATGGCTTGGCAGAAGATCAACAACAGAAATGATAAATAACTGTCGTGATCGAAAGTTGTGGATGCACATGAACACCTATGCCAGCAGGCTTGGTACTTGATGATGATGATGATTATTATTATGTTATATATTATATGTTATCTATATGTGGATGTTACGAAGTTCTCTCCTTCATTTCCTCTTAAATTATCAGCTCTTAAAGTTTAGTGCGCACATTCTATTTTCTTTAAGACGTGATTTACTAAACATGTTAAAAAAGCATAAACATTTTTAAAGTACAATTTACGTCATATTACGAATGATCAATTATGTGCTGGTGCCCACATTTTTTCAACATCAGTCTCATGTGTATGTGTCATGTAAATCAACACCACGCCAAGCCGCATTACTTCCCCATATAAAATGTCATTTACCAATTTTTCAGAAATTTACAGAATCAGAAGTGGTGTCGGTCTGACCACCAAAAAAAATCACAAGATTTTGGGAATTGAACTTGGACCCACATTAACAGCAGGAGAACGCACCGACAACTTTGCTGTGTTTATTCTTATTTATTGTATTTGGTTTAAAAGGAATGCACCTTTCGTCTGCGTTAGCTCGACGACTATTTTCTTCTCATTGTCCTTCTTTAAAATAAAGTTAAAAAGGCGCATATGTGACGTGTCGTTCTCGACAGTAAACTGCAATAAGTGTTTTTTTTTGTGTTTTTTCTTTCTTCCTTCTAGAAAATATCTGACTAAAGCTAAATAGGTGATAGATAACTTACTCTATTTGGAAAACTGGTGTTTCCTCTCTCATTTCCTATTCAACTCTGGTGAATTTGTAATACTGGTGCTCTTCCTATTAGTTTTTACTCATTTGGGAAACTGCTACTTTCTCTCTCCGTTCCTACTCGATTTGTACAACTGGTTCTTTCTCTCATAGCTCTTTACTCGATTTGTACAACTGGTTCTTTCTCTCTCAGCTCTTTACTCGATTTGTACAACTAGTTCCTTCTCTCTCAGCTCTTTACTCGATTTGTACAACTGGTTCCTTCTCTCTCAGTTCTTTACTCGATTTGTACAACTGGTTCCTTCTCTCTCAGCTCTTTACTCGATTTGTACAACTAGTTCCTTCTCTCTCAGTTCTTTACTCGATTTGTACAACTGGTTCCTTCTCTCTCAGCTCTTTATTCGATTTGTACAACTAGTTCCTTCTCTCTCAGCTCTTTACTCGATTTGTACAACTGGTTCCTTCTCTCTCAGCTCTTTACTCGATTTGTACAACTGTTTCTTTCTCTCTCAGCTCTTTACTCGATTTGTACAACTGGTTCCTTCTCTCTCATCTCTTTACTCGATTTGTAAAACTAGTTGTTCACTGTTCCTAATGTTAGCAGTCAACTATGAGTTGCTGACCAATATCAGCCAATGTTCTGCTTGACATTTAGGTTCTGATAATATTTAATCCTCCAAATATGGATTTAGAATACACAATTTAATTTAGTTTACATCCCTTTTTTATGCTGTGGATTACTTGATTTCATGGATTAAATCTAGAAGTATAACTTTATATAGTAGCCGCAGTAGCTCAGTGTTTAATGAACTGGACAACAAAGGATAAGAGGTCGGGTTCATTCCTGACCGACGGTTTCCGGGTTCACCCAGCCAATAATGGGTACGGGATTGTTTTGAGGAGAGTAAAGCTGCACGAGTGTATTACCGACCACATTACCCCAAAAATCATATGCCGAGGGTCTGTAAAAATGATGGTCACTAAAACCATATTCCCTATGCGTTACTTGGAGTGACAGGGGTACTTTACTTTTTTTAAACTAAACAGCAAAAAGACAGAAGCAGCAAATAAAGAGCCATCACTGCAATTCACAATAAAAATAAGTGAGACAATATTAAAAAAGGTAAATGAATTTAAATACCTGGGAACAATGTTAACCTCAGATGGTGGATGCACAACAGAGGTGAGATGCTGAATAGCTCAGGCAAAACAGCGTTCCATAAAAAAGAATGATTCCGTGCAATCCATTTTTGACAATAGAAGCAAAAAAAAGGAGTTCTTTGATGTAATGTAGAACCAGTCTAAACATATCGATGTGAATCATGGACAACTGACAAGAAAATCACTGGAGGCTGCAGAAATGTGGTTTTACAGAAGAATGCTTAGAATACCATAAACAGTTAAGTAGAGTTATTAATTATCGTTATGAAAGAGGCCAAAGCAAAAAAATATAACTAATTTCCAATATTAGGAAGAAGCAATCATCATATTTTTTGTCATGTAATGAAAAGGGAATGGCTGGAATACATTGTGAGAACTGAGACAATTGAGGGACAAAGCTATAGAGGGAAACAAAGAACAAAGATACCAGACAGCTTAGGAGAATGGCTTGGCAGAAGTTCAACAACAAAAGTGATAAATAACTGTCGAGATCGAGAGTTGTGAAGAGACATAATCACCTACGGTGGCAGGCATGGTACTTGCTGATGATAAATTGTTTTATTTACATTTTAGTTGAGCAGACCTTGTATGGGCTGTAGGCGGTCAGCGGCTAGCTGACTTCTAGTGACAGAATCAAAACTGATCAAGAGTTGGAACGTCATCAGAAGATTGGCCAAGCGCATAAAATAGCAAACCAGATATTCACAAAATTCAGAGCTGAAAATGAATGTCGTGGGTTGAAGGTTGCAGGTATCACAGTTTCCTGTATTATCAGCCTACCCAAATAAAGCCAAAATGACGCTGACTTAAAGCTTTTTGAGCGGTAGATGATGATAAAAATGTAATGTTCTCGACAATACAGATTCGAAAATAGTAATTGACGGGTTGTTGCTGGTAGAATACACATAAACGTACGAATATTTCTTGTATCCTACCGCTTTCACCGTGTAACGTCAGTGAGAGGAGGAATGTGTACTTTTTCTGGTCTTCATTAGTATTTCGCATGTTATTTTACGCTCGTGTCTTTCAAGAACTGTCTGAAACTGGTAGCACAATGTGGGCAGAAACAACACTTCCACTTATTTCCTTTCTTTCCGTTTGCTTAGTCTCGGTGTTATTTTGTAACTTTCATTTTTACCTTCTGGGTTACATATTATTTGTTTTCTGAAAATAAAAAAAATCCATAATAATAATGATGATAGCATTGATAATGATAATAACTATAATAATAATAAAGATCATCAACGTATCAAAT
This sequence comes from Megaustenia siamemsis, assembly GCA_032433765.1. NCBI lineage: Eukaryota > Metazoa > Mollusca > Gastropoda > Stylommatophora > Ariophantidae > Megaustenia > Megaustenia siamemsis. Next base: position 105,236,911 of record JAVIAB010000092.1, read on the forward strand.
ACACTTGTTAGCGAAATCGACGAGCTATAAGACGTTGCTCTCGATACACTACGTCAAAATGAACGGAATGTCTTTTCTTCTATTTAAGAGCGAATCTACCGAAGAAAAGTATGTATAGATTAGTTTCTACTGACAATTTAATTATTATTCTTTTGAATTAAAGAGAAGCCAAAATTGCTTGCAACAAAAGTAAAGTATCGTACCCCGGTCACGCCAAGTGGCGTTTAGGGAATATGGTGTTAGTGACCATAAATTTTACAGACCTTCAGCACATGATTTTTAGGGTAATGTGGTCGTTATTATGCCCGTACCGCTTTACTTTCCCAGAAAAAAATCCGGTACCCATTAAAGGCTGGGTGAACCGGAAGCCGTCGGTTGGGAGCGAACCCTACCTCTTGTCCTTTGTAATCCAGTTCACTAACCACTGAGCTATCGCGGCTCCCTCTAGCAGCAAACCTCATGAGATATTCTTTTTAAATATGAAATTTAAGCTAAAAATATATTTGTAGATCGATTACGACATTATCACATCACAGTGTCTGACTAGGAATATACTGTGGGGCCTGGAATAGTGGCCGCATAGCCAGGGAGGGGATCTCCATTTTGTGTACTGTTAATCATAACAGATTTTTACAAAACATAAAACACCGGGACCCACCTAGGTTCGTACCCTCGTTGGCCTGAGTTGACAGTGGCTGCTTAAATGCGCGAAACCACCCGCTCATTGCGTCCCACTCGCTCCTCACGTCCTCCTCGCATAAAATAATTGCATTAAAAAATTGAAAATGTTTTGTGTTTTTGTGAGCAACAAAGTAAGGATGCAGATGAGCTCACTTGCACAAAACAAACTGCCGATCTTTAAAACTCAGTTAGTCAAAAAGTGCAGGTAAGAGATGTGAATATACGGTATAACATCTATACCAATACTATAAAGTTCTCAGTGCACCGCCAGTAGTTGACCCAAATATTTCGATTTGTGCCGCCTTCGACGTGAACTCTGTATAAAGGTGACATGAATTCCAGAGAAAGGTGACATGAAATCCAGAGAAAGGCGACATAAACTACAGAGAAATGCGACATAAACTCAAGAGAAAGGCGACATAAACTCCAGAGAAAAGCGACATAAACTCCAGAGAAAGGCGACATGAACTCAACACAAAAAGCGACATGAATTTTAGAGAAAGGCGACATGAATTCCATAGAAAGGAAACATAAACTCCAGAGAAAGGCGACATGAACTCAGCACAAAAGGCGATATGAACTCCAGAGAATGGCGACATGAACTCCATAGAAAGGAGACATGAACTCAACACAAAAGGCGATATGAACTCCAGAGAAAGGCGACATAAACTCCATATAAAAGAGACATGAACTCCAGAGAAAGGAGACATGAACTCCAGAGAAAGGCGACATAAACTCCATAGAAAAGGAGACATAAACTCCATAGAAAGGAGACATGAACTCCAGAGAAAGGCGACATAAACTCCAGAGAAAAGCGACATAAACTCCAGAGAAAGGCGACATGAACTCAACACAAAAAGCGACATGAATTTTAGAGAAAGGCGACATGAATTCCATAGAAAGGAAACATGAACTCCAGAGAAAGGCGACATGAACTCCAGAGAAAGGCGACATGAACTCCATAGAAAGGAGACATGAACTCAACACAAAAGGCGATATGAACTCCAGAGAAAGGCGACATAAACTCCATAAAAAGGAGACATGAACTCCAGAGGAAGGAGACATGAACTCCAGAGAAAGGAGACATGAACTCCAGAGAAAGGCGACATAAATTCCATAGAAAAGGAGACATAAACTCCATAGAAAGGATACATAAACTCCATAGAAAGGAGACATGAACTCCATAGAAAGGAGACATGAACTCCAGAGAAAGGAGACATGAACTCCAGAGAAAGGCGACATAAACTCCATAGAAAGGAGACATAAACTCCAGAGAAAGGAGACATGAACTCCAGAAAAAGGCGACATAAACTTCATAGAAAGGAGACATGAACTCCAGAGAAAGGAGACATCAACTCCATAGAAAGGAAACATGAACTCCAGAGAAAGGCGACATGAACTCCTTTAGAAAAGTGACATGAACTCCAGAGAAAGGCGACATCAACTCCAGAGAAAGGAGACATGAACTCCAGAGAAATGCGACATGAACTCCTTTAGAAAAGTGACATGAACTCCAGAGAAAGGCCACATTCCCCGACTTTTCTCGTCGAGTGCACTTTAGTTCCCATTTACATGTGGCTCGTTGAACTACAGGAGCAATATACAAACATTATGCGACCCATCCGCTGAGAACAGAAAATTGAACCCTAGTCATAGGGGAAGTGCTTTCCATAATTACACTACCACAGTTTAATTGCATACCCATTGTAATGAATGACCTAAGTTATAACACATTAATGTTGTGTGGGAATGCAATGTTCAATATTACCGTTACAGACAGAGAAATATGTGCTGTAGTAGGTAAAGAGACCCGTCACGCCAGGTGGCAGATAGAGAATATAATGTTCATCATCATCATCAAGTACCGGGCCTAGTGGCGTATGTGATCATGTCTCTCCACAACTTTCGATCTCGGCAGCTATTTATCATTTCTGTTGTTGACCTTCTGCCAAGCCACTCTCTTAAGCTGTCTGTTATTTTTTCTCTTTGCTTCCCTCTATCTCTTCGTCCCTCAATTTTTCCAGTTGTTACAATATATTCAAGTTGTTCTCTTCTCATTACATGGCCAAAAAATTATGATTGTCTCTTCCTAACATTGGAAATTAGCTCTCTTTTTGCTTTGACCTTTCTCAGAACCTCTTCATTAATCTTCTTAGCTGCCCATGATATTCTCTACATTCTTCTGTAAAACCACATTTCTACAGACTCCATTGATTTTCTTGCCTGTTGTCCTATTGTCCATGATTCGCATCCGTATGTTAAGACTGGCTCTACGTAACATTTAAGAACTCTTTTTTTCTTGTTTCTATTTTCAAAAATGGATTGCATAGTATTTTCCTCATTTTTTTGAAAGCTCCTTTTGCCTGAGCCATTCTACATCTTACCTCTTTTGTACATCTTCCGTCTGAGGTTAACAAAGTTCCCAAATATTTAAATTCATTTACCTGTTTTAATATTGTTCCACTTGTCTTTATTTTGCACTGAGGTGATGTCTTTTTCTTTCTTGTTACCATTACCTCTGTCTTTTTGCTATTAAGGCAGGGTCCTTTATTTTTGCTTTCCTTCACTACAATGTCCAACATTTCTTGTAACTCATTTTCACTCTTAGCGATTAATACTGTATCATCAGCATACCTAAGATTATTTATATTATGACCTCCAATTGTTATTCCAGGCATGCACCTTATGGATCTTAAAATAATCTCACTATAAATATTAAACAAATCTGGTGACAGCATACAACCTTGTCTAACACCCTGTTTTATTTGTTGAAACATTCCCAATTGGTTTCCAGTTCTTATGGCCGCTGTTTGTTGCCAGTTCATGTTCTTTATTATTCTTAGTTCTTTGCTGTCTATGTTTATGCTTTCTAAAATGTTGATTATTTCTTGGTGCTTTACTTTGTCAAATACCTTGGTGTAATCTATGAAACATAGGTATAGATCTGTTTTCACCTATATGGCTCTTTCTACTAAAGATCTTATGATATAAATGAAGGTGAGGCGAAGGCACGCCCCAACCAGCATCAGAGCTGGAAGTCGTCAGTGACTCATAACTGATGGCTTGCGCCAGGATCGGTGAACCAGAACCATCCAGACCCTGCTACACCTCTCCGCGGTGCCTCCAGAAACAGACTAACCTGTCTAGTCTGGCCAAGCGAGCAGGGATCGAAGAGGGAAGACAAACCCGGTACTCAAAAATGTCGGCTGAAGTCGGATGTGTTGGGCCGAAAGGCGCAGATATCACAGTGTTACACTGCAAACTTCAACACAACGTAACTACATCCACTTAACGTCCTTTTAAGGGCGGATGACGAGGAGGAAGTCTACGGTTCGTATCCGCTAGAATACCTCAAATCATCGGGCGACCGCATCATCATCATCATATAAATGGCATTGCTTGTTCCTTTATCTCTAACAAAACCACACTGTTCATCGCTAATTTCTGGACTGATTTTGTTTCGCACTCTTCGCATGATGATTCTTAGTAATATCTTAGTCATATGACTCATAAGGCTTATTGTGCGATGATCATCGCATTCAATCGCACCCGATTTCTTTGGTAGGGCTCTGAATATTGATTTGAGCATGTCGTCGGGTATATATCCGCTGTTGTAGATATCATTCAATATTTTTGTTATTATTTCTATTCCAAAATCACCCATAGCTTCAATCTCTTCTTTAGTTATATTATCTGGTCCAGGAGCTTTGCCTGCTTTCATACTGCGCAAGGTGTCTTCCACTTCTTCTCTGAGTATTTCTGGTCCTTCTCCATTATCCTTAATATTTACTTCCGTTCGTTCATCATTATAAAGATCCTTAATGTATTCTGTCCATCGTTCCCTTATGTTTTCTTGATCAATCAACTGTTCTCCTTTCTTTGATCTTAAACATCCCGTTTTTTATTGCGTTTTTCTTCCTGTTAATTCCTCAATTTGTTTGTATATAGCTTTAGCATCTCCTTTTTGTTGCAATTCGATTTCTTTGCATCTCTCTTTTAGCCATGCTTCTTTTGCTTCATTACATTTTACTACAATTTCTTTATTTAACCTCTTATACTCATCTTTATTTTCTTTATTTCTTCTTCTTGTATCCTTTAGCTGCAAAATATCATCTGTCATCCATTTCTTCCTTGAATTTGTCCTCACTGGTGGTATGAACTCTTTTGATGTTTGTTGCATTGACTCTTTTAGCATTTCCCACTGTTCATCAATGCTTTGTATCTTCTCTATTGCATTGTACCGGTTCTGAATTGTGATTTTATATTTGTCTTGCAGCTTCTTGTCTGATTTTAGTAAATCTAAATTTAACTTGATTTTAACTGAGGCTCGTTTTGTTCTTTTTAATTTTACTCTAAGCTTTCCCACAACTGATACATGATCACTATTGCAATCTGCCCCTGGTCTAGTTTTCACACACACCAAACTGTTTCTAAATCTATTGCTTATCATTATATAATCAATTTGATTACGTGCGTTGTCCCCTGGGCTTTTCCATGTCTTGGATGCTGCTTAAACCAGGTGTTTCCTATCATCATGTTGTGTGTTCTTGCCCATTCAATAAGCTTCTCACCTCTTTCATTCCTCTTGCCTAAGCCATAATGACCAACTACTTCCTCAACTCTTTCCTTTCCTACTTTTGCGTTAAAATCCCCTAGAACTATGGTGTTTTCATGTGGTTTGCATTCATGAAGTGCATCATTTAACTCGTCGTAAAATTTATCAATAGTTTCCTCTAGACTGTCTACTGTTGGTGCATAAACTTGTATAAGAGTTATGTCTATTGGCTTTCCATTCAATTACACTAAAAGGACTCTGTCAGATATTGGGTAAAAGCCTTTCACTGTTCTTGCTCTTTCTGCATCCAAGATGATACCTACTCCTCTTTGGTGTTCAGTACCTCCAGAATATGTTATTCTATGTTTATCAGAATATATCTCCCCTGATCCGGTGTATCTCATTTCACAATGTCCCAGTAATTGTAAACACATTCTTTTCATTTCTTGTATGACATTTTTTAGTTTACCCTTCTGCATGAGTGTGCTCACATTCCAAGTATCTATCTTTAGAGTTTGTTTAACCTTTATTTTGCTTACAGTAGCTTGATGACGATCGGGTATCACCTGTAGCACATGATATCCCCTAACGAACGAGGGTTTTCCATGGGAACCCCCCTTAACGTTGTTGTCGTTATATCTATTGTTGTGACGATTCATGATTATCCAAAGAAATTACGACGGTGGTTTTCTGTTGCCTTCCGTCGGTTTGTTTACGGTTGACTCCGCTAGCCTTTGACTAAAAAGTCTCACCCACAAGAGAGTGGGGTTGTTTTACGTCGGGGTACCCTCCCCTTAGCCTTTTACTCTCCCGAGCTTACCTGCAAGGCAGCAGGGCAGCCACAGGTTGTACTGTTTACTGCATACAGTAGAAGGTAAAATTACCCGACCTGATTTAATATAATGTTAGTGAACATAAATTTTACAGACCTTCAGCACATGTTTTTTGGGGTAATCTTGTCGGTATTACGTCCGTGCTGCTTTACTTTTCCAGAAAAAATCCGGTACCCATTTAAGGCTGAGTGAACCCGGAAGCCGTCGGTTGGGATCGAACCCTACCTCTTGTCCTTTGCAGTGCAGTTCACTAACCACTGAGCTATCGTGGTACCCCTATGTGATGTAGTGGTCGGTGCTTTTTTTCGCTGGCGTATCCCAACTCTGGGAGCACAGTACCCATTGTTCACTCAGGTGGGCTGGCTGGTGTGCATCAAATTAGAATCAATGCAGCATCCGCTATATCGCTTAGCTGCAAACATTGTTACTATATTACTACACGATCTGTCCTCTATTGGGCACATCTATTTGTACACCGTTAATCCAGTAGTAAACAAACATTAAACAAGTTAATAAAACCAACATACAGTCAAATATTACTTAAATAAACAGAGGTGGGTTTTTTTTTAAAACAAAATGTGTGTCAATGTGCAGTGAACACAGAAACCCTGAGAAAGTTGCTGAGGGACTTGTACACAGAACCTATGTGCATGATCTTAAGCACAATAAGAATATAAAACATAACGTCGCAGCAAACAGAATGTGAATCGCTTCAAGGAAAAAACAAGCTCAACCAATTCTGAGCGAGGAGTGAGTGTAAAACCGCAGCTCAATGCAAGAGCAATCATATATTTGTTAAAAAGTACATTTTCCCTCCACGCCTTGCTAGGCGTATAGAGAATATAGTGTTAGGGGTCATTTTTTTTCTATGACCGCGACACATATATGGGTCTGTGGGGTGGTCGGCATCCCACCAGACCGCCTTCACTTTCAAGAAAAATCTATGGTAACCATTTTGGAGGCTGGGTGAACCCCCGCAGCATTGTCGGTCAGAAGAAAAATCCGTCAATTCTGAGGATCGAACCCGGACCCTTTTGATCAGGAGCACCCTAATCACTCAGCCACCGAGGCTCCTAATAATTACATATACGCCCTTGTAATTCTTTTTTTTTTTGTTACGTAGAAAGATCCCAGCACAAAGCACGAAACCTACAGCAACAGCAAGCGACTCTGTGAAAGCTTTAAAGTTGCTGTTTAGCGTGTATAATTTCAATGATAACCGTAATTTTACTCGTTTGAATTACCTTCTTTCCCCCCCCCCCCCCCCCCCCCCGAGCAAATGTTTTCGGTCTTTCTTTTTCGTTTGTCCGGAGATGTTCTTTTCCACCACCAGTCCTTCAATGGACATCGATAAGTGTACATGGATATTTTACAGCTAATTTCAGTAGAAGTCATCCATACGTCAGCATAGTATTTTAGGGTGTCAGGTTCACTTCATTCTTCCTTCCTTACTTTCTTCGCCACCCGGATTAATTTTTTTTTTCCTTAGCCTACGGTTATGTGCAGTAGGATATTGGTCACTTGTAACTTTTTGATCCTGGCCATATAGTCAACTTAGAGTGTCTGATCACTTTCAATCCCACGCTAATTGTGTTTTTTTTTCTTATATATCCTTCTTTAAGAGTTCTCAGAGAGCTTCTTTTATCAACTTGAGCACGGAACCAATTTGTTGTGCTCCATTTCTGAGAATATTAAGTACTCGATCTCGCCCCTATATGAGATCATAAACTGGATAAAAAGAAGGGCTGGTCTCGATTAATATTAGATTTGAATAGGCTAATTTTGTCATCGTCTAGCGACATCATAAACTTATCCCTAAAACGAAACCTATGTACAGTTGCATTCAAAACGTATTCATCTTTCTTCTAATCCTTTCTCTCTTTATTGCATCTACTTCTAAACATGTCTATCTCCCACAGACTTTACAGCCTACCTAAACACACAATAACTGTATGTGTAAATTTACTGCTCTAACTTAAATCGGTTTCAAATGATACAATATATTGCTGACTTCAATCTCAGGGAAACTAATTTGGAGATAATTCAGTTCCCCATGCTGTACATACCACACTTCAGTGATGTTTTATTTTCCCCATTTTCGTTTACAGCACAACCAGATGCTAACAGTACTTCCATCACGTAAGCGACAGACTGACCTGATCGTAAAATCTTGTAAAGTCCCGAGATAACGTCTTGTAAACAAACAGTGTAAACACGCCGGCAAAGGGAATTTTATTAAAATTAGAACTTTAACGTAACTTTAAAATATGTTTCGGCAACGTGTATGTTTCCTTCATTCATATGTGATTATTGCCAGTCAACACCGGGAACGACATATTGAGAACAATTCTTCAGGATTTGGATGTAGTACACGACTATTTATTAACTGCACTTTTTGTTACTATTTTGGGCAGTTGTTTTTCTTTGTATCTGTACTTCAGACCTTACATGTATAACTGTTTATTTGTGCCATCTGTACTTTGATGACAGTGTTTGAAAATCGTTAAATGTACTATGTTTATATTTTGGGCAGTGTTTTGGGGGGTTTGTTATTCGTCTTCTATCTCCATTGACAAAACAAACAAAAAACAACCCAAAATCATCAACAGGAAGGGATTTAAATTGTAACAAAATATAAATGTCTGGGAATTGCAGTAACTAACAATGGAGACTTCCAAAAGGAGATCAAAAGAAGATTAGCAATAGCAACACAAAAGCTAAACATGAAGAACATGTACGACCATACAAATGAGACAATAAAATAAAAATTAGAGGACATATATCTTCCCGATAGGTACATATGGTTGTGAATCATGGACAATCTCGCAAACAGCAATAAAAAAAATCCACTTATTTAAAACAAAATGTTAAAGAAAAATCATTAACTTATACTTTTGATATTAAAAAAAAGCAATAAAGACATATTACAAGACTTAAACATTAAAATAATAGGCTTATAAACACCATTCTACGGAGAAAATTAAAATATTAAAGCCACGTCAAAAGGGTAAGCTGGCTAGAAAGAACAATAATGAAAAACTTGGTTCCTATGCGATTAATCAGAAGCAAACCAGGAAAAATATGCTTTCAAGACATGAAGAACACTATGAACACGACAACAGAAGAAGTGGGAGTTCTCTGCTAGAGACAAGAGATTATTTCAGAAGGGCTGTGGTGAATGTAACATTCTGTGGGATATCAAGCTAGAGACAGAAAATTATTTTAGACTGGATGTGGTGAATGTAACATTATGTAGGAGATCTGGCTAGAGACAGAGATTCTTTTAGACGGTCTGTGGTGAATGTAACATTCAGTGGGAGATCTGGCTAGAGACAGAGGTTCTTTTAGACGGGCTGTGGTGAATGTAACATTCTGTGGGAGATCTGGCTAGAGACAGAGATACTTTTAGACGGGCTGTGGTGAATGTAACATTCTGTGGGAGATCTGGCTAGAGACAGAGATTCTTTAAGACGGGCTGTGGTGAATGTAACATTCTGTGGGAGATCTGGCTAGAGACAGAGATACTTTTAGACGGGCTGTGGTGAATGTAACATTCTGTGGGAGATCTGGCTAGAGACAGAGATTCTTTTAGAAGGGCTGTGGTGAATGTAACATTCTGTGGGAGATCTGGCTAGAGACAGAGATTCTTTTAGACGGGCTGTGGTGAATGTAACATTCTGCAAGGGACATGCGACCTGGTGATGATGTTTGTACTTTGAACACTGGTAATTGTTATCCTGTCTTCTGATTTTCTTTAGATACTGCATGTATAATTGTCTTACCTTCTGTTTGTACTTGCAATATTATATTTAAAATCATTGTACCTGCAACTTGTAATTTGAATAAATGTGTTTCTGATATCAATTATATATTCAATAAGATCATGTTTTCTATACTTTCGACATTAAATATGGAAAGTGTTATACTGCTTACTGCACTTTCCACATCGCATTTGAGGATTATTAAACCTGCGCTTAGTTCTTCCTGGTAACATTTGGGTTCTGTTATTCTTGTTTATTTTCTGTATGTTCGACATTATATTTATTTTTCAATTATTTTCTTATATTCACATTCTTTATACTCTTTTATTTCTTTTCTTAAATTCTTCCTCTTCTTCTACCTTTCAGCTCTCTGTGGAGCATAGATCTTTAATAAACACTTTCCAAGTCGTTCTGTTTCTTGCCATTCTTTTAAGATCATTCCATGTCTTCCCCATCAATTTCATCTCTGCTTCTCTCTGTCTTCTCTAAGAATTTCTTGGTCATCCTCTTTGTCTTTTCCCATGGATTCCAAAAAGGGCCTGTTGTGTAACTATACTCAGTTGGCTTCCGCAGTGTATGTCCTATCCAGCGCCATCGTCTTCGCTGTATCTCTTTATCCACGGGTATTTGACTGGTACATTTCCATAATTCTATGTTAGTGATATTGTCCTGCCATTTCTATCCTTTTATTCTGCGTAAGCAACCATTAATGAAAGTCTGTATCTTCATGATTGTCAGTTTTGTTGTTCTCCATGTTTCATAGCCATATAATAGGGCCGACTTAACATTGGAGTTGAAAATTTCTATTTTTGTATTTAACCTAATTTCTTTGGACTTCCATATGTTTCCCAGTGCAACAAAAGCTCCTCTTGCTTTTGATATCCTTGTTTTTGGTATCATTTTTTATTCCTCCCTCTTTATCTATATTTCTGCCCAGATATATGTAAGATTGTACGTCTAGTAGAGGTATTTCTCCTAATTTTTTTTTGGTTTTTGACAACTGCATTAATTCTCATAATGTTGGTCTTATCTCTATTAATCTTCAGTCCTAGCTGTTGTGATCTCTCATCAAATATGTTAATTTTATGTTGCATCTGTTGATGGCTGTGTGATAGGAGAGCTATGTCGTCAGCAAAGTCTAAATCATCAAGTTGCTTGGTCAGTGACCACTGGATTCCATTTCTGTTTTCTTTAGTTATTCTCATAATCCAATCTATGGCCAGTAGAAAGAGAAATGGAGGTAGAAGGCAGCCCTGCCTTACTCCTGTTCTTATTTCAAATTTCTGAAATTGTTTAACAGCTATTCTTATATGTGGGTGTCCGGTTAGCGCAATCGATAGGCGGTTGGCTTACCACGGCAACAGCCGGGGTTCGTACCCTGGCGAGGACACCTGGGTTTTACTAATTCCCTAAAAATTAGTAGGAGCCGCGATAGCTCAGTGGTTAGTGAACTGGACTACTACGGACAAGAGGTAGGGTTCGATCCCAACCGACGGCTCCGGGTTCACCCAGCCTTAAATGGGTACCGGATTTTTTCTGGGAAAGTAAAGCAGCACGGGCGTAATACCGACCACATTACCCCAAAAATCATGTGCTGAAGGTCTGTAAAATATAGGGTCACTAACACCATATTTCCCTATACGCCGCCACTTGGCGTGACGGGGGGTACTTTACTACTTTTTTTTACTATTCTTATATGTACCTCAAGCGTTATTGTTTTTTAATTCTATAACTTGACACCTACATTTTCCATTCCCACATTTTTCTCTCCAGACCTAAGAAATTGGATAAATAACCTAATGAATTCTTTATCTGTGAAGTATTTCTTGTTTCTATGTATTTATTTATGATCAGTATCACAATATCCATTAGCATTTTCCTTACCTTATAATATAACGAAGGTTTCAGCACAGTATACGAACTCCGTAACACCAGCTAAGTACTCCCAGGTAATTAAAAACACGGTTAATATTGAGATTAGTCTACTCCTTTACATTTTAAACTGTTATGGGTTTTTCAACAGGCTCAATTTGAACACATGACCTACATTTTAACGTCCGTCTCCTATAAGTCTCAGTAATCTTGAAATCAAGGATAATTTGAAAAATCCCACAGAATCTCTCCAAATGTGGATATAGTCTCAAGAATCATCTACTTGTAAGCATCTCAACGCCAGTTCTATAATTTCTTAAACTGAACTTTAAAACTAAATTTATTGTAAAATAAAAAATACCAGAGTAGCAAATCGAACATGATAAATGTACAACTAATACATCAGCCAATTACGTCTTCTTCATTCAAATAGATATATAAATAAACGAATGCATTAACAAACTTGAATAAAAGCAGACAAAAATATTATTTTCAAAGCCGACAGAAGGTTCGGAAGCACCGTTAAATGTTTTTTTCGCGTGTGGACAAACACAAACTTACTTTTCCACGGATAGTCCTTTCAATTCAACAGACTTTAGAGATATTGCCGTTACCTTCAATTACTAACGATTTCTTTTGTAGTTTTCAGCACAATGTAAGAGCTCCCCATTGTCTGACGTTTCTTTTTATGGAATTGTAAGCTAAATAGAGCTGCGTCAATTGAGGAAGTAATGATGTTTGACGTATGTGGCGAAACATAAAACCGTGAACAACAATACGTTTTCTGGATTTAATTATTTTGTGCAAATGTTGAAAAATACTATGTGGGCAGCTTCTAACATGTTTTGTGAGCTGGCACCTGAAAGGATGTGATGAGAATCGAAATTGACATGACAAGAATGTCGACAATAAGACAGACAAAAAGAATGCAGACAAAAATGATGAGAAATCGAAAGCAGTTTGATTGATAGGATGATGAGTGCCTGTCTCTGATATTGTGTATTGAGTGTGTTAACAAAAACACAGCGAAGAGCAAAACCTGTATCTGAATATACAGAAAACTAAGATAATGTCCCTTTAACAAAACACAAAGCCAACACAAAATTATAAACAGGGAAAAATTGGAAATTGTATCAAAGTGTGAATACCTGGGATCTGTAGTAAGAGATTGGAAAAAAAAAAAGAGATCAAAAGAAGATTAGCAATAGCAACACACAAATTTAGCGCCATGACGAATATGTAACACAATACCACCAGTTCCTGATCGACGGCCCCGGGTTCGCCCAGCCTTAAATGGGTACCGGATTTTTTTCAGGTAAAGTAAGGTGCCACGGGCGTATTACTGACCACATTACCCCAAAAATCATGTGCCGAAGGTCTATAAAAATTATGATCACTAACATCATAATCTATATACGCTACTTGGCGTGACGGGGCTCTTTACTTTACTCGCCACTTACACTGGATAATGAAAATAAGCAACGAAGACCTTAAAAGATTTAAACATTTTAAAAAAACAGGTTTATAAATACCATTCTACAGAAGAAATGAAAATACTTATGACCAAATCAAATCACAGCGGGCTGGAAGCAATATTAATGAAAGGCATGGTTCTTGGACGACGCGCCACGGGCATACCAAGAAAGGGTAGTTTCAAGACAACAAGTCCAGGAACATGAGAATAGAAGTGGGTGTTTTGGCTAGATATAAAGGTTCTTTCAGACGGACTACGGCGAATGCGATGTTCTGCAAAGAACATGCCACCTGATGATGTTGATGATTACACACACACATATATATATATATATATATATATATATATATACATGCAGCAGAAAGAGTAAAGATTGAAAGATATAAAGTTAATGCTTTAATTTGTTATAAGTACTAAGAACTCTTGTCGACCCAGCGGAGTTCGTGCGCTTTTAAGCTATTCCTATGTAATTGGTTAAAATATTCGAGCGTAATTTGACAATGACAGAATTCAGTGTACATTGTTCAATATAGAACAGAAAAAAATACTGTAAAAACTAATATACAATACATAACTGTGTGTTAATAATTGATGCAAACATGTACAGCATATGCAGACTCATGCGCTGACAAATTTAGACAGACATAAGCACAATAACACACAAGCACACACTCCTTGGCACCGACAAATACATATTTAAATGAATAGACGAACACATTGAGACAGACAAGCAGAAGGAAAAATGCCATAAAAACCGTAACCCTAAACAACTCTTCAGTTATTATCTCCCCACGAAACAGAAACACAAAATTAGCCTCGCGACGTCGAGTGCTTGTTAACTTGTTTCCGCCTCGCTTTACGTCTTGTTTTTATTCCATCCTGTTGCGGAAAAAAAATTATTGCAAGAAATAGAGACAGTGGTTCAAAACTTTCTCATTTTTCCAACTTTGGTACTACATAGTGTCTACTTCAGAGTTTTTAATTGACATCAATGCAATCAATAAAAATGAGCACTTTGCAGAAGTTTAAATCTACTCTCTGAATGTGTAGATTTTTTTTTTTTTACTTTTTTGAAGTAGATCATAATCTCATGTTTTAACTTGTGTCCCATAGAGATTCGTCATTACAAGATGTTGTTTCCAGTATAATTTATTACTTATTTTGCAGTGTTGTAGCAGAGAAAAAAGTAAACGAATTCGACCACTTAATACCATTGTTATTCTCAGGATTGATTAGGATGTTTCCGGTTGTTTCCAAAATGGAAGAATTATTTTTCTCCGGCTTAGTATAGAACCGTTGATCAGAGGTTTAACAAGCCGCTATCGTAAAAACGATTTTGTTAATGAAACGTAGACCTGATATAGAATGTGTAAATTAGCAGAAGATAATAATGATAGTTTTTTCTGCCCTAAAACAACAACAAAAATGGGATTCTAGAATGTACGAACAATGGCAGCGCCGACGAAAAATTCAGATAAGAGAAGGAGTATCTTGGTCTACGCCCTATGGGCCGGCTACGGCTCGAAAGGTCAATAAATAGATAGATACCATTGTGATAAATACTTACTCAAAACATTCAGCGCTATGAAACTACTTCAAATTTGCAAAAGGACATACTAATTTAAGCGTTGAGAGTTTTTTTATTTCTTGGAAATGCAAACAAAGTATACTTCAGTGCCACTACCAGCCCCCACCTCACCCCCCCCCCCTTCTAAAAAAAAAATATCATTTTTGTTTAGTGTCTTTTCCGCAATGAACTTATTTCTGTTGGATGTTAGTAGTATTGTGCTGTCAGTACAGTATCCGGTATGGATCTGAGCTAACATGTTGAGGAATTTTTGTGGATTTTGGTGGTTTTGAGATGGATTTCTATGGGCATGGGTGGATACGGATACCCCTTTCCTCCCACGATATCAGTGGGACAACCCAT
This sequence comes from Megaustenia siamemsis, assembly GCA_032433765.1. Taxonomy (NCBI): domain Eukaryota; kingdom Metazoa; phylum Mollusca; class Gastropoda; order Stylommatophora; family Ariophantidae; genus Megaustenia; species Megaustenia siamemsis. The sequence goes on from JAVIAB010000092.1 coordinate 105,252,017, forward strand.
AAACCACCAAAGATCATGAGGGGCACAACAATGGACGATAATCGTGAAAGTTGAAAAGGGGGAGGTAATCGTGAAATTTGAAACAATGTGCTGAGGAAGTGATAGTCGTTGAGATATAATAGTGAAAAATAAAAATACTAGAGGAGACTCACAATTAACCGATTTTTATTTTTTTTTTTATTTGTGTTTTAGTGACTTCTATTGAGTCCGTAGACAAGCAGTGCAGTATGTGTAGGGACAGGGTTGCGAAAGTTGTTGGTGAAGTAGTCTTACGTTATTTTTTCCGTTTATTCTTCTTTTAATTTTCCTTCATTTAAACTTCGATCTCTGTTTCTATCACTCATTTTTCTCTCTTTTACTTCTTCTCTAACTCTATACAACTATCGCTCTCTCTCACTCACTATCTCTATAACTTTCACTCACTATCTCTCTCTCTTTATTCTTTGCTTTTCTGTTATATTTTTCGGTTCAAAATGCTTCTTGTTCCGCGATCATGGCTGATTCAGACTATTCAGACTGGGACTCCGGACTGTCTTATGAAGGCAGCTGTCTGTTTAAGGGAATCGGTTGCTCCGTATAGTTTCTCACACAGGGAGGTGGGTGTGGGTCACATTGTCCTCCTCAGGTCTGTGTACTGGGGGCAATCCTGTAGAACATGTTTTGTTGTCATGTTATCCAGTGAACAGTGGCATTGGCTGGTAGTTCTATTTTGAGTTTGTTGAACATGTGGTTTCTCATCTGTTGTAGCCATTGCATAGGCGAAGTATGATGACTTGATCCCACCTTGATAGCTGGAGGTATCCGTCCCTCTCGTTATACTTTGGGCGTTCTCGTTTCCATTTTTCATGGTACTGGCTTTTGATGCTGGATTTGGCTTCATCGTGACTGACTATATGGTTCTCTTGTGGTAATCTCCCTCTCTCCTTAGCTAGTTTGTCTGCACGTTCGATTTCGTATATATTGCAGAGTGATGGTATACACTGGATGACCACTCTCTGGAAGTTATTGCACAGTTGGTCTAGGGTTGTTCTAAATTCATCTTGCTCGCTGTTCCTGCGGGGTTTTTTTTTAGCTGTTAGGACTGACAGTGCATCAGTCAGTATCACTAATTTCTTGTGCATGTTATTTTTGTGTTGGATAGCCAGTTTTGCAGCGTTTTTGAGGGTTTCAGTTTCTGCTTTATAGTTGTTCGAGGATTTCCCAGTAGCTTTTGACTTGGTGATTTCTTCATGGTTATTCAGCCTCAGAACACACCTCCTCCTCCATTTCTGTTGGCGTTTGTAGCAGAGCCATCTGTGTATATCTGTGACCAGAACTCCTGTGAGTATTTGTCGTTTATGTGCTTTTTCTGCTATGTGCTTTCTCTCTGTGTCTGTTTGGGTGCCTTTTTCATGATTCCTATTATGTCTTCCTTAAATTCTGGTATTTTGTGTTTCAAAAGAAGAGTCATACAGGATGGGTATATGGGTTTTGGCATTGTCTGGGACAGCACTGGATCGCAAGTTGTTAATTTTTTGCAGATTGCCGTGAAATTCCTCCTCTGTAGTCTTCCATATCCGAAGCCAGTTATTCTTTGGTGCATGGGGTGGTTAGGGAGCCTTTTGTATTTCTCCGCTTCTTGCATTACTTTAGTTTTCCGTCTATATTCCAAAAGTTGTAGGTCTGTTACTGTTTCTAGAGTCCCTATAAGTGTAGATTTCATAGCACCAGTGATGATACAAGCAGCCTGGTTTTGTGATATGTTAATTTTGCTAAGCTGTGATTTGGAAGCTGTAGTCCAGGCTGTGACTCCATACTCTAGGACTGGTCTTACTCTTCCTACGTATAGTCGTTTCAAGATATTGCTGTCTGCTCCCTAGTCTTTTCCTGCTAATTTCTTAATAATGTATGTTCGTTTTTTTTACTCTTTTATTTTGCTTTATCTACCTGACATCCATGTTATTCTGCGATCCATGGTGACGCAAAGATATGTTGGGTTTTGGCTAAATAATTCAAGGACGAACAAAGGAAGAACCCTCAATAAAAGGAAAAAAGTTTTGTGTGAGAGAAAGAGAGGGAAAAAAAGAGAATGAGATTTTGCGATATAAACATTTGGGGTAGCATATTGTACTATTAGCTAAAATAATTCACCATTTTTCACATTCCTCTATATGTCATGTTCGATTAACGCACAATTAATGTTTCTCCTATATGTCTTTGTGGAATATCAACGCCGATTCAACTACAATACCTACCTCAACTTCCTCATCTTTTCCATTTGTGAGTATTGGCTACTATTGTTCTGATTAAATTTCAATCTTTACCTCACCTACCAACCCCTCAAAACCCGCCCCTTAAATTACTAAGAAACCATTAATTACAACTTCACCCCTACAGATCGACCATCACACAGGAAACATTCTCAAAAATCCATTACAATTCATTCCCATAGACATACTGAAAAGGACTTTATTAGAAGCAGTTATCTCTGATCACTTTTCATAGTTTCTCTATATGTCACCACATACATCATTTGCGCCTGGGGCGACACCCTCTACATTCATTTCATTAACGCTGCAATCTTTTATCAGCTTTACGTCACTGTCTATCATTACCGCCCCATTTAAAATTACTCAAATGAAATCACACAAGGTCCATTTTCAATCCACCTGAAAAAATAAGCCATCAATCCCATTAACATAAACTAAATCGGTCAACTATGGTTCTTGTATTATCTGCAAGCTTTATTATATATCTTTTCTATGCCTCACTATCCATCCTTACAATCACTAAGATTTCATTAAAACATTCATATAAATACAATTTAGAAAAATCAGCCGGTCACACACGAGTCGGTCCTATTCTTCTTATTGGTCATTTTGTACCATCCTACACAAAACATAAAGCTCCACCACCTTAAATACACATTAAAATAATTAAAATTCACCTTTAACAAATCAATCGGTCAACTATGTTTTGGCCATATGCTATGCTATTTATCTATTATTATGTATGGCACACCATTCATACCGCTCCGCTGCTCTAAAGACACAGTAAAAGTAATTTAAATACACTTTTTTTTTTAAATCGGTTAACTTTGAGTGACCACTATTCTTTTTTTCTTATCTATTAATTGGTCACTGTACCATCCGCCCCCATAACTACCGCTCCGCCACCCTAAAAAATATTAAGTCATTAAAATACAAATTAAAAAATACACTCGATCAATTACGAGTCTCCACTATTCTTATATCTAACTATCATATCTCAACAATTATCTCCCCTAAACCCCCAAATTTAGTTATTCACGATGTTTCCCTCTTTTTAAGTGTTCACGATTATCTCCCATTTTAGTCATTATTATTTTTAGGGGAATCCCACTAATATCGGGGGGTGGCTGGTGTCTGGGTTATTCCTCCTTGTCTATAGAAATGTACCTCAAAGCAAATCAACAAAATGCATCAATATCGAGACCATAACGGGCACTCTCAGACCATACAATACTACTATTGTTGTCTTAGTAAGCAAATATGTTTTACCACAAAGGAAATTACTTGCATTATTTTCTTCTGCACTGCACAATATGTTTGTTGGATGTTGAATTCACTAGCCCTGACGTGTTAGTTCAAGGTCAGGGATGCTCCATGATGTGAAGGTCGAGGATAGTTAGCAGAATACCGTGTTGCACAAGTTATAACATGTTATATTGTATATGAATTTTTCACAATATTACACACTACATTAAATGAGAGGGGTATATGCTCTTCCTCGGTTTGAATACCTTCTCCAATTCTGACAAAAGCAGCCGGGTAGAATGCGGACTGAATTACCCAAAAATGTAAATATTGGCACAAAAATATTTATACACCCCATTCGCGGCATGATAGATTTGTCTTTCTTTTAATTGAAGGCTATTGAGATTGAATCTTTATTTTAGTTTCGCCAAAGCAGTGCGCTAACCATAACGCAATAGACTCTCCAGATACTGAAATGTATATCTGTGAAATGTGATCTCTCAAAATGAGATATTTTCATTAAAATATAATGGCTATGTGATCTAGAGGTAAGACAACGGTCTCTGGACAGGAATATCCCCGGTTAAAATTTTTTCCACAAGCGACTGAAAACTTACAAAACTGATTCCGTGGTTTCTTCCTGGCGTTAGCCTCCTCTGGTGTCCGAGTAGCGTAACCCGATATCTAGTCCTCTCGGAAAATGGCTTAACAGGAGATCCCGTGTGTACTTGCGCACGTTAAAGAACTAAGAGTTGAAAAGAGTAAGCCAAATATGGCCGCTTCCCAGGCTCAATTTATTAAGCAAATCAACTCAAGTGGAAAACAGATGTGTCCGGCCAAAGGTGGCAAATATCGGGACTTTCCTTAAACTAGTGACACAACGCAGCCACGCCCACTCCCATTTAGCGGGTGAACGCTAGAAGAAGAAGAAGAAGAATGAAAATATAGAAGCATTAATGATTATTATTCCTTTGAAGGGCTAGCTTTTTAATAATCATTTTACAGAACTATTACCAATCTGCTCTTTCTCGATGGCATTAGCAGGAACAGAACAAGATCTAGCAGACTATATCAAATATCAGACATGTAGCATGAAGATCAACGCTAACATAAATCACATGACGAACAAATCTATAGGTGGGGGGGGGGGAGGAAGGAGGCATTTTTGAAAAAAAAAACAATATCCAATTAAATTGACAATAACTAGAAACAGTTGAAAAGTGTGCATACTAAGGAGCGAGGAAGGTTCGAAGCCTGAAATAACGGTTCGAATATCCTCTTTTTAGTGACCGGCTACACATTCTTGACATGGTCAATATCGTCCTAGACTAATTCCTTCTTGTGAATATTTTTGGTACCCATTTTCAAAAACTGAGTGAATGAAGCCCGATACCGTGTTGACCATGGGGGGGGGGGGAGAAAAGAGAGATAGAGATAGAGAGAGAGAGAGAAAGAGAGAGAGAGAGAGAGAGAGAGAGATAGCTTCGCCACGTTTGGAAACTGAACTCATACCTATGTAGTTAGTAGACTAGAGCACTAATCATTCAGCCATTGTGGTTTTAAGTTTTCTACATTAAAAAAAAAATCATGTCTAGTTGTAGATGAATAATCCTTAGTTCTTCTCAGACAGAAGTACATAGGGTCTAGGACTGAAATCATAACTCCCCGTTACGGGCGAATCCCTGCTGGCTTTTGTAGGTTTATTTTCTTCTGAATTTCATCACTGAGCCATTTCTATCAATGTGTATCCTTAGAATTTCTTTTGGTCTTTCTTATTTTCTTTTCCCACCCGGTGTCCACGCGAAGGCTTAGAGTGGGAGTCAACTTTCGTCGATTCTAGCATCCGGCAACGAATTGTGAAAGAAGGGAGAAGGAGAGGTCGACAGAGAAAGCGAAGAGAACATAAAAGTAGGGGCAGGCCTCGACCTTCCAGAGTCTCAAAGAGAGAAATATAGAGGTTGATTAAGTCTGTCAGTAGTGCATGTACTTCAATCGTCTTCTTCTATATAACTTGACATGTATTCTAAAATGGTTTCTTCTCGTATAATTTCATTCGGTGTGAGGTCTCTCCAATTTAAGTTTAAAAGTCTTCGGAGACACCGGTTTCTCGAAAACAATTAGTCGATACTTTAGAGCGGGGATGGATTTCCAGTTCTTGCATCGAAAGTTTAGCACCAACACAACAAAAGAGTTGAACAAACTGAATTTTGTACACTCGCTAAGTATCTTTGAATTCCAAATATTTGTACCTTTGTTAATGGCACCAGACGTCAAACGATAACGGTCATAATTTCAATTTTTGTTTTATCATCCCATGACGTTTTTCTCACTAGATAAGTGAAGTGGATAACTCTTTGTAGGGGTTCTTCATTTTATTAAGTTTCATATCATTGGTTTTGTAGGTAAAATCTACGGTTTTGCTTTTTTCCGTGTTGATCTAAAAAGCCTTATCTGGCCGGATAAATAGAGTCGATCTCGTATCCTGATTGTTTTGAGCTCAAGTGAACCAAGTCATCTACGATGTCTGTATGGCTACCACAGTGAGGGAAAAGAAGTAGCTGTTGCCAAGTATGTCGTTAGAGGTGGCTAAGGAGATTTGGAATCGTCGCATTTACAATTGAGTAGGACGTGTACGGAGTGACCTTGTCAACATAATTTACCGATGCATTTTGGGAAATGCTGTTACAAATTGTGGAACATATAACTGGAAACTCCTGACTGCAATGAAACTTGTTCCTTCAATAGAATAGAATAGAATAGAATAGAATAGAATAGAATAGAATAGAATAGAATAGAATAGAATAGAATAGGTCATCTACGAACCGGGGACTTTCAACATACTATAATGTATCTCTTTGATGATTGTTTCTACTGTCATTGTAATCTCCACTTTACAATCTTCAGCTGGGTGGTCTTTGTGTTATCTTTATCGTGTCAGTTCTATTTTTAATCCTCGTTACGGAATAATATGTAATAAGATTTGTGTTGATGAAAATCTATAACTAAGACACGATACCATATCACAGCCAAAAAAAAAAGACATTGTATTTTCCACATTTGTTGAATTTCTGGTTTTATTTTCTTTAAAGATTAACTTCTAAGTTCCATCTGGAGTGCAAAGAGATGACACGAAATGTATTTTTCATTTATTGGCGCTCATATCGTGAATTATTTCTTCATATTCGTTGACATTTCTTGCCAGAATATGTTTCAAAAACAAACTGTTGTCCCCAAATTTCTAGCTATAATTTACAGGAAATATTTGTCAAAAATAGATTTATTTCTGTATTTTTCCAACCATATTTATAATTTAATAAATTCAAATACCTAGGAAGTTTAGTGACTAACGACATTTCATAAACAGCAGAGAGAAGACACAAGATGCATCAAAGCTTCTCAAATCATTGACAGCTATCACCACCATTGTCCAACAAGGAAATAACTCTAGATGCAAAACGGGCACTGTACAATACAATCTTCATCCCAACGTTGTGCTACCAATGCCAGTCCTGAATCCTAAATGCAAAAACAATAAGACAAATAACCTCTACTGAGATTATATGTGTTAGACGAATGACAGGAAACAGCCTGAGAGACAAGATCAGAAATGAAGAACTGAGAAACAAGCTAGGAATAGCCCCGCCATAGAATATATAAAGAAACAACAGATAAAATGGTTTGGCCACGTGAGGCAGAGTGATCAAAACACAACACAACGATCCCCCAAACGATGCGAGAATACCAGACCCAAGGGTCGACCACAAAAAAAGATGCATCGACGGAATATTAGAAGCACTAGGAAACATAACAACAGCAGACGCGAACAGAAGAGAAAAAAAAACACAAATTATATCTCCCCTCGACGCTGAAAGGCAAATGAGGAAAGAAAGAAGAAGAAGAAGAAAGATTTATAATTTTAAAGGCACGACTTTCTATTTAAATTTAGTACATGCAAACAAGTGACTTAAAGGTACACAAATAATAAAATTATATAAAGGAATTGAAGTGCATTAATATTCATATCAAAAATAGTTGTCTCTAAGACGTGAAATTTTTTTTATTCTAGCATATCTTTGTCTGCAGATTAAAATTAGCATCGCTTGTACTCTAATCACTACATACAACATGTAGACTATTAGTATTGAATTACACATTATGGAATGATAACAGACTTTTAATGCTAGTTAATGTTATCTGCGCTTTTCACTCTTATTCTCTCTTTTTTTATTACCGCCCACACAAGATTATACAGTTTGCTTCACGTAATGTGTTATTCATGGCATCAGCTATTTAATTACTCCGCTTTTTCGGGGTTCGCTGTATTTTCTTTTTCCTGTCGTTTCTTAAGAACTTGCTTTATGGGGTAATTTGCTTGGATCGTGTCTTGTTGCATGAACGAGCCATTCAATCTATTGTTTCTTGGTGTAATCTAGAGCGGGTTTGATCATCGCACTTGTTCTTGTTTTCAGTTTAGATTTTCTCTCTTCTTGTTACATTTAGTAATTTCCCGAGTCATCTTATCTCTGTGGTTACGATTTTACATTTGTTTTCATATTCACTAAAGTGAAAAAAACAATTTAAAATACTTTAAGACATGATATAAGACGTGACAGGGTACTTTACTTTATATATAAATATATATGTAATATGAAGCAAAAAGTCGAAAATCATTATCAACAGTGAAGAACTTGAAGTCGTAATAAACTATGAATATCTGTGATCTGCAGTAGCTAACAATGGAGACTGACAGAGATATCAAAAGTAGATTAGCAATTCATTCAATTACTTCTTGGGTCTTTTACTCTCCATCTTACGTTAAATGTCATTTACCAACAGTCTAAGAGTCCAAACCTCTAATAGCTTTGGTAGTGTTGCTATCTAAAATGGCTTTATTCAAATGATTTTAGGAAGTAACAACAGTCAATAAATAATGTGCGGGAGGAGTAGTGACGAACGGTTTGCAAATTTAGACCAGGACGTGAGACATTACTTCTGACCTTTAACCTGAAAATTTGCAACATTAAAATGTGCGCAGTTTACGATACGTAAATAATTCCTTCAGTTATTTCCCGAAATTATAAAAATGACATCATACTGTTTTAGTTATTTTGCATTATAAGTTGTGGAAAAAAAACATGATTTTGTTATTGGCATCTTAGAGTTTTGTTCAAGTTTTTTTTTTTTTATATGATAAGACGCATTGCAGTTATTTAAGGATGAATTAGTTAAGCGTGTCTCCTTCCATCTAAATTTTTATATGTTACGATAATGAGATAGAAAAAGCCAACTATTGGTTGAACCACTGTTGTCATGACAATCAAGAAGGCTATTGCTGAAAAAACTTAGTTCCCATACACACTGCAAGGCTGATATATATCGCTGTAAGTTTTAGTAGGTTTCATCTCCACAGATATTACAGCCTATCTATAAATAACGGCTCCACTTGCTTGAGCTATATCACGGAAGACTGGATATGATGGCTGGTTGTACACTGATATTAAACTCATTCAACCGGAATGTGATTGTGTTATGTGCTCTGATAAAATATTAGAGGCGTTGTGGCTTCCACTGAATATACGTCGCTGGGAATGAGGGTCTCAATTTGTTTGGCCTGTGGTAAACCTGTATATAAGTGTAATGACAACAATTATAGAAGAGTATTAAATTTAATCAGCGCTACGGTATTTGCCACGTACACTAGGAATAGCAGAAGAGAGAGGTGGATGCCAACGGGCCCGAAGAATAAAAATCGCGTCCCCAATGTAACTGTTACGTGTTGAAATGATCAAAGGTTTAATTTCACCTCCTACAGAAAAGAACTGTTTGAGCCTACGGGAAACGAAATCTGTAACCACATTACTGAAATATCATCGGTCCATCCATGCTGGCTGCCACCTTCACTCCTATAAATGATTTGTAATGGTTTCTTACGCCGCCATTACTCTTCAATAAGAAACGTTGTTCCTTCCCCAACGCCCCGTTATTGGAATACGTCATAGCGTATCTTGTTATCTGCTATTGTTACTGTAGTATAATGAGTGTCCACGTCACTAGATCCGGTCAGATTTTCAGATGTCGTTTCTACAAATGATCTATTTCAGGTCTAAGTCAAACATGCTGGACGTTAGAGATACGGTCTGTATTGTACCCGTCATAAACACTGAAGTTACGGAAAACGTCAATACAGTTACCTATTATATATATATATAATCTTTTATAAATATTCACGAATCCATATATAAATAAATAAATGACACTTTTCAAAAAGTTACAAACTGTACCTATCTAGGCAGCAAAATGTCCAGAGATCAGACATCGTGACAAGCACCGCTCTAGTATAAATTGTTTAGTACAAACTGAGGAATATCTGGAGAATCAAAGTTCTCAGTATACGAACAAAACTGAAACTGCTCAACTCCAATGTGATACCGGTGCTAACATGTGCATGTCAAAATTGGAAATCCACCAAAACTTAGAAAGGACATTAAATGCTTTTGGAAACAAATGTCTCCAGAGGACCTCAAACATATCTTGGAAAGATTACATTTCAAATGAGCACATAAGAGATGAATCAAAACAAAAATACGTGTCGAGCTTTAAAGGTAAAAGGCGCTGAAAAAACATCGGTCATGTGCTGAGAATAAATGAAGAAAGACTTTCTCGCCAGGTAATCATGTGAAAATCATCGCCAGGTATTCATGTGAAAATCATCGCCAGGTAATCATGTGAAAATCATCGCCAGGTAATCATGTGAAAATCATCGCCAGGTAATCATGTGAAAATCATCGCCAGGTAATCATGTGAAAATCATCGCCAGGTATTCATGTGAAAATCATCGCCAGGTAATCATGTGAAAATCATCGCCAGGTAATCATGTGAAAATCATCGCCAGGTAATCATGTGAAAATCATCGCCAGTTAATCATATGAAAATCATCTGGTAAATGAAAGCAAAGTAGGAAAGAAGGAGGGTTGGACTAGTTAATAGAAACTGCAAAAATAGAAGGAATTGTCTGAACTCTCAAACCACTGCTGCTGTCCGATAACTCTTCATATTACTTGCTTTTATTTCACTATGCTTGACTGTTTCTATCTCTTTTGTTGCATGCTTTTTCTTTAAGAACATTGCCTCTTTGTTATTGTTTTAATAAATTCCCTTCAATCATAATGACTCGAGACGGATATCAAACATTATTTCTGAAGGTTTTGTTTTTCTATATGCATTAGATGCATTTCCTTCTTTTGACACATTTGTCATTATTTTTAGTTACTCTTCAAAAGAGTTTATTTTTGCTCTGTCAACATATCATAATGATTTAAAACCATCTTTTTGTTGATATTTAATGTTCGCTTTACTCGTGTGGGTCAATAATTTTATACTATGCAGGAGTTTCAAGAGATAAGAAGTAATATATTAGGTTGTTAAGTTCCTAGAGGTAAACAAGATTCACTTTACATATACCTTTGCATTCACTTTCTTATAATCAGTAGATTATACAGTTGGATAAGCCACCTCCAACAATTATATTCCACAACAGGGCGTCCTCAAATGAATCCATAACTTGTATTTCACTTGCCTGTCTTGGGGACTAGCCTTGAGTTCTTAATTAACTGTACACTTTATGTGTTTGCATATAATTACATAATGTTCGCAATAAATATGAGGACACGACAATGAGTAATATTTCAGTCTGGAGACAGCGAAAAGTTCATCGTAGTAAGAAGAGGATGGGACGAATGTAGATCGCGTGTTTAATGAAGTTTGTCAGAATTTCCAATCAATTCCTTTTTCTGAAATAGATAATGCTAGATCTATCAAAGAATAATGAATCCGGGCCAGCTAAATAATCATAGCATCATTCGTTATTTGTATTTTCTTTAAAATATATTCAAGATAGGAGGATTAAACTTCAAAGATATTTTCTTACTCTCGTCGAGTACGATTCTCTTTGTTCTTCGTAACATCGTTTGCGACTTCGTACATTCTTACTTTTGAACAGAAAAACCCACTGTCAAAGGAAAGTCAAGAATTTACATCATTTAGAACATCTGGAAGGCATGTCATACACCTTATATCTAAACATTAGCGTCATCAAGTCCAAGTGATAAGCATATTGTTGCAGAGATCACAATTGCGGAAACTTACCAAATCCATTTGCCTTTCAAAACAAATCTATTTACAAAATATACATGATTTTCTCCAACACTTTCTTCACTAAAGATCTCCACAAACAATTGTGTGCTAATTACGTTACTGCAGGAACTCAAAAGAGAAATTGACGCTGAGTAGCCATGTTCTTAGAATGTATCAGACATCTACAACGAGAATGGATTTTTCGTGTGAACTCCTGGTTTCAAATGAACAAGAGGGAGATCCAAAGAGACATGATGAAGAATGGCCAATACTGAAATTAAGGAAAATAGGTTCATGTTGACGGATTTGAAAGGTTCAATCATGAGAGACAATAGTGGTGATCTCTAGTGGTGATCTTATTTTAGAAGACAAAGTGGACCGTCTGATATTTTAATATTTATATCTAAACTTCATCTACCATGTGAGGTAAGATCATTCCAGATATTTTTCACTAACAGATAAAGATTTATTAGTTTACTTTGATTTTAACAGTATTCGGTATGTGACGACATTTTAACTGTTTATGCTCATAATTTAATTCTTTCGTTAAAATAATATGCAAAAGTAACAAAGAGGAAAAATACAAATAACTAAAGGCGTACGATATTTAAGAATACTATGATCAAATAAAGAAATACTGACACAATGGACAAATTCGGTTCAGCCTGCAAGAGTCACTGTATTACTCGTTTATTAAGTATTAAGAAAATAATGCCGTTTTTAAAATATGATTCACTTTCTTTTTTATGTGTTAAATAGAGTCAATTCTTTCATAGGAAATTGAATCTTGGACAATCACGAGACAGACAAGAAATGTTATGAAACCACATAAATGCTTTATAGACTGAGAATAAGAATGGACAGCTAAAAAAGTGTGTACATTGAGTAAAAAGAGGACAAAAAGAAATCGTGAAGCCACCAAAGGGAAAAAGCAATTGCATATATATAGCCATGTAAAGAAAAGAAAAAAGCTAAAATATATTTTAACAAGTGGAACAATTGAGGAAAGAGGATGTGCGAGCGAGAGAGCGAGCGAGCGAGCGAGAGAGAGAGAGAGAGAGAGAGAGAGAGAGAGAGATGACAGTTGAGAATGTTTTAGTATGAAGTTAATTACAAACCTGAAGAAAAAAACCAAGATCCATCTCAGTGGACCAGTACTTGCTGATGACACTTATTGAATTTGTAAACGAACAGCAGCGAATCAAACCAATATTTCAGATTTACACTGTCAATTATTTGTTTGTCCTGCACATTATACACACGGGACCTGGAAACCTCTTGTCCATCTCAAATGAGACCAAACGCAATATCTGCCCACTGTGAGACAATGAGTCAGTGTACACAAGTTATGAATCGTCTTCCCAGGGAATCTAATTTAACATCGTTCAGAAACATACAAAAGTTCATATCTCCACACAAAACAACCGATCTTTCTCAAAGCATAGAACTCACTGCCATTTACATTTAACCGCATTATATTTGTGTAGGGGACTGGTTGGTCTGGGAGCAAGACGCCGGTCTCGAGACAGAGAAGTAGTGAGTTCAAATCCCGACTGCAATTGTTGGGATTTTTATTTGTGAAACGCTATTTCCTCATCCACGGAAAAAAATATATGAGTACCTCCAAAGACGGTGCTATCTGCCTATGCGACGAGGGACCCTTATGCACATGGCTGCCAGAGAAAAACGGATCAACACGCACAATTCAGTTGCTAGACTTTAGGGACTTCTCCAGAGGTGGAAGCTGGCGAACGTAAAAATACTTGTGCTATAGACCAGTGGTGGCCAACTTGAGGTTGCCCGAGGGCCGGATTAAAGCCAAGGCCAAGACCCGCGGGCCACACTTAAGAATATCGTCAAAAATGACAGTAGGGACCTATGCGATATAGTAATATATAAATAATGCTTGCACTTTGACTACATATTTGATTTGTAACAAATCCATTAATTATTCATTTCAAAATTACCTTTAATGTCTCAGTGCGACGATTGTGACTTGTCACAGCTTTCCACCAGAGATTTGAAGTCCACTTCCATTTTTGACGTGGCGATTCGGAGAGTATGGGACAATGTCGAATCGGTCATTCTGTTCCTGGTCTTAGATTTAATTAACTTCATGGAAGAGAATATTGTCTCGCAGAGATATGTGCTGCCGAATATAGAGCACATCTTTAGTGCCCATTTTCTCAGACACGGGTAACGTTCATTTGGTAGCAATTTCCAGAAGTCAGCTCCTAATGCCTTTACAGTACTGAGGAAGGGGTCACACTGAAGGTCACACAACTCTAGTTGAAGATCTGATGGCTGGCACTCCACTGTGCACTTAATTGGGTTATTAAAAAGTTCCGTTTGCGGACGAAACATTTCAAAATCTTGAAATCGTCGATCAAATTCACAAATCAAATGTTCAATGTCAGCTGCGTACTTACTGAAGTTTGCACTTTCTATCTCTGACAACAACTGCTTACAACTTGAAAAATGGAACAGATCATTTTTTTGCAAAGAAAGTCTAAATAGATTCAGCTTCTTTTTAAAACCATCAACATATCCCATCAATTGAAAAATGGTTTGCTTTTCCCCTTGTAGCTGCAAATTCAATATGTTCAAATGTTGTGTGATGTCTGTGAGATATGCCAGATTATGAAGGAAATTAATGTCTTTGAGTGCATGTTGAAGATCAATGGAGCATGGTAAGTTCTCTCGCAGGAAGTCATAAATGTCATTCTTCAGTTCAAAAAATATTATTAAACATTTCCCTCGACTAAGCCATCTTACTTCTGTATAAAGCAGGAGATCACCGTAGCTAGAATCTACTTCCTCTAAAAATTATAAAAACTTCCTGTGATTTAAAGACTGGTGTCCTCCTCTTATCAAATTTGTTATTTTCACAACAGTAGCCATGGTGTCTTTCAGATTTATGGACTTTGCACAAAGGGCCTCTTGATGAATTATGCAATGCAATGTAGGTACGTTAATTTTGTTTTGCTTTAGAAGTCCAACAAAACCAGTATTTGAACCAATAAAAGCTTTGCAACCATCAGTACACACTGCAGACAACTTTCCAAAACCACCTACTTCATCTACGGCACTATGAACTGCAGAAAATATGTCTGTCCCTCTACAAGTGTCATGCAAAGAGCAAACTTTCAACAATTCTTCAATAACAGTAAAATCCTCCTGGATAACTTTAACAAAAATAAGAAGCTGGCAAGTGTCAGTGATGTCAGTACTTTCATCAATCGCGAGCGAAAAATATGAGCAGTTTTCAATACAAGATTTTAAACTTTGAGACAGTTGCAGACTGATGTCTTCTGTTCTTCTGGCTACAGTTTGTTTTGAAAGAGGCACAGATTCAAATTCTTTGGCTATTTTTTTCTTGACCGAATGCCTTTGCCATTTGAATCGCACATTTCTTCACAAAATTTCCGTCAGTAAAGGGTTTTTTAGATTTTGCAAGCTCATAGGTAACTGTATATGATGCAATGATCGATGACTCTTTAATTTTATTGCCCTTTGTATACATACTTTGCTGTTGATTCAACTTTGTCTTCAGCTGTTCAACCAAAAGCTTCCTAGCTTCAATGCTATGTTTCTCATACATGTTTTGATGATGTGTGGCATAGTGCCGTTTTAAATTATATTCCTTCAAAACGGCTAACACTTGAACGCAAATAAAGCACTGAGGTTTACTATCCTTATTGAAGATGAACAAATAATCTAATTCCCATTCAGGTTTAAATATGCGATTTTCACAATCAATTTTTCTACCTTTTTAAAATGTTTTAATACAAAATCTCACATCAAAGTTAAAAGTCACAGAATGTTGGTCCACTATCGAAAATAAGTCCAGATTTGACAGTTATACACAGACTTGTGTTTGACAATGAAATCAAAAGATTGTGACCAAATAAACACGTTGCAGTCATTTTATGGACAAGACAAGACGACGGGATCAAAAGGAAAGAAGGCGAACAGTGAAACATTTTGAATGTAACTTCAAAGACAGAATTAGAGCTACGAAGTCCCCTCACCCCTGTCCCTCCCAACCTCATTAACTCCTTACCGCGAAATGAAAGAGCCACCACAAGTCCAGACGACAAATGTTGAGCCAAAGATCTGACGCTATCACCGCACTGACAATAAAGCAACTTTGCGGTACCAACTCAAGCAAAGACTTTGAATATTGTCGGCACCATTAGTTGTGCAGTGAGTGTGTGTGTGTGTGTGTGTGTGTGTGTGTGTGTGTGTGTGTGTGTGTGTGTGTGTGTGTGTGTGTGTGTGTGTGTGTGTGTGTGTGTGTGTGTGTGTGTGTGTGTGTGTGTGTGTGTGTGTGTGTGTGTGTGTGTGTGTGTGTGTGTGTGTGTGTGTGTGTGTGTGTGTGTGTGTGTGTGTGTGTGTGTGTGTGTGTGTGTGTGTGTGTGTGTGTGTGTGTGTGTGTGTGTGTGTGTGTGTGTGTGTGTGTGTGTGTGTGTGTGTGTGTGTGTGTGTGTGAGAGAGAGAGAGAGAGAGAGAGAGAGAGAGAGAGAGAGAGAGAGATTTGAAATTATGTTGCCAATCTAGCTGTTGCGAGAAATTGACAGAGATTTTCAAATTGTGTATTCTTGAACGATAGAAGAGTTAACTCCGACACGGATTAAAACCAGGAGAAATCCGCTATTAGGGGTAAAAAATGAAGTAAGTCCGTGGAGCTTCGCGGGCCAAGAAAACTAGGCTGGCGGGCCGCCATTTGGCCACCCCTGCTATAGACCATGACATTTATTATATTTCACTATAAATCGATACTTTTTTAAATATCTTAATCGTTGTAGATGCCATTTACTGCATTTAGATTCATTTATTTCTTTTAGTAGCTGTAGCTGTATTGATTTCACATTTATTCAGTTTTTCTGTATTAAATAATGTTCTTGTCTCTTACAAAAAAATTAGTAACGTCATGTGACTTGTACTGTATCAGGTAGGAGTAAAATATAAAAATATCCCTTACTAAGCCAAAGAATTTGGAGAACCAATGTTCTTATTTGCTGCAAATATTTTCTTCCTTGGGGGCCTCGGTAGACTAGTTGGGAAAACCACTCGACTGGACTACCGACGTTCGGACAACCCGTGTTCGATTCCCGCTGGGAGCAGTGTGAGTTGTTCTCGTGGTTGGGAAAAAAAAATTCAACCACCGGCGACCCAGCCGTTGGTAGAAATGGATACCAAGGTATTACCTTGGGAAGGTGAGGAATGTCGCCTCGCATCGTGGGGTATCGATGCTTGAAGCGACACTATCAAGAAATCTCCGAACATTTCTGGATAGGCGGCCGAGCACATATGGGTGGAAACTCGCGTGCTAAGACACCGGTTCAAGTCTCGTACATTACCTTTACTTTCCTCCAACTTAGTCGGCCCGTTCCGTTATGAAATGAAGCTCACCAAAGCTGAGCTTGAACCCACGTTCATTTAATCGCCAAAAACAGTGCTCTACCAACCCTCCCCGCGGCTATAGATAGATACAACATTTCGTAAGGAAATTTTGCAAGCTTATTTAACAATAATTAGGTTATAAAACAAATAACATTTTACATTCATAGCACAAAGTTCCAGCACATCGTACACAACACGTAGTACTATAATTAACTGCATTTCTAGCTGACATCATACAATTATTTAACAGCTGATCTCATCGAAAAGAGAAGAAAAATTGCGTTAGACGTTGAAGACATAAATGTTATTTTGAATGTTGTTATTTGTAATTTTAAAAGAAAAATAATTTTTAAATTAAAAACCCACACCCACACACACACCCACGGTTCTCTATTGGAACCCTTCATACTCAGAACAAAAGTCACACAAATAAGCCACCAGTTTTTCCTGAGGCCAAACAGCTCGATTATGTAGTCATTTCCGGGTGCCCTGATTAGAAAAGCTTGAGGGTAATTTGTTCCTTCGTTCTTGGGGTGTCTTCTCCCACTTAAGACTGGCTCAGGGCAATAACAACGAAGCAATATTAGGAGTCTTAAGACATGTTTTATTACAGAGGGTTCGTTGGGATAAGGTCATGTGATCTTTGACCTAAAATTAAACATCGATTAAGCTAACTAAAAGATGTGGGAGGGCTATTCTCAATCATTTACATTACAGGACCCTATACATTGTGTTATATTGCTTTGATTAGTTTCATATTACTTCCACGTCACGTTGTAATGTTCATCATAATCATCATCATCATCGAGTGCCATCTCCGCATCGAAGGTCGACTACCATGGAGCGCCATTCTGCTCTGTCTCTTGCTTTGATGGTGCAGGTTGCCATAGGCTGGTTTGTCCATCATTTGATGTTACTCGTCCATGTTAGTCTTGGTCTGTCTCTACCCCTTTTACCTTGTTTTTTTTCCCTCCAGAAATACTTTTAGTAAACTGTTGTGTCTTTTTTTAACATGACCCAAAAATCGCATTTCTCTTGTTTGAATTGTGTTCAGTAGTTCTCTTTTCATTTTTAGTTGTTTTAAGACTTCATCATTCGTTTTCTTTTCCTTCCATCCAATTCTACCTATTCTTCTATATATCCACATTTCAAAGACTTTATTTCTCTGTTCTGTTTTCTTGTCCAATGTCCATGTTTCTGCACCATATATGAATGTTGAGAAGACATAACATATTGCTATTCTTAGTTTTAGCCCTGGTATTATTTGTTTTAATGTCAGTATGTTCTTCATGACATTAAAATTACTTTTTGCCATTCCTATTCTTTTGTTTATTTCTGTTTTACACTTTCCATCATTGGTTATAGTATGTCCAAGGTAGTTGTAGTTCTGAACTGTCTGCAGGTCTATTCTTTCAATTTGTAATGTTCATATCTCTGTTTTTTTATTAATCCTCTGAACTACATTTGGAGAATAGAGCACCAACAAGAGATCTCCACTAAACTCAGGTCTGGAGCAAGCATGGACAGCTCTCGCGAGGACTTGCCAGTCTCTTTCATATCACTCTAAGAAGCTTTTCTCTGTCTGTCGAGACAGGTACTTTCATATAGATTTATACTATTATTTATACTATCTGGATTCTGAAGCTCAGGTAAACTCATATTTGTGGATGGATATTTATCATATTGTGTTGTATTGTTATATTTATCATATTGTGTTTTATTGTTATATTTATCATATTGTGTTTTATTGTTATATTTATCAAAGAACAAAATTAAAAGCAGGCATTGAATAAATTATAAGGCTCAGTGAATTTACTTACAAAACATCGAAAACGTTTAAGCAAATTAATACCTTCCCTAATATGTATATGGTTGCTTGGGAGCTGACGCCTTTCCGCCCAGTTAATAAGTTAATAACTTTTAATAAGTTTCCAAACTGGGCTGATCACGTCATCCTTGCGAGTTTGGTTCCTTTCACTTCAATCTGTTTACTAGATGCCTGTCGTTAAGAAACCAAGAATTGATGTTTGTTAATGTAAGAGTTGAAAAACGCAGTGTATAAGCAACCAGTTTGACGGTAAACAGTACTCGCAAGTCTTTATTTGTAGTGATGATTTGTCTGTGTGAGAAAAAGATGTGGCAGATGCCACACTCACTTTCAGCAGTAGAATAATGTTGACAGTGTTTATTTGATGCACTAATGCAGCAAGCATTTCCTTTGCTGTCAGGAATTCACGAAACCCTCTTACAGTCTTTCTGGAAATCTAAGCCTCTTTTACAGACTCACTAATTCAGTCTCACCGAAAATAACATTGTGACTGTTCTGGCAGTTGTGTCTGCGCTTTAGGCAGAATATGATTTTGCATTCGTCGCTTCACGCTGTCATCAAACAGTGTAGAATCAGCTAATTGTAATCGAAATTTTTTTAATTTAGTAATAATGGTCATGAGACAAATACAAATTATACTGAATTAGCGTGAATTAAACAGAAGTGAGATACTCTGAATGTGCACAAAATGAAAATAAACAAACCAAATTACGCAGAAAATGGAAACAAAAATAACAGCTAATTGCACAGAAAGATGAAACTTGCTAATTGTAGAGAATGCGAAAATTAATCTAATTATTCATGAAACGAAAATGACTCAGATTACACATAAAATGATTTTGAATACTTTGAAAACAAAAATGACTCAGATTACACATAAAATGATTTTGAATACTTCGAAAACAAAAATGACTCAGAATACACAGAAAATAGAACAAACTATTATTACTGCACACACATTTTGTTCAGACAAAAAATCATTATTAAGAGGCCCTGGTTTTAGCCTTACAGACGTCCAATACAGAGTAAGGTAATGTACAATCAAAACGTGAAACGTTCGGGCTAATGTTTAATAACCACACTGGCTTATCATGACCTTTCTCTGATCAGAGATAACAAAGCAGAATTACTTGCTATCGAGGCAACGCGAAAGAGCAGATTTTTGTTTTGTTCGTTCACTCTGTATTTTAAAAAATTCACATAAAAGGTAAGAAGAAAGAAGCCGCTTCTGGTTTTGAGAATAGCTTATATATAATATAATATTAGTGCTCATGTTTGGATGATCATTGAAACATTTGTAGGTAGTGTGGTCAGCTCTGTGTCTTTCGTTCCCAGAAGGAGAAAAATGGTTTGCTATCACTTTAAGGTTACACAAATCTAGAAGCTTATGGTCGGGGGAGCTGAAATGGGTGTGCTGAAACCGCTGTTTTCCTTGACCTGCCTGTATAGTCACGTGATCAATGGTGGCTATAGTCACGTGATCAATGGTGGCTTATTGTCGGGCCTTTTACAGGTCACGGGTTGATTTATTCTTCCTCTATGCACCGCGTGGCGATGTCTCCCAAGGTTCTGATTTAAGCGAAATAGAAATCTATGTAAATCTTCTTCTAAATGTTTGTTTGTCCTGTTATACTGACGAAAGTCTGTGACCGAAACATTTATTCTTTTCAGTAATGCTGCTACATACAATTTAATAGTGACTTTTCCACTTATACCCTCGCCTTCATTAATCGAGATCGTTAACCAAAGCTCTAGGTCGCTACCTAGTTCATGTAAACAACACATTGCGCCCTTATATTGCTCAAATAATCAAATATCGCTCCCTCACATTTGTTCAGGCATTAATCTCAAGCACCCAAAGATTTAAATAAACACACGACTTCAATAACACAGTGCACCATGAAGGCAGAGTAAAGTGTCATTCCATGGCAGTCAACCATTCTTGCGAAAGCGAAACATGATCATGTCTATTTAGACAGTTTTGGACATAAAGGATTTATTTATTTTAAGGAGTAAATTTGCCCACAAGCTTACAATTGCATGCATCGGTGGAGATGCTAGTACACTTGCTTGTTTGACCAGGTGGTGGAAGGTTCGAATTACAATTGCGGCTTGGGTTCTACACAGTCTTAGACAATAATGAGCCGAGAAATACGCTCAGACTTGTTCACAAATCTTTCGTACCTAGTGTAGTTCTCATCACATCTTTCATAAAAGATACCGATGGTCAAGGAAAAATGCTACGGGAGGTAACATTGTATTACCCATACGACAATGACTAAATCACAATTTACTATCTTTGTTCCAACTAATAATATAAAAATGTACATTGATTTGAATGCTGCGATAATTCACAAACAGCAGAGATTAAATTAAGATGCAACAAAGCTTGTCAAATCATTGGACAGTATCACCACTATTGTCAAACAAGGAAATAACTCTATAGGCAAAACGAGCACTATATAATACAATTGCAATCCCAACGTTGTGCTACAAATGCCAGACCTGGACCCTAGATGCAAGAAAAATAACCTCTACAGAGATAAAATGTGTTAGACGAATGTCAGGAAACAGTCTGAGAGATAAAATCAGAAATGAATAACAGAGAAAAAAGCTAGGAATAGCCCACGCCATAGAATATATAAGGAAACAACAGATAAAATGGTTTGGCCACGTGACAAGGCAGAAAGAACAAAACACAACACAACGAGCCTTCAACAAATGTTGTGAGAATAATAAACCCAATGGTCGACCACGAAAAAGATGGATGGATGAAATATTAGAAGCACTAGGAAACATAACAGCAGTAGAGGCGACAGAAGAGCAAAAGACAGCAAATAGTATCTCCCCTCGACACTGAAAGGCAAATGAGGAAGGAAAGAGGTAGAAAACTGCTGCATTTTATTTAGAAAGTAACTCAATCAATCAAAGTTTTTCTCTCCCCTGTATGAGTATTGCCCACAGACAAAGTCTCTACATCCAAAATTATTCCTAGATTTTTGAGTAACTAAAAGATATTCTTTAGTAATAAATATCGTAGAAAAAAAGCTTTAAATTTCACCGTACGATTGCATCTGCACAACGTTCAATTTAACTACAAACCTCATATATGAAAATGATCGTGGCTAAAATTATTCAATAAAAAAAATAAATAAACGTGTCACTTTTCATCACAAAAATGCTAAGATCTGATAACGTTAATAAATTCGTTGTATGTTTTGATAAATGTAATGATAACCTGCTGATAGCTTGCAATGTATCTAGAGTTGACAATTATACTTCAGTCAGATATTTCAACAAAATAATAATAAATCAACTAACACTGCCGATAAAACATCTTTTCTCAGTTTAAATCATCAGCTATTTGTCTCTTATTGTTATCGTGTCCTTGAACTCAATCATACATACTCTTGCGAAAATAATTTATTTCTATCTGATTTCCTGATATGATTTAGCATGGAACAACGTATGAATATATTTTAGATATCATCTATGTTAACATGTATAAAAAAAAAGGTGTAATTTGCAACATGTTTTGTCAAAATTTAGACTGGCGTTACATATTGTGGACAGCAAGGGTGATACTCCTATATATTTCTCGGAAATCGTAGCCTGCAATGAACGATGTAGGAGAAATGAGACAGACGTCATGATTAAAGACCAGGCTTAATGAAATTGTTGGGTGAGCTGAATATTATTTATTAACGAGCAATGGCCTGGAAACAATTGATTCAACAGCACGGGCCTGATTAGTGAAATAGAATAGAGCGATCTGTTGTGTTCGTTATCATGTTGTTACGATACAGGCATGCTTCTTTTAACATTGCTATATAACGCTGTGTGGTAATAGCGAAGTTTTTCTTCAAGTATTTCGTAGTTCGTGAAAAATGTCACAGGCAAACTGGGGTTGACTATTGCAGAAACAGCGGAACATTTAAACCTTTAGTGTAGTCGTCATGGGGGTCAGGTTCAAACCGGGTCAGGCTAGATGATTTGATGGTGATAATAATGAAGGTGCGGCAATGACGGTGATGATGATGATGATGTGGTAATAACGGTGGTTTGGTAATGATGGTGTTGATAGTTATTGTGTGGTGATGGAGGTGATGGTGGTGGTTTGGTAATGACGGTGATGATGATGGTGTGATAATGTCGGTGATGCTGATGATGATTGGGTAATGACGATGATGATTGTGTGGTAATGACGGTGTGGTAATGACGATGATGATGATGATGATGTGGTAATGATGATTATGATGATGTGGTAATGATGGTGTTGGTGATGTGGGTGGTAATGACGATGATGATGATTTGGTAATGACGACAATGATGATAATGGTGGTGGTATGGTAATGACAATGATGATGATGGTGTGCTAATGACCGTGATGATGATGGTGGTATGATAATTACGGTGATGTTGATGTGGTAATGATGGTTATGATGATATAGTAATAGCGGTGAGGATGATGACGTGGTAATGAATGTAACGATGACGATGATGCGATAATGACATTGATGATGATGGTATAATAATGACAGTGAAGTATATGATGATGTGGTAATGACGGTGATAACGATGATGGTGTAGTAATGACGGTGATGATGGTGATGATGATGGTAGTGTTGTTGGTGGTGATGCCTACGTGCTCGCGCATGTTTATGTGTGAGTTTGAACAAATACGTGATAGAATTATTTCCCTTGTGAACTGCTAAAAGAAAAGAAATCCAGCACAGATGATCAAAAACACTAAAACACTGATGCATTAGTTGTGATGTTTTGCAATACATTCTTACTAATATCTCAGCATAGAGGAGCCTGAGTATCTAGAAAACTGTAATCTATTAAGAGAAGGGGAAAACAAAGGAATAAACGACGCCATGATGAAGCGATCACTTCGCAAATCAAGCTTCAACGCAACAACTTTCTAAACAGAGCAGTACTCGACACTTTCGTGTCCTCATTACAGCAGATACTTCACGGTTCGCAATGCCCTCATCACTCGTCTTCAAATCCCCTCAGTGAGACTGCATGATTCACTAACACCAGTTGACAACAACATCAACAACTGGAGAGAGAAACATCGACCAGGTAGTGATGGATGTTTACCTTTATTCATCAAGTACCGGGCCTGCTGGCATAGGTCATGTGTCTTCACAACTTTCGATTCCGACAGTTATTTATCATTTCTGTTGTTGACCTTCTGCCAAGCCATTCTCTTAAGCTGTCTGGTATCTTTTCTCTTTGTTTCCCTCTATTTCTTCGACCACGATTTTTGCAGTTGTTACTATATATTCCAGCTGTTCTCTTCTCATTACATGGCCAAAATATTATGACTGTTTTTTCCTAATATTGGATATCAGCTCTGTTTTTGCTTTGGCCTCATTCAGAACGTTTTCATTACTCTTTTTAGCTGTCCATGGTATTCTCAACATTCTTCTGTAGAACCACGTTTATATAGTCTCCAGTGACTTTCTTGTCTGTTGTTCTATTGTCTATGATTCACATCCATATGTTAAGACTGGTTTTACATAGCATTTAAGAACTCGTTATTATTGCAGCGATTCATGATTGTACAAAGAAATTACGACAGTTATTTCTGTTGTCTTCATTCGGTTTGTTTACGGTTGGCACCGCTAGCCTTTGACTAAAAAGTCTCACCCAGGTGGCAGTGAGGTTGTTTCACTTAAAGGTACCCTCACTTAGCTTTCATATAAAATATTATTATTTTTTGTTTTAACGTTGCTATGTTACTTGAGAACGACATACATTTAATGTGATAAAATCCTGCTACTTTTTTCAATTATTTATGTGGTCCTATTTATTCTGGATGCAGAGGTGAAAAAAACATAGTCATTATCCGATGAAGGAAGGTTAATTTTGGTTCTAATTACAGTATGGTTAAATTGTTTCTTTTTCTTAACCGCTGATATAGAAATTCGGACTCAAACACCCCCGGCGACGGCGCTGGTCATGGATCCTTTATTATTCGTATCATACAAATAGTTTCCTTGCACATAACAGAATCGGATAAGCCGGAAGGATAGTGTGTGTGTGTGTTTATGCTTCTTTTATTTTTTTTTAAACAGCATGTAATGTATGATAATGTTGACGATGATGATGATAGCATATATCTTCAGAATAAGAAAAAATTGACAGCAATAGTGAGGATCTTCAAATTTGTATAAATTAACAAAAGACTCATACTTTTTCCCAGACCATTGATTGGTCAGCATCCATTGATAAATGTGTGGAGTTGAACAGCCCGTTTTTGCTGCTGAATTAAATTAAAGACAGTCAAGTCACCCCACCGGGGACATATCATTTATCTCAAAATGTGCAAGCTCACCAGCCTTCAGTAACAGCTTGCCAAACCACGAACTTTTGTTTCTTTCGAATGCGAATGGATTCCTGAGAAAATAATTAGTATAAAGATTGTTTTTTTCATAATTAATATGACGAAATAATAAAAGCACTAGTGAAATGAAGCTTTCATACATGTTCTAGCTGGCATACTCACTCAATGATTATGATAACGACTTTCAAGCACTGTATTCCAGTAAAAAGGTAAAGTACCCCCATCACGCCAAGTGGCGTATAGGGAATATGGTGTTAGTGACCATAAATTTTACAGACCTTCGGCGCATGATTTTTGGGGTAATGTGGTCGGTATTGCGCCCGTGCCGCTTTACTTTCCAAGAAAAAAATCAGGTACTCATTAAAGGCTGGGTGAACCGGAAGCCGTCGATTGGAATCGAACCCTAACTCTTGTCCTTTGTAGTCCAGTTCACTAACCACTGAGCTATCTCGGATCCCACTGCATTCCAGGAGAACCCATAAGTCTCCAGATTAATTTACAAACGACAAATAATTCATAAAGAAGTCTCAAGTTGCGTAAAGATTATGCGGGCACATACCATTTTTTTCCTATGTGTGTTCTTTTTTCATTGTTCCCCGTTCAATTTCATATTCTCAAAATCTTGATGTGATGTGAAACATCAAATGCTGTCGGCGGGACTTTTGGTCTTGCGATAAGACGCCAGTCTCGAGACATAGGAGGTTGTGAGTTCAAATCCCAGCTGCACCAGTTGGGATTTTTATTTGTTTATTATTTCTGCGGCAACCACATCTAGTCTCAGCAGCGAGCTCCCGCCTTGAAACGTCAATTACTCATCGACGGAAAAAATATGAGTACCTCCGAATATTGTGTTATCTGCCTGCACCGCGAGAGGGACCCCTGTACATACGGCTGCCAGGGAAAAACGGACTAACAAGCAAAATTCAGTTCCTAGTCTCTAGGGACTTCGTCAGAGATGAAAGCTGGTGAACGCTTTAAAAAAAAAAACGCTGTCGCAATTCCAAAGGAAAGTGTATCCAAATGTTTCTTCAGTATATTCTAATGTGATGGTGGCCTTTAACAGCTTTCTCATTCACATTATCGAGATCTATTTCAAAGGATGGCTTTTTCATTGTAAATGTTTAAAGGTGCATATAGATAGTTGTACACTCTCTATTTATAATTGCCTACTTCGCAAATAATGTCCGCCCCATCTCTATAATGTTAGTGGATGAACTAGACTTAAATCTATCAACTAGTGACGAAGGAGATGCTCCTCTTTTGTTCCGTTCACCCGAAGATTACTCCTTCACAGTCATCCGCCCTTAATGGACGTTAAGTTAATATATTTACGATGTGTGGCTAGCTTGCTGCAAAACACGATAATAGCGATTTTCGGGCCAAAACAAGCGGCTTCGGCTTGACGACTAAGTCATTACTTAATAAATTGCCCAATGTGCCCACTAGTAAAACATCCTTATTCTGATATGCTTTGAATTGTAACAATATCATTGCAAATTTTAACAAAATAATTTTAATGGATAAAAATAAATCGGTCTGCAATTAAGGCTTACAATATTGAACTGAACTTAATGTAGCAGTAATGCTCGAAAAAGATCATCAAGAAACAGACCAATGCAGAATCAAATAAATCAAACTATACATTTCTATATATGTGCCTGTCATCGATCTGTCAGAAAACGTCATTATAAATCGAAGATGA
Organism: Megaustenia siamemsis; assembly: GCA_032433765.1. Classification (NCBI taxonomy): domain Eukaryota; kingdom Metazoa; phylum Mollusca; class Gastropoda; order Stylommatophora; family Ariophantidae; genus Megaustenia; species Megaustenia siamemsis. Next base: position 105,278,938 of record JAVIAB010000092.1, read on the forward strand.
GATCGATTTCAGGTTATAAAGGAAAGATATAGAGAGCAATAATTTTTTTTCGCCTTTTTGCTATTTTTGTAAATTATGGACTAGTATGACGGACGCTATGATATATGGGTTGAGCAAAGTTAGACCGGATCTACGAGAATAATGCATTTCCGGTAGTAAAAATGATCGTGACGAAGATGAATGTGCCAAATCGAAAAGAGAAAATCTTGCTGTAGTTTCAGTCACAGGCTCAAAAGACTTCGGAACATGTGTCAACATCTCTCAAGATTCTGATGGCGGTTCACTTTTACTTTCTTGATCATCGTGGTCACACATTATTTATGAACCAAGTGTTGCCCCGTGCTAGTCTGATGGTCGCAGTCGTTTTGCTTTCAAGAACAGCTTCATGCCTCGTTTTGGGGTCATTAAACATGAGAGGGATCTATACTTTCCTATCTTTTTTTTTTATAACGTCTACCTTAGTCTCTCTTTCTCTCTCACACTCTTCCTCTATCTCTTTCTCCATCCACACACACATACAAATATGATTTGCCTCTTTCTAGCCCGACACCTTTCCCTGTCTTCAGTTAAGGATACAATGGATACTCTTTACCTGCACTTTATATTCAGGTATGCTCAGACCCTCCAGATCTTAATTCTGTCATCCATGGTTGGAAAGTCAACACGATACGTCATCGCTACACATGGGGTGTCCCTCGTACACCCCAGGATAATGCGCATAGTTTTAATCTGTATTTTCTCCAGCCTGTCAATTTGCGTCTTACTGACAGTAAGAATTGCCAGGGCATACTCGATTAGTGCAAGGGCTAGTCCCTGGAACAGAAGGGTAAGTAGTCTCTGCTCGATGTTAGAAGCTGCCATCACCTTCAAGGCGGCTAATCCTTTGCGGGATTTTGTTATCACATGGTCGACGTGATCCCGAAAACACATGCTGCGATCAAACTTAACTCTGAGGTATGTCATCAAACTGTTCCTGGTCACCTCATCAGCTCCCATTGGTACCATCGATTTTTCCGTGTTAAAGATATGATTGTTAAAGGAGAACCATGCAACTGATGCTTTATTAGGATTAACCAATGTACCCGATACTCCACACCAGAAAGAGATGCGATCAATTTCGGTTTGCATGATGGAGGCGATCTCCCTCCTGTCTCTTCCCTGTCGATATACCAGAATATCATCAGCTAAAGTCATAGTTCTTCCCCTACCATCCAGCTGTTGTTACGTGATCGTTATTGTGTACATGTTAAATAGAACTGGTGACAATGGTGAGCCTTGTGGCAGCCCTGGACAAATGGATGTTGGCTCGGATGACCACCTTCCACATCTAAATATCACTTTCCTATGAAACAGTGCTGCAGCGATCCATATAATCAGGAAGGGGGCAGCGCCAGGTTGAGGAGCATGTGCATAAGGTATTCAAATAGCTCTCTGTTGTATGCATCCTCCAGATCAATAGCAGCAGCACATGTCTCCTCTCGTCTGTGGAACCTTCGAACACGTCATAGGCGGAGACTGCCGCATTGGGCCGTGTCTCTTTGTTATATCTATAACCTCCGAGTGTGCGTTGGAATTCGCGTATCTGTTCAATGTGACGAATGAGCACATGAGCAATTATTTTCTCTAGTAGCTTGCCGGCAGTGTTCTGCATCGTGATGATTCTGTAGGCACTGATCTGAGAATGGTCCTTGTTTGGCTTCGGTAGCGGTAGTAGGAAGCTGTGTAGTTACTCCTCTATAATTTGGCCACTCTCAATGCTGGTATTAAACTCATTAGCGAGTTTTTTTAAAGTCGTCGTCAGCTAAATCGCCTATGTCGTCGTATCGAGCATCATCTGGACCAGGATCAGCATTGTGTGACCTTGTAAGTGTTGTGCGAATGCTATCGGTTGTGATTGTGAGATCTACTCCCAGCGCTACATCCTCACACAGTTCTGAGAGCGACCCCCATATCCTCATTCTTACAGCCTCATTTCTTTGGTCGGTCTATTGTAGCGGGCAAGCAGGGCCTTCCTTTGCTCTCATCAGATTTGTGCCATATCTGGCCTGTGCTATGGAAGTCTGGTATGTCTCTGTCTCATGTTGTGCCAATCATGCTCTGATGAATGTGATATAATGTTGATAGCGATTTTTCTGAGCACACTTGTTTACAGAAATTATCCCACTTGGCATCCTTAGCCTGCTTAGCACATAGTTTAAAGTATATAATTTGTTGGTCGGCCTTTTCTTTCAGACACTTCAAGAGCTCTTGTTGTGTTCTTCCATTCTTTCTGGCTTTCTGCCATGTCTTGGCCGTTTGTCTCTTGTTCCGCTAAGCTTCCTCGACTTCTACATTCCACCAGGGCGGCTGCGTCCATCTCTCCTGCGACGGGCGCCCTGTTTCCTGTCTGATTTTGCTAATGACGTCCTGGTCTGTTTCCTCATAGTGGAATGTGTGAAGTTTTCTTTTATGGTTTCTATTCCTGCCTTTCTCAGTTAGGAAGACACATCGATAATGATCACTTAAATGAAATACCAGTATACTCCACCTGCAAACCGGTGTGAAGGCGGTAGACACCAGTGCCAGGTCTATGACACCATCAGAGTCCCCTATCCGAGTGGTCATGCTAGTTGCCTTTCCATTATTAAAGAATACTAAATCGGCCGACACCAGTGCATTCTCGTGGTCTTTTCCCTATTTGTTGGTTATAATGTTACCCCACTGGTTATCTCTAACATTAAAGTCTCCGCAGAAAATGGCGTTCTCCTCCTCGAACGCAACGAGTTTTGCCTTTGTTGTGTGTCCATCGATGAGTATGATAGAAAAGTTGGAGGCGGGCCCCGTTCGCATTCAATGGCTAGAGTCATTACAGAAGTCAAAAATACGTAAGGTCACTTTTGTCTACGTTCCTTGACATGCGAGAGTACGGTAAAATGAAAGAGCGGACATGTTGGATAGCTGCGCTATCGTTGAGGACGGTCAACCAATGGATCGGGCGGACATCATCAATGTCCTCCGAATTGTGAGAAGAACACAGGATTTCGACAACCATGAATCCACGTCACTCCTTCGGATGAAAGTGATTGGAGTTAAGATGGGCACAACCACAAACGAGAAATTTAAGGGCGTGTAAGAAGACTTATCAACCATCACAGATGGTTGATAAGACTTATCAACCATCACAGAACTGGAGCCGTCAGTTGCTGGGCACTGTGAGACTTGCTGAAGAGGGGATCTGAGCACCTATGGACATGTTCATAGTGCAACGATTATGACCCGCAAATAACTAAATAACTATATATATACATATATATCATCATCATCATCATGTACCCTGCCGGTTGGCGTAGGCGATCATGTCCCTCCACAATCTTCTATCTACAGTGCATCGTATCAGTTCTGTTGTTGACTGTTTTCCATGCCATGACACCAAGCTATCCAGTATTTTCTCTCTTTGTCGTCCGCGATCTCTCTTTCCTTTTATTTTGCCAGTTGTAACCAAGTATTCCAACTTTCCTCTTCTCATGATGTGCCCGAAAAATGTTGATTGCTTCTTTCTGATGTTTTTTAAGAGCTCCCTTTTTGTGTTGGCCTCTTTGAGAACCTCCTCATTGGTTTTTTTATCTGTCCAGGGAACTTTCAACATTCTTCTGAGAAATCCCATATCTGTGGCCTCTAATCGTCTTTTCATTTGTTTGTCTACTGTCCATGATTCGCTTCCATAGGTCAGAATTGGTTCTATATAGCACCGGTGAACTCTCTTTCTCATTTTTATTGACATAGATTTGTTGCATAAGATATTTTTCATTATCTGAAATGCTATTTTGGCCTGAGCTATTCTGCTTTTTATTTCTGTCGTGCATCTCCCATCTGATGTAATTATTGTGCCCAAGTATTTGAAACGTTGTACTTGTTTCAGATTTGTCTCGTTTATTTTTGTGCTGCATGATGGTGATGATTGTTTCTTCGATATAACCATTACTTCTGTTTTCTTACTATTCAGACTGGGCCTTTCTTGTTGCTTTCTTCTACTATTATGTCTATCATTTCTTGTAGTTCGTTCTCTGTCTCTGCTATTAAGACTGTGTCATCCGCATATCGCAAATTATTTATGTTGTGACCGTTGACTTCAATTCCTTTTTTGTCTACTATTGATCTCATAATATATTCGCTGTAAAGTGAAAACAAATCCGGTGACAGAACACAGCCTTGTCTGACTCCTTGTTTTATATATTGGAATTGTCCTGTTTGGTTGTTAATTCGTATAGCTGCTGTTTGTTGCCAGTACATGTTTTTTATGATTCGCAGATCCTTGCCATCATTGTTTAATTTCTCCAGCATATTTATTATTTCCACATGCTTTACTTTGTCAAATGCTTTCGTGTAGTCTATAAAGCACATATATAGATCTTTCTTTACCTCTATAGATCTTTCTATCAATGTCATTAAGGTTGTATATTGCATTATTGGTGCCCTTTCCTTCCACAAATTCACATTGTTCCTCACTTATTTCTGGTTTTATTTTGTTCCTTACACGTCTCATGATTATTCTTAGTAATATTTTAGTCATATTGCTCATGAGACTAATAGTGCGATGGTCTTCACAATCAGTTGCGCCTGACTTCTTCGGTATGGCTACAAAGATAGATTTTAGTAGATCGTCGGGTATGTGTCCAGTGTTATATATGTCATTGAGTAATTTTGTTATGACTTGTACTCCCAACTCTCCTACAGCATGTATCTCTTCGATTGTTATATTGTTAGGACCTGGAGCTTTGCCACTTTTCATGTGTTGAATTGCGCCCTCCACTTCACTCTGCATTATTGGTGGTCCTGTTTCTTCATTTGAATTGTTTAATTCTGGTCTTTCATCATCATAGAGTATATATATATATATATAATAGTAAAGTTGTAGTAAAGAGCCCGGTCACGCCAAGTAGCGTATAGGAAATATGATGTTAGTGGCCATAGCCTTTACAGACCTTCAGCACGTGATTTTTGCGGTAATGTGGTCGGTATTACGCCCGTACCGCTTTACTTTCCCAGAAAAAAATTCGGTACTCATTAAAGGCTGGGTGAACCCGGAAGCAACCATCAGTTGGGATCGAACCCTGCCTCTTGTCTTTATATATATATATATATATATATATATATATATATATATATATATGTATATATATATACTGTATTTGTCGTCGTATAAGACGCATTTTTATCCTTTGAAAAAATAGTTCTGAAAAAATTATATTCTATATCAGTTTTGTATGTGTCTTTTTTAATACTTTCATTTTATGAAATTTTTCTCTCCTTTGAATTATGCAATTCTAGATTGTTTTGCTTGATCATTTCTTGCGTACATCGGCATATGATAGCATTCCAAGTAAGTAGTGTTCAATAGATACACAAGCACTGTCATCGACGATAACAACAATGTTTATTTAAACTTTCCAATTTTGATCGTTAAATTTCTACTGTTGGATTTTCTGAAGTTTGTTGCCAAGTTATGGCTCGAAAATGTCGGCATTGCCATAGCACACAGTCTATGTGTGATTTTGTATGCAAGCCATTAAAACCATGGCTGGCTGCTGAGAGGCATTTCGGGCGACCCCCTAAGTGAGACAATAAGAAATTGCAAGAATCAGGAATAGATCTAGAAAAAACAATTCGCGGTAAACATAATCTACGAAGTGGAACCGCAAAAAAGACAAGAATTTGAGACAAAGATGTGAACATGGATTTTAAACCACAGAAATCAGAACTTTCCATGTCCACAAGATGATTATTCAACAAGCGAATATGAAAGCGCCAAAAAGAGATACTGCCAATTTGTATGTGTGTGGAATAAAAAAAAAAAACATTTTGCAAAAGTTGTCAACAAAACAGGGAAAACAAATTACAGACTTTGACTAGTGGTCAATAACGCAAGAAAAAAGAAAAACGTTTAACTAGCAGAAATAGGAAGCATAGACAAGGTTTCTCTGACTTTTATGTGCCCTCAAACAAAACTGGCATTTCGAGGGCGCAACAAGCGTTCCAGGACACGAACAAATTCACTACGCTGTTGTTTTATCCACTTGTCATGAGGACACTAAAATATCGCCCCTAATGATTTTTATAAGGAAGACTACCCAAAGAAAATTGCCTTAAGGAGTGTTTGTACATTTTCACGGAAATGGATGGTCGAATGGAGATATAATGAAGTGTTACGGGTAGATATAATTTGGTCCTCGAGCTTTTACGGATTGTTGAAGAAACATACCCTACTGCGATCGTTCTCATAGAACAGATGTTACAAATAGATTCAAGGACTTGAAAACTCTATTAGTTGTCATTCCCAGGGCCGTCTTAACCCATAGGCCTGTTGGGCAATTGCCCAGGGGCCCACGATCACAGGGGCCCCATGCGAATATGTTGTAGGGTTAAAACATGCAAACAAAATCTCTTTTCTCTGTTTTCATGTTTAATGTTGATTATAGTTGCAGCTGTACAGCATGTTTTAACAACAATTTTGTTGAAATTAGTATAGTGACAATAAAATAAATAATACATTTTTAATATTATCAACCATTTATTGTTTATTCTGGGGGGGGGGGCAGCACTCTTTCTTTGCCCAGGGGCCCAACACTATGTCTATGCCCAGGGGCCCAAAATGGTGTAAAGACGGCCCTGGTCATTCCGTGAGGTCTAACTAGTCAGCTTCACCATTTCAATGTCTTATTGTCTGTATTAATAAACCATTTAAGGGATCCATGAAGGGGAAGTGGAACAGCTGAATGCAGTCTTCAGATTTTGAATTTATACGATCATGAAGAAGAAAGAGGCCTATAATTTCGCAAACTTGTGAATGGGTCAAAGCTTCATGGGGTGATGTTAAAACTAAGACAGTTGTTAAATAAATGTAAAAGTATTAGTAATACATTTGATGGTAGGAAGGACAAACTGGTGTATGGTGGCTCAGATTCTGATTTAGAAGAAATTTCAAGTGACTCTTCATTTGGCTCTGGAGGTGAATGTCTGAGTGTTGACAAAGCAGATTAAAAGATAAGATTGCCTATTTACATGACGTGTATATTGAAATGTGGCCTTTGTATTCTTTTACATGACAAACACCGTACATCATTACAATGTTAAATGATACCATTTTCCCTAAACAATGAAGTGATTGATATCATGTAAAAAATAAGGTGAGTCTTATACGCCTTCAAATACGGTATATAGAAACTCGGAAGAGGTTAGTGTATAACACCACATAGGCCACTGTGTGTGTGATTTCTTGAACGAAATGAAAAGAAAAATTTGATGTACCATTCAGTGTGGGTGATATACACTTATCTGTGCAGTTACAAGTGTCTCGCACTTTTAATGGGAGATATTACGGTGCGCACTAAATCATGTGAAAAGTGCCCTGGGTGAAGATTTATCACAGTTAAATGGTAGGTTTACCACACGCATGGAAAAAACCTATTGGTCGAAATCAATATTACTAAGAGTCTAATAGAAACATCTTCCTTCACAATGCCAAGATTGAACCAACAGCTGAGAGCGATAGCTGTAGAGACATTAGCTACTGGAATAACTATATCAACTGTATTACAACAAACTCGATAGGTTACACAGAGATAACTGCAAAATATATTGGACTTGAGCGTATTGTTTGGAATTGCAGAATCGCTTCATTTTCACGTGTTTCTTGCAAGGTAACATATTGAGATATTGTTATTTATTTAATGTAAAAATTGCATAATCTTCACTTAAGGTGTAAAGTCTTTGCTGATGACTATAACATTTATATTAAATATACATATAAACGAAGGTGAAATGAAAAAAGTATCATTTTGTAAAATCTATACAGTATGCGAGTAGTATATCGTAAGAAAAAGGTGAGATACTCAGCATTCCTGCCAATGAAATGAATCGTTAATTTATCTAAACATCGCATAAGTTATCTCAACATCTACATAAGTTATCTCAACATCTACATAAGTTATCTCAACATCTACATAAAGACCTCGTGCACGTACTTGATTTCGAATTTCGAGTAACCTATCCCGACTCTGGAGGGTTAACACAGAAGAAAGGAATACATCACAATGTAAGCTTCTTATGCGATGTATCTGATTAGTTTGGGAACAATTTTCATTTTCCTTCGTTTACCGCTGTTGACTTCCCTAGTGACGTTACTTTACTTTAACTAAACCAACATTTTTATTCTAAATACACCAGCATTTAATTGTAAATAGACCAGCGTTTTATTTTAAATAAACCAGTATTTCATTTAACTTATAATACACATCCCTTAGAACTGTTTTGTTAAATGCGAAGCATTTTTGTCCCAATTAGTAGAGAAATCTCATAAATGCACGATCTTATCATTTATCGTTTTAATATCTTACTGATGTTATATTCTTCCAGAGTCTGACTGGTCTAGGGGTAAGACGGAGGTCTCTGGACAGCAAGGTCCAGAGTTCGAATCCAGCCAAAGGCTGTGATAATGTTATTTCTTCGAATCCGTGATTTCTTTGTGGTTTTACTTTTCCCTGATCTCTGAGAAGTGGATTCGATGTCTAGCCCTATTGGAAAAGGACGAAGAAAAGGACGAAGATAAGGAGGTCACGTCTGCTTTCTGTGCACATTAAAAGTGACAGTTTGGGGATTAGTTGGTCTCGAAGCAAAATGCCGGTCTCGAGATAGAGAAGTTGTTAGTGCAAATTCCCGTTTGAACTAATTGAAATTTTAATTTGATTTTTCTCTGCAGCAACCACCCCTGGTCTCAACAACGAGGCCAGGCTTAAAAAGTCAATTACTCATCGATGGAAAAAATGAGTACCTCCGAAGCCGTGTGGCGAGGGACCCCTGTACACACGGCTATCAGGGACAAAACAGATGGGCACGCAAAATTCAGTTCCTTGTCTCTACTGACTTGAAAGTTGGCGAACGAATAAGAAAAAAAAGTGACAGTTAAGTGTTGCCCAGTAATTGTTAACAAATCTACTCATGCCGAAGATGTTGCCCAGCAATTGTTAACAAATCTACTCATGTCGAAGATGTTGCCCAGCAAATGTTGACAAATCTACTCATGCCGAAGATGTCGCCCAGTAATTGTTAACAAATCTACTCATGCCGAATATGTTGCCCAGTAATTGTTAACAAATCTACTCATGTCGAAGATGTTGCCCAACAGTTGTTAGCAAATCTACACTTGTCGAACATGTTGGATAAGAATTGTTAACAAATCTACTCATGCCGAAGATGTTGCCCAGTAATTGTTAACAAATCTACTCATGTCGAAGATGTTGCCCAACAGTTGTTAGCAAATCTACACTTGTCGAACATGTTGGATAAGAATTGTTAACAAATCTACTCATGCCGAAGATGTTGCCCAGTAATTGTTAACAAATCTACTCATGCCGAAGATGTTGCCCAGTAATTATTACAAATCTACTCATGCCGAAGATGTTGCCCAACAATAGTTAGCAAATCTACTCATGCCGAAGATGTTGCCCAACAATTGTTAGGAAATCTACTCATGCTAAAGATGTTGCCGAACAATTGTTAGCAAATCTACTCATGCCGAAGATGTTGCCCAACAATTGTTAGCAAATCTACTCATGCCGAAAATGTTGCCCAACAATTGTTAGCAAATCTACACTTGTCGATCATGTTGGATAAGAATTGTTAACAAATCTACTCATGCCGAAGATGTTGCCCAGTAATTGTTAACAAATCTACTCATGCCGAAGATGTTGCCCAGTAATTGTTAGCAAATATACTCATGCCGAAGATGTTGCCCAACAATTGTTAGCAAATCTACACTTGTCGAAAACGTTGGACAAGAATTGTTAGCAAATCTACTCATGCCGAAGATGTTGCCCAACAAATGTTAGCAAATCTACACTTGTCGAACATGTTGGATAAGAATTGTTAGCAAATCTACTCATGCTGAAGATGTTGCCCAACAATTGTTTGCAAATCTACACTTGTCGAACATGTTGGATAAGAAATGTTAGCAAATCTACTCATGCCGAAGATGTTGCCTAGCAAATGTTAGCAAATCTACCCATGCCGAACACGTTGGGCCGCAGAGCGCAGATATCACAGCTATTATCATAGACTAGGGAGTGACACAACACATCCACGCCCACTCCAGCAAGTGAATGATAAGAGGAATATATTATTTCACTGATACCAACATTGTTATTAACATAAGAAGTAGTGTAACATAACGGAAGATTTCCGGCCTATGTTTCTTTCTGAATCGTCATTTCTATAATATATAATATAACAAAAATACCTCAATGTACATACATTTGTTTAAGGTTAGTACCTTTATCCTTGAGCTTCACGATAGAGGATCAAATGAATAATAAAGGAAGACTGTAGCTTTAAATAAAATGAAACATCTGCACACCATATGGTAAAAAGCTGATATAGCATCAAAACTTAGATTTTTATGATAATTTTTCCCATAGCAACATATGGCTGTGAAACTCAACAGATCTGTTAAAGAATACATTACTGCTTTATGAATGCAGGTGTTACTGAAGAATACATAGAATATAATGGACGAAGTCAAAAAGTTAAGGTTTTTTTTTTTTTTTGCAAAAGATTAACATTTCGGTTTTAATTATTTCTGTCTACTTTGCAGACACAATATTTCTTGGTCTGTCGACATACTTCTCTGACCTAACATGTGACTGAGTACATTCTGGTTCAACTTAATCATTTTAGGGGATCTAGGTCACGTTCTCTCTATCGCTGCAGAAAGTGCATTCGGGGTCTGATTAATTTCGGTTCTCCATTGCACTTTTCAGCGTTGAAGTCAAAATGATAATCTACTTATTACATCTGCGCGGATAAAGCGGAGTCGTACGCCGGCAACAGTCCATTTTTGACAAATCAAGTGTTGTGAATGCGACCTTCCACCGTCTAGACTTGATCTGCGATTTACGTCACATTGGTGCTGTTCATGACCGTTATTGGAATTGCTTGACACAAGTTATTTACATGTGGACTGCTTCATCATCCGCAGTTCTATCTCTTCAGGGAATTTGCAACGTGTTTGGTTCGTCGTAGGCTGTATTCACTAGAGTAATCAGGAATCTAAAGGGCGCGAAATTGTTGTGTGTGTGCGACATTGTTGTGTGCTACGTCATCGTAATGGTTCATCGTATATCCCTAGACCGGCCATACGCTAATCTTACGGTCTGTTGTTTGATGTGCGACGGGGATAATCTGACGACTAATTGTGTCTCTATATGTTTGGAATTGGAGTCAACAACGATGGCCTAACATCATCAAGCGCTATACATTTTTTTTTTAAATATGACGATCATCATTTTCAAGAGTACGTGAACTTCCGGTATATGGTGGATAGGCGGCGGGAACAATTGAAGGTAATGCATGAGAAGTGTTCATTGTTGCAGTTTCCTCATATTCCAAGTCCGGATTATAGCAGGAGCTACTTAGTTAAGTGCTCTGTGCACACCGTGAGCTGTGTGTCTCATCCGTTTTGATCATGTTTCGATATTCCAATTGTTTACGATGAATGATGATATCGTATGACAGGGAACAGTTGGTTGTGTTCACTTTCTAAGCGGGTTCGCCTTATGTCTTTTGGCATAACATATGCTGAGACTGCTACGATGGGTACTACAGTTACCTTTCTTTGTTTGGGAGATGAGATATTATTTCGGATGATAACGCTGGCACGGGCGGTTGAGCAGTTATGGATTTTAATTCGTTTGCAGTGATACCGGGGCCTTCCATGACCAAATAACCAAATCATTTTAAACGTGGCATTTTAAGTTGATGAGCTTGTAGTGTGCTGAAATCCAAGTCTCTCTTGGCAAAGCATCGTGTCCAGAAGTAGGAGTTCGATCCTAGTTCGGAGTCCTGCTGTTCTTGAGTTTTGTTTGTTTGTACATTTTTCAGAGGGCTGTAAACATGCAATTGTCTCTGTGTAATTTGTTTGTCTCTCGCCTCGGGAATTTCCATTCCTAATAAATACTCATTTATTTATTATTATTGTCTGCTGTATATTAAGGTGACCACTGATTGATGGACATGTAACGTGTGAAACTATAAATGTGATCAACTCCATACACATGCATATAGCTTCTACTTTTTCCTATGAACAAGAGTTGCATTCAGTAATTATATCGTCGAAATTGTCAGAAACCAGATCTCTACAAGCCACCTGAAACGGAAATTGATGATCTGGCTGAAACTAATAGGCTTCCAGCCACCGGTTTTGAGCGAGATAACACAGCAATGAAATACGGTCGGCATGATCTCCCCGATCTTATCAAAAGAATGCTAAAAATCCACGCGAATGAATATATAAATCGCGTCATGTTTTTTTTTTATTTTGGTGTCATTCAGTGCCGGCTCATCCACAATCGTTTATTTATATATTATTATCAAATGGGAGATTGCGTTCGGTCTTTTCTTGAAAGATGCATTCATTGACATACGTAAATGATTATCGTTACTCTATAGCTTGTTTTATAACTCGTGCCCAACTTTTAAAATCGATATCTTTTTAACCGCTTGTTGTAAGTTGTTCAAAATTTGCATGTAAAGTTATAATGATTAGAACCCAACAGGGAATTAATTTCATTTTAAAAAAACATTTGGTTATTATTGTTGCTTATTTGATTTATATAAATTTATAACGACCCATTGATGTAGCCAAAACTTAATGTTTACAGTATTTTAAGTTAAAAATAGCGAGTAAAAATCCATACACGGTAAAATTGACGTGTTTGCACGCTTTCACCGTGGTTTTTTGACACAATTAGACACTTGTAAAAAACACGAGAAATTGTGTGTTCCATTTCAGTTCATTCATAGGTAAAGACGTGGAACGATAACATTTATCATGAGTCTTAAAATGAAATTCTGCAGTTTACAAAACATCGCAATAAAAATGTATGACTATTTTTGCAAAGAGGCTAAACGAGGAAGATTATTTCATTCTTTAGAAAACCCTGCGAATAGGACAAAACACATTTTGGGTTTATCTAAACGGTCATTTAATTGCCGGATTCAAGCACGTGACCGTCAATGTTCAAAATATACAAAATCACAAGGAAGAACAAAAATGTTGTATAATTTCGACAGTGAACTTATTAGAAGTGAAATTCGCAAAATGTTGGGTATGAATGAAACTGTTACAATAAGAAAATTAAAAATATCGCTGAAAAAGAACAACAGTATTGAAATATCAAAGTCTACATTATGGGGGAATGTGAGAGCTGCAGGCTTTACATTCAGAAAGTATTCCAATGGACGAAACATCATCTGTGAGAAGCCACATATAGTAGTCATGAGAAGCAAGTACTTACGTGAAGTAAAAGAGGTGCGCAAGCAAGGTTATGATATTGTGTACTTGGATGAAACATGGATCAATGCTCACCACACTAACCAAAGGGAATGGCAGTCATCAGATGGAAAGATTAAGAGATTAATACCTAGCAGCAAAGGACAGCGCTTGATAATTGCTCATGCAGGTAGTCGACAACATGGACTAATACAGAATGCAGAGCTCATTTTTCTTTCAAAATCCATAGACAATCGGGATTATCACTCTGAGATGAATGGTCACATATTTAGACATTGGATTGAAAATTCTGTTCTCCCCTCACTAGATCGACCATCTTGCCTAATAATGGACAATGCAGCGTACCACAACATTGTTGCACTTAAAGATAAAGTCCCGACGTCATCCAGTACAAAAGATGCTATGAAGATATGGCTCACAAAGGAGCACATACAATTTAATAACATGTACTTAAAACCTGAATTACTATCTCTAGTAAAGCAAAAACAAAGGACAAAGATTTTTCAAATAAATAAGATTATCCAAGAGCACGGTCATAAAGTTTGAGGCTGCCACCTTACCATGCTCATTTAAATCCAATAGAACTAATCTGGGCAAAATTAAAAGGACAAGTGGCAGATGAAAATACAACATTCAAAATATGCGATGTAAAGACTTGCTAATCTCGCTTTATTAAATATAGACAAAGATTATTGGGCTAAATGTGAAGACCACGTCTCAAAACAGGAAGAGGAATATTGGAAAAATGATGGTTTGTGGAATGTTCAACCCCAAACAGTTATTAATCTTTTAGACTCGTCTGATTCAGAATGAAAGTATATAGCCCCCACAATGTTGGCCCCTATATTACCTTAAATTAGTTCAACAAACGGTCCTTTTCAGGACCACACAACTATGAAAATTGGACATACAGGTATACCTTGATATTATCGTCCGTCCTCGAACTGAGAAGACAATAATTCTCCTGGTGTTTTGTCTTATTCAGTTATTTCCCCATTACGGCCACGCCTTAACCTAGTGAAAATTAATCATAGACCAGCAACTACGGTAATTTCTATTATTTAGAGGTTCACAATTTACAATTTTGACAAACATCAAAGAAATTCGCCGCTTTAAGAAAACTGCAGCTGCAAGATATTTGTTAAATATACATTTAAAGGGTCTTTTGCATTCTAATAACATTTGGAAAATTTCAACAGTTTTTAACAAACGGTTACTGAGTAATAGTGTTTTGAAGTTGGGCACGTGATTTGAAACGAGCTATAATTGCCATTTTTTTTCCTGGCCATACTCTAACTACTTTCAAAACAATACTTAATTGCATTATTTATAGACTTCCAATAGAAAGAAATTCTCTATTATTTGGTCACTCATTATAAAGAAAGACCATATTTCCCTATACGCCACTTGGCGTGACGGGGGTACTTTACTTTTTTTTTTTTTATTGTGAGATACTGTTTCTCTGTCGTAATAAATTTATAGTATTTCTAACTCCTTCATTGTCATTACATTGTAATCATTAGATCTTAAATGTTGTCATTACTTTTATGTCAACGTCAACTTCCGTATTAAGATTAGCTCATTAATTCTTGTGTCATTTTGTATTTATTAACCTTGTTTTACATTTTGTATTTATTAACCTTGTGTTACATTTTGTATTTATTAACCTTGTGTTACATTTTGTATTTATTAACCTTGTGTTACATTTTGTATTTATTAACCTTGTGCTACATTTTGTATTTATTAACCTTGTGTTACATTTTGTATTTATTAACCTTGTGTTACATTTTGTATTTATTAACCTTGTTTTACATTTTGTATTTATTAACCTTGTGTTACATTTTGTATTTATTAACCTTGTGTTACATTTTGTATTTATTAACCTTGTGTTACATTTTGTATTTATTAACCTTGTGTTACATTTTGTATTTATTAACCTTGTGTTACATTTTGTATTTATTAACCTTGTATTGCATTTTGTATTTATTAACCTTGTGTTACATTTTGTATTTATTAACCTTGTGTTACATTTTGTATTTATTAACCTTGTGTTTATCCCATACTGTAAAAAAGAAGCCGAAAAAACTTCCCAAACACGGACAATTCAAAGAAAAGTATAAAAGTAAATCCGCCATCCAGGAAAGATAAAGGCTCTCTGCCTAAGAGACGTATGACGCAAGCCGGAGAAAGCCGTAAGGAGTCCGGGTTGCCGACTCACCTTTTGTCTACCAGGAAATCCTCCAGAATTGGAAGCTGCAATGTACGTACTCTAAATGAACAAGGAAAATCTGCACAGGTAGCAGCAGAAATTATAAATTACAAAATAGATATTCTGGGAATGTGCGAAACAAGATGTCTTGGAGCAGAAAGAATAAAACTAAATACAGGAGAGATGATTTTATCATCAGAACACCAGGAACCTGGTGCACAACATAGTGAAGGAGTAGCTATAATTTTATCAAGAAATGTACAGAAAACACTAATAGAATGGGAAGCAGCATGGCCAAGACTAATGAGAGCAACATTTAAAGCAACAAAAAAACTAAATAAAATTACACATTATCCAATGCTATGCACCAACTTATGATGAGGATGATTTAGTTAAGGATGAATTCTGTAAACAGTTGCAATGTCAGATGGAGGAAAGACGAGCCAGGGATATTATAATCTTGATGGGAGATCTAAATGCTTAAGTAGGATTAGACAAGAGTGGCTTCGAAGAGATTATGGGAAAATATGGACTTGGAGATATAAACGAGTATGGAGAGATATTTGTGAATTTCTGTTCCCTTAATCAAGTGAGCCTAGGAGGAACAATATTCCAACATAAAAGAATACACAAAGCTACATGGGTGTCACCAGATCATAGAACGGAAAATCAAATTGATCACATATGTATTAACAATAAGTTTAACTCATCCTTACAGGATGTAAAAGTATATAGAGGGGCAGATGTAGCTTCAGATCATCATCTTCTGATAGCCAAACTTAAACTAAAAAGAAATACTACAACAAATAAGGGTAGAAAGTATTTCAATGTAGGGTTTCTTAAAGAACAAGGAATTAAAAATAAATTCGCAGTCACAATATCAAACAAATACCAAGTCCTCCAACAACTAGAAAATACAATAAATGTAGCAGATCATTGGAAACAGGTAAAAGATATATGGAAAGAGACATGCGAAGAAACGATGGGGAAAAGCGCCAGAATAAGGCATGGATGACAGCAGACCCTGGATAAAATTAAAGAAAGAAAGAACAAGAAAACATAACAAAACGAGAAGTAATAACCAAATCACAGGAAGCCTACACAGAAGTGAGAAGATGCATTAAAATGGATGAGAGAAAATATACAGATGAACTAGCTAAAGAGGCAGAGGAAGCAGTAAATAAACGGAATATGAAAGAACTGTACAACAGCACAAAGAAATTAAGTGGAAAATACAAACAGATCAACGCCTTTATTAAAAATAAGAAAGGAAATATGCTTAGCGATATAAAAGAACAAAGGGAGAGATGGAAAGAGCACTTTGAAGAACTTTTGAACAGACTCGGCTCAAATAATCCTCCAGATATAATACCAGCAGAAGAAGAGTAACACGTTAATGTGGAAAACCAAACAAAGAAGAAATAATGAATACCATCAAGCTATTAAAAAATGGTAAAGCCACAGGACCATATGACATTTCTTCGGAAGCCATCAAAGCAGATATTAACACCTCTACCAAGATGCTACATAATCTATTAGTTTAAATTTGGGAGAGGGAAGAAATACCTAAAGACTGGAAAGAATGTTATATGATCAAACTACCAAAGAAAGGTAGTTTACAGGAGTGCACAAATTATGGGGGAATTATGTTACTATCAGTGCCAGAAAAAATACTAAGCAGAATCATTCTGTAGAGACTAAAAGAGGCCATAGAGAAACATTTGAGAGATAAACAAGCGGGTATTAGGAAGAACAGATCATGTACTGATCAAATAACTACTCTACGTATAATAGTTGAACAAAGTTTAGAACTACAATCCCCATTTTATATTGGATTCATAGATTACGAAAAGGCATTTGATAGTTTAGATAGAGGAATGATTTGGAAGTTGATGAGTCATCACGGAATCCGCATAAAGTTTATTAACCTGATAAAAACAATGTATGAAGGAATGAAATGTAGCGTGGTTCATGAAGGACAGCTTACAGAAGCATTTGAAATAAGAACAGGAGTAAGGCAGGGATACCTCCTATCTCCATTTCTCTCTCTACTGACCATAGACTGGATTATGAAACTAACTAAAAAAAAAAAAAAAAGAAATGGAATCCAGTGGTCACTGACCAAACTACATCATGATTAAGACTTTGCTGATGACATAGCGCTCCTATCACACAGCCATCAACAGATGCAGGATAAAATGAACATACTTGATGAAAGATCACAACACCTAGGATTGAAAATTAATAGAGATAAGACCAACAT
The DNA here is from genome assembly GCA_032433765.1 of Megaustenia siamemsis. NCBI lineage: Eukaryota > Metazoa > Mollusca > Gastropoda > Stylommatophora > Ariophantidae > Megaustenia > Megaustenia siamemsis. The sequence continues at coordinate 105,296,731 of JAVIAB010000092.1, forward strand.
TATGAGAATTAATGCAGTTAGCAATAATCAAATAAAATTAAGAGAAATACCTCTACTAGACGTACAATCTTACATATATTTGGGTATATATATAGATAAAGAGGGAGGGACATAAATGACACCAAAATAAGGGTATCAAAAGCAAGAAGGGCTTTTGTTGCATTGTGAAACATATCGAAGTAAAAAAAAAAAATAGGTTAAGCACACAAAAAATTGTTCAATTCCAATAAAAACTCTTATTATATGGCTATAAAAACATGGAGAACAACAAAATTGACAATCATGAAGATACAGACTTTCATTAATGGATGCTTCCGCTGAATAAAAGGATGTAAATTGCAGGAAAAATTCATTAACATAGAATTATGGAAATTGAGTTATTGAGTTATTTGCGGGTCATCATCATTGCACTCCGAACATGTCCATAGGTGCTCAGATCCTCTCCTCAGCAATTCCCTCAGTGTCCAGCGATTGACGACTCCAGTTCTATGTTGGTTGATAAGTCTTCTTACACAGCCACTAAGTGTCTCATTTCTGGCTGTGCTCAACTTAACTCCCATTTCCATCATCCGAAAAAGTGACGTGGGTCTGTGTTTGTCGAAGTCATGTGCTCTTCCCACATCTCAGAGGGCATTGATGATGTCCGTCCGATCCACTGGTTGCCCGTCCTCAACGACAGCGCAGCTAGCCAACCTGTCCGCTCTTTCATTTCCCCGTACTCCCGCATGTCCAGGTACATAGACAAAAGTGACCTTTAGTATTTTGGATTTCTGCAACGACTCTACACATTGCATGCGTACAGAGCCCGCCTCCACTTTTTTTATCATGCTCATCGAATCACTCAGTATAAATGCGTGGGTGTAATCTTGTGATTCTAACCATTTGAATGTCTTGGTCACTGTCATGGCCTCCATTGTCATGCTACTCGTGGCCACGACGTATGCACCACTGTCTTCTTTGACTATTCTGCCTGCCGAGCGTGCTGTAAATGCCCAAGCACTTCTTTGGTGTCGTCTTACAGATCCGTCTGTATAGATAACTGCATCTTTCTCATCGGTGTTATCGCAGATGAGACCGTTGACCTCAGCATTAACCACGACCGGGTTCTGTTCCCTACTTTTCCTGTCGAGTGTGACAATACACAAGAAAGTCCCCTTGAATGACGTAGGCACCGGTATCCACTCCTCACCAACGCTGATATTGGTAAGCCCACAGAGCTGTTTGATGACTTCTTCTGCTCGGCCCACCCATGATTTGCCTCTTTTTAGCCTGTCACCTTTCTCTGTGCTGAGCACGTGGTGCAATGGATGCTCTTTATCTGTACTAATCTTCAGGTATGCTCGTGCTCTCCAGATCTTGATTCTGTCATCCATGGTTGGAAAGTCAAGAAGATACCTCATTGCTACACAGGGAGTGTCCCTCGTACATCCCAGGATAATGCGCATGGCTTCATTTTGTATTTTCTCCAGCCTATCAATTTGAGTCGTACTGACAGTAAGAATTGCCAGGGCATACTCGATTGGTGCGAGGACTAATCCCTGGAACAGAAGAGTAAGTAGCCTCTGCTCGATGTTGGCAGCTGCCATGACCTTCAAGGCGGCTAATCCTTTGCGGGATTTTATCACATGGTCGACATGGTCCCGCAAACACAGGCTGCGATCAAACTTAACTCCAAGGTATGTCATCAACTTGTCCCTGGTCACCTCATCAGCTCCCATTCGTACTACCGGTGTGGTCGTATGAACGACATGATTGTTAAGGGAGAACCATGAAACTGATGCTTCATTAGGATTAACCACGGCACCTGAAACCCCACAGCAGGAAGAAATGCGATCGAGTTCGTCTTGCATTGTGGAAGCGATTCCCCGTCTGTCTCTTCCCTGTCGATATACCAGAATATCATCAGCAAAAGTCATAGTTCTTCCCCTCCCATTCAGCTGTTGTTCCGTGATCGTTATTGTGTACACGTTAAATAGAACTGGTGACAATGGTGAGCCTTGTGGCAGCCCTGGGCAAATGGATGTTGGCTCGGAAGACCAACTTCCACATCTGAGTATCACCTTCCTCTGAAACAGTACCGCGGCGATCCATCTAATGAGGAAGGGGTGCACCGCCAGTTTGAGGAGCATATGCATGAGATATTCAAATGGTACTCTGTTGTATGCATCCTCCAGATCTATAGCAGCAGCACATGTCTCCTCTCGTCTGTGGAAGCCTTCAAAGACGTCATAGGCAAAGACTGCCGCATTGAGTCATGTCTCTTTGTTATATTTATAACCTCCAAGTGTGGGTGGGAATACACGTTTCTGTTCAAGGTGACAGGTGAGGACACGGGCAACTATTTTCTCCAGCAGCTTGCCCGCAGTGTTCTGCATTGTGATGATTCTGTAGGCACTGATCTGAGAATGGTCCTTGTTTGGCTTCGGTAGCGGTAGTAAGTAGCTGTGTAGCCACTCTTCCTTAATCTGGCCACTCCAAATACTGGCATTAAACTCATTGGCCAGTTTTGCCAACTCGATTCGTCAGCTAAATTGCCTATGTCATCGTACCGAACACCATCTGGACCAGAAACAGTGTTGTGTGACCTTTTAAGTGTCGTGCGAATGGTATCGGTTGTGATTGTGAGATCTTCTTCCAGCCCTACATCCTTACACAATTTTTACAGCGATCCCCGTATTCTCATTCTTACAGCCTCATTTCTTTGGTCCATCTGCTCAATGCAGCGGGCAAGCAGGGCCTTCCCTTTGCTCTCATCAGATTTGTGCCATATCCGGCCTGTGCTCTGAAAGTCTGGTATGCCTCTGTGTCGTGGTGTGCCATTCATGCACTGATGAAGGAGCCAGAATGTGGCGATTTTTCTGAGCACACTTTTTTTAGAGTAGTCATCCCATCTGGCATTCTTAGCCTGCTTAGCGCATAGTTTAAACTGCATCATTTTTTGGCCGACCTCTACTTTCAGACGCTTCAAGAGCCCAGGTTGTGTTCTTCCATTCCTTCTAGCTTTCTGCCATGTCTTGACCGTTTGTCTCTTGCTCCGCCAAGCTTCGTCGACATCTACGTTCCACCAGGGTGGCTGCGTCCATCGCTCCTGCCTCCTACGAGGGGCGCTCTGTTTCCTATGTCTGATTTTGCTAATGACGTCCTGGTCTGTTTTGTTGTAGTTGAATGTGTGGAGCTTTCTTCTCTGGCTTTTATTTCTGCTTTTCTCAATTAGGAAGACACATGGATAGTGATCACTTCCGTGGAACCCCAGTGCACTCCACCTGCAAACCGGTGCGAAGGTGGAAGACACCAGTGCAAGGTCTATGACACTATCAGAGTCCCCTGTTCGAGTGGCCATTCTTGTTGCCCTTCCATCATTCAAGCACACTAAATCGGCCGATACCAGTTCTCTAGGTCTTCTCCCTGCTTGTTGGTTATGACTTTACCCCACTGGTTTCCTCTAGCATTAACGTCTCCGCAGAAAATGATATTCTCTTCATCGAACTCGAAGAGATTCTGCCATTGTTGTGTGTTCACCTTCCCATTACAGGCATACACATTAACAATCACGAAATGAACTGGGGTCTGCACCCTAACCGCATGTACCTGCAATTCTGCATTGTTCCACACAAATATATCAACATCAGCTGCCACCATATTGTTGCGCACAATGATGGCCTGCCCAAGGTGTCGTCTATTGTAAAAACATTATGGAAATGTACCAGTCAAATACCAGTGGATAAAGAGATACAGCGAAAACGATGGCGCTGGATAGGACACACACTACGGAAGCCAACTGAGAGTATTACACAACAGGCCCTTTTTTGGAATCCCCAGGGGAAAAGACAAAGAAGAAGACCAAGTAATACTTGGAGAGGACAGATAGAAGCAGTGATGAAAATGATGGGGAAGACATGGAATGATCTTAAAAGAATGGCAAAAAACAGAATGACTTGGAAAGTGTTTGATGAAGATCAACGTTCCATTGGGAGCTAAAAAGGTAGAAGAAGAAGAATATATTTTGTATTTATTAACCTTGTGGTACATTTATATTTTTTAACCTTGTGTTACATTTTGTATTTATTAACATTGTGTTACGTGTGGCATTTATTAACCTTATGTTACGTTTTGTATTTATTAACCTTGTGTTACATTTTGTATTTATTAACCTTGTGTTACATTATGTATTTATTAACCTTGTGTTACATTATGTATTTATTAACCTTGTGTTACATTATGTATTTATTAACCTTGTGTTACATTTTGTATTTATTAAACTCGTGTCGTGTTACATTTTCTATTTGTTAACCTTGTGTTACATTTTCTATGTATTAACCTTGTGTTGCATTTAGTATTTATTACTTTTTGTTACATTATCTATTTATTAAACTTTTGTTAAATTATTTTCTTTTTATTAAAGTTGTGTTACATTTGTAATAGTATATAGATTGGGTTAGAATAGATCACATAATAGGAGATAGATAGTACGGGTCTGATATCTTAGTTGTTACCTCCAACTCGATGGGTTGTAGTAGTAACAGAACAATACAAGCATAACTCAGTGAATTATAACAGTAGTCAGTTTGAAGGAATTTGAGGCAAGCTGTTATTGAAATATGTGTGGGGATAGATGTAATATGACTTGAACCGTTAATATGTCTAGAAATTAGGTTGTTTAACTCGGGGCAGGTCAACTTTAGGAGAGATGTCACTCTCGAAGTTCATGGTAGCCTTTGTTTTTTTTTTTTTTTTTTAAAGAGGTTAACTAAGTGTCAAGATGGTGTATTTGTTTTGTAAATTTTGATACATAATTCATCTAGAGTTCAACTTCGCGGTCATTTTATTGGCTGCGACATAATTGCGCGGAGACTGAGTCAAGAACGTATGCAAATGAGCAAGAGAGAAGTACTTAACCCGATGCACACCAGAAATAAAGCAGTTACAAGCAGCAACAGCAGTCACAGAGATATAAGCTCGACGAGCTTATTCAGGCTTCGCCTCAATTATAAACTTCCACAAAGTTACTTAGTTGTTATCAAATACAGATGTTGAAAGAAGATCCAGAGATAAGTCAGTCAGGGATATCATCATCATCATGTGCCTTACCGGTTGGCGTAGGTGATCATGTCCCTCCACAATCTTTTATCCACAGTGCATCGTATCAGTTCTGTTGTTGACTGTTTTCCATGCCATGACACCAAGCTATCCAGTATTTTCTCTCTTTGTCGTCCGCGATCTCTTTTTCCTTTTATTTTGCCAGTTGTAACCAAGTATTCCAACTTTCCTCTTCTCATGATGTGCCTGAAAAATGTTGATTGCTTCTTTCTGATGTTTTTTAACAGCTCCCTTTTTGTGTTGGCCTCTTTGAGAACTTCCTCATTGGTCTTTTTATCCGTCCAGGGAACTTTCAACATTCTTCTGAGAAATCACATCTCTGTGGCCTCCAATCGTCTTTTCATTTGTTTGTCTACTGTCCATGATTCGCTTCCATAGGTGAGAATTTGTTCTATATAGCACCGATGAACTCTATTTCTCATTTTTATTGACATAAAGTATACAAGTGTTTCGAGTTATATTCAGAAGTTTTGTGCTCCAGAGAACAATAGTAAGTAGTTATAAGTAGATATTGATAAGAATTAAGATATAGAGATGGAATACAGTATTGCCAAATAGCGCAGTGGTTAGTGAACTGGACTACAAAGGACAAGAGTTAGGGTTCGATACCAACCGACGGCTTCCGGGTTCACCCAGCCTTAATTGGGTACCGGATTTTTTTCTGGGAAAGTAAAGCGGCACGGGTCAAATACCGACCACATTACCCCAAAAATCATGTGCTGAAGGTCAGTAAAATTTATGGTTACTTACACCATATTTCCCTATATGCCACTTGGCGTGATGGGGCACTTTACCTTTACTTTTCTTTTATGTAAACTCTATCTGATATAAATAAGTAGCAGTAGTCTAGATAAGATATAAATAAGTGGCAGTAGTCTAGATAAGATATAAATAAGTAGCAGTAGTCTAGATAAGATATAAATAAGTAGCAGTAGTCTAGATAAGATATAAATAAGTAGCAGTAGTCTAGATAAGATATAAATAAGTGGCAGTAGTCTAGATAAGATATAAATAAGTAGCAGTAGTCTAGATAAGATATAAATAAGTAGCAGTAGTCTAGATAAGATATAAATAAGTAGCAGTAGTCTAGATAAGATATAAATAAGTGGCAGTAGTCTAGATAAGATATAAATAAGTGGCAGTAGTCTAGATAAGATATAAATAAGTGGCAGTAGTCTAGATAAGATATAAATAAGTAGCAGTAGTCTAGATAAGATATAAATAAGTAGCAGTAGTCTAGATAAGATATAAATAAGTAGCAGTAGTCTAGATAAGATATAAATAAGTAGCAGTAGTCTAGATAAGATATAAATAAGTAGCAGTAGTCTAGATAAGATATAAATAAGTGGCAGTAGTCTAGATAAGATATAAATAAGTGGCAGTAGTCTAGATAAGATATAAATAAGTAGCAGTAGTCTAGATAAGATATAAATAAGTAGCAGTAGTCTAGATAAGATATAAATAAGTAGCAGTAGTCTAGATAAGATATAAATAAGTGGCAGTAGTCTAGATAAGATATAAATAAGTGGCAGTAGTCTAGATAAGATATAAATAAGTGGCAGTAGTCTAGATAAGATATAAATAAGTAGCAGTAGTCTAGATAAGATATAAATAAGTAGCAGTAGTCTAGATAAGATATAAATAAGTAGCAGTAGTCTAGATGAGATATAAATAAGTAGCAGTAGTCTAGATAAGATATAAATAAGTAGCAGTAGTCTAGATAAGATATAAATAAGTAGCAGTAGTCTATATAAGATATATAAATAAGAAGGAAACTACCTAATTCTGCCTCACAGTTTCCATGTATTAACCTTGTATTACGTTGTCTATTTATTAAACCTTTGTTACATTTTCTGCTTATTAACTTTCTGTTCATTCAGACACGATAAAAACTATTATTTTTATGGTATGTTAAAAGACAACTGCCTACTAAAAGTAATCATGTAAGAGAAAATACGCGGTAAAAGAGATAGCGACAGACCAAGACTAACATGGACGAGTACCATCAAACGATGGACAAGTCAGCCTATTGCAAACTGCACAATCAAAGCAAGAGACGAAGCGAAATGGCGTTCAATGGTGGTCAACCTTCTATGCGTAGACGGCGTTCCATGAATGAAGAAATGAACATTGTGTTATGTTTCCATTTAATTAATCAAACCATTTGTTACATGTTCTATTTATGAACCTTGTGCTACATTTTCCATTTAAGAACCTTGTGATACATTTTCTATTCATGAATCTTGTGCTACATTTTCTATTTATGAACCTTTTGCTACATTTTCTATTTATGAATCTTGTGATACATTTTCTCTTTATGAACCATGTGTTACATTTTCTATTTGTGAACTTGTGCTACATTTTCTATTGATGAACGTTATGCTACATTTTATATTGATGAACATTGTGCTACATTTTCTATTTATGAACCTTGTGCTACATTTTCTATTTATGAACCCTGTGTTACATTTTCTATTTATGAACCTTGTGCTACATTTTATATTGATGAACTTTGTGCTATATTTTCTATTTATGAACTTTGTGCTACATTTTATGATAATTAACCTTATGCTACGTTTTATGTTTATTAACCTTGTGCTACATTTTCTATTATGAACATTGTGCTACATTTTCTATTTATGAACCGTGTACTACATTATCTATTTATGAAAATTGTGCTGCATTTTCTATTTATGAACAATGCGCTCAATTTCTATTTATGAAACCTGCGTTACATTTTCTATTTATGAACCTTGTGCTATAATTTCTACTAATGAACCTTGTGCAACATTTTCTATTTATGAACCTGTACTACATTTTCTATTGGTGAACTTTGTGCTACATTTTATATTTTTTAAAATTGGTTTTACATTTTCTATTTATTAACCTGTGTTACATTTTCTATTTATTAACCTGTGTTACATTTTCTATTTATTATCTTATGTTACATATTCTATTTACTAACCTTTCATTGAATTTTCTTTGCGTTAAAAGTATTACATTTTCTATTTATTAAAATTGTGCTACATTTTATGTTTTTTAACCTTATGTTACGTTTTCAGGTTACAACAGGAGTAAGACAAGGATGTGTCCTCTCACCACTTCTCTTCATAATATATATGGACAAAATAAATCAGGAAACAACCAACAATGAGGACAAATCAAATAATAACATAGAGTAGAGGTAGAAAACTACAACGTCATCGAGCTACTCTTCGCAGATGACCAATGCCTAATATATGAGGATGAAAACCTGCTACAACAACATTTAACACCTCTTGATAAAAGCTGCACAAACTACAGTATGAAAATTAACACAGCAAAAACAGAGGCTATAAGAATAAGCAAATTAAGACACCCATTAAACATCAAGATCAAAGATAAAGAAATAAAACAAGTAGAGGAATTCAAGTATTTAGGCACAATGTTCACAGAAGATGGAAAACTAGACAGAGAAATTGACATGAGAATACAAAAAGCAAATGCTGTCACATACCAGCTTTCACCATTGCTAAGACATCCAAACATTTCTAAGCCAGCTAAACAACAAATGATAACTATCATCTTCATACCAACTTTGTGCTATGAAAGTCAAACATGGACCCTTTCTAAATCACATTTAAGAAAGATCAATACATATGAGATGTGTTGTTTGAGAAAAGTAACAAACAACGCAAGAAGAGATAGGATACCAAATGAAACCATAAGAAAAATAGTAGGAACAAAACCCTGCCAAGAATATATAGAACAACAACAATTTAAATGGTTTGGTCACCTGGTCAGAATGAATCCTCACCAATCACCATCAAGGGCGTTCTTCTCGAGAATGCATGGAAAAAGACCAAGTGGAAGACCCAGAAGAAGATGGATAGATGCAGTGACAGAGACATGTAACAACAAAGGAAAATCACTAATTCAGACAATTCGAGCAGCACTAGAACGACAAATGATATAAACCACGACACCTTTTAGGTATCAGTGACAGAGAAAAGAAGAAGAAGATGTTACGTTTTAATTTTATTAAGCTTGTGTTACATTTTATGTTTATTAAACTTGTGCTACATGTTCTTTTTATTAACCTGTACTACATTTTTTATTTATGAACCTTGTGCTACATTTCTATTTATGAACCCTGTGTTACATTTTCTATTGATGAACTTTGCGCTACATTTTCTACTGATGAACTTTGTGCTATATTTTCTATTTATGAACCTTGTGCTACATTTTCTATTATGAACTTTATGCTACATTTTTTATTTATGAACCTTGTGCTACATTTTCTCTTCATGAACCATGGGCTACATTTTCTATTTATGAACTTTTTGCTACATTTTATATTAATGAATCCTGTGCTACATTTTCTATTTATGAACCTTGTGCTACATTTTCTATTTATAAACCTTGACCTACATTTTGTATTTATGAACCTTGACCTACATTTTGTATTTATGAACCTTGTGCTATATTTTCTATTTATGATCCTTGTGCTACATTTTCTATTTATGAACCTTTTGCTACATTTTCTATTTATGAACCCCGTGTTTCATTTTCTATTTATGAACCTTGTGCAACATTTTCTATTGATGAAATTTGTGCTACTTTTTATTTTTATTAACCTGTGTTATATTTTCTATTTATTACCTTTTATTACATGTTCTATTTACTAACCTTTCGTTGCATTTTCTTTGCTTTAAACGTGTTACATTTTCTATTTATGAACCTTGTGCTACGTGTTCTATTTATTAACCTTGTCCTACATTTTTAATTTATTTACCTTGGGCTACATTTATGTTTATTAACCTTGTTCTACATTTTATGTTTATTAGTCTTGTGCTACATTTATGCTTATTAACCTAGTGCTACATTTTATGTTTATTAACCTAGTGCTACATTTTATGTTTATTAGTCTTGTGCTACATTTATGTTTATTAACCTAGTGCTACATTTTATGTTTATTAACCTTGTGCTACATTTTATGTTTATTAACCTTGTGCTACACTTTGTTTTTTAACCTTAACATACACAGCGTTGAAGAAAAAAGATGTTAGGAACCATTAAGAGGGAAATGAAAAAAAATGTAGATGAATTAGTTAAAGAAGCAGAGGAGGCGGCACGCAAGGAACTATTCAACAACACGAAGAAACTAAGCGGAACTTACAAACAGATCAATGTCTTTACTTTATTAAAGATAAGAAAGGCAATCTGCTTATTAATATAAGAGAACAAATGAATAGATGGTATGTGCACTATGATGAGCTTTTGAACAGACCCGGCTCAAATAAATCTCCAGATAGATTGCTAGCAGGGAAAGAGTTGCAAATTAACTGTGGAAAGCCTAGCAGGGAAAAAGTAAGGAAAGCCATTAAGCTATTAAAAGATGATAAAATAGTAAATCCACGGGACAAGACGAAACTCCTTCGGAGGCCGTCCGAGCATATATTAAAACCAGCACTAAAATGTTACATCAACTACTTGATACAATTTGGGAGAGAAAAGAAATATCTAGAGACTGGAAAAAAAGGTTATAGGATTAAATTACCAAAGAAAGGAAATTTGAAAAGGCGCACAAATTACAAGGGAATTATATTGTTATTTGTACCAGAAAAAATACTAAGCTGAATCAATCTGTGGAGACTAAACAAGGCCATAGAGAAACATTTGAGAGATGAGTAAACGGTTTTAGGAAACATAGATCAGACACTTTCATTTTTGTGAAGAAAACAGGCTGATAAAATGTATCACATACTTTGAAACAGAAAAGGAAACTATACACATGGAAAAGCCCTGGAGATAATAAGAGGATCAAATAGACTACATAATGAAAAAAGATAGTTACCGTAACATGGTCAAAAAAGCCGAACCTATCCAGGAGCGGATATTAACTCAGATCACATTTCTGAAATGATTAAAATGAAAGTCAAACTAAAAGGAAACGTTAAACTAACTACTTGAGTGTTCCGAGTTTTAAACATAGGTCTACTATGGAATATTTGAGTTAGCTTTCTCCACGGTAGAAGTTAATGTAACAAATTTTAAATTAATTTTACCCAGGAAATTTTGCTCAATGCAACCTGATTTTATTTTTTTATCCGCCGCGGGCCACAAAAAGGACGTCGCGGGCCACAAGTGGCCCGTGGGCACCTAAATGGCCATCCCTGATTTATATTATGACCTCCGATTGTTATTCCAGGAATGCCCCGTATGGTTCTTAAAATAATCTCACTATACATATTAAACAAATCTGGTGACAGCACACAACCTTGTCTAACACCCTGTTTTTATGTGTTGAAACATTCCCAATTGGTTTCCAGTTCTTATGGCCGCTGTTTGTTGCCAGTAATGTTCTTTACTATTCTTAGATCTTTGCTGTATACATTTATGCTTTCTATGAATTGATATTTTTTCTTGGTGCTTTACTTTGTTGCATGCTGAGGTAAATATAATCTATGAAACAGAGATATAGATATGTTTTCACCTCTATGGCTCTTTCTACTAAAGATCTTATGATGTATATGGTATCTTCTATATACATAAAATAAAAACGATCTCACTATCAAATAAATATAGATCGTCTACTCTACCAAAAATAGAATCGACCATCACCAATTTCATTTACTTAGTCTAAATGGATGGCGAGTGTAAATTTATTTAATGGAAAGTCGACTGCAATAAAACTTATACCTGATGTTGTTTTCGTTATTCGCTTCTTTGTCCTGATTACAATTATTCAGCTCTTGATTAAAGTCTATTGGTCGAAACGTCGGCCATTGGTGGCTAATACTATGGTTTATTTTGTGGAAAGTGATCAAATTATTGATGGAGGCTTTGGTACAAGAATGAGAATCGGGACTATTGCTAGGTTATGGGAGGATGGGCCGTGTGTGTGTGTGTGTGTGTATATATATGTATATATATATATATATATATATATATATATATATATTATAGGGAGCCGCGATAGCTCAGTGGTTAGTGAACTTGACTACAAATGACAAGAGGTAGGGTTCGATCCCAACCGACGGCTTCCGGTTCACTCAGCCTTTAATGGGTACCGGATTTTTTTCTGGGAAAGTAAAGCGGCACGGGCGTAATACCGACCACATTACCCCAAAAATCATGTGCCGAAGGTCAGTAAAATGTATGGTCACTAACACCATATTCCCTACTAGGCGTGACGGGGATACTTTACTATATATATATATATATATATATATATATATATATATATATATATATATATATATATATATATATATATATGACAGATTAGAAGTGTATATTGCCGGAGAGCTACATGGACAATCAACTTTGAAAGAAGTAATTTTTTTTTTAAGAAAAAATTCTTTACGGCATTATCTCATTTTTAGAGTCAGCCTTGGGGACATTTAGGTCTGCATCATCTCATTTCTGGAGTCAGCCTTGGGGACATTTAGGTCTGCATTATCTCATTTCTGGAGCCAACCTTGGGGAATTTTAGGTCTGCATTATCTCCATTCTGGAGTCAACCTTGGGGAATTTTAGGTCTGCATTATCTCCTTTCTGGAGTCAACCTTGGGGAATTTTAGGTCTGCATTATCTCATTTCTGGAGTCAACCTGTGGGACATTTAGGTCTGAATTATCTCATTTCTAGAGAAAACCTGGGGGACATTTAGGTCTGCATTATCTCATGTCTGGAGTCAACCTGGGGGACATTTAGGTCTGCATTATCTCATGTCTGGAGTCAACCTGGGGGATATTTAGGTCTGGTGAAGAAAGGCCTGTTGTCCAGTGCAGTCGCACAAGGTGTTCGGATATGCATTTGTATTTATCCCCGATTAGGAAAAAAAAATAAGCGTGCATAATTCACAATAATTAGGACAAACTAGGAGTAGTGACAGTGGCTGTGAATGCAACCCAAAAGTGGAATAACATGCACCGAAAGACAATAGATTTGGCACCTACTTTGCACGAAACATGCACCAAAACCCGTGCCAAAGTCCGATAATCGGCTTATTATCTCGGTGGTCGTGATCGGTAATCGGCTTATCTCGGTGGTGTGCGTTGGTGCGTGACGATCGGCGCGTCGTGGTGTGTGCGTGATCGGCGCGTCGTGGTGTGTGCGTGGCGGTGATCGGCGCGTCGCTAGCTCGCCGGTTATCTCGGGGGTTCTAAAATCGGGCGACAGCGGTTCTAAAACTTGTGGCGGGTCGTCGCCGGCTATCTCGCGGGTCGGATGGCAGGTCGTTGCCATCGTGCGGGTGGGGAAAGGTGCCTTTATTGGTTATCATCATCATGTGCCTCAACACTATCAGCATGTGCCTCAACACTATCATCATGTGCCACCCTCATATAGCGATTTTTTTCTCTCTTCTCTCTTTTCTCTCTCTATTGCATATCCAAGCTAACTCAAGTCAAATAAAAATCACCATCACCAAGCCACACAAATTGACACATCATCATGTGCCACCCTCAACACCATCCTTTCATGTCCTATCATCATCATGTGCCACCCTCAACATCAACCTTCATATCCCATCATGATCTTGTGCCCCCCTCAACACTATCATCATGTGCCACCCTCAAAACCATCCTTTCATGTCCTATCATCATCATGTGCCACCCTCAACATCAACCTTCATATCCCATCATGATCTTGTGCCCCCCTCATGTCCTATCATCATCATCAACCTTCATATCATCATCATGTGCCTCAACACTATCAGTCTGTGCCACAACACTATCATTATGTGCCACCCTCAACATCATCATCATGTGCCATCCTCATCATCACCCTTCATATCATCAAGCCACACAAAGTATCAACCATCTCTCTCTCTCTCTCTCACATTCATGGTAAACCAAAACAAAATTCGTTCTATATTTCACAACTTTATTATTACAACAAATATACAACACATATATATATATATATATATTACTGCCCGGTTGTTGATAATTTTAAGCGTCTGGGTTTTCTCCCTCCTGTTTTGGTGGTAGTGTTTTGTTAAATGTCTATCAAACACGGGTGCATAGGAAATTTCATTAGCTTTCAAAACACAACCGCCCTCCATTTTGACAAAACCTTGATCAAAGCTGGAATAGGTAATTGGTGACTCTGCTGAAACACCCGCGGCATTCATATTGGGTGCCGGATCTGTCGTCTGATTAACAAGAGCGAGATTCCCTTGATTAACAAAGGGGGGCGTGTAGTCGATGAGATTCGTGTTAACAAGAGATGGTATGTAGTTTTGGTGGTTAACGACAGGCGGCGTGTAGTTGATCTGATTAACGAGAGGTGGCGTGTAGTTGATCTGGTTAACGAGAGGTGGCGTGTAGCTGATCTGGTTAACAACAGGCGGTGTGTAGTTGAGGTTAGCATAAGCGGTTAAAATTTCCTCGCGCATCGCGACTAACGTGATAAATTCCTCTCTCGATAGTGTTATCCCAGTTCTGGTAGGAAACTTCAAAAAACTATCACCGCTATATGTCCTTATATTTATCAATGGTCTGTTACGAAAAACACAACCGAGACTGCCTTAATGCCATCTTTAGACAATGGAACTACAGTCTCATTTCCACGTGACATAAATATGCGCTGATCACTGAGATCAAACGAAATTGGCGTATTCAAGCTACACGACTCCATATTCAAAGAAAAACAAACCACCTGGCAACAGACGTTGGTTATGTGTGTGCGTGTACACTGCTCGACTGGGGGGTTTTTATACCCGTTTATCGGGTCGAGGACCGTCTATTTATAGCAGCTAACGCAATACGTTATCAGGCGTGGTAATCAGTCGTGTTGCGACATGTTCAGTGACCTCTGGAACTGACCCAATAGGGTGATGTGTGGGGAAATATGATGCGTGTAACAATTCGGTCTCAGGTAATGCGGCTTGAGACTAGGAAACTCCTCCTCCCCCCTGTAGTGTTTATATAGGTTGTGGATTTTAAAAATAGGTGTTAGTTGAAGAGGGGGAAACCTCGCGCGCTGACCTAAAATCACTCGTTGTTATTTTCGTCGGGGGCGTAATCACTAAAGTTAGTAGCACTTGTGAGGATGGATCCCCGATGGAATCATCCCTTCATAGCTCTGATAGCCGGTCCTACCGGGTGTGGGAAAACGGTATTTGTGCAAAAGTTTATACAGAACCTTCACGAGCTAGCTGTCCCCGTATCGGAGGAAGTTATATGGTGTTATGGGGAATGGCAGCCGATATACGAGACTATGGGGTCAGTGAGATTTATCGAGGGTCTACCAGACGTCGATAAATTGGAAGGTGGTAAGAAGAGAAGACTGATCGTCATCGATGACTTGATGTCTGAGACGGACGAGCGGGTAACAAAATTATTCACCAAAGGTAGTCATCACAGAGATATTAGTGTGATGTACATTGTTCAAAATCTTTTCGGAAAAAATAAAGAAAATCGAACCATAAGTCTCAATACGCACTATTTAGTCCTTTTCAAGAACCCGAGAGACGGGAGTTAAATTATGAATCTGGGTAAACAAATGTACCCGGGTCAGGTGGGGTACCTCCAAGATAGTTTTAAGGACGCTACAGCGACTCCTCACGGTTATTTGCTGGTCGATCTTCGTCAGGACACACCTGATAATCTTAGGTTGAGAACAAAAATATTCCGGGGGAGAGACAAATCGTCTACGTGCCAAAGTAGAGAATCATGTGTGATGAAGCACTTAGACGGCACGGTGAAATGTTGAAATGTATGCGCGCCGCCTCGCCGAGCGGTTTAAGAGCCATATTAAAAACAGCCTCTCCCAAACTCATAACACTTGGATACCGTTCAAGGACATTGTCAGATACAAAAACTAGAGATGCGAGAAGAAGAAGAGGAAGAAGTGGTAACTTTTGGTGGAGAGCCCGATTTGCGAGCCGTAAACTCGGGAGTCGGGAGAGACGGCGAACCACGCTGGTTGGGGTCGATGTTTGGGAAACTATCCCCCTACTTAGAACTTGTCTTTATTTGTCAAGTGGTAGTTATATATACAGTTGTAGCGGTCTCGCTGTTCAATCTGACCACCGAAAAGCCAGACGCGAAGGAGGGAAAACTGTGGATAGCCCTACTGAGCAGCTGTTTGGGTTACATGCTACCGAATCCAAACTTGGAGAGGCGACGGTGAAACGAGTTAAAAAAAAAAAAAAAAAAAAGAGTTTTTATGTCACCCTGCCCAGCAATGCATCTATGGAACTTTTTAAGGATAATAACCCAGGTCACTTTTTCATTAAACTTCCTTAGACCATTGACATTTCGACGCAGTATGAGATCGCACTGGTGGAGATACAGTTTCCGCTAAATTATTTCAATGTAATAGAGGGTGATGTCTGGATTCGCTACGAATCTCTCGATAACGACGATATTTGCGACGCCAGATTTTATTTCAACGTGACATTGGAACCTGGGTTATACACGAAACCCGATGCGTTCATCGGCGCGTTGAACGCGTCGATCGTAAAAGCGGAGGATGAGTCGTACAGGGGAGTGAAAGGGAAAAAATGAGATTCATTTACGCAAAAGAGGTGAATAAAGCCATCTTGAAACTTTACGAGAAAGGAGTCAGTGTTACCATAAGCGACACTTTGAAAAACGTGTTAGCCTTCCCCACGACCTCAATATCAGACACGGCTCCCGATATCTTCAGCGTGGGTGTAATGGACTTGGAAAGTGTTGCGAAGAATGTCTACGTCTACTGCGATCTCGTTTCCCCCAGACCGGTCGGGGATGTGATGGTGCCTCTCCTCAGGAGCGTGCCTGTTCTCAATAGAAATCACACCTCGGTGTTTCAGATCTACGATAAGCCTCACTACCTACCCCTGAGTCGATTTTCCTTCGATACCGTCGAGATCCTTTTAGCCAACGAACACGGAAAAACCATTCCATTCACCAGCGGGACGTCGGTGCTAACGGTACACTTTCGAGTCAAGAAGCATCTCGAGCTGGTATAATGGTGAAACACACTCCCCTTCATAGAGATGTTGAGTTATACGAAGACTTTTACTGTTGTCAGGCGGGCGATGGGATGCCCGTGTTTATAGGAGGTCGAAGTCAGAGCGGTCGAGGAATCGGTAGTTTCTTTGGTGGAATCGGGAGGGCTATTTTACCCTGGTTAAAGGTAAGGCCTTGCACAGAGAAGGCTTGGGGACCGGTCTGCAGGTCGCACAGGACGCACTGGCCGGGAAAAATGTCGGTGAAGCTTTCAAAGAACGAGCTAAGGAGGCCGGTCAGCGGTTGCTACACGGGGCCGTAGACCACCTGCGTGATAACAACCAATCAGGAAGTGGTTTACGTCAAAGCAGAAAGCGAGTTATGAAGCTACCTCCACCAGGAGAACCCGTTACGAAGAGGATAAAACCGACAGCTGGACGGTTCCCCCTTCATTCGGTGCACAACAGAGGGAAGAAGACGAGGGTGGCAAAGGATATTTTCGACTAATAATGTCCCTCATTCACCCCAAATCGTGCGAATGTCTTCACTCTGGTTTGGATTTATTTAGCGTTCCACCCACGCAGACATCTCTAGACTCTGGCCAGTTTATTGAAATTCGTCCGAGCGCAGCTTTGTCGCATAGCGCACCGATAGAGTTTTTCATTTCTGGAAACAGCGAGGAGTATCTAGATCTTTTCAACACGTTTTTACATCTGCGGGTCAAGATCACCCTCCCGAATGGTGATAGTGTACCAGTCGATGCTGAGGTAGGACCGGTCAACAATTATCTTCACAGTCTATTTACACAAGTCGACGTATCGCTAAACGACACGTTGGTTACACCGTCGGAGAATACCTATCCTTTTAGAGCGGTGTTTGAGGCCACGCTAAATTACGGAGAGGATGCGAAAACGGGATACTTGACGGCCGCTCTGTTCTACAAAGACACAGCTGGCCACCATGACGATTTGAAAGAAAATGAGGGTTTTAAAACACGGCGCGATTTGACTTCGGGTAGTAAAGAGGTTGAAATGATGGGTCGTTTGCACTCTGATGTCTTTGTGCAGGATCGTTACATGTTAAACAGAGTCGATGTAAAGATAAAACTCACGCCCTCGAAGGATGTGTTCAGCCTCGCGGCTCACGATAGCTCTGTGGGTTATAAGAGTGTTATCACCTACGTCGCGCTCGTGGTCAGGAAAGCTAAGCTAAACCCCGCGATTTCTCTGGCCCACGAAAAGGCTCTCTTAAGCGGGAATGCGCGGTACCCGATCAAGAGGGTTACCATCAAGACATTTTCCATCGCTAGCGGGATGCTTTCCCACAGTCAAGACAATTTATTTTTGTCTCAAACACCGACCCGTATAGTGATAGGTCTGATTACGGCCAGTGCTTTTAATGGTGTTTACACAGCTAACCCGTTCAATTTTCAACACTTTGGTCTGATTTATATGAACCTGACGGTCGACGGGAAATGTATCTCGGGAAAGCCTCTAACTATGGACTTTGAACGAAATCAATACGCGAGGGCTTTCTTCGGCACAAATCTGGCCATGGGTCTGATTGGTAAAGACGCTGGGAATAACGTTGATTATAGAGAATTCAAGGACGGATACTGTCTATTTGGTTTTGACCTCTCGTCCAGCCTACTGGACGGCTCCCATTTTGAGCTAGCCACAAGCGGACCCTTGTCGATAGAACTCAAGTTTGCCGCTCCCACCACTACTCCCCTACAAGTTATCGTCTACGCCGAGTTGGACTCGGTGCTCGAGGTGTCCAAGACAAGGCAGATTCTAACAGACTTCGCCGTTTGAGAGAGAAAAAAAGAGGAAGAATATGAACACGAGGGAGATTTACAACCTTTTGATGTCGGATATTTTCGTTCGACGTTGTTCCCTTGTTAGTGTCATTCCACGAAACCACTTACCGCCGAGCATCGACCCAACGGCGACCGCGGCCTTTGTCATAAACACCGACCCTGCCCACGAACCCGGAGAGCATTGGGTGGCCCTATTTTACAACGGACTCGGCGAATGTGAGTATTTCGATTCCTACGGTTTGCCTCCCAGACACGTGGATATTTTAAACTTTATAGAGCAAAACTCACACGTTCCATTCGTCTACAATCCGCGGGTGTTGCAAGATTTGTTTAGCAACACGTGCGGTCTATATTGTGTTTATTATATACTTCTTAAGTGTCGTGGCGCAAAACTTAACAGAATTCTCATGCCTTTTTCATCGAGACAGCACGTAAACGATCGTATCATTTATCGTTTGCTCGCCCCGTGGATACTTCGGCTTCGAGGGGCCCGTCCAGACGCTTAAAATTATCAACAACCGGGCAGTAATATATATACATGTATATATATATATATACCATGAATGTGTGAGAGAGAGAGAGATGAGATGATACTTTGTGTGGCTTGATGATATGAAGGGTGATGATGAGGGTGGCACATGATGATGATGTTGAGGGTGCAACATGATGATAGTGTTGTGGCACAGGCTGATAGTGTTGAGGCACATGATGATGATATGAAGGTTGATGATGATGATAGGACATGAGGGGGGCACAAGATCATGATGGGATATGAAGGTTGATGTTGAGGGTGGCACATGATGATGATAGGACATGAAAGGATGGTGTTGAGGGTGGCACATGATGATAGTGTTGAGGGGGGCACAAGATCATGATGGGATATGAAGGTTGATGTTGAGGGTGGCACATGATGATGATAGGACATGAAAGGATGGTGTTGAGGGTGGCACATGATGATGTGTCAATTTGTGTGGCTTGGATATGCAATAGAGAGAGAGAAGAGAGAAGAGAGAAAAAAAAATCGCTATATGAGGGTGGCACATGATGATAGTGTTGAGGCACATGCTGATAGTGTTGAGGCACATGATGATGATAACCAATAAAGGCACCTTTCCCCACCCGCACGATGGCAACGACCCGCCATCCGACCCGCGAGATAGCCGGCGACGACCCGCCACAAGTTTTAGAACCGCTGTCGCCCGATTTTAGAACCCCCGAGATAACCGGCGAGCTAGCGACGCGCCGATCACCGCCACGCACACACCACGACGCGCCGATCACGCACACACCACGACGCGCCGATCGTCACGCACCAACGCACACCACCGAGATAAGCCGATTACCGATCACGACCACCGAGATAATAAGCCGATTATCGGACTTTGGCACGGGTTTTGGTGCATGTTTCGTGCAAAGTCGGTGCCAAATCTATTGTCTTTCGGTGCATGTTATTCCACTTTTGGGGTGCATTCACAGCCACTATCACTACTACTAGGTACCTATGGGCCTGTCTTAAGTGCTATGAGGTCGATTCAATTAACCCGTAAATAGCACCAATTCTAAACTGGTGTACACTTTTTTCACCCATTTACATGTTAAAGAGTTCAAGACTAACACTTATTTCCACCTCTCAAGAGTAAATACCACCTGCCAATGAAAGATAATCCTATTTATCCTGTAATGGTGTCTTCCTGCGGCTTTCTTTTTCTGCTTTCACCCTGCACTATTCCCTGGAAAATAGCCTTATTAAGGTATGTAGATCTTGTAACGTGTCCTTTAACAAAGGTATCGTTCTTTTACCGTTGACAGTGAGTCTTCAAATGGCCCTGCGGATCGTTGAAATGTGTCGGTGATATGACCTATATAATATACGAACATAAGTATATGCAAGATGCTGTCACTTTTCCATAGCCTATAATTCCTCTTTCAAGTTCAGCAGTTTTTGTTCATGTTTTGCAGAAATACAGATGTTACTACTGTTAATAGTAACCTGATTTATGTTCTTAGAAATATGGTTTTCTTTTTCTATATTTTGTTTACTCCTGCCATTGTTGCCTGTGCTGTTCTAGTTAATACTCCTGGTTTTCAACCTTCATTAGTGATTAGATACCAGATATTTGAACTGATTTACGGGTTCAAGTACCTGTCCACTTATTGTGATTTTCTTGCAATGCCCAGGGTCTTGTTTATGATTATTTTGGTTTTGTCAGTATTGATGCCCATTCCATTTGCTCTTGCTGTCTTATCTTGTCTCTTGACTATGACTTGACTTGCTCGCCCATCCTTATCATCTGCAAAATGAAGGTTAGTAATTGTTCTTCCTACGGTCATGACAATCGCAATGTGTTCTTCAAGGACTTCCGTCATAATTATTTGAATAAATGCATTAAATCATGTAGAGGAATCTTAAATTATTAGAGCAATGCCATTAATCTAACTACTCGAATATTAAAAGTACTCAAACTATCAGAAAATTGTAATTAATTTCTCCATTTTAACAATTAAATTATTCAAATAATTAATTGAAGTATTACAAAAAATAATTACTTGAATTATTCAAAGCATATAATTTATTGAATTATTTAGACAATAATATTACCTAGGCTGGGAGCCGGGATAGCTCAGTGGTTTGTGAACTTGGACCACAAAGGACAAGAGGTCGGGTTTGATCTTGATCAACGTAACGGGTTCACCCAATCAAAACTAGGAGTTCAATGGGTACCGGATTTTTGTCTGTAAAAGTAAAACGGGACGGGCGCAATACCTGGCACATTACCCACCAACAATTAAGTGCCGAAGGTCTGTAAAAAATTAATGGCTCTAGCGCCATATTCCCAATACGCCACTTGGCGCGACGGGGCTCTACTTTTTCTTTTCTTTATTTTTCCTCTTTTCGAATCGGACTATGAAGTTGCTTGTGCTGTTGTGAGATTATACTTATTTAAACTATTCTAACAACTAGATTTTCATTGAATGTAATTAAAAGAAAACGTTGTTTCTTTCAGCAGTTCAAATATTGTAGTTATTTCACATTCTTCTGACATAATAGTTTATAAAATATTAGCACAAATTAGCTTCTTCAACTATAGGCAGTGGGGCTGATTGGTCCCACAATTCAAGCATAAAGCAGATTATTTGTACACATACATTTACAAATACTAACATAGCTACACAATGTGTGACTACTACACTATCGTCTATCTATCTATTGACCTTTCGAGCCGTAACCGGCCCATAGGGCGTAGACCAAGATACACCTTCTCCTATATGAATTTTTGTTCTAGCAGTTTTCTTTTAAAGATATTCTATCAAATCTCGCCATCTGTCTCTGTTCTGTGCAAGCAGTTCTATCTCATTGAGGGAGCCGATTCCTGCTGCTCTTGCCTCTCTCATCAATGTTCTTCTCAGTGTCTCCCTGGGTCTTCCTCTTTTTCTTTTACCTGTTGTTTCCCATATGAGGGCTTGCTTTGCTATTCGATTATTATCTCTTCTCATCACATGTCCAACGTATGACCATCGTCTTTTCTTTATTACTGAAGATATTAGTGGTTGATTGGCGATTTCTCTAATTTCCTCGTTTGTTTTGAATTCGTTCCATTCTATACCAAGTATTTTCCTTAGACATTTATTTTCGAATGCGTTCAACTTTGTTTCTATATCTCTTGTTGTTTTCCAGCTTTCACACGCATACGTAAGGGTTGATAGTACATTTGATTTGAATAGCCTAAGTTTTGTGTTTGTGCTAATGAGTTTTGATTTCCACAACTTTTCAAGGCTTCTGAAAGACATTGCTATATAGTGACTATATGGGGATATATTAGTTAAATGGCCGTCATTTAAAAAAAAAAATTAACGTAGTGTCCACCTTTTTCCTTCAAATCTAAAACCATGAAAACGTTGCATGACCACGACAACAAATTAGATAAAACATATTTTCGTGATAAAGTTTCATAATTATCCAGTCATATGTTTGCTTTTTTTCTACTAAATAGTGGTTACAAAATGTTATCTAAACTGCTTGAAAATAAATAAACGGACACAATTCGTGATTGTTATAGAAATACTTACACATTTCAAAATGCAAGGATCGACAACGTACACATGAATCCTCATTAACTGACGATCACATCCAGGTTAGCTTATAAGATTTCTATTTTCAAGTTTTATAACATTAAAATGTCAAGATTCTGTTCTCTAAATGTACAAATGAATTGGCACTTGGGGCAGAAATATTATCTATTCTGACATTTTGATGACCATGTTGAAGGGCTTACTGAGAGCTACAAATAGAGGCTGTTTGTCGAGATCAGTCAACGTTAACGTGTTGATTTTATACTCAAAAGGAAAAGAAAACTCCAAACAAGAGTGCACATACATCATCATCGAGTGCCGTCTCCGCATCAGAGGTTGGCTACCATGGAGTGACATCACGCTCTGTCTCTTGCTTTGAAGGTCCATCTTTTGATGTTACTCGTCCATGTTAGTCTTGGTCTGCCTCTGCCTCTATTACACTGTATTTTCACTTCCAATAATACTTTTAGTAAGCTGTTGTGTCTTTTAACATGCCCCAAAAATTTTATTTGTCTTGTTCTAATTGTGTTTATTAGTTCTCTTTTCATTTTTAGTTGTTTTAAAACTTCATCATTTGTTCTCTTTTCTTTCCATCCAATTCAACCTATTCTTCTATAAATCCACATTTCAAAGGCTACAATTTTCTGTTCTGTTTTCTTGTCCAATGTTCATGTTTCTGCACCATATAGGAATATTGAGAAGGTATAACATTTTGCTATTTTTAGTTTTAGCCCTAGTGTTATTTGTTTTGATGTTAGTATACTATTCATTGCATTAACATTACTTTTTGCCATTCCTATTATTTTGTTTATTTCAGTTTTACATTATCCATCATTGGTTATATAGTATGTACAAGGTAGTTGTAGCTCTGAACTGTCTCCAGGTCTATTCATTCAACCTCGATATACTTTTGTAGGTTTTGAGTATTTTCTTTGCTTATGATCATAGTTTTAGCCTTTTTTTATATTCATATTTAATCCATATTTTTTTCTTATCATGTTTATTTCATTAAGTAATTGTTAATCTTTAGGATATTTTGCTAGTAGTACAGTATCATCAGCATATCTTAGGTTATTGATTATCTTTTCGTTCATGTTTAGGCCTGGCATGTCTGTGATGTTTTTAAAGATTTGCTCAGTCTATAGATTGAACAAGCTTGGTGAAAGGAT
Source organism: Megaustenia siamemsis (assembly GCA_032433765.1). Taxonomy (NCBI): domain Eukaryota; kingdom Metazoa; phylum Mollusca; class Gastropoda; order Stylommatophora; family Ariophantidae; genus Megaustenia; species Megaustenia siamemsis. The sequence continues at coordinate 105,320,813 of JAVIAB010000092.1, forward strand.
GCATCCCCTGTCTTATTCCTCTTTTTATATCAATGGGTGTAGAGTTCTCTTAGTTATATTTTATTATTGCCGTTTGATCCCAGTATAAATTACATATTATAGTCGTATATCTGTGTCATCTAGATGTATATCTTTTAGGAAGCCTATTAGTTGATTATGGTGTATTCTATCAAATGTTTTGGTGTAGTCTATGAAGCGGGAATATATGAAGCAAGTTTGTTTACTTCTATGTACTTTTCGATTAATGACCTCATGCTGAATATGGCATCTTTTGTCCCACTGTTTTCTTTTTCCTGAATCCATTTTGTTGCTCTTCTATTTCAGTATTAATTTTATTCTGAATCCTTTATTGTATGACTATGAATATACATCTAAGTGATATTATTTACGACTCATTTAATCCACTCAACCGTCTATGTCTTTCTCTAAAAAAAAAGTAACAACAATAGTTAATGGATAAATGAAGTAGAAAGCAAAGTACATCATAATCCAGTAAAATTCCAAATCACAACTTTATATCTACAGCTAACGACGTTAATGAGGACTCCATAAGAAGACAGAAGTAATGGTCATATTGAAGAAACAATCATCACCAGCATGTAGCATAAAAATAAACAAGACAAATTTGAAACAAGTGCAACGTGTCAAATACTTGGGCACAATAATAACATCGGATGGAAGATGCACCACGGCAATAAAAAGCAGGATCAGGCCAAAATCGCATTTCAGAAAATGAAAAATATCTTATGCAACAAATCTATGTCAATAGAAATGAGAAAGAGAGTTCATCTGTGCTATATAGAACCAATTATGACCTATGAAAGCGAATAATGGACGGTAGACAAACAAATTAAAAGACGAATAGAGGCCACAGAGATGGGATTTCTCAGAAGAATGTTGAAAGTTCTCTGGACAGCTAAAAAGACCAATGAGGAAGTTCTCAAATAGGCCAACACAAAAAGGCAGCTCCTAAAAAATATCAGAAAGAAACAATCAACATTTTTCGGGCACATCATGAGAAGAGGAAAGTTGGAATACTTGGTTACAACTGGCAAAATAAAAGGAAAGAGAGATCGCGGGCGACAAAGAGAGAAAATACTGGATAGCTTGGTGTCATGGTACGGAAAACAGTCAACAACAGAACTGATACGATGCACTGTAGATAGAAGATTGTGGAAGGACATGATCGCCTACGCCAACCGGTATGGTACACGATGATGACAATTACAAATGTTACAATAGTATCTTTACTGTTGAAGTTCAAATGTTGCATTACTTCTGTTTTACAGATTTAATGTATACGAGAATATGAATTAATTAGAACTGCACAAGCTGAAAGCGTATATTTTCCGCTGAAAATATATTAACTCAACAAAGACATCGAACATTTAACAAGAAATCAGTATCTAGATAAATTTACTTCATTATTTCAGCGGTCCTGAATAAGCAAACACCGATATGGAGAGCATCACAACCTTGTCTAACTCAGAATGACGCGCACCCTTTTTACCCATACGTCATTTATAGTAGTAAGGCCAGCAAGGAAAAAAGTATCTCCATCCTTTATGACGTTTTCAGCTAAGCAAGCAGAGGCGGTAATGAGTAGAATTACGTCAAGTCTCTCGCATATCCGAAGACGGCACGATTATAGGGATTTTCTATGGTTTTCCTTTATGCCCGCTTGCCATACTACTATAGCTGAACTATACACCGCCAAGTGGAGTTATTTCAGTGGGCGGTGGTCTATACACGGTTATTCGATTAAGTCTGATTTAGAAATGATTGGCATTACTCCAGATTGGTATTTCTTTATCAGGACTGTCGTAATAATTAAGAAAATATAGGTGGCTATTGCAACAGAAAACCACCGACGTAACTTCTTTGTATAATCATGAGTCGCCACAATTATAGAATACACGACAACCAACAACGTTAATGGGGATTGCAATAGAATACCCTCGCTCGGTAGGGGACATCATGTGCTACAGGTGATACCCGATCGTCATCAAGCTACTGTAAGCAAGATGAAAAAGCACAGACTGAAAATAGGAACTTGGATCGTAAGAACAAAATAAAACAGGGTGTTAGACAAGGTTTAGCAGTCACTAGATTTGTTTTATATGTATGGTGAGATTATTTTAATATCCATAACGGGCATCTCTTACCCCACTCTATAACATCTCTATCTACTCTCGGGTACCCTATTTTCTTCTAGTCAGTTCTTTACGTATTTGTGTATGCACACTGACCTGCTGTCGGAAACATCTGTTACTGCGCGCTGTGTGCGCAAATTTTCACTTTTGTGCACGCGCACTAAGATTCTTACACATCAGATTATACAGGGAAGTCTTTATTTTCAATTTTCTTTTTATTTCTTCATCTCGTTTGAAATTATTATATATATTTGTAATTTGTTTTCTTATATTAAACACATATTTGTGTGTATGTTGCATGTTTGTTCCTGCTGAAGGCCTATTGAGCCGAAACGTCGTTCTGGTTTGTGTTGTCCTCTTATTACGTGACGCTTTTACCATATAGTTGTTTTCTATTATTTTACTATATTTTTTTCATTTCTCCTCACAATTAGCTTCTCTGCACTATCGCAATTGTATGCATTTATGTGCATTTCTCTGCTTTGAGCCCCCAGACAAGAAAATCACTGGAGGCTGTAGAAATGTGATATTACAGAATAATGTTGAGAATACCATGGACAGCTAAGAAGAGTAATGAAAGCTTTCTGAAAGAAGCCAAAGAAAAAAAGAGAGTTAATTTCCAATATTAGGAAGAAACAATCATCATGTTTTGGCCATGTAATGAGAAGGGAACAGCTGAATTATTGCGACAATTCGGAAAACTGAGGGACGAAGAGATAGAGTGAGGCAAAGAGAAAAGATGGGAGCCGCGATAGCTCAGTGGTTAGTGAACTGGACTACAAAGGACAAGAGGTAGGGTTCGATTCTAACCGACGGCTACCGGTTCACCCAGCCTTTAATGGGTACCGGATTTTTTATGGGAAATTAAAGCGGCACGGGCGTAATATCTATCACATTACCCCAAAAATCATGTCCCGAAGATCTGTAAAATTTAGGGTCACTAACACCATATTCCTTATACGCCACTTGCAGTGACGGGGGTACATTACTTTTTTTTATTTAAAGAGAAAAGATACCAGACAGATTAAGAGAATAACCAGGCAGGTCAACAACAGAATTGATATTTAACTGTGGAGATCGAAAGTTGTGGAGAGACATGATCACTTACGCCAGCAGGCATGGTACTTGATGGTGACGATGATTGATACCGATCGTCTTTGTTCATTACTTATTTTTCTTGTCTCACTGATGAAAACTCTATCCGAACGTTTATTCTTTGTTCTGTTTATTGTTTGTTAAGCCATGTTAAATAGTTTGATATTTGTATACTCACGTTATACCCAGTTTAGCTGCAGCTCGGTACAGTATTACGTATGTCTGCCTGTCTCCGTTGTAACTGTACCAAACATTGTCACTCAAAAGGCAGAAAATAAAGCCACCACACAATGACATTTTCATGTTTTAATGCCGTACGGGTGACCCAACCAAAAGAGATACCATTTAGAAAGAAAAACGAAGTCATAAAAGCAAATGTTGGCATAGGACTAATTTTAAATTACACGCAGAGGCAATAAATAAGGAATATTTTGTTTAGAAATTGCCATACGTATGTCTTTATAGACTAACAATTAAAAAATAAAGAAAACTTTATTTTCACATCCACTATTATTTCTCTTCATCATGTTTATTCTATCACTCAAAACAATCCTAGTTCTCAGTATTTAGCTGTGTTGTTTGTATTGCATCATAGGGAATACTAGCATACCTATACATAGTTCAAACTTGATCTTATCTTGGAACCATACGAATTACTATGCGTTTATAATTGCCTCTTCGGGATCTCAAAGTTTAATGGAGTAAATATTCTCCATTTCCTATCACAGCACAGCCCTCACGAACTACTTCAGAATAACTCTCTTCTACATTTACCTCGTCACAGTCTATCCTCTTTCGTCATTTCCATCCTTATAAACCTCCCTTACTGGGATTCGCTGACGGTCTGACCACAGGCAGCTATATATTTACGTAGATCAGAGGGATAAGAGGGAATTGCCGGAAAACTACCAACTGGCATGACGTTTTCAGCTTTGCGAGCAGGGGTGGTTGTGGGAAGTGTGAAGTCAGACGTCTATTTCTCCTATAGTTGAACACGTCACACTTGTTGGTGAGTTTTCCGGTTTTAATTTCTACCCGCGGGCCTTAGTAAATCCATAGTTGGCTGGTGTCTGACTTGCTCAACTTCATCTCTGACTTTGTCCTTGGTTCTAATTGACGCCGCTTCGTACATGGAAGCCATATCTATTTTCTCTCTCTCTCTCTCTCTCTCTCTCTCTCTCTCACTCGCTCGCTCACACACACATGGGGCCGTACGTGTGTACACAGAAACACTCACAATATTCTGACTAAAATCCTCCACACATTTCTATATTTTCAAAGATATCTCAATTTACTTTCCCCGTCCTACCTCGATTCTTGTTCACCATATCACGACTTTCACGCTTCACTTGTCTGAATTCACTTCTTAGTCTTTATTCTCTAGCTATTTATAGACTGATTGTGTTTACTGCCCAGTGATTTTATCGACTTGTGGTCTAGTTATGTTATGCTGTCCCTGCCCGATCTGTCCGCTATAAAAATCTGTTATCTCATCTTGTACGGTAACTACTGTATCATACCATCACTTTTATTATATCAGGGTATACTCCAATCAAGGACGAACCTTTTTCACACTCAATCAAGGACGAACCTTTTTCACACTCTAGTAATCTTCTTCACTTTTCAATATAAGTTTTTAACTCCTCTAAACATATTTCATCACTGGAGTCTGTAGAGATGTAGTTTACACAAAAATGTTGAGAATACCATGGACAGCTAAGAAGAGTAATGAAAACGTTCTGAAAGAGGCCAAAGCAAAAAGAGAGCAAATTTTCAATATTAGGAAGAAACAATTATAATTTTTTGGCCATGTAATGAGAAGAGAACAGCTGGAATATATTGTAACAACTGGGAAAATTGAGGGACGAAGAGATAGAGGGAAGCAAAGAGAAAAGATACCAGACAGCTTAAGAGAATGGCTTGGCAGAAGGTCAAAAACAGAAATGATAAATAAATGTCGAGATTGAAAGTTGTGGAGAAACATGATCACCTATGCCAGCAGGCCCGGTACTTGATGATGATGAAACATATTTCTCAGCTTTCGCCTATTCTTTTTTTTTCGTTGGATTCTTAACATAACTTGTTTTGTCAAACTTCATACTGGTTTTCTGAATGATGAAGAAAATAAAGACTACCTGACGATGGCCTTTGACGAAACGTCGCAGTTTGTCTTGACTTGCTGTTCGTTTAGCTTACTTTGTTTTCTACAAAGGGCCCGGCACAGTGTTTAGTATTTGTTATATTTTATATCTGTGCTTATCTCTTATCTTAATGATGTAATGTCAGCTTCACCTATATAAAACTATAGTTTTCTCAGTTTTGTGTGTGTTTCCATTCCTTCAAAATCCTATCGATGGCACTCCAGCCCGATTGTTCTCAACTCGCCAAGCGCCGATCTTTAATCTATCTATCCACCTATATATTGTCCTTTCGAGCCGAAGACAGCACATAGGGCAGAACTACAATCCTAAAAACAGAAACCTTGGTGGCCAAAATGGCACATATTGCAGAGATCACTGCTTCTAAAAATCTTTGGCTCTGTTTCCATAGCAATGCTTTTCACAATGACAGCTTGTCAAGCCAAGCGCCTTAATCACAGGACCTAATAAGTTGTTGTAACACAATTAAGAGATTAGTTACACAATTCCAGTTTTCTCTGTCTCTCGCTGCTGCCTGTGATTTTACTACGAAGTCAAGACTCTTCAAATTTTTAAAACTGCAATTACAGTTATCCTTGTGTATCTTTCCACTTTCTAACGACATTCACAATTCCTTTAAAGAGTTTTTTTTTTTTTTTTTTGCAAGACTCGATGAGCATGTCTTATCAGAACTGTTGTCTTTTCGCGATGATAAAAGTATAATTAAATTAACCACATTTTTTTCTTGGAGTGTATACTGGACCTTTATGTTTGTAATGTGGTCTACGTTTGAGCTGCCATGAATCTTCTTATTGAATTTTGCCTCAACTACTGAAATTGTGCAGCTGAATTCCGTAATTTGAGAACCTTTAAGGGGATAGGGAGCCGCAATAGCTCAATGGTTAGTGGACTGGACTACAAAGGACAAGAGGCAGGGTTTGATTTCAACAGACGGCTTCCAGGTTCACCCAGCCTTAAATGGGTACCAGATTTTTTCTTGGAAAGTAAAGCGGCACGGGCGTAATACCGACCACATCACCCCAAAAATCATGCGCTGAAGGTCTGTAAAATATATGGTGACTAACACCATATTCCCTATACGCCACTTGGCGTGACGGGGGTACTTTACTTTTTTTTTTTAAGGGGATAGTGTGTGAACGAATGGACAAAAAAGTGTGGGTATCCAAATAAGGTGGAACACAAAGTTCGAGTTACGGTAGATTTATACAGAATAAAATGTTTGTATTTTTTATCGGGCTCTTGTAATAGAACTTTGATCTGAACACCTATTGGTGACTGAACTATGCATGCAGCATTCTTTCTTCAGCCCAATGGAATGGAAACTCCCGCCACACTCAAAAAAAGGTATAATCACATTTTTTAAAATAAGAAGAATGTACATAACCAGAAATTATTCAAATAATTTGTTTACATATTACACAGTTTCTATTAATGAAGTTATTACTTGGGAGTCGTAGACTAACGAGGCAGGGTCATTTAAGAAGAATGACAAACATTCGTTTACCCAAACAAATATTGTATGAACGATGTCCTAACATCATCAAGCGCTATACATTTTTTGTTTTCAATATGACGATCATCATTTTCGGAGGACGTGAACATCCATGGTATATGGTGGATAGGCGACAGGAACCATTGAAGGCTATGTCTGAAGGGTGTCCCTTGTTTCAGTTTCCTCATATTCCAAGTCCGGCTTGTTGCAGGAGCTACTGAGTTAAGTGCTCTGTGCACACTGTGAGCTGTGTGCTTCATCCGTTTTGATCATGTTTCGATGTCCAAATTGTTTACGATGAAAGATGATATCGTATGACAGGGAACAGTTGACTGTCTTCACTTTCTGCGCTGTTTCGCCTTATGTCTTTTGGCGTGTGCTGAGACTGTTACGAAGTTACGTTTCTTTGTTTGGGAGATGAGTTAGTAATTCGAATGATTCCACTGGCACGGGCGGTTGAGCAATTATGGATTTTGATTCGTTTGCAGTGATACCGAGGCCTTCCATAACCAATAACCAATACATATTGTATGGCGAACTTAAGGACGGTAAGAGACCAAAGGGCAGACCACTGCTGAGATATAAGGGTGTTTGCAGGGCTTCCTTGAGAGAAAACTCTATCGGTGAAAGAAACTGGAAAAATCTGGCTGCAGATCCTAGGACATGGAAAACAAAAATAAAAAAAGTGGCACAGCAACTTTCGAGGCAGTGTTGATATCAAATTCAGAAGACAAAAGGCGCAGGAGAAAGGAAACAATGCAATACACAACAGGTACATCTTGTTTGTTCCGCGAATGGATCTGTCTGTCCAATATTGGCAGATTCAGCCACGAGAGAGCTTTTTCAGGAAAGCAACATAAAACACTAATATTTTTACCAAATTATGGGTGTCCGGTTAGCGCAATCGATAGGCGGTTGGCTTACCACGGCAACAGCCGGGGTTCGTAATCCTGGCGAGGACACCTGGGTTTTACTAATTCCCTAAAAATTAGTAGGAGCCGCGATAGCTCAGTGGTTAGTGAACTGGACTACTACGGACAAGGGGTAGGGTTCGATCCCAACCGACGGCTCCGGGTTCACCCAGCCTTAAATGGGTACCGGATTTTTTCTGGGAAAGTAAAAGCAGCACGGGCGTAATACCGACCACATTACCCCAAAAATCATGTGCTGAAGGTCTGTAAAATATAGGGTCACTAACACCATATTTCCCTATACGCCACTTGGCGTGACGGGGGGTACTTTACTTTTTACTTTACTGACTTATGATTGCTTGCCGTCTGTCGAGGCGCCAAGGGTCGTATATATTACTGAAGTCTGGTTTTAGTTTTATCAAGGTATCTGTTCCCATGTACTCAAATTCATTAGATGTTTATAGTAGCTATCCACTAACCCCGATGTCTGAACACTAATATCATCAAAGTCATTCACCTTCTTTTTATCGACGTAGATATTCAATCCACGGCCTTTAGATTTTTTTATTTCTTTAGACGTTCTATAGGTTCTTATTTCCTTCCTCATTTGCCTTTCAGCGTCGAGGGGAGATATAACTTGCGGTCTTTTGCTCTTTTGTTGCCTCTGCTGCTGTAATGTTTCCTACTACTATTATTGTCCTTTCGAACCGAAGATGGCACATAGGGCAGAACCACAATTTCAAAAACAGAAACCTTGCGTGCCAAAGTGGCACATATAGCAGAGATCACTGCTCTAAAATATATGGCGCTGTTTCCATAACAATACTTTTTACAATGACAGCTTGTCAAGCCATCGATCAGCCTCCTTAGTTGCCTCTTACGACATGCCTGGAAGGTCACACTGTCACTATTCTTTAATATTCCATCAATTAATCTTTTTTTTTCTTTTTCAATTCATCTTTTCGTGGCCTGGTGTTCTCACAGCGTTTATTAAAGGCCTACGGTGTTGTTTTCTGGCCTTTCTGTCTTATCACTTGGCCAAACCATTTATCTAGTGTTCCTTTATGTATTCTAAGGCGGGAATTATTCCTAGCTTTGTTATCTTAGCAGCAGAACATCAACATAACTATAGACGGCAGACAATTGAAACAAGTGGAGGAATTTACATATCCAGGAGTCAAATGAAAAACGATAATTCACAAACAGCAGAAATAGACTTAAGATGCAGCAAAGCTTGTCAGATCATTGGACAGATGTCACCACTAACGTCCTGGCGTGTTACTGACCACAACATGAATAAAATGAACAGTTGATCACTAAACAAAATTGAGACTTATACCATATTCTTTAAACGCCTAAAGGCATGAAGCGAACATTATCTCTTTATTAACGTTTATGGTTTACAACTGAACATCTCTCGAAATCGAAATTTGAACAACTTTTATAAAACAAACGAAGTACAAGAATTAGGGGAGATTACTAGAGTATCTTCCTCCACAAATGTTTTAGAATTTACCTAACTCGAGCAAGTGTCAGTTTAAACAAACAACTGCCAGAGGGTAATACAAGTCGAGGAAGACAAAAAAAAATGTAGATAACGAAATGATAGAGTAATTGGTTTGGGAAACAAATTTCAACTTAAACAGTGACATTTTTCTTTTTTTTCCTTCTACATTTGCCTTTCAGCATCGAGGAGATATATAGGTAGCTGTCTTTTGCTGACCTCTGCTGCTGTTATACTTCCTAGTGGTACTATTCCATCAATCCATCTTTATTGTGGTTGGGCCTTCTGCCTAGCAATCTTGTAACGTTTATTGAAAGTTCGTTGTTGCGTATTTTGATTTTTCTGTCTAATCACGTCGTCAAAACATTTTGTGTTGTTTATTTATGTATTCAGTGGCAAGAATTATTCCTAGCTTTTTAATTCAATTTCTTATCCCTGATTTTATCTCTTGGGCTGTTTCTTTTAATGGGTCTAAGACATTTCATTTCAGTATTGGCTATTTGTCATGTTGTTCTTCAGTCTAGCGTCCAAGTCTGGCGTTATTAGCACAACGTTGGGATGAAGATTGTGTTAAAGAGTGCAGTGATATTTAAAAGTGGAAAAATTAGCAAATCAGACTAGCTAAATGAAATCATTATCGATGCTACAAAGCATGAAAGGTCTATGACAATAATAATAGCAATAAGACTTCTTGCTATCTCTGAGGCAAAGGTCGCGTTATTGTAATGTCAGAGACCCTACCGTTTGCAACTACGTTTCATAACTCGTGCCCAACTTTTAAAATCGATATCTTTTTAACCGCTTTTTGTAAGTTGTTCAGAATTGGCATGTAAAGTTATAATGATTAGAACCCAACAGGGAATTAATTTCATTAAAAAAACATTTGGTTATTATTGTTGCTTATTTGATTTATATAAATTTATAACGACCCATTGATGTAGTCAAAACTTAATGTTTACAGTATTTTAAGTTAAAAATAGCGATAAAAATCAATACACGGTCAAATTGACGCGTTTGCACGCTTTCAACGTGGGTTTTCTGACACAATTAGACACTTGTACAGAACACGAGAAATTGTGTGTTCCATTTCCGTTCATTCAGCGGCGTGGAACGATAACATTTATCATGAGTCTTAAAATGAAATTCTGCAGTTTACAAAACATCGCAATAAAAATGTATGACTATATTTGCAAAGAGGCTAAACGAGGAAGATTATTTCATTTTTTAGAAAACCCTGAGAATAGGACAAGACACATTTTGGATTTATCTAAACGGACATTTAATCGCTGGATTCAAGCACGTGACCGTCAATGTTCAAAATATACAAAATCACAAGGAAGAGCAAAATGTTGGATAATTTCGACAGTGAACTTATTAGAAGTGAAATTCACAAAATGTTGGGTATGAATTAAACTGTTACAATAAGGAAGTTAAATATATCGCTGAAAAAGAACAACAGTATTGAAATATCAAAGTCTACATTATGGAGGAATGCGAGAGCTGCAGGCTTTACATTCAGAAAGTATTCCAATGGACGAAACATCATCTGTGAGAAGCCACATATAGTAGTCATGAGAAGCAAGTACTTACGTGAAGTAAAAGAGATGCGCAAGCAAGGTTATGATATTGTGTACTTGGATGAAACATGGATCAATGCTCACCACACTAACCAAAGGGAATGGCAGTCATCAGATGGAAAGATTAAGAGATTAATACCTAGCAGCAAAGGACAGCGCTTGATAATTGCTCATGCAGGTAGTCGACAACATGGACTAATACAGAATGCAGAGCTCATTTTTCTTTCAAAATCCATAGACAATCGGGATTATCACTCTGAGATGAATGGTCACATATTTAGACATTGGATTGAAAATTCTGCTCTCCCATCACTAGATCGACCATCTTGCCTAATAATGGACAATGCAGCGTACCACAACATTGTTGCACTTGAAGATAAAGTCCCGACGTCATCCAGTACAAAAGATGCTATTAAGATATGGCTCACAAAGGAGCACATACAATTTAATAACATGTACTTAAAACCTGAATTACTATCTCTAGTAAAGCAAAAACAAAGGACAAAGATTTTTCAAATAGATAAGATTATCCAAGAGCACGGTCATATAAGTTTGAGGTTGCCACCTTACCATGCTCATTTAAATTCAATAGAACTAATCTGGGCAAAATTAAAAGGACAAGTGACAGATGAAAATACAACATTCAAAATATGCGATGTAAAGACTCTTGCTAATCTCGCTTTATTAAATATAGACAAAGATTATTGGGCTAAATGTGAAGACCACGTCTTAAAACAGGAAGAGGAATATTGGAAAAATGATGGTTTGTGGAATGTTCAACCCCAAACAGTTATTAATCTTTTAGACTTGTCTGATTCAGAATGAAAGTATATAGCCCCCACAATGTTGGCCCCTATATTACCTTAAATTAGTTCAACAAACGGTCCTTTTCAGGACCACACAACTATGAAAATTGGACATACAGGTATACGTTGATATTATTGTCCGTCCTCGAACTGAGAAGACAATAATTCTCCCGGTGTTTTGTCTTATCCAGTTATTTCCCCATTACGGCCACGCCTTTACCTAGTGAAAATTAATCACAGACCAGCAACTACGGTAATTTCTATTCTTTAAGGGTTCACAATTTACAATTTTGACAAACATCAAAGAAATTCGCCGCTTTAAGAAAACTGCAGCTGCAAGATATTTGTTAAATATACATTTAAAGGGTCTTTTGCATTCTAATAACATTTGGAAAATTTCAACAGTTTTTAACAAATGGTTACTGAGTAATAGCATTTTGAAGTTGGGCACATGATTTGAAACGAGCTACAATATTCTCTGCACTTCGGGACAATCAAACTGGCTGTGTTTGTGAAGAATTGAGAATTGTGACGTCAGTTAACAATAGAAGTGTTGCGCATAAGAAATGTATTTATTGTTTGTCGATTATAGCATGAGCCTTTCAGTTCAGCAGAAGGTCGACGGCTGAGGGGTCATGACCCCCAAGCGAGACAACAATCCTAGAGTGTCAAGAAGCTAAAGTGCCTAAATACTTGCTCATTGGGGGGGGGGGGAATTTGCGTCCTGCTGCGAAGCTCAGTATGACGGGTTTCCTGCTACTTCCACGAACCGCAAACATGTGGTATTGTGCTTGTGCATATGAGTGTTTGTGTGCGCGTATATGTGTGTGTGTTTTTTTTTTTTTTTTTGCATAAATACAAATGTGTGCACACATCGATTGATCAGTTGATTTTTCAGTAAGAAATGTAATCAAACATTTGAATAATTTTTTTTAAATTATCACCAAACAAAATTTTTGAGGATTGTAATAACGATTTAGAAAGCTCCCCAGCTACACGCTCATTGATCCATTTCCTGGTGGACACACAATGATACACCAAACTGTGTTTGAGTTTTCTGATATTTGTGCGACAAAACAGGAGCTCTCGAAGAGAATATCAAATGGTTTAAATGAGCTAATGAAAATGTTTATTTTTAAATTCTATCTAAACATGCAACGTACTTATTCTTGAAGGATACTCTAAATCTGAAGATAACATTGGACCACTGCAGTATTGAATATAGACAAATACTTTCATCATATTTTTACCTAAAAATTAAAAATAATTTTTCAAACTAGTCAGAATTAAAAACACATTTCGGAAAAACCAAATGAATGGCAGATAATTGCTCTCCTGAGTACTATTATGGAATGCTCAAAGGCAGGTTCCACTCTAACTTTTATTATCTGGGACTTTATCATAAGTTTCCTCAAGATCGTTATTTATCTTTCCCTTCCACTGATCCTTGTTTTAGTATTTGAGTTTTAGTTGTTCTTTACTGAAGCGACAAAAACTGAGAGCCGAGAGATCGCCAATCAAATTCCATTTATTAAGAAAGTTTGTTATTTGTGGTACTATATGTATATATAATTAAGTGTACTTTTGTTCAAAATATTCATGTAATATAATTATGATAAGGGAGGCGCGATAGCTCAGTGGTTAGTGAACTGGACTACAAAGGACAAGGGGTAGGGTTCGATCCCAACCGACGGCTTCCGGGTTCATCCAGCCTTAAATGGGTACCGGATTTTTTTTCTGGGAAAGTAAAGCAGCACGGGCGTAATACCGATCACATTACCCCAAAAATCACGTGCTGAAGGTCTGTAAAATATAGGGTAACTAACACCATATTCATAACTACTCTACGTATAATAGTTGAACAAAGTTTAGAACTAAAATCCCCACTTTATATTGGATTCATATATTACGAAAAGGCATTTGATAGTTTAGACAGAAGAATGCTTTGGAGGTTGCTGAGTCATTACGGAATCCCCATAAAGTTTATTAACCTAATAAAAACAATGTATGGAGGAACGAAATGTAGTGTGGTGCATAAAGGACAGATTACAGAAGCATTTGAAATAAAAACAGGAGTAAGGCAGGGATGTCTTCTTTCTCCATTTCTCTTTCTACTGGCCATAGATTGGACTATGAAAATAACTCAAAACAACAGAAATGGAATCCAGTGGTCACTGACCAAACAACTTGATGATTTAGACTTTGCTGATGACATAGCTCTCCTATCACACAGCCATCAACAGATGCAGGATAAAATGAGCATACTTGATGAGAGATCACAATAGCTAGTACTGAAGATTAATAGAGATAAGACCAACATTATGTGAAATTAATATAGTTGGCAATAACCAAATAAAACTAGGAGAATTACCTCTATTAGATGTACAATCTTACATATATCTGGGTAGTAATATAGATAAAAAGGGAGGAACAGAAAGTGATACCAAAATAAGGATATCAAAAGCAAGAGCAGCTTTCATTTCACTGGGAAACATATGGAAATCCAAAGAAATTAGATTAAATACAAAAATAAAAATTTTCAACTCAAATGTTAAGGCGGTCCTATTATATGGCTGTGAAACATGGAGAACAACAAAATTAACAATCACGAAGATACAGACTTTCATTAATGGATGCTTACGCAGAATAAAAGGATGGAAATGGCAGGACAAAATCACTAACATTGAATTATGGAAATGTACCAGTCAAACACCAGTGGATAAAGAGATACAGCGAAGACGATGGTGCTGGATAGGACACACACTACGGAAGCCAACTGAGAGTATTACACAACAGGCCCTTTTTTGGAATCCCCAGGGGAAAAGACAAAGAGGAAGAGCAAGGAATTCTTGGAGAAGACATAAGCAGAGATGAAGATGATTGGGAAGACATGGAATGATCTTAAAAGAATTGCAAAAAACAGAACGACTTGGAAAGTGTTTGTTGAAGACCTATGCTCCACTGGGAGCTGAAAAGGTAGAAGAAGAAGAGGAAAAACACCATATTTCCCTATACGCCACTTGGCGTGACGAGGGTACTTTACTTGTTAATATAATTGTGATAATTATAAGTGACGCCAAATCCTCGTAAACTAGTTGGAGTCCATAGAATGTGGTTTTATAGTACAAGTTGTATAGTAGAATGTTGAAATACCCATAGACTAATAAAGGACTGGGTAAGGTCATTTAAAAATAGAATATGGCAAAGAGAAAGCTTATTCCCAACATCAGGGGAAATCAATCATTCTTGATCACGTATTGAGGAGGTTGCAGCTGGAGCAATTACTTTGAAAATCAATGAAAGAAAAATCAATGACAAAGAGACAATGTAAATGAGAGATAATTCAGCTAGTAGACATTAGAGCTGGCTGGTAGTAAAAGAGACAATGTAAATGAGAGATAATTCAGTGATGAGATATTAGAGCTGGCTGGTAGACAAAGAGACAATGTAAATGAGAGATAATTCATCTAGTAGACATTAGAGCTGGCTGGTTGACAAAGAGACAATGTAAATGAGAGATAATTCAGCTAGTAGACATTAGAGCTGGCTGGTAGACAAAGAGACAATGTAAATGAGAGATAATTCAGTGAGGAAATATTAGAGCTGGCTGGTAGACAAAGAGACAATGTAAATGAGAGATAATTCAGCTAGTAGACATTAGAGCTAGCTGGTAGACAAAGTGACAATGTAAATGAGAGATAGTTCATCTAGTAGACATTCATGCTTAAGAAAATGAAAAATTAATGTTGAACAAGTCGTACACGAGAAGTCAAGAGAACAGTCAAATTATCATATTGAACTTGTATCGTGGAAGTAAAATGGTAACTGAATAAGAATGCTATAATTTGACAGGTATTAATTCAAATCCGGATGCGACTTTTTAGAGCAAGAACTGAGTAGTCAGTGTTGAAGATGTTTAATTTCCTATGATTTTTTCATGATGACTGTCACTCATGTATCCTTTTTGGTAATATATTCTAAGGTAGAGATACTTGACTGGAAAGAATAATCATATTATGTCGCCTCTGTGTCGCGCCCTTTCATTTCACTCAGGCTCCCGAATCATGTTTTTGTTTTATCCTTGCAGCTGCCATTAATAAAAGTTATATTTATCTTTTTGTTAACGATCTCGTTTCGGTTTCTTTCAACTCTGGATATGAACTGCGACATGAAATTACAACTGGCATTGTTCACAGCGTGATTACATAGCTGGACTCTACGTCATTCTGTAAATTATTTCAGGATAACTGGCATTTCTACCAGAATTAGGAAGAAAGAAACTATGTCTGTCTCTCTCTTTAATATCATAAGTGATGATGAACCAATTCAGCAGACAAAATATGAATAATCATACACACAAATGTGGGCAATTTTGCAAGCAGATATACATGCGTATACAGACAGAGATAGAGAGGCAATCAATCAAACAATCAGACTGCAAATTTAGACAGAGTTGAGTGTCATACTGGTAAAATTGTTGGTGGTATGGTAAAGGTAAAGTACGAGACTTGAACCGGCGTCTTAGCACGCGAGTTTTCACCCATATGTGCTCGATCGCCTATGCAGAAATGTTCGGAGATTTCTGGATAGTGTCGCTTCAAGCATCGAAACTCACGATGCGAGGCGAAATTCCTCACCTTCCCAGGGTAATACCCTGGTACCCAATTCTGTCAACGGCTGGGTCGACCGTGGGGGTATTTTTTTTTTCCAACCACGAGTAGAATTCACACTGCTCCCAGCGGGAATCGAACACGGGTTGTCCGAACGTCGGTAGTCCAGTCGAGTGGTTTTCCCAACTAAGCTACAGAGGCCCCTCGAATTGGTGGATTTTTGTTGGATGATGGCAAATCAGTATCGACCTGTGGGCAGACTGACAGTTAGTGGGGAAAAAAAATAAATCAGTAATTAGCCATTTCAAGTACAGGTATAATTACTGATAAGACAGGTAGAAAACTATCTATGTAACTGCTTTAGTTTGTTATCTGTATTCATGCCATGACGAAGGCCAGTGGCCGAATCGTTTACAATTTCGTTCTTTTGTAAAGCAGATAGATATAATTTTATGTTTATGTTTCTCCGTACACACAGCCGTAAATATCAGTAACTAAAAAGTACACAAAGTCGTAAAAATTAGTAACGAAAAATTACACAAAGCCGTACATATCAGTAACTAAAAAGTACACGAAGCCGTAAATACTAGTTACTGAAAAGTACACAAAGTCGTAAATACCTGTAACTGAATAGTACACAAAGTCGTAACTACCAGTAACTAAAATATACACAAAATCGTAAATACCAGTAACTGAAAAGTACGCAAAGCCGTAAATACCAGTAGCTGAAAAATTCGCAAAGCCGTAAATACCAGTAACTGAAAAGTACTCAAGGCCGTAGATACCAGTAACTGAAAAATACTCAAAGCCGTAGATACCAGTAACTGAAAAGTACTCAAAGCCGTAAATACCAGTAACTGAAAAATTCGCAAAGCCGTAAATACCAGTAACTGAAAAATTCGCAAAGCCGTAAATACCAGTAACTGAAAAGTACTCAAAGCCGTAAATACCAGTAACTGAAAAGTACACAAAGTCGTAAATACCTGTAAGTACACAAAGTCGTAAATACCTGTAACTAAAAAGTACACAAAGTCGTAAATACCAGTAACTAAGAAGTACACAAAGTCGTAAATACAAGTAACTAAAAAGTACACAAAGTAGTAAATACCAGTAACTAAAAAGTACATAAAGTCGTAAATACCAGTAACTAAAAAGTACATAAAGTCGTAAATACCAGTAACTAAAAAGTACGCAAAGCCGTAGGAACCAGTAACAAAAATGTAAATAATGTCGGAGATATTAGTAACACAAAAGTACACAATGCCGTATTTACCAATTTTTTTTAAAAAGTACACAAAGCCGTAGATATCAGTAACAAAAAGTACGCAAAGCCGTAGGTACCTGTAACAAAAAAGTATAGAAAGTTGTAGGTACTAATAGCAAAAAAGTACGCAAAGCCGTATTTACTAGTAACAAAAAAGCAGACAAAGTCGTATATACCAGTAACAAAAAGTACACAAAGCCGCAGCTATAAGTAACAAAAAAGTACACAAAAGAGTAGATACTTGTAACAAAAAATTGTTGAAGTAGACAAATTGAAAGACGTGCAAATGCAATCAGACAAAATGACAGACAACTAATAGAAATGCAAACAGATAGACAGCTAGTCAAAGTAGGTTTTCCAACTGCAGGCCTTCTTGACCGAAACGTCGTTCTACTTTTGTTTCTTTCTCACCTACGTAAAGCTGTTACCATACCACTTTTCCCTTTTTTTTAAAAAAATTGCTGTTAGTCAAAGTATTAATACTTGTAACGCAAATGAGAAAATCCAGCAAGCTACATGCAATGTACGTAACAGACAACCAGAGGAACAGCTTAAAGAATAAAACAAAACTGGCTACAATGGTAGATTTACAGCTGTTAGGATTATAGGGAGACGGATAGTGGAGGCAAAAGTGAAGTGCATAGACACATAAGAAGACACACAGACAGACAGAGATATAGACATTTCATGGAATGCAATATGGTAGCTACAAAAACAGATAGTTGGAATGTAATTAGTCTCACATACAGAGAGAGAAAATACAGGCAGATAGACAAACTGACGACCAACTAGCAGGAATACTAGCGATCATCAATATCAAGTGCCTCGATTTTTTTTTTTCCAACGGTCATAATATTTCCAGATGTTCTCGATAAGATATGACCAACAAAATTATTGTATTCTACTCATGTTGAAAATATTCTTTCTTTTATCTTGTTTTGGCCTAATATGTGAACGTCCCCATAACTCTTCTAGCATTAAAATAAAGTCTCAGCATTCATCTGTAAAAGCACATTTTTGTGACCTCCAACGATTTCCTTGTCTGTTTCGCGATTGTCCTGGATTTATATCCATATGTCAAGATTTATTTCGCATAGCAAAGATGAATTTATTTTAAATTTCAATTGATAAAAGTGGGGCGTGGGGTTGCATAACATAGTTCTCATTCTTTGGAATGCCACATCTGCCAGAGTTATTCTGCATTTCACCTCTGTTTTACATCTATCATATAAGTTTATAAACAGATTTTCATAGAAATGCAGGAAATAAACAGGGAGACACAGACAAAGTTGAGAGCCGCGATAGTTCAGTGGTTAGTGAACTGGACTACAAAGGACAGGAGGTAGGGTTCGATCCCAACCGACGGCTTCCGGTTCACCCAGCCTTTAATGGGTACCGGGTTTTTTTCGGGGAAAGTAAAGCGGCACGGGCGTAATACCGACCACATTACCCCAAAAATCATGTGCTGAAGGTCTGTAAAATGTATGGTCACTAACACCATATTCCTTATATGCCAATTGGCGTGACAGATGTTTACTTTTTTTTACTTTTTTACAGACTGCTGGTATAAATACAATTATATGAAATGAGTAAATATACAAGGAAACAATTGTGTACAGACATTCCGAGTGTAGACAGATGTACAGGTAAATAACAAAACGAAAAAAAAACAGACAAATCTTAGGAATATTTGTCGATGGGCAGACAGGAATTTGGCAAAAGCGTAGGAAAACGTGTGGACAAACAAATTGTATAAATATAAACAACTAGTTCATAACTAGAAGAAAAAGACAGACAGCTACTGCAATTGTAAGTAGATAGACAGACAGAAGGTAGGCGAGCAGACTGACCAAAGGAATATAAGCAGATACACGGATTGATATACGGTACTGGTTTAATCGGACAGACGTATAACTATTTAGAGTTTGGATAGACAAAGAGACAGATGGCTAAACTATTTGTAAATAAACAGTAAGAGTGGGACAAAATGGTGGACAGCTAGTAGGTGTTAAACTGGATAAGCTTACACATTGCTAATTGTAGTGAAAGAAGGTGGACAAGGTCTCATACTGATGTAGATGCGTCAGAAAATAAATAGATCAACTAAGTAGTCTGGGACAAAAGAGATAATAAGAATGTAATTACACAGTAGACGGGGACCAAGAGGACCAAAACCCATTTGGGCTGACACAGGTCAGCAACTCCCAGCCGGCAGCGTGATCGACGAGCAACAGAGTTTATTAAGACCCTAATCCAACTCCCTGTGATACCCCTAACCAGTTTGGCCAAGCGAATATGGATCGAAGACGGAAGGCAACCTGGTGCCATATAATGATATCGGAAGACGGATGTGTTGGGCCGAAATGTGCAGATTTCACTGTTAGCCATCAACTAACGATACAGCGCACTTACGCCCACTCAAGTATTTTTTAAGAGCGGACGATAAACAAGATTAATGGACTAGCGAATGTAGAAAGAAAAAAATAAAATAGTTGTCAGGTAGGCTGTATGAGTGTAACTAGACATAATTACAAAATGTTAATATTGTTTGAACAAACAGCGAAACATTTAAACAAATCATCACAGTACTTAAACAAAGAAAAAAAAAACACAGTGGCAAATTTAAAGAAAACGTGTAAATAGACAAATAAGCAGAATAAGCTGAATGATTGCTCTCACTTACCTATTGTGTATTTCAATTTTTAAATATTTTTCTGCTAAAATAATGTCTCAAGAGCTAAATTAAATATTTACAAAATGTATGAACTAAGAATATAAACACAGACTAAGGTATATCAAAATAAAATAACATAGACATAACTTATTTTAATTAATAAAAACTACGAATAAAAATTGTTATGTGAACATATTTTTACTTTAAATAATCGGTCTAATTACTTAATGGTTCCAATCCGGCAGGAACATGTTCATCAGTTACCTCTGGAGACCACTGGATATAACAGTAGCACTAGGCACCTCTAAAAGACGAACCTTTGGTAGATTTATATAGCGATGTTACTAGACGAACAACGATTTGTAGTTGATCAATTCTCTAAGTGCCCACAGCGAGATTGCCCGGTGTTGTGCCTCAGAGCCAGTCGTAAATTCTCGCACAAATTCACGCTAAAAGATGGTCTCGTATTTGACAAACGAAAGGTGGACATGTATTTGACAAACGAAAGGTGGATATGTGTTTAACAAACGTAAGATACACGTATTTAACAAACATAAGATAGACATTGGGAGCCGCGATAGCTCAGTGGTTAGTGAACTGGACTACAAAGGACAAGGGGTAGGGTTCGATCACAACCGACGGCTTCCGGGTTCACCCAGCCTTAAATGGGTACCGGATTTTTTTCTGGGAAAGTAAAGCAGCACGGGCGTAATACTGACCACATTACCCCAAAAATCATGTGCTGAAGGCCTGTAAAATATAGGGTCACTAACACCATATTTCCCTATACGCCACTTCACGTGACGGGGGTACTTTACTTTTTTTTTTTTTAAGACAGACATTTGTCCATGTTTGTGAAGTTATTTCGGCTTATTTTTTTTTTACTGTAAGAAAGACCAAGAAAGTAGACATAAATAAAAGCAAAACGAAAAGTAATAAAGCCAAGACACAGAGGTGAGCAAAGAAGTGAGAAGATGCATTAAAAGGGATAAGAGGAAATATATAGACGAACTTACTAAAGAGGCAGAGGAAGCAGCAAATAAAGGGAATATGAAAGAACTGTACAACAGCACACAGAAATTAAGTGGAAAATAAAAACAGATCAATGCCTTTATTAAAGATAAGAAAGGAAATCTGCTTTGTAATATAAGGGAACAAATGGAGAGATGGAAAGAGCACTTTGAAGAACTTTTGAACAGACCCAGCTCAAATAATTCTCCATATTTACTACCAGCAGAAGAAGAGTTACACGTTAACTGTGGAAAACCAAGCAAAGAAGAAATCATGAAAGCCATAAAGCTATTAAAAAATGGTAAAGCCACAGGACCAGATGAAATTACTTCGGAAGCCATCAAAGCAGATATTAACACCTCTACCAAGCTGTTACATAATTTATTAGATACAATTTGGGAGAGGGCAGAAATACCTAAAGATTGGAAAGAAGGTTATATGATCAAACTACCAGAGAAAGGAAGTTTACAGGAGTGCACAAATTATAGGAGAATTATGTTACTATCAGTGCCAGGAAAAATATTAAGCAGAATCATTCTGGAGAGACTAAAAGAGGTATATTTATAAAAGAAACATTTGAAATATGAACACGCAGGTTTTAGGAAAAACAGATCATGTGCTGATAAAATAACTACTCTACGTATAATCGTTGAACAAAGTTTAAAAATACAGTCCCCACTTTATATTGGATTCATAGATTACGAAAAGGCATTTGATAGTTTAAACAAAGGAATGCTTTGGAAGTTGCTGAGTCATTGCGGAATCCCCATAAAGTTTATTAACCTGATAAAAACAATGTATGAAGGAATGAAATGTAGTGTGGTGCATGAAGGACAGCTTACAGAAGCATTTGAAATAAGAACAGGAGTAAGGCAGGGATGCCTTCTATCTCCATTTCTCTTTCTACTGGCCATAGATTGAATTATGAAAATAACTTAAAACAACAGAAATGGAATCCAGTGGTCACTGACCAAGCAACTTAATGATTTAGACTTTGCTGATGATAAAGCTCTCCTATCACACAACCATCAACAGATGCAGGATAAAATGAGTATACTTGATGAGAGAACACAACAGCTAGGACTGAAAATTAATAAAGACCAACATTATGCGAATTAATTTAGCGTCAAAAACCAAATAAAATTAGGAGAAATCCCTCTACTAGATGTACAATCTTACATATATATGGGTAGTAATATAGATAAAGAGTGAGGAACAGAAAATGATACTAAAATAAGGATATCAAAAGCAGGAGGAGCTTTTGTTGCGCTGGGAAACATATGGAAGTCCAAAGAAATTAGGTTAAATACAAAAATAGAAATTTTCAACTCCAATGTTAAGTCAGTCCTATTATATGGCTGTGAAACATGAAGAACAACAAATTGACAATCATGAAGATACAGACTTTCATTAATGGATGCTTACGCAGAATAAAAGGATGGAAATGACAGGACAAAATCACTAACATAGAATTATGGAAATGTACCAGTCAAATACCAGTGGATAAAGAGATACAGCGAAGACGATGGCGCTGGATAGGACACACTGCGGGAGCCAACTGAGAGTATTACGCAACAGGCCCTTTTTTGGAATCCCCAGGGGAAAAGACAAAGAGGAAGAGCAATGAATTCTTGGAGAAGACATAAGCAGAGATGAAGATGATTGGGAAGACATGGAATGATCTTAAAAGAATTGCAAAAAACAGAACGACTTGGAAAGTGTTTGTTGAAGACCTATGCTCCACTGGGAGCTGAAAAGGTAGAAGAAGAAGAGGAAAAACACCATATTTCCCTATACGCCACTTGGCGTGACGAGGGTACTTTACTTGTTAATATAATTGTGATAATTATAAGTGACGCCAAATCCTCGTAAACTAGTTGGAGTCCATAGAATGTGGTTTTATAGTACAAGTTGTATAGTAGAATGTTGAAATACCCATAGACTAATAAAGGACTGGGTAAGGTCATTTAAAAATAGAATATGGCAAAGAGAAAGCTTATTCCCAACATCAGGGGAAATCAATCATTCTTGATCACGTATTGAGGAGGTTGCAGCTGGAGCAATTACTTTGAAAATCAATGAAAGAAAACATACCAGACAGCTTAACAGGAAGACGTGATGTGAAGCTCATTGCAGAAATGTCTTGATAGACACAATTATAATTTGCTTGCTTTTTACTCTTTTTATCCAACATAATCAGGTAAATCTATTGTCCGTCTTTCGGTAAAAAAAAAAACGCTTAATATAGCTTGTTGAAAGTCCAAAGTAGCAGAGTAAATGTTTCATCATACAGATAGTGATCAATAAAATCAAAGAACTACAAGCTTTTATGTATATTCAAAATAAGCAGTTTACAACTTTATAAATAACACAATGTTCCCCGGTGATTAATTTCTTTTAGTCGTCAGTTATAAAGTTCTACTTATGACGCACGAGTCTACGTACAAATCTAACAAGACGATTCCTTCTTTAGAAAAGCATTTGAAGTATTAATTGAACACTCACTGATACAGTTTATATAAGGGTCAATATTACTTTCCACATTTGTCCTGATCATTCATTAATTTTTCAAATTCTTTACAGGGACAGATTGCGTCTGGCATCAGGTGATTTCTTTCATTTCATTCTTATTTAACTTCATCCTGTTTATTAATTTTTTTTACTTCATCCTGTTTATTCTTTCTTAACTTCATCCTGTTTATTCTTTCTTAACTCCATCCTGTTTATTCTTTCTTAACTCCATCCTGTTTATTCTTTCTTAATTCATCCTGTTTATTCTTTCTTAACTCCATCCTGTTTATTCTTTCTTAACTCCATCCTGGTTATTCTTTCTTAACTCCATCCTGTTTATTCTTTCTTAACTTCAACCTGTTTATTCTTTCTTAACTCCATCCTGTTTATTCTTTCTTAACACCATTCTGTTTATTCTTTCTTAACTCCATCCTGTTTCATTGTACATACATTGCGTTGGGTTGAAATAACTGTCTGTTTTGTATTGCGTTTGTATTATGTGAATGTATATTTAACAGCTATCTCAACGGGAACTATAATATATTATCGTATATAACATATATTATGAAATATATAATATTAGCTCAATTATTTTTATTTTTATCAAAATGTCCTTTGTTGAAATTTAAAAAAAAATAGTGCAAAGTTCTAAAGTAGAACTCATTTCGTCTTCAGCTATATATTTATATATTTATATTATATAGACATCTAGGAGATGGCAAAAGAACTAGGGGGCGCCCAAAACTGCTATTATAAACGTAAATAAACGCGACATGAAGACTGAACATAAACCCTGCAGCCTGGGAAGACATAGCTGCAGACCGCTATCTTTGGAAACGCTCTAAAATGTTCACTTTCAAATAAAACAAGAAGCAAACAGATTCACAGAGAAAAAGAATACACTGCGAAAGAAAAGAGCAGAATAACATTTCCTAGGGGCGCTGCAAAATCCATAGCCAACAGTTACAGCCGGAGGATGCTGGTTATATTATTTATATACTTATTGTAATTAGACCTCATTTGCAGATTCGGCCAAATATATGTTGTGGATCAAATATTAGTCGGTTCCGTTCCTGGCTACGCTAGAAAGTGAAAACCTCGCGTCCGTGTTATACATACACAATAAATTCACGCATTATTACATATAAGCAAGATCATAAACGTATGTAACATCACATAACAACAGCATTATACCTGCATAAACATTAGCATTTCATACAAACAGCACAAATACAAACAACAACATCATTTCACGCTCACGTAAAAAAAAATATGATACACACAAATAAAATCATAGCACATACTTAGAAAACATGCATGAACACAAACAAATTAGGATATCTATCTATCTATCTATTGACCTTTCGAGCCGTAACCGGCCCATAGGGCGTAGACCAAGATACACCTTCTCCTATATGAATTTTTGTTCTAGCAGTTTTCTTTTAAAGATATTTTATCAAATCTCGCCATCTGTCTCTGTTCTGTGCAAGCAGTTCTATCTCATTGAGGGAGCCGATTCCTGCTGCTCTTGCCTCTCTCATCAATGTTCTTCTCAGTGTCTCCCTGGGTCTTCCTCTTTTTCTTTTACCTGTTGTTTCCCATATGAGGGCTTGCTTTGCTATTCGATTATTATCTCTTCTCATCACATGTCCAACGTATGACCATCGTCTTTTCTTTATTACTGAAGATATTAGTGGTTGATTGGCGAATTAGGATATACCAGCAGACAATTTGACATAAAAATTAACATCGCTAAAATAAAACTAATAAGAATCAACAGAGATAGACAGGATATCGCTAAATTAAATCGACGAATTCAAATACATATGCAGTTTTGTAACATTTGAATGATAAGAAACAAGCAGTGGAAATAAAATCTACGTGTAGTATACGATGTCGTATTATTGGCAAAGTCACGCAATTACTCTTAATACAGGCACTACAACTATAGCTAAAGGAGCGCTCTTCATTCAAAACAATTTGCATCCCAGCGTTGTACTATCAATGGCGAACTTTGGCACTAAATTATAGAATATTCAATAAAGCAATGTCGCCGAAGTAAAATGTCAGGCTAATGATAAGAGCCAGCTTAAGAAACACAAATGAAGAAATAATATAATTAGTGATCATATATCCATATATATATATCATATATAGATATATGTAATCCACATATAATGAAACAAAAAATGAAACAGTTCACGCACGTAACAAAACATAAACAATTAAACACAATCAACATAACAAACTATGAACCACTAGACTTCCGGTCAATATGGCGGATAGGCAGCAGGAATCATTGAGGCTCAGTCGGAAAAATGTTTCTTGTTACAGTTTCCTCATATTCCAAGTCCGACTTGCTACAGGAGCTACTGAGTTTACTGTTCTATGCACACCGTGAGTGTGTTTTTCATCCGGATTGTGTTTCGATATTCCGATTGCTAACGATGAATGATAATATCGTATGCCGAAAGATAGTTCTGCTGTATTCACTTTTTGATGCCGCTAGACCTTATGTCTTTTGGAATGTGTTGTACCTGCTATGATGGGGACTGCAGCTGCCTTTCTTTGTTTGGATCCTTCAATGAGATAAGTTTTAATTCGGATGATTCCACTGGCACGGCAATTATGGATTTTAATTTGTTTGCAGTAATACCGGGAGCCTTCGACTAACCATAACCATATGAACCACTAAAACAATAGACGAAGAAAACATCCTCAAAAGGTATGAATCAATATGAAAATAGGTGAAAGAAATAGAAGCATTTGGATCTATGAGAGCTGAAGAGCAGTACCTGTAGACTTTCTCTTCGAGAGTAATGACATATCAAATAAGGAAGCGAACAATAGAAAAGAAATAAGCGTAGATATCAGTGCTCATTTAAATAACTTCATTACGTAGATAAACATCACCGTTATACATACACAAACAAAATCAAACATACGGAAGTCACATCGTCTCTACAGCAATTGGACAGTTTGTGGTTTGCGAATCATTGTTGACCGTTTGCGTCAGAATCAGCGAGAATAACAGCTGATCAAGATCATACTCCATCTATACGATGTGCCTCTAGAAGCATACTAACTAATTTGGTCAAGCGAATAGAGATAGAAAAGGGAAGGCAACAAGATGCTCAAAAGAGCCGTAATGAAATCAGATATGTTGGGTCGAAAGGCGTAAGTATCGCAGTTTGCAGTTACAACATAACGCGTTTACACTACTAGATATCCTTTAAAGGTCAGAGTATGCAGAGGTATAACCATGGCTGAAACCTGTAAAAGGAAAGAGAGAAAATAACAAACAACATGGTTGCCAGCATACACGCCTACTGTAACATACAGAAAACATATGCAAACAATATTATTACCCAGATAAAAACACTTCTATCACATACCGTTACTCGCATACAAACACTACAATCGGAGGGAGGCCTCGGTAGCCCAGTTGGGAAAACCACTCGACTGGACTACCGACGTTCGGACAACCTGTGTTCGATTCCCGCTGGGAGCAGTGTGAGTTGTACTCGTGGTTGAAAAAAAAAATACCTCAACGGTCGACCCATTCGTTGGCAGAAATGGGTACCAGGGTATTACCCTGGGATGGTGAGGAATGTCGCCTCGCATCGTGAGTTTCGATGCTTGAAGCGACACTATCCAGAAATCTCCGAACATTTATGGATAGGCGGCCGAGCACATATGGGTGTAAACTCGCGTGCTAATACGCCGGTTCAAGTCCCGTACTTTACCTTACCTTAAACACTACAATCACAGACAGAAAACAACGTAAAAATAACCTCTTTAAATAAATATAAACACTACTAATATCAGACACACAAAAACAGAATCATGAAAACAATATTCTTAGAGACACAAGAAACATCAATTTACCTTTCAAATACACAAAAGCAATGTCATCATGATATCATCACAAAAGCAATGTCATTATGAAATCATCACAGAAGCAATGTCATCGTGAAATCATAGAAGTAATATTATCACAAACATATTCAATAACATATCTCTCCTCTCAAACACACACACACACACATAAACACACAAACTAGCAAACACACACACACAAGAAACATCACCATCATACAACAATATTCACACACACACATCACGATCATACACTTAACACATTTCAGCAAGCACAAATGCAACAAGACAGCACCATTGTACAAACATAAGACTTAATCACACGGGAAAACTACATAGCCACAACTTCATCGTTACCATTGCAAAGACATAAATAGGAAATATTACGCACCATCAATATCACAAATGCACATATGGGACAACATCATTTCTCTCTCCACCCACACACACGCACACGCAAACGGACACTCACGCCAAACACGCTCACGCAAACCCACAAACGAAAGCCCACACACGAAAACCCACCCACACACCTACCAACCCACTCTCACACACACACACATGCAAACGCCCACACATACATACACGCCCATCCACACCCGCACACACACACACAATCAACCCCACCCACCCACACCCGCCACCATTACCACTAACATCACCATCACACAAATAATATCAACAGGGGTATCAGCGCCTCGCCACAACAAATCTGCTTCAACTCCACAAATTAAAATAATCAGCATCAAGTATCTCCAGGTAATAGAAAGAAACAAGACTCGACTATTAGATACTTCAACTTGTTAATTAAATACTTTCATTTGTCTTAAGCACATGTCAATGAATTGAGTTGTTTGTTAAAATACAAGCAGAAGGTGATTATGATAAGAGTGAAGCTTCTCCAACAAATCGAATGTATGAAAGTTCCAGAGATTACTGTAAATTTCCAGTAACATGAATTTCATTACGTTGTAAATGATTTTTACATTTTTCATACATCATTTCTCTCTCCACCCACATGAATCACGTACAAACATGAATCATGTACACACATAAAACATAATCACGCGGGAAAGCTACATAGTCACATCTTCATCATGAATCATGTACAAACATGAATCATGTACATGGTATAGCTGCTCAGTTGATTTTTTTTAAATTCTCAAACAGCAGAGATAGAATCAAGATACAACAAAGCTTGTCAAATCATTGGACAGTTATCACCACTATTATCCAACAAGGAAATAAATCTGGAGGCAAAACAAGCACAATACAATACAATCTTCATCCCAACGTTGTGCTACCAATGCCAGACCTGGATCCAAGATGCAAGAACAATAAGAAAATAACCTCTACTGAGATGAAATGTGTTAGACAAATGACATTAAACAGTCTGAGAGATAAGATCAGAAATGAAGAACTGAAAAAAAGGTAGGATAAGCACACGTCAGAGAATATATAAGGAGACAACAGATAAAATGGTTTGGCCGCCTGACAAGGCAGAGAAACCAAAACTCAACACAACGAGCCTGTGTGTGTATGTTATAGCTATCAGCAACAATAACCCGATGTGTGTGTGTGTGTTATAGCTATCAGCAACAATAACCCGGTGTGTGTGTATGTGTGTGTGTTATAGCTATCAGCAACAATAACCCGGTGTGTGTGAGTTATAGCTATCAGCAACAATATCCCGGTGTGTGTGAGTTACAGCTATAAGCAACAATATCCCGGTGTGTGTGAGTTACAGCTATCACCAACAATAGCCCGGTGTGTGTGAGTTATAGCTATCACCAACAATAGCCCGATGTGTGTGAGTTATAGCTATCAGCAACAATAACCCGGTGTGTGTGAGTTATAGCTATCACCAACAATAGTCCGGTGTGTGTGAGTTATAGCTATCAGCAACAATAGCCCGGTGTGTGTGAGTTATACGATCACCAACAATAGCCCGGTGTGTGTGAGTTATAGCTATCAGCAACAATATCCCGGTGTGTGTGAGTTATAGCTATCAGCAACAATAGCCCGGCGTGTGTGAGTTATAGCTATCAGCAACAATATCCCGGTGTGTGTGAGTTACAGCTATAAGCAACAATATCCCGGTGTGTGTGAGTTACAGCTATCACCAACAATAGCCCGGTGTGTGTGTGTTATAGCTATCACCAACAATAGCCCGATGTGTGTGAGGTATAGCTATCAGCAACAATAAGCCGGTGTGTGTGAGTTATAGCTATCACTAACAATAGACTGGTGTGTGTGAGTTATAGCTATCACCAACAATATCCGGTGTGTGTGAGTTATAGTTATCACCAACAATAACCCGATGTGTGTGTGTTATAGCTATCAGCAACAATAACCCGGTGTGTGTGTGTGTTATAGCTATCTGGAACAATAACCCGATGTGTGTGGGTGTGTGTGAGAGAGAGTTATTGCTATCTGCAACAATAACCCGGTGTGTGTGTGTGAGTTATAGCTATCAGCAACAACAACCCGGTGTGTGTGTGTGAGTTATTGCTATCAGCAACGATAACCGGTGTGTGTGTGTGTGTGTTTTAGCTATCAGCAACAATAACCCGGTGTGTGTGTTATAGCTATCAGCAACAATAACCCGGTGTGTGTGAGTTATAGCTATCACCAACAATAACCGGTGTGTGTGAGTTATAGCTATCACCAACAATAACGCGGTATTTGAGAGTGATATCCACCATGAACATCAACCCGGTTGTAAGGAAGAGATAACTATGATCACCATTAACCGGGTTTGGGACATTGATCCAACAATCCTGTACGGAAAGCTAGACGATGATATATTTATATATGCTGGTGAGTATGAGTTGAAATACTTTCCCTAGTTGAAGATAAGTGAACCTCAATTAAAATAGCGAGGATTTTTATGTCACGTTGACATAATCAATCACACACTTTTTCCTTCCGTCTTCTGGAAAACAGAAAAAAAAATAATAAGAGCTAAAACTGAAAGACAAAACTGATCAGACAAGAAAAAAAACGAAGAAAAACTATGGCCATCGACGCAGCTTGTGTTGGCAGACGCTGTGAGGATTATGATCTCTCTAACTTGCTGTTTTTGTTTTTTTTTCAAATAGCGTATTTGTCGAGTTCACTTAACGTAGTGTTGTAGCATGGCCCTGTTCTTTTCCATTGATCTTTCCTATTAGTGGATTGTAACCATGGATACCCCGGGGATTGGGTGGTCTAGAGGTAACACGTTGGCCTCTTGACAGGACGATCCCAGATTCATATCCCGCAATAGACGGGATAAATGGGAGATTTTTCACTTTGTCGTGACTATGTCCTTCCCTGGTCTCTGAGTCGTAGGACTCTATGTCTAGAACTCTCAGATATATGTCTAGAACACCCAGATATATGTCTAGAACTCTCAGATATATGTCTAGAACTGTCAGATATATGTCTAGAACTCTCATATATATGTCTAGAACTCCCAGATATATGTATAGAACTCCCAGATATATGTCTAGAACTCCCAGATATATGTCTAGAACTCTCATATATATGTCTAGAACTCCCAGATATATGTCTAGAACTCTCAGATATGTGTCTAGAACTCTCAGATATATGTCTAGAGTTTTCAGATATATGTCTAGAACTCTCAGATAAATGTCTAGAACTCTCAGATATATGTCTAGAACTCTCAGATATATGTCTAGAACTCTCGGATATATGTCTAGAACTCTCAGATAGAGGCGTAAAACAGGAGATCCCATGTACACTGCGCATGTTACAGAACCCATGGCAGGTAAAAGTCTAAAGGAGAAGGTTAAAATCATCGGTGACTGGGCAAAATAGATAAGCAAATCTACACTTATTAAAGACAGATGTGTCAGACCGAAAGTCGCAGATATAGTGGCTTTCCCATATACTACCAACACAACGCACACACTCCCACTAAATGGGTGAACGCTAAGCAGAAGAATCATGGATGAATATGTTAGTAATATCTACTTATCTATTGACCTTTCGAGCCGTAGCCGGCCCATAGGGCATAGACCCAGATACTCTTTCTCTTATCTAAATTTTATTCTAGTAGTTTTCAATCCTTGTAAAGATATTTTATCAAATCTCGCCATTTGTCTCTGTTCTGTGCAAGCAACTCTATCTCATGGAGGGAGCCGATTCCTGCTGCTCTTGCCTCTCTGATCAATGTTATTCTCAGCGTTTCTCTGGGTCTTCCTCTTTTCCTCTAGCCTGTTGTTTCCCACATGAGGGCTCGCTTTGTTATTCGGTTATTATCTCTTCTCATCACATGTCCAACATATGACCATTGTCTTTTCTTGATTACTGAAGATGTTAGTAGTTGATTTGCGATTTCTCTTTTTTTCTCGTTTGTTTTGAATTCGTTCTACGCTATACCAAGTATTTTCCTTAGACATTTATTTTCGAATGCGTTCAACTTTGTTTCTATATCTCTTGTTGTTTTCCAACTCACACATGCATACGTAAGAGTTGATAGATACATGTAGTACATTTGACGTGAATAGTCTAGGTTTTGTGTTGTGCTGATACTTGTATCCCCTTCCCGAGCAATATGACTTCTAAGATAAATAAAGTTAACAATCTCTTCCACTGGTTTGTTTTCCTTGTATATTCTGTCATCTGTTGGAATTAAGCTTTTCATGACTTTAGTCTTTTCATGATTGATTTCAAAGCCCAATTTTACTGACTATTGATAATAGTTCATTTGTTTTCCTGCATCATTTTTATCTGACTGCTGATGAGGCTATGTCATCATCAAAGTCGTCGATGTCCTCCAAATGGTGTCCTTGTATCCATTTAATGCCTTAATTAGATGCATGTAATATTCTTCATGTTAATGAACCCCAGGCAGCGCTACACAGTTCGTGCACAGGAGTTAGGGTTCTTCTCAGAATGTTCAGTATTACCTAGCAATGATCGAAGCACCTATGGATGTGTTCCGAATGCAGTGATAAAGATTCTAACGTAATATAACTATTACATAGTTCACAGCTCTAGCAAAGGGCCTAAGATCTGATCATCTAGACCTGTCTCAGCAGACAGGATGTATCACAAATTGAACTGTGCAGATTTTGTTGTTGTGTCACTCATTTAAATATTCGTCACATTTCCTCAATTTGAGGCACAGGAAAACCCAGTTCGACTGGAACGATGCTGAAGTTTTCTTGAACGACACCGGTTCGCTCGTGCATGTTATTTGTCCCCAACATTGCAGGCGCTTTCGTAACAAGTGGGATTCGTAACATTATAACTTGACTCACGAATGAGATCTAACAATGAGGTGTGATGGTTATATTCCAATACAAAGACTGCCAAGTACTTTCAGTACTAATCTCATCATCACCATCAGCATAAAAATAAACAGGACACATCTGAAGCAAGTGCAACGCGTCAAATACTTAGGCACAATAATAACATCAGATGGAGAAATGCATCACAGAAGTAAAAATCGGAATAGCGCAGACCAAAATAGCATTCTAAAATAGCATTTCAGAAAATGAAAAACGTCTTGTGCGATAAATCTATGTCAATGGAAGTGAGAAAGAGAGATCATTGGTGCTATATAGAGCCAATTCTGACCTATGGAGGCGAATCATGGACAAACAAATGATAAGACGTTTAGAGGCTACAGAGATGGGATTTCTTAGAAAAAATGTTGAAAGTTCCCTGGACAAATTAAACGACCAACGAGGAGATTCTTAAAGAGGCAAATACAAAAATGGAGCTCCTAAAAAACATCAGAAAGAAACAACATTTTTTGAGCACATCAATAGAAGAGGAAAGTTGGAATACTTATATTTTTTTAAAGTATAAGTGTAGAGGTAAAGACGCACACCAGCAGCTTGATTGAATCGATCAGCGACTCGTATCTGATTCCGTACTTAGGATCGGCGAATAATGTAGGTTGAAAAAGACTGCTCCGCCTCCAAGTAGTGCTCCTGGAAACAGACTAATCAAATTGGCCATGTGAGTAGAGATCGATGACAGAAGGCAACCAGGTACGCAAAACCCGCAGGAAAATCAAACTAAAAGACGTAAATATTACAGCTCAGTTGCAAATCGCAACACAAAGCAACTGCGATTAATTAATGTCCTTTCAAGGGCGGATGATGAAAAGGACTATTAAATCTTTCGGTAGTCTTCAGATAAATGGAAGGAAGGAACGAAGAAAGGAGTGAGGGAATAAGGGAACATTGTTAACCTCAGATGGTAGGTGTACAACAGAAATGTTATGCAGAATGGTTCAGCCAAAAGCAGTTTTCCAAAATATTAGGAAGATACTGGGCAATCCGTTTTTAACAACAGAAGCAAGAAAAATAGTTCATAAATGTTATGTAGAGCCAGTCTTAACATATAAATGTGAATCATGGACAATAGGACAATTGACACAAAAATCACTGGAGGCTGTAGAAATCTGCTTTTACAAAAAAATATTGAGAATCCTATGGACAGCAAAGAAGACTCATGAAAATGTTCTGAAAGAGTCCAAAGCAAAACGAGAGTTAATTTCCAAAATTAGGAAGAAACAATCATCATTTTTGGCCAGTAATGAGAAGGGGACAGCTGAAATATATTGAGACAACTGAGAAAATGAGGGACGAAGATATAGAGAGAAGCAAAGAAAAAAGATACCAAACAGCTTTAGAGAATGGCTTAGCAGAAGGTCAACAACAAAAATGATAAATAACCGTCGAGATCGAAAGTTGTGGAAAGACATGATCACCTACGCCAGCAGGCATGGTACTTGATGATGATGATATAATACGCCTGTTTATAGCAACTGGTCTTAGCGTGTAGCGCAAATTAGTAATACAAAAACAATTGTCATGACATAGCCATATATAAATATGTATGAGTTAAGTTATGTTCGAATTGACAGATAAAGTAGAATAATAATACTTGTCGCAACTAACGAGTAACATCTAAAGATGGACAAGTCAGTCTATGACAACTTGCACCATCAAAGCAAGAAACAGAGTGGAACGGTGATCCATGGTAGCCAACCTTCGTTGCGGAGACGGCACTCGATGATGATGATGATGCCGCAACTAACTGAAAATATTTGTTGGCGACCATACTGTTTCAGCCTCAGACTCCGCGTAAGAAAACAAAATAGAAGTCAGTCAATGTATAGAATGAGTTCTACACCAGCTGATGTATCGAACAATGAACCTCCCATACATCTGATAAATAAATGGATTACCTAGATCAATCATTGGTAAAAGGATGCTTTCAATTAAATGTTGGTTTAAATGTTTAAGTAGATCAGCCAATGAAACAAGAAACACTCTGGACATGTAATGGATATAGGAACACACATTCCATACCAGTTGATGTATTTTTTTAAAAAAAGTTATAGATTAGTTCATGAATTGAAAAAAAAAAACCTTATAATTTAGATCATGAATCAAAGAATACGACTATTACAGAGAAGTTGATTGTTTAAAAGAAAATAAAAATGTTATAGATTAGATATTGAAAAAAATGATACAAATGTTATAGTGAAGTTGACGGATGGAAGCATAAAAATTGTTACAGATGGTTTAAGAATAGATGAACGGCTCTTTATCTCCTGATACCTGGAATAATTGTTTATTCTTCTTTTACCTTTCAACTTCCTGTGGAGTATAATCATCATCATCAAGTACCGGGCCTGCTGGCGTAGATGGTCATGTCTCTCCACAACTTTCGATCACGACAGTTACTTATCATTTCTATTGTTGACCTTCTGCCAAGCCATTCTCTTAAGCTGTCAGGTATCTTTTCTCTTTGCTTCCCTCAATTTTCCCAGTTGTTGCAATATATTCCAGTTCTTCTCTTCTCATTACATGGCCAAAAAATTATGATTGTTTCTTCCTAATATTGGAAATTAGCTCTCTTTTTGCTTTGGCCTCCTTCATAACGTTTTCATTACTCTTCTTAGCTGTCCATGGTATTCTCAACATTCTTCTGTAAAACCACATTTCCACAGATTCCAGTGAATTTCTTGTCTTTTGTCCTATTGTCCATGATTCATATCTATATGTTAAGACTGGCTCTACATAACATTTAAGAACTCTTTTTCTTATTTCTATTGTCAAAAATGGATTGCATAGTATCTTCATTTTTTTTTAAAAGCTGCTTTTGCCTGAGCCATTATGCATCTCACGTTTGTTGTACATCTTCTGTCTGAGGTTAACAAAGTTCCCAAATATTTAAATTCATTTACCTGTTTTAATATTGTTCCACTAGTCTTTATTTTGCACTGAGGTGATGTCTTTTTCTTTGTTGTTACAATTACCTCTGTCTTTTTGCTATTAAGACAGTGTCCTTTATTTTTGCTTTCTTTCACTATAATGTCTAACATTTCTTGTAACTCATTTTCACTCTTAGCGATTAAGACTGTATCATAAGCATACCTTAGATTATTTATATTATGACCTCCGATTGTTATTCTAGGCATGCCCCTTATGGATTTTAAAATGATCTCACTATAAATATTAAACAAATCTGGTGACAGCACACAACCTTGCCTAACACCCTGTTTTATTTGTTGAAACATTCCCAATTGGTTTCAAGCTCTTATGGCCGCTGTTTGTTGCCAGTACATGTTCTTTATTATTCTTAGATCTTTGCTGTCTAAGTTTATGCTTTCTAAAATGCTGATTATTTTTTTATGCTGTGGGGCATACCTCACTACAAATACATTCCAAGCAGTCCAGCTTGGTGCCATTTTCTTAAGGTCGCTGTATGTATTCCTCACCTTCTTCATCTCTGCTTCCACCTGTCTTGGAATAATGCTTTACCCATCCTTAAATCTTCAAGCCGAAGTACATTCTTTAATAATTAACACGGTTTCGTCATCCACAAGTCACTCAAGCCATTTGAGCCTGTTTTTTTCGTCTCAAAGCTGCCCATCCTTTAAACTTTGATGTACCTCTTTCCGCTTAAAGCTAACCCTTCTATAAACCTTGATTTTTCTTTCACAACCATTGACCTGTAACATTTCCCATGAGCGCCTTTGATTTAAATAATTAATTATTTTGTATGCTTTGTCCCGTTCTCTCTCTGCCTTGCCCTTCATTAAGCTCGTTTGTTTTGTGCAGCCAAACTTCAGATGTTTCAAGCCAGGGACTATCCGATCAGCAAGCAAAAGCCTTTGTCATATTTTATCACTTCAATGCTTCATTTCTTGATCCAATCTTCTCTCCTCCTGCCATTGAGGTGTAAATGTTTAAGAATTAGGCCACGGATTACCGTCATTCGTTTATTTAGTAGCTTTATTTGTTTAACCCTCAAATTTGGCCACAAGATTTACATAATCTTGTGTCCACAATTAATCTGAAAAGTACTAGAATTTCCATGATGAATGTCCAAACATTTTGTACTCATTTCATTAAGCACGTGAGAAATCGTTCCTAAATATAATGTGTGGCCATAGGGCATCCAAGCTTATTGATCTGCACACTGTTTGTATCATTATAGGATATCTTGGGTGCGTTCTTGATTAATATAATGTTCTATTTTTTTGTATAGTTTATTGCAAACTAAAATTATAATTGCTTCTTTACCGTAGGACATACATACAACGTAGGTTACTTTTCGCTGATAGTTTGTAAATCCGATTTCTTTTCTTTAAGAAAATTGTAATTATTGTGCACATTATAGTTAAAACATTGCATGCGCTGTGTGTGCGGGTTTTAGTGTATCCAAATTGGCGTAGCGACTGTGGCGCAGCTTAAGTTGCCAGCGCCGGCCGGTGGGGGGATTGTTATTGTTTATTAACTATTTCCTTCTTTTCTCTTCTTTCGAACTTTAGCGCCTCATAGAGTTGTACCGCCGAGGCAACCGTCATTACACCATCAATATTGATGAGTGCCATACTGCCATTCATTGTAGACAGAATGGGGGTCCGGAGATAACTGATGAGACCAATACGAGTTATAAAGTGTCTTTTTACAAGGGAGACATGGGTGTTTTGTTAGAGTTTGACTTGCGAAGTGATCGTTTCAGGGTGATGCCATTTATTGTCTATCGAGTGTGACGTCCAAAGACAGAGGTTACAACAAAGTAGATTAGATAAATCTTATAAAAAGCAGTAAATGATACGTAATATTTAACGTCACCACACAATTATCAGGACACTATTTAGCAAAGACACTTACTTTTTTCGGGGAAATGGCACAACCTAAAATATATTTTGTATCCGCACAGACTATGATTAAGGATTTGCATCAAACATGGTGTAATTAGCTCTGTATCAAAGCCACTTGAGACATTGTTGTGTTTGCTCTTGTGTGAATTATTACATTAATTTAATAACCAATATTGCTTCTAATGAAGAACAATATTCTACCACGTCTTCTTTCCTTCGTTATTTGCTTTTCAGCGTTTATGGAAGAGTTAGTTTTCTGTCTTTTTTTTTTTTTTTTTTTTTTTTTTGCTTCTTTGTTTCCAACTGTTTTTAGCATCCCATTTACAAACATACAGTGAGGATGATCACTCCTTTGTTGCTTTTGTTATTCATTGGTTCTTATTTTATAAAAATCGAGATTAGTTATTTTTGTCATGCCACTAGGTCAACATGTTTTAATGTCTTGTTTATTTAGATATTCTACTGCGGTGATTCCTATCCTAGTTGTTTTCTTACTCTCTCATATATAATTTTGTCTCACACGAGAACCTCCTCGATACATTTGACAACAACAAGTAAAAAAAAGTAAAGTACCCCCGTCACGTCAAGTGGCGTATAGGGAATATGGTGTTAGTGACCATAAATTGTACAGACCTTCGGAACATGATTTTCGGGGTAATGTGGTCGGTATTACGCCCGTGCCGCTTTACTTTCTCAGAAAAAAAATCCGGTACCCATTAAAGGATGGGTGAACCGGAAGCCGTCGGTTGGGATCGAACCCTACCTCTTGTCCTTTGTAGTCCAGTTCACTAACCACTGAGCTATCGCGGCTTCCCACAACAACATGTAAGTAACAGAAATAAATCTAACAAAGCGTGTCAATTTATTTGGCGAGCAGATTTCACCATTAATTTCTGACAAAGAAGTAGCGTTACAATCGAAGTGAACAATTTATAAGACTCTCTTTATCCCTACGTTATGCTACCAGTGCCAGACATGGACCTTAGACGCGAGAATTATAAAAAAAAATAGCCACCACAAAAATGAAGTGTGTCAGACGGATGACAGGAAAGAGGCTGAGAGATATGATCAGAAACTATTAGTTACGAAACAGACTAAGAACTGAACCAGCTATTGAATACATAAAGCGATAACAGATCAAATGGTTCGGACATGTGATAAGACATAAAGAACTAAATCTAATACAACAATTTACCAGCAAGCAGGACGACAACAGGGAGCCGAGATAGCTCAGTGGTTAGTGAACTGGACTACAAAGGACAAGAGGTCGGGTTCGATCCTGATCGACGGGGTCCGAGTTCACTCAGCAGGTACCGGATTTTTTCTTGGAAATTAAAGCGACAGAGGGGGTAATACCCACCATATTACCCTAAAAATCATGTGCTGATGGTCTATAAAAAGTCTGGTCACAAACACCATATTCCCTATACGCCACTTGGCGTGACGGGACTCTTTAATTTTTTTTTTTTAAATACAAAAACACCAGGCCAAGAGGTCAACTAAGAAAAAAGGTGAGATAAACTGAGTTCAAGAAACACTCGGAGTATAACAGCAGAAGAGGCCAATAGAAACCGCGAACCATACCTTCCACCGACGTCGAAAGGCGAATAAGGAAGGAAAGAAAGATAGATACGCCTGACAGCTTTAATTTCAATACTCCGGGTATTTGATTTAGATTCTTTTTTTCCGTTCGCTAGCTTTCACCTCTGACGAAGTCCCTAGAGATTAGGAACTTAATTTTGCGTATTAATTCATTTTTCCCTGGCAGCCGTGTGCACAGTGGTCCCTCGCCGCACAGGCAGACTTCGGAGGTACTCATATTTTTTTTTCCGTCGATGAGTAATTGACGTTTCGAGCCGGGCCTCGCTGCTGAGACCAGGGGTGGTTGCCGTAGAGAGAAATCATAGATACAAATCCCAACCAACCGGGATTTGAACCCACAACCTCTCTGTCTCGAGGCCGGCGTCTTGCCTCAAGACCAACTAGTCCCCCGTTTTAGAATCTAGTGTCCACGGCTGGCATAAATAGCACAACCTTTATGACGCAAATCTTGTTCAAGTCCGCACTTTTTTCTTCTATCGATTTTTTGTAGGTCAATAATGACGTGTATGAATATCACACGATTCTGTCTAGAACTCTCTATTTCCGAAAATGTGAAACGTTGTTACTCTATTCTTAATGCCATTAAACACCAAAGAAACAATTGATACGTTTATATTTATACCTATCCTGTGCTATCAGTGTCAAACTTGGACACTTACAACAAATTACATACATAAATTGGTCACTATAGAATTTAGATGTCTAAAAATAACAGCAGGAGCATCATTAAGACACAGACAACACAATAAGTGCATATAGGAATGTTCGGGCATTGACCCGATCTTGCATTATGTCAAGTCAACAATTGAAATGGTTTGGCCACCTCTAAAGAATGTCTGAAAGTGTCTCACCATTCAGGGCATACACCAAGTTAATAAGCTGATATAGGACACTAGGAAAACCAAGAAAAAGATGTCAGGATAACATTACAAATACTCTGCATCTATACATGTTGACTATCCAAGAAGTCACAAGCAAGAATCCTCAAGCTACTTCGGTACCTTAAAAAGGGAGAAAACACCTACACCATATCTGACACAACGAGTGAAAGAACCATTAATACTCTTGCCCTTGTTCTTATATATAGGACTATCATCATATTACTCGGACAGTGTTCATACGTACACGATTACACCATCATGTATCAGTGCAGTAAATGTATGTATATTTTCAGTTTCTATCGGTGAGTTTTGCCTTATTGGACACATTTGGTAAAACGGGCAATGGCGGAAATATGATATTGTATATGAGCAAACTCGTACCAGGAAAATGCACCAGAAACCCTGATGAGACCCAAATATACGAGATTTTTTTTAGAGAATATAACTGCGTTATGTTTAAGAAGATCAAACGATATCTCTGAAGCATTTAAATCACGCAACAGATTGACACTAAACAAGCTAGCAGCATGTAAAAACATACAACCTTTGTATCCTTTGATTCTCCCGCTGACCGTGCTTTAAAAATTGTGCAGAATCACATTCAGTGGCAACAACCTCACAAATGTAATCATTGGATACCTGATTTCATCCTTGTGTTTTTGCGAGCACGCAAGCGTGAGTTTCCGATTGTTGAACCCAGCACGTATACTTCCTGTGAGCAAATGTAAAACATAAAATGCAGCGGCAGAGATATTGCGGAACAAATCTCACAATAGCGGATATAAATTGTTGAAGCAAGCCAAAATAACATTGCTTTGCAGTAATAATATAAACAAATAAAGGAGATGTTTTACTTAATAAAAATATGTATATATGGCATGTATTGTTGTGCTAATTGTTTGACTAGAGAACATTATAAGAACATCCCTTGTTATGTGGTTTTCTATAAGTGTCAGCAGTGTAGTTGTAAGGCATTAGTTAGGCCTGTGGTTCCCTAATTGTGTCCCTCGGCTCTCAGGGACTGCACCAAACTTTGACAAAGGCGCGTGCCGAAGATATTGTGTACCTACACAGTGGTTAGAAATCATAAAATTACAGAATCCGCATAGGCTTAAAATTAGTTAGTACATAAACCAGTTTCTACTCTACAGCGTTAATTCGTCGTTTATCATTTGATATATCAACTTAGGCTACCCAGTGAATACTCGTGCCAGTTTTCCCACAATCTGTGTGTTAATTTTTGTTGTTTTTTTTTTTACAATCAGCTAGCCAATCAAATTCCTTGACTTCGGCGGAACACTCAGGAAATAACAAAGAAAGAAATATTTACAAAGCACGTGATTAATTTTTAGGTGAAATCAGATTATGTGTTTATGAAGATTTTAAAAAATATATAATTTGTATTGATAAATAAATTTTAAAAAGTAAAGAGCCCCCGTCACGCCAAGTAGGGAATATGGTGTTAGTGACCATATATTTTACAGACCTTCGGCACATGATTTTTGGGGTAATGTGGTCGGTATTACGCCCGTGCCGCTCTACTTTCCCAGAAAAAAATCCGGTACCCATTTAAGGATGGGTGAACCCTACCCCTTGTCCTTTGCAGTCCAGTTCACTAACCACTGAGCTATCGCGGCTCCATATTGATAAATAGATGTGGTAGATTTTATTTTACATTCAATCAATTATATCACTATTGTTCAACATAACTAATGAATGATTTCGTTGTTGTTACTGATCTTCATGTCTCTGCCTAAAGCAGTAACCTACCAAAAAATAAATACAAGAATCTAAATTTACCCGACCTATATAATCCAATTGTTAAGAGGGCGCCCCAGTGGGAAAGGGAAGCCGTGGGTGTAACAAGGTTAGGAACTACTGGGTTGAGCCATAATAAACCAATCAATGGTTCGATTGTAGTTTGATGACCCACGTGAAACAAATGGCTGCATGGCTCAATGTAGTCACAGCAGAGCCGGACTCTTCCCATCACATCTAAATTGATGGGCTAGTAACTAGTGCGGTGAAGTTTAATGGTTAACTCCCTTGAAAAATTAAATCTATAATAATATATCAAGGTACACAAATAAGAGATTTAATAAGCCACATCGAATTTTACAAATGTCACATACAAACACAGTATACAACACACACCACACATATACCACACATTTATCACAGACGCACATCAACACAACATTAAAGCTGCTACCATCGTCAACTTCTATAAATGGCTACTATGATCTTATTAAATTGACCCATCTCCTTGCCTTTTCAATAACATTGCTCACGAGTTGACTGAAAGAACGGGATCTATCAAATGCTATTCACGAATATTTAATAGCCGAACTCCTCACGATGGTTACATCATTGCAGTTTATGACTGCAAGGTACAGACTTTCATTAATGGATACTTACGCAGAATAAAGGGATGGAAATGGCAGGACAAAGTCACTAACGTAGAATTATGGAAATGTACCGGTCAAATGCCAGTGAATAAAGAGATACAGCGAAGACGATGGCGATGGATAGGACACACACTACGGAAGCCAACTGAGAGTATTACACAACATGCCCTTTTTTGGAATCCCCAGGGGAAATGACAAAGAGGAAGACCAAGGAATTTTTGGAGAAGACAGATCGAAGCAGAGATGAAAATGGTGGGGAAGACATGGAATGATCTTAAAAGAATTGCAAAAAACAGAACGACTTGGAAAGTGTTTGTTGAAGACCTATGCTCCACTGGGAGCTAAAAGGTAGAAGAGAAGAGTTTATGACTGGGAGGGTTGTCTTTAACTATTCTGTTGTTTAGCGAACATCACATCACAGAAGTCTTGTCATGCTAATTATTGCACCAAGTGGTTATCTGATATACGCTTTCTTGTAATTGCCTAACCATTTGTGCTCTGTCGCGACCATGTACACACATCATAATGACATCTGCAAAGGTGAGCGTAACTCGGTCAGCCACTATGCAGTTACACTACTCTGGTAGTGTGTATTGAACAAAGCAAGTGATAACGGCGATCCTTGAGGCAACCGCGGCGATATACATCTCGGCTCAAATGTTCAAGTACCGAAACTTAGCGCCACTTTTTTTTCAGAGCTGACGACACCGAGCTCAAAAGCAGTGTATCAAAACCACCAATTAGGTGTATGGGTGTGCCATAATCAAAGCCTGTCTCACCAATTAGGTGTACGAGTGTGCCATAGTCAAAGCTTGTCTCACCAATTAGGTATACGAGTGTGCTATAGTCAAAGCCTGTCTCACAAATTAGGTGTACGAGTGTGCCATAGTCAATGCCTGTCTCACCAAGTAGGTGTACGAGTGTGCCATAGTCAATGCCTGTATCACCTAGTAAGTGTACGAGTGTGCCATAGTCAAAGCCTGTCTCACCAAATAGGCGTACGAGTGTGCCATAGTCAAAGCCTGTCTCACCAAATAGGTGTACGAGTGTGCCATAGACCACTCGATTATATGCATCCTCAAGTACCGACTCCTTTCTTTTGAACAGATTCGTAGACGTCATAAACAAGGATTGAAACATTAGCAACAGTATTCCTGTCCGGCCTATAGCCACCATGGTGTGTTTGGCAACAATCCTTGAAATCAACATGTGCCGCTAGCTTTTTAGAAGTGACTTTTTCTAGAGCCTTTCCATAGACATTCTACTTAGTAATAATACGATTTCCGCTTAGTGTGGACTTATCTTTGCCCGGCTTAGGGAGTGAAACCAGATAGTTATGTAACCATTCTTCTGGGACGTCTCTGGCCCTAATGCTCTGATTGAAATTAACAGTAATTCTCTTTACAATGTCAGGTTCGACTTCATTTAAAAGACTGTATCTTACCGTCGAGCCCTGGGGTCCGTCTGAGGGGGAATGTCTGTGACATTCTTGATCGTGAGCGATATATCATGAAAGCTGATTTGGTCCTCGGGGAATACTTATCCCAATGACGTTGATAGTGTGTTTCTAAATATCTATTGCGATTTGAGGTCGTCGTGAATTGTTTGTATAATGTACCTCTCCAGCAAGGCTTTGCCTTTTTGTCCACTGTCTTCAAGTAGCATTATGTCTTCATTGTCCTTGATTGCTAAATCCAGGACAGTTTTGTTACCTTCATGCACGCATAGAGGGATCAATACTTATAGATTGCATTGTCTGCTGCTACCTCCTTCGTGAACCGAATTCTAAATCTCTCTCTCTCTCTCTCTCTCTCTCTCTCTCTCTCTCTCCTCTCTCTCTCTCTCTCCTCTCTCTCTCTCTCTCTCTCTCTCTCTCTCTCTCTCTCTCTCTAAATCTCTCTCTTCTCTCATCTCTCTCTCTCTCTCTCTCTCTCTCTCTCTCTCTCTCTCTCTCTCTCTCTCTCTCTCTCTTAGCCTCTACTGCCAGTTGTTGAATATTATCGATGGCCTTTTTCATGTCATGCTCAAGATTCGTCTTGGGTCACCAGGGTTTAATTTTCGGCAAGATTGCCATAGCTTCAGTGTCCAC
The DNA here is from genome assembly GCA_032433765.1 of Megaustenia siamemsis. Classification (NCBI taxonomy): domain Eukaryota; kingdom Metazoa; phylum Mollusca; class Gastropoda; order Stylommatophora; family Ariophantidae; genus Megaustenia; species Megaustenia siamemsis. Next base: position 105,365,583 of record JAVIAB010000092.1, read on the forward strand.
ACGAGGGTCTAGATGCTATGATTAGTCATTCATTAGGTCCCCATGCCCGCTGACGTAGTTGCCCCAAAACAGATGATTCCGATCGATTATACGTGAAAGGATGAATTATCATGGGTTTCCTCTGCGTTCCCTCATGGATCCCAACAGCACAGGGTAGATGATTGCCGGCACTGTAGTTTAAGCAACCCCAACGGATGTTCAGTTCAGAATGGGTCGAAACCAAGGCAAGATCAATGTTTGAGTCTGAATCCATCGTCCTTGTTAACGAAGGTTGGGAAGTATTGAACAGACGTAACAGCCGAGAATAGATACTAAAGAAGTAATCATTCAACCCGGCAGGGAGTGTAGCAACTAGGCCTATGGAGATACCAAGGTGGTAATAATGGAATTCATCTAAAAAGTATCGTCACCTCACGATCCTTTCATCTACACGGATGGTTCTGTACCTCGCAGACAGCGCAGTGGTTAGAATTGTGTGGCTTACCAACATGGCAGAGAAATGGCTAGAGAATCTGGCATTTATAGCATTGCGGTGTCCAGCACAATAATGGAGACTGAAGCAGCAACGGCGACGATAACATAGTTGGTTACACAGAACGTGGATCATGGAGTCTTGGTGACTGACTCGCAAAGTATGTTGCAGAAGATTGACAATATCTGCGGCAGGAGTGGATGCAGCTCTTGGATGGATCTAAAGTGAGCGCGTTAAGCTGGGTGTACTGTCCAGGGCACGCTGGTGTACACAGTAATGAAAGAACCGACAAGCTTGCTGGCAGTTCTGGTACTGAGTGTGACCTTACACTGGACAAAGAGAACGTCGCCAAGTTTGTTCTTCATTCCTTATGAGAAAAGGAGGAGAATGGGTGGGACAATGATGTATATTTTGAGAAACTGAGAAGTCTAAAGATGGAAAAGGGGTCGATGCAGATTGTTTAGTGGCAAATGCATCTGTAATCAATACCTTAGAGGAACAATCAGTTTGCACAGGTTTCGAGAAATACCGAGACGGCGGGAGGGGGGGGGGGCGATATTAGGATGACCAGACTGAAATTAAACTTGTTCCATGAATAGAATACAATCTTATTAACGTATCGAGATATTACAAACTGTTACTTCTGTATATATTTTAAAAAAAACACAAACACACAATTGCACAGCACACAAGCACATTTTTACAAAGTGAGAAACATTATCAAATAATGATATAACCATTTAGCGGACAATATAGGTACAGGTGATTTTTTTTTTCTCTAGGAAACAATGAGGATCTGGCACAATATTCAAAACATGATCCAAAGAAATGGGCCGATAAAAATTAAATTATGGATATTAATACAACTTTTCTTACACGCTACATTAGAGGCATTTGATGACTTTATTTTTGCGTGTGTCTAACTGTTTAAATACTCAGGTAAACACAATATAGGGGACTATTTTAGTGTTCATATCAAGTTCTGTCGAGTTGAATACTAATTACTTTTATTGTCAGATAATGAATTATCTCTATAGTCGCGTGTATTAATTATCGTATTACATAAGAATACACCAGTCAGTAGAGGCTGACAATAACAGTTACTTTACACAAGTATAAGTTCATCAACTCTTGATCATTGATCTCATCTATTATAGTCTGGGAATGAACACCGTCCAATCTGTACGTGATCAATCTGTTACAATCACAATCGGTCGTCATTAAACTCAAGCACTTACAATTCAATTGCTGAAATTGTTGCCTAACAATCTTCTCCTCGTATAATCAATTTAGTGTTTTATCTCTCCCAATCACTAATCGTCGTCAGCTTACATTTGTTGATCAATTTGACAATCATGTATTTTACTACCATACGACTCGTTTGTTAATTAATGGAAATATATTTATTATCACTTACTATGCACTGAGCACTGTCTCCATAGTTCGTGAATCTCCGCACAGTTTACATCAACGTCCACAAAGTCTTGCCCCACTATCCTCGTAATCAGTATATCTGGAAGGCACATCGCTTCTTTGTCCTAATATCTCGTCTTGATTCTACTTCTTGTATCTTCTTCACTATTATTATACCTTCTTCTGTGGTCCGCAGGCAAATCCATTCTCAGTTCATCTTACATATCTCCTTTCACATTTCAGCCATCAACCTTGCCGCAAAGCTTGTCTAATCATCGGACAAATATCACCAGGGAAATAGCACCAGAGGCAAAAAGGGCGCTCTATAACACAATCTTCATTCCACCGTTGTGTTACCATGTAGGACCTGAATGCTGGACTCTTGAACAAAAAGAAAAATAATCACTATTGAGATGAAATGTCTTAGACGCTAAACTAGAAAGCCCCTCAGAGATAATATCAGAATTGAGAAACAGGAAGAAAAAAAATTTTGGAATAATTCTCGCCACTGAATACATAAAGAAACAACAGATAAAACGGTTTGGCTACGTGATAAGACAGAAATATCAAAACATGCCACAAACGAGCCTTCTATAAACGTTATAAGAACACAAAACTCAAGGTAGATTGATTTAATATTAGAAACATTAGGAAACGTAAGAGAAGCAGAGGCCAACAGAATAGAGCAAAAGACCGCAAATTATATCTCCTCTCGATTTTGGAATGCAAATGTAGAAGGAAAGAATAAGAAGCCTCTGCCTTGGTTCCGGAACCTAAACGTCAGCTGGAGTTCATTTCTCCTGTCTATATTTTTCTCCGTTAACTCCCTTGTTAAATTTATTTCTTTATATTAACCTTTCCTTATTTTATCTCCAGCACATAGCAACTCGCCTATCGGTCATTCGTCTTTATTGCTTCGTGTTTCTCCATTTTTACTGTCCATCCCACTATTCTGTGGAATTATTTGATGTTGTTCTATTTTTAGTTGCCCCTATTTTGACTTCGTCAGTTGTATCATTGACGTGTATTGTCACCGTTATGCTTTAATTTCTATACAACTGTGCACCTTTTGTTTATTCTTCCGCCCTAAATTGTTGCAGCCCTACCCCTACCAATAGCACAATGGAAAGTGGTTCATGACAGCTTTGTCGATTTGGGGTCATTGAAAGAAATCAATACCCAGGAAATACCATTATGTTCATTTTATTACACAGGGATTACAGTTTAGTGAAATATTTAAACATCTGGGTAGGATATTTTGTGGAATATTTAAACATCTAAAGATAGCCACGATAGCTCAGTGGTTAGTGAACTGGACTACAAAGGACAAGAGGTAGGGTTCGATCCCAACCGACGGCTTCCAGGTTCATCAACCTTTAATGGGTATCGGATTTTTTTCTGGGAAAGTAAAGCGGCACGGGCGTAATGCCGACCACATTACCCCAAAAACCATGTGCCGAAGGTCTGTAAAATGTATGGTCACTAACACCATATTCCCTATACGCCACTTGGCGTGACGGGGGTATTTTACTTTTTTTTTTTTACTTAAACATCTAGGTAAGATATTTTGTGGAATATTTAAACATATAGGTAGGATATTTTGTGGATTATTTAAACATATAGGTAGTATATTTTGTGGAATATTTTAACACCTAGGTAGGATATTCTGTGGAAAATTTAAACATCTAGGTAGGATATTTTGTGGAATATTTAAACATATAGGTAGGATATTTTGTGGAATATTTTATAGGTAGGATATTTTGTGGATATTTAAATATATAGGTAGGATATTTTGTGGAATATTTAAACATATAGGTAGGATATTTTGTGGAATATTTAAACATATAGGTAGGATATTTTGTGGAATATTTAAACATCTAGATAAAATATTTTGTGGAATATTTAAACATCTAGGTAGGATATTTTGTGGAATATTTAAACATATAGGTAGGATATTTTGTGGAATATTTAAACATCTAGATAAAATATTTTGTGGAATATTTAAACATCTAGGTAGGATATTCTGTAGAATATTTTAATATGCATTGAGAACCGGTTGCGGCTGAAGATTTGTTGACACTTTTCGTACTTGTATGTTTGTTGAACGGAATACATTTCATTTTACGGCTTAGTATGGAGCCTTTGGGTGACGATGTAGATGTACAACTTCGGTGCCAACATAGTTCAAAGTCATCAACGACAGCGCCACAAGCTCAGATCCTATCATAGGAAGCCGAGGGCAATGGTTCAAAATAACAGTGGAGTTCGACATGACTGCTTACTCCTCCTAATTATTTAACATTTTTTTTGGAATTAATTATGCCATATGCTTTATTTAGAAGACAATGAAAGTGATGCCTGTATTGGTGGCAAAGCCATTAAGAAACAAGGGTGGTTTACTAACGACATCGATGGTTAGCAGGAACAGAGCAAGAACTAACATACCTGATACAACGACTAGATTCTTTTCTGCGTTCTTATTTCTTATTATAAACATCGGATCTCATTACCCAGAGATCGAGATATTTGGGGGGGGGGGAGGGGGAGGGGGTGTTTACAGCCACGAAAAATAAACTGTCGATACGAAGTAATAATTTCCACTGCGTATGTTGGGATACGAACCAACAACCTTCCTGTCCAAAGGCCGACGTCTTACCTCAAGACCACCTGCTTGAAGATGAATGGTGAAAAAAAAAACAAAAGTGATGATCAATAACCTTATGGATATTGTTGTAAATATCAAAATAAACAGACAATAATTAAAAATAGTTAGCAAATTGAAATACTTAGTATCAATATCAATTATCTGCGATGAAGATTCAAACCCTGAAATATGGACTAGAATAGTGTAAAGTATAGCGTAAAGTATAGAGTAAAGTGCTCTTGAAGGGTTAAATCCTATTTGTAAATCTAAGAACATCACTCTTGGTTCTAAGATCAGGCCCACAAGCACTCTTGTTATAGCAATTGCTCTATAAGCTTTCGAAACATGGATATTATAAAGTACAGCTGCAGAAGAAAATACAAGCTATGGAAAAGAAAAAAACTCTATCGTAGGGATGGTGGCATCTGTTATTTAAATTGTACCACAAATGATAAAGTTCGTAATAGGACACAAGAATTGATAGGTGTACACGATGATCCTTTAATTATTTTGGAGGAATGCAAATTTAAATGGTTTGGCCATGTACCTGGATCAAAGACATTCAACATGGAACTGTGAAAGGAGGAAGATGGAAAGATGGGTAGGGAAAGAAAAGGAAGATAATATCAACGATTTGAGAGGACTCGACTTCGAAAAGTGCCAAAGGGTGTCTAAAGATAGAGAGAAATAGAAAAGGTTGAAAAGTTTGTTGTAATGCAACCAAAGACACCTGGTTATTTGATAAAGAGAGAAAGAGAGAGAGATGTCATAATTTGTTATCCATATTAAACACATTTTTTGGACACAGTGTTAGCACCAACGAAGTATTAGTACTGTTATGAGGAGAGGGGGCGGGGCGAGACCTGAGTTGAACCTATCAGCGACTCATAGCTAACAGATTTAGTCAGAGCAACACTGATTAAGGATCCTACTCCATCTCTCAGGGATATCCGGGAAACAAACTAATCAGTCGCGCCGAACTAGCAGATATAAAAAAAGAGGAAAGGCAGCCTAAAAATACTAGTGATAAGACGGATGTTTAGTGACAAAAGGCGCAAATATCTCAAGTTTCTGTAAAATACCACAACACAACGCGTCTGCGCCAATTTAACGTCTCTGAAGTACGGACGATGAAGAGGATTAGTTGTAGGACGAACGCAGCAGGAAGTTTTAGAGTTTTAATTTCAAATATCAGAGACTTATCTCAGCTGGATTTATTTTGATTAGTAATCCCTTTAGATTGATTGTATTAAAGCATTCTTGTGCGTTAATCTTCTAGTGTTAACAAGATCTGTGAACTACTTATTCAACGCTAACTACTAATACTGGTTGTTTTTGTGGGAAGAACAACAAATGTATCCCAACGATTGATGCTCTGAGTTTAAGGCTGCAGAACACAGTTCAATGTAACTTGTAACAAGAAGATATCGGAATAAAGGGAGGAGAAGCAAGTAAAAATGTATAGTAAGAAGAGAGATACATGGAAAACAAACCAGTGGAAGAGATCAATCACATTATCTATCTTGGAAGTCGCATTGATCGAGAAGGGGATACAAGTAAAGAAATTAGAATTAGAATAGCTAAAGCAGCATTGTCTTTCAGAAGCCTTGAAAAGTTGTGGTAATCACATCAGCACAAACACAAAACTTAGACTATTCAAATCAAATGTACTATCAACCCTTACTTATGCGTGTGAAGAATAGAAAACAACAAGAGACATAGAAACAAAGTTGAACGCATTCGAAAATAAATGTCAAAGGAATATACTTGTTATAGCGTGGAACGAATTCAAAACAAACGAGGAAATTAGAGAAATCGCCAATCAACCACTAATATCTTCAGTAATAAAGAAAAGACGATGGTCATATGTTGGACATGTGATGAGAAGAGATAATAACCGAATAGAAAAGCAAGCCCTCATGTGGGAAACAACAGGTAAGAGGAAAAGAGGAAGACCCGGAGAGACACTGAGAAGATCATTGATGAGAGAGACAAGAGCAGCAGGAATCGGCTCCCTCAATGAGATAGAGCTGCTTGCACAGAGCAGAGACAAATGGCGAGATTTGATAAAATATCTTTAAAAGAATTGAAAACTGCTAGAATAAAAATTTAGATAAGAGAAGGAGTATCTTGGTCTACGTCCTAGAATAGATAGGTAGGTATATAGGTAGCTAGCTAGGTAGGTAGCTAGCTAGGTAGGTGGTGGGTGGTTGGGTAGGTAGGTAGGAAGGTAGGCAGGTAGGCAGGTAGGTAGATAGAAGAGAGGGAATGAAGAGATGGACGAAAAAGAATAGCAACAATGGTGAAGCTGATAAAGAGGATCAACATGCGAATGATATCTTCAAAATGATACTTAAAAGTGAAGCCCTGCAGAAATATATAAATCAGATTTATTCAGCATCCGATATTTCTGATTATTTCCCCTTAACCCGAAGCGTGCGAAAAGTGATACATGGCATCATGATGTAGAGGAAATCACAAGTTACAAACAAATATGCTTGTCTAGACACCAATAAGCAGAGGCTTCATAATAATCCCAAATAAACATTGTTTTCTCAATTTTTGAAACCAGTAATTATATAGCAAGAAACAGATACAGTAATTTATGGAAATATTAGCCTAGCGAGAAGGGAAGATGCAGATTAATGGGATCAAACATTCCACAAACAACCACTTGGTTTACTATTCTGGAAGAGTAATAAACAAATAATGTTGTTGTTATTGTTGTTATAGAAATCCACTAGTTAATTTCAGCGCAAACGCTTGGACTGAAGATGGTAAGTGACAGGCTGCAAAGATTTTCTTAAATTCGCGGGTTTCACGGCGGAAGTTGGAACTTGTCCTACCATGAGGTACTGCGGTAGGTCTTCTTCATCAGTAAACCTCACAAATACCATATACTGCAAGTAACTTGTGTAAGAAACATATGTCAGTGGAAGGAAAGGGGGAAGAAAACTATCATTCCTCAACGTGAAATTCGTCCGAGTATGTGATGTTTGGAGCATTCATAAGAAACTGGGGGCAGGGGGTGGGATCAGTCTTAAACTCGCGGTGCTGGGATGTCCCCGTGCAATCAGAAAAAAAAGATGAAAGTACAGACACTGTCCGAGGACAATGATGATAGTTCAATGAACAGGAGCAAGATAGAGTCAATGAGATCAAGCATTATTTCCTCCAAGAACTGCTGAAGGAAGCTTCTCCAATACACGGTCTAGTTATAGTAATAAAGTCAGGGTTCTCTCCAAACATTGCATGTATGTGGCAGAATGTGTAATTAGTGGCAGTATTTTTCCAGAATAGCAGAATATTTTTGGGTGACTTGTCGGCTTCACGAACGGTCACCTTTATTTCCTGGAGAAAATAACTGGAACCCATTTGACGAGGCTGGATGAACTCCAAAATTGTGTTTGTCCGATAGAATCGTCTATTCTGGGAAATAAATCGTACACTTCTGATCAGGAAGCGAGAATACTAACAACTCAGCCACTGAAGCTTCTTTTCCATGTTATAGTAATAGGTGAGAATTCAGCAAAATCAGTATCAAACAACACACACAAGGAGAAAGTAAAGGTAAAATATTGAACGAATAATATAAACCCAAAAATGAAACAAGTCTAAAAGAATTAATATGGTTATGGTTAGTCGAAGGCCCCGGCCGGTATCACTGTAAATGAATTAAAATCCATATTGCTCAACCGCTCGTGCCATCATTAGAATTAAAACTCATCTTAAGCGGCACCGAAAGTGAACGCAGCTGGACTGTCCTTCGTTATACGATATCATCATTCATCGTAAGCAATCGAAATATCTAAACACGAACCGGATGAAAAACATAGCTCATGGTGTGCACAGATCACTAAACTCAGTCTCTAAGACTCTCTACAATCTCGGAAGTAGTGAAACAGGCATGGGAAGCCATCATCACCAAACTATAGCTATCTTAAAGATAGAGCTCGCAGGAAACACTGATCTAAACATATCAATACAAAAGAATATAATTTAGTCAAACTGAAAGACACAACAACTAAAACTGTAGAGATGGAGCGTTTCCGAAAAGCTAATATTTTGAACCAGTGTAACGTCTTGTAGCGTCTGAATGTCGAACGGATCAAGTGTAACGTCTTGTAGTGTCTGAGTGTCGAACGGATCAAGTGTACCGTCCGTCTTGTAGCGTCTGAATGTCGAACGGATCAAGTGTACCGTCTTGTAGCGTTTGAATGTCGAACGGATCAAGTGTACCGTCTTGTAGTGTCTGAATGTCGAACGGATCAAGTGTACCGTCTTGTAGCGTTTGAATGTCGAACGGATCAAGTGTACCGTCTTGTAGTGTCTGAATGTCGAACGGATCATGTGTAACGTCTTGTAGTGTCTGAATGTCGAACGGATCAAGTGTAACGTCTTGTAGTGTCTGAATGTAAACAGATCGAGTCTTGTAGTTTTTCTCTCTCTCTCTCTCTTCGATCAAGACTCAATCAAAGTAGGATTCCAGACTCTCTCATGAAGTCAGCTGTCTGTTTAAGCGAATCGACTGATATATAGTTTTTCTTCCATGTAGGTGGGCGCGGACCACAATGCTCTTCTCAGGTCTGTGTACTGGGGGCAATCACGTTGAATATGTTTTGTAGTCATAATGTCCAGTAATTAGTGGCATAGGCTTGTTGTACCTATTTTGAATTTGGTGAACATGTGATTTCTCATTCTATTGTGCCCAGTGCGTAGGCGAAGTATGATGACTTGACCCCTCCATAATAGTTGGTGGTATCCGTTACTCTCGTTATGCTTTGGTTGTTCTCGTTTCTATTTTTCATGGAACTGAACCTTGAGAATGGATTTGGCTTCATCATAACTGAGCGGATGATTCTCTTGTGGTAATCTCCCTCCCTCTTTAGCTAATTTGTCTGCGCGTTCGTTCCCCTGTATATTACAGTGTGATGGTATCCACTGAATGACTACTCTCTGGAAGTTATTGCCTAATTGATCCAGGGTTGTTCTGAAGTCATCTAGTTATTTGTTTTTGGGTCTTTTTAGAGCTGATAGTACTGACAGTGCATCAGTCAGAATCACCAATTTGTTGTGCATGTTATTTTTGTGTTGAGTAGCCAGTCTTGCAGCATCTCTGATGGCGTCAGTTTCTGCTTTAAAGTTGTTTGAGAATTTTCCAGTAGCTATTGACTTGGGGATCTCGTCCTGATTATTCAGCGTCAAGAACGCACCTCCCCGTCCATTTCTGGTGGCATTTATAGCAGAACCATATGTGGGACCAAGAGTCCTGTGGGTAGGTATCCTGTATGTGTTTTTTTTTGCTACGTGTTTTCTTTCTGTGTCTGATTGGGGACCTTTTTTCATGATTCCTGTTATATTTTCCTTAAGTTCTGTAATTTTATGTTTTTCACGAGAAGACATAGCAGAAAGGCCCAAGGGTTTCGATATTGTTTGGGAAAGTACTGGGTCTGCAGTAGTTAGTTCATTGGCAATTGCAGCGAAGTTGCTCCTCTTTAGTCGTACAATTCCGGAACCAGTTATTCTTTGGTGCATGGGGTGACTATGGAGCCTTCTATATTTCCCCGCTTGTTGCAATACTTTAGCAACCCGTCTGTCATCTAAAGGTTGTAAACCTGTTGCTGTTTCTAGAGTCTTGATAGGTGTAGATTTCATAGCACCAGTGATAATACGGGCAGCTTGGTTCTGTGTTCTGTTAATTTTGCTAAGGTGTGATTTGGAAACTTAGCCCAGGCTGTGACTCCATACTTTAGAACTGGTCCGACTCTTCCTACTCATAGTCTTTTCAAAATATTGCTGTCTGTCCCCCAATCCGTTCCTGCCAATTTCTTCATAATATTTGTTCGTTTTCTGGCTTTTTTTCCCTTGCTCTGTCTATCTGATTTTTCCAAGTCATTCTGCGATTCATGGTGACGCCAAGATATGTTGGGTTTTGGTCAATAAGGAGTGTATGGTCTTTTATCTTCAAGTTTGCAGAGAGTGTGTTTCTTGATAGGCTGAAAATTGTATATGTAGTTTTTTTCGTTGATTGGTAAGAACCAGGTGTTCGTCCATTTTTCAAGTTTACCTAGGGCATCTTGCATCCTGGGTCCAGCCACCGACATACTTTCCTCGCGAGCCCATAACGCCAGATCATCTGCGTATATTGCTGAGTGTATTCTGTGTGGAATGTCCATTACGATGTCATTTATGAAAATTAAAAAGAGTGTTGGGGATAAGACTCCGCCTAGTGGGACACCTTGTTCTAAAGAGACCTGTTTACATAGTTGACCTTGAACTTTTACTCTGGCTATTCTATCCTGAAGGTATTGAGAGACCCAATTGAATAAACGACCCTAGATGCCAAGTCTAAAAATCTTGTTCTTTAAATCCTCTAGCCAAACCCTATCAAAAGTCTTCTCCTTGTCGACCCACACTGCCAGTGTGTGTTCTTTTCTTGTAGAGCATCCTCTATTTCCTGTGCAATGTAGGTGACTAGGTCTTCAGTTGATCTGTGATGACGGAAGCCACTTTGTTGTGATACGATGTGTAGTTTCGTCTCCAAATGCCACATAAGTCTTTTGTTAACTAGCCTTTCCATGAGTTTACTCAGGCAGCTCAATAGGCTACTTGATCTATAGCTCGATCGGGAGTGAAAGTTGTTTTCCATCTTCTTGAGTAGAAGGTTGGGGGGTCCTCCCTAGAGTTTATGATGAATAGGTTGTCTATTTCCCATTGTTCCACTTCTTCACCTCGAACATTGGAAACCTTATATCCCGATCTTTCAGAGTGGCTGTTAAAGTCTCCTACAAACAGACACTTTGATGGTGTTATTTCCATTGACTCCAGCTTCAGCAATTTGTCATTTGGACAGTATATATTAAGTATCGTTATACTAGCGGAGTTAATGTATAGGTCTGAACCTATGATCTCTGCCTCTCCGTTTGTGACTACATCTATCAGGTTTGCTGGGATGGAATTTTTATTAAGTATAAGAATTCCACCCTTGTGACCTTTCCTGTCTTGTCTAAATGTTTGGTAGCCCCTGATCATAAATCTGTGCTGAGGATTAAGATGAGTTTAATGGATGCAGGCAACGTCTATCTCCTCATCTGCTAGTCTGATTGTTAGAGCTTGTTTTTTGTGGTATATGCCCTCCTCAACTGTCAGGTGCCTAGCAGTTCTATCTCTTCGTCGGTTTTCTGGGATAATATATTGCACCAAAACAGGCTGGTTAACAGAAACTAGGATAGCCATGTACCCCGTTGCGGTGGCTCTTACTGATATAGAAGACCCAGTATTGCAGTACTTCTAGGCTGGATTAGTAGTTTTTCAACATAGACTGGAACTAGAGGAACCCAAACTTTTCCAGCAAAAATTGAGAGATTGTCAAGAAAGCTATTACGACCAGCAACATCAATGAGCAAAAGTGCAAATTGCTCTTTTAGCATTAAGTCAACAACAAAAAGAAAAAACAACAACGTAAAAACGATTTTTTTTTAGTTTTAGTAAGAGTTTTCTCTAGGCAACCAATGTAAGCAGCTGTTACAGGACAAATAGACAGGACTTGACAGGACAAATAGGCAGGACTTGACAGGACAAATAGGCAGGACTTGACAGGACAAACATGACGGAGAAGATAAACTGACGTGACTGGAAATATTGAAGATGTGGGAGGGTAGAGTAGGGGAAGTGAGATGGGTAAGGTAGAAGGAAAGATTAGGGGGAGGGAGGTATAGAAGTCAAGGTAGTGTAAAGTAGAAGGACGGGGGGTTAGGGGAGAGGGAGGGTTAGGGGAGAGGTAGGGTAGAGTAGGAAGGGGGTTGGGGGGTTATGGGAGAAGGAGGGTTGGGGTAAGGTGGGGTAGAGTAGGAGGAATGGAGGATTAGGGAGTATAAGAAGGTGTAGTAGTAGTAAACGGGGTGGGATAGAGGATAAGAAAGGGTAGAGTAGGTGGAAGGGAGGGTTGGTAGGAAAAGGTTCTGTAGAGTAAGGGGGAGGGAGGGTAAGGGGTTAAGGTAGTATGGGAGGAATGGAGGGTTAGGGGTTAAGGTAGTATAGTTGGAATGGAGTGGAGGAGTTAGGGTGTAAGGTAGTATAGTTGGAATGGAGGGTTAGGGGGTTAGGTAGTATAGTTGGAATGGATGGTTAGTGGTTAAGGTAGTTTAGGTGGAATGGAGGGTTAGTGGGTAAGGTAGTATAGTTGGAATGCAGGGTTAGGGGGTAAGTTAATATAGTTGGAATGGAGGGTTAGTGGGTAAGGTAGTATAGTTGGAATGAAGGGTTAGTGGGTAAGTTAGTATATTTGGAATGGAGGGTTAGTGGGTAAGGTAGTATTGTTGGAATGGAGGGTTAGTGGGTAAGGTTGTATAGTTGGAATGGAGGGTTAGTGGGTAAGGTAGTATAGGTGGAATGGAGGGTTAGTAGGTAAGGTAGTATAGTTGGAATGGAGGGTTAGTGGGTAAGGTAGTCTATTTGGAATGGAGGGTTAGTGGGTAAGGTGTATAGGTGGAATGGAGGGTTAGTGGGTAAGGTAGTATAGTTGGAATGGAGGTTAGTGGGTAATGTAGTATAGGTGGAATGGAGGGTTACTGGTTAAGGTAGTATGGGGGGAATGGAGGGTTATGGGTTAAGGTAGTGTAGTTGGGATGGAGGGTTAGGGGTTAAGGTAGTATGGGGGGAATGGTGGGTTAGTGGTTAATGTAGTATAGGTGGAATGCAGGGTTATAAGGTAAGATAGTATAGGTGAAATGGGGGGGGTGGTTAGGGGGTGAGATAGTATACGGGAAATGGGGGTTAGGGGTAAGATAGTATAGGGAAATGGGGGTTAGGGGGTAAGATAGTATGGGGGGAATGGAGGGTTAGGGGGTAGATAGAAAGGGGAAATGGAGGGTTAGGGGTTAGAAGGTTTGTGGGTAAGGTAGTATAGGGGAAATGGGAATGGGGGGTTAGAGGGTAAGATAGTATATGGGATATGGGGGGGGTACGGTAGGGTAGTTGAAAAGGAGTGTTGGGGGTAAGGTAGGGAAGAGGGATGGAGTGTTAGGAAGTAAGTTAGGTTAGAGTAGGCGGGTGGGGGGGGTGGTTTAAGGGTAAGGTAGATTAGGGGGAAGGGGTTTTATGGGTTAAGGCAGAGTAGAGGGAGGGACGTTTAGGCGGTAAGGTAGGGTACAGTAGGGAGAGGGTTGGTTAGGGGGCGGGGGTGTAAGGTATGTTAGAGTTGGAGGAGGGAGGGTTAGGTAGAGCAGGGCGGAGGGAGCGTTAGGGGGTAAGGTTCGGTAGAGTAAGGGGGTGGGAGGGTTGGGGTATGGTAGGGTGGAATAGAAGAGAGGTTTGGGGGGGGGAGATAGGGTAGAGTAGTGAGGATTAGGGGGTAAGTTAGTGTAGGTGGAGGGAGAGTTAGTGGGTAAGTTAGTTAGAGTAGTGTAGGGAGTGGAAGGTTTGGTTGGTAAGGTAGGTCTAGTGAAAATTAGGGGTGGGTTGCTTGGTAAGGTAGGCTAAGTGGAAGGATGGGTTATAGGGAGAGGTAGAGTAGACGGCAAGTAGGGCTAGGGGGTAGATTAGGGTAGGTGGAAGGGAGGATTACGGGTAAGGTAGGGTATGTGGATGGAGGTTTTCGGTAATGTAGGGTATGGGAAGGGAGGGTTTGGGGATAAGGTGGGTAGAGTATAGGGGAGGGATGGTTAGGACCTGTCTCTTTGTCCAGTATCAACTCCTTACATTGGTGTCCTAAAGACTGGTTGGCTGCAGAGCTAAGTCCACAGGGCAGGCCTCAGTCACCGCCGTGGCGAAGCTAACAAATATACTGATATATTTATTATATGATACCGCTGATACTTCGAGACAATGGTATAACATGTACAGCGCGGACCTCCTAGAATGCTTCCAATACCAAAATTAAAGGAACGTTTCCACTTTGTTGTTGACTTAATGACACGAGGACAGTGCTCACTTTTGCTCAGAGCTTGGTTTAAGACTATGTTGGGAAACTACTAATCCAGTCTAGAGGTACTGCAATTCTAAGTCTTCTCTATCAGTAAGAGCTACCACAACAGGGAACATGGCTATCCGAGTTTCTGTTAACCAGCCAGTTTTGAAGCAAAGTATTATCTGAGAGAACTGACGAAGAGGTAGAACTGCTAGGTCCCTGGCAGTTGATAGAATGCCGACACTGGTATTGCGACGTCAGGTCGGAGGCGCTTACCCAACTATTTTACGAGGCCCAGTTAATTTCCATGGTCTGGCTGTCTAGTAGTAACTTGTTATTTTTCATTGGTCGGTGACTTTGATTAATTTTTTTTTTTACATATCTAGAGAAGTCTGGAGGGACTCTTTTTTCAGACAGGTAGCCGTGCACTCAGATGTCCCCACCATACAGGTAGTCATATACAAAGATGTCCTTCGCCATACAGGCAACTATATGCTCAAATGTCCCCCGCCATACAGGCAACCATATAATCAGATGTCCCCCGCCATCCAGACAACCATATACTCAGATGTCCCCCGCATTAGGGTAATAAGGTAGGGGTTAAGGTAGTATAGTTGGAATGGAGGGTTAGGGGGTAAGGCAGTATGGGGGGAATGGAGGGTTAGGGGGTAAGGTAGTATAGATGGAATTGAGGATTATTGGGTAAGGTAGTATAGTTGGAATGGATGGTTAGGGGGTAAGGTAGTAGGGGGGGAATGGAGGGTTAGTGTGTAAGGTAGTATGGGGGGAATGGAGGGTTTGGGGGTAAGGTAGTATAGTTGGAATGGATGGTTAGCGGGTAAGGTAGTATATTTGGAATTGAGGGTTACTGGTTAAGGTAGTATGGGGGGAATGGAGGGTTATGGGTTAAGTAGTATAGTTGGGATGGAGGGGTTAGGGGTTAAGGTAGTATGGGGGGAATGGTGGGTTAGTGGTTAATGTAGTATAGGTGGAATGCAGGGTTATAAGGTAAGATAGTATAGGTGATTTGTGGGGATTGTTAGGGGGTGAGATAGTATACGGGAAATGGGGGGTTAGGGGTAAGATAGTATAGGGGAAATGGGGGTTAGGGGGTAAGATAGTATGGGGGGAATGGAGGGTTAGGGGGTAAGATAGAAAAGGGAAATGGAGGGTTAGGGGTTAAGGTAGTGTGGGGGGAATGCAGGGTTTGTGGGTAAGTAGTATAGGGGAAATGGGAATGGGGGGGGTTAGAGGGTAAGATAGTATATGGATATGGGGGGGGGGGGGTTAGGGGGTACGGTAGGGTAGTTGGAAAGGAGTGTTGGGGGCAAGGTAGGGAAGAGGGATGGAGTGTTAGGAGGTAAGTTAGGTTAGAGTAGGCGGGTGGGGGGGGGGGGTTAAGGGGTAATGTAGATTAGGGGGAAGGGAATGATGGGTTAATCAGAGTAGAGGGAGGGACGTTTAGGCGGTAAGGTAGGGTACAGTAGGGAGAGGGTTGGTTAGGGGGGGGGTAAGGTATGTTAGAGTTGGAGGAGGGAGGGTTAGGTAGAGCAAGGCGGAGGGAGCGTTAGGGGGTAATTTTCGGTAGAGTAAGGGGGTGGGAGGGTTGGGGTATGGTAGGGTGGAATAGAAGAGAGGTTTGGGGGGGAGATAGGGTAGAGTAGTGAGGATTAGGGGGTAAGTTAGTGTAGGTGGAGGGAGAGTTAGTGGTAAGTTAGAGTAGTGTAGGGAGTGGAAGTTTGGTTGGTAAGGTAGGTCTAGTGAAAATTAGGGGGTGGGTTGCTTGGTAAGGTAGGCTAAGTGGAAGGATGGGTTAAGGGGTAAGGTAGAGTAGACGGCAAGTAGGGCTAGGGGGTAGATTAGGGTAGGTGGAAGGGAGGATTACGGGGTAAGGTAGGGTATGTGGATGGAGGGTTTTCGGTAATGTAGGGTATGGGAAGGGAGGGTTTGGGGATAAGATGGGTAGAGTATAGGGAGGGATGGTTAGGACCTGTCTCTTTGTCCAGTATCAACTCCTTACATTGGTGTCCTAAAGACTGGTTGGCTGCAGAGCTAAGTCCACAGGGCAGGCCTCAGTCACCGCCGTAGCGAAGCTAACAATATACTGATATATTTATTATATGATACCGCTGATACTTCGAGACAATGGTATAACATGTACAGCGCGGACATCCTAGAATGCTTCCAATACCAAAATTAAAGGAACGTTTCCACTTTGTTGTTGACTTAATGACACGAGGACAGTGTTCACTTTTGCTCAGAGCTTGGTTTAAGACTATGTTGGGAAACTACTAATCCAGTCTAGAGGTACTGCAATTCTAAGTCTTCTCTATCAGTAAGAGCTACCACAACAGGGAACATGGCTATCCGAGTTTCTGTTAACCAGCCAGTTTTGAAGCAAAGTATTATCTGAGAGAACTGACGAAGAGGTAGTACTGCTAGGTCCCTGGCAGTTGATAGAATGCCGACACTGGTATTGCGACGTCAGGTCGGAGGCGCTTACCCAACTATTTTACGAGGCCCAGTTAATTTCCATGGTCTGGCTGTCTAGTAGTAACTTGTTATTTTTCATTGGTCGGTGACTTTGATTAATTTTTTTTTACATATCTAGAGAAGTCTGGAGGGACTCTTTTTTTCAGACAGGTAGCCGTGTACTCAGATGTCCCCACCATACAGGTAGTCATATACAAAGATGTCCTTCGCCATACAGGCAACCATATGCTCAGATGCCCCCCGTCAAACAGGCAACAATATACCCAGATGCCCCCCGTCAAACAGGAAACATATACTCAGATGCCCCCCGTCAAACAGGCAACAATATACTCAGATGCCCCAGTCAAACAGGCAACAATATACTCAGATGCCCCCGTCAAACAGGCAACAATATACTCAGATGCCCCCGTGAAACAGGCAACAATATACTCAGATGTCCCCCGCATTAGGGGTAATAAGGTAGGGGTTAAGGTAGAATGGGGGGAATGGAGGGTTAGGGGTAAGGCAGTATGGGGGGGGGAATGGAGGGTTAGCGGTTAAGGTAGTATAGTTGGAATGGAGGGTTACTGCTTAAGGTAGTATGTGCGGAATGGAGGGTTAGGGGTTCAGGTAGTATAGGTGGAATGGAGGGTTAGTGGGTAAGTATAGTTGGAATGGAGGGTTAGTGGGAAGGTAGTATAGGCGGAATGGAGGGTTAGTGGGTAAGGTAGTATAGTTGGAATGGAGGGTTAGTGGGTAAGTATAGTTGAATGGAGGGTTAGTGGGTAAGGTAGTATAGGCGGAATGGAGGGTTAGTGGGTAAGGTAGTATAGCTGGAATGGAGGTTAGTGGGTAAGGTAGTATAGTTGGAATGGAGGGTTGGGGGGGGGAGGTAAGATAGTTGGAATGGCGGGTTAGGGGGTAAGGTAGTATAGATGGAATTGAGGATTATTGGTAAGGTAGTATAGTTGGAATGGATGGTTAGGGGTAAGGTAGTAGGGGGGAATGGAGGGTTAGTGAGTAAGGTAGTATGGGGGGAATGGAGGGTTTGGGGGTAAGGTAGTGTATTTGGAATTGAGGATTAGTGGGTAAGGTAGTATAGTTGGAATGGAGGGTTAGGGGGTAAGGAAGTATAGTTGGAATTGAGGATTAGTGGGTAAGGTAGTATAGTTGGAATGGAGGTTAATGGGTAAGGTAGTATAGTTGGAATGGAGGGTTACGGGGTAAGGTAGTATAGTTGGAATTGAGGATTAGTGGGTAAGGTAGTATAGTTGGAATGGAGGATTAGGGGGTAAGGTAGTATAGCTGGAATGGAGGTTTAGGGAGTAAGGTCGTATGGGGAATGGAAGGTTAGTGGTTGAGGTAGTATAGGTGGAATGGAGAGTTAGGGGTTAAGGTAGTATGGGGAATGGAGGGTTAGGGGGTAAGTTAGTATGGGGGAATGGAGAGTTAGCGGTTAAGGTAGTATAGTTGAAATTGAGGGTTACTGTTTAAGGTAGTACGTGGGGAATGGAGGGTTAGGGTTAAGGTAGTATAGGTGGAATTGAGGGTTAGTGGGTAAGGTAGTTTAGTTGGGATGGAGGATCAGGGGGTAAGTTAGTATGGGCGGAATGGTGGGTTAGGGGTTAATGTAATATAGGTGGAATGGAGGGTTAGAGGGTAAGATAGTATATAGGAAATGGCGGGTTAGGGGTAAGATAGTATAGTGGAAATGGGTGGTTAGGGGGTAAGATAGTTTAGGGAAATGGGGGTTAGGGGGTAAGATTGTATAGGGGGAATGGAAGGTTAGGGCGTAAGATAATATATGGGAAATGGATGGTTAGGGGTTAAGGTAGTATGGGGGGAATGCTGGGTTTGTGGGTAAGGTAGTATAGTTTGAATGGAGGTTTAGGGGGTAAGATAGTATAGGGGAAATGGGGGGGGGGTTAGGGGTAAGATAGTATAGGGAAATGGGGGGTTAGGGTGTACGATAGGGTAGATTAAGGGGAAAGAAGTTAGGGGGTAAGGTAGAGTAGTTGGAAAGGACAGTCAGTGGGTAAGGTAGAGTAGTTGGAAAGGAGTGTTGGGGGTAAGGTAGGGTAGAGGGAGAGGGGTTTGTGGATAAGGTAGGGTAGAGTAGGTGGAGGGGAGGGTTGTGGGATAAGGTATTGTACAGTAGGGGAGGTTGGATTAGGGTTAGGTACGGAAGAGGGATGGAGGGTTAGGAGGTAAGTTAGGGTAGATTTGGCGGTGGGGGGGGGTGTTAAGGGGTAAGGTAGATTAGGGGGGAAGGAGTTTTATGGGGTAAGGCAGAGTAGAGGGAGGGAGGTTTATGCGGTAGGGTATGTTACATTAGGGAGAGGGTGGTTAGGGGGTAAGGTATGTTAGAGTTGGAGGAGGGAGGGTTAGGTAGAGCAGGGCGGAGGGAGCGTTAGGGGGTAAGGTTCGGAACAGTAAGGGGGTGGGAGGGTTGGGTAAGATAGGATGGAATAGAAGGGAGGTTTAGGGGGGGGGGGAGATAGGGTAGAGTAGTGAGGATTAGGGGGTAAGTTAGTGTAGGTGGAGGGAGAGTTAGTTGGGAAGTTAGAGTAGTGTATGGGGTGGAAGATTTGGTTGGTAAGGTAGGCGGAGTGAAAATTAGGGGGTGGGTTGCTTGGTAAGGTAGGCTAAGTGGGAGGGTGGGTTAAGAGGTAATGTAGAGTAGACGGTAAGTAGCGCTAGGGGGTAGATTAGGGTAGGTTGAAGGGAGGATCACGGGGTAAGGTAGGGTATGTGGAGGGAGGGTTTGGAGATAACGTGGGGTAGAGTATAGGGGAGGGATAGTTAGGACCTGTCTCTTTGTCCAGTATCAACTCCTTACATTGGTGTCCTAAAGTCTGGTTGGCTGCAGAGCTAAGTCCACAGGGCAGGCCTCAGTCACCGCCGTAGCGAAGCTAACAAATATACTGATATATTTATTATATGATACCGCTGATACTTCGAGACAATGGTATAACATGTACAGCGCGGACCTCCTAGAATGCTTCCAATACCAAAATTAAAGGAACGTTTTCACGTTGTTGTTGACTTAATGACACGAGGACAGTGTTCACTTTTGCTCAGAGCTTGGCATAAGACTATGTTGGAAACTACTAATCCAGACTAGAGGTACTGCAATTCTAAGTCTTCTCTATCAGTAAGAGCTACCACAACAGGGAACATGGCGATCCGAGTTTCTGTTAACCAGCCTGTTTTGAAGCAAAGTATTATCTGAAAGAACGACGAAGAGGTAGAACTGCTAGGTCCCTGGCTGTTGATAGAATGCCGACACTGGTATTACGACGTCAGGTCGGAGGCGCTTACCCAACTATTTTACGAAGCCCAGTTAGTTTCCATGGTCTGGCTGTCTAGTAGTAACTTGTTATTTTTCATTGGTCGGTGACTTTGATTAATTTTTTTTTACATATCTAGAGAAGTCTGGAGGGACTCTTTTTTTTCAGACAGGTAGCTGTGTGCTCAGATGTCCCCACCATACAGGTAGTCATATACAAAGATGTCCTTCGCCATACAGGCAACCATATAATCAGATGTCCCCCGTCAAACAGGCAACAAGAAACTCAGATGTCCCACGCAATAAAGGCAGCCATATACTCATGTGTCCCCAGCCATACAGGCATTCATATACTCAGGTGTCCCCCGCCATACAGGCAGCCATATACTCTGGTGTCCCACGCCATACAGGTAGACATATACTCTGGTGTCCCCCGCCATACAGGCAGCCATATACTCAGGTGTCCCCCGCCATACAGGTAGACATATACTCACATGTCCCCGCCATACAACAGCCATATACTCAGGTGTCCCCCGCCTTACAGGTAGATATATACTCAGGTGCCCTCCGCCATACAGGCAGCCATATACTCAGGTGTCCCCCGCCAAACAGTAGACATATAGTCAGGTGTCACCCGTCATACTGGTAGACATATACTCAGGTGTCCCCCGCCATACAGGCAGCCATATACTCAGGTGTCCCCCGCCATACAGACAGCCATATACTCTGGTGTCCCCCGCCATACAGGCAGCCATATACTCAGGTGAGCCACGCCATACAGGCAGCCATATACTCAGGTGTCCCCCGCCATACAGGCAGCCATTTACTCAGGTGCCCCGCGAAACAAGCAGGCGTAAACTCAGATGTTCCCTGTCTTAGGTCAGCCATACATTCATTTGTGCCTCACCATATATGCAGCCACATACTCAGATGTCTCACAGCATACAAGCATAAAAGACTCAGATGTCCCCCGCCTTACAGGCAGACATATACTCAGGTGTCCCCCGCCATACATGCAGGCGTAAACTTAGTTGTTCTCTGACTTAAGTCAGCCATACACTCATTTGTTCCTCACCATACAGGTAACCACATATGCAGATGTCTCAAACCATACATGCATTAAATACTCAGGGGTCCTCCACCATGCAGGCAGATATTCTTTATTTCAGAGGTACTCTCACTTTTGTTATCGAAAATATTACTGTGTCTTTCGGTAGATTTTTTCCCTATTTCTTTGCCTTATGTAGTAACTATTTTCGGCCTAATTTGTTAATGTTGGTTCTTTAACGTGCGCATCAGTCACGCGAGACCTCCGTTTTACGCCGTTATGCAAGAGGGCTAGACATCGGATATCAGTCTCCAGAGGGCAGTGAAGAAAACAAAGCTGTAAAGCCACGAAGAAATCAGATTCGATTTTTTTTTAAAACTTTCAATAAATGTTACTACTGACTGTTGTGGTAATCGAATCAGTGACCTTCTTGTCCAGAGGTCAATATCATGCCTCTAGACCACCCAGCGGGGGACATCTGAGTATATGGCTCCGAACTCGGCTATAAACACCATTCTACAGAGGAAACGAAAATGCTATGGCCACGTAAAAAGACACAACGGGTTGGGAAGAACAATAATGCAAGGCACGGAAGAGGCATTAGGAGCATACCAAGATAAAGGCATAAAGAGACGTTGAACATGACAACAAAAGAAGTGGGAAATCCGGGTATTAGACAGAAATTCTGTCAAACACAGGCTGTGATGAATGCAACGTTCTGCAAATATGCTTCCTGATGATGATTGCTATAATTAGTTCAGTGGGTACATACTTTCAAAACCAAATCTTTACCATAACACATTCTCCAAAATGGAGGAAAATTAGCGTACTTACTTGGAACGCAATTAATTTAGTGATCTCTCTCTCTCTCTCTCTCTCTCTCTCTCTCTCTCTCTCTCTCTCTCTCTCTCTGCGATCAGGACTCAGTCAGAGTAGGATTCCAGACTCTCTCAAGAAGTCAGCTGTCTCTTTTAGCGAGACATAGCAGATGGGCCCAAGGGTTTCGATATTGTTTGGGAAAGTACTGGGACTCCAGTAGTTAGTTCATTGGCAATTGCAGCGTAGTTGCTCCTCTTTAGTCGTTCAATTCCGGAACCAGTTATTCTTTGGTGCATGTGGTGGCTATGGAGCCTTCTATATTTCTCCGCTTGTTGCAATACTTTAGTGACCCGTCTGTCATCTAAGGGTTGTAAACCTGTTGCTGTTTCTAGAGTCTTGATAGGTGTAGATTTCATAGCACCAGTGATAATACGGGCAGCTTGGTTCTGTGTTCTGTTAATTTTGCTAAGGTGTGATTTGGAAGCCATAGCCCAGGCTGTGACTCCATACTCTAGAACTGGTCTGACTCTTCCTACGTATAGTCTTTTCAAAATATTGCTGTCTGCCCCCCCCCCCCCCAATCCGTTCCTGCCAATTTCTTCATAATATTTGTTCGTTTTCTTCCTTTTTTTCCTTGCTCTGTCTATCTGATTTTTCCAAGTCATTCTGCGATTCATGGTGGCACCAAGATATGTTGGGTTTTGGTCAATAGGGAGTGTATGGTCTTTTATCATCAAGTTTGCAAAGAGTGTGTTTCTTGATAGGCTGAAATTGTATATGTCGTTTTTTTCGTTGATTAGTAAGAACCAGGTGTTCGTCCATTTTTCAAGTTCACCTAGGGCATCTTGCATCCTGGGTCCAGCCACCGACATACTTTCCTCGCGATCACATAACGCCAGATCATCTGCGTATATATATGAGTATATACGTATATTGAAATGACGTATATAGTGTATTCTGGGTGGAATGTCTATTACGATGTCATTTATGAAAATTAATAAGAGTGTTGGGGACAAGACTCCGCCTTGTGGGACACCTTGTTCGATAGAGACCTTCTTACTTGTAGTGTCTGAATGTAAACGGATCAATTAAAATGTTTAACAATATCTTTGTTGCGAGAACTGTAAAATAAAATAAATATGAGTTATTGGATAAAACGTGTGAAAATACAGCGAAGCCTAAGAGGAAGGCTGTAGTATTGTCGACTAAGGTGAAAAGGGAACTTATCGCGCAGCATAAAAGTCGTATACGTGTACTGGTTGTGGCAGTCATGTTTAAGGAGCCAAATTTGAGAGTGTGGGCCATTATTGAGAACAAACAATTAGTATGTTTATGCTACGGAACTCCCCTTCCAACTAGTTACCTTTCTCTTTCTGTCTACCAGCCATTCATTGGGGACATCACCATTCCTCATTCAGATACAGAAATGCAATGTTCTTTTCACTCTATAGCATTTGCGTATTTTTAATTGTTTTTATGTTGTAATTTTTTTATTGAGAATATTTAACTGATTTTTAAAAAGTACCATAAAACTGTTGTAAAATTACCTTCGATTAAATGTAAGTTTATAGAAATAGGTCCTATTCAGTGAGTCTGGGAACGGATTAACTTAGTTTCCGTTATTTAAAATTGGGAACAATTGATTCGGACTTTGAATAATTCAAAGTTTGAACGTCTTCCTAGAACGAATTAAATTTAAGCGTGAGGCGCCACCGCTTTGTTAAAGGTCATCCCTGGTAGTTAAGAATAAATTAGTTGAATCACAACAAATTCACTGTTCCCTAACTTTGATTCACGACTTCCAAGAAAATATTTTCTTGACGATTGTCTGCTCTTATATATATATATATTAGAACATACGTTTGCAATGTTGTGTATTTATTGTTGTTGTAGTTAGTCTAAGGCCAGGGTATGACTGAAACGAATCCATAATTGCTCAACCGCCCGTGCAAATAATCATCCGAATTAACATCTCATCGCACTGAAGGATCCAAGCACAGAAAGGTAGCTGCAGTAGTCATCATAGCAGCCACAGCACACATGAAAAGACATAAGGCGCAGCCGCACAGGAAGTGAACGCTGTCGAACAGTCTTTCCTTATACGATATCATCATTCACTGCAAGCAATCAGAATATTGAATATGAAAAATACAGTTCACGGTGGGCACAGAGCACTAAATTCAGTAGCTTCGGCAACAAGTCGGATTATGTATTTATTGGAATTTTCACCTACTGATTGCAAAACTGATATATACATTATGGTTACGACTAACCATAACAAGAACCATAATTTATATATCAGTTTTGCAATCAGTGGTAGAAAAAAATATATTACATATAAATATAATTTGATGTAATATTTTATCTAGAGTATTTAACTAATTTTTAAAAATTACCATAAAACTGTTGTAAAACTACTTAAGGTGTGATCCTGTTGATTTGTAACATTACAACTTTAAGCCTGTTCATAAATAATTCGTTCATATATATATATATATATATATATATATATATATATATATATATATATATATATATAATGTTATGGTGTTACAACGTTCAGAAATATTACACATTTAACTAATTCTAATCTAGAGCATTTACGTCACATTTTATTTCGAATGAAACAAATCAATTTTGAACGACGTAGCTACAATACCTACAACTTCCGCTTTCTAAAATCTATTGAGCTTCTATATGACGTCATAAGTTATACATTCATATCTGACCAAAAATAGTTTAATACTTTCTTTAATTTTTTCAATTCATTAGTTAGAAATGGCACAAGGAAGATGTGCTCTATTACGCTGTACCCAATTTATTTACCTGCCAAGATCAACAAAAGCCTAAAGACAACACATTTAGAGCGTATGTAGAGTAAAGGGAAAAAGAGCACCCCATGGTGGAACGAAACAATCAGAGAAGCAATTAAAGAAAAGAAGAAGAAACTGTTTAAAAATTGGAGGGAGAACAAGAACCAAGAAAAATATGAAAAATATGCCTTAGTTCGAAAGAGAGTTAAAATTTTGATCAAAGAAGCTAAGCAAAAGAATTGGACATAATTCGGACAAAACATGAGCAGGGACTTCAAGACAGCCACAAGAGACTTTTACAAAGCAGTAACAGCTACAAGAGCGAGAAAAGAAAACCACGACCCTACTGAGTTCATAAATGACAAAGATGGACAGCCAATATCAAATAACCAATATGCAATAGAGATGGAAAGAATATTTTGAAGACCTGTTAAACATAACAACTACCAATAAGACAACAAAAACCACGCTAGAACTCACAAATACTGAACCCAACATCATGAAAGAGGAAATCGAAGAAGTAATCAAATATGCACCAAGAAATAAAGCACCGGGGATAGATAACACCAATAGAAATAATAGCAGCAGCAGGCGAAACAGGAGTGGCATGACTGCACAGAATATTTAATGCAGCATGGCACCAACAACATGCCCAAGAAGACTGGCAAAAGGCAATCATCGTACCAATATGGAAAAAGAAAGGTAGCAAAAGAGACTGCAATCAATATAGAGGTATATCTCTGCTCAGCCATGTAGGAAAGCTATACGCCAAAATCATGGAAAAAAGGCTGAGATCAATAATAGAACTACAGTTAAGCGATTCTCAAATGGGGTTCCGAAAAAAAACAAAGGATGTACTGACGCTCTATTCACATTAAAACACCTTGCAGAAAAAAAACGACAGAACACAATCAAAATGTATACATATCTTTCATTGACCAGGAAAAAGCATTCGACAGAGTAAACAGAGAACAACAATGGGAGATACTAACAACATACGGAGTAAGCCAACATCTAACCAATCTAATTAAAAGTCTCTACATCAACAGCAGCTGCAGGGTCAGAACAGCAGCAGGCTACACAGACCACTTCAAAGTTAGATCAGGTGTAAGACAGGGGTGTACTATCCCCCCTACTGTTTAATACATACATGGACTATATATGCAAGTTAGCCAACCCATCAGAGACAGAGGAGATCAACAAGCTTTTATTTGCAGACGATCAGGCACTAATACATGAAACAACAGGAGACCTACAAGAACACTCAAAACAAACTCAACAGCTCAGGCATAAAATACAACATGAAAATCAACATCAACAAAACAGAAGTCATGAATGTCGCCAAAAATAAACAGAGCATCAACATAACTATAGAAGGCAGGCAACTAAAGCAAGTAGATGAATTCAAATACCTAGGAAGTTTAGTGACAAACGATAATTCTCAAACAGCAGAGATAGAATCAAGATGCAACAAAGCTTGTCAGATCATTGGACAGTTATCACCACTATTGTCCAACAAGGAAATAACTCTGAAGGCAAAACGAGCACTATACAATACAATCTTCATCCCAACGTTGTGATACCAATGCCAGACCTGGACCCTAGATGCAAGAACAAAAAAAAAAATAACCTCTACTGAGATGAAATGTGTTAAGCGAATGACAGGCAACAGTCTGAGAGATAAGATCAGAAATGAAGAACTAAGAAAAAAGCTAGGAATAGCTCCCGCCATAGAATATATAAAAAAACAACAGATAAAATGGTTTGGCCACGTGACAAGGCAGAAAGATCAAAATACAACACAACGAGCCTTCAGCAAACGTTGTGAGAACACCAGACCCAAGGGTCGACCACGAAAAAGAAGGATCGATGGAATATTAGAAGCACTAGGAAACATAACAGCAGCAGAGGCTAACAGAAGAGCAAAAGACCGCAAACTCTATCTCCCCTCGATACGGAAAGGCAGATGAGGAAGGAAAGCAGAAGAAGTAGAGTCCTTTTGACACTAGGAAACTAGTTTCAGACGTAAGAGATTAGATACAAAGCGGAGTTATCAGCGGCAGAGCCCAGCTGCAGTGTAGGCATCAAAATTTATGTATGGGTTTAAATGTAAAAGCTTTGGACTGCTATTTTTCTTATGTGCACTGTGGCATGAATCTTGGAAACTAGATAATCATTTGCAGTAACCGAAAAATTGTTTACAATATGAGCTTTTTCGCACAACTGGGATGAAATAAATAAATGCGTGCAAAATTAATGTTAGAATGTAGCACTAAGAAAATGATGAAAATGAAACTTTAAAAAGCAGAAAAATATCAGTGAGCATTTAATGAGAAGAAAAGGTACGGTTAACTTAGTATCAACATCAAAGATCATGGATAAATAAAGTCAGGGGATGTAAATAGGAAAAATGAGATACTGATGAAGACAGTTTTGGTAATCAACAGCAGGAAGAAAGTTATGGTAAACTTAGAGAGAGGACGATAAAAATAAGTAAAGTACCCCCGTCACGCCAAGTGGCGTATAGGGAATATGGTGTTAGTGACTATAATTTGTATAGACCTTCGGCACATGATTTTTGGGGTAATGAGGTCAGTATTACGCCCGTGCCGCTTTACTTTCCAAGAAAAAATCCGGTACCCATTAAAGGCTGGGTGAACCCGAAAGCCGTCGGTTGGGATCGAACCCTACATGACTCCATATGTGGACGAGCATTGCTGCGATATTATGCCTGGTCCTGCTGCACCGAGGAAAGGTTCTACGTGTGCTCTGTGATGATTTTTAACTCTCTATCTGATACCCAATTGGATTGTCAATGATGATGACGAGATTCATTCTGTATATATCAGAAATTTCGACCCAAACCATCACACTGCCTCCTCTCATCCTGTTTCTCTGTAGGAGAAAACTGCCAGCAAAACCATCTCCTTATCACCTGCACACCAAACAACGACCATCTGAAACTGAATCATGACTACTCATTCACTATCATTGAGTGCCGTCTCCGCAACGAAGGTTGACTACCATGGAGCGCCATTCCACTGTCTCTTGCTTTGATGGTGCAGATTGTCATAAGTTGACTTATCCATCCTTTGATGTTACTCGTCTATGTTAGTCATGGTCGCCTCTATCTCTTTTACCTTGTATTTTCCCTTCCAATATTACTTTTAATAGGTTGTTGTGTCTTTTAACATGCCCTAACAATTCTCTGAATTGTTTTTAATGAGACTACTCATTAGAGAGCACAATTCGTCTCCATTATTTTGGAGGAAAGTTAATGTCTCCGCATGGTGTCTCTGGCCCAGATCATGGACGCTTTTCTTTGACGAACTGACAGTACTAGCTTAAATGCTGGTCGGTGTGGTAATAGATTTGTCTCTCTGAGTCAGGATCCGCACTGCTCTGCACGACAAACATCTTATATCTGGAATGTTCTTGGCAGCCTATGTTACTTGGAGAAACCTGTCACGAAGATGCGTGAAGCGTATGAAACCGTCATGTGCATGGGTGGTAACTCGTTGTCGACCAATTCTGTGACGATCAGCAGTGTATCTAGTTTGGTGGTAAGAAGCTTGAGTTCGTGATTTAGTGTTCTTGTGAATGTTAAATGATGTGATATAGCTAATATAGTTGTTTCAATAGATAACATTAATATGGCTGTAGCTCGCTGCTGCGAGTTCAATCTTGGTATTGTGAACAAAAGAGATGTTTTTATTAGACTTTTGGTAATTTCTATTCAACTATTAAGTTTTCCCATGAGTGTGATTCTATATTCTCACCTTTAATTATTTCCGATAAATTCTCCCTTACAGCTCCTTTCATACGTAATTTTGCGCCTGAATAATCTTACCAAGAATAGTTCAAGACACCTGTAATTGTACGTTGAAATGTACACCACCACACCGAAACGTGCACCAAGTTTTATTTCATGTCATTTAGGAAATCAGGTGCAGTGGCCCATTTAGTGTTGCAAATAATTCTTTTTCAGAATTATATAACGAAAACCTAGACATACTGATGTACACTGACGGTAAACAACTAGTTTGAAAAAGAAAACAAAAAATTATAGCATTTATTACATTTCTTGTGTGTGTCGAAATATTCATATGGGATTTCGGGAAAAGGTCGACACCCCCATGTACAGTTACTACCTGTTGCACTAGACACAATTGTTATTTATCCGCGAGAGAAAAGCAACTTCTTTTTTAATCCAACTGGAAATCGAATCCGCCCCCTACCTCGTTAGCAGAAACCGGTTTCGATTATTCAAAGTCGGTCAATTTTGTTTTCTCTTTTAAATCACAAACTTGGCTGGAAGAATCAAATCAAGCCATTTTTGAAATTATCATAGAAATGGGAATGATGTGAATTGATCTTCACTTCAGCACGGCACGGATCCGGATGATGATGTCTGCTATCAGTGCCAACCATTTGAATTTATTCGCTAATCTATTTACGTGTGCTGTCTGTGAATATTTATTGCTGAAATTGAATCTCTCTAGGCTTTTTGTGCTCGTGTTTATTTACTCATCGCTTTTAGTTCGTTTCTTCAAGACATGAAAGCTTAATGTATCTCTGAGAAAGTTTCTCTTATAGTCTACGTTCATAAACAATAAATGTGTACAGAAAATAACCCATTATTTTCGCGAAATAGTTTATTTTCTGGAACTAATCTCGCCTTTATTTCTTATATTTGCTTCAAACTGGTGAAATCACTGTACGTAGTTGCCTGAGGCGGAACCTGAGTTAGAGGACCAGGGTTTTGATTAAAACAGTAAATGATTTTCTGCTCAGAGAAAAATGCGCTAATGAACTTAGCCAATAATGTGTACATGACTTATATAAACAGGGGAAGTAAAGCGTCCAAATAATGAGCACTAATTAACCTTGCTCCCAATTCTAAATTGTAGCAGGGAGAGTTTCGGGTTATAGAAACCCTTACGAACATTGGTCCAGACCGCAGAGAAGTAGAGAAAATCTCCTGGAATGTGGATGGATTGAATGGCCTTGTCAGTGGCCAATCCGCCTAAAAGGAATCTAAAATGCTTTGATTGATTAACAGAAAAAAATACGGCACGCTTTTCAGCTTTGCGAGCAGTGGCGGGTGTAGATAGAGTAACGTCAGCCGTCTATAGCTCCTATAGGTGATTACGTCACGCTAGTTGGAGGGTTTTCTGGTTTTGTTTTCTGCCCGCGGGCCTTGTCAATTTATAGATGGCTATGGATTTATAAACATTTTATTACATGAAACATGACAATCAATAAAGGTGTCGTTAGAATGATACATCACAATCAAAAGGTATGTGTGCGTCATAACTCCAATCTATTAAGAAGCACATTCATAATGTTTTGCAGTATATAAAAGAGTGCTGAATAGGATACATACAATCCAAACATGGACGAAAGTGGGCATATATATAAAGAAACAGAGATAAGGAAGACGACAAAAGAAAACGTCTCAAGTAAAATTCTAAAATTCTTAAAAAGATACCCTGTATGTGTAGAAAATAAAAATGAGGGTGAAAACTGATAAGCTGGGGTTTGTTATTGCGCAAACGTCGGCCGTTGCAACACGTGACCAGTTAAACAAGAAGGTCGAAAATCATGAAGAATATGAATTGTGTGCGATTGAACTAGCCAATGCTGTTATATAGCGGCTGTTTGAAGCAAGATATAGTATGCTCCACCGTCAGGTCAGTCCACCTATGTTTGAAGCAAGATATAGTATGCACCACCGACAGGCCAGTCCACCTATGTTTGAAGCAAGATATAGTATGCCCCACCGACAGGTCAGTCCACCTATGTTTGAAGCAAGATATAGTATGCCCCACCGACAGGTCACTCCACCTATGTTTGAAGCAAGATATAGTATGCCCCACCGACAGGTCAGTCCACCTATGTTTGAAGCAAGATATAGTATGCCCCACCGACAGGTCACTCCACCTATGTTTGAAGCAAGATATAGTATGCCCCACCGACAGGTCAGTCCACCTATGTTTGAAGCAAGATATAGTATGCCCCACCGACAGGTCAGTCCACCTATGTTTGAAGCAAGATATAGTATGCCCCACCGACAGGTCAGTCCACCTATGTTTGAAGCAAGATATAGTATGCCCCACCGACAGGTCAGTCCACCTATGTTTGAAGCAAGATATAGTATGCCCCACCGACAGGTCTGTCCACCTATGTTTGAAGCAAGATATAGTATGCCCCATCGATAGGTCAGTCCACCTATGTTTGAAGCAAGATATAGTATGCTGTACCGACAAGTCAGTCCCCCTATGACTGAAGCAAGATATAGCATGCCCCACAGACAGTTCAGTCCACTTATGTTTGAAGCAAGATATAGTATGCCCCACCGACAGGTCAATCCATCGATGATTGAAGCAAGATATAGTATATCCCACCGACAAGCCAGTCCATCGATGATTGAAGCAAGATATAGTATGCCCCACCGACAGGTCAATCCATCGATGATTGAAGCAAGATATAGTATGCCCCACCGACAGGTCAATCCATCGATGATTGAAGCAAGATATAGTATGCCCCACCGACAGGTCAATCCATCGATGATTGAAGCAAGATATAGTATGCCCCACCGACAGGTCAATCCATCGATGATTGAAGCAAGATATAGTATGCCCCACCGACAGGTCAATCCATCGATGATTGAAGCAAGATATAGTATACCCCACCGACAGGTCCGTCCATCTATGAATGAAGCAAGATATAGTATACCCCATCGACAGGTCCGTCCATCTATGAATGAAGCAAGGTATAGTATACCCCACCGACAGGTCCGTCCATCTATGAATGAAGCAAGATATAGTATACCCCACCGACAGGTCCGTCCATCTATGAATGAAGCAAGATATAGTATACCCCACCGACAGGTCCGTCCATCTATGAATGAAGCAAGACATTTGAGATTACGATATTGTGGAGGCAAAAGTCTGGGAAGCCCTCCTACGTCACAGAAACAAGTTATCAGATCTCGTGCGTCGTTTAAACTCCTCCCTCTACCCCTCAGAAAAAAAAAAAACCTGATCTACTTTAGAATGGCAAATGTCACAGCAGATTGCGTGGAACATTTTGTAGAAAGAGTTAAACATGACTCATAAATAAAACTAAACTAAACATCATCATGTGCCATACCGGTTGGCGTAGGCGATCATGTCCTTCCACAATCTTCTATCTACAGTGCATTGTATAAGTTTTGATGTTGACTGTTTTCCATGCCACGACACCAAGCTATCCAATATTTTCCCTCTTTGTCGTTTGCGATCTTTCTTTACCTGTATTTTGCCAGTTGTAACCAAGTATTCTAACTTA
The DNA here is from genome assembly GCA_032433765.1 of Megaustenia siamemsis. Classification (NCBI taxonomy): domain Eukaryota; kingdom Metazoa; phylum Mollusca; class Gastropoda; order Stylommatophora; family Ariophantidae; genus Megaustenia; species Megaustenia siamemsis. The sequence goes on from JAVIAB010000092.1 coordinate 105,397,792, forward strand.
TCTCTTCTCATGATGTGCCCGAAAAATATTGATTGTTTCTTTCTGATGTTTTTTTGGGGAGCTCCCTTTTTGTGTTGGCCTCTTTGAGAACTTGCTCATTTTTCTTGTTAGCTGTCCATGGAACTTTCAACATTCTTCTGAGAATGTCCTCATTAGTCTTGTTAGCTGTCCATGGAACTTTCAACATTCTTCTGAGAATGTCCTCATTAGTCTTGTTAGCTGTCCATGGAACTTTCAACATTCTTCTGAGAATGTCCTCATTAGTCTTGTTAGCTGTCCATGGAACTTTCAACATTCTTCTGAGAATGTCCTCATTAGTCTTGTTAGCTGTCCATGGAACTTTCAACATTCTTCTGAGAATGTCCTCATTAGTCTTGTTAGCTGTCCATGGAACTTTCAACATTCTTCTGAGAATGTCCTCATTAGTCTTGTTAGCTGTCCATGGAACTTTCAACATTCTTCTGAGAATGTCCTCATTAGTCTTGTTAGCTGTCCATGGAACTTTCAACATTCTTCTGAGAATGTCCTCATTAGTCTTGTTAGCTGTCCATGGAACTTTCAACATTCTTCTGAGAATGTCCTCATTAGTCTTGTTAGCTGTCCATGGAACTTTCAACATTCTTCTGAGAATGTCCTCATTAGTCTTGTTAGCTGTCCATGGAACTTTCAACATTCTTCTGAGAATGTCCTCATTAGTCTTGTTAGCTGTCCATGGAACTTTCAACATTCTTCTGAGAAATCCCGTCTCTGTGGCAAACAAACTAAACAAGGCAAAAGAAAAGTCGTTCACGGTGTTGGCATCGATACCCTTTAAATGAACGATTATATGTATATCTGACTTCCGGTTGGTGTAACGGGCCAAGATAGCCACCAAGCCAAATTATGTGGCATTTTTGCCTAAGTATGTAATCAGGGGGATTTTTTCTGGTCTGCATTTTCGTTTCAGGTAATAGCGGTGGTCCGGTCTTCTTCATCTGTACACAAAGTGAACGCGAATTAAATACGGGCGTATAGAAACCAGTGTTGCAGGAATCAACTGTTGACTGAATTGAAACGATACCCGACCCTAGTTTTACCCTGGGATAACATGTGTGATCTGTGTTCGACTGAAAATTCACCACCAGCTGGTCTGCGGTCGGATGGAGTATCACCGAAATGGTGACCTGCAATAATTTGGTGGGAGCACGTTCATGGACCACAAAGTCTACACCTATTTAGCGCCGGCGCATGGAGATCATGTCGCTGGCCACGATCGGTACCGTTACACGGAAGTGTGCATTACGAGTTCAACAACTTTTTTGTTTAAAAACGCAACATGCTTTATAGTACAGTATAAACAATCACGGTGAGCACTTTGTTGGTTGCTGAAACGTGGGTTAACAGATATGATGATGTCTCTTCATTGATCTATTCTCCATCTTTCCATCAATTAATCGATCGATCAGCCCATTAATCCATACGTGCATCAATTATATATATATATATATATATATATATATATATATATATATATATATATATATATATATATTTATGTATGCATTTATCCCTTTGTTACAATATTTCTAGCTTTCGCCCTTCGCTAACAAAAGTTAATGATGTCCTTGTTTATTGTTTTGAACGTTCAACTCGTTCACATTCGTCATAGAGCCCTTTACGAAAATGACAAGTCTTGAGTCTTGTGCAATATTACATTAGATTGCTGAGTTCCTTTGATTTTATTTTTATTTTCTTCTTCCTTTATCATTTGTTTTTCTTCATTCATAAATTTCTTTACTTCTCTTATCATTTTTTCATTCTTCTTTTCCATATCCACGAAAAGTTAAACCAGTTAGTGTCTATTACACTATGTGACGTTAGTGTCCATGATACCGTATGGCGTTAGTAACCATTCTACTGTGTGACGTTAGTCACCATGATGCTGCGTGACGTTAGTAACAAATGTACTGTGTGACATTAATCACCATGGTAGTGCGTAACGTTAGTAACAATTGTTCTGTGTGACATTACTCACCATGATACTGTATGACGGTAGTCACCATGATAATGTGTGACATCAATGACCATGATACTGTATGACGTTAGTCACCATGATACTGAGTGACATCAATGACCATGATACTGAGTGACATCAATGGCCAATGATATTGTGTGACGCCAATAACCATTATACTGTGTGACGTCAATGACGATGATACTGAATGACATCAATGGCCATGATACTGTGTGACGCCAATAACCATTATACTGTGTGACGTCAATGACCATGATACTGTGTGACATCATTGACCATTATACTGTGTGGCGTCAATGACCATGATACTGTGTGACGCCAATAACCAAGATACTGTGTGACGCCAATAACCAAGATACTGTGTGAATGTCAATGACCATGATACTGTGTGACATCACTGACCATGATACTGTGTGACATCAATGACCATGATACTGTCTGACATCAATGACCATGATACTGTGTGACGCCAATCACCGTGATACTATGTGACGCCAATAACCATGATACTGTGTGACGCCAATCACCGTGATACTATGTGACGCCAATAACCATGATACTGTGTGACGCCAATCACCGTGATACTATGTGACGCCAATAACCATAATACTGTGTGACGCCAATAACCGTGATACTGTGTGACGCCAATAACCATATTACTGTGTGAATGTCAATGACCATGATACAGTGCAACGGCTTTTATTGTAAAAAATAAATATTTCCTGCTTTACAGCCACATATTGTAAACTACTCATACAGAATAGGCCAAAGTGACCCTGCTATTTGGAGCAATCAACCTATATGTTTAAGCACATCTTATATTGGGAGCCGCGATAGCTCAGTGGTTAGTGAACTGGACTACAAAGGACAAGAGGTAGGGTTCGATCCCAACCGACGGCTTCCGGTTCACCCAGCCTTTAAACGATACCGGATTTTTTTCTGGGAAAGTAAAGCGGCACGGGCGTAATACCGACCACATTACCTCAAAAATCATGTGCCGAAGGTCTGTAAAAATTCATGGTCATTAACACCATATTCCCTATACGTCACTTGCGGTGACGGGGCTACTTTACTTTACTTTACTTACATCCTATATTACTTATATTTATCTAAGCACCCCAAGACGGGAAATATGGTCCACAAGAGAACCCTGCAAGACAAAACTGTGGGGAACATGTTAAGATCTCAAGCGTATCTTCGTGTTCATGGTCAATGTCGGTCTAGACATATAAATAATAAAAAAAAATGATTGCTCATGAAAAAGTGAGAAAGAGAGTTCATCGGTGTTATATAGAGCCAAATCTGACCTATGGAAGCGAATGATGGACAGCAGGCAAACAAATGAAAAGACGATTAAAGGCCATATAGATGGGATTTTTCAGAAGAAAGTTGATAGTTCCATGCAGAGCTAAAAAGACAAATGAAGGTATTCTCAAAGAGATCAACACAAAAAGAGCTCCTAAAAACATCAGAAAGAAAAATTAAAATGTTTCGTCCACATCACAGAAAGAGGAAAGTTGGAATACTTGTTTCATCATCATCATCGAGTGCCGTCTCCGCAACGAAGGGTGGCTACCATGGAGCGTCATTCTGCTCTGTCTCTTGCTTTGATGGTGCAGGTTGTCATAGACTGATTTGTCTATCTTTGATGTTACTCGTCCATGTTAGTCTTGGTCTGCCTCTTTTACCGTGAATTTTCCCCTCCAGGATTACTTTCAGTAGGCTGTTGTGTCTTTTAACATGGCCCAAGAATCGCATTTGTCTTTTTTGAATTGTGCTTTGTAGTTCTCTTTTCATTTTTAGTTGTTTTAAGACTTCATCGTTAGTTTTCTTTTCCTTTCATCCAATTCTACCAATTCTTCTACATATCCACATTTCAAAGGCTTCAATTATCTGTTCTGTTTTCTTGTCTAATGTCCATGTTTCTGCACCATATAGAAATATTGAGAAGATGTAACATTTTGCTATTCTTAGTTTTAGCCCTGGTGTTATTTGTTTTAATGTTAGTATGTTCTTCATTCCATAAGGGGCATGCCTGGAATAACAATTGGAGGTCATAATATAAATAATCTAAGGTATGCTGATGATACAGTATTAATCGCTAAGAGTGAAAATGAGTTACAAGAAATGTTGGACATTATAGTGAAAGAAAACAAAAATAAAGGACTCAGCTTTAATAGCAAAACGACAGAGGTAATGGTAACAACAAAGAAAAAGACATCACCTCAGTGCAAAATAAAGACAAGTGCAACAATATTAAAACAGGTAAATTAATTTAAATATTTGGGAACTTTGTTAATCTCAGACGGAAGATGTACAAAAGAGGTGAGATGCAGAATGGCTCAGGCAAAAGCAGCTTTCCAAAAAATGAGGATGATACTATGCAATCAATTTTTGACAATAGAAATAAGAAAAAGAGTTCTTAAATGTTACGTAGAGCCAGTCTTGACATATGGATGCTAATCATGGACAATAGGACAGCAGACAAGAAAATTACTGGAATCTGTAGAAATGTGGTTTTACAGAAAAATGTTGAGAATACTATGGACAGCTAAGAAGAGTAATGAAGATAATCTGAGAGAAGATCAAAGCAAAAAGAGAGCTAATTTCCAATATTAGGAAAAAACAATCATCATTTTTTGGCCATGTAATGATAAGAGAACAACTGGAATATATTGTAACAACTGGAAAAATTGAGGGACGAAGAGATAGAAGGAAGCAAAGAGAAAAAATAACAGACAGCTTAAGAGAATGGCTTGGCAGAAGATCAACAACAGAAATGATAAATAGCTGCCGAGATCGAAAGTTGTGGAGAGACATGATCACCTACGCCAGCAGGCTCGTTACTTGATGATGATGATGATGATGATGATGATGATGATCATGTTCTTCATGGCATTAAAATTACTTTTTGTCATTGCCAGTCCATTCTTTTGTTTATTTCAGTTGTACATTTTCCATCACTGGTTCTAGTATGTCCAAGGTAGTTGTAGTTCTGAACTGTCTCAAGGTCTATTCCTTCAATTTTGATATCCATTTGTGGGTTTTGGGTATTTCCTTTGTTTATGACCATAATTTTAGTCTTTTTGATATTCATATCTAGTCCATATTTTTTGCTTATCATGTTTATTTCATTAAGTAATTGTTTTAAATCTTTAGGATTTTCTGCTAGTAGTACAGTATCGTCAGCATATCGTAGGTTATTGATTATCTTTCCATTAATTTGTAGGCCTGGCATCTCTATGATGTTTTTAAAGATTTGCTCAGTGTATAGATTGAACAAGCTTGGTGATAGGATGCATCCTTGTCTTACTCCTCTTTTTATATCAATGGGTGTAGAGTTCTCTTTGTTATATTTTGTTATTGCTGTTTGTTCCCAGTATAGATTACATATTAGTCGTATGTCTATGTCATATAGATGTATCTCCTTTAGGCATTCTATAAGTTGTTTGTGGTGTACACTATCAAAAGCTTTGGTGTAGTCTATGAAGCGGGCATGGATTAGTTCGTTTACTTCTGTGCACTTTTCGATTAATGTTTTCATGCAGAATATGGCTTCTTTTGACTCGCTATTTTTCCTAAATCCAAATTTCTGCTAATCTATTTTATTCTGAATCCTTCCTTGTATAATTTTTAGCAAGATTTTTGTAACATGGCTCATTAGGCTTATTGTTCTAAAGTCACTGCATTCAACTGCACCATTCCTTTTAGGCAATGCAATGAAAGTGGATGTTTTTAGTTCATTTGGTATGTATCATGTGTGGTATATGTCGTTGCATATGTCTGTAATCACGCCAATGCCAAAATCTTCTAGTGCCTGTATCATCTCTATCTATATGCTGTCAGGTCCTGCTGATGTTCCCTTTTTCATTGTTTTCATAGCTTTTTCCACCTCAAATTTTAAGATTGTATAGCCTGATGTACATTTTATAACTGGTTTATTGTCCCTTTGATCATGAAATAGTTCTGTTATATATTCCTGCCATCTATCGATAATATCTTTATTGTCTGTTAGCATTTTTCCTTTATTGTCTGCAATGCATCCACCTTCTGTGGCTTTTTTTTATTCTTATTAGTCATTCTCTTTATTTCTGTGTGCATTCCTCTTAAGTCTTGTTTGCTTTCCATAGTTTCTATTTCTATACATTCTTGGCTGAGCCAGTCTTCTTTTGCCTTTTTGCACATTTTGCGCATTTCATTATCTATTTTATTGTATTGGGCAGTGTTCTTCGCTTGTCTCCTTTCTTCCATTTTTTTCTAAGATTGTGTTAGTTATCCATTTTTGTTTTTGTTCTTTTTTCTTTTGGGTAAGGTGTCGCAGGTTTCTTGTATGCTTTTCTTTATGCATTGCCGTTTGGTTGTTACTTTTTCATCAGGATTTTCTCTTCTGTATTGCTCAATTCTTTCTTCTGGTATGTGTTCTTTACTTGTATTGCATAGGTATCTTTAATATCTTTTTTTTATTTAAAGCTGTTATATTATCTAGTGGATTTGTTGATGAATTAGACTTTTGCTTGTTTCTCTTTAGTTTGATTTTCATTTTAATCATTACAGGATTGTGATCTGAATTAAAATCTGCTCCTGGGTAGGTTTTGGCTTTCTTTACGCTGTTACGGAACCTTTCTTTTATCTTTATGTAATCTATTTGATTCCTCTTCTTATCTCCAGGGCTTTTCCATGCGTATAGTTTCCTTTTATTAATTTTAATTTTAAAAAGTATTAAAATAATATTGAATACTTGTTTATAACTGGCAAAATACATAAAAAAGAGATCGCGGCGGCGGCGGCGACGACGACTTTAATGGTGGTGGTGATGATTCTGATGGTGAAATAGGTGGTAGGCAAACCCTAGTACTTAGGGCATGAAACATTTACGCAAGGTCCATTCTATCTCGCCTTCCTCCACACCCAAAAATACGTGTTTTTAGTAACTACCGCGTCTGAAAATTTGAGGAATAATGGAAGCCATGCTCGGCGACGCTAAACGATTTTCATGTTGCCTGATTTCGACAAATAGTGAAGTTGAAATGACCAAATTAACCAACTCGTACGAGCGTATGTCATGCGGCTTTCAAGGCCCCCATCCATTATCTCAACACTCAAAAATGGGAAAACCTGTCAGACCTAAACTACGATATAGAGATATCTGTTTATCATCTCTGAACGACTTCTCCATATGTGAAAATGACAGGGAACATCTGGCTAGTGATCGCACATCATGGAGAGCTTGTATAAGGAATTGTATAATATCATTTGAGACTGTGCTAAGGCAAAACTTAGAAGAGAAAAGACTCATGAAAAAGGATGGAAACCATGTGGATCAGTGGACCTGACTTGTTTATTCTGTGGCCCTGTGTGTTTGTCAAATATTGGAAGAATTATCCACGAAAGAAGCTGTTCGACAAAATCAAATCCTGAACGAAAAAAAAAATATACAATAGCCTCCACTAGACCGTCTGACAAGACGAAAAGGGCCATATATATTAAAATGTGAAATAAAGATGATTGGATACGTTAGAAGTGTTAATTAAAGAAGCTGGAAACTCTGACGTAACACGCGTAGAGCAAAATTATGAAATGGGGTAACAGTCTAAAATTGGAACCTTCTTCCGCCATCCTGACACACTCAAGCTGGGATTCCGGATTCTCTTATGAAGTCTGCTGTCTGTTTCAGGATTTCAGTTCCGTCTTTAAGTTCCACTTTCAAGGTAGTGAGTCTGGTCCACTTTTTCTTCTCAAGTCTGGGTACTGGAGGCGGTCCAGTATTATATGTTCTGTTGTCTTGCCTGTCGGTGTGCAGTGGCACATATCGGCGGTAGTTATCTCCAGTTAGGAGCACTTACGATGTCTCAATATGTTGTTACCAGTGCGGAGACAAGAGTAGGACAGCCTGGTCTCTCCCTAATAATTAGTCTACTTTCCACATTATGTTGTTGCCAGTGCGGAGACAAGAGTAGGACAGCCTAGTCTCTCCCTAATAGTTAGTCTACTTTCCACATTATGTTGTTGCCAGTGCGGAGACAAGAGTAGGACAGCCTAGTCTCTCCCTAATAGTTAGTCTACTTTCCACATTATGTTGTTGCCAGTGCGGAGACAAGAGTAGGACAGCATGGTCTCTCCCTAATAGTTAATCTACTTTCCACATTATGTTGTTGCCAGTGCGGAGACAAGAGTAGGACAGCATAGACTCTCCCTAATAGTTAATCTACTTTCCACATTATGTTGTTGCCAGTGCGGAGACAAGAGTAGGACAGCCTAGACTCTCCCTAATAGTTAATCTACTTTCCACATTATGTTGTTGCCAGTGCGGAGACAAGAGTAGGACAGCATGGTCTCTCCCTAATAGTTAATCTACTTTCCACATTATGTTGTTGCCAGTGCGGAGACAAGAGTAGGACAGCCTAGACTCTCCCTAATAGTTAATCTACTTTCCACATTATGTTGTTGCCAGTGCGGAGACAAGAGTAGGACAGCCTAGACTCTCCCTAATAGTTAATCTACTTTCCACATTATGTTGTTGCCAGTGCGGAGACAAGAGTAGGACAGCATGGTCTCTCCCTAATAGTTAGTCTACTTTCCACATTATGTTTGAGGAGCTCAAGCTGCTACGAGCTGCAGCAATATTAGCAGGGTCGGCAGCTGATCAAAACCTCGCCTAAACTTCCAAGTTAGTTTCTATGAAAACTGAAGGAGAAACGAACAAATGTATAAATAGAAAAAAAAACCGTATGGTTAAAGCTTCACGTAACAAGTGGACAACACAAACCAGTACGACGTTTCAACGCAATAGGCCTTCAGCTGGAACAAACATACAACACGTGTACAAATATGCATTTAAAATTTAAAAAAATAATTTAAAAATAGAATAATTTTGAACGAAAAGGAGAAATGAATGAAAAATAAGAATAAAGTCTTTCCAATATGCTCTGATGTGGCAAGAACAAATAAGATTATTTTAAAATTTATTGGGGGTATTTACTGATATAGAAGATCTAGTAGTGCAGTACCTCCAGGCAGGACAAGTTCCCACTTCTCTAGTTAAAGTCGAGAATTCAAGAATGACATTTTTTTTTCGTGTTCGCCAGTTGTCACCTCTGTCAAAGTCCCTAAAAACGAGGAACTGAGTTTTACTTGTTTATCCTTTTTCCCTGGGAGCCGTGTGAACGGGCGTCCCTCGCCGCACAGGCAGTAACTCCATTTTCGGAGGTACTCATATTTTATTTTCGACGATGAGTAATTGACGTCTCAAGCCGGTCCTTGCTACTGAGACCAGGGATGGCTTACCGCAAAGAGAAATCACAAATAAAAATCCCTACTGGATCAGGCGGGATTTGAACTCACAACCTCTCTGTCTCGAGATCAACCAGTTACCCGAACGCCAGTAAAACCCTCGACATCCCAAAAGTTATCGCTCGTGACAGCCCGTGGAATCCAGTCAAGACATTATGTTTGGTGTGGTCCTGTTTCCTCTTTACATGACATTGCTTTTGGATACATATTTTTAGAGCCAACTGATGAGATGATCTATTGAGGGTTGTGTGAGATATAACACAAAATCATGTTATAAAATCTTACTAGTTATATGATCAAATGAAAAATCGAAATTTGCTGCAAAAGATTCGAAGATATATTCATGTTACGATCGTGACGAAGAACAGTCCACATCTACGTATACTTAAAATGTATATATTATACATTTGAGCATAAAGTTCAGTCTCACGTTAACACACTCCAGTCGACCCGGCTGATAAAAGAATGGGTACCTGACTCAATGAATGTGAGAAGATAAAATCTGCGAGGAAGAGCAGAGTTATTTTGATGACTTGATACCATCTTCTTGATCTACCCTCTCTCATTTTCTTCTAAACCATGCCATTACTGTAGCGTTTTAGAGGTAGGTTTTTAGCCCAACTCACGGCTGCCGGGTTCACCCAGCCTTAAATGGGTACATTTTTTTTCTGGGAAAGTAAAGCGGCACGGGCGTAATACCGACCACATAACCCCAAAAATCATGTGCTGAAGGTCTGTAAAATTTATGGTCACTAACACCATATTCCCTATATGCCACTTGGCGTGACGGGGGCTGTTTACTTTTTTTTTTTACTGTAGCATTATGCTTGGAAGGAGCAAAATTTGGCCTCCTATCGTTTCCATATGATGTCACTTACTACAATTAAATGTGTGGATGGCGGACTTGTGGTCAAAAGGTAAAACCACATTGTCTCTTGACAGTAAAGTACCGCGTTCAAATCCCACCACAGGCAGTGATAATTGTCCTCTTCGAATCCATGGTTACTTTGTGGCTCTACCCTCTAAGGGTAGTGATATTCTATGTCTAGTCATCTTGGATAACGATGAAAAATAGGTTGTACCGTGTGCACACTGCGCACGTTAAAGAATCATTAGCAGCTAAAAGTCGAAAAAAGTAGGCCAAAAATGGCTGCTTCCAGGGCAAAAATTTTAACAAGACAAAGACGATGCCGGTCAAAAGGCGCATATATCGTGGTTTAAATTAGCAACACCATTTATTCACGTGTGTGACCGTTAAGTCAGTGAAGATCTACAGCGAATACTCCACTCAACCACTACATTCTCTCTTACGGTACATCTGTTATCTCTACCTTTAGACGTCCTATTAATGTCCATTTGTCGATATCCCTCTCTCGCTCTCTCTCATTCTCATTTGTCCCTGTCTTTAATTTATAATTTAACATTTTTTACCAAAAAATGTTATATTAACACAGTATCACCTCTTTTGTTTCATTATGTTCATTGACACCCTTCAAATTTAAATATTTCTGCTGTTATTTATTGCCTGCTATTTATTCCTATTTTATAGCATATTGTTCTCCAGTCTTACTTGTTTGGAAGTGAAGTAATATAATACAGGTATGTGTAGTTTTCTGAGAATCTGTAGCTATATAGCTGCCACTGCGGCTCAGTGTTGTTAGTGGTGACGTCACTTGTAGGGGCTTAGTCATTTCCAGCTAATGAAGTGGAAGCTTGTCTGTAGAGCACATAATTAATTCATCATCGGAGATCGTCATTCTTATTTTGTTCAATATTGTATTTCCAACCATTGCAATCAACATCATCAAGGAATACATTTTCTAAGACTACGTCATCCAAGGCTACATCATCCACGGCTATATTATCCAAGACTATATCATTCATGGCTACATCATCCAAGACTACATCATCCAAGACTACATTATCCAAGACTACATCATTCATGGCTAAATCATCCAAAATTAAACTCCATCATTCAGTAATACATCATACAGGGCTACATTTTCTAAAACTACATCATCCAAGGCTACATTATCACGCTACATCATCCAAGGTTATATGATCAAAAATTAAACTATAACACCCAGGACTACATCACTCAGGGCTACATCATCCACAACTACATCATCCAAGACAACATCATTCTGGACTACATCATCCAGGACTACATCATTCTGGACTACATCATCCAAGACTACATCATTCTGGACTACATCATCCAGGACCACATTATCCAAAACTAAACTACATCATCCAGGATTAAATCATTCAGAAATAATCATCCAAGACTACACCATTCAAGACAACATCATATAAGACTACATCATCCAAAACTAAGCTAATCATCCAGTTACATCAACCACGACTGCATTATCCAAAGCTACATTATCTATGGCTAATTCCTCCAGGATTAAAACATTCAAGACTATATCATCCAAGACTACAACATTATCCAAGTCTGCATCATCCAAGACTGCATTATTTATGGCTACATAATCCACAGCTACATCACCCTAGGCTCCATCATCTACAACTAAACTACGTCATCCAGTACTACATTATCCAGGATTACATCATCCAGTACTGCATTATCCAGGATTACATCATCCAAGACTACATTATCTATGGGTACATAATCCACGGCTACGTCATTCACGACTACACCATGTACGGCTATATCATTAACGGTTACATCATCCAGGATTACTTCGTCAAAGACTACATCATCCAAGACTAAATCATCCAAGGGAATCATAGACGGATGCGGTATGTGTTAGCACTCAGAAAAAATGACAAACTAGGTGCTAACACATACCTCTTCCTTCTATGATTCCCTATTATCGCCTCGGAAGTTTTCCTATATAATAATATTTATTTATTATTATTTGTCTCCTAAATCATCCAAGATTACATCATCCAATATTACATCATCCAGGGTTTCATTGATAAATGTTTCCATTTTCAACAGTCATTTATTGATGACCATTAAGACGTTTCTCTTGTGTATAACGATCAGCTCAAACACATGCAATTCGAGGCTAGCCAATCAGCGCCTTCGTTTCAATGAATCCCACACGCGATCTGAACTGTACGTTAATATGAGCTCTCCATTGTTTGAGGCCTCTACGATTATCAACCAAGCATGCAAGAGACACATGCTCTGTCTGAGCCTGTCCAAACATTGACAAAGTCAGTCATGATAATTTACCAGTTCGACTGTTGCATAAAAACCACATGCAATGAATAATACATTCGTTATTCTTCATTATTAGCCTGGTGGTTTTTGCATTGACACCACCATTCTACTATACAATGATCCATTCTTTTATCCTAGATCAGAAATCTAATCACCTTCTATCCTCATGACACCGACCCTTCTCTGTATACAAGAACTTCGCCTTCACAATTGTCAATTCTTGACTGTTTCATTTCAGGGTTATTAAAGACCATTGCACAAACCTCTTCGCTACCTTCAGATAGCAATTACGACCTATTGAAAGCTTTTCTCAATCACCTCTGAACCACAGACTATAGATAGTATATAATTCACTGGGGAAAATGGTTAGGGAATATATGTGCGCGTGCGCGTGTGTGTTCGATCGTTTTATGACGTTTTAAGGAAAGGAAAACGAGATACGTCTACGTCAATGCTAGATCATGTCTAGAAATTAGAGAGGAACAATGTGGACGTGTAACACGAGCGATAACAGATGGTACCCTCCACCCCCCCCCCCTTTTCCCCGAAAGCATTAACCCTCAGATTCATTTAGAAAACTTTGGAAAGTCAGACCTAGAAAATTGAATGAATGAAACAACGGATGTCACGAAAGAAATATCGCAGATATTTACGTAAACATTCAGTTTTACTGCTGCGCTTAAATGCAAAATGGCGAAAGAAGGGATTGGTTATTGAAGGCCTCGGTATCACTGCAAACGAATCAAAATCCATAATTGCTCAACCGCCCGTGCCAGTAGAATCATCCGAATTACTAACTCATCTCCAAAACAAAGAAAGGTAACTGTTGTCCCCATCGTAGCAGTCTTAGCACACGCCAAAAGACATAAGGCGAAACCGCGCAGAAAGTGAACACAGTCAACTGTTCCCTGTCATACGATATCATCATTCATCGTAAACAATTGGGACATCGAAACATGATCAAAACGGATGAATCACACAGCTCACAGTGTGCATAGAGCACTTAACTTAGTAGCTCCTGCACCAAGCCGGACTTGGAATATGATGAAACTGCAACAAGGAACACCCTTCAGACATAGCCTTCAATGGTTCCTGCCGCTTATCCACCATATACCATGGAAGTTCACGACCTCCCGAAAATGATGATCGTCATATTGAGAACAAAAAATGTATAGCGCTTGATGATGTTAGGACATCGTTCTTGACACCAACCGAACATATAAACACGAATGAAGGGAACGTAAATAAAGTGAGTTATTCAGCTGCATGACGTCTGCTCCTTTGTTTGTTTATTTTTTTTATCAGCAGCCAGATGTCGTGTTAAGTACATCAACTTGAACATGGAGTCAAGGTTTTATTATCCGCCTCCAACAGATAAATACATTTAGTCTACCGTACAAGAGGTAACTAGTGAGGAACAATCCCGCAGCAAAATTTAAACTAAAAAGTTATTTTACGTTCGAGAGTCGCGACCCAAAATATCAACGATACAACAAATGTCACAATTGTACTTTAGCATGTTCCTTTATGTGCAATCATTCATTGTGACATTATCATCAGTGATCGTGTAGTTATGTGACAAGATGAATATGTTTTGAGGCACTTATATCCTCACAATGACAATAAAAATGCAGCAGCCATAGTTCAAAGGTCGCTTAGATTGTATACCATGTTGCTAAATAATCATAAGCGGCAACGCGTTTGTAGAACAAAAGTCATCAACCAAGAGCAATAGCATTGGGGTTTACGTATACAAACATCGTAGTCCTGTACTTTGAACCACCCTAACTTCGAACGTTCGAACGCTAAATTCGAGATAATCGTTCGCAAATCGAAAGATGTTCCTACGTTCGAGCACCGCGTACGCAAGTGATAGTTTTTCTTTGCGCCTAAGTCATTTCTTGCCTTACTCCCATGTACTTTCACTGCTTTTCCACTTCTGTTTGATAGTTGATTATATAGAATCAACTATCTGTTTATTATAATGTTCAAATAGAGTGGAAGAAAGGGAAGCCTAATAGGAAAGTTGTAATATCGACGACTGCAGTGTTATAGGAATTTAGTTATATGTAGGTTATCACCACTACACTCCGAACATGTCCATAGGTGCTCAGATCCCCTCCTCAGCATGTCCCGAAGCGTCCAGCGACTGATGACTCCAGTTCTGTGTTGATTGATAAGTCCTCATATGCGCGCACTAAACACTCGTTTGATGACTGTGCTCATCTAACTCTCATCTCTTCATTTGAAAGAGTTATGTGAACTTATGGTTGTCGAAGTGTCGTTTCCTTCCCGGTATCTCAAAAGGCAGACGCCGGCAAGATTCATCGGTTGATCGTCTTTCGATGGAAGCAACAGCAAGCCAGCCTGTCCGCATTTCATTTTCCCGTATACCCGCATGTCCAGTGACGTAAACAAAAGTGATTCTCCCTATCGTTGACTTGTTGCAATGACGCAACCCACTGTCTGCGTACAGAGTCCGCCTACACTTTTCTTATCATGCTCATCGAATCACTATTTCACATATCGTGAAACATGAAAGAAGTAAACGTGTGGTAAATCTACAAATAAGGCATAGTGAGCCAAAACCACCAACCAGTAGTGCTAAATGGCAGAAGAGAGAGGGAAAAACAGCAGAGTACAATTGTTTCATATGTTTATGGAAGGGAACTTCCTTTCCAAAAAGTAACATTTTCTCTTTCTTTCCAACAGCCAATTGGGGCATCAATCCTTCACTAAGTTTCAGTAAATGCAATTTTCATTATATTACACTTACCATGAAAATACCATGAAGAGCTAAGAAGAGTAATGAAAATGTTCTGAAAGTGGCCAAAGGAAAAAGAGAACTAATTTCCAATATTAGGAAGAAACAATCATCATTTTTTGGCCATGATGAGAAGAGAACAGCTAGAATATATTGTAACAACAGGGAAAATAGAGATAGAGAAAAGAGATAGAGGGAAGCAAAGAGAAAAGATACGAGATAGCTAAAAAAAAATGGCTTGGCAGAAAATCAACAACAGAAATGATACATAACTGTCGAGATCGAAAGTTGTGGAGAGACATGATCACCTACGAGAGCAGGCCCGGTACTTGATGATGATGATAATGATATTACACTTAGATATTTTATTTATTGTTTTCATGTTTTCATTTATTATTTAGGACATTTAAGTGTGTTATCTTCACCTTAAAGAGTGTGAAAAAAAAGATAAGATAGGAGCGCCGTCACGTCAAGTGGTGTATAGGAAATATGGTGTTAGTGACCATAATTTCTATAGACCTTCGGCACATTAGTTTTGGGGTAATGTGGTCGGTATTACGCCCGTGCCGCTTTACTTTCCCAAAAAAATGTCTGGTGCTCAATTAAGGCTGGGTGAGACCGGAACCCGACGGTTGGAACCCTACCTCTTGTCCTTTGTAGTCCAGTTCAGTAACCACTGAGCAATCGCTGCTGCCATAAAGTGTGTGTATTTGGCGCTTAAATTTATAATAATGAATATAGTTTATGATATGAGATGGAATAAATTCACATTTCCATTATTTGTACTGAACAGCCACCTGGAACGAATTAAGTTCGAAGTACAAGACACCGCTATGTATAGAAATATATTGTAAGCTCACCGTATGTACCGTCTTTTAGTCTCTGAACCTTTATGTATGTCTTCCGTATGTACCGTCTTTTAGTCTCTGAACCTTTATGTATGTCTTCCGTATGTACCGTCTTTTAGTCTCTGAACCTTTATGTATGTCTTCCGTATGTACCGTCTTTTAGACTCTGAACCTTTATGTATGTCTTCCGTATGTACCGTCTTTTAGACTCTGAACCTTTATGTATGTCTTCCGTATGTACCGTCTTTTAGTCTCTGAACCTTTATGTATGTCTTCCGGCTGTCCCGAAATTTTAACCAAAATGTCAGATTTGTCCCGTGTTAATAAAATTATAAATCTTTGTTGCTTTAAAAAAAAAAAACAACAACTAAATAATCACTTTAATATTGGACAGTCATATATTTCAATAAAAATACCAACATATACATATATATATATATATATATATATATATATATATATATATATATATATATACACATACACCAATATCACGGATACTAGTAATTTGTATAATCATAAAATCATCATCATCATCATCATCATAGAGTGCCGTCTCCGCAACGAAGGTTGGCTACCATGGAGCGCCAAATCTGCTCTGTCTCTTGCTTTGATGGTGCAGGTTGTCATGGGCTGATTTATCCATCTTTTGATCATAAAATAGATATTTTAAATGCAATTGCATGGTGAAATACAGATCACTTGTACGTCTAAAACGTTAGTATGGCTCTGTCACTGAAGAGTAATGGTTCACTCAATGTGTTAATGTAATCACATTTTTAACCGCCTTACTATTTCGTGAATAAAGAATATTACGTAGCTTCCGTCCGTCCAGAATGTTCCTTCCCAGTATCCGTCTTTGACTTAAGGTTAATGTTGTCACCCTATATATGGCAGAAACACTATTTCATTCCGCAAAAGATTGTTATTTTAAGGATATATAATCGAATACAATCTGAAGACAAATGAGAGTCGAAAACAAGCACACAAATATACAAATAATTAGTTGACAGTTTATTTAAACACGGGGAGCCGCGATAGCTCAGTGGTTAGGGAACTGGACTACAAAGGACAAGAGGTAGGGTTCGATTCCAACCGATCCCTTCCGGTTCACCCAGCCTTTAATGGGTACCGGATTTTTTTTCTGGGAAAGTAAAGCGGCACGGGCGTAATACTAACCACATTACCCCAAAAATCATGTGCCGAAGGTCTGTAAAATTTATGGTCACTATAGCTTGTTTCATAAGTCGTGCCCAACTTTAAAAATCAATATCTTTTAAACCGCTTTTGTAATTTTTTCAAAATTTGCATGTATAGTTATAATGATTAGAACCCAACAGGGAATTAATTTCATTAAAAACAAACATTTGGTTATTATTATTGCTTATTTGATTTATATAAATTTATAACGACCCATTGATGTAGTCAAAACTTAGTGTTTACAGTATTTAAGTTAAAAATAGCGATTACAAATCCATACACGCTGAAATTTACGATTTTGCACGCTTTCCGCGTGAGTTTTCTGACACAATTAGACACTTGTAGTCAACACGAGACATTGTGTGTTCCATTTCCGTTAATTCAGCGGCGTAACGTGCAACAATAACATTTATCATGAGTCTTAAAATGAAATTCTGCAGTTTACAAAACATCGCAATAAAAATGTATGACTATTTTTGCAAAGAGGCTAAACGAGGAAGATTATTTCATTCTTTAGAAAACCCTGAGAATAGGACAAGACACATTTTGGATTTATCTAAACGGTCATTTAATCGCTGGATTCAAGCACGTGACCGTCAATGTTCCAAATATACAAAATCACAAGGAAGAGCAAAAATGTTGGATAATTTCGACAGTGAACTTATTAGAAGTGAAATTCGCAAAATGTTGGGTATGAATGAAACTGTTACAATAAGAAAATTAAAAGTATCGCTGAAAAAGAACAACATTATTGAAATATCAAAGTCTACATTATGGAGGAATGTGAGAGCTGCAGGCTTTACATTCAGAAAGTATTCCAATGGACGAAACATCATCTGTGAGAAGCCACATATAGTAGTCATGAGAAGCAAGTACTTACGTGAAGTAAAAGAGGTGCGCAAGCAAGGTTATGATATTGTGTACTTGGATGAAACATGGATCAATGCTCACCACACTAACCAAAGGGAATGGCAGTCATCAGATGGAAAGATTAAGAGATTAATACCTAGCATCAAAGGACAGCGCTTGATAATTGCTCATGCAGGTAGTCGACAACGTGGACTAATACATAATGCAGAGCTCATTTTTCTTTCAAAATCCATAGACAATCGGGATTATCACTCTGAGATGAATGGTCACATATTTAGACATTGGATTGAAAATTCTGTTCTCCCATCACTAGATCGACCATCTTGCCTAATAATGGACAATGCAGCGTACCACAACATTGTTGCACTTGAAGATAAAGTCCCGACGTCATCCAGTACAAAAGATGCTATTAAGATATGGCTCACAAAGGAGCACATACAATTTAATAACATGTACTTAAAACCTGAATTACTATCTCTAGTAAAGCAAAAACAGAGGACAAAGATTTTTCAAATAGATAAGATTATCCAAGAGCACGGTCATATAAGTTTGAGGCTGCCACCTTACCATGCTCATTTAAATCCAATAGAACTAATCTGGGCAAAATTAAAAGGACAAGTGGCAGATGAAAATACAACATTCAAAATATGCGATGTAAAGACTCTTGCTAATCTCGCTTTATTAAATATAGACAAAGATTATTGGGCTAAATGTGAAGACCACGTCTAAAAACAGGAAGAGGAATATTGGAAAAATGATGGTTTGTGGAATGTTCAACCCAAACAGTTATTAATCTTTTAGACTCGTCTGATTCAGAATGAAAGTATATAGCCCCCACAATGTTGGCCCCTATATTACCTTAAATTATTTCAACAAACGGTCCTTTTCAGGACCACACAACTATGAAAATTGGACATACAGGTATACCTTGATATTATTATCGTCCGTCCTCGAACTGAGCAGACAATAATTCTCCTGGTGTTTTGTTTTATCCAGTTATTTCCCCATTACGGCCACGCTTTACCTAGTGAAAATTAATCGTAGACCAGCAACTACGGTAATTTCTATTCTTTAGGGCTTCACAATTTACAATTTTGACAAACATCAAAGAAATATCGCCGCTTAAGAAAACTGCAGCTGCAAGATATTTGTTAAATATACATTTAAAGGGTCTTTTGCATTCTAATAACATTTGGAAAATTTCAAAAGTATTTAACAAACGGTTAGAGAGTAATAGCGTTTTGAAGTTGGGCAAATGTTTTGAAACGAGCTATAACACCATATTCCCTATACGCTACTTGGCGTGACGGGTGTACTTTCCTTTTACCTTATTTACAGACACAGGATGGTAGCTTGCTCTTTCCTCCCCACAACCTTCGCTCGGTGTATCAAGAAGCTGATAACTCGAAAACTATTAGCGTGTGAGTGTGTGTGTGTGTGTGTGAGTGAGTGAGTGAGTGAGTGAGTGAGTGAGTGAGTGAGTGAGTGAGTGAGTGAGTGAGTGAGCGAGCGAGCGAGCGAGCGGGTGAGTGAGTGAGTGAGTGAGTGAGTGAGTGAGTGAGTGAGTGAGTGAGTGAGTGAGTGAGTGAGTGAGTGAGTGAGTGAGTGAGTGAGTGAGTCAGTGAGTGAGTGACTGAGTGAGTGAGTTTGTTTGCTTGTTTGCGTGTTTCCGTGTTTGCGTGTGTGCATGTTTGCGTGCGTGCGTGTGTGTGCGTGTGCGCTTGTGTGTTGAAACCTTTTAATAATTTATGTAATCTATGTGTGCGTTTGTTTCGCTGTGTTTGTATGTCTATATGTGTATGTGAGTCCGTGTATATTAGTTTGCACGTGTGCAAGCGTGTGTGCATTTGGCTCTACGAATATATGTGGTGTGTGTGATTGTATGCGTGAGTATCAGTATTTATTAATTTATATATCAAATAATATATTGAAATGTTGGCCTACTTAAAAACTTTTACTTGCTGACAATGC
This sequence comes from Megaustenia siamemsis, assembly GCA_032433765.1. Classification (NCBI taxonomy): domain Eukaryota; kingdom Metazoa; phylum Mollusca; class Gastropoda; order Stylommatophora; family Ariophantidae; genus Megaustenia; species Megaustenia siamemsis. The sequence continues at coordinate 105,417,945 of JAVIAB010000092.1, forward strand.
AGCCCTAGTCGCTCATAGTGAAGCCACCCTACAATCGCTGATCAACAACCTGGACAAAGCAAGCTACCTTTTTTCACTGTCAATAAATGTTCAGAAGATAGTAATACTAAGTCAAGGCGACATCAAACCGCTTTTAATCACTTTAAAAGAGGATCCACTAGAATCATTTAGAAATTCACGTACCTTGGATCCACAATTACGCAAACTACTTCTGTTGATGATGAAATAAACAGCTGAATTGGTAAGGCAGCTACGACTTTCAGCAAACTTACAGAAAGGGCCTGGAACAACAAAAAACTAACACTAAAGACCAAACTCTTAATATTTCAAACGTGTGTGCTTAGCACACTATTATATGGATCTGAAACCTGGACAACATACTCAAATCACGAAAAAAGAATGAATGTCCTCCACATGCGATGTCTCCGCAGAATAATGCACATCAAATTGCAGGACAAAATAACCAACTTAACTGTCCTGCAACGTGCTAAGATCCCAACAATCATGTCGATGCTCAGATGTTGAAGACTAAGATGGCTGGGGCACGTCCAACGAATGGAATAAAAACGCATCCCCAGGCAAATACTATATGGCGAACACACACACAAAAAAAGACATATCAGCAGACCTAGACTACGATATAGAGATATCTGTAAATCATCTCTGAATGACTTCATATGTGAAAATGACTGGAACATCGGACAAGTGATTGCACATCATGAGAGCATGTATAAGGAATGGTATAACATCATTTGAGACTGAGAAGGCAACATAAAAAGACTCATGAACAAGGATGGAAAACCCTGTAGATCAGTGGACCTGACTTGTTCATTCTGTGGTCGTGTGTGTTTGTCAAACATTGGTAGAATTAGCCACGAGAGAAGCTGTTCGACAAAAACAAAACCTAAAAAAAAAAAAACACAATAGCCTCCACTAGACTGTCTGACAAGACGAAAAGGGCCATATATATATAGCCATAATTGTATATGTGTGTGTGTGTCTGCCGATATATGTGTCTGTGTGTTTGTTAATCGATATGTAAGTTTGTGAGTACGCGAGTCTTTGTGTTTGTTAGTCTATGTGTTTTGTGTGTGTGTGTGTGTATGTGTGTGCCAATGCTTCTGTGTCGTGTTTTTGCGTACATTTATGTGCCTCTGTATGCGTCTCTTCGTACGTGTTTGTATCCTTATTAAAACGAAATTCTATTAGAATAATAAAGTACCTACCTTATTTGCTATTGCATTCACAAACTTCTCCACATTCGAACAAAAACAGAAGAGCACAAAGCGTTGACTCTAATGCCTTGTTTTTTTTCCAGATTAAATAAAATCTCGTCTCTTAAAAAGTCCCTCGCTTTACCCTCGGTCACTGATTGTGATATTCAGTGACTGGCATTGAAGGTACTATCAGTAATGCGTTGTGGCCGTGCTCGCTGACAATCCTCACGGGTACGTTGTCTCTGTGGAAATCACATTTAAAACTATTAATTCCAATCCTCGTTCAGACAGCTCGCTTCAGACATAAAACTGCGTGAGTTTAATATCTGTATACTTTATTGAATATGATCTATTTAAAGTATTCTATTAAACTTATTAAATGATTCAATTTCACTGCACTCTGGTCAGTCAAATAGGTGTTCAGCCCTTCTCAACAGATGACGCATAGTATGCACGCTGATTGTTTCCGTAGCACGCTAATTATACACAAATCTTAGGCGGCCATACTATCACTACGTATTGCTGAAGCTATTTTGGCTCCCGTTTTGGGGGTCCCATATAAATAAATCGTATCAAATCACCGAGTCACTCTACATAAAACGATTATAGAGAACCTTCCAAATATGTCATTTTATTAAATCATAAAGTTATGTTTTTAAAAAAGGCATACATTGTATAGATTTTGTGAATTAAATTATTTCACGCTACGTTATCCTCTAATAATAAGCTAGTGTTAGTCGTGGCAGCAAAAGTTTATAACTATAAATTGAAGATGAGAAAAAAATAAGACAGAATTTATTTAATTGCAAGTGACAGAGAAAAGCATCACGGATCAAGAGTAAAACTGTGGTGAACATCTGCACAAAAGTTCAAGAAACCAAAGACATTAAGTGAAATAAATAGTTTTACGGGGACCAGGAAGTTATAAGAAAAGTCTTTATTATGGTGGCCGGCCAGTAATATTGCGGCACAGCGTAGCCACTATTTCGGAAGTTGAAGCTGCGCGGGCTGGTAGTCCACCTAGTCACAGCTTCCAGCTGGGAGATCAATTGTATAAATGTCTAACTCGTGTTGGAAACAGTTGCCAATCCAATCATGAGCCGTGCCGTGCGGCAATCTCTACCACACCAACTGTCTTATGAGAATACCAACGCGTTGTATAATCATTGGTTTCCAACTAGTGAGTCGCTGAGTTCAAGATCTGACCTTTCTGTCCTCTGCCTTTTTTTGGTTTCATTCATCTCGTTACCACTAGTTTTCCCATGATTTCTTCGTAAACCATTTCTTCGCTGAATTGTTCTTGACTTTATTTTCTTCATCTTTCTTTAATCATAGAAGATTGTGCTGTTTCCTAGTTTACGATTTAATGCATCGTTGAAAAAAATATATGGGACATTATAAAATTGTGGATACATTCTTAAATTTATTTCTTTACCCTTTACTTTATTAATGTATTAAGTTGCATTTTATTCTGCACTTAGCATATATTGAATTTGCCTTTAGAACGTTTTTGTTTGGGACTGTAGACTTTGTCTATCGTTATTTTTTTCTTTAAATTCCTTTAGTCATTTCATTTACGCTCTCTTATATCGGTAAATAAAAACAAAGACATTAAACGCGACCTTTTTTATCGGTAAATAAAAACAAAGACATTCAACACGACCTTTCTTATATCGGTAAATAAAAACAAAGACATTCAACACGACCTTTCTTATATCTGTAAATAAATACAAAGACATTCAACGCGACCTTTTTTTATCGGTAAATAAAAGCAAAGACATTCAACACGACCTTTCTTATATCGGTAAATAAAAACAAAGACATTCAACACGACCTTTCTTATATCTGTAAATAAATACAAAGACATTCAACGCGACCTTTTTTTATCGGTAAATAAAAGCAAAGACATTCAACACGACCTATCTTATATCTGTAAATAAATACAAAGACATTCAACGCGACCTTTTCTTATCGGTAAATAAAAGCAAAGACATTCAACACGACCTTTCTTATATCGGTAAATAAAAAGAAAGAGATTCAACTGGACCTTACTTATATCGATAAACTATGGGACAATCGATTCGCTTAAATAGACAGCTGACTTCATGAGAGAGTCTGGAATCTCTGATTGAGTCTTGATCGCAGAGAGATATCGATAAATAAAAACAGAGAGATTCAGCAGTAAAGTAAAGTACCCCCGTCACGCCAAGTGGAGTATAGGGAAATATGGTGTTAGTGAGCCAATATTTTACAGACCTTCAGCACATGATTTTGGGGTAATGTGGTCAGTATTACGCCCGTGCTGCTTTACTTTCCCAGAAAAAAATCCGGTACCCATTTCAGGTTGGGTGAACCCGGAAGCCGTCGGTTGGGATCGAACCCTACCCCTTGTCCTTTGTAGTCCAGTTCACTAACCACTGAGCTATCGCGGCTCCAGATTCAGCAGTACCTTTCCTATATCGGTAAATAAAAACAAATGCATTCAATAGGATCTATTTATACCGGTAAGTAAAAACAAAGACATTCAACGGGACCTTTCTTATATCGGTAAATAAAAACAAAGTCATGAAACGGGACCTATATTGGAAGCGGTCAGTTCCTCCATAAATGACTGCTTGGATCTGGATCATATAAACCAGAGCTATAGCTCGTTTCAAATCATTTGCCCAACTTTTAAAATCGATATCTTTTTAATCTCTTTTTGTAATTTTTTCAAAATTTGCATGTAAAGTTATAATGATTAGAACCCAACAGGGAATTAATTTCATTAAAAAAAACATTTGGTTATTATTGTTGCTTATTTGATTTATATAAATTTATAACGACCCATTGATGTAGTCAAAACTTAATGTTTACAGTATTTTAAACTAAAAATAGCGAGTACAAATCTATACACTGTAGAATTGACGTATTTCCACGCTTTCCCCGTGAGTTGTCTGACACAATTAGACACTTGTAGAAAACACGAGGCATTGTGTGTTCCATTTCCGTTCATGCATAGTATAGACGTGGAACGGTAACATTTATCATGAGTCTTAAAATGAAATTCTGCAGTTTACAAAACATCGCAATAAAATGTATGACTATTTTTGCAAAGAGGCTAAACGAGGAAGATTATTTCATTCTTTAGAAAACCCTGAGAATAGGACAAGACACATTTTGGATTTATCTAAACGGTCATTTAATCGCTGGATTCAAGCACGTGACCGTCAATGTTCCAAATATACAAAATCACAAGGAAGAGCAAAAATGTTGGATAATTTCGACAGTGAACTTATTAGAAGTGAAATTCGCAAAATGTTGGGTATGAATGAAACTGTTACAATAAGAAAATTAAAAGTATCGCTGAAAAAGAACAAAGTATTGAAATATCAAAGTCTACATTATGGAGGAATGTGAGAGCTGCAGGCTTCACATTCAGAAAGTATTCCAATGGACGAAACATCATCTGTGAGAAGCCACATATAGTAGTCATGAGAAGCAAGTACTTACGTTAAGTAAAAGAGGTGCGCAAGCAAGGTTATGATATTGTGTACTTGGATGAAACATGGATCAATGCTCACCACACTAACCAAAGGGAATGGCAGTCATCAGATGGAAAGATTAAGAGATTAATACCTAGCAGCAAAGGACAGCGCTTGATAATTGCTCATGCAGGTAGTCGACAACATGGACTAATACAGAATGCAGAGCTCATTTTTCTTTCAAAATCCATAGACAATCGGGATTATCACTCTGAGATGAATGGTCACATATTTAGACATTGGATTGAAAATTCTGTTCTCCCATCACTAGATCGACCATCTTGCCTAATAATGGACAATGCAGCGTACCACAACATTGTTGCACTTGAAGATAAAGTCCCGACGTCATCCAGTACAAAAGATGCTATTAAGATATGGCTCACAAAGGAGCACATACAATTTAATAACATGTACTTAAAACCTGAATTACTATCTCTAGTAAAGCAAAAACAAAGGACAAAGATTTTTCAAATAGATAAGATTATCCAAGAGCACGGTCATATAAGTTTGAGGCTGCCACCTTACCATGCTCATTTAAATCTAATAGAACTAATCTGGGCAAAATTAAAAGGACAAGTGGCAGATGAAAATACAACATTCAAAATATGCGATGCGAGCGACTCTTGCTAATCTCGCTTTATTAAATATAGACAAAGATTATTGGGCTAAATGTGAAGACCACGTCTTAAAACAGGAAGAGAAATATTGGAAAAATGATGGTTTGTGGAATGTTCAACCCCAAACAGTTATTAATCTTTTAGACTCGTCTGATTCAGAATGAAAGTATATAGCCCCCACAATGTTGGCCCCTATATTACCTTAAATTATTTCAACAAACGGTCCTTTTCAGGACCACACAACTATGAAAATTGGACATACAGGTATACCTTGATATTATCGTCCGTCCTCGAACTGAGCAGACAATAATTCTCATGGTGTTTTGTTTTATCCAGTTATTTCCCATTACGGCCACGCCTTTACCTAGTGAAAATTAATCACAGACCAGCAACTACGGTAATTTCTATTCTTTAGGGCTTCACAATTTACAATTTTGACAAACATCAAAGAAATATCGCAGCTTTAAGAAAACTGCAGCTGCAAGATATTTGTTAAATATAGATTTAAAGGGTCTTTTGCATTCTAATATCATATGGAAAATTTCAAAAGTATTTAACAAACGGTTAGAGAGTAATAGCGTTTTGAAGTTGGGCAAATGTTTTGAAACGAGCTATAATCAAAACTCTACTATACCGTGTTTGGTCCAGGAACAAAACAGATCATCCAATGATTTATTCAATTTATTTTGTCACAAAAGAAGTCCAGAATTACTTTAATATCTGTTTGGCCCCTTTTGGATCTTGGAGATCCTACCTGGCCTAGGTGACCAACAGGCACATGGGTCTTGGCGACACTTCCTCTTCCGCCATTTTATGATTAGTACTTGCCTGCCTTTTGTGTTTGTTTTTGCCTTAATATTTGTTGGTTTGTACCTGATGAAAGTTGTTTTGTCCGAAACATCGTAGTTTATCTCGTTTATATGTAGGTTTAGCTGCTTAATACCAGCGTGTGCTTATTTTACATAGTTACTTTAATCCCCTTATAGGTTAGTTGATATTTTTTTCTTCTTTCTTTCCTCATTTGCCTTTCAGTTGCGAGAAGAGATATAATTTGTTGCCTTTTGCTCTTCATTTGCCTTCTCCTGCTGTTATGTTTCCTGAGTTTTTCTAATGCTCCATCAATCCATCGTTTTCGTAGTTGATCCTTGGATCTGGTGTTCTCTTAAGGTTTGCTGAAAACTCGTTGCAATGGCTGTGTTGTATTTTATATTTCTGCCTTATCACATGGTCACACCATTTTATCTGTTGTTTCTTTATGTATTCAAAGACAAAAATTATTACTAGCTTTTTTCTCAGTTCTTCACTGTTGATCGCATCTCTCTGGCTGTTTTCTGCCTGCCATGCGCAAAAAAAAGATGTTTCGATAATGGTTATTTTGTTTTTGAGTCTAGCTTCCAGGCATGGCATCGACAGCACAACATTAGAATGAAGATTATATTGTAGTGTCCGTTTCGTCTCTAGTGCTGTTTCCTTGTTGGACAGTAGTGGTGACATTTGTCCGATGATTTGACAAGCTTTGTTGTATCTTGAGTCTATTTCTGCTGTTTCTGACTTACAGACTGCAACGAGACTTCCTAGGTATTTAAAATCCTTCACTTGTTTTGATTGTCTACTGCCTATCGTTATGTTGATGTTCTGTTTTTGTTTTGTGATGTTCATAACGTGTGTCCTGTAGGTGATGATTTAGATGCGGTATTGTGTACCTGTTATCTTAAGTCTGCTTAAGTGTGTTTGTCTTCTTCGTCTTCTACCTTCCAGCTCCCTGTGGAGCATAGGTCTTCAACAAACACTTTCCATGTCGTTCTGTTTCTTGCCATTCTTTTAAGATCATTCTATGTCTTCCCCATCATCTTCATCTCTGCTTCTAATATGTCTTCTCCAATAATTATTTGGTCTTCCTCTTTGTCTTTTCCCCTGGGGATTCCAAAAAGGGGCCTGTTGTGTAATACTCTCAGTTGACTTCTGCAGTGCGTGTCCTATCCAGCGCCATCGTTTTCGCTGTATCTCTTTATCCACTGGTATTTGACTGGTACATTTCCATAATTCCACGTTAGTGATTTTGTCCTGCCATTTTCATGCCTTTATTCCGCGTAAGCATCCATTAATGAAAGTCTGTATCTTCATGATTGTCAATTTTGTTATTCTCCATGTTTCACAGCCATATAATAGGACTGACTCAACATTGGAGTTGAACATTTGTAATGCTTAAAGTGTGTTTGTAGATCTTCTACATTCTCATGCATTATTTTCTGATCGTCCACGAAGAGAAGTTCGTTAATCTGTTTTACCTCCAAATGGTTGGCTACATTACATATGCAGTCCAAAGAAATCATAAACAACAGGGGTGACAGTACGCACTGTACTCATGTCTTGTTGTTCTTGCTTTCAAATAATTATTATGGCCCTTTTCGTCTTGTCAGACGGTCTAGTGGAGGCTATTGTGTATTTTTCTGAGGTTTTGTTTTTGTCGAACAGCTTCTCTCGTGGCTAATTCTACCAATGTTTGACAAACACACGCGGTCACAGAATGAACAAGTCAGGTCCACTGGTCCACAGGGTTTTCCATCCTTTTCATGAGTCTTTTCTCTTCCACGTTTTGCCTTAGCACAGTCTGAAATGATGTTATACCGCTCCTTATACATGCTCTCCATGATGTGCGATCACTTGCCAGATGTTTCCAGTCATATTCGTATATGGAGAAGTCATTCAGAGAGGTTATTGGTTATGGAAGGCCTCGGTTTCACAGCAAACGAATTAAAATCCATAATTGCTCAACCGCCCGTGCCAGTGGAATCATCCGAATTACTAATTCATCTCCCAAACAAAGAAAGGTAACTGTAGTCCCCATCGTAGCAGTCTCAGCACACGCCAAAAGACATAAGGCGAAACCGCGCAGAAAGTGAACATAGCCAACTGTTCCCCGTCATACGATATCATCATTCATCGTAAACAAGCGGGATATCGAAGCAGGATCAAAACGGATGAGACATACAGCTCACGGTGTGCACAGAGCACTTAACTCAGTAGCTCCTGCAACAAGCCGGCCTTGGAATATGAGGAAACTGCAAGAAGGAACACTTTTCAGACATAGCCTTCAATGGTTCCTGCCGCCTATCCACCATACACCATGGGAGTTCACGTCCTCCCGAAAATGATGATCGTCATAGCACTTGATGATGTTAGGCCGTCATTGGTGACTCCAATTCCAAACATATAGACACACAGTGGTGGTAAGTTATCATTTCCAATCCAACAGAAGCCACATGACCTGTAGTTAGTAAAACCACATAGAGAATATGATTTTGTGACCTTCACTGATTCACTCTTAGATGTGAATGTGTAGTTTACACAAGAGGAGAAGTTTTCAACTACAGTGATCCCATTTAAGGCAATTCTGGGATAGCAAGGCAAGTCTCCTTTATAGCAGCAGAACTTGATGTTCTCCGCTCCCTTCTTGTACCTGCCGCCACACGATTCTGATGTCTCATTACCTTGGATATCATTCAAGAACAATGTTAGATTAACATTCCATAGATATGGCTCTGCTGATGAAATGCTTGGTGCAACAGTTGTATCAATCATACTGGAGGCTCCTGGTCTGTGTTCATTAATATCACAGACGGCACATGATGTTGTTATATTCAGTATTTCTTTCAGAGAGGATTTACACGTATCTCTATATCGTAGTTTAGGTCTGCCGATTTGTCTTTTTCCATGTTTTAGTTCTGCCTGGGGATGCGCTTTTCTTCCATTCGCTGGGCATGCCCCAGCCATCTTGACTTCGACATCTGAGCATCGACATGATTGTTGGGGTCTTAGCACGTTGCAGGACAGTTAAGTTGGTTATTTTGTCCTGCCATTTGATGTGCATTATTCTGTGGTGACATCGTATGTGGAAGACAGTCTTTTTTCCTGGTTTAGGTATTATTATTCCAAATAATTAAGCAGCTGGTATTATGAATACATAATAATGTGACAATGTGTGCACACTACCACGCAGCCAACTAAAAAATTGGCTATTGCAGTAGTGTCTTACACGATGACGTTCTCAATGACTATAGCATAGGGTAACGATCACAGACCGGAAATAAATTGTATATTTGTACTTTCCTATTAATGCAAGTATCTCCCAGTAGGGCTGAATACTTGTGTTGTAGACAAACATTTATTGGACGAAACAGCACGAATAGTAGTTCCCAGTGTTTATATACTGGGTACAAATAATAATACATAAATATTATTATATGGGGAACTTCCGGGGCGATAATAGGGAATAATAGAACAAAGAAGTATGTGTTAGCACTCGGAAAAATAGACAGACAAACAACAATAGAAAAAAACGAAGAACAATATATAGTCCGAAGTGGGATCGAACCCGTACTCAGTGGCACCGCGCCTTGCCACGAGAAGCCGAACGCTTGGCACACTACCACGCAGCCAACTAAAAAATTGGCTATTGCAGTAGTGTCTTACACGATGACGTTCTCAATGACTATAGCATAGGGTAACGATCACAGACCGGAAATAAATTGTATATTTGTACTTTCCTATTAATGCAAGTATCTCCCAGTAGGGCTGAATACTTGTGTTGTAGACAAACATTTATTGGACGAAACAGCACGAATAGTAGTTCCCAGTGTTATTTTTTTTTTTAGTTGGCTGCGTGGTAGTGTGCCAAGCGTTCGGCTTCTCGTGGCAAGGCGCGGTGCCACTGAGTACGGGTTCGATCCCACTTCGGACTATATATTGTTCTTCGTTTTTTTCTATTGTTGTTTGTCTGTCTATTTTTCCGAGTGCTAACACATACTTCTTTGTTCTATTATTCCCTATTATCGCCTCGGAAGTTCCCCATATAATAATATTTATGTATTATTATTTGTACCCAGTATATAAACACTGGGAACTACTATTCGTGCTGTTTCGTCCAATAAATGTTTGTCTACAACACAAGTATTCAGCCCTACTGGGAGATACTTGCATTAATAGGAAAGTACAAATATACAATTTATTTCCGGTCTGTGATCGTTACCCTATGCTATAGTCATTGAGAACGTCATCGTGTAAGACACTACTGCAATAGCCAATTTTTTAGTTGGCTGCGTGGTAGTGTGCCAAGCGTTCGGCTTCTCGTGGCAAGGCGCGGTGCCACTGAGTACGGGTTCGATCCCACTTCGGACTATATATTGTTCTTCGTTTTTTTCTATTGTTGTTTGTCTGTCTATTTTTCCGAGTGCTAACACATACTTCTTTGTTCTATTATTCCCTATTATCGCCTCGGAAGTTCCCCATATAATAATATTTATGTATTATTATTTGTACCCAGTATATAAACACTGGGAACTACTATTCGTGCTGTTTCGTCCAATAAATGTTTGTCTACAACACAAGTATTCAGCCCTACTGGGAGATACTTGCATTAATAGGAAAGTACAAATATACAATTTATTTCCGGTCTGTGATCGTTACCCTATGCTATAGTCATTGAGAACGTCATCGTGTAAGACACTACTGCAATAGCCAATTTTTTAGTTGGCTGCGTGGTAGTGTGCCAAGCGTTCGGCTTCTCGTGGCAAGGCGCGGTGCCACTGAGTACGGGTTCGATCCCACTTCGGACTATATATTGTTCTTCGTTTTTTTCTATTGTTGTTTGTCTGTCTATTTTTCCGAGTGCTAACACATACTTCTTTGTTCTATTATTCCCTATTATCGCCTCGGAAGTTCCCCATATAATAATATTTATGTATTATTATTTGTACCCACTCTCCAATAGCAGCTTGTCATATTATACTTTCCTCTCCAATAGCAGCTTGTCATATTATACTTTCCTCTCCAATAGCAGCTTGTCATATTATACTTTCCTCTCCAATAGCAGCTTGTCATATTATACTTTCCTCTCCAATAGAAGCTTGTCATATTATACTTTCCTCTCCAATAGCAGCTTGTCATATTATACTTTCCTCTCCAATAGCAGCTTGTCATATTATACTTTCCTCTCCAATAGCAGCTTGTCATATTATACTTTCCTCTCCAATAGCAGCTTGTCATATTATACTTTCCTCTCCAATAGCAGCTTGTACCAGAGGCATTAACAAGTTCACTTTCAGATTGTTCAGTTATCGGTTGCAGTTAATCCAACATTGATAATTCATTGTTCAACTCTCGTTGTGTATAGTATGAAATGTTTGATGAATTAAGACTACGGATTCGAATACATTTAAAGTAAATATAGGAAGTGTAATGTTAACATGCTAATTATGTGACATTTGTGCAGTTTACTCTCAAGATTGGAGTATTTTCTCTTGGTTTCGTTCAGTAACTAAAGAACTAGATAGACCTCTTTACCATCCGTTCTTAAAAGATGGTCGTAGATGTGTTGTGGTTTGCAGCAGAACAGTGACATTTGCGTCGATCCAACTTATCCAACGTCAGCATGACATTTTTGAGTAGCGAGTTGCCTTCCGTCTGGATCCCTGCTCTCGTGGTCAGACTAGACATGTTAGTAGTTTACTATAGGCACCGCCAAGAGGTGGGGCTGGAGTTCCAGTTCATCGATCCTGGCGCAAGCCATCAGCTATGAGTTGATGACAGCTTTCAACTCTGTTGCTTTCGCTCTTGGCGAACTTTGTTACTTGATTCGTTTTACATCCGTCGGGGAGTGATTCTGCTTTTAATGAAATAGCTTAGTAAACGCAATGCCACTTCATGTGGAATTTTTTTTAATTGGACGGTGATGGTTTTCAGACACACCGTGTATGCGAACTTCTACACACTTTAAACAATTCTAGTTTAGTTTTTAATCCAATCCACCTTTTAAATGCAAACCAGTAAAAGGTAATTTCTATAACTTTTCCTGGCCAGACAAGCTTGTTTATGCTACTAAATCAGCGCCTCTAATTTTTTCTGTAAAAATACTGCTGATATTTTTACACTTTTAAAATGCTAAATTAATTTCTCTCTCGCTAGATATGATCATAAACATTTTATTTCCTCTTCAAACATGGTTAAATTTACCTAAATATATGAATATGAAAATATAAAACGAAAGTTTGGTACGTTACTGTAGTGTTGGATTCTTTTGAGGGGATGGATAAACGAAATGCTATTCTGTTATTTTCTTTGTGTTGTCGTTTTTATTTGTGTTTGTCTATTTATTACATCAATCAAACGTGCTATCAATACTTACATAAGCATATGAGAGCTGTAAAACAACAAGATACGTAGAAACAAAGATGAACGCATTCGAAAATAAATGTCTAAGGAAAATATTTGGTATAGTTTTGAACGAATTAAAAACAAACGAGGAAATTAGAGAAATCGCCAATGAACCACTAGTATCATCAGCAATCAACAAAAGACTTTGGATATATGTTGGACATGTGATGATAAGAAATAATAACCGAATAGCAAAGCAAGCCCTCATGTGGGAAACAACAGGTAGGAGTAAAAGAGGCCGCCGACCCAGAGAACACAGTGAGAAGAGTATTGATAAGAGAGGCAAAGGCAGCAGGAACTCCCTCAATGAGAGCAAGATGTTTGCACAGAACATAGACAAATGATGAGATTTAATAAACGATCTTTGCAAGGATTGAGATTGCTGGAAAGAAAATTTGGAAAAGAAAGAGAAAGATTATCTGAGTCTATGCCCTATAGGCCGGCAACGGCTCGAAAGGTCAATATATAGATAGATTTTTTACATCACATTCTGCATTCCTTTTTTTACCCAAACATCTTCTACTATTGTAAGCGAGAAGCTTATTTGTTATTTCTGAACATGTTAGTATATAATACATGATGAAGCAATGAGGAAATAGAAAACTTTATAATTGTCACAGCTATTACCTGTGAAATGTGTATCAATAAACGGGCCAGTAAAACCTGTTGTTATGCGTTCTCTGATGGGTAGTGAATGCATTTTAGAGAAATGCTTTAAAGTGAAAATAGAGAAACATGGAAATGGTTAGATGAGTGAAATGTAGCCAAATGTCCGTCCTATAGTAAACCATATAGTAAAAATAAATTTCATCATGTGCCATACTGGTTAGCGTAGGCGATCATTTCTTTCTGCAATTCGTTATTCCCAGTACATCGAATCAATTCTGTCGTTGAGTGTTTGCCATGTCACAACACCAAACTATCTTTTTAGCGTGTTGTTTCTTTGACTTTCTCTCTCTCTCTCTCTCTCTCTCTCTCTCTCTCTCTCTCTCTCTCTCTCTCTCTCACTCTCTTTCCTTGTATTTTACCATTTGCAACAAAGTGTTTCAACTTTTTTTCTCATTATGTGCCTAAACTGTCGATTGTTGCCTTTTGTGTTGGCTTCTTTGAGAATTTCCTCGTTGATCTTTTTTTGTTGTCCAGGGAACTATTCAACATTCTTCCGAGGAATCCCATCTCTGTGGTCGCTAATCGTCTTTGACTATGGTGAAATTAATTTTAATGAAATTTGTGGCAACTTTTATATTTAAATTGATTGAATTTGATTATATGAAATGTTATTTAATTTTCTTAAATAAATTTAACGGTAAAGTGGATTTATACCGAATTAATTTTGATAAAATGGGTGTTTAAAAAAATGAATGAATCGACCCAAATTAAAATGAAGTGGAAAATAGGTATAGACAGATATTATTTTCCGCAGAATAATGTATTAAAGCTGTGGAGAATAAATGTTATAAAAACTGCAAACTATTTATACAAATTCAATTTTGCCAAAAATGGGGGACTGGTTGGTCTCAAGGCAAGACGCCGTCCTTGAGACAGAGAGGTTGTGAGTTCAAATCCCGGCTGAAATCCAAGCAGGGAGACCCGGCTTGAAACGTCAATTACTCATCGATGAAAAAAATATGAGTACCTCCGAAGACTGAGTTATCTGCCTGTATGGCGAGGGACCCCTGTGCACACGGCTGCCAGGGAAAAATGGATTAATAAGCAAAATTCAGTTCCTAGTCTCTAGAGACTTCGCCAGAGGTAAATTCTGTCAAAGAAAACAACTGAAATGAAATAATCGAGCCAGGAAATGCTGCCTAAATATAAGTGTCATATGTGAATGATATTCAAGCATTGATTACTGCATTCCTAAAATATCAGTTTCATTAAACAAAAGTGAACGACCTTGTCTACCAATTAGTCGAACATCACTGCACCCAATGACATTACAATTTTCTTCACAAAATCAGAAATGCATTTTGGGAAAGAGCACTGGGCCGATTTTCCACAAATTATGTGCTTAAAAAGAAATGGAGACCATACAATTGACACCACTGCTATTGGATAATTTTACGTTAACCCTATTCCTGCCAGATAACGAGGTTAAAAACCTGTACGGGATAGCTTGTTTCTAAATCAAATATACGCAATAACATATTTCTACGGCAAATTCACGAGACAACAAGAAATTCAACATCAGATGTACCTTGAACGGCGTTGCTTATGATTTAAAATTAAATATACGAGATAAATTATGCTTAAGCACCAATTATACGAGATAAAATTATGCTTAAACACCAATGTCCGAGATAACTTATGATTAAACACCACATGTCCTTTTAAACCTATGATTGAGCACCAAATACAGGGTATAATTTATGATTTTAAACTAAATGTACAGCATAACTTTATGTTTCTGCACAAATTGAATGGGACAATCCACGTCTTAACACAAAATGCACTGCGCAACCTCAGTTTTCGGGCGAAATATGTCGATTCTATTATGTACCATATTAAACAATTGCAATTGTGTTTCCAGATCGCTCGTATAATGACAAGGGTCGCTCGGTACGAAGATGATAAATTGTATTTAAAATACCATTGTGTGTGATGTACTGGGGTGTAATCGTTGTTCAAATGCGATTTTAGCGCGGTATGTTTGGACACTAAACTTTCCTTTTATCCTCGAACTCTACACTCTTGACTTTTGTTTCTAAAACTGATCTTGATCAATTCTAGTTCTTTTAAAATGAGACAACGCAAACATTTAGCTGTTAGTTGCTGACCACTTTCAGGACATGCATTCACCGGCATCTTGAACCCACAACTCACTACAATAGAGAAGGAATGTTTTTGAGCTATTGAGTTATTAGCGGCTCATCATCATTGCACTCCGAACATGTCTATAGGTGCTCAAATCCCCTCCTCAACAAGTCTGGAAGTGTCCAGCGACTGACGACTCCAATTCTGTGTTGGTTGATTAGTCTTCTTACACTCCCACTAAGTTTCTCGTTTCTGGCTGTGCCCATATCTTAACTCCCATCTCTTTCATCCGAAGGAGTGACGTGGACTCATGGTTGTCCTAGACCTGTGCCCTTCCCATATATTGGAGGGCATTGATAATGTCCGCCCGATACATTCGTTGACCGTCCTTAACAATAGGGCAGCTAGCCATCCTAGAAGGAAGGTAATAACATTGAGAACTACTATTGGGCACTTCCCATCGCCTTCAAATGGTATATCTTATTACGGTGAGATTTGATGTTTCACTCTCCAATATTGTTATAAGACACCCTTTGCCCAGTTGAGATTTTTTGGATCATAACCATAAAACAAACACGACACGAGATCATAACCATAAAACAAACACGACACGATTACTGAAAAGGAAGAACTAGGCAGTATAATCAGTAGAAGCAATAAACACGAATAAAATCCATTATTTTTGTTATGATTTTTCCAACGTTATCAAATGTTCCCTGCCGTAGGGTAAATCGCTACAAGCTATCTTGTATTACTGACAAACGAGTTTCCCACTGAGTAATTAATTTCTTCTTTAGGAAATAATTCAATTTATTTCATTATTATTTTCTTTCTAATTTTTTTAATGAACACTCATTGTAATCATGATCACCACATAGCATGCTAATTTAAGTAATCTTCCGTCATCATAACTTTCTATCTGTACTCGTTTTTGTTGTTGACCTTCTACCAAAACGTTATCTCTACTTCCCTCTATCTATTTTTCCCTCATTTTGTTTTCTCTTGTCACAATATATTCCAATTCTTCTCCTTCAGTGGACAAAAAAGCAACATATAAAGACATTGATAATATAGAGGGTGAAAAATTCCACAAGACCCGATAAAGGAACTTGTACAGCTAATCTGGCAGTTGAAGCAGAAATAGTCTCCAAAACTGGAAATATCAAGGTATTATATAATATACAGAAACATCTAATAGGCTGTTTTATATCAATTAGACCTGTTCTGAGCAAAGATGACACATTACTAACTTCTAGTGGTAACAAAAAAGCCAGATGGGCTGAACATTTTCAGGATATTCTTAACAACCACCTGATGCAGTTTGAAACAGATGAGGCACCAACACATCATCTAGACATCAATATAAAAGAATCACTATAACATACATTAAATTAGCCGTGAAACACATGGCTAATGATAAAGCCTCTGGTGTAGATACAATAACTGCAGAGATGCTGAAAGCATTTAATAATCAAAACATATTCCACCTAAAGAAGTTATTTAATAAAATTTGAGATAAAGAAAAAGTTCATACAAACTGGAAAAACGGGATCAATATCAAACTACCTAAAAAATGCAATCTTAAAGATTGCAATAACTGGAGAGGAATTACGCTTTTCTCAGTTACCATCGACGTTAGTAGTAGTATACCAGGGTCCAACAGTTAGTATTTGACCCGTAAATTAACAAAGATATATAGTAGGCGCGCGGCGCGCCTAATGTACTGTAGGCGCAGGGGGAGCTAACCGTGACATTTCGTGTCGGGATGTTGACCTCTAGTCCCGGTGACCCGGAAGTGCGCTGTTTATGTCTGGTGTGTGCTGACTTTGGAGCGCTTGGTGTACTTGAGCGATAGTGATAGGTTAGTAGATTATACAACATCAATGAAAAACGATCAATATAAGACAGAAGACAAAGATATATTTTATTCTTTTATTATCTCAATAGGTGTATAACATACATTGCTATTATATAACATTACAAAAATATTCAGTACAGTGAGTCAATATATAGTACATGGATAACATTTATTTATAGATAGGTAGTTGGATGTCTGCTTAGCTATGTGGCGTCGATGAATCATAAGCGGTGAAACTGTTAGAGATTCCTGGTTAGGCTAAGCTGGTAGTGTTAAGAGTTAAATATCTAGAGGTGTAGTCGAGACGTTATCGTCAGCTACCTTTCTTTTTATATAGAAATAGGAAAGAGCATTTCTTGTTTGACTGTAGGAAAATATGGAATTATTTAAGACTTTGAAACCTACATTTTTCCCACCCTTGGCCTTTTGCGTGGCGAGAACCTCTAAAAACATATCTTTATCTAATTTGTTGTGTTGCTTGCTTAGCCCTTTACAACTCATTTTATCGTAATCCCCACTACAATGGTACGTCTTACTACATAAGCTAACAAGAGCCGTCCCTTCGTACTCTAGTTTAAAAAGCCCGGGCGTTCGTTTGGTGTACGCTTTAACACCCTTACAGTTTATACATTCTGTTTTGCTAGTATGTTCATCGCAGCGATGGGTGTATGGAGGTTGCCTAGTGTGTCATGATGGCTGTATAGGGGTCGTCTAGTGTGTTATGAGGGTTGTATAGGGGTCGGCTAGTATGTCGTGATGGGTGTACGGAGGGCGTTTAGTGTGTCATGATGGTTGTATAGAGGGCGTTTAGTGTGTCATGAGGGTTGTATAGGGGTCGTCTAGTGTGCCATGATGGGGCATGGAGGTCGTCTAGTGTGTCATGATGGGTGTATGGAGGTCGTTTAGTGTATCGTGATGGGTGTATGGAGGTCGTCTACTGTGTCGTGAGGGGTGTATGGCGGTTGTCTGGTATATCATACTTTAATCAACCAATAAGAAAACATGAAAAAACGAAGGAATTCAACATTACTTATCTTAACTACTTTACATCAATACAGTTTAATAACGTGTTATCGTTAAGTCTTACCATACTTTAAGAGAAAACATTCAAACTTACAGCGTAAAATATAGTCTCAATCATCTACACCGAATATAACCTGTTATCGATAAGCCTTAACATACGTTAAGAGAAAACAAGCCAACTTACGGTGCAAAACTCCGCTAGAGTGAACAGTAACTTTCCTTGAATCAACCAAACTTATAACGCCGTCTAGTTTAAATATAACCTGGTAAGAAATGAATAAATTAGCCAATCAGCGAGTGACTATGCCAACATCGACTGATACCTGGATCAACCAATCAGAGAAGAGTATTAGTATAGGAGGCGGAGCAAAGAAATGACTGACAGGTGGATTAACCAATCAGAGAAGTGCGTTAGCCCAAGCGTAGGTAATGGCTGTCGGGTCAGCAGTGGGGGAAAAATGCGGGGTGGTGGATTACTTGAACTCATTTTGACCCCTGAGCCAATTCCAGAGGAGTTCTATGACCTCATTTTGACTGCTGAAGGCTTTAATACCAATGTTGCCCACTTCAACGAACGACAGACATCATTAAAGGTGATTACTTCAGCTCTTAGACTTTGGAGTTCCATATCTTTATCACTTGATTGAATGACAGACAACAGTAAAGATGATCATTTCAGGTAAGAAAACTTAGTTCCAAACCCTAATATTTATACTCATAGTCACAAATTTTGATGCAAAACCCTAACAATTTAGTCCCAAAGTGATACTAGTTCGACACGACAGTCGTAAATGTTATATGCAAAGTCCAAAAGTTTGTCAAAAAGATAACCTAAACTCAAAATAGTTAGACACAAAGCCCAACAATTTATATGCAAAGTCTAAAAAGTTTCACCAAAAGACAACTAATGTAACACTTAACCCCAAAATTTCGTCGCATAACCAAACAGTTGAACTCAAAAGCCTAAAAATTTAGTCCCAAAGTGATACTAGTTCGACACAAAAGTCGTAAATGTTATATGCAAAGTCCAAAAGTTTGTCAAAAAGACAACCTTAACTCAAAATAGTTAGACACAAAGCCCAACAATTTATATGCAAAGTCTAAAAAGTTACTCCAAAAGACAACTAATGTAACACTTAACCCCAAAATTTCGTCGCATAACCAAACAGTTGAACTCAAAAGCCTAAAAAGTTAGTCCCAAAGTGATACTAGTTCGACACAAAAGTCGTAAATGTTATATGCAAAGTCCAAAAGTTTGTCAAAAAGACAACCTTAACTCAAAATAGTTAGACACAAAGCCCAACAATTTATATGCAAAGTCTAAAAAGTTACTCCAAAAGACAACTAATGTAACACTTAACCCCAAAATTTCGTCTCATAACCAAACAGTTGAACTCAAAAGCCTAAAAATTTAGTCCCAAAGTCGTAATTGTTCGACACAAAAGTCGTAAATGTTATATGCAAAATCCAAAAGTTTGTCAAAAAGACAACCCAAACTCAAAATAGTTAGACACAAAGCCCAACAATTTATATGCAAAGTCCAAAAAGTTACTCCCAAAGGCAACTAATGTAACACTTAACCCCAAAATTTCGTCGCATAACCAAACAGTTGAACTCAAAAGCCTAAAAATTTAGTCCCAAAGTGATACTAGTTCGACACAAAAGTCGTAAATGTTATATGCAAAGTCCAAAAGTTTGTCAAAAAGACAACCTTAACTCAAAATAGTTAGACACGAAAGGTCAAAAAAGTATATGCAAAGTCCAAAATGTTACGTCAAAAGACAACTAATATAACAACAAGCCCTAAAATTTCGTCGCGTAACCAAAAAGTTGAACTCAAAACCCTACAAAATTTAAACCCAAAGGCAAAATAGTTAGACACGAAAGACCAAATAGTTATATTCAAAGTCCAAAAGTTTGTCAAAAAGACAACCCAAACTCAAAAGTTTGTCAAAAAGACAACCCAAACTCAAAATAGTTAGCCATGGAAGGTCAAAAAGGTATACTCAAAGTCCAAAATGTTACTTCAAAAGACAACTAATATAACAACAAGCCCCAAAACTTCGTCTCATAACCAAAAAGTTGAACTCAAAACCCTAAAAAGTGTCCACTTATCAACCAAAGTCTTTAATACAGCTGAGACAACCCTAATAAATAATTACAATTTACTAAAAATGTTGCCCTTGATGATAGTTGCGACTATGTCTAAATCATTATTGAAAATATTCATAGAACTCTAGTAAAAACCAAACACACTAAAACACCACATTGAAAGAATGAACTTAAAGTTCACGCCCCTGTCACAACTCTGCTAAGAGAAGTACTGCAAAGCATGAAAGTTATGTCCCCTGCTATAACTCTACTAAACGAAAGTATTACCAAACACGTAGGTTATACTCCTACCATAACCCACTAAGAAAAACAAGATTTTGCTTAAAATACCACATTTATGATTGTTACGCCCCTTGTCCCTTTATGAGGGGACGCCCATGAAACTGTTAGAAATAGTAAATTTAACCTAGTGGCATACCCCAGATGTTATATTAGACATCCCAATAGCAAAAATTTACTTAAAACTCACTTTTGAAATTACTACCCCTGTACCCATTTTTTGGCGGTTACACCCATGAAACTGTTAAAAATAGTCAATTTAACATCTAGACATACCACAAACTTTATATTAAACATCTCCGTATCAAGAATTTACATAAAAACCACTTTTATGAGTGTTGCCCCCTTACCCATTTTTGGCGGTTACGCCCATGAAACTGTTTAAAATAGTAAATTTAACATATAGACATACCCTAAACTTTATATTAACCATCTCCGTATCAAGAATTTACATAAAAACAACTTTTGAAATTACTACCCCAGTACCCATTTTTTGGCGGTTACGCCCACGAAACTGTTAGAAATAGTCAATTTAACATATAGACATACCCCAAACTTTATATTAAGCATCCCCATATCAAGAATTTACATAAAAGCAACTTTTGAAATTACTACCCCTGTGCCCATTTTTGGCGGTTACGCCCATGAAATCGATAGAAAATGGAAATTTAACCTCTAGACATACCCCAAACTTTATATTAAGCATCCCCATAGCAAGAATTTACATAAAAATCACTTTTGAAATTACTACCCCTGTACCCATTTTTGGCGGTTACGCCCATGAAATCGATAAAAAATTGAAATTTAACAGCTAGACATACCCCAAACTTTATATTAGTCATCCCTGTATCAAGAATTTACATAAAAACAACTTTTGAAATTACTACCCCTGTACCCATTTTTGGCGGTTACACCCATGAAACTGTTAAAAATAGTCAATTTAACATCTAGACATACCCCAAACTTTATATTAAACATCCCCGTAGCAAGAATTTCCATAAAAACAACTTTTGAAATTACTACCCCTGTACCCATTTTTAGCGGTTACGCCCATGAAATCGATAAAAAATTGAAATTTAACCTATTGGTATACCTCAAACATAATATTTGACACGCCCATGTATCAAATTTGCCTGAAAAATCAACCAAAAATTAGTAGTATACAATGTCAATTAGGATGGATAGACTATAAGGAAAAATGAAGACTCTCATATAAGAAAAAACAAAACTGCCGGTAGACTATTTATACATGTATAAGGAATATTCTGCCGCTGGCGGTAGATTTACGCATCCTAATTGACATTGTATACTACTAATTTTTGGTTGATTTTTCAGGCAAATTTGATACATGGGCGTGTCAAATATTATGTTTGAGGTATACCAATAGGTTAAATTTCAATTTTTTATCGATTTCATGGGCGTAACCGCTAAAAATGGGTACAGGGGTAGTAATTTCAAAAGTTGTTTTTATGGAAATTCTTGATACGGGGATGTTTATTATAAAGTTTGGGGTATGTCTAGATGTTAAATTGACTATTTTTAACAGTTTCATGGGCGTAACCGCCAAAAATGGGTACAGGGGTAGTAATTTCAAAAGTTGTTTTTATGGAAATTCTTGCTACGGGGATGTTTAATATAAAGTTTGGGGTATGTCTAGATGTTAAATTGACTATTTTTAACAGTTTCATGGGCGTAACCGCCAAAAATGGGTACAGGGGTAGTAATTTCAAAAGTTGTTTTTATGGAAATTCTTGCTACGGGGATGTTTAATATAAAGTTTGGGGTATGTCTAGATGTTAAATTGACTATTTCTAACAGTTTCATGGGCGTAACCGCCAAAAATGGGTACAGGGGTAGTAATTTCAAAAGTTGTTTTTATGGAAATTCTTGCTACGGAGATGGTTAATATAAAGTTTAGGGTATGTCTATATGTTAAATTTACTATTTTAAACAGTTTCATGGGCGTAACCGCCAAAAATGGGTAAGGGGGCAACACTCATAAAAGTGGTTTTTATGTAAATTCTTGATACGGAGATGTTTAATATAAAGTTTGTGGTATGTCTAGATGTTAAATTGACTATTTTTAACAGTTTCATGGGTGTAACCGCCAAAAAATGGGTACAGGGGTAGTAATTTCAAAAGTGAGTTTTAAGTAAATTTTTGCTATTGGGATGTCTAATATAACATCTGGGGTATGCCACTAGGTTAAATTTACTATTTCTAACAGTTTCATGGGCGTCCCCTCATAAAGGGACAAGGGGCGTAACAATCATAAATGTGGTATTTTAAGCAAAATCTTGTTTTTCTTAGTGGGTTATGGTAGGAGTATAACCTACGTGTTTGGTAATACTTTCGTTTAGTAGAGTTATAGCAGGGGACATAACTTTCATGCTTTGCAGTACTTCTCTTAGCAGAGTTGTGACAGGGGCGTGAACTTTAAGTTCATTCTTTCAATGTGGTGTTTTAGTGTGTTTGGTTTTTACTAGAGTTCTATGAATATTTTCAATAATGATTTAGACATAGTCGCAACTATCATCAAGGGCAACATTTTTAGTAAATTGTAATTATTTATTAGGGTTGTCTCAGCTGTATTAAAGACTTTGGTTGATAAGTGGACACTTTTTAGGGTTTTGAGTTCAACTTTTTGGTTATGAGACGAAGTTTTGGGGCTTGTTGTTATATTAGTTGTCTTTTGAAGTAACATTTTGGACTTTGAGTATACCTTTTTGACCTTCCATGGCTAACTATTTTGAGTTTGGGTTGTCTTTTTGACAAACTTTTGAGTTTGGGTTGTCTTTTTGACAAACTTTTGGACTTTGAATATAACTATTTGGTCTTTCGTGTCTAACTATTTTGCCTTTGGGTTTAAATTTTGTAGGGTTTTGAGTTCAACTTTTTGGTTACGCGACGAAATTTTAGGGCTTGTTGTTATATTAGTTGTCTTTTGACGTAACATTTTGGACTTTGCATATACTTTTTTGACCTTTCGTGTCTAACTATTTTGAGTTAAGGTTGTCTTTTTGACAAACTTTTGGACTTTGCATATAACATTTACGACTTTTGTGTCGAACTAGTATCACTTTGGGACTAAATTTTTAGGCTTTTGAGTTCAACTGTTTGGTTATGCGACGAAATTTTGGGGTTAAGTGTTACATTAGTTGCCTTTGGGAGTAACTTTTTGGACTTTGCATATAAATTGTTGGGCTTTGTGTCTAACTATTTTGAGTTTGGGTTGTCTTTTTGACAAACTTTTGGATTTTGCATATAACATTTACGACTTTTGTGTCGAACAATTACGACTTTGGGACTAAATTTTTAGGCTTTTGAGTTCAACTGTTTGGTTATGAGACGAAATTTTGGGGTTAAGTGTTACATTAGTTGTCTTTTGGAGTAACTTTTTAGACTTTGCATATAAATTGTTGGGCTTTGTGTCTAACTATTTTGAGTTAAGGTTGTCTTTTTGACAAACTTTTGGACTTTGCATATAACATTTACGACTTTTGTGTCGAACTAGTATCACTTTGGGACTAACTTTTTAGGCTTTTGAGTTCAACTGTTTGGTTATGCGACGAAATTTTGGGGTTAAGTGTTACATTAGTTGTCTTTTGGAGTAACTTTTTAGACTTTGCATATAAATTGTTGGGCTTTGTGTCTAACTATTTTGAGTTAAGGTTGTCTTTTTGACAAACTTTTGGACTTTGCATATAACATTTACGACTTTTGTGTCGAACTAGTATCACTTTGGGACTAAATTGTTAGGGTTTTGCATCAAAATTTGTGACTATGAGTATAAATATTAGGGTTTGGAACTAAGTTTTCTTACCTGAAATGATCATCTTTACTGTTGTCTGTCATTCAATCAAGTGATAAAGATATGGAACTCCAAAGTCTAAGAGCTGAAGTAATCACCTTTAATGATGTCTGTCGTTCGTTGAAGTGGGCAACATTGGTATTAAAGCCTTCAGCGGTCAAAATGAGGTCATAGAACTCCTATGGAATTGGCTCAGGGGTCAAAATGAGTTCAAGTAATCCACCACCCCGCATTTTTCCCCCACTGCTGACCCGACAGCCACTACCTACGCTTGGGCTAACGCACTTCTCTGATTGGTTAATCCACCTGTCAGTCATTTCTTTGCTCCGCCTCCTATACTAATACTCTTCTCTGATTGGTTGATCCAGGTATCAGTCGATGTTGGCATAGTCACTCGCCGATTGGCTAATTTATTCATTTCTTACCAGGTTATATTTAAACTAGACGGCGTTATAAGTTTGGTTGATTCAAGGAAAGTTACTGTTCACTCTAGCGGAGTTTTGCACCGTAAGTTGGCTTGTTTTCTCTTAACGTATGTTAAGGCTTATCGATAACAGGTTATATTCGGTGTAGATGATTGAGACTATATTTTACGCTGTAAGTTTGAATGTTTTCTCTTAAAGTATGGTAAGACTTAACGTTAGCACGTTATTAAACTGTATTGATGTAAAGTAGTTAAGATAAGTAATGTTGAATTCCTTCGTTTTTTCATGTTTTCTTATTGGTTGATTAAAGTATGATATACCAGACAACCGCCATACACCCCTCACGACACAGTAGACGACCTCCATACACCCATCACGATACACTAAACGACCTCCATACACCCATCATGACACACTAGACGACCTCCATGCCCCCATCATGGCACACTAGACGACCCTATACAACCCTCATGACACACTAAACGCCCTCTATACAACCATCATGACACACTAAACGCCCTCCGTACACCCATCACGACATACTAGCCGACCCCTATACAACCCTCATAACACACTAGACGACCCCTATACAGCCATCATGACACACTAGGCAACCTCCATACACCCATCGCTGCGATGAACATACTAGCAAAACAGAATGTATAAACTGTAAGGGTGTTAAAGCGTACACCAAACGAACGCCCGGGCTTTTTAAACTAGAGTACGAAGGGACGGCTCTTGTTAGCTTATGTAGTAAGACGTACCATTGTAGTGGGGATTACGATAAAATGAGTTGTAAAGGGCTAAGCAAGCAACACAACAAATTAGATAAAGATATGTTTTTAGAGGTTCTCGCCACGCAAAAGGCCAAGGGTGGGAAAAATGTAGGTTTCAAAGTCTTAAATAATTCCATATTTTCCTACAGTCAAACAAGAAATGCTCTTTCCTATTTCTATATAAAAAGAAAGGTAGCTGACGATAACGTCTCGACTACACCTCTAGATATTTAACTCTTAACACTACCAGCTTAGCCTAACCAGGAATCTCTAACAGTTTCACCGCTTATGATTCATCGACGCCACATAGCTAAGCAGACATCCAACTACCTATCTATAAATAAATGTTATCCATGTACTATATATTGACTCACTGTACTGAATATTTTTGTAATGTTATATAATAGCAATGTATGTTATACACCTATTGAGATAATAAAAGAATAAAATATATCTTTGTCTTCTGTCTTATATTGATCGTTTTTCATTGATGTTGTATAATCTACTAACCTATCACTATCGCTCAGGTACACCAAGCGCTCCAAAGTCAGCACACACCAGACATAAACAGCGCACTTCCGGGGTCACCGGGACTAGAGGTCAACATCCCGACACGAAATGTCACGGTTAGCTCCCCCTGCGCCTACAGTACATTAGGCGCGCCGCGCGCCTACTATATATCTTTGTTAATTTACGGGTCAAATACTAATCTGTTGGACCCTGGTATACTACTGACGTTTTTCTGTAGAATCACGCTGAAAAGAATAAAAGATGCTGTAGATAATATTATGCGCGAAGAGCAAGCAGGATTCAGAAAGGGGAGAAGCTGTCTTAACCAAATATTCACTCTCAGGATAAAACTGGTCGAAAATACAGAAAAACAACAACCAATAATCTGCAATTTAATTGATTTTTGTTAAGCGTTTGACAGCATACATAGATTGGATTGTCCTTGTGAGATATCTTGAAAAATGACGGAATACCACCACAATTTACCAACATTATAAAAGACAATAATGATATTTTGGAGCCATGTTAAAATACACAGCAGCTTACTAAAAGTAATCTTGGAATGGAAAATACACGGTAAAAGAGACAGAGGCAGACTAAGACTAACATGGACAAGTAACATCAAAAGACGGACAAGTCAGCTTATGACAACCAGCACCACATCGGATTTTTCAGCTAATAACAAATACAAGCATAAAATAAATTTTGCACACATTAAATATGACATTTGTCGACTGTGTGCACTAAATTACACTGCAGTTGGTCAAATAATATTACTGCACTGAACCGTTGATGACGCATTTTAGCAACTTGCGTTATAAACAGCGAATTGTGATAGAATTTCTCGTTTTAGAGAAGGAAACTGTTGTGAACATTCACACCTATGTGATGTGTATGGAAGTTTTGCAGTCCACAGGAGCACAATAAGCTGCTGGGTTCAGAGAATAACAGAATCGGAAAACGGAGATACGGAGCTTCTTGATCGGCCGCGCTGTGGATGGCCTGCACAGCCACCAATACAGAGATGTTGAAATGTGCTGAGGGCATTATTCTTGCTAATAGGCACATCACTACTCAACAATGAGCTTTAAGGTTGTCAGTCAACATTGGTAGTACAAAGGCAATTATAAAACTCTTGGGTTCTCTAAGGTTTGTGCAAGACTGGTTTCACGAAATCTCACAAATGATCACCGACTGCAAAGAAAAGCAATTTCTTTTGAACTGTAGGAGCGTTTCAATGTTGATAGAGAGAACTTTTTGGCTAAGATTGTTACAGGGGACGTAACCTGGCAAATCATTTTGAACCTACGACAAAAAGACAGTCAATGGAGTGGCATCATCCTCACACACCAAAAAGAAACTCAAGACATCTCCTTTAGCTGGAAAAGTCATGGTCACTGTCTTTTGGGACATTGAAGGTGTGATTTTTGTGAATGTTATGCCAAAGGGAGAGATAATCAATTCGCAAGCTTAATTTAAGACAATGAAAGAAACTCAATCAACGCTTTTGCAGAGTTTGGCCGCACAAGAATCCAGCAGACCTGCTTCTCCTTCACGACAATGCGCACTCTCACACAAGTCTGGTAACACGGAAAGCAATCACCAGATCGGGTTGCACTGTACTCCCTCATCTACCATACATCCCTGATAATTTCCCTCTGATTTCCATTTCTTTTGTCCACTTAAAGATGCCCACCGTATAACAAGGTTTGAAGATGATGAAGGAGTGAATCATGCAGCGAAGAAATGGCTACACGATCAAGACAAAGACTGGTAGAGGCTAGGAATGCATGCACTTATTGCGCGCTGGCGTAAAGCTGTACAAGTGGATAGGGATTATGTTGAATGATACCGGTGTTTACATGACATATCCATATATTTAAAAAAAGTAAAGTGCCCCCGTCACGCCAAGTGGCGTATAGGGAATATGGTGTTAGTGACTATACATTTTACAGACCTTCGGTACATGATTTTTGGGGTAACGTGGTCGGTATTACGCCCGTGCCGCTTCACTTTCCCAGAAAAAAATCCGGTACCCATTAAAGGCTGGGTGAACCCGGAAGACGTCGATTGGGATCGAACCCAACCTCTTGTCCTTTGTAGTCCAATTCACTAATAACTGAGCTATCGCGGCTCCATATCCATATATATTGTGTAAAAATGTAATACTTTTTGAATTAGCCGTTTCCAATAAAACCAATGTTGTGCATTACTTTCTGAATGCACTAAGTCGCAATACCCCTGAGGGCAACATATATCTCAATCATCAGGCATTGGAAAGAGTAGACCACTGCCTATGTCTTGGTAGTAATCCGATCAAGAAGATTAAACAAAGAAAGAGATCAGAAGCAGGATCGCTAAAGCAGCAATGAATTTTAAAACTGGACAAAATATGAAAATAAAAAATACTAAGCAAGAAAACCAAACTTAGAATATTCAACTCAAACGTATTATCAACACTTACTTACGCATGTGAAGGCTGGAAAACATTAAACGAGAATGTGAAAAAAAAAAAAACTAAACGGTTTTGAAGAGAAATAGGCTAAGAAAAATACTTTGAGTACAATGAAATGATTCAGGACTAATACTGCAATAATAGTAATGGCCTTGCAACCAATAATTTCATCTACAATTAAGGAAAGAAGATGGACATATGTCAGACATGTGCTGAGCAGAGTCAGCAAGAGAATTCCAAAACAAGCTCTTCTATGGGAAAAATCAAGATACAGAAAAGGAGGAAGACATAACGAGACACTAAAAAAAACACTTATAAGAGAAGTAAAGTTGTCAGGCTTAAACTCATTTGATAAAATTGAATATCTCCGTCCAGAAATAGATATGGGTGGCGAAAACACTATAAGCCCTTTGCGATGTCTAACGGTACGGGAAGGATCAAGAAGTGGCCAAAATCCATTTTTTTCCGATTTTGGTAATATGCCTTCTTTCAGATTTGGCCTCTTTCAGAACGTTCTTACTAATCTCTTTAGCTGTTCATAACATTCTTATATAAAACTAATATATTATGTGTCTCCTCTAAGCCTTGTAATACACACCATTTAAAATAGCTTCCACTGTTCGTCTATGTTCTTGCTATAAACAGCGGCGGATATTCAGAGGAGGCAACGGAGGTCACGATTCATCTAATATTTTATCACAATGCATAAAAAAGGGAGCCGGGATAGCACAGTGGTTAGTGAACTGGACTACAAAGGACAAGAGGTAGGGTTCGATCCCAACCGACGGCTTTCAGGTTCACCCAGCCTTTAATGGGTACCGGATTTTTTCTGGGAAATTAAAGCGGCACGGGCGTAATACCGACCACATTACCCCAAAAATCATGTGCCGAAGGTCTGTAAAATGTATGGTCACTAACACCATATTCCCTATACGCCACTTGGCGTGACGGGGGTGCTTTACTTACTAATGCATAAAAAAAACATTCCAGCTCAATGGGTTAAATGCCAGTGTAAAATCAATCACCAGATTCCTTAGTATGGTCGTGACAGAGTTCCAGGAATTGAAGCCGTTGCGAAAGGGGTTAAACTTACTACAACAGTTCAACCACATCAATCAACCATGCAATGTGTATGAAAACTAGGTAGGCCATTTATATAATCACCTCCCCGTTGCCATGACAACAGAAGAACGACTAATAAGATGGTATTTTATCTCTTTATTGAAACATTTAGAAGCAGTACCAATATGAGGCGACCGTATCTAGAGTCCCCGTAAGATCACAGAGTTGCGTCATTACATATTACAATAAAGCTTGAAAAAAAAACTGTATTAAAAGTTAAACAGCAAAACAATATTTTTTCTCATAACTTATACTGCAATAACCACGATTTTATAAGATAATTATAATTTTGTTATTATTTTTTCGCCTTATGTCTTTTGGCGTGTGCTGAGACCGCTACGATGGGGGCTACAGTTACCTTTCTTTGTTTGGGAGATGAGATATTAATTCGGATGATTACGCTGGCACGGGCGGTTGCGCAATTATTGATTTTAATTCGTTTGCAGTGATACCAGGGCCTTCCATAACCAAATATGTTAATTCAGATCAATAATTGAAAGAACAATTTTAAAAAGCGTAAACGTGTGTAATGTCGCCAATTTTCAGGTTAAAGGTCACCCTAAGGTTCAACAGACTTCCTGGCCTCCTTAAGTTTCGAAGCCGCCATCCGCCGCTTTATAAACGCCTTTAGTTACATGCATTATTACAAATGAGGTTGGTATATTTTTGTTACAATTACCATCTATTATTTCATGACTGATTTTTTTTTTCACTTTAGTTTTGATCCGCATATTGTTATTGTCCTGGTTGAAATCATATTCTGTCGTTATCTTTTTTTTATGCAACGCGGCATCATTTTTTTTTTCATATTTCCGATCTATTATGTCTTTCCTCGGACTTCTTGGGCACTGATTTTTGTTTTAAAATTCGCTATTTCGTTTCCTTGAAATGAACTATGATAATTTTCAATTATCGCGAGTATGGAGTGGTAACAAGAAGTAGCTCTGTTCATGTAATAATGTAATCTGAGAGTAGTTGTTCATGTAATAATGTGCTCTGAGAGTAGTTGTTCATGTAATAATGTGATCTGAGAGTAGTTGTTCATGTAATAATGTGATCTGAGAGTAGTTGTTCATGTAATAATGTGCTCTGAGAGTAGTTGTTCATGTAATAATGTGCTCTGAGAGTAGTTGTTCATGTAATAATGTGCTCTGAGAGTAGTTGTTCATGTAATAATGTGCTCTGAGAGTAGTTGTTCATGTAATAATGTGCTCTGAGAGTAGTTGTTCATGTAATAATGCGCTCTGAGAGTAGTTGTTCATGTAATAATGTGATCTGAGAGTAGTTGTTCATGTAATAATGCGCTCTGAGAGTAGTTGTTAATGTAATAATGTGATCTGAGAGTAGTTGTTCATGTAATAATGCGATCTGAGAGTAGTTGTTCATGTAATAATGTGATCTGAGAGTAGTTGTTCATGTAATAATGCGCTCTGAGAGTAGTTGTTCATGTAATAATGTGCTCTGAGAGTAGTTGTTCATGTAATAATGTGATCTGAGAGTAGTTGTTCATGTAATAATGTGCTCTGAGAGTAGTTGTTCATGTAATAATGTGCTCTGAGAGTAGTTGTTCATGTAATAATGTGCTCTGAGAGTAGTTGTTCATGTAATAATGTGATCTGAGAGTAGTTGTTCATGTAATAATGTGCTCTGAGAGTAGTTGTTCATGTAATAATGTGCTCTGAAAGTAGTTGTTCATGTAATAATGTGCTCTGAGAGTAGTTGTTCATGTAATAATGTGCTCTGAGAGTAGTTGTTCATGTAATAATGCGCTCTGAGAGTAGTTGTTCATGTAATAATGTGATCTGAGAGTAGTTGTTCATGTAATAATGCGCTCTGAGAGTAGTTGTTCATGTAATAATGTGATCTGAGAGTAGTTGTTCATGTAATAATGTGCTCTGAGAGTAGTTGTTCATGTAATAATGTGATCTGAGAGTAGTTGTTCATGTAATAATGTGCTCTGAGAGTAGTTGTTCATGTAATAATGTGCTCTGAGAGTAGTTGTTCATGTAATAATGTGCTCTGAGAGTAGTTATTCATGTAATAATGTGCTCTGAGAGTAGTTGTTCATGTAATAATGTGCTCTGAGAGTAGTTGATCATGTAATAATGCGCTCTGAGAGTAGTTGTTCATGTAATAATGTGATCTGAGAGTAGTTGTTCATGTAATAATGCGCTCTGAGAGTAGTTGTTCATGTAATAATGTGATCTGAGAGTAGTTGTTCATGTAATAATGCGATCTGAGAGTAGTTGTTCATGTAATAATGTGATCTGAGAGTAGTTGTTCATGTAATAATGTGCTCTGAGAGCAGTTGTTCATGTAATAATGTGCTCTGAGAGTAGTTGTTCA
This sequence comes from Megaustenia siamemsis, assembly GCA_032433765.1. NCBI lineage: Eukaryota > Metazoa > Mollusca > Gastropoda > Stylommatophora > Ariophantidae > Megaustenia > Megaustenia siamemsis. Next base: position 105,449,986 of record JAVIAB010000092.1, read on the forward strand.
TGTAATAATGTGATCTGAGAGTAGTTGTTCATGTAATAATGTGCTCTGAGAGTAGTTGTTCACGTAATAATGTGATCAGAGAGTAGATGTTCATGTAATAATGTGCTCTGAGAGTAGTTGTTCATGTAATAATGTGATCTGAGAGTAGTTGTTCATGTAATAATGTGCTCTGAGAGTAGTTGTTCATGTAATAATGTGCTCTGAGAGTAGTTGTTCATGTAATAATGTGCTGTGAGAGTAGTTGTTCATGTAATAATGTGCTCTGAGAGTAGTTGTTCATGTAATAATGTGCTCTGAGAGTAGTTGTTCATGTAATAATGCGCTCTGAGAGTAGTTGTTCATGTAATAATGTGATCTGAGAGTAGTTGTTCATGTAATAATGCGCTCTGAGAGTAGTTGTTCATGTAATAATGTGATCTGAGAGTAGTTGTTCATGTAATAATGTGATCTGAGAGTAGTTGTTCATGTAATAATGTGATCTGAGAGTAGTTGTTCATGTAATAATGTGCTCTGAGAGAAGTTGTTCATGTAATAATGTGATCTGAGAGTAGTTGTTCATTTAATAATGTGATCTGAGAGTAGTTGTTCATGTAATAATGTGCTCTGAGAGTAGTTGTTCATGTAATAATGTGCTCTGAGAGTAGTTGTTCATGTAATAATGTGCTCTGAGAGTAGTTGTTCATGTAATAATGTGCTCTGAGAGTAGTTGTTCATGTAATAATGTGCTCTGAGAGTAGTTGTTCATGTAATAATGTGATCTGAGAGTAGTTTTGTTCATGTAATAATGTGATCTGAGAGTAGTTTTGTTCATGTAATAATGTGATCTGAGAGTAGTTTTGTTCATGTAATAATGTGATCTGAGAGTAGTTTTGTTCATGTAATAATGTGATCTGAGAGTAGTTGTTCATGTATTAATGCGCTCTGAGAGTAGTTGTTCATGTAATAATGTGATCTGAGAGTAGTTGTTCATGTAATAATGTGATCTGAGAGTAGATGTTCATGTAATAATGTGCTCTGAGAGTAGTTGTTCATGTAATAATGTGATCTGAGAGTAGTTTTGTTCATGTAATAATGTGATCTGAGAGTAGTTTTGTTCATGTAATAATGTGATCTGAGAGTAGTTTTGTTCATGTAATAATGTGATCTGAGAGTAGTTTTGTTCATGTAATAATGTGATCTGAGAGTAGTTGTTCATGTATTAATGCGCTCTGAGAGTAGTTGTTCATGTAATAATGCGCTCTGAGAGTAGTTGTTCATGTAATAATGTGATCTGAGAGTAGTTTTGTTCATGTAATAATGTGATCTGAGAGTAGTTTTGTTCATGTAATAATGTGATCTGAGAGTAGTTGTTCATGTAATAATGTGCTCTGAGAGTAGTTGTTCATGTAATAATGTGCTCTGAGAGTAGTTGTTCATGTAATAATGCGCTCTGAGAGTAGTTGTTCATGTAATAATGCGCTCTGAGAGTAGTTGTTCATGTAATAATGTGCTCTGAGAGTAGTTGTTCATGTAATAATGCGCTCTGAGAGTAGTTGTTCATGTAATAATGTGCTCTGAGAGTAGTTGTTCATGTAATAATGTGCTCTGAGAGTAGTTGTTCATGTAATAATGCGCTCTGAGAGTAGTTGTTCATGTAATAATGCGCTCTGAGAGTAGTTGTTCATGTAATAATGTGGTTAGTGAACTGGACTACAAAGGACAAGAGGTCGGGTTCGATACTGATCGATGGCTTCCGGATTCACCCAGCCTTAAATAGGTACTGGATTTTTTTAAGGGAAAGTAAAGCGACATGGGCGTAATACCGACCATTTTCCCCAAAAATTAGATGATAAAGGTCTATAAAAATTGTGATCACTAGCACCATATTCTTTATACGCCATTTGGCGTGACGGAACACTTTATTTTACTTTTTACTTTACTACAGATGTATACATCATATCAGAGCTGAAGTATTTAAAAATAACATTCTTTTTCCGAAGATGGCAGAATGGATTTTTTTTTTTTAAACTAACATTCGGTGCAGCAAGTCAAATTAAAGTTTAGGACAGCTAGCCTTTCTCCTGCCACACATGCTAGTCAGCACAATGAAACATCCTACACAAAGCATATTTATCTCCACCCCGTGTTACCAGTGCCAAACATGGTCCCTCACAACAAATTCAAAAATCAAGTTAGTCACAACGGAAGTGAGACATTTGAGAACTGCTGTAGGACCGACCACATGAAACAAAATCAGAAATTAGGTTATAAGAGAAAGAGTTGATATAGATATAAGAGAAAAAGTTGACATAGATATAAGAGGAAGACTTGATATAGATATAAGAGAAAAAGTTGACATAGATATAAGAGGAAGAGTTGACATAGATATAATAGAAAGAGTTGACATAGATATAAAAGAAAGACTTGGCATAGATATAAGAGAAAGAATTTACATAGATTAGATTTTTTATTACATACAGTGACAACAAATATAGGGTGTTTATAAAGTCTCACTACACTTGGTATCTAGGTCAATTTGAAAAAAATGTTTATGACGTCATCACAATATGTGCTCAATGGTAAGTTCACTTGTTGCGACAGTTTTCTTAATGGCTTGTCTGGACTTTTAAGGATTCTGTCTTGGATATCTAAACATATTTCATCATTCACAGCAGGCCTACCAGATCGTGGAGCATCTTCCACATTTCCAGTAGCAATAAACTTATTCAACAAATTTCATTGACAGTGGGAGCACATATTGTGATGACGTCATAAACATTTTTTTTTCAAATTGACCTAGATACCAAGTGTAGTGAGACTTTATAAACACCCTGTACAATGTTTGTGTCCACTAGAGGGAAATCTCAATAATGTGAGACCATACGAGGCATACACAGAAAGAGCACACAGAGTTCTAGGCAGCTCACATTACAATGGAATTACATCATCATAGAAACTCTACAATATCATCAAGTGCCAATAGCGGTGGCTGCCATAAATGCGAGAATCAGAACTTTATCTCTCTCGACAACCGAGGTGATTTGATTACAAGTGGAAGAAGGAGTAAGAACTAGAACAAGAAGAAGAGGAGAGAGAGAGAGAGAGAGAGAGAGAGAGAGAGAGAGAGAGAGAGAGAGACCGAGCTTAAAACATCCCATAATTATTTTAGGAAAGAAACCTGAGTGTGCAGAAAATCCACAAACTCCTCAACAATGCAAATGTTTGCACAAACCGCTGATTAAAAGAAAGACGTCAGAACCACTGCAATCGTTACTCATCATTTGTCGTCAACTATGGAAGTCATTGGAGCCCTCTCGACGATGTCTTCACAATTTTCTTCCAACCTTCACGACCAAGAACTGCTTTCTGATTGAGTTAAACCTGTCATCTTCTCATGTTGTCTTCCCACTCCTGCCTGTTTTGTCTTCTTTTGTCTAGCACTGTTCCTTGTAGAAATGCCTTAATAAGTTTTATAAATATTGTCACAAGTCCATATCATTTTAATGTTCGTTCTTTTTATCGTTGGGGAGAAATGAAAAATTATATCTAGAAAAAAATTGTACGGTTAAAGCTTCACGTAACAAGTGCACACCACAAAACAGAAAGACGTTTCGGCGCAGAGGCTTTCAACAGGAACCTTTTTATCGTTAGCCGTAAGCCTTTGTGTGTGGGTTTCCGGTACGTAACATTATAATGACAGTAGCAAGATTTTATATACAGATAACAAAAAAAAAAAAACTTAAAACAGGCACCACAAATATGAACTTAGTATATTTTTTACTTCATGTACCGTACCTGCTGACATGGGTGATTGCGTCCCTCTTCACTGCTTTCAGTCTCAACAGTTGCTTAATGAATGGGACAGTTGACTTCTTACTCTTAAGTTGTCAAATATCTCGTGTGTGTGTGTGTGTGTGTGTGTGTGTGTGTGTGTGTGTGTGTGTGTGTGTGTGTGTGTGTTTTTTATTTCTCCTATTCCCTTTATTTCTCCTATTCCCTTTATTTCATTTCTCCTATTCCCTCTATTTCTCCTATTCCCTTTACATCTCGTTATCACAATATATTTCAGCAGTTCCCTTCTTCCTACGTAACAAACAAATTGGTGATTGTCTCCTTCTGGTGTTAGTAATTATATAGCTTCATCCGTCAAGTTACCCTCTTTAGCATCCATAATATTGTCAACATTCTTCTACTGCTTAGAATGGCCCCTGCCACTCAACTCTACGTCATGTACACGCATCTGAGAGTGATTTTACTCCATCCAATGTTCTATCTGTCAGGCCACAGAGGAAGAAATCCCATCTTAACGTCATCAAGTGTCAATCATTTAAACACATGATGTACAACAGTTCCACAATGATGTGCATACAGATGATCTGGATAAGGCTGTGAAGTGTGTTTTGATTGTACTCTTTACAACCAACAAAAAAGCTACTTATGTCAAATGCAGAGTCGAAAATGGATACTTTAACTTCTCCTTTAATAAGGTATATACATGTATTGTATTTAAAGATTAGGGTTGGTAACATATTGCTAATTCACTCCCTCATCATCATCAAGTACCGTGCCTGCTGGCGTAGGTGATCATGTCTCTCAACAACTTTCGATCTTGACAGTTATTTATCATTTCCGTTGTTGACCTTCTGCCATGCCATTCTCTTAAATTGTTTGGAATCTTTTCTCTTTGCTTCCCTCTATCTCTTTGTCCCTCGATTTTTCCAGTTGTTACAATATATTCCAGCTGTTCCCTTCTCATTACGAGGCAAAAAAATGATTATTGTTTCATCCTAATACTGGAAATTAGCTCTCTCTTGCTTTGGCCTTTTTCAGAACGTTTTCATTACACTTCTTCACTCCCTCACTGCAAGTATTTCACAAAGCCGATCTTTTTAGTCAGCTTATTTGCTGCTTTGTTAACTCTTTAACTGTCACAACTAGCAAATTAAAAGGAAAGAGAGATCGCGGACGACAAAGAGAGAAAATACTGGATAGCTTGGTGTCATGGCATGGAAAACAGTCAACAACAGAACTGGATACGGTGCACTGTAGATAGAAGATTGTGGAAGGACATGATCGCCTACGCCAACCGGTATGGCACATGATGATGATGACTGTCACCAACTCATGCATGTTTGTAGAGACAAATAAAAATAAATGAATATTATGAACAGAAACTTCTCTAGGCGACAAATCACCGAACCATTTAGAGAGAAGAGATATGTTTACAACACTCGGGAAAATCCACAAATAATCTACAACAGAAAATAAAACAAAGAACGAGAGACAGCCCGAAGCAGGATCGAACCCGTACTCCTCGACACAGCACTTATGGCACGAGAAACCTGCTCTAGAGCACACTGTCAGCTAAGAAACCTAAAAAAAAAGATGCTGTCACTTGTAATGTTTTTCACGCACGTGTAATCGTGACTGAGCATAAGGTTACGAACACAACTCGGGAGGAAATTGCCCGTTCATTCTACTTTGTCTGCCTTGACAATGTCATATCAGTTTGAGTGCTTTACAAATCTAATGCAAAATTGTTCTGACTCCATTAAATTAATCCAGGAGAAATGTAAAAAAAAGTAGAAAAAATTGTATGGCTAAAGCTCCACTTAACTAATCGACGACACAACTTTGACCGACGTTTCGGCTCAATACCATGGACAGCTAAGAAAACGTTCTGGAGGAGGCCAAAGCAAAGAAAGAGCTAATTTCCAATATTAGGAAGAAACAATCATCATGTGTAGGTCATGTGATGAGACGGGAGCAGCTGGAATATATTGTGACAACTGGGAAAGTTGAGGAACGAAGAGATAGAGAGAGGCATAGAAAAAAGATAGCAGACAGCTTAAGAGAATGGCTTGGCAGCAGATCAATAGAAATGATAAACTGTTAAGATCGAAAGTTGTGGAGAGACATGATCACCTACACCAGCAGTCATGGTACTTGATATAATGAGCCAGACATTAAGGAATGAAATCTCTGTTCTATAGTACACACAGTCGACAACGGTCTCAATGGCAGGAGCTGAAACAGTCTGATATCGGGCTCAGGGCATAACAGGGACCTTAGTTTAAGGTGTTAAGTGGCCAGAACCAATCACGAAAGCAACGACAAACTACTGGTTGCAGACTGCCGATAAATCATGACAGCCAGATAGGGGGGCGAAACATCAGCTTGGTTTGAAGTACAAAAAGGGGTATTTCTGTGATGCATCCTCTCTCGATATCTCTTCAATATCTCTGCTGAGAAGATTATCAGATATGTCAGAAGTGACTGACAGATCTGTGAAGTTCAACTCTATCACAATAAACAGAAACATAATTCCAGAACTCAGATACGCTTAAGACACTGTCCTCCACTCAGACGGTGTAGAAAGATTAAAAGAGATAACTGAGTGTGTTGAAAAAAGAACAGTGAAGAGCATAGCCTCTATCTCAGCATACAGAAAACTAAGATAATGTTCAATGACAAAGCATAAAACCAGAAATAGATCAAAAGAAGACTAACAATACCAACAAAAAAGTGAAACGATATGATGAAAATGTAGCACAATACCAACAAGGCAATAAAATTAAAGTTATTGAGAGCATGTATCTTCATGATGACAAAATATGATTGAGAATCATGGACATTTTCGCAAACAGCAAGGGGAAAAAATCGATTAATTCGAAACAAAATGCTACAGAAAAAATCCTAAGATACCTTCGATAATGAAAAAGAGCAATGAAGACATATTTAAAGACCTAAATATAATTATTTTTTCTAACTAGCTTATAAACATACTACAGAAGAAATTTAAATACTCTGACAACGTCAAAAGACACTTCAGACTGAAGAGAACAATAATGGAAGGACTTGTTCCTGAATGACGCGTCAAGAAGGTGATTTGAAGACATCAAAGAGAGCTTTGAATTTGATAACGGAAGAAGTGGGAGATCTGGCTAGAGACACAAAGATTATTTCAGACAGGGTGTTGTGAATGCAACTTTCTGTGGGAGATCTGGCTAGAGACACAAAGACTATTTCAGACAGGGTGTTGAGAATGCAACTTTCTGTGGGAGATCTGACTAGAGACAAAAAGATTATTTCAGACAGGGTGTTGTGAATGCAACTTTCTGTGGGAGATCTGGCTAGAGACACAAAGATTATTTCAGACAGGGTGTTGTGAATGCAACTTTCTGTGGGAGATCTGACTAGAGACAAAAAGATTATTTCAGACAGGGTGTTGTGAATGCAACTTTCTGTGGGAGATCTGGCTAGAGACACAAAGATTATTTCAGACAGGGTGTTGTGAATGCAACTTTCTGTGGGAGATCTGACTAGAGACAAAAAGATTATTTCAGACAGGGTGTTGTGAATGCAACTTTCTGTGGGAGATCTGGCTAGGGACACAAAGATTATTTCAGACAGGGTGTTGTGAATACAACTTTCTGTGGGAGATCTGGCTAGAGACGAAAAGATTATTTCAGACAGGGTGTTGTGAATGCAACGTTCTGTGGGAGATCTGGCTAGAGACATAAAGATTATTTCAGACAGGGTGTTGTGAATGCAACTTTCTAGAAAAGGCATGCAACTTGACGATGACCCAGACCAAACGTTAAGCTTTACAATCACATGTCATTTTTTTTCAAAGATTTACTTGTATGTTCAATTGTCGGAGGCTAGAAACTGTACGTCAGGACAGCTGAACTTTAACACAGAAGTCATTTTTTTAAAACATATTTTAACAAAGATGAATATCACAATATTTTTTTTTCATTCATTAAACTGGTGTTATGCCTGAGCATCTCTTCTTTAACTTCTATCCTGTTCAGCTGTGCATCTGTCATCGCGTGTTTTTAGCGTTTCTACTTGAGTTTAATATGCTCCCAATTAATTTAATAGTACATTTCCGAAAAATTATTTTCGCTGTTATGACAATTACTGACAACCATAACTTGACTATTTAAAATGTGACTTGAAGTGAAATATTTCACAGAATTTTAAAAAAATTAAAATACAACCTATTAAAATAATGCCATAACAATAAGAGCAATTAAATTTACTTTCTGAAATCTAAAATTAGAAAAGAATTAAATTGTCTTTTTGTCTGCCACAGATTTTCAAATGATTTGCGTAAAAACAGCATAATATGCTCTAAATTTACATGTTTTACTACATCAACAACCGGTCATCGCGATCACGAGGATTACATCCCCACCTCACTCTCTGAGGGCATTGAGCTGCTCAAAAAGTCAACTTCACAAACTTCTAGAACATACATCATCAACAAAATGTCGAGTGATCAAGTTTTTTTTTTCCTGAGTGACACAAAGTGGATGGTAATTGCGTGTAATATAACCTAACAGATCTGTCTAATGCTGAACAGATCGTGTCTCGTCTGGAATAAGAGAACCCCCAAAATAAACACGTAAACATGTACATGCAAATTATATCTATACACTTTTGTTTGCATTATTTTATGTAGCAGTATGACCATTGTATGTGAACAATTTCGTGATCACATAAGAAGTATCAGCGAAATACACGTACCCTGTAGAAGCCCTGAGTTTAAACGCTGACTAATAACGTTTCATAATGATAACCTGTTACCGTTTTTTAAATGTTTACCAGGACACTAAACATACAAATTGTGAAATGTCAAACGTTTGAACGCACATTACTTGAGCAGGGTTAAAAAAAAAAAAAGTAAAGAGCCCTGTCACGTCAAATGGCGTGTAAGGAATATGGTGTTAGTGACCATAATTTTTACAAACCTTTGGCACCTGATTTGTGGGGTAATGTGGGCGGTTACGCCCGTCGTGCTTTACTTTCTCAGAAAAAATCAAGTACCCATTTAAGGCTGAGGGAACTTGGAAGCCATCGATCAGAATCGAACACGACCTCTTGTCATTTGTAGTCCTGTTCACTAACCACTGAGCTATCGCGGCTCCCACTTGAAATGCGGTGCTTACGTTTACTGTCTGTCTGTGGAAGAATTAAGAACTCAATCTCATCAAGGCTGGTTTTTCAAGTGTAACTAGGAAAAATGTCACCCCACCACATGGAATTCAGACCGTGGTACCTTTTAGTTTTAGGCGAGTACCTTACCTCATCGATACCAAGACCTCCCTGTCTGTGAAAGAATTAAGAACTCAATCTCATCAAGGCTGGATTCAAGTATAACAAGGAAAAATGTCACCCCACCACATGGAATTCAGACCGTGGTACCTTTTAGTTTTAGGCGAGTACCTTACCTCATCGATACCAAGACCTCCCTTGACACCGAACGGCAGGAATGTGAGACAAATCGTTTGAAACACAATATATATATATATATATATATATATATATATATATATATATATCATCATCATCATCATCATCAAGTACCGGACCTGCTGACGTAGGTGATCCTGTCTCTCCACAGTTTTCGATCTCGACAGTTGTTTATCATTTCTGTTGTTGACCTACTGCCAAAACATTCTCTTAAGCTGTCTGGTAATTTTTCTCTTTGCTTTCCTCTATCTCTTCGTCCCTCAATTTTCCCAGTTGTTACAATATATTCCAGTTGTTCCCTTCTCATTACATGGCCAACAAAATGATGATTGTTTCTTCCTAATATTGAAAATTAACTCTCTTTTTGCTTAGGCCTTTTTCAGAACGTTTTCAGTACTCTCCTTTGCTGTCCATGGTACTCTCAACATTCTTCTGTAAAACCACATTTCTACAGACTCCAGTGATCTTCTTGTTTGTTGTGGTCGGTATTACGTTTATTGTCTGTAGAAGCCCCTGTTACTCACTATTACTGTTTATTATGTATACATATAATTGTAGCAAAGATTCAGCGGCCGAAAACATAAATCCACTGTTTGATTACGTCAGTTTTTAAAAGGAAACATTTTCCCACTTCATAAACAGGAACAAGGACATTCTATAGCATTGTGGTGATGATATTGGTGATGATGATAATGATGATCAACACGATAATGACTGATACTATTATAATCAAGAAGATGATGATAATAATTGGTAAGATTGTGCTCAACACAATGATTATGCTAATGGTGTAGTATCGATTCATGCAGAATAAACAACTGAATAGAACAGAGCTGTATAAACATTTGAAATGTTAAGCCCATATTGAGTTGACATTATACACCTCAGATATTAATTAGAAGAGAGTAGTAGAAAATGTGTGCAAATGATCAGCTATAAGATACCATTATTACAGGGAAAGAACAATGGGAACTAGCCAATATTGTTTAGATGCTGGGCAGGACTCACTATTTAAGAAAGCTGTGGCAAACTTTAGAGGGTTCTAGCATGACTTTAAAGTGGATTCCACGAAGAGACGGTAGAGGTTTTAGTTCGAGTGTTAGAGAGTATAGAGAGATCTGTGTGAGTGGTTATTGTGCTATGAGTATACAAGTTTCATAGGAGAAAGTGTTATTGGGTACAGATTGGACACAGAAATTGTATTATCATGAATGTGAATTTGTGTTAGCAATAAAGTTGTGCTGATTTTCTTACTGAGCATAGAGAGTGTCATACTATCGACTTTGGACACTTAAAATTGACCATTAACGATAAACAGTTTTATAGGTTCGTAGACGGTCGTAACATGTATGTACGTGTAATGAGAGCTAAATGAAAGCAAGACATTTAATCAAATGAGTTTGTGGAATGTAATTAGAGAGTAAACAAACTTTTGAGCGTAATTAAGACTACATTATCAAAACGTTATATGAGGTGTTTGTTCTGTGTTATGACGTGCTTTCACAATACTTTTATTGCTCTGGACATTTGGGTTTGACAATAGCCTTTTTGTGTTACTAATTTAAGTTGTAAATGACATGATTTTTTATGTAAAAATAATTGATAATGATGATCGATACGATGGTGATCAACACAATGAGTGAAAAAGGACAATGATGATTAAAAAAAAGTTCTTATGATGTGCCTGAAAAATGTTAATGGTTTCTTTCTGATGTTTTTTAGGAGCTCCCTTTTTGTGGTGGCCTCTTTGAGAATTTCCTCATTGGTCTTTTTAGCTGTCCAGGGAACTTTCGACATTCTTCTGAGAAATCCCATCTCTGTGGCCTCTAATCGTCTTTTCATTTGTTTGTCTACTGTCCATGATTCGTTTCCATAAGTCAGAGTTGCTTCTATATAGCACCGATGAACTCTCTTTCTCACTTCTACTGATATAGATTTAGGCTCTGCCTGATGATATAGGAAATAATTTCCATGAAATAAACAGCTAAATATACCACTTTTTGCGTAGGGTTTCCTATTTGAGCTTCACAATCTTTATATATGAATGGCAGTAAAAATATATCTTCTCACTTTTCATCAAGCTTTACAGCGACCCCACACGTTATTGTATCCGTGTGCCCGTCTCTGTGTATTTTAATTGCAGTGTCCATATTTTATTTACATATGTTATCACCATAAAATTATCATCTCAATAATATCACCTTCTGCATATGTATGGTTTTCTTCACCTTGTTTTTACATCTCTTTTTGAACTTGATGTAGTCTAATTTATTCCATTGCTATCTCCTCGACAGTTCCCTGAACAATTTTTGCAAAGCTCATTAAACTATGTTTTTATTGCATCTAAATGCCACGTAGATCTGGTCTACATGTGTAGTTTTTTTTAGTACTTTTAGGAAGGGAGGGAGGGAGGGAGGGAGGGAGGGAGGGAGGGAGGGAGGGAGGGAGGGAGGGAGGGAGGGAGGGAGGGAGGGAGGGAAGGAAGGAAGGAAGGAAGGAAGGAAGGAAGGAAGGAAGGAAGGAAGGAAGGAAGGAAGGAAGGAAGGAAGGAAGGAAGGAAGGAAGGAAGGAAGGAAGGAAGGAAGGAAGGAAGGAAGGAAGGAAGGAAGGAAGGAAGGAAGGAAGGAAGGAAGGAAGGAATGGCCTCGTCACAAACATGATGATTTTTAGATTAGACTTTCGGCAAATTATTTTTTGGCCAATGTGGTCGGTATTACGTCTGTGCTGACTTTTAAATCCCAGAAAGAAATCGGCATGCATTTATGATTGGGTGAGCCTGGAGATGTTAATCAGCATCGAACTCGACCTCTTATTCTTAATAGTTCAATTCACTAGCCACTGAGCTACCGCGATTCCCACAAAACAATTAAAGACGTAAACATCATCACTTGATAATTTGTAGATTAATTATTGTAATAAACAGGATAATGACAGGTTCTAATTTGAGGATTACGGTTTATGTTTCCCCAAATGCGGTCAATTCAGGAATAAAGCGTTTTTGTGACATCAGGAGGGAACAGTCATACTTTCAACCATGTTATAGGGAAGGTACAGACATACTTTCAGCCATGTTATAGGGAGGGAACATTTATATCTTTAGCTGTGTTATAAAGAAGGAACAGTCATACGTTCAGCCATGTTACAGCGAGGGAACATTTATATCTTTGGCTGTGTTATAAGGAAGAAACAGTCATACTTTCAGCCATGTTATAGGGAAGGTACAGACATACTTTCAGCCATGTTATAGGGAGGGAACATTTATATCTTTAGCTGTGTTATAAAGAAGGAACAGTCATACGTTCAGCCATGTTACAGCGAGGGAACATTTATATCTTTAGCTGTGTTATAAAGAAGAAAGTCATACGTTCAGCCATGTTATAGGGAGGGAACATTTTTATCTTTAGCTGTGTTATAAAGAAGGAACAGTCATACGTTCAGCCATGTTATAGCCAGGGATCATTTATATCTTTAGCTGTGTTATAAAAAAGGAACAGTCATACGTTCAACCATGTTACAGCGAGGGAACATTTACATCTTTAGCTGTGTTATAAAGAAGGAACAGTCATACGTTCAGCCATGTTATAGCCAGGGATCATTTACATCTTTAGCTGTGTTATAAAAAAGGAACAGTCATACGTTCAGCCATGTTATAGCGAGAGAACATGTATATCTTTAGCTGTGTTATAAAGAAGGAACAGTCACACGTTCAGCCATGTTATAGAGAGGGAACATTTATATCTTTAGCTGTGTTTTAAGGAAGGAATAGTCATACATTCAGCCATGTTATAAGGAGGGAACAGTCATTCGTTTATCTATTTTATAAGGGAACAGTTATACGTTTACCAATGTTATAAGGAAGGAACAGTCGTACGAGTAGCAATGTTATAAGGAAGGATTAAATTATGGGAAAGTTGTGATAACAACAAAAATCGAAATGAAACAGATAGATGGAAGCAGAGAGAAAATATCCAAAACAATTTAAGAGAGCGTTTTGGTTAAATGTCCACCACAAAATCGATAAACCAAAACAATGAAAGGTTGTGAAGGGATATGATCACCTACGCCAGCAGGCATGGTACACGATGATGATGACGTTGATGATGATTTTGACTACTATAACCAAGGTAATAGTAGCGGTGGTGATGATGAAATTTATCCTGGCTATCGTTGTAGTGATGTTATGGGTTGGGACATATAACTAGGTGAACTCAGTGACATCTACAGATACTGAAACGGTTTAAGACGTACTTGTTGTGGCGGTACTGAAAGAATGTAAGATATAAGATTCTACAGCGGACAGGTTGGCAAGCTGCGCTATCGTTGTAGTGATGTTATGGGGTGGGACATATAACTAGATGAACTCATTGACATCTACAGATACTGAAACGGTTTAAGACGTACTTGTTGTGGTGGTACTGAAAGAACGTAAGATATACGATTCTACAGCGGACAGGTTGGCTAGCTGCGCTATCGTTGTAGTGATGTTATGGGGTGGGACATATAACTAGATGAACTCATTGACATCTACAGATACTGAAACGGTTTAAGACGTACTTGTTGTGGTGGTACTGAAAGAATGTAAGATATACGATTCTACAGCGGACAGGTTGGCTAGCTGCGCTATCGTTGTAGTGATGTTATGGGGTGGGACATATAACTAGGTGTACTGTGAACTCATTGACATCTACAGATACTGAAACGGTTTAAGACGTACTTGTTGTGGCGGTGCTGAAAGAATGTAAGATATAAGATTCTACAGCGGACAGGTTGGCTAGCTGCGCTATCTTTGAGGACGGTCAAACAATGGCTCGAGCGGACATCATCAATACCCTCCGAGATATAGGAAGGGCACATGACTTCTCGACAAACATGAGTCCACGTCACTCCTTCGGATGAAAGAGATGGGAGTTAAGATGGGCACAGCCACAAACGAGAAACTTAGTGGGCGTGTAAGAAGACTTATCAACCAACACAGAACTGGAATCGCCAGTTGCTGGACCCTGCAAGACGTGCTGAGGAGGTGATCTGAGCACCTATAGACATGTTCGGAGTGCAATGATGATGATCCACAAATATCTCAATAACTCAAGGTTCTCGAGGTGACGAAAGCTAAGAAGATTATGAATATTATGACAATAAATTAGGCAAGCAGTTAAGAAATAGACATGAGGCTTCAGTATAAAGAATGTGCGAGATTCGATTTTAAAAGCGCACAAAGAACAGTGAGAGACAACGAACGGTGGAGGAATGAAACTAGAAAGAAACTCTCTACCACAACACTCCTGGAGGTTAAGGAAGTAAGCGATATAAGGGTTAATATAGATATTTGTATTGTAAATTATGATGATTATGAGTAATGGGTTTTTAAATGTTTATCAAATATGTGTATGACAAAGTAATTCATCATCATCATATGCCGTACCGGTTGGTGGTGGCGATCATGTCCTTCCAAAATCTTCTATCCACAGTGCTTCGTATGAGTTCTGTTGTTGACTGTTTTCCATGCCATGACACCAAGCTATCCAGTATTTTCTCTCTTTGTCGTCCGCGATCTCTCTTTCCTTTTATTTTGCCAGTTGTAAACAAGTATTCTAGCTTTCCTCTTCTCATGATGTGCCCAAAAAAATGTTGATTGCTTCTTTCTGATGTTTTTTAAGAGCTCCCTTTTTGTGTTGACCTTTTTGAGAACTTTCTCATTGGTCTTTTTAGCTGTCCAAGGAACTTTCAACATTCTTCTGAGAAATCCCATCTCTGTGGCCTCTTGTCGTCTTTTCATTTGTTTGTCTATGTCCATTATTCGCTTCCATAGGTCAGAATTGGTTCTATATAGCATCGATGAACTCTCTTTCTCATTTCTATTGACATAGATTTGTTGCATAAGATATTTTTCATTTTCTGAAATGCTATTTTTGCCTGAGCTATTCTGCTTTTTATTTCTGTGTTCCATCTTCCATCTGATGTTATCACTGTGCCCAAGTATTTCAAACGTTGCACTTGTTTCAGGTTTTTCTTGTTTATTTTTTAATGCTGCATGGTGGTGGTGATTTAAATACAAAGTAATTAGTGGTCAAAATAACTTGCAGACAACTAGTAGGAAAGTGTGAGATAAAACTAAAGAGTATTTGCCATATTTGTGGCGTATGAGGATATTGAGTCTAGTGATCATATCTGTATGTGTCCACCGATCATTAAATGATGATATCACCGTCCTAGAATAAATGGCATGTGCCCATGTTACATTATCCACCACTTGATCATAAGTCGACTACTAAATAATTCAAAAACGTCTTGTAATGTGACAATAAAATCTAGCTGCCACGCTCAGTCCGGTGCTACTATTGAGTGACGCACCAAGTATGACCACACATGTGCATTTTTATTCCATTGCTCTCTCAGTTCTTGCAAAAGTTTCCCCGATAACTTCTGAGTACATGACCTATCCAGCACAAGGTTGCTGATTCATAGTAGGCCCATTTCCTTTTGATTATTTTTATTGTGTTCTAAGTTGATGATTAATATGAACAGAAAAATTGCAATAATGTTCCTTAAATTGGCCTAAACAGGTTGCATTATTTTATGGCAGTTTCCTTTTTATGTTTTTCTTCGTTATTTAGATCCATACTAGCGAACTAAGAGTTGCTTGTTGTTTTTAAACACTTCCGCTACAAAATTGTAGCATTTGTTTTTTTCTGAACCATTTGGTTTATGTCGCCCAAAATCTTCCGTCTACTTTTTTTTTTTTATGTGTATGTGCTTATATTTCCTGTTACAGCTTTTTCAATTCTTTTCTTAGCTTCTTTAGAAGCCTCGGTGATGCATGTTGAGTTATGTTGAGTTAAAATATATTTCTCCATTCTTTCTTCTTTTTTTGTGCTCCAGTTTCTGAGCTTGCTAGAGTGCCTTATTCTTCAAATCCGCTATGTCAAAAATACAATATTTTATTTTATCTAGCCACGCTTTCACTATTCGCCCTAACACTGTTTAGATCAGACTGTTTTTGTCGCCCCGGGCGCTACCAAGACCCTGATCACGACCAGGAGAGAAAAGAATAGAGCCACTGTCACTTCATGCTGAGCCAGGAACGTGCTTAAAGTGGGATGTGAGTACTATGGATACGTCCTTTACGTACGATCTTTCCACTAAACTAATGTTCCTAAAGTAGGCATTAATTACACGTTGGATCTTGTGACGTACCCTGGCCTTACAAACTATTTTTCTTATCAACGTAAAGTGGGCCCAAGATTTTAGAGAATTGATTTTACGAATTTTCCTCTTTTGGATGTGGTCTATGCATGAGATGTCAGAGATTTTATGGTAAGCACTCCATTTCATAACTTGTATTTCTCTTTATTATTTTATGTTTCGCAGACATATAATAATCTGATATTACCATTTTCCATAACAGTCGGACTTGAGTTCAGTGATTTGTCTCGCGAAAATCCAGTCCATATTTATTCTACGAGATGTGAAGTTGCCGTGGTGTAGCGGTTAGTGAACTGATCAACAAGGACAAGAGGTCGGTTCCGATCTCCCTACTGACCAGTTTCTATGTTCACCCAAAATCTACTTTAAGATATAAAGTAGTCCATAGTTATCAACCTTAATTTGATAAAGAAAGGCGGGATGGCGTAGTGCTGGCCACATTGACAAACATTGAGCCAATTGATATATATATATCATCATCATCATCATACTTACATACATTCATCTATATATATATATATGGCCAGCAATAAAATATTCCCTCGTTCCCACTCTTGAGACATAACGTTAATTCATTATTTACTGTCTATCCTGATTCTACATCACAGACCACACAATATTTTAATACTTCCTGGTAAAGCAGTCCACACAAAACAGTAGCCTTCGGTTTGTTGTTGTTTTTTTTTTTTTTTTTTTTTTTTACAATCGCGCCTACACAGGATGAGACTGACTGTGAGGACTCTTGTACTGGATAGAACGGAATAAGAATGGAGCTGCTAGACTCAGACAACGTTAATAGCCTGCTCGTAACGCTGAAGATGTTCATCACGGCTCCCAACGCTGGAATATAATAATGGATTTCTGTGTTTCTCAGACGGACAATTGTTGGCAGGTGACAAGTTAAGACTTGTCAACGGAGGTCCGAAATACATCGCCAGCTGTTCGATCTTAATAGAATCTAATTCCAATTATAACTATCCCTGTCCTGTCTGTGCCTAGCCGACCGTAGTAGCCTCTCTCATTATCTTACAATTATCGTGAACACTATGTCTTTCTGCTCTCTCTCTCTCTCTCTCTCTCTCTCTCTCTCTCTCTCTCTCTCTCTCTCTCTAGTAATCAACTTCTATTTAAGGCACATGCGTCGTCGAATGTTTTCATTAACAACATAAAACAAGACCAACAAAAGAACTAACTTCTGCTTCTTCTTTCCTTCCTCATTTGCCTTTCAGCGTAGAGGAGGAGGGGGGAATTTACTCCTCTGTTCGCCTCTACTGCTATGTTTCCCAGTGTTTCTAATATTCCGTCAATCCATCTTATTCGTGGTTGGCCTTTTCGCAACGTTATTGAAGGCTCGTTGTGTTGTGTTTTGATCTTCCTGCCTTGTCACGTGGCCAAACCATTTTATTCGTTGTTTCTTAATATACTCTATGGCGGGGGTTATTTCTAGCTTTTTTCTCAGTTCTTCATTTCTGATCTTATCTCTCAGGCTGTTTCCTTTCATTCGTCTAAACACATGTCATCTCAGTAGAGGCTATTTTTTTGTTGTTGTTCTTGCATCGAGGGTTCCAGACTGGCATTGGTAGCACAACTTTGGAATGAAAATTGTATTGTAGAGTGCCCGTTTTGCTTAAGGGATATTTGAGCTAAGAACTAAAGAACTAACGAAGATATAAATCCAAGTGCACGAAAAAAAAACATTCGGCAGTGTAAAAAAATAAAAATGTAAAGAGCGCCCGCACAAAACTAATTATTTATTAGTTATTTCGAATATTTTTGTTTTATTGTTTCGTTATTAGTTTTGTGTATGTGTTTTTCTTGTTTGTTCCTGCTGAAGGCCTATTGGGCCGAAACGTCGTTTAGTCTGTGTCGTCCACTTATCACGTAAAGCTTCTAACATACCATTTTTTTTTGTATTGTTTAATTTTTCCTCATATTCAGCTTTACTGCAGCTTCGCATTTGTATGCATTCATTTGCATTTCTTTGCCTTAACCCCTGAACTTTGACATACTTAGATCGTGTTTTACACACACACACACACACAAAGTATAATTCCTGTGGGAAAGAAAATGAAAGTTGGGGGAAAAGAGAGAAGCTACAAAATAGGCTAGCATCCTGGAAAGGTAAGGATTAACACAATTAATCAACAATACTTCCAAGCGATAGCCTGTGAAATGGCTTATTGTATAAGCCTTTGCATGGCACGTAATGATAGTGACACCCTTTCTTTCATAGACATTCCTCCAGGCTTGTCGCTACACACGTCTCCATCTACGTCACGTAAAGACTAAAGTGCTGACCCAATTATTATACGGTTTCTCTGATTTTCACTGTTTAAATATCTGCTCTTCTAATTCTGCTGGATGAGTCTACGTTTCAAAGTGTCTGGAAACGTAATGTCCTAATTTTTTTTTTATTCCATCCCTGTGCGAGATGAAGCTTTCTCAACTGCCACAGTTTAAAGCATTATCCTCTAAGATACATCGGCTTCAAATTATGAAGGTGTTACCGTACGAAGACAGTTAAATAAAAGAAAGTAACTATTTCAACCGTGTATATCTCTTGACTTTTTCACATTTTGGTGGAGACAAAATCACTTCAACCTTTTGACATATGTCGACGTTTGCCACTTCGAAGTTAAATATCTGAAGGTGGTTTATGTGCCCTCTCGGAGGCATCGAATAAATTTATATACATCTGAGGATATTTGTACAAGCCACTAGGAGACAAGCACTAAACTATGCATCAAACAAATATTGTCATCTGCCGCATGGAGCCAACGAAATATTATTTCTTTTCTTTCGGTAACTCACGATTACTCATTTTCATCAGTCCCTCTTGAAATGGCGTTCGATGTGCAATTTGCGATATGTGGTGACATGCAAGCGGAGAGCAATATCTGCGTCCGTCGGTGCACAACTTCAAATTAACTATTTTGATAATCAATTCTTTTACTTGATCGACTCTAACAACTGGACCAGAATAGTTGATTTGTTTGAGAGGTCAGTTTTGGGAAGGTGGGTGAGCGGGTGATCACACGTCAGCTAAATCCAAGCCTTGAAATACCTGTCTATTTTGGATAGCCAGGCAACTCAATTTGATCCATTCTTATTTACGACCAACTGGAAAATACCTTACAACTTGAGATCAAGGAGGGCCTAATTAGCTCTCTGATTACAGAATTGGGAATGTGTTATTCTGTGATGACCATCCTCAACCCATCAATCTGTGAATTAGTGCTCTCAGAATTAAAAAAAAATGTAAATCAAACAAACCGGTCACCTCATTTACGACTATATATATTGTCCTTTCGAACCGAACAGCACATAGAAAATTATCCGTGTCCAACGATTTTGGTATTTAGAATTGGATATTGCACAGGGCCCACGTGTGGCGAGACGTTGCCACACGTCTTTGCTCTTGACGAACCTCTCAACAGCGACAATGCAGCTAATGCCTGCTATTATTGCTTCTCGCCGCTGTGTTCTGTTCGGTATTTCTCTAGGCTGACCTCTTTATATACCCTCTGATTTTGCTTTGAGATTTTCTTGTTGTCTCTTCTCATTACTTGACCAACATATGCCCACCTATTCTTGATTGTAAATGATATTATTGGATTCTTTATCATTTCTAGTATTTCTCCTCTACTCTTGAATCCATGACATGGTAAGCAATGTATTTTTCTGGTGCATTTGTTGTCAAATGTATGTAATTTATTTTCTGTTTCTTTAGATTCTTTCCAGCTCTTGCATACATAAGTCTGGATAAAAAATTTAATTTGAAAATTACATTTTACAATTACTGATGGACTATTTCTTTCTTTCCTATTATCATGTGCCATGCCTTCCCATGTGTGTCCTCACAAATTGCCAAAGTTTCTTCATTGCATTATAGTTGAACAATTATTCATTCACCGATGTTAAGCTATTTATGGATTCTCTCTCTCCCTCCCTCTCTCTCTCTCTCTCTCTCTCTCTCTCTCTTTGTCATCCTCTATCGATACGTTTTGTCACATCCCACATCGTGATGTTCTCTCAATACACTCAAATAATAATGAATGAAATGTCTACACAATAAGACATTGAATTATTAAATAAGACAAATATCCATTTACCGGCAGAGAAGCAAAAATATCTGAATGGCGTCGGTATCAACTATTTTATCGACGGTGATTATTCAACATAATGTAACACTGTGTTCGGATAGATTATAATCTGTCTATCCCGCGTGATTTCTTTCCATGTAGATTGCTATCTTTATCGTGCCCGTCCGTTGTTTTATACCGAGGCCTTTCACATTTTGTCGTGTCATTATGCCGAATTGAAATCTTTTTATTAATTCTTTCTGTTACTCCTCGTTTTCATTTCCGCGTCATGCAAATGATCAATTACTCTTGAATTTTCTCCTTACTTTCATACAAATATATATTCGTATTTATTTCGACAAATTTTAGAGATATTGGTCGATGTTATCTTTAATATCGTTATTATCATGCATGCAAACGTTTTTGCTATTGTTAATCCGCAAATAAACGATGTTTGAAAAACTATCTTTCATCATCATCATCATCATGTGCCGTACCGGTTGGGTTTGGCGATCATGTCCTTCCACAATCTTCTATCCACAGTGCATCGTATCAGTTCTGTTGTTGAGTGTTTTCCATGCCATGACACCAAGCTATCCAGTATTTTCTCTCTTTGTCGTCCGCGATCTCGCTTTCCGTTTATTTTGCCAGTTGTAACCATGTATTCCAACTTTCCTCTTCTCATGATGTGCCCACAAAATGTTGATTACTTCTTTATGATGTTTTTAAGAGCTCCCTTTTTGTGTTGGCCTCTTTGAGAACTTTCTCATTGGTCTTTTTAGCTGTCCAGGGAACTTTCAACATTCTTCTGAGAAATCCCATGCCTGTGGCCTCTAATCGTCTTTTCATTTGTTTGTCTATTGTCCATGATTCGCTTCCATAGGTCAGCATTGGTTCTATATAGCATCGCTGAACTCTCTTTCTCATTTCTATTGACATAGATTTGTTGCATAAGATATTTTTCATTTTCTGAAATGCTATTTTTGCCTGAGCTATTCTGCTTTTTATTTCTGTAGTGCATCTTCCATCTGATGTTATCACTGTGCCCAAGTATTTCAAACGTTGCACTTGTTTCAGATTTGTCTTGTTTATTTGTATGCTGCATGATGGTGATGATTGTTTCTTCGATATAACTATTACTTCTGTTTTCTTACTATTCAGACTGAGACCTTTCTTGTTGCTTTCTTTTACTATTATATCTATCATTTCTTGTAGTTCATTCTCTGTCTCTGCTATTAAGACTGTGCCATCCGCATATCGTAAATTATTTATGTAGTGACAGTTGACTTCAATTCCTTTTTTGTCTACTATTGATCTCATAATATATTCGCTGTAAAGTGAAAACAAATCCGGCGACAGAACACAGCCTTGTGTGACTCCTTGTTTTATAAATTGAAATTGATTGTCCTGTTTGGTTGTTAATTCGTATCTTTACGACACCTATTTAACATTACTGGTATGTGTCGGGGGTGGGTGGGGACTAACGACAGGACCAGAGCGAAAAAGGCCGCTTGGTCAAAGCAGTCGCCACGACGCGTGGGACATAAGATTTGTATTTCACTCCGCAAATAAAAAAATCCGTTCTGTCTACTGTAGGTTTCGAAAACCGTACGCCGTCTTTTTGCCAGCGAAACAGTGGAATTCGCCGCAAAACACGCTCCTCTAATAAACGATGGTTGTGACAAAGAAATACTTTACTTGACAATAGATTTTTAACAGATTTAACATTTATTCTTTTTAACATATATTCGTTGTTGTTAAAAAAATTATATAAACGTAGATCACCAGTGTGTACAACATACCACTGATGTTTGTTATATGCCTATAAACGTAGATCACCAATGTGTACAACATAACACTGATGTTTGTTATGTGCCTATAAACGTAGATCACCAATGTTTACAACATAACACTGATGTTTGTTATGTGCCTATAAACGTAGATCACCAATGTGTACAACATAACACTGATGTTTGTTATGCGCCTATAAACGTAGATCACCAATGTGTACAACATAACACTGATGTTTGTTATGTGCCTATAAACGTAGATCACCAATGTGTACAACATAACACTGATGTTTGTTATGTGCCTATAAACGTAGATCACCAATGTGTACAACATACCACTGATGTTTGTTATATGCCGATAAACGTAGATCACCAATGTGTACAACATAACACTGATGTTTGTTATGTGCCTATAAACGTAGATCACCAATGTTTACAACATAACACTGATGTTTGTTAATGTGTCTATAGTTATGAGAAGTGTCGGGAGAGCATGTCATGAAGTTGAACTTGTTGGCATCAAACCTTCATTATTGCCTCATGCAGTTGTTCCCAACAGTGTTGTCGCTTGCTTGTCTCCTTATAGCGTGCTCCATAAACTGCTATCCTCTTACAAGCAAAATGGGGACTGACTTCCAACAGTGTTAACACTTGCTTGCTCCTAGATAATCCCACTCAATAAAGTATTGTCCCCTTATGGGCAAAAAGGGCACTAACTCACATCAGCGTTTTCACATTTTTGTCCCATGACAGCCGACTCCATAAATATAGGCCCCTTATGGGCAAAATGGAGGGAGTCGCGATAGCTCAGTGGTTAGTGAACTGGACTGCAAAGGACAAGAGGTAGGGTTCGATCCCAACCGACGGCTTCCGGGTTCAACCAGCCTTAAACGGGTACCGGATATTTTTCTTGGAAAGTTAAGCGGCACGGGCGTAATACCGACCACATTACCCCAAAAATCATGTGCTGAAGGTCTGTAAAATTCGCGTGACGGGGCTCTTTATTTACTTTACTATAGGTAAAATGGGGACTGACTCCCATCAATGTTTTCACATTCTTGTCCCGTAACAGCCGACTCTATGAAGTATTATCTTCCTATTATCAAAATGAACATCCAACAGCATTTGCGATAAAAGTGATCATCGATTCACATCTGTTTCCCCGCGCCAAAGTCAGTGTACAGGACAGGGACATAGACAAAGGTGACTTTACATATTTTTGACTTCTGCAACGACTCTACCTATTGAATATGTACAGAGTCTGTCTCCATTTTTTTTTTAATCGAGCTCATCGAATATATACAGGCGTGGGTGTAGTCTTGTAGACTCTAACCAAATTAATGCCCTGGTCACTGCCATCACCTTCATCGTCATGCTACTCGTGGTCATAACGTATGCACCACTGTTTTCTTTGATTGTTCTACCTGCCGAGCGTTTTGTAAATGTCCATGACTCATTTGGTGTCGTATTACGGCTCCGTCAGTATAGATGACTGCATCTTTCTCATCGGTGTTATCCCAGATGAGATCGTTGACCTCCGCATTGACCACGATTGAGTTCTCTACCCTACATTTCCTGTCTAGTGTGACAATATACAAAAATGTGTCCTTGAATGACGATATGAACTTTAGCTCATGCGCTGGAGATCGGGCCAAGCAATACTTATTTTAATTATGATTGTATTGAGAAGTTCACTGGGCAGATAAAAAGAATAATGAGGTCATTCTCAAAGAGGCCAACACAAAAAAGAAAGCTAGTAAAAAACATCGGAAAGAAACAATCAACATTATTCGGACACATCATGAGAAGAGGGAAGTTGGAATACTTGGTTACAACTGGCAAAATACAGGGAAAGAGAACGTGGACGACAAAGAGAGAAAATACTAGACTATCTTGGTGTCATGGCATGGAAAACAGTCAACAACCGAATTGATACGATGCACTGTGGATTGAAGATTGTGGAAGGACATTATCGCCTACGCCAATCAGTATGGCACTTGATGATGATTGAGAATCACTGATCTAGGCAATCTATTTTTTCTTAAAGATTTTTCAGAGAGATGTAAATTTGCCAAAGTAAATGACATATAAACTAACTCGCCGAATTACACAAATACCATCAAAATATCGAAGAACAACTAATAAAAATATATAAACCATTCCAAGCTCTAATGAGTGTTATGCCATTCTAAATCACATCAGAAGCACGATTGGGAGCTTTTCGCTCATACAAGATTTAACGTTTTTACAAATACCGTCTCATTCATCTACGTTCGTGTATAATTCGGTTGTCCACGTGAAAATATCTGGCCACACTCTGTCTCTTGCTTTGATGGTGCAGGTTGTCATAGGATGACATGTTTATCTTTCGATTTTCCTCGTCCATGTTAATCTTGGTCTGCCTCTTTTACCTTGTTTTTTTTCCCCCATTCCAAGATTACTTTCAGAAGGCTGATGTGTCTTTTAACATGCCCCAAAATTTTCATTTGTCTTGTTTGAATTGTATTTAGTTGTTCTCTTTTCATTTTTAGTTGTTTTAAGACTTCATCGTTTGTTTTCTTTTCTTTCTATCCAATTCTTCAACAAATCCATTTCCAAGGCTTCAATTTTCTGTTGTTTTATCGTCTTATTTCCATGTATCTGCACTATACAGGAATATTGAGAAGATATAACATTTTGCTATTCTTAGTTTTAGCCATGATGTTATTAAATTTGATATTAGTATATTTTTATGGCATTAAGATTGCTTTTTTTTGCCATTCCTATTCTTTTGTTTATTTCAGTTTTACACTTTCCATCACTGGTTATAGTATGTCCAAGGTAGTTGTAGTTCTGAACTGTATCTAGGTCTATTCCTTCAATGTTGAAATCCATTTGTAGGTTTGAGTATTATCTTTGTTCATGATCATAGTTTCAGTTGTTTTTTTTTTATAACTAATCCAGATTGTATGCTTGTCATGTTTATTTCATTAAGTAATTGTAATTCGTCATGATTTTCTGCTAGTAATACAGTATCATCAGCATATCTTAGGTTACTTATTATCTTTCTATTAATGTTTTGGTCTGGTTTCCCTGTGATGTTATTATAGATTTGCTAAGTAGAAGCGCTAGACACCATAAAACAAAACGCTGAGATAAACGGCACGGTACTTACATAAATTACATACACAGTTAATCATCATCATCATCATCGAATGTCTTCTCCGCAACGAAGGTTGGCTACCATGGATCGCCATTCTACTCTGTTTCTTGCTTTGATCGTGCAGGCTGTCATAGATTGACGTGTCCATCTTTTGATGTTACTCGTCCATGTTAGTCTTGGTCTGCCTCTGCCTCTTTTACCTTGTATTTTCCCTTCCAATATTACTTTTAGTAGGCTGTTGTGTCTTTTAACATGGCCCAAAAATTTCATTTGTCTTGTCTTAATTGTATTTAGTAGTTCTCTTTTTATTTTCAGTTGTTTTAAAACTTCATCGTTTGTTATCTTTTGTTTCCATCCAATTCTACCTATTCTTCTATAAATCCACATTTCAAAGGCTTCAATTTTCTGTTCTGTTTTCTTGTCTAATGTCCATGTTTCTGCACCATACAGGAATATTGAGAAGATGTAACATTTTGCCATTCTTAGTTTCAGCCCTGTTGATATTTGTTTTGATGTTAGTATATTTTTCATGGCATTAAAATTACTTTTTGCCATACCTATTCTTTTGTTTATTTCAATTTTGCATTTTCCATCATTGGTTATAGTATGTCCCAGGTAGTTGTAGCTCTGGACTGTCTCCAGATGTATTCCCTCAACTGTGATATTTAATTGTAGGTCTTGAGAATTTTCTTTGTTTATGATCATAGTTTTAGTCTTTTTGATATTCATTTCTAGTCCATATTTTTTGCTTGTTATGTTTATCATATTAAGCAATTGTTGTAGGTCTTTAGGATTTTCTGCTAGTAGAACAGTATCATCAGCATATCTTAGGTTATTGATTATCTTCCCATTAATGTTAAGGCCTGGTATCTCTATGATGTTTTTAAAGATTTACTCAGTGTATAGATTGAACAAGCTTGGTGATAGGATGCATCCTTGTCTTACTCCTCTTTTTATGCCCATTGGTGTAGAGTTCTCCTTGTTATATCTTATTATTGCTGTCTGCTCCCAGCACAAATTACATATTAGTCGTATGTCTGTGTCGTCTAAATTTATATCCTTTAGGCAGTCTATGAGTTGGTTATGGTGTATTCTATCGAAAGCTTTGGTGTAGTCTATAAAGCAGGCATATATAGTTTTGTATACTTCTGTGTACTTTTCAATCAATGTTCTCATGCTGAATATGGCTTCTTTTGTCCCACTGTTTTTCCTGAATCCAAATTGTTGCTCCTCTAATTCAGTATTGATTTTATTCTGAATCCTTCACTGTATAACTTTTAGTAAATTTTTTGTTATCTGGCTCATTAGGCTTATTGTAGACACAGTTAATAGAATTGCAAAACGGTGAACCCTAGTGGGTAAACGATTCACGAGACTTTTTAAAAGAGGTATGAATACATGCACATTAGGAATTAATCATATTTAATGCACAGGTCACGTAGTGAACAAGAATATGATGTCATTAGCGAGAGCTATGTCTGCAGTAGTAGTCTACATGCTCGAATGATTCAGGCAAACAAATCCCCACAGGCACCATTTGGATCACCAACAGGGTCTATCCATTCATCCCTTTTCTTAGATGTTTTCTTCATCTCCTTCCAGTCAAGGATAATATACTTGAGAGTGGTCTATCCATTCATCCCTTTTCTTAGATGTTTTCTTCATCTCCTTCCAGTCAAGGATAATATACTTGAGAGTGGTCTATCCATTCATCCCTTTTCTTAGATGTTTTCTTCATCTCCTTCCAGTCAAGGATAATATACTTGAGAGTGGTCTATCCATTCATCCCTTTTCTTAGATGTTTTCTTCATCTCCTTCCAGTCAAGGATAATATACTTGAGAGTGGTCTATCCATTCATCCCTTTTCTTAGATGTTTTCTTCATCTCCTTCCAGTCAAGGATAATATACTTGAGAGTGGTCTATCCATTCATCCCTTTTCTTAGATGTTTTCTTCATCTCCTTCCAGTCAAGGATAATATACTTGAGAGTGGTCTATCCATTCATCCCTTTTCTTAGATGTTTTCTTCATCTCCTTCCAGTCAAGGATAATATACTTGAGAGTGGTCTATCCATTCATCCCTTTTCTTAGATGTTTTCTTCATCTCCTTCCAGTCAAGGATAATATACTTGAGAGTGGTCTATCCATTCATCCCTTTTCTTAGATGTTTTCTTCATCTCCTTCCAGTCAAGGATAATATACTTGAGAGTGGTCTATCCATTCATCCCTTTTCTTAGATGTTTTCTTCATCTCCTTCCAGTCAAGGATAATATACTTGAGAGTGGTCTATCCATTCATCCCTTTTCTTATATGTTTTCTTCATCTCCTTCCAGTCAAGGATAATATACTTGAGAGTGGTCTATCCATTCATCCCTTTTCTTAGATGTTTTCTTCATCTCCTTCCAGTCAAGGATAATATACTTGAGAGTGGTCTATCCATTCATCCCTTTTCTTAGATGTTTTCTTCATCTCCTTCCAGTCAAGGATAATATACTTGAGAGTGGTCTATCCATTCATCCCTTTTCTTAGATGTTTTCTTCATCTCCTTCCAGTCAAGGATAATATACTTGAGAGTGGTCTATCCGTTCATCCCTTTTCTTAGATGTTTTCTTCATCTCCTTCCAGTCAAGGATAATATACTTGAGAGTGGTCTATCCATTCATCCCTTTTCTTAGATGTTTTCTTCATCTCCTTCCAGTCAAGGATAATATACTTGAGAGTGGTCTATCCATTCATCCCTTTTCTTAGATGTTTTCTTCATCTCCTTCCAGTCAAGGATAATATACTTGAGAGTGGTCTATCCATTCATCCCTTTTCTTAGATGTTTTCTTCATCTCCTTCCAGTCAAGGATAATATACTTGAGAGT
This sequence comes from Megaustenia siamemsis, assembly GCA_032433765.1. Lineage (NCBI taxonomy): Eukaryota > Metazoa > Mollusca > Gastropoda > Stylommatophora > Ariophantidae > Megaustenia > Megaustenia siamemsis. The sequence continues at coordinate 105,478,309 of JAVIAB010000092.1, forward strand.
GGTCTATCCATTCATCCCTTTTCTTAGATGTTTTCTTCATCTCCTTCCAGTCAAGGATAATATACTTGAGAGTGGTCTATCCATTCATCCCTTTTCTTAGATGTTTTCTTCATCTCCTTCCAGTCAAGGATAATATACTTGAGAGTGGTCTATCCATTCATCCCTTTTCTTAGATGTTTTCTTCATCTCCTTCCAGTCAAGGATAATATACTTGAGAGTGGTCTATCCATTCATCCCTTTTCTTAGATGTTTTCTTCATCTCCTTCCAGTCAAGGATAATATACTTGAGAGTGGTCTATCCATTCATCCCTTTTCTTAGATGTTTTCTTCATCTCCTTCCAGTCAAGGATAATATACTTGAGAGTGGTCTATCCATTCATCCCTTTTCTTAGATGTTTTCTTCATCTCCTTCCAGTCAAGGATAATATACTTGAGAGTGGTCTATCCATTCATCCCTTTTCTTAGATGTTTTCTTCATCTCCTTCCAGTCAAGGATAATATACTTGAGAGTGTTCGTGATTTATGTTCCCCAATGGGTTCTCGGCTTTCTCTATTTTTTAATGGTTTTTTTTCGTCTCTGTGGGTTCCATAATAATGCATATCTCGCTACGTTTTCTTCTTCTTCTTTCCTCCCTTACTTGCCTTTCAGTGAGGAGAGAGATATAATTTGCGGTCGTTTGTTCTTCTGTTCACTTCTGCTGCTTTTATGTTTCCTAGTGCTTCTAATATTCCGTCAATCCATCTTTTTTCGTGGTCAGCTCTTGGGTCTGGTGTTCTCGCAAAGTTTATTGAAGGCTCGTTGTGTTGTGTTTTGATCTTTCTGCCTTGTCCCGTGGACAAACCATTTTATCAACTGTTTATTTATATATTCTATGGTGGGGATTATTCCTAGCTTTTTTTTACTCAGTTCATTTCTGATCCTTTCTCTCAGGCTGTTTCCTGTCATTCGTCTAATACATCTCATCTCAGATGAGGTTATTTTACTTATTGTTCTTCCATCTAGAGTCCAGGACTGGCATTTATAGCACAACGTTGGGATGAAGATTGTATTGTAGAGTGCTCGTTTTGACTTTTAATTAGGTTAGTTAGATGTTGGCTTACTCCATATGTTGCTAGTATCTCCCACAGTTGTTCTCTTTTGTTCAGTTGCGTTCACTTTTGATGCTGCTTCACAACAACTTCACTTTCAACTCCTGGATAACTCACACTCAAACTCCTGGACAACTCACACCCAACTCCTGGACAACACACACTCAACTCCTAGACAACCCACACTCAACTCCAGGACAACTCACACTCAACTCAACCCCTGGACATCTCCCACCCAACTACTGACAACTCACACTCAAATCCAGGACAACTCACACCCAATCCTGGACTACTCATACCCAACTACTGGACAACTCACACTCAACTCCAGGACAACTCACACCCACTACTACTAGACAACTCACACCACTACTACTGGACAACTCACACCCACTACTACTGGACAACTCACACTCAACTCCAGGACAACTCACACCCACTACTACTAGACAACTCACACCCACTACTACTGGACAACTCACACCCACTACTACTGGACAACTCACACTCAACTCCAGGACAACTCACACCCAATCCTGGACAACTCATACCCAACTACTGGACAACTCACACTCAACTCCAGGACAACTCACACCCACTACTACTAGACAACTCACACCCACTACTACTAGACAACTCACACCCACTACTACTAGACAACTCACACCCACTACTACTAGACAACTCACACCCACTACTACTAGACAACTCACACCCAACTCCTGAACAAGTTGGGATTTACACCTGACATCAGGACACACAAGTTTTGGCTCTATGTTATTTTCCTACTTCCATTACTGTTCGTTTGGACAAGAAGAAGTAGTGCAGGATCTGCTTATCACAGGGCAGGATCGTTCTCAGGTGTGGTGCACCGACTCTAACGTTAGCACACAGCAATGAGTCGCTGATCATTCTCATGTGTGGTGCGCCGACTCTAACGTTGCCACTCAGCAATGAGTCGCTGACTGTTCTCGGGTGTGGTGCGCCGACTCTAACGTTGCCACTCAGCAATGAGTCGCTGACCGTTCTCATGTGTGGTGCGCCGACTCTAACGTTGCCACTCAGCAATGAGTCGCTGACCGTTCTCATGTGTGGTGCAACGACTCTAACTTTAGCACTCAGCAATGAGTCGCTGACCGTACTCAATCCGTACACTCGAGATGGATTCTGCCACCAGTTTCACTCTCAGATGAAATACCGCAACATTCTCTTCATGATTAATGCGACATCCTGCCTTCCACGACCCCAATGTAGGCTCTATTTGTTTAGTTTGTATAACGAGCTTCCTCGTACTTATTGCCAAGATGTCCAAAACGTCTTTATTCTGTATGATTAATACACATTGACAACTACGCTCTTCCACTTCTCTCTCTTTCTCTCTCTCTTTCTCTCTCTCTTCTCTCTCTCTCTCTCTCTCTCTATCTATCTCTCTCTCTCTCTCTCTCATAGTTGGCTTTGATTTTATCAAGTCGGCATTCATGAAATCATTTATGACGTCACACTAACTTATTGTCGAGCCGTGTACCTCGTAAACATCTCTCACTAAGTCACACCTGCATATTCTCTACACAAATATCTTTTCTTTCGCCTTCTAAACAAAACCATCACTAAATTGTACTGGAACATTATTAGGAAGTACTCGCATCTCTCTCTAGTCACCGGTGCGCGATTTTTTTAATATTGAAATGTCGAGCTCTCTATTTTTATAAGAAACAATTGTTTAGTTAATTATTGAAATCACTCAAATTGTCATTTCCCTCCTCCTACTCCCTAAGGGTGGGAGAGAGAAACGATCCTTAATAATTTATAGGATCATCACCGAGCAGTAGTAGTATTCCCAGGAGTCAGCTTCATTCTCAGTGGGAGTGACGCACACTAGTCATCATGGTTTATGTGCCATCCTGATTTACTAAACGTGACAAGATTTAAAGATTATCCATAAAGTACGATGTTGTTCATCTAATCATGCTCATTTGCCCTGGTATTTCTATTAATGTTACGACATTGCCCTGGTATTTCTATTAATGTTACGACATTGCCCTGGTATTTCTATTAATGTTACGACATTGCCCTGGTATTTCTATTAATGTTATGACATTGCCCTGGTATTTCTATTAATGTTACGACATTGCCCTGGTATTTCTATTAATGTTACGACATTGCCCTGGTATTTCTATTAATGTTACGACATTGCCCTGGTATTTCTATTAATGTTACGACATTGCCCTGGTATTTCTATTAATGTTACGACATTCTGGTTAAATTTATTTAAATACTCGTCAATTAATACGCCAGTTATATTAACAAATCATGAGTTCCCATGTATTTATGAGATGGAATGCTGTAAAAATATATTTTCCACATATTTACAGTAAAAAATATTTTGACACAGTCTTAATAGCAGAGGCAGAGAATGAACTACAAGAAATGAGAGACATAATAGTAAAAGAAAGCAACAAAAAAGGTCTCAGTCTGAATAGTAAGAAAACATAAGTAATGGTCATGCCAAAGAAACAATCATCACCATCATGCAGCATACAAATAAACAGGAAAAATGTAAAACAAGTGTAACGCATCAAATACTTGGGCACAATAATAACATCAGATGGAAGATGCACTACAGAAATAAAAAGCAGAATAGCTCAGGCCAAAATAGCATTTCAGAAAATGAAAAACATCTTATGCAACACATCTATGTCAATAGAAGTAAGAAATAGAGTTCATCGGTGCTATATAGAGCTAATTCTGACCTATGGAAGCGAATCATGGACGGTAGACAAACAAATGAAAAGACATTTGAGGCCACAGAGATGGGATTTCTCATAAAAATGTTGAAAGTTCCCTGGACAGCTATAAAGACCAATGAGGAAATTCTCAAAGAGGCCAACAAAAAAAAGGGAGCTCCCAAAAAAACATCAGAAAGAAGCAGTCAAGAATTTTTTGGCACATCAAGAAGAGGAAAGTTGGAATATTTGGTTACAATTGGAAATATAAAAGGAAAAAGAGTTCGCAGACGGCAAAGAGAAAATACTGGATAGATTGGTGTCATGGCATGGCAAACATTCAACGACAGAATTGATACGATGCACGGTGGATCGAAGATTGTGGAAGGACATGATCACCTACGCCAACCGGTATGGCACATGATGATGAAAGAATATTTTATTATTTCAAACTGTACAACTCTCTCGCGTGAGAAGTAACATGTTTTTATAACGCAAACTATAAATCTCAAGGGAATTGTCAATTTCAAGAGAGATAATCGTGTTTGTTCTTACATTAATCTTGCTCAATGTTGACATGAACGCTTCGGTACAACTGAATAGCAAAACATTTGAGTATAACAATCTAGATGACGATTGGAAGAACACTGATAGTTAAAGGGTTAAACACCATTACAGAAATCATGCGGCAGCACGAACTAACTAGCACTTGGTCCTAATTAGAAAACAAAAACTTCACATCGCATCAGGGTGATGATTACAGTGGTTTGGCCACGTGACAAGGCAGAAAGATCAAAACACAACGAGCCTTCAATAAACGTTGTGAGAACACCAGGCCCAAGGGCCGTCCACGACAAAAATGGATTGACGGAATATTAGAAACGCTAGGAAACAACAGTCGCAGGGTCGAACATAAGAGCAAAAGACCGCAAATTATATCTCCACGCGACGCTCAAAGGCAAATGAGGAAAGAACGAAGAAGAAGAAGCATCAAGGCATATGTGGATGTGTTAAGTATTAATTATTGAGACTGTTATCTAAGATCTACCTTTAAGACGCTACAAAACATGTCGCCGACCGCTAAATCAATCTGGGACCAAGAAAACAGTTAAGATTTCCATCACCACGTTTTATACTTCTGTAGCTGAAAAACAAACAGGTTCCAACTTGTATTTTACATTTTCATTCAACCAATCGTACGCTTATTTTTTGTAAGGAAAGTTTCATTTTGCTAATTTTTAATTTTTTTTTATTAGAAGGATTAACATGGATAGTAATGGGAGATAATAAGTCAGAAACAGGTTGGTGTTAAAAGCTAAGGGGTTATGTGAACCAAATTTGTTTCCCTTTAGTGTAGGGAAGGCAGAACTATGTGGACTGGTCTACTGAGGACAATAGGAGGCAAAAAATAAATAACTATAATAATGGAGGGAAATTTCCGAAGTGCAATAGGTCAGGTTCAGCGAGTATCAGCGGCTCCTTGTGTTAAATGGATATCATAGTAAAGCCTATCTAAATAAACACAGGCCTCGGCACGCGCCGTTATATTGTCTCTTGACGTCACGAGAGTCGTCAATACTCCTGGCAGGTAATATACAAAATACATTAAAACATGATATTTGTCTGTCTAATGTCTGTTTTGTCTGCTTTTTTCTGGTTGTCTATACCTGCACATACACTATTTAATATTTAGTAGTTTATTATTAGTATAAATAAAATTTATGTCAACCTTTAAATGAATTCTTTCTGCCAGAATGCACATAGATCGAAGAGAATGTACACAGATTACAAGAGAATGCACATAGATCCAAGAGAATGCACATAGATCCAAGAGAATTCACACAGATTACAAGAGACTGGACATAGATCTAAGAGAATGGGCAAACAAAGTATACACTGTTGATGCTTTAAATCTGTATATAGATGTAATAGAGGAGTGGTAGACTAAAGGTGGCTGGGCCATGTAAGAAGAATGGCAAACATCCGTATTCCCAAATAAATATGGCGAAGTTAAAGCCGAAAAAAGACCAAAGAGCAGATCAGTACTGAAATATTAAGATGTTTGCATGGCTTTCTTGAAGGAATTCTCTATCAGTGAAAGAAACAGAGAAAAGAAGAATAAATGTGGCTGCAGATCGTAGCACGTGGAGAACAAAAATAAAAAAAATAGCACAGCAACTTTCGAGGCAGTGCTGATATGAAATTCAGCAGATAAATTGCGCAGGACGAAGGATACGAGGCCAGACACCACAAATACATCCTGCTCATTCTGCAGACGGATCTGTCTGTTCAATATTGGCAGATTTAGTCACGAGAGTATCTGTTCAGCAAAGTATCATCCAGCATAAGACACTAATGTTTTACCAAGCTGCTGACTTATCATGAATCATTGTTACCAAACGTCTGTCAAGACGCCAAAAGCCATACACATATATAGATGTAATCATCATCATCAAGTACCGGGTCTGCTGGCGTAGGTGATCATGTCTCTCCACAACTTTCGATCTCGGCAGCTATTTATCATTTCTGTTGTTGACCTTCTGCCAAGCCATTCTCTTAAGCTGTTTGTTATTTTTTCTCTTTGCTTCCCTCTATCTCTTCGTCCCTCAATTTTTCCAATTGTTACAATATATTCCAGTTGTTCTCTTCTCATTACATGGCCAAAAATGATGATTGTTTCTTTCTAATATTGGAAATTAGCTCTCTTTTTGCTTTGACCTCTCTCAGAACCTCTTCATTACTCTTCTTAGCTGTCTATAGTACTCTCAACATTCTTCTGTAAAACCCCATTTCTACAGACTACAGTGATTTTCTTGTCTGTTGTCCCATTGTCCATGATTCGCATCCATATGTTAAGACTGTCTCTACGTAACATTTAAGAACTCTTTTTCTTGTTTCTATTGTCAAAAATGGATTGCATAGTATCTTCCTCATTTTTTTTGGAAAGCTGCTTTTGCCTGAACCATTCTGCATCTCACATCCGTCTGAGGTTAACAAATTTCCCAAATATTTAAATTCATTTACCTGTTTTAATATTGTTCCACTTGTCTTTATTTAGCACTGAGGTGATATCTTTTTCTTTGTTGTTACCATTACCTCTCTCTTTTTGCCATAGATGTAATAGTGTACTTTAAAGAACAGACTATTTTGGTAGAGACCACGATACAATATAAACACAAACTAACAAGCAGTAAACAGATCATTATATTGTTTTCACACACGGTTAATGAACAACTTGAAAGACTGTTGATAAGTGTAAACACATTTTAGAAAAAATTAAATATTGCCCAGGAAAACAACTTTATGTGCATAACTGGTCATCATGACTAAAGCTACTGCTTACTAAATTTTCATATTTTTTCTCCTCTATGAGGTTCCAGCTTGTTCAGTGTCATTTCTGGTTTTGCTGTAGTTGTTCTGAAAGGTGTTTGTCATAGTTGGAATGACCCGCATCTGTTGTTGTACAACCGCAAGCGGTACAAAGATTAGTGTCATTAATGGGCTGAAGAAAATTAGCAGCCACGATGTCTACCAAAATCTTTCTGATTTGAAGCAGATAGAAACAGTTGTTCATAGTCTGCTGATATTAAAGTTTGTATAACAAGATATGCTATCAGTGTCAGAACTGTGGCTGTGATGAGTAGTTTAAACCACGTCGGTCAGACAAACATGTGCAGTCGAGCCATACAGTTTTTGACAGATCTGGCTCGTTATCAAGAACATGTCAGCTTCTGAGACATTCTGAATACAATAAATCGTATAGATCGATATATACCGGTACATTCACTATTCCATCTGGAACAATAATCTCACAATCATCTATATTTAGTAGGAACCAAGAATGTATGAGGGAGCCGCGATAGCTCAGTGGTTAGTGAACTGGACTACCACGGACAAGGGGTAGGGTTCGATCCCAACCGACGGCTTCCGGGTTCACCCAGCCTTAAATGGGTACCGGATTGTTTTGGGGGGAAAGTAAAGCAGCACGGGCGTAATACCGACCACATTACCCCAAAAATCATGTGCTGAAGGTCTGTAAAATATAGGGTCACTAACACCATATTTCCCTATACGCCACTTGGCGTGACGGGGTACCTTATTTACTTTTAAGAATGTATGAATGCAGTGTGTGCTTACTAGTTGCATTTTGAAGATCAGCGTCAATATCAATGCTGATTATTGTAGGCGTATTGAAAGAGGGATATCACCACAGCTTCATGAGCACACGCATAAGATAGAATACAATTTAAATCTTACCAGCTTCTAGAATCTGGTGTGACTGAAACAAGGAACTTAGCTTCTGACAGCTCTCTGTACCCAACAAATCTTGCCTCGAGATTATCAGTCTGCAATTTTCCTAGCAGAACATATTCAGTGTCTAAAGTAGTGAGAATAAACTCAGATATCTGGACCATTTACAATGCGAGTCAATGCAATGAATGTTTCAGCAGTCAGTTGTCCACCCCTGCAATCAAGATTCCTCCAAGCCACTAGCCACTGCCCGGACTGTACCATGTGCATTAGATTACTACAGTCCACATTTGTGATAGGCTGTGCTAAAATATTTCTTGTTCTCATGCATTTTTTTGTTCTCATGCATTTCTTGTTCTCTCTTTTTCTTCGTATTGACACTGAAGTATTACATTAATGAGGTTGGCAGTGTCATTTTGTCCCATTAGTTGCACAGCTGTCACATTATAACTGTTAAGCACACCTGGAGCCAATGTCATTATGTCCCATTAGTTGGACAGCTATCATATTATAACTGTTAAGCACACCTAGAACCAATGTCATTATGTCCCATTAGTTGCACAGCTATCACATTATGACTGTTAAGCACACTTAGAGCCAATGTCATTCTGTCCCATTAGTTGCACAGCTATCACATTATAACTGCTAAACACACCTAGAACCAGTGACACATTTTGTCATTCCAAACTAGATGGGTAGAATAACTTATATGTTAAAGCTGGTGCCAGTTTGCAATGTTCAGTGTCTAAAGTAGTGAGAATAAACTCAGATATCTGGACCATTTACAATGCGAGTCAATGCAATGAATGTTTCAGCAGTCAGTTGTCCACCCCTGCAATCAAGATTCCTCCAAGCCACTAGCCACTGCCCGGACTGTACCATGTGCATTAGATTACTACAGTCCACATTTGTGATAGGCTGTGCTAAAATATTTCTTGTTCTCATGCATTTTTTTGTTCTCATGCATTTCTTGTTCTCTCTTTTTTCTTCGTATTGACACTGAAGTATTACATTAATGAGGTTGGCAGTGTCATTTTGTCCCATTAGTTGCACAGCTATCACATTATGACTGTTAAGCACACTTAGAGCCAATGTCATTCTGTCCCATTAGTTGGACAGCTATCACATTATGACTGTTAAGCATACCTAGAGCCAATGCCATTCTGTCCCATTAGTTGGACAGCTATCACATTATGACTGTTAAGCACACCTAGAGCCAATGCCATTCTGTCCCATTAGTTGCACAGCTATCACATTATAACTGTTAAGCACACCTAGAGCCAATGCCATTCTATCCCATTAGTTGCACAGCTATCACATTATAACTGTTAAGCACACCTAGAACCAATGCCATTCTGTCCCATTAGTTGCACAGCTATCACATTATAACTGTTAAGCACACCTAGAGCCAATGCCATTCTGTCCCATTAGTTGCACAGCTATCACATTATAACTGCTAAACACACCTAGAACCAGTGACACATTTTGTCATTCCAAACTAGATGGGTAGAATAACTTATATGTTAAAGCTGGTGCCAGTTTGCAATGTTCTGTTGACCTTGATGGTACAAGGATCTCGGACTAGACAAAGTAGCTTTCATTATAGCTCGTTTCAAATCACTTGCCAAACTTCAAAACGCTATTACTCAGTAACCGTTTGTTGAAAACTGTTGAAATTTTCCAAATGTTATTAGAATGCAAAAGACCCTTTAAATGTATATTTAAAAAATATCTTGCAGCTGCAGTTTTCTTAAAGCGGCGAATTTCTTTGATGTTTGTCAAAATTGTAAATTGTCTTCTTCTTCTTCTTTCCTTCCTCATCTGCCTTTCAGCGTCGAGGGGAGATATAATTTGCGGTCTTTTGCTCTTCTGTTCGCCTCTGCTGCTGTTATGTTTCCCAGTGCTTCTAATATTCCATCGATCCATCTTTTTCGTGGTCGACCCTTGGGTCTGTTGTTCTCACAACGTTTGTTGATGGCTCGTTGTGTTGTGTTTTGTTCTTTCTTCCTTGTCACGTAGCCGAACCATTTTATCTGTTGTTTCCTTATATATTCTATGGCTGGGGCTATTCCTAGCTTTTTTCTCAGTTCTTCATTTCTGATCTTATCTCTCAGACTGTTTCCTGTCATTCGTCTAACACATTTCATCTCTGTAGAGGTTATATTTCTTATTGTTCTTGCATCTAGAGTCCAGGTCTGGCATTGGTAGCACAAAATTGTAAATTGTGAACCCCTAAATAATAGGGGTAATTTCCTGTGTGTTACCGGGGCCTCATTATGAGGGAAGTAAAGAATAGTGACACTGTGACCTTCCAGGCATGTCGTAAGAGGCGACTAAGGAGGTTGATCGATGGCTTGACAAGCTGTCATTGTAAAAAGTATTGTTATGGAAACAGCGCCATATATTTTAGAGCAGTGATCTCTGCAATATGTGCCACTTTGGCATGCAAGGTTTATGTTTTTGAGATTGTGGTTCTGCCCTATGTGCCGTCTTCGGCTCGAAAGGACAATAGATAGATAGAAATAATAGAAATAACCGTAGTTGCTGGTCTATGATTAATTTTCACTAGGTAAAGGCGTGGAACTGAATAAGACAAAACACCAGGAGAATTATTGTCTTCTCAGTTCGAGGACGGACGATAATATCAAGGTATACCTGTATGTCCAATTTTCATAGTTGTGTGGTCCTGAAAAGGACCGTTTGTTGAACTAATTTAAGGTAATATAGGGGCCAACATTGTGGTGGCTATATACTTTCATTCTGAATCAGACGAGTCTAAAAGATTAATAACTGTTTGGGGTTGAACATTCCACAAACCATCATTTTTCCAATATTCCTCTTCCTGTTTTAAGACGTGGTCTTCACATTTAGCCCAATAATCTTTGTCTATATTTAATGAAGCGAGATTAGCAAGAGTCTTTACATCGCATATTTTGAATGTTGTATTTTCATCCGCCACTTGTCCTTTTAATTTTGCCCAGATTAGTTCTATTGGATTTAAATGAGCATGGTAAGGTGGCAGCCTCAAACTTATATGACCATGCTCTTGGATAATCTTATCTATTTGAAAAATCTGTGTCCTTTGTTTTTGCTTTACTAGAGATAGTAATTCAGGTTTTAAGTACATGTTATTAAATTGTATGTGCTCCTTTGTGCGCCATATCTTAATAGCATCTTTTGTACTGGATGACGTCGGGACTTTATCTTCAAGTGCAACAATGTTGTGGTACGCTGCATTGTAAAATATTTGGCAAGATGGTCGATCTAGTGATGGGAGAACAGAATTTTCAATCCAATGTCGAAATATGTGACCATTCATTTCAGAGTGATAATCCCGATTGTCTATGGATTTTGAAAGAAAAATTAGCTCTGCATTCTGTATTAGTCCATGTTGTCGACTACCTGCATGCGCAATTATAAAGCGCTGTCCTTTGCTGCTAGGTATTAATCTCTTCATCTTTCCATCTGATGACTGCCATTCCCTTTGGTTAGTGTGGTGAGCATTGATCCATGTTTCATCCAAGTACACAATATCATAACCTTGCTTGCGCACTTCTTTTACTTCACGTAAGTACTTGCTTCTCATGACTACTATATGTGGCTTCTCACAGATGATGTTTCGTCCATTGGAATACTTTCTGAATGTAAAGCCTGCAGCTCTCACATTCCTCCATAATGTAGACTTTGATATTTCAATATTGTTGTTCTTTTTCGGCGAAACTTTTAATTTTCTTATTGTAACAGTTTCATTCATACCCAACATTTTGCGAATTTCACGTCTACACCTCTGAATGAACGGAAATGGAACACAAAATTTCTCAAGTGTCTAATTGTGTCAAAAAAACCCAGGCGAAAGCGTGCAAATACGTCAATTTTACCGTGTATGGATTTTTACTCGCTATTTTTAACTTAAAATACTGTAAACATTAAGTTTTGACTACATCAATGGGTCGTTATAAATTTATATAAATCAAATAAGCAACAATAATAACCAAATGTTTTTTTTTTATGAAATTAATTCCCTGTTGGGTTCTAATCATTATAACTTTACATGCAAATTTTGAACAACTTACAACGAGCGGTTTAAAAGCTATCGATTTTAAAAGTTACACACGAGTTATGAAACAAGCTATAGTTCCACCAGGGTTTACTGGGTATAATGGACATGTAGAACACGTTTGGTCTCCATCCTTGAGGTTTAGCCAGTTGTGCCAAATACTGCAATAAATGTACGGAGTCGTGAAGTAGAAATATGGGTTTTGTGAGTGATAGCTTGAATAATTATTATCATGGGCCTTTATTAGATAGTCATCAACAATAACATCTTCTTCAATATTTTTGCTCTACAATAGCTCAAGAAATTTATTAACTGGAACAATCTCTTCAATTTCCAATTATTACACAACCAGTGGAATGACTTCGCTTTAATTAAATCTGTCTTAAGATAAAATCTGATTTGAGAAACCTTGAACAATAAACACTGAGTTCTATAGCTGGTCCTATGTTGGGCTCCAAATTTAATGTATAAAGTAGAATATATTCATTGTCAAATCAAATTGTGAGTTCTAAACCATCTGTAGCAGTTATTTTGTCGAAACTAATCACATCTTTCTATTAATAATTGAGCGGAATTTTATAAATCTATTCCTACAAGTTACGAGGTGGAAACTTTAAAGCTTCATCAACGTAATTTGATCTACATTCTGGCACATAACACTTATTAGGCATTTCTGAAATAAAATCCTTTCCGTCAGAATACATATAAATTCATTAGAATAGACGAAAATAGAAGATCAAATTCACGAGTGTATCCACTTGAAGTTGTAAAAGTTGACTAACTTTTATCCCATCGTTCTGACGTCATAATGGCTTTCCATTTGGGCCGTGGAAAGACATATAGTAAGCCATGCTATAGTTTGTTCCAAAATTAATGCCCCTCTTCAAAATGCTATAACTTAATAACCGATTGATTTTAATTGAAATTTTGAATGCGAACTAATTATTGTCATGACGTTTTATATAAGAAAATAATCTCATAGGCAACAAATATGATGGTTATAATTTTGTCTTATTTGTGATTTATAAAAATAAATACACATAGTGATATGATCATACATGATCAGTAGTATGTCTACTATTTCTACTGGTCAACACCACTCGCGCAAATAGAAAATTAAAAAAAACTTTTATCTGCACGAACTTCCGGCACTGATTCGTGCTAACCACAGACGCGCTAATATTGATAACTGTCTGAGGGTTCTAATTCATTTCAACGGAGTAGAGGATATTTATGTTAGTTTCGCGTGTAGAAACTGTAAATTAATCTATTTGACTAGTATCATTATGTGTAAGCACAATTCAAACAGGACAAATGCGATTTTTGGGCCATGTTAAAAGACACAACAGCCTACGAAAAGTAATCCTGGAGGGGAAAATACAAGGTAAAAGAGCCAGAGGCAGAGGCAGACCAAGACTAACATGGACGAGTAACATCAAAAGATGGACAAATCAGCCTATGACAACCTGCACCATCACAGCAAGAAACAGAGCAGAATGGCGTTCCATGGTAGCCAACCTTCGTTGCGGAGAAGGCACTCGATGATGATGATGATTATATGTATTTGTTTTTACATACCGCAAATAAGACAAAAATAAAACCATCTTATTTGTTTCCAATGAAATGTTTTACTCTATATAACGTCATGGAAATAAACAGTTTACATCACACATCGACAGTTAAAACAAAACGGATTATACGTTTAAAGCATTTTGAAGAAGGCCAGTGTTTTAGAACGGACTATAGGGGTCCTCCTTGGTAAGAAAGACGGTGTGTATGTGGTGCTGACCATACTGCCCAAGAATTGGACCATGGTTAACAAATGGGCTGTGAGTAAATTCTTTTTCTTCTCTCTCTTTCCTTCCTTCCTTCCTTCCTACTACCCTCCCCACCCCCCACCCCTCTCTCTCTAGTGTGTGAGAACGAGAGAGAAAGATAGAGAGACATCCCATTATAGAAACATAAGAGGCTATTTATTATTTTCTTGATTTCATTCACCCGACAATTCATCCTCTTCGTCGTGCCCGACAAATGTAGATTGCTTCTTTCTGATGTTTTTTAAGAGCTCCCTTTTTGTGTTGGAGTCTTTGAGAACTTTCTCATTGGTCTTTTTAGCTGTCCAGGGAACTTTCAACATTCTTCTGAGAAATCCCATCTCTGTGGCCTATAATCGTCTTTTCATTTGTTTGTCTATTGTCCATGATTCGCTTCCATAGGTCAGAATTGGTTCTATATAGCATCGATGAACTCTCTTTCTCATTTCTATTGACATAGATTTGTTGCATAAGATATTTTTCATTTTTTGAAATGCTATTTTGGTCTGAGCTATTCTGCTTTTTATTTCTGTGTTGCATCTTCCATCTGATGTTATCACTGTGCCAAAGTATTTCAAACGTTGCACTTATTTCAGAATTGTCTTGTTTATTTTTATGCTGCATGACGGTGATGATTGTTTCTTCGATATAACCATTACTTCTGTTTTCTTACTATTCAGACTGAAACCTTTCTTGTTGCTTTCTTTTACTATTATATCTATCATTTCTTGTAGTTCATTCTCTGTCACTGCTATTAAGACTGTGTCATCCGCATATCGTAAATTATTTATGTTGTGGCCATTGACTTCAATTCCTTTTTTGTCTACTATTGATCTCATAATATGCTCGCTGTAAAGTGAAAACAAATCCGGCGACAGAACACAGCCTTGTCTGACGCCTGGTTTTATAAATTGAAATTGTCCTGTTTGGTTGTTAATTTGTATAGCTGCTGTTTGTTGCCAGTACATGTTTTTTTTTATGATTCGCAGATCCTTGCCATCAATGTTTAATTTCTGTCACTGGTAAACAATCACCTATATGATATAAACAGCCTTTGGCTATATGTCACACGATGTAAACTACTAGACTCATAAAGATATCGGTAAGCGACAGACACAACAGTTAAAGTTACTTCCTGCTATAGACAGTTCAAAATTTGTTGCCCAACCTCAAGATCAATTTTCTCGCATACTTTTGGTGTATAACTATGAAATGTTGCATGCAGTCTTTTATTTCACAGAACCTTAATACAATATATTTTGACGATTAATAAAATGATATAGTATAGGATTTTGCTGATATAGCTTATTTAAAAAAAAACACAAGACGCTTTAAGGACAGATAATGAAAGGTTTTACAGTCAATCCCCTTCCCTGGTCAATAACGGGCACATTTTCAAATTTTAATCCAAAAGACAAATAAGTAAAGTCTCAAAGTGCACGTGACACTCAAGGCCGAAGATAGGGAATGGCCTTACCATCAAATAGCTAATTAATCACGTTCATTTGGCGTTAATACTCATTGTAAAGGCATTGTATAGGAAAAACATATTTTATTTTTTTCTGAAGGGCTAAAATAATGAATTATCTCAATGTTCTAAATGATAATGAATTTAAAGCGTAAAGTCATCACTATTTTTAAAAATATAACTATAATACTGTACATACAATTCAGCAAGGAATCTAAGAGAGGTCATTATACTAAAACATCCAATAACCAGAGAAGAGAACACAGCTCACGCTGGGTGTTGACAGGAAATATTTTATCCAGTGGATAAGACATGACTTTGAAAAACCGGCCAGTCAAGGAAGAAAAAAAAAGGAAGTGGATGATTTTGACAAAGAATTAGACGTGAGGTTTTGGAAATGTTACATCCAAAATGACTTGTTACTCTCAGCAAATTAAAAGTTAAGTTACAATCGGAGTGCAATATTCAACTTTCAAAAACGACTCTGTGGAAAGTTGTAAGAAGTGCTGGTTACACTTTTCGAAAATCTGCAGGTGGCAGGAACATTGAAGAGCCAGGGTTGACTGCTTCCCGGTGTAAATATATGAGGTAGTTCTGAGAAAGAAGGATGGAAGACTGCGGCGTCGTATAATTTGATGAAACGTGGGTTAATGTTCTTTATAAAACTTGTATCTTCAAGAAAGAACGACAACCACTTAACAGAGACAGGAAAATAAAATTACCTAACATCAAAGTATAGCGCATTATAAAAGCAATTGTCGGCAGCAGAGAGAATGTACTTGTAAATCTTAGCAGAGGGTTTTATCAAGCAAAGCATACAGACGGTAGGGAGTACCACTCTGAAATGAATGGACACATTTTCAGGGATTGGATAGAGAACACTGTCCTGACCGTCATTCTGGTATTGGACAATGCAACCTATCATAATGTTGTAGAGCGGCAAGACAAAAATTCCAACTTCATCAAACATAAAAGATCAAATCAAGACGTGGCTTGTAAAGGAAAATTCCCCCCTTTCACCAGAATCAGTTAAAATCAGAGTTGTTGCAGCTTGTAAAACAAAGGAAAACGCCGAAGATGTTTTCGATTACCAAATAATTACGGAGCATGGCGACACTTCTCTTCGGCTCCCACCAATTGCATCATAATCCACTAGAGCTTGTGTGGGCCAAAGTCAAGGGGCAAGTGAAAGCACTAAGCATCAACTTAAAAATATGCGATGCTAAATACATGGTACGCAATGTCTTCTTTACAGACATACATTGAGACCTGATAGAAATGTGCAAAGCACGTGCTCCAGGAAGCAGAAGAGCACTAACAGAGAGATGGTTTGCATTTTCTCCACCCGGTAACAGTTGTGAGCCTACTATATACGTCAGATTCTGAATGACGTAGACTACCGACAAATCTCTTCCGAAGAAACCTCAACCTATTGCACAAATTCCCCTGATGGAAAAAAAAAAAAATTCGCGCATTTCCATATTAGTGGCAAACATTCTTGGAAGTGTTTAGAGAAGAAGTACTGAATGAACGAGGGAGCCGCGATAGCTCAGTGGTTAGTGAACTGGACTACAATGGACAAGAAGTAAGGTTCATCCAAAACGACGGCTTCCGGTTCCGGATGGGTACCGGATTTTTTTCTGGGAAAGTACAGCGTCACGGGCGTAATACCGACCACATTACCCCAAAAATCATGTGCCGAAGGTCTGTAAAAATATGTGGTCACTAACACCATATTCCCTATACGCCACTTGGCGTGATGGGGACATTTTACTTTCTTTTTTTTACTGAATGAACCACCTACTTTGTTCTGACAAGGTAAAATCTTATGTGATAAATAGCAATTACTCCCTTCTCAATGCAGCGTGGTTACGCCTTCCAATTGCCAATCAATATTGTAATGTGTGATGTGTAATACTATAAAATCTAAAGTTTCTTACACACTGTTTTAGTACACAATTTATATAAGAAATACTCATATTTGCAAAATACACTTTGCCTTTAACTATCATTTACAAATTCTCAAGGTCCAGAAAAATCTAAGACGGCTTCCACAAATTTACGACTTTATGCTAAAATAAGAACAGCAAATCAATTTGGAGTGTTTCAACAAATAAAATATTATGTCAGACAAGGTTATGTTCTGTCAGTTGGCTTATTTAATATATATAGTGGGATTATTTTAAGATCCATAAGGGCCGTACCCGGAATAACAATTGGAGGTCATAGTATAAATAATCTAAGGTATGTTGATGATATAGTCTTAATCGCTAAGAGTGAAAATGAGTTACCAAAAAATGTTAGACCTTATAAGTGAAGTAATAGCAAAAAGACAGAAGTAATGGTAGCAGCAAAGAAAACGACATCGCCGCAATGCACAATAAAGACAAGTGGAGCAATATTAAAACAAGAAAATGAATTTGAATATCTGGGAACAATGTTAACCTCAGATGGTAGATGTACAACAGAGATGATATGCAGAATGACTCAGGCAAAAGCAGCTTTCCAAAAAATGAGGCAGGTACTGTGCTATCCATTTTTGACAATAAAAACAAGAAAACGAGTTCTT
This sequence comes from Megaustenia siamemsis, assembly GCA_032433765.1. Classification (NCBI taxonomy): domain Eukaryota; kingdom Metazoa; phylum Mollusca; class Gastropoda; order Stylommatophora; family Ariophantidae; genus Megaustenia; species Megaustenia siamemsis. The sequence goes on from JAVIAB010000092.1 coordinate 105,496,280, forward strand.
AAATGTTATTTAGAACCAGTATTAACATGTGGATGTGAATCGTGGACAATAGGACTACAGACAAGAAAATCACTGAAGGCTGTAGAAATGTGGTTTTGCAGAAGAATATTGAGATCACTTCAGTCTTGGTCTACCCCGTCTGCCCTATACCTCCCCTTCCAACATGATTTTTAAAATGGTGTTATGTCTCTTCACATGAACAAGCATTTTTTTTTTACAATTGTGTTAAATTTCTTCTAAATTTGTTGTAAAAGTTTTTCATTTTCAGCTGATTCAGAATTACTTGTTCGTCTTAATTTCTTTCCACCCACATCTCATTTTCCTGTAGATATGTATATCAAAAGCTTCAATTTTCACCTTTGTTTTCTTATCTAATACCCATGCTTCTGTCCTTATAACTCAAAGATACCATGCTGAAATAGGGTGTGTTCGGCCGAAATGCGCAAATACCCCAGCTCTACTACTGCAAAACCACACATCGCGAATATACGCCCAGTTAGCGGACTTTTGAAGGCGAATGACAGATGTGTATTTCTTTAGTCGTCCGGTCAACGCAGACAAGAGCTCGAACTATAAAGAACGAGAGGTTATGTTCTATCTCGATCGATGGTTTCCAGACTCACCAAACCTTAAGTGAATACCCAATTTTCTGGGAAAGAAATACGACACTGGCGCTATACCGACCACATTAGCCACAAAATAAGGGTGCTGAAGGTTTATACAAAATATGAGTAATGACACCATGTTCTTTATACGCTAACACGTGATGTGACAGGTGATGTATTGATCAGACGACGACAACGACGACGACGATGATGATGATGATGATGATAAACAATATAGATATATTCAGGAACGATGTAATGATAACGAAATGTATAATGATAAAGCAGATGAATGATATCAACCTTATGGTGATGGGTGGATGCTGTAATGGCGATGAAGAATGACGTATTGATGATCTGATGACTATGAATGTTTTAAAATATGATAAATTATGTAATTATGAGATGACGTTGGTGAACGTTGTAATAATGATAATGAGGGATGTAATGATGATGTTAACGATGTGAAAGGTATGATGATAATTAAGAATGATGGTATAACAATGATAAATTAAGTAATGGTAATGAATTTAAAGTAACGATGATGATAACGTTTATGGACAAAGAAAAATATTTCTATAGAATAAAAAAAAAAACATACACAGGCAACATCGACCTTAGCGTCCATTTAAACAACTTAAACAGGACCAAAACAATTTTTTTAAATATATATTTATTTACTTTTGCTCAATTATTTTAATGCTCTAAATCACTCCTGATTGTGGGTAGATATTGATCAATGAGAACAAGATTACAGTTACGAGTACAGACGAGAAATGGTTGTACGTGTAAGTATTGTAATCATTCACAAATATTCAAAGTACACAGATAAAGATCCTAATGTGACCCGGATATAAATGTTTTCGTCTGGAGCTACATGACCTCACAGAAGGTAGAAAAAGGATATGATTTAGAGTTTTACTTTCATCTGCTTAAATCCGCGTTTAGAATGACGCAAAATGGTGGTAGATGTGATGTAATGTCGAGAACAGAAATCTGAGGTATATTTTGCTCTTTTCATTCAAATATATCCGACTTCTGCAGATCATTATTTGTGCATCGGGTTGTCTTCCATCTTTACCAACTTGGGCTAAATTGATTAGTCTGTTTACGGGTTCTCAAATGTTATGTTAGAACCAGTCTTAAAATATGGATATATATTTTAAGCATAACGAGAAGGACGGATTCTTCCAACTAACAAGGAGGGATCAAGTCACCATACTTCGCCTACGCACTGGTCACAATAGAATGAGAATCCATATGTTCACCAAATTCAAAATAGGTACTACCAGCCAATGCCACTGTATACTGGACAACATGACAACAAAACATGTTCTACAGGATTGCCCCCAGTACACAGACCTGAGAAGAGCAATGTGGTCCACGCCCACCTCCCTGGAAGACAAACTATATGGGGCAATCGAATCACTCAAACTGACAGCTGACTTCATAAGAGAGTCTGGAATCCTACGCTGATTGAGACTTGACCGCAGAGAGAGAGAGAGAGAGAGAGAATATGGATGTGAATCATAGAAAATATGACTACAGACAAGAAAATCACTGAATATGTCACTGGATCATGGAGAAAATTTTTGATCAAAGTTTTGGTTCGCTGATCCTGACGGAAACGGCCAGCTATGAGTAGCCGACCTGTTTCAACCCAGGGACTTTGGACCGTGCAATAATTAAATAAGAAACTCTGAACGCAGAATGAATCACACAAATCTGAATCAAGGCGATAATTTACAAACAGCAATGCTGCTAATGTCTGGGGTTTACGAGAAGAAAATAAAAGAGGAAAATAAGCCACGAGAAATAGCAGGTTGACGACCGCTAAAAGTATTTTTTTCTTTTCCATCTTCTCAAACCAGTAAGTAAAAGAAAAGTAAAGAGCCCTGTCACGCCAAGTGGCGTACAGGAAATATAGTATTAGTTAACATAATTTTTGCAGACTTTCGGCACGTGATTTTTTGGGGTAATGTGGTCGGTATTACGCCCGTTCCGCTTAATTTTCCTAGAAAAAATCTGCCCATTTCAGGTTGAGTGAACCCGGAAGCCGTCAATCAGGATCGAACCCGATCTCTAGTTCTTTGTATTTTAGTTCACTAACAACTGAGCTATCGCGGCTCCCCAAACCAGTAAGACAGTCATGTGGGGTAGTGTCTTGTAGCAATACAATCTCTCAGTTTTATTTCGTTTATGACAATCCTTCACGGGTATCGGGTAAACCTGGATCAACACTGTGTATCATCGACAATTTTTAAAAATCCAGTCGCTGTCCTCGTGTCTCACTGAACAAGGAGCTCTGTTTGAGAGCACGAGATCGGTCCTACCTCGTGTTGTCTATTGTTCTCGATGTTTTCTGTTGCTATTTGTCTGTGGATTTAATTCGAGTCTTCTAAACGTTCCTATCACCCCTCCCCCCCCCCCCACTTATCTTATTTGTTGACGTAGAGTGGGTTGCCGGCGTCTGAGACAGGACAAGTATGTGGGCTACCAGCGCACTGAACAAGACAAATGTTGCTCCTCCTAACCTACAATGATGCAATATTATTAATTTTTTCTTATTTCCTTTAAAAAATGTGCCTCTTTCAAGTGTCAACCTACGATCTACTTGCTCCCTTTCCCACCTAATATACCAACACACAATAAGTATGACTCGGCGCCCCGATGATAAATAGTGGGTTCTATAATTCTATTAAGAAAGTTGTGTTGGCGACTTTCATTCTTTATGATCCTTCATACCTGCTGTCACATACACGTTTCGACAACTGTTGGGACCCTACTGATGCCTACTCTCTCGTTCTGATCTTTATAATGCCTAATCTTAAAATCAGCCATTTCATACGGAAACTTAATTCTTTGATCTTAATCTCATAACTTATTTAACTCTCACATTTGTACCACAACTGAACTATTTGAACTCTTTGATAAATAGCCAACCAGAAACAATTTCCTAAAACTCCTCATAATTTTAAAATTACGATAAACTCTCCATGACCATTTAATTCAAAACTATTTTGTTCCAATGAGGCACTTTACAGGCGGCGGCTGATTACGTCAAGACAAGACAGTTCTTTCATGTACATTGTACTATAGCTCGTTTCAAATCACGTGCCCAACTTCAAAACGCTATTACTCAGTAACCGATTGTTAAAAACTGTTGAAATTGTCCAAATGTTATTAGAATGCAAAAGACCCTTTAAATGTATATTTAACAAATATCTTGCAGCTGCAGTTTTCTTAAAGCGGCGAATTTCTTTGATGTTTTTCAAAATTGTAAATTGTGAACCCCTAAATAATAGAAATTACCGTAGTTGCTGGTCTATGATTAATTTTCACTAGGTAAAGGCGTGGCCGTAATGGGGAAATAACTGGATAAGACAAAACACCAGTAGAATTATTGTCTTCTAAGTTCGAGGACGGACGTTAATATCAAGGTATACCTGTATGTCCAATTTGCATAGTTGTGTGGTCCTGATAAGGACCGTTTGTTGAACTAATTTAATGTAATATAGGGGCCACCATTGTGGGGGGCTATATACTTTCATTCTGAATCAGACGAGTCTAAAAGATTAATAACTGTTTGGGGTTGAACATTCCAAAAACCATCATTTTTCCAATATTCCTCTTCCTGTTTTAAGACGTGGTCTTCACATTCAGCCCAATAATCTTTGTCTATATTTAATAAAGCGAGATTAGCAAGAGTCTTTACATCGCATATTTTGAATGTTGTATTTTCATCTGCCACTTGTCCTTTTAATTTTGCCTAGATTAGTTCTATTGGATTTAAATGAGCATGGTAAGGTGGCAGCCTCAAACTTATATGACCATGCTCTTGGATAATCTTATCTATTTGAAAAATCTTTGTCCTTTGTTTTTGCTTTACTAGAGATAGTAATTCAGGTTTTAAGTACATGTTATTAAATTGTATGTGCTCCTTTGTGAACCATATCTTAATAGCATCTTTTGTACTGGATGACGTCGGGACTTTATCTTCAAGTGCAACAATGTTGTGGTACGCTGCATTGTCCATTATTAGGCAAGATGGTCGATCTAGTGATGGGAGAACATAATTTTCAATCCAATGTCTAAATATGTGACCATTCATCTCAGAGTGATAATCCCGATTGTCTATGGATTTTGAAAGAAAAATGAGCTCTGCATTCTGTATTAGTCCATGTTGTCGACTACCTGCATGAGCAATTATCAAGCGCTGTCTGCTAGGTATTAATCTCTTAATCTTTCCATCTGATGACTGCCATTCCCTTTGGTTAGTGTGGTGAGCATTGATCCATGTTTCATCCAAGTACACAATATCATAAGGAATAATAGAACAAAGAAGTATGTGTTAGCACTCGGAAAAATTGACAGACAAACAACAATAGAAAAAAACGAAGAACAATATATGGTCCGAAGTGGGATCGAACCCGTACTCAGTGGCACCGCGCCTTGCCACGAGAAGCCGAACGCTTGGCACACTGCCACGCAGCCAACTAAAAAATTGGCTATTGCAGCAATGTCTTGCACGAAAGGCGTTCTCAATGACTATAGCATAGGGTAACGATCACAGACCGGAAATCATAACCTTGCTTGCACACCTCTTTTACTTCACGTAAGTACTTGCTTCTCATGACTACTATAGGGTGTTTATAAAGTCTCACTACACTTGGTATCTAGGTCAATTTGAAAAAAATGTTTATGACGTCATCACAATATGTGCTCAATGGTAAGTTCACTTGTTGCGACAGTTTTCTTAATGACTTGTCTGGACTTTTAAGGATTCTGTCTTGGATATCTAAACATATTTCATCATTCACAGCAGGCCTACCAGATCGTGGAGCATCTTCCACATTTCCAGTAGCAATAAACTTATTCAACAAATTTCATTGACAGTGGGAGCACATATTGTGATGACGTCATAAACATTTTTTTTAAATTGACCTAGATACCAAGTGTAGTGAGACTTTATAAACACCCTGTATATGTGGCTTCTCACAGATGATGTTTCGTCCATTGGAATACTTTCTGAATGTAAAGCCTGCAGCTCTCACATTCCTCCATAATGTAGACTTTGATATTTCAATACTGTTGTTCTTTTTCAGCGATACTTTTAATTTTCTTATTGTAACAGTTTCATTCATACCCAACATTTTGCGAATTTCACTTCTAATAAGTTCACTGTCGAAATTATCCAACATTTTTGCTCTTCCTTGTGATTTTGTATATTTGGAACATTGACGGTCACGTGCTTGAATCCAGCGATTAAATGACCGTTTAGATAAATCCAAAATGTGTCTTGTCCTATTCTAAGGGTTTTCTAAAGAATGAAATAATCTTCCTCGTTTAGCCTCTTTGCAAAAATAGTCATACATTTTTATTGCGATGTTTTGTAAACTGCAGAATTTCATTTTAAGACTCATGATAAATGTTATCGTTCCACGTCTCCACCTATGAATGAACGGAAATGGAACACACAATTTCTCGTGTTCTTTACAAGTGTCTAATTGTGTCAAAAAACCACGGCGAAAGCGTGCAAACACGTCAATTTTGCCGTGTATGGATTTTTACTCGCTATTTTTAATTTAAAATACTGTAGACATTAAGTTTTGACTACATCAATGGGTCGTTATAAATTTATATAAATCAAATAAGCAACAATAATAACCAAATGTTTTTTTTTTATGAAATTAATTCCCTGTTGGGTTCTAATAATTACAACTTTACATGCAAATTTTGAAAAACTTACAACAAGCGGTTAAAAAGCTATCGATTTTAAAAGTTGGGCACGAGTTATGAAACAAGCTATAGCTATTATATTCTATAAATAATATCGTTCCCTTTCTTCACAGCTCATGATCTCCTCTGCGTAACCTTCTGCCTAAATGTAGATGTAACCTTGTACTGTTGATCTTCTCTGGTTCTGAGTACGAACGAGTATTCTGTCATTTCTTCCTCTTTTCCGTCTTTCTGTTTCTGACGGGATACACACCTGGCACTAGAGCATTGTATAGTTAATTTTAGATTGAAGACTTAATAACCTTCAGTTTTTTAACCATTCTACTCAATCTTCCTATAGTCTCTAGAAAACAAATCTAAAAGTAATTCCACTTTATGTATCTCTATCTCCTGTCTTGTTCATGTACTGCTCTCGCTCTCTAGCACAAAGTCTCTTCAACCCCTCAAGCCATTGTTTGCTCCAGGTATTCACTTCAATCGCGCATAACATTTTAATTTTTCTTAGATTTTTCCCATCTACTCATTTTGATTATTCACCTTTTAGTGGATTTTTACGTTTGTTTAGTGTCTGTCTCTTCATGAAATCATTTCGAGTGAAAACGTTGATTTATTTGACATTGTTTTATCTACAAATCATGAATATTATAAGTTATTTTACTCCATTGACAACCTGCACCATCAAAGCAAGAGACAGAGCAGAATGGCGCTCCATGGTAGCCAACCTTCGTTGCAGAGACGGCACTCGATGATGATGATGATATTGATTTTACTCCATTAATGTCTCGTAGTTCATTAAATGGTTTATACACATCTAGCTTATACCTTTCGGCGTACAAGCACAGTATTAAGATTTGGTATTTGAGGTTTTAGTTATTCCTAAAATTGTTGAATGTTATGTTGTGTGAACGACTGCTCGTTTACAAATAAGATGAGTAATCAACCTAGCTAAGTGATTGGACATAGACAGGGAAGACAATCCAACAGTGAGTTCTTAAGTCGGGTATATGGGAGCGAAAGACGCAAATATAGCTGCTATAGTTCGTTCATAAATTCATGAACACGTTTGCTTTGAGTTGCGGAAAAAAACTACCTGTTAGTTCGGTGTTATTGTTTTGCATGCAGCTTTAGAATATCCATCCACCCATCCATCCATCCTCCCGTCCGTCCGTCCGTCCGTCCGTCCATCCATCCGTCCATCCGCCCGCCCGCCCGCCCGGAGCCCGCCCGCCCGTCCGTCCGTCCGTCCGTCCGTCCGTCCGTCCGTCCGTCCATCCATCCATCCATCCATCCATCCATCTATCTATCTATCTATCTATCTATCTATCTATATATCTATCTATCTATCTATCTATCTATCTATCTATCTATCTATCTATCTATCTATCTATCTATCTATCTATCTATCTATCTATCGTCCTTTCCAGCCGAAGACAGCACATAGGGCTGAACCACAATCTCAAAAACAATAACCTTGCGTGCCAAAAGGGCCTATATTGCAGCGATCACTGCTTCTAAAATCTATGGTTCTGTTTCCATAACAATACTTTTTACAATAACAGCTTATCAAGCCATCAATCAACCTCCTTAGTCGCCTCTTACGACATGCCTGGAATATGCACGAAGCAAATATATTGCTATTCTTTATTTAACAGATACAACAGATTTTGCACATCGGCTAATTTCTTTAATCGTTTAGGACCATTGTAAATAAGTTGATTCAAATTTTAGATTTTACAGTATACATGTTAATTTCCAGTTCAGTTCTTTTTAAAGTCCCTTCTGCATAACACTTTTATCATCATCATCAAGTACCGGGCCTCATGGCGTAGGTGATCATATCTCTCCACAACTTTCGATCTCGGCAGCTATTTATCTTTTCTGTTGTTGACCTTCTGCCAAGCCATCATAGAATACTTTTATAGATGAAGTAAATGTGTGTGTTGTCCATTATGTGTAATCCCAAATATGACTCCAATTTGCTACAGTTAGTTTTGTCCATAGGGAATGTCGCCAAAAATAAAAAGAACATCAACATAACTATAGAAGGCAGGCAACTAAAACAAGTAGAGGAATTCAAATACCTAGGAAGTTTAATCTTCTACCTTTTAGCTCCCAGTGGAGCATAGGTCTTCAACAAACACTTTCCAAGTCGTTCTGTTTTTTTGCAATTCTTTTAAGGTCATTCCATGTCTTCCCCATCATCTTCATCTCTGCTTCAATCTGTCTTCTCCAAGAATTCCTTGGTCTTCCTCTTTGTCTTTTCCCCTGGGGATTCCAAAAAAGGGCCTGTTGTGTAATACTCTCAGTTGGTTTCCGTAGTGTGTGTCCTATCCATCGCCATCGTCTTCGCTGTATTTCTTTATCCACTGGTATTTGACCGGTACATTTCCATAATTCCACGTTAGTGACTTTGTCCTGCCATTTCCATCCCTTTATTCTGCGCAAGCATCCATTAATGAAAGTCTGTACTTTCGTGATTAGGGTGTCCGGTTAGCGCAATCGATAGGCGGTTGGCTTACCACGGCAACAGCCGGGGTTCGTACCCTGGCGAGGACACCTGGGTTTTACTAATTCCCTAAAAATTAGTGGGAGCCGCGAAAGCTCAGTGGTTAGTGAACTGGACTACTACGGACAAGGGGTAGGGTTCGATCCCAACCGACGGCTCCGGGTTCACCCAGCCTTAAATGGGTACCGGATTTTTTCAGGGAAAGTGAAGCAGCACGGGCGTAATACCGACCACATTACCCCAAAAATCATGTGCTGAAGGTCTGTAAAATATAGGGTCACTAACACCATATTTCCCTATACGCCACTTGGCGTGACGGGGGGTACTTTACTTTTTTTTTTTACTTTCGTGATTGTCAATTTTGTTATTCTCCATGTTTCACAGCCATATAATAGAACCGACTTAACATTGGAGTTGAAAATTTGTATTTTTCTATTTAGCCTAATTCTTTGGATTTCCATATGTTTCCCAGTGCAATGAAAGCTCCTCTTGCTTTTGATATCCTTATTTTGGTATCGTTTTCTGTTCCTCCCTCTTTATCTATATTACTGCCCAGATATATATAAGATTGTACGTCTAGTAGAGGTATTTCTCCTAGTTTTATTTGGTTATTGCCAACTGCATTAATTCTCATAATGTTGGTCTTATCTCTATTAATCTTTAGTCCTAGCTGTTGTGATCTCTCATCTAATATACTCATTTTATTTTGCATCTGTTGGTGGCTGTGTGATAGGAGAGCTATGTCATCAGCAAAGTCTAAATCATCAAGTTGTTTGGTCAGTGACCACTGGATCCCATTTCTGTTGTTTTGAGTTATTTTCATAATCCAATCTATGGCCAGTAGAAAGAGAAATGGAGACAGAAGACATCCTTGCCTTACTCCTGTTCTTATTTCAAATGCTTCTGTAAGCTGTCCTTCATGCACCACACTACATTTTGTTCCTTCATACATTGTTTTTATCAGGTTAATAAACTTTATGGGGATTCCATAATGACTCAGCAACTTCCAAAGCATTCTTCTGTCTAAACTATCAAATGCCTTTTCGTAATCTATGAATCCAATATAAAGTGGGGATTTTAGTTCTAAACTTTGTTCAACTATAGGAAGTTTAATGACAAACGATAATTCTCAAACAGCAGAGATAGAATCAAGATGCAACAAAGCTTGTCAAATTATTGGACAGTTATCACCACTATTGTCCAACAAGGAAACAACTCTGGAGGACAAAACGAGCACTGTACAATACAATCTTCATCCCAACGTTGTGCTACCAATGCCAGACCTGGACCCTAGATGCAAGAACAATAAGTAAAATAACCTCTACTGAGATGTAATGTGTTAGACGAATGACAGGAAACAGTCTGAGAGATAAGGTCAGGAATGAAGAACTGAGAGAAAAGCTAGGAATAGCCCCCGCCATAGAATATATAAAGAAACAACAGATAAAATTGTTTGGCCACGTGACAAGGCAGAAAGATCAAACACAACACAAAGAGCCTTCAACAAACGTACCAGACCCAAAGGTCGACATCGAAAAAGATGGATCGATAGAATATTAGAAGCACTAGGAAACATAACAGCAGTAGAGGCGAACAGAAGAGCAAAAGACCGCAAATTATATCTCCCCTCGACGCTGAAAGTCAGATGAGAAAGGAAAGAAGTCTTGCCCTTCGGTCACCATTAGACTCCAGGGTGTACTAACTGCACCCCAAACTGAATAATAAAAAAGTAAAAGTAAACTACCCCCTTTACGCCAAGTGGCGTATAGGGAATATGGTGTTAGTGGCCATACATTTTACAGACCTTCGGCACATTATATTTGGGGTAATGTGGTCGGTATTACGCCCGTGCCGCTTCACTTTCCCAGAAAAAAATCCGGTGCCCATTAAAGGCTGGGTGAACCCGGAAGCCGTCGGTTGGGATCGAACCCTACCCCTTGTCCTTTGTAGTCCAGTTCACTAACCACTGAGCTATCGCTGCTCCCAAAACTGAATAATGGTAGACCGATTTTTGTATGGAAATATATTTGCTGCCATTGTACATACAATTAACCGTTTGCACAACAAAAGCTTAATCATGCCAGTCTGTTTGTTATTCTGTCTGTCAACAAAATATAATCATCATTCCGAATCTGACGATAATGGTTAATAGTGGGACAAGCTGTAAACCATCTCGTTACCAATACCCATCTTCCACCCGGAGCACATGTGCAACACACTTCTTCTAGAACTGAATATTTATTGATAAGAGGGACTCGTGTGTCAGAACGTCAACATCACACATTTTAAACGTCTGTTCTGTTCTGCAACGTGTCCTTTGACTTTAGCCCAACATGCTCGATCAAATTAATATGCGCATGGTGTGTAGGGAGTCACAGAGACGTGTGGTCGTACTCCTCAATGATCTTGTCAAGATCATACACTTTTTTTCTTATTTGTATTCCTCACAAGATGCAACAACTAGGGTTTTATATCTGTGTCGTCGAATATGACATTTTCCTTAGCAAGCCATGTCTTAATTTGATCTTTTGTATTTGATGTAGTTGGTACTTTATCTTCCGCTGATACATCATTGTGATAAGGTGCAGTATTCATTACTATAGTCCGTTCAGATTCGTTTGCCGAGATGTTATGATTTATAATTCAAAAAAGTTCTTGATGATTTCACATGATTTTTGGCATACGGTGTTAAAATGTCCATGTCACGAGAACATATGTGTTACTCGATGTCTAGCTATAACGGTTTTCTTAAAGCGGCGAATTCCTTTGATCTTTGCCCATGTAACTATTATTTTGACCCTAATCAAAATGTTTTACAGTAATCTAGTGCAACGATGACCCATAGGCGTGTCCATAAAATTTTACTTGGTGGCAAGTATACAAATTTTAAATTATATATAGAACTTTTGTTCGTAGAGTCAATTTGATATAGTTCCATGCTCTTGGTGTGAGTTTCCCAAATGTTGTCGCTGCCTTTCAAATACGTACATTTAGTTCCTCATCTAAGGAAAGTGTGGCTGTAATAGTGGATCCAAGATAGCTGAACTTCTGTACTGACTCAAGCAGGCTTCCATTCAAAGTAATGGTTGTTGGTTTGCTTATAACATATTTTTGATTGCTTGGGTGGTCTTGAACAATAAACTGTTTAACAAATCAACTAGGAAAGTTTGCAAATCAAACTATTTATCTGTAGACTTAATCAGAGTAATGATCATTCAGAATCAGACGAGTCAAATAGGTCGATTACTGCTTTCGGCTGAACAAACAACAAACCATCCTTTTTCCAATATTCCTCTTCTTGTCGTAACACATGATCCTCACATTTTACCCAGTAGTCTTTATTTATATTTGATAGAGCCTGATTTGTAAGTGTTTCAACATCGCATAATTTGAAAGTTTTATTTGTATATGCTACGTGTCCTTTAACTTTTGCCCAAACTAGTTCTATAGGATTTAAGTGTGCATGATATGGAGGTAGTCTCAAACATCTATGGCCATGTTCTTGAATTAACTTGTCTATTTTAAATATCTTTGTACGTTGTGTCTGTTTTACAAGGCTAAGCAATTCGGGTTTCAAGTAGCTGTCGTTAACTTGTATGTGTTCTTTTATGAGCCACGTTTTGATTGCATCTTTTGTACTTGATGATGTTGGGATTCTATCTTCTACGTTAACTACGTTATGGTATGAAGCATTGTCCATTATCAGACAAGAAGGTCGATCTAATATTGGAAGGATACTTTTCTCGATCCAGTCTTTAAATATGTGCCCATTCATTTCGGAGTGGTAGTCTCTATTGTCTATGGATTTTGAAATGAAAACGAGATGAGCATTCTGCAACAACCCATTATGTCTGCTACCTGCATGTGCAACTATCAAACGTTGCCCTTTACTGCTTGGTACTGATCTTTTAATACTTCCATCTGCTAACTGCCATTCTTTTTCATTTGTATGATGAGCGTTGATCCAAGTTTCATCTAAATAAACAATATCATAATCATTTTCGCGCATTTCCTTCACTTCACGTAAATACTTGCTTCTAAGAGCTACTAGATGTGGCTTCTCACAAATAATGTTTTTTTCCACCAGCATACTTTCTAAAGGTGAAGCCTGCACTTCTTAATATTTTCCATAATGAAGTTTTTGATATTTCAATGTCGTTGTTAGTTTTCAGCCAAAGCTTCAACTTTCTAAGTGTCACTTCTTCGTTTATATCAAACATTCGACAGATTTCTCTTTTTACTAGGTCCTTATCAAAACTGTCTAACGTTTCTTTCCTTCCTTGCTTTCTTGCATTTGTTGGCAATAAATATCCGCTTCCTTTAACTATTCGATCAAATGAACGTTTACACAAACCTAAAATATGCATTGTTCTCTTCTCAGGGTTTGATAAAGAACAATAAAGATGTCCCTTTTTACGCTCTCTGCAGAAGTATTGATAAATCTTTATAGCAATGTTATGCTCAGTAAAATATTTTGCCTTTATATTCATTCTCACATAGACTTGCAGAAGATAATATGGATAGTGCCGCCTCCTTTCTGTAAATATTGAGATTTGCCTCTGAATTATGACTCGAACTCGAGTCTACGGCCGTGATTTTGACGTCACATAATTTCCGGTTTCGGCTAAAATGTCATTTTGTGCTAAACGGGAAATTTCATATGTAACATTTCTTTATAAAAATTTATAGTGGAAACATAACTATTTTAGGACGGTGCGCATTCAGCCGTGAAGGTCATGCCTATATGCTAAAGAATCAGCTGTGAGATGTAAGCATCTACATAATCCCGCCGGTGTTTATAATATCGATTAACTTTTTTTTTTATATAGGTTAAATAAAGCATCTTTGAAACTGGATCACATTTCTTTGATAAAAAAATATTTTTATAGCGACATTAGTATTCTAAACCTAACTTCAAAAGATCAATGCAAATGAACAATAAGTTTTTGAAAAAAATAAATTAATGTCTAGGCAAACGAATCTGAACGGACTATAGGCAGGAAGGTCTATCCAGAATTAAAAGAAGATCGTTCTCTAACCGGTTCCTGAAAATGTATCCTTTCATTTCTGTGTTGTAGTCCCTAATGTCTGTACGTCACAGGCAAGCTGTTTTCACTGCTTCCAGCATGCGAGAGTATGATGCGCTGGCCTTTGATGCTAGGAATTATTTTCTGTTCACCGTCTACTGATTGCCATACTGATTGCCATTCTTTTGCATAGGCGTGGTGAACATTGACCCAGAAATCGTCCAAATATGTAATATCTTAGCCTTGACTCCGCCCCTGGCGGATCTGCCTCAGGTATTTGCTTCGGGCAGCATTCAAATGTAGTTTTTCAAAAATAATAACCCTGCCGCCTACAGTTTTCCAGAAAGTGAAGCCGGCGGCTCGTACAATTTTCCATAGAGTACCTTTAGAAATGTTAATACAGTCTGCATGCTATATTCATTTCAATTTCCTGATAGTAACTAGTGCATTTGTAGCAAACATCTTAAATCTCTAACATCGTATGACATCTACGTGAAAGTCATTAACCTTCCTTTTCATTCCTTGCTTGACATGAGAGCATTCTGAGTCTTGTTTAATCCAAGGGAAAAAGGATTATCTACCCAAATCAACCGCAAATTGCGTTCTTCTCTCTGGGTCATAAATATCACAATAAAAATGACCCATCTTTGACTCTCTGCGGAAGTGCTGTTTTATAGTAAAACGGTAACCTGCATAGTTAAAATGTGCATTTCAAACTCGTTATGATGATATAAATGTCAATTTCTAGAAGCCAACATTATAGCACAATAATTTCACAATAAAAGCATTTGACATGAACGTCTGATTTCTATTATTACGTTACTGTTTACCAGTTTCAACTGATAGTCGAAATGTTGCACGGGGAAATCGAGAACTTTTATTTCTTGAGCCTGTTTCAATGTGACAACAAAACTATTGTTAGAAGAACACGCCTGAGTACCGCAGATCTGCTAAAATTAGATATACAAATGAGTGAGGTCGATTTTAATATATCTTAAAAGACGAAATCTCGCAAACCAGATCGAATGTCTAAGATCAAAAAATATTTATATAACGTCATGGATACTTAAAGGCTGCATACAACTACTGTGATCTAACTGCTAGTTTTCACGCAAATCGAAAGTAGACATATTCATGAATTTATGAACGGACTATAGCTGTAAAGCACAGTGTAACCTATTTACCATCACTTAACGCCTCTTTAAGGGCAGATGATAAAGAAGAATTTTTATTGAATGTCATCGAATAAACGCAAAAAATATAAATAATTTTTTTTTTTTTAAATTTGTATTGGCTACTTATTCGATATGATTTTGCAAGCCCTAGGCTCGTCCCTTTTCTTTTAGCTTTTGTTTAAGCTACTAACATATACTATGCACAATGGAAATGCGTTTATTATTTACAAATCATATATACGGTGCTTTTTTTCTGGGAAAAAAGGTACCGGTATTCACCCTGAAGATGGGTGGATCGGTAGCCTATTTGAGAAAACCACCCGACTGGACTACCGATGTTCGGACAACCCGTGTTCGATTCCCACTGGGAGCAGTGTGAGTTGTACTCGTGGTTGGAAAAAAAAATACCCCCACGGTCGACCCAGCCGTTGGCAGAAATGGGTACAAGGGTATTACCCTGGGAAGGTGAGGAATGTTGCCTCGCATCTGAGTTTCGATGCTTGAGGCGACACTATACAGAAATCTCCGAACATTTCTGGATAGGCGGCCGAGCACATATGGGTGTAAACTCGCGTGCTAAGACGCCGATTCAAGTCTCGTACTTTACCCTTTCACCCTGAAGATATTATATCTAATTCTACACTTTTAACATATCCTCTGATATACCCTCGTCGTCTCTAGATCACTTCTTGCTTTAGATGCAGAGTGACGACATCGGAAGAGCCATGAATCCACAATTTGCTAAAAAAATGATTTGGTGAGAGACATGACCCACTATCTTGGTGAACATCAGTACAGATGTTGTCCGTACAAGCAGAGATGATCTAGATTTTTTTTAAAACTATCTTTACGACACATAGTACCATTGCTGGTGTATGTCGGGGGGGGGGGGGGGGGGGGGGAAGGGGCAACGATAGAACCAGAGACCGCTTGGTCGAGCAGTCGCCACAACGTGTGCGACTCCAGATTTTTATTTCACCCCCGATGGAAAAAAAAATCCTTTCTGTCTACCGTGGGCTTCGAACACCATACGTCAGCTTTTCAGCAAGCGCAACAGTGGTTTTAGCCGCACGGCCACGCGCACCTCTGATGACCAAGATGAAGCTACCATAAGGTTCATCTGAGAGAAACTCCTTTCACATGCACTGGAAGATACTGCATTTGTGTCCGAAGTTTGTTTTAGACGAAGTTGTGTCTGTGAATTTATTTTCTTGAAGTTATTCACACACAAATACGAACTGTTTTTCTTTCCTTTAAGCGGAATTTGCGTTCTAAATGTCTATAATTTCAGCTTCGCCAAATGTCAGGTGCTTACCAGGATTTTCTGGTCAGTACTTAGAATCTAAAATCTTGGCACATTCAGACAAATCAGCATCATCTTCTTCAAGTAAACGCTTTCCAACAGTTTCTTTCGGATTTTTATTAGAAATAAATAAATAAGCAGAACTTATTGCAGGATCGTGCCTGTCATTTGTATGGAGTTCAATCCCTTTGAACTTCAAGTTCTTCTAACTGTGTAGAGAGATACTGTAGTTTGGACCAGGATTTTTTATTTTTTTGCAGCAAGGAGTGTTTTTTTACTATTAATAAATTGAATTTTAAAAAAATAAGACGCCGGCACTGCGTACCGCCAGAAAAAAAGCACTTCATATGCATAATGTATTTCCTCAGTGACCTCCCGAATATCTACACGCTGCTCAAACAACGTAGGTTACGCTGGCTTGGCCCTGTACACCGTATGAAAGATAGTCGCATACCGAAAGATATACTCTACGGACAACTGGCAGATGGTAAAAGAACTAGGGGGCGCCCAAAACTTAGATTTGTAGACGTGTGTAAACGCGACATGAAGACTCTGAACATAAACCCTGCAGCATGGGAAGACAAAGCTGCAGGCCACAATCTCTGGAAACATACTCTAAATGTTCACCTCAAACATGAAGCAGACAGATTCATAGAGAAAGAGAATACACGACGAAAGATAAGAAAAGAAAAAATAACATTTCTAGGGGCGATGAAAAATCCATAGTCAACTATGACTGACGGAGGCTACTAACTAATTCCTCAATTAAAACTTGAAAATTATTTCTTATTCTGCTCAATAATCCTGTTATATCTTATAGCTTAGAGCAGCGGTCGCCACATTGGTTTTTCAGTCAACGGAGCCCTAACTCTTAACCACAAATCACCGCGGCAGCACGTTGTATCAACAATGTAAATATTAAAAAATCAAAAACATTTTAACGGAATATTTAACATGTTACATTGATTGTGAATGTAAATAAGCTAACATTTTGGGTATAAATGAAATAGATCAGTGTCATTTTTGTATTTGAAATTTTTTAAAAATATAACTGAATCAGCCTACATTGTGATGTTTTTATCCTGTAACAAAGTCAATTGGAAAAATGAGCTTGTTTCATCCTCATTAGGTCTTCAGATCTGGACACAAGTTTGAAAATTATTATTCTAATCTCTTTCTTGGTGTCCAAATGTGATCTGTATTTGGTTTTGATGGCTGCTCATGCTGAAAACCCGGTCTCACGTAAGTAGGTAGTCGCAAAAGAAATTTAAAAGCATAGGGCCTTCTGCCTACTTCTGGGTATTCTTGTTTTACAAAGCTCCTATGAAAATATGGAAAGAGACATCTTGGGCGACATAGAGAAATATTAGCTTAACATTGTGGTACAACAGCGGCGCAGTTTATGAGTTGTACTGTGGACAGAGGTTTGTAGAGAAACATCACCTACGTCGGGCATGGCACTTTATCATCAGAATCATGATGATAACAATGTCCGCAGAGCCCCTGGCTGGCGCTTGCGAAGCACCTAGGCTCCGCGGAGCACAGTTTGACGACCACTGGCTTAGAGATAAAATAGGAAGCCCTTGGCACAATTCAGCTGTTTTTAAACCAGTGAAAGAGTGCAAGCGTTTGAAATTTCGCTAACCCTTCCTTTTGAAGATCTTCATTTTTATGTTGATCGTTTTAAATTCCTTGCAGAGTTACGTTAATTAATTACCCACAATAATTGTGTGCATCTTTCAAAGTAAATGACTTCATAACCCATAATTATGTGCACCGCTCAAAGGTAATTAATTGTCTAAAAATCGTGTGCATTATTTTAAAATGTTTAAAAACCTTAGCCTTGAGGGGACTCTCACCAGCAACTGGACTGAGAAAAGTCAACTGACTTTATGCGCCAAGATCGGCGAACAACAGAGCTGGCCAGGATCTTACTACCCTCCTAGCGGTACCCCTGGAAATAGGTTACTCAGTCTAATCAAACAAATAGGGAATGAAGATGGACGGTAAGATAGTGCTAGCAAAATGTAATTCTAAAGATGGATGTGCAGGAAGAGAAGCGTAAACAAAGCGGCTTGTCGTAGAAAGCGATACAACGTATTTACACCCAGTTAACATTCTTTGATGGGATGATGATGAAGAAATGTACATTAAGCATTCCAAAAATAAGTGCATCATTAAACATTTTTTTCCATCCAAAATTATGTTCACCTTTAAAATTACTTATCCAAAATTATATTGATCATTTATTTTTTGTCGTTTTCTTTTTTTTCTGGTTATTTATTTAGGTTTACTAGCTTCTAATCTCTGACGAAGGCCCTACAGGATTGTGGGCTTTCTCATAGAATTTTGTCCGAACATCTACCTGTCTTATTCAAAGCACACACTGACATCTTCACTTATGATGCTCAGTGTGATTCGAAGTCACTTTGTCTAAAGACAGATTTCGTTATAATTAGAGGTTCTCATATTTTTTTTTCATTTTTAGGGTCTGATTTTTATTTTTATTTCTTTTTTAAAAAAAAACATCTTTCTGGAATTTTTACCCAAACAACTCGTAGAACTTTTTCCCCATTCATAATTCTAATATAGCTGTGCAGACATTCATAATTCCAATATAGCAGTGCAGACATTCATAATTCTAATATAGCTGTGCAGACATTCATAATTCTAATATAGCTGTGCAGACATTCATAATTCTAATATAGCTGTGCAGACATTCATAATTCCAATATAGCTGTGCAGACATTCATAATTCTAATATAGCTGTGCAGACATTCATAATTCTAATATAGCTGTGCAGACATTCATAGTTCTAATATAACTGTGCAGACATTCATAATTCTAATATAGCTGTGCAGACATTCATAATTCTAATATAGCTGTGCAGACACTCATAATACGACATATGATCTTGAGAGATAGTCACACGTTTCTTTTCCATTCGTCAGACAAATGATCTTTTTTGTGACCAAAGAGCGAAAAATGGGATAGGTTGCATTTCATTGGATTATAGTTTACAGCAAGGTTATCATTATCATCAACTTTTCCCTCTTCTGCAAACGAGACGGTCTGTTTTTCGCTGTGACGTGAGAAGCCTAAACATCAGATTTCACTGCCCAGAAATGGGGAGAGGCGTGACACGAACAAGAACACAGACTCCAATAGAAAAATTAGCACAGCCTATAACGGAAGTTGAACTCGGGACCTCCTCCAGATGCCAACGTCTTACAACACAGACCTCAATCTTCCATATCTTTCATTTTGAAATCATTAATTTACTAGTTTGCTCCAATCGTTACAATACATATTTCATTACAGAGAAAGAACATTTTTTACACTCTACAGTAACTAAAAGTAAAGAGCCCCCGTCACGCCAAGTGGCGCATAAGGAATATGGTGTTAGTGACCAATTTTTATAGACCTTCGACACATGATTTTTGAGATAATGTAGTCGGTATTACGGCCGTGCCGCTTTATTTCCTCCCCCCCCCCCCAAAAAAAAAAAAAAAAAAAAAATTAATCCGGTACCCATAAAGGCTGGGTGAACCTGGAAGCCGTCGATCAGGGTTGAACCCGACTTCTTGTCCTTTGTAGTCAGGTTCACTCATATCTTTTTTAATTAATTAATTGACTAGTTTCTAGTTTGCTTCAACCTTTACAATACATATTTCATTGAAAAGAAAAAAAAGCAATTATTACACTCTCTACAGTACTTACCATAATTCGTGTGCATTAATCTTTATCTGTTGCTGACAATAAGTAATACTCTTTTCTTCCCATCTTGATATTTTCCTTGCACTTCACATGTAAAATATCACCCCGAACACCATTGTTACTAGTTAAACGCTGCTTCGCTGTGAGACGTTTTCTTATTGTACCACAGTTGTATATTCTTTGTCAGATGAAGTTTTCTAGTGAATCTTGTTTCTTAATTATTCAGTTATTCTCTTAAAATATTCTAAAGTGTATTCACATGTTCGATTATTTTTTTTTTATGTTTGTAGCATTCATTACATTTTGCTTTAGTCTATGGATAATCCATCTAGTGCAAATTCAGACTTCACATGCTGGACTCACAAAAGAATCGTGTCTGTGCTCAAAATTCAACAACATATATTAAACATAATTTATAAATTCACTTCTAATCTTATTTGATGGACATTACACATATAACATTCGTTATAAACTTAATAGAAAATCACCCGACATACAATCGAGGTCAATATTTTCCGAGATCAGGCGAGAAAGACGAACTAGACACCCACGCAGCGCACGCTTTGCTGCAGTTTCACGTATTTGTCATTTGTTTTGTTGTCCAGTTTTAGCACAGAATCAAGGCCGAAAGTTAAAGGCGACATACACCACCACATTGCCAGGTTGCTGAACTGAGATTCTTTAAATAATAACGTTTCCCTCACCAGCTGTCTATTCTTACCTCTAGCTAATTATTTGGCTGTCAGATTTAATATCTTTCGGCCGCCTTCATTCACATATAAAGATTGTCGCCCTTTTCGTCGGTGTTCTCAAACTTAAATTTGTATTCATCTGCTTCCTAATCTCCAAATAAGCCCCTTTCAATTTTATTTAGTTTCATTTAAATTAATCCTGAAAATATCTATGAGAGAACCATCTTGTGTGAAGCTGTGTAGGTAAAATTCCGAATAATCAACTATTAGGGCGCCCGATGGTATAAAGTGATACGTCGATTATATTGTATTTTGTTTCCATTCCTAAAGACATACAGAGGGTTGAGGTTTTATGGAGCATCGAAGTATCAAGTAGTGTATTTTGTTTCCATTCCTAACGACAAACAGTGGGTTCAGCAACTCCTATTAACATAGGCAAAAGAAAGTGTACCAAGAGAAGAAAAGGAAGCACACATCATTATCGGGAACAAATGTAAGCAAGTAACAGTTTTTAAATACTGAGAAAGCAACAGTATCATCCAGTGGAAAAATCAAAGCACAGATTTTTTTTTTTTTTTTGCATTCGTCAGCTATCACTTCTGACGAAGTCCCCAGAGACTATGAACTGAATGTTACGTGTTATTCGATTTTTCCCTGGCAGCCGTGTGCACAGAGGTCCCTCACCATACAGGCAGATAACTCCGTCATCGGAGGTACTCATATTTTTTTCGTCGATGAGTAATTGACGTTTCAAGCCGGGTCTCCCTACTGAGACCAGGGGTGGTTACCGCAGAGAGAAATTATCAATAAAAATCCCAACTGGTTCAGCCGGGATTTGAACTCACAACCTCTCTATCTCAAGGCCGGCGTCTTGCCTCGAGACCAACCAGTCCCCCAAAGCACAGATTGATAACACATGTCGCTAACTAAGCAGTTTGACTCCGATATTACAGAACAAACATACAATCAACAAACAAAAGTACACACACAAACAAACAGCCCATGACACATTATTCCTCATAACATTCTGCTTCTAGTGTTAGATTTTGGACGCTAACGGTCAAAGAGATTTTTAAAAAAGAATAATTTCACAACGGAGATGAGGTGCCTGATAAAAATACCGAATGTGGCAAGAGGAGACAGAAACAGAAATAACGATATAAGAAAAAGACCTGAATTAAAACAAGTCCAAATAATTTAGCGGCTAGCACGATCACAACCACAAAAGAGAATTTACACTCCAAGTTAACAATAAAAAGGGGAAAGGTAGACCTAGAAATCGGTGGATTAATGAAATAGTATATAGCCGAGCATTGACAAAATACTTCATTTTCTATAGATGCTGAAAGACCAGAAGCGAGGAGTAGGGGTAGATCAAGTACGTACAAGGAGCCATAATAATATGCGACTGCTGATGTATGGCAGCAGTGAGGCGTAACTATTTTTAAAATTTGAAAAATAATTAGCAAGCCATCTTTGACACTGATGACGAAGAAGAAGAAACAGAGAAAACCAAATATTTGATTGTTATGAAAAACATAAAAATGACCTTAGCCCAAGCAGCTACACACATAAAAAAAAGTTTTCATGTGAGATTTGTTGAGACAGACTGTAAATGAGAAAGGGGATTCTGGATATTAAGAAATTTGACAAAAAAATACTGGAGGTCGTATAAATGTAGTTCTATAGAATAATGCTGATAATGTCATAAATGGCTAAATTAAAATGTAAGAAAAGTAGCGATAATGATCTAAAATATTCCATTTCATAATCCAATACTAGAAAGAAAAAAATCCTTTGTAGCCACATAATGAGGAAGAAACAGCTACCTGCCAACAACGGAAACAACCAAGAAACGAATAGCTAAAGGGAAGAATAGAGACAAGATACCAAACAGTCATTTAGAATGGTTCGATTTGTCTTGTCTTATTAAGTTATTGAGTTATTTTGCGGGTCATCATCAATTCACTCCGAAAGGTGTTCGGACACCCCCCCCCCTCCCCAAGCAAGTCCCGCAGTGTCCAGCGACTGCCGACTAAAGTTCTGTGTAGCAGTTATTACAGTGTATGACAATATGGGAGTGTGTGATAGAAGTCGAAGGGAAAGTGAGAAGAGTTCACTCAAATAGAAATATCGAGTTTCACGTGAAAAGAGAGAAGGAAGAATGTAAACAGGGATATGATTGATTGGAAGGGAGGAAGTTAGGAAAAACGATAAGTTAGAAGGTCAGTTTAGATGGGACCAGTGCTCAATGCGGACGGTGGCTTTTTGCAACCGATACCTTGAGTTGTAGCCAGGTTAGTTACACAAAACAGTGTGGTAGTGTTAGTCAGTTTGTATTTGGCAGTTGAGCGGAACGGACCTGGCACATGGGTCAATGTTAAGTAAACTTGTGTTACCAGTATAAAAGCCAGTAGAGGTAGTTGTGAAACTGAGAAGCAACAAACAATTTATGTGACAGTG
The DNA here is from genome assembly GCA_032433765.1 of Megaustenia siamemsis. Classification (NCBI taxonomy): domain Eukaryota; kingdom Metazoa; phylum Mollusca; class Gastropoda; order Stylommatophora; family Ariophantidae; genus Megaustenia; species Megaustenia siamemsis. The sequence continues at coordinate 105,519,507 of JAVIAB010000092.1, forward strand.
AGTGAGACAGCTCCCGCCGATTTAATGCTCAGTGATGTGTGTGCTATTGTATGCACGAACAAATGACATTGTGAAATTCATCAGCAAAGACCAGGTGCAGTGTCCAGGCAATCAAGCATCAAGATCTGTTACCAGCGATTCCGTGACACAGGGCGAGACGATCTTTCAAGACGAATCACATTTAAAGGCGACACATTAAAGCGTCTGGTATATCTGTGTTGGCTAAGTCTTATTTTACGCGCACTAAGTTTCTCGTTTCTAGCTGTGTACATCTTAACACCATCTCTTTCATCTGAAGGAGTAACGTGGACTCGTGATTGTCGAAGTCGTGTGCCCTTCCCACATCTCTGAGGGCGTTGATAATATCCACCCAATCCATTGGTTGTCTGCCTTCAACGACAGCGCAGCTAGCCAACCTCTCTGTTGTTTTATTTTCTCGAACTTCCGCATGTCCAGGGACGTAGACAAATGTGACCCCACGTATTTTTGAACTATTCAATGACTCATAGCATGCGTACAGAGCCCACCTCCGCTTTTATTATCATGCTCATCGAATCATTTAGTGTGCAGGTGTGGGTATAGTCTTGTGACTCTAACCAGATGAATGCCCTAGTCACTATTATCACCTCTATCGTTACGCTGAAACAGGGAATAGATGAGGGTGTATGAAACGGGTGTGTAGCGGGGCAACAAGAGAAACAGAGCATTGATGAGAGTTGAATGAAACAGACGATATTAGTAGAGAAATAATAAACATCTAGGGGAGACAAGCAGAAGTGGTCAGGTGTGAGTGAGTGAACTGTTTTGGGAAAAAGGCGAAATAAGCGTGAATGGGTGAGATGTTTTCAGGGGAAGTAGGGAGATGAGAATAGACGTAGATTTTAAAGTCAGTGTGCATTTGAGCCGGGTCCAGTGTGGACGTCTAGAGAAGTCCAGTTAGCTTACCGCGGACTAGAAAGGAGTAAATAGATGAAAGTTAAGACAGATATAGGGCGACAGCCAATTAGTTTAGTTATCCTATTTCCAGGAGTTGTGTTTGTTAGTTACTAAGTGTTGTGTTAGATATGGCAATATAGAATAGGTGTGATTGTCACTGTTAAGGTTAGGGTTACCTTATCGACATAAAAACTGATTGTGAATCAGTGAAATTGACACAGTAGAACATTGTTGGAAACTTGTTAAGTGTCCAGCGCTCGCCGACTTTGAGGAAGTCGTGGAGCAAGACTTATGAAGAATATAGAATAAGTGTGATTGTAGCTGTTAAGGTTAGCGTTACCTTCTCGGCATAGAAACTGATTGCGAATCAGTGCAATCGACACGTTGTTGGATAATCTCGCCGACTTCGAGGAAGTCGTAACGGGAAGTTTAGGAAGCTTATGACTAAGCTTCTACCATGAAGAGAGACTTTCATCGATCGTGTAGATCGTCCACATCATTGGGAAACTTCAAGTAAGGGTCCTCAGAGACTTGGGAGCTTATGACTAGCTTCTACGACACACAATTGAACTTGTTAGTCAAGTAGTTTACACAGAGTTGGGAACTCGACAAGAGAGTTCCACAGAGTTTGGGCTGTCTTAGCAGTCCATGAGGAGTGCACCTGAGGGTGGCACTATTGTTAATCAAGGGAGGGAATTATCACTGTCAATAAATGTACTGTTAATTTGTGAAATGTGTTTGTGTGATCCGAACATGCGCCTTGTCAAATAAAGATGTTTTGTGTGTAGTAAGGACTTGTGTTGAGTCATTAAAACATCTTCAGTGTTACAACCATCTAGCGAGTGAACGAGCTGGGAGAAATCGCGGGGAATTGATAAGTTACAACGTGAAGTACTAAACTATAGATCATAACGGTCCAAGGAGAGTCGCAACAGAATGACGTGAAGTACGAGGCATCAATCATGGCGGTCCAAAAGACTGGCATGGCAGTTTGAGCAAGGGACAGGTCATAAGAGTGGCGAGCAAAACGACATTCAGCAATCCGGCCATAAGCAGCATCACGAGCCCTCGCTCATCGTGCGGAATCACCTCTGGTAATCGGGCTCGTGGTGAAGAGGAATGATCTCAGTCTCAAGGTTGACGAGCGGTCAGTCGATCGTTCATTTCATCGATCACGACATTGATTGTCAAGTGATTGTCAAAGAAGATCAAGTATTATTGTTTGATCTCTATTTCAAGTGATTATTACTGGTCTCTCTCCCAATAAATATTACATCATTATCACGAGAGCGCTCGCAAAAAGATATTATTACAACGCTACTCGTGGTCATAACGTATACACCACTATATTCTTTGACTATTCTGCCTGTCGAGCGTGCTGCAAATACTCATGCACTCCTTTGATATCCTATTACGGATCTGTCTGTATAGATGACTGCATCTTCCTCATCGGTGTTATCCCAGATGAGACCGTTGACCTCCGCATTGACCACGACTGAGTTATATTCCCTACATTTCCTGTCGAGTGTGACAATACACGAGAATGTGCTTCAGAATGACGTAGGCACCGCTATCCCACTCATCGCCAGCGTTGATATTGGTAAACCCATAAACCTATTTGATGACATCTTCTGCTCGGCCCACTCATGATTTGCCTCTTTTTAATCCTGACACCTTTCCCTGTGTTGAGCTCGTGGTATAATGGGTGCTCTTTATCTGCACTTATCTTCAGGTATTCACATGCCCTCGAGATCTTGATCCTGTCAGCCTTGTCTTAATGCCATGGGATGTTATGAGCGCAAGCTCTTTGGCCCGAGATTGTTTGTTGCGTGTCTTAACAGCCTTCTTGGTTTCCTGAGTTTGACTGGAGAAGCTGGAACTTGTCCATCTAGAAGTGCTACAATACTAAGCCTTCTATATCAGTAAACGCCACCAGTAAGAAGAGAACACGCGAGATGTGCCTCTGTTAATCAGACTGTTTTGACGCAGGTTGTCTCCATGGAGACCAAGTAGGAGGTCGAGGTGAAGTCTGGTTCAGTTGCTGCGAAGCAGGTCGGGTCGCTTTAGCTCCCAGTGGACGATAGGAAGGTCTTCTTCTTCCTCTTTTCTCTTTCTCAATGATACCTAAAAGGTGTCGTGGTTTATATCATTTGTCGTTCTTGAGCTGCTCTAACTGTCTGAATTAGTGACTTTCCTTTGTTGTTACATGTCTCTGTCACTGCATCTATCCATCTTCTTCTGGGTCTTTCTCTTGGTCTTTTTCCAAGCATTCTTGAGAAGAACGCCTTTGATGGTGATTGGTGAGGATTCATTCTGACCGGGTGGCCAAACCATTTAAGTTGTTGTTGTTCTATATATTGTTGGCAGAGTTTTGTTCCTACCATTTTTCTTATGGTTTCATTTGGTATTCTATTTCTTCTGGTGTTGTTTGTTACTTTTCTCAAACAACTCATCTCACATGTATTGATCTTTCTTAAATGGGATTTAGAAAGGGTCTATGTTTGACTTTCATAGCACAAAGTTGGTATACAAATGCTATTTATCATTTGTTGTTTAGCTGGCATAAAAATGTTTGGATGTCTTAGCAATGGTGAAGGCTGGTATGTGACAGCATTTGCTTTTTGATAGGAAGGTAACAGTTGAACATATAAATCAACTAAAAGACAGAAAGTTATAGGAGAGCGACATAGTCACCTACGCCAGTCGGATTGGTAGGCCCACTCTCTTTGGTGATGGTTGAATTAAAGTTACATTTCATTTAAGTGTCAAATATATAGATTCAAATGTAGTATCAACCCTTATCTATGCAGATGAAAGCTGGAAAACTATTGAGATTGAGAAAAAACCAAACGCTTTCGAAGACAAATACTAAAAAATATATTCTGTCTATAACGGAATGAATTCAAGACTAATAGAGAGATACAAGAAATCGTTGTGCAACCAGCGATCTCATCTACAATTAGGAAGAGAAGATGGCCGTATGTCGAACATGTTTTGAGAAGAAACATTAAACGAATTTCAAAGCAGGCACTTAAGCGGGAAACATCAGGATACAGAAAATAGAGGAAGACATAGAGAGACATTGAAAAGAACAGTGATACGAGAGTACGAGAAGCGAAGTTGTCAGACTTAGACTCATTTTCAAAGATCGAACATCTTATCCCGGATTAGATATGTTTAGAGAAACAAAGTACGACGAGCTGTAAGCGGCGTCTAGTTGTGCAGGGGAAGGGTCAAGATTAAGATCACGATACCGTCTCCCCTAAGAAAATGAAATATAAAATAGTAATTTGCTGAGCATTTTTGCATAGTTTATTTCTGAACTATCCCAATGCTTTAAACTTAGCAATGGCAAACAACAATAAAGGTCATTGCCTTAAGTACTAATAAAAGTAGTCAGGACGTTCTCAACGAGAACAAAACGAAAAAAGAAGAAAACTTAATAACATCAGGAAAAACAATCATTATTTTGCGGGGTCTTGTAATGAGATGGCTACAGTGGAAATGCCCTGCCACAGCAGAAAAAAAATGGATGGATAAAGGGATAGAGAGAAACAGAGAAAAGATACAAGACAGCATACAATAGCAATCGAAGAGACAGAAAGATGTAAAGATTTATGACAACCTACGCTTGCAGGCATGGTTCTTGATGAAAATGGATACTTCGACTACTCTATAATGACTGTGTTGGTTGTTCATTGTCTCAGTTATTTTTTTTTTCATTAAAATATTAAAGCAACTTGAACTTTAAAAAAAAAAAAAAACTTTAATAAACCTAAAATAAGAAAGAATAGAAATGACAAAAACTAATTTTAATGCCATGAAAAATATACTAACATCGAAACAAATAAAAACAGGGATAAAACTAAAAATAGCAAAATGTATTATTTTCTCAACATTCCTGTATGGTGCAGAAACATGGCCATTAGACAAAAAAAAACAGAACAGAAAAATTAAGCCTTTGAAATGTGGATTTACAGAAAATAGGAAAAATTGGATAGAAAGAAAATAAAACATACGATGAAGTCTTAAAACAACTAAAATTGAAAAGATAACAACTAAACACAATTCAAACTAAACAAGTGAAGCTTGTGTTGGCATGTTAGAGGACACATCAGCTTACTAAAAATAATCTTGAAAGGGAAATTACAAGGTAAAAGAGGACCACTAAGGTTAACATGGATGAGTAACATCAAAAGATGGACAAGTCAGCCTATGATAACATACACCATCAAAAGCATGAGACAGAGCGGAATGGCGCTCCATGGTAGCCAACCTTCGATGCGGAGACAGCTCTCAATGATGATGAACTTGTTCTCAAAGCTCACATACGTCAAGTCAAGATCCAAACTGCTGTGTAGGGAATATGGTGTTAGTAACCATAATTTTTACAGACCTTCAGCACATGATTTTGTTGGTAATGTGGTAAGTATCAACGCCCGTGCCGCTTTACTTACCCAGAAAAAAAATCCAGTACCCATTTAAGGTTGGATGACCCCGGAAACCGTCGATCAGGATCGATTGTCCATTGTAGTCCAGTTCACTAACAACTGTGCTATCGTGGCTCTCTGAAAGACAAACGCGTGTATGATCAAAAGACTTGAACACAGAATTTGTTTTTATATTTTCTTCTGTTAGACCTGTGTTTTAGTGTTTTTAGTGATTTTTAGTGTTTTTAGTGATTTATAATTGACTGACTTTCGTATCTTTCTAATGTTATCTATTAACTTTGGAAACGTGTTCTATTTTCACAACAGAATTAGATGTTCGTCACTACCCGTGCTGAAAGTGGTCAGCGCTTATACCCAACTAATTTTGTCAGAACCAGTGAGCCAAAGCTGGCCAATATCATACTCTACCATGGTGGCTTTAAAAAAAAACAGATTAGTTAAGTGAAAGGAAATAGAAGATGGAGGGCTACTAGGTACCCAAGTATACCATGCTGAAGACAAATAATAATAAATGAATATTATTATAGAGGGAAACTTCCGAGGCGATAATCAGCGAATCAATTCAGAGGAAGAGGTATGTTTACAGCACTCGGAAAAAATGGCAAATAATCAATAACAGAAAAAAATATGGACCAAAGCAGGATCGAACCCGTACCCAGTCCTTGCTTTTCGTGGCAAGGCGCTGTGCCACTGAATACGGGTTCGATCATGCTTTGGTCCATATTTTTTTCTGTTGTTGATTATTTGTCATTTTTTCCGAGTGCTATAAACATACCTTTTCCTCTGAATTGATTCGCTATACCATGCTGAAGTCGGATGTGTTAGGCCAGAATGCAGTTATCATAGTTTGCTTTAAAACCATGACACCAACTTGTGGTCCCTGTATTTAGTTGTATTTATGCTGGCTGGTTAGTACTATACTATCAACAACCAATAAGCATAAATAACTATAGTACTCGGACAGGTTAATACAATTTTAGATTTTTTCTACAGCAAACAATAGAACATTATCAGATATACTCTGAAATCAATCGGAATTAGGACGAAATCGGGCTGTTTAGAACTATTTCCAAATATTTGTACAACATGCTTTGTACACTTCTATATGGATCAGATACCTACGCACGGCAGGGGAAAAAAGGTTAAACAGCTTTCGTGTGCGTTGCCTTCGAAAATTATGAACATCAAATGGCAGGACAAAGTTACCAACTCTAATGTCTTACAATGAGCCAAACTCCCATCCATTATGGGAACACTTAGGAGTCGGGGGATAAAGGTGATTGGGTCATGTAAGAAGAATGGTAAACATTTGTATTCCCAAAAAAATATTTTATGGCGAAATTAAGGACGAAAAGTGACCAATGGGCAGACGAATGCTGAGATATAAGAATTTTTGCAGGGCTTCCTTGAGGGAATTCTTTATCAGTGAAAAAAACGGTGAAAATATGGCTGCAGATCGTATCCCATGGAGAGCACAAATTTAAAAAATGGCACAGTATCTTTCGAGGCAGTGCTGGTATCAAATTCAGAAGACAAAAGTCGCAGAAGAAAGGAGACGAGACCAGGAACCACGAAAGCATCTTGTTCGTTTTGCAGATGGATCTGTCTATCAAATATTGGCAGATTCAGCCACGAGAGAAACTGTTCAGCAAAGCGGCATAGACACTAATACTTTTACCAAACTACTGACTTATGATAACTTGCTACCATCCGTCTGTCGAGGCGCCAAAGGCCATACATATACATATATATACATATATATAAATGGAAGGACCAGAAATACTCAAAGAAGAATTGGAAGACGCCCTGCGTAAAGCAGGAAAGGCTCCTGAACCAGACAATATAACTAAAGAAGAGATTGAAACCATGGGTCATTTTGGAATAGAAATAATAACAAAAATATTGAATTATATCTACAACAACGAAAATATACCAGACAAACTGCTAAAATCAATATTCACAGCCCTACCAATTAAATCGGGTGCGATTGAATGCGATGTTCATCGCACTATAAGCCTTATGAGTCACGTGACTAAGATATTACTAAGAATCATCATATGAAGAGTGGGAAACAAAATTAGTCCAGAAATGAGTGATGAACAGTGTGGTTTTGTTGGAGGTAAATTAACGAGCAATGCAATATACATCATACGATCTTTAGTAGAAAGAGCCAAAGGTGAAAACAGATCTATACCTATGTTTATTAGGTTATACCAAAACATTTGACAAAGTAAAGCACCAAGAAATAATGAAAATTTTAGAAGGCATAAACGAAAACATCAAAGGTCTAAGAATAATAATAAAGAACATGTACTAGCAACAAACAGCAGCCATAAGAACTGGAAATCAATTGGGAATGTTTCAACATAAAAAAGAAGGTGTTAGTCAAGGCTGTGCGCTGTCCACCAGATTTATTTAGTATGTATAGTTGAGATTATGTTAAGATCCATAAGGGACATGCCTTGAATAACAATTGGAGGTCATAATATATTAATAGAATAAGGTATGCCGATGTTACAGTATTAATTGCTAAGAGTGAAAATGAGTTACAAGAAATGTTGGACATTATAGTCAAGGAAAACAAAAATAAAGGACTCAGCCCTAATAGCAAAAAGACAGAAGTAATGGTAGCAACATAGAAAAAGATATCACTGCAATGCTCAATAAAGACAAGTGGAACAATATTAAAACAGGTAAACGATTTTAAATATATGGGAACATCGTTAACCTCAGATGGTAGATGTACAACAGAAGTGAGATGCAGAATGGCCCATGCAAAATTCAGCTTTCAAAAAGTGAGGAAGATACTGTGCAATCCATTTTTGACAATAGAAACAAGAAAATTCCTTCATTCATTCATTGAGTGCCTTCTCCGCAACGAAGGTTGGTTACCATGGATCGCCATCCTACTATGTTTCTTGCTTTGATGGTGCAGGCTGTCATAGACTGATTTGTCCTTCTGATGTTACTCGTATATGTTAGTCTTGGTCTGCCTCTTTTACCTTGTATTTTCCCTTCCAATATTACTTTTAGTAGGCTGTTGTGTCTTTTAACATGCCCCAAAAATTTCATTTGTCTTGTCTTAATTGTATTTAGTAGTTCTCTTTTTATTTTCAGTTGTTTTAAAACATCATCGTTTGTTTTCTTTCCTTTCCATCCAATTCTACCTATTCTTCTATAAATCCACATTTCAAAGGCTTCAATTTTCTGTTCTGTTTTCTTGTCTAATGTCCATATTTCAGCACTATACAGGAATATTGAGAATATATAACATTTTGCCATTCTTAGTTTCAGCCCTGCGGATATTTGTTTTGTTGTTAGTATATTTTTCTTGGCATTAAAATTACTTTTTGCCATACCGATTCTTTTGTTTATTTCAATTTTCCATTTTCCATTATTAGTTATAGTATGTCCAAGGTAGTTGCAGCTCTGGACTGTTTCTAGGTTCCTATTCCTTCAACTGTGATATTTAATTGTAGGTCTTGAGAATTTTCTTTGTTTATGATCATAGTTTTAGTCTTTTTGATATTCATATCTAGTACATATTTTTTGCTTGTATATTGTTAAACAAGAAAAAGAGTTCTTAAATGTTATGTAGAGCCCATCTTAACGTATTGATGTGAATCATGGACAACAAACAAGAAAATCACTGTAGGCTGTGGAAATGCGGTTTTGCAGAAGAATATTGAGAATACCATGGACAGCTAAGAAAAGTAATGAAAACATTCTGAAAGAGGCCAAAGCAAAAAGAGGGCTGATATCCAATATTAGGAAGAAGCAATCATCATTTTTTGGCTAAGTGATGAGAAGGAATCAGCTGGCATATATTGTGACAACTGGGAAAATTGAGGGACGAAGAGATAGAGGGAAGTAAAGAGAAAATATACCAGGCAGCTTAAGAGAATGGCTTGGCAGAGGGTCAACAGAAATGATAAAAATAACTGTCGAGATCGAAAGTTGTGAAGAGACAAGATTACCTACCTCAGTAGGCATGGGACTTGATGATGATTATTATATTGAAACAATAACATTTAATTAATCTTAGAAGATTGTTACTGAATTATGAATTTATAAAGTGACGTGGCGACTATATTTGTTTTTTCGTTGCTGCCCAAGCCTATACGGGTTTTGTGTCCTTGTCTTCACATTATTTATTATTTGTTCCACTAATTTGTCGGATCTCCATTTTTACGATGTTGTCTCACCACACTTCCTTTTCCGTTGTTTCTAACCAAAATGGTAGGTCGTATGTGGTGTTGATCATTTAATATCCTTACAATCGTGCTAATAGACTTGTATTAATAATTTCCATGGTATGTGTAATTTAAATATTAATCCATCTCTAACATTAGTTGGTAATTATTTTTTATGTTTACATAGCTCTTAAGTTTGCAAACGGCAATGCCGAGCGCTCTACTATCACACGACAACGTTGAAAGAACAGCGATGTTAGTTTAATTTAAATCTCTCTTATTAGTGGTAGAGTTGCAGAAAACTATTTATTGTAAACTGCACGAGACGTGGTGAAACTATCCCATCTTTGCTATTCACTGTTATTTTATTCTTAAAAATGTATTTGTTTTTGTGGTTGCGTCTGTTTATAATCAATAAATCATCATAACCAGGCCGAGACAAATAATTAAAATCAAAGAAAGTTGTTAGTCCAACAAAGTAACAAATTAGCTCTGACTGGATTGGATTTGCTTGTGGTTGATTTCATAGATTTTCATGATGAAATGGCAGTCTCTGATTGAGCAGTGTAGTTATTAAAGCCTTTTAGTTTTTGTTTTTGCATTCACTTTCTCTTCTCAGACTGTATTAATTTTTGTTTGTCAGTGTTATTTGTTTTGTTTTACTTTAATTCAACTCTTTAACTTAAACTTAAACTACTTTTTAAACAACAAAGTTTTCCAAAAAAACAGCAACTGTCGTATGAGTTAAGTGGAAAAACATAAATAGTGAGAAAACATGCTTCTAGAAAACATATCAGATATCTAGACTGATAAAAAATGATCCATGAGGTGGGGGGGTTTCAATGTTTCATACAATTTAATTTATTATTCTTATCCAGGCTCGTGTGCGAACAAAGACGGTGAAAAAGGCTTCTCGTGTAATTATTGAGAAATATTACACCAGACTTACCAATGACTTCCACACAAACAAGCGTGTCTGTGAAGAAATTGCCATCATCCCTAGCAAGAAATTGAGAAACAAAATTGCTGGGTAGGTTTAAATTGTTTAAAAAATGTATATGTGATAGAGTAGAGCTAATTGCAGTAAGATCTGCTAAATTCCACGTTGTTGAAAGTTAAAAAGAATATTTTGCATGCTACCACTACCAGCTACCTGAGCTGACATTTTTTATTTGAAATTCTAAAAGTCAAAGTATTTATTTGCTTATTGAAAAATTAGGGCGAAATGCCATATTCAGCATACATTATAAGGCACAATCAATGGGTTTCTTTTGCTTTTATGTTCTTGCATGATGAAAAGAACAAAGAAGTTTGAAAATAGCATGAAGATAGTGGGAAATAGTATTGAAACTTGGCTACAGCATCTTCTTGAAGCTAAAACTTCCCATATTAATACATTTTTTGCTGGCCAGTTAACCTGATATTGAACAGCAAACCAACCCAACAGCACCTGAGCTAATAACAATCTGCGACTTATAAGCAACTGCTATATCAGGATCAGGCTATCAAAACTGATGAAGATCCTTAGTACACATTCCCATTGTGTACCTTTGATAGATCAACCAGTTTGGAAAATGCAACCCAATACTATACTGCCTTGTTAATGTTATGTGATATGTGTTGTATACTGTACATGCTGAAACAAACAACAAAATTTCATCTGCACCCACTTAGCATCCATTTAAGGGAGTAATATTGAGAGGAACAACAGAAAACCCACAGACTTTAAAGCAATATTTTTAATTTATAATAATAGTATCAAGACAAATAAATCATGTTTATGGAGCAACAGCCACAAGAGTAATCATGTTGCATTGTGTATGAATTGATTAGTATGTGCTGTGTAGGTTTTAAGAAATGCTTATACATTTGCTGTTCAAAGCCATTTCGCTATAAATTATACCTGAGAGTTGTATTGTTACAACAGGTTTGTTACCCATCTGATGAAGAGGATTCAGAAAGGTCCAGTCAGGAACATCTCTATTAAACTTCAGGAGGAGGAGAGGGAGAGAAGAGACAACTACGTACCAGAGGTTTGTTTTTCTACATGACTGTCCTAAATTGGGCACATAAATGAAAGTGATAACATAACCAACTCCTTCCTAGTTCTTTTAAAAATTGTACAGATGCAATAATAAATGTGCAACGTTAAACTGTAAAAATATTAATCTTTAAAGCATAATTTGAATTCTGTACAGCTTCATGCGAAAATACCTGCATGACATAATGTTAAATGTTTGCCCATGTTATTTGTTATGTATTTGTCAAACTTCTCTTTTTTTATGTAGAAAAAAAACACAATATTTGAGTGACATGTTTAACATTTCTTTTGGGGGCCTCGGTAGCCTAGTTGGGAAAACCACCCAACTGGACTACCGACGTTCGGACAACCCGTGTTCAATTCCCGCTGGGAGCAGTGTGAATTGTACTCGTGGTTGGAATAAAAAAAAAAATACCCCCACGGTCGACCCAGCCGTTGGCAGAAATGGGTACCAGGGTATATTATCCTGGGAAGGTGAGGAATGTCGCTTCGCATCTGAGTTTCGATGCTTGAGGCTACACTATACAGAAATATCCGAACATTTCTGGATAGGCGGCCGAGCACATATGGGTATATACTCGCGTGCTAAGACGCCGGTTCAAGTCTCGTACTTTACCTTTACCTTTACATTTCTTTTACAGGTCTCTGCCCTTGAGCTGGATATAATTGAAATTGACCCAGATACCAAAGAGTTGTTGAAAACAATGGTATGTTTTTTATGTATTAACACATCTTGGTTTGCTATGTGACCTGTTTTAAAAAAGTATTATATATAGCTCATCTGTCATGATAAAATCATGTTTAAACTTGGCACATGGAACGTAAGGACCATGTGCCCTGGACTTGGCTAAAGCACCGACAGAAGGGCAAATTAGAACAACAGCCCTCATAGACAAAGAACTTGTAGAAGAAGCAGAAGATTCATTAAGTGTGGATGGCAACTGGTACTCTCTGAAAACACACATCTATAATTGCGCTCTATCTACCTATGGCCAAAAACGGCTCTCAAAGAACGACTGGGTCAAAGAAAATGTAGCAAGACTAGACCCACTAATACTATCTATCTATCTATTGACCTTTCGAGCCGTAACCGGCCCATAGGGCGTAGACCAAGATACACCTTCTCCTATATGAATTTTTGTTCTAGCAGTTTTCTTTTAAAGATATTTTATCAAATCTCGCCATCTGTCTCTGTTCTGTGCAAGCAGTTCTATCTCATTGATGGAGCCGATTCCTGCTGCTCTTGCCTCTCTCATCAATGTTCTTCTCAGTGTCTCCCTGGGTCTTCCTCTTTTTCTTTTACCTGTTGTTTCCCATATGAGGGCTTGCTTTGCTATTCGATTATTATCTCTTCTCATCACATGTCCAACGTATGACCATCGTCTTTTCTTAATTACTGAAGATATTAGTGGTTGATTGGCGATTTCTCTAATTTCCTCGCGATTTCTCTAATTTCCTCGTTTGTTTTGAATTCGTTCCATTCTATACCAAGTATTTTCCTTAGACATTTATTTTCGAATGCGTTCAACTTTGTTTCTATATCTCTTGTTGTTTTCCAGCTTTCACACGCATACGTAAGGGTTGATAGTACATTTGATTTGAATAGCCTAAGTTTTGTGTTTGTGCTAATGAGTTTTGATTTCCACAACTTTTCAAGGCTTCTGAAAGACATTGCTGCTTTAGCCAGTCTGATTCTAATTTCTTTGCTCGTATCCCCTTCTCGATCAATGTGACTTCCAAGATAGATGAAGTGATCGATCTCTTCTACTGGTTTGTTTTCCATGTATATTTTGTCACTTGTTGGAATTAAACTTTTCATGACTTTAGTCTTTTCATGATTGACCTCAAGCCCAATTTTGCTGGCTATTGATGATAGTTCATTTGTGTTTTCCTGCATCGTTTTTATCTGATTGCTGATGAGAACTATGTCATCAGCAAAGTCCAGGTCCTCCAAATGGTCTCCACTAATACTACTAATAGCTAATAAGAAAAAGGCACTACTGAACTTCAAAAATAACCCCAATTAAATCACCAAGGATCAGCTTAAACATTCACAAGCCGCTCTACAACGCGAAGCAAGAAGATGTGCAAATGAATACTGGAACAATCTATGCTTTGAAATACAGAATGCTTCAGACAGGGGCGACTCAAAAACCATGCATGACAATATAAAAAAAGGCACTTGGACCAAAAATAACCAAATTAGCCCCCCTAAAATCCAAGTTTGGAGAACCTATTACTGACAAGGGACAACAAATGGAAAGATGGGTCGAACACTACTCCAACCTCTACAATGATGACAGACCAGCAAGCACAGCTCTAGCACAATCAATACCCAAATATCCTACAATGTCCGAGCTGGATGTTGAGCCTACTATGAACGAACTTGCTGACGCTATAAATGCCCTCAAGAGGAAAAGCTGCAGAAAAATGTCGAGAACAAAATATGCCGCTCTATATTGCCTTTATGGATCTAACAAAGGCCTTCGACTCAGTAAACAGAGATGGGCTCTACAGGGTGTTAGAAGGCATAGACTGCCCTCCTAAATTACTTAGACTGATTATGTCCTTCCATGAAGACATGAATGGTAAAATCTACTTTGATGAGAGTTCATCAGAGAATTTCAATGTCAACAAATGAGTGAAACAGGAATGTGTCTCCCCCACCCTTTTTGGTATATTTTTTGCTGCTCTTCTAAATTACGCCTTCGAAAACAGCTCAGGAAATATTTACATTCGCACAAGATCAGATGGCTCAATGTTCAACTTAGCACGACTAAGAGCAAAGACCAAAACAAATGTTGCCCTACTTAAAGAATTTTTATTTGCTGACGATGCTGCCCTAGCTGCTCATAGTGAAGCCACCCTACAATCCCTGATCAACAACCTGGACAAAGCATGCTACCTTTTTTCATTGTCAATTAGTGTTCAGAAGACAGTAATACTAAGTCAGGTTGACATCAAACCTCTATCAATTACTCTAAAAGATTGTCATCTAGAATAAGTACAGAAATTTACATATCTTGGATCCACAATTACGCAAACCATCTTTCTTGATGAAGAAATAAACAATCGAATTGGTAAGGCAGCTACAGCCTTTGGCAAACTCACTAAAAGGGCCTGGGACAACACGAAACTAACACTAAAGGCTAAACTCTTAATATATCAAACTTGTGTGCTTAGCACACTATTATATGGATCTGAAACCTGGACAACATACTCAAACCAGGAAAAAAGACTAAATGTCTTCCACATGCGATGTCTCCACAAAATAATGCACATCAAATGGCAGGACAAAATAACTAACTTAACTGTCCTGCAACGTGCTAAGACACCAACAGTCATGTCGGCGCTCAGATGTCGAAGATTAAGATGGCTGGGGCATGTCCAACGAATGGAAGAAAAGCGCATTCCTAGGTAAGTACTATATGGTGAACTAATACACGGAAAAAGACAAATCGGCAGACCTAAATTACGATGTAGAGATTTCTGTAAATCATCTCTGAAAGACTTCTCCATATGTGAAAATGGCTGGGAACATCTGGCAAGTAATCGCACATCATGGAGAACTTGCATAAGGACCGGTATAACATCATTTGAGACTGTGCTAAGGCAAAACTTAGAAGAGAAAAGACTCATGAAATAGGTACTTCGATATCTCAAGAGACGCCGTCACCGGTTGTGACGTCACTTAAGTAAATATATGTGGCCAGGACGCCGTGTGAAAAAAATCTCTGAATTTTTACATCGTATGTAAATCGTTTTCCGATGATGTTTCCGGAAGCTATTTATACGAAACTTAAGTTGTTTCCTAACAATGAGAGTTCCGTCCGCCTATTTAAAAAGTCGGAAGTGATCTAAAACGATTGTATTTTGTCTTACAACGCATGTTCCAGCTACATACGACGGTCTCATCATATTTTCACCCGAAAAAAAGCATGATGCAGTAAAATAATATGGATATTTAGATTTAGCGTCCATTTTTACATAAGTATATGCAGGGGCATAAGTGTGTGAAATTTCAAAATGATTCGTGTTAGGATGTTGCGGCAATCGCGAAAATTGATGCCCCTGCTCGCTCCATATAAATAACATGGCCGATCGGCGACTATTTCGAATGTTGAACTTTAATTCATTGCAGAAAAAAATCCTGCGAACGTAGGTTTAAATAATAAAGATAACCTGATTCTATAACCACTTCTACATATTTGTGGGAAATTTTAAATAGACATGATAGCCCCTATTGAAATTATCGGCATTTGTTTTCCCCATTGATTAGCATGGCGGCGATCCAGCAGGGATCAAAGACTTATGTCCACTGTTGAACTTAAGTCATTGCAGAAAAAAATCCTGCGAACGTAGGTTTAAATAATAAAGATAACCTGATTCTATAACCACTTCTACATATTTGTGGGAAATTTTAAATGGATATGATAGCCCCTATTGAAATTATTGGCATTTGAACGACCACACCATCATTATACAAAATTTCCGGTTTTCCCCCATGCTTGGTCTCTTCAACCATCATCAAGTGCCTCTAACTCAGACTCACTCAACGTTTTTTTTTTTGTTATTATAGTTATAAGTTAGTTATATTTAATTTAAAATGTAGTATTTCCAGTTGCCTAATATTAATAAATATTCCCAATTATTGAATTGAAAGTTTTTTTTATTTATATACTGTAAATACATATATTTTTTTTAATGAATAAAAAAAAATTAATAATAAAATTATACTTCTTATACACATAAAATAACAATAATAATGATGTGACTTCTTTAGCAGAAATTCAGTATTATTTTTATGTGAATCAAAGAAATTTATAATTATTCTTACATAAATTGCAGAGAATTACTGTTATTTTTGACATAAATTCCTGAAAATTACCGTTACTTTGATATAAATCAATTTAAATGACTTATTTTTGACGCAAATCAAATAAAAAGTATTATTTTTTTTTATTGTACACCAAATATAATGATTATTTTGAAAATGTACACCAAATGTAATGATAATAATTTAAATTTAATAAAAAAAAAAGTGGCTTCTTATTTAAAATTTGGCTTTTTTTTTTGCATGGCCAACCTGGCGCTATGGTTTTTTCTTCTTTGCATCATTTAACACAGAAATAATTCACTTAAAAAATCGTAACTTTTTTTCTAATTGTCGTACAAACATGATTCAGGTATCACTGTTTTACTCACTTCGAGGGCTATTTAGCTATCCTGGTTTCCATTATTAGAAATTATTTTGAAAAAAAAGCCAAAGTACCTACATGAAAAAGGATAGAAAACCTTGTGGGCCGGACTTGTTCATTATGTGACCGCGTGTGTTTGTCAAACATTGGTATAGAATTAGCCACGAGAGAAACTGTTCAACAAAAACAAAACCTCAAAAAATACGCAATAGCCTCCGCTAGACCATCTGACAAGACGAAAAGGGCCATATATATCTGTATGATCAGTTTTACTGCAAACTACATGTATTAGAAGTAGAGTAATTTTAATTAATTGTCATGATCATCATCATCATCATTGAGTGCCGTCTACTTGTTGAATGTTGACTACCATGGAGCACCAATCGCTGTCTCTTGCTTTGATAGTGCAGGTTGTCATAGGCTTGTCTATCTTTTGATGTTACTCATCCATATTAGTCTTGGTCTACCTCTGCCTTTTTTACCTTGGATTTTTCCTTCCAAGATTACTTTTGGTGGGCTATTGTGTCCTTTAACATGGCACAAAAACCTCATTTGTTTTGTTTGAATTGTGTTTAGTAATCTTTTCATTTTAGTTGCTTTAAGACTTCATTGTTTACTTTCTTTTCTTTCTATCTAATTCTTCTATAAATCCACATTTCAAATGCTTTCATTTTCTGTTTTCTTGTCTGAAGATGTTTAGACAAAAAGCTGTAAACTACTGCCATCACGACGCCATTGCAAACTAGTCATCTAGCAATTGTAGAATATTATACGAGACAGTAATTACTTGATAAAACTAATTCCAAGGGAAAGGGAACAACTATGTGAACAGTAACTTTTTTTTTTATTAGTGTATGACCTTTGCATCTTGACAGACAGCAGATAGTGAGATAGTAGCTCATGATTTGTCAGTAATAAAAAAAAAAAGTAAAGTACCCCCCGTCACGCCAAGTGGCGTATAGGGAAATATGGTGTTAGTGACCCTATATTTTACAGACCTTCAGCACATGATTTTTGGGGTAATGTGGTCGGTATTACGCCCGTGCTGCTTTTACTTTCCCAGAAAAAATCCGGTACCCATTTTAAGGCTGGGTGAACCCGGAGCCGTCGGTTGGGATCGAACCCTACCCCTTGTCCGTAGTAGTCCAGTTCACTAACCACTGAGCTATCGCGGCTCCTACTAATTTTTAGGGAATTAGTAAAACCCAGGTGTCCTCGCCAGGATTACGAACCCCGGCTGTTGCCGTGGTAAGCCAACCGCCTATCGATTGCGCTAACCGGACACCCTATTTGTCAGTAATTCTGTCATATATTCATGCTTTTTGCTGTTTTACTGAGCAAAAGATTGAAACTGTTGAATTTGGATAGGCAGTTTCGACATTTGTGGTACCTGTCCTCTTTCTCCTGCACTATTTGTTTTTTCACTTTTAATATATATCTTCCTGAAGTAATGATTTGCCGTTTTTTTAATTTTTGTTCTCTGTGTACTATTATCTTATGCTAGATTTTCAGTTATTTTGCACAAAGAAAATTCTCCTAATGAAGCTCTACAAATATGATTAAATGTCAATGCTGTCTACCATTTGATTTGTGTTCATCTCTTAGTTCTCCATAAATACATTTTTATTTTGCATTACCAGATAAAGTAATAAATTACCTTGAAATAGGAAATTATGGGGGGAAAAGGAGTAGTATAATGCAAGGAATTTTGTGTCCAGCAGTAATAAAATTTAATTTATATGATAAGGTAGATAATTATTAAATCACAATTAATAGTTCTGAATGCGTGATACCAGATATTAATTTTAATAAAGAGAATTTAAATGCGTGAGGAAAAGCAAGGATAGGATGCTTAAATAATGGTAGTATTACAATGTAATAATACAGTTTGAAATAAGGTAAAGCAATTACAATTATTGCTGTTTGTGACTTATGATATGAGAAGAGAAATTTAAAGAAAAAAATAACAAACAGAAATATGTGTGGGGGAAATTTTGAAGGATTTCAAATGGTGATAACCAGTCATAAAATATGTGAACAAATCAGGAAAAGTAATAAAAAGCATGCTATTGTTTGCAGACGTGCTGACCTTTAGCTAAAAAAAAAAATAGATTTTATTTTCACACCTGTTGGCATACACATGAATCTGCAAAACAGTTTACATAAGATGACATTAATAACATCCTTGCAAGAAAACCAGTGTGCCACATTCAAGGAGCTGACATCACTATTTGACATTGTTGGGTCAGCCCATCATATCCATGGCAGGTTGAGGTTCTGAAAAAAAATGTGCACGATTGTGTCCAAACAGCGGTACACGAGTGACTGCACACCAGTCTGGTATTTTTTCACATGGTATCCATACACTGGCGTTAGTGCTTTGAATAGTGATGTTACATCAAAGTTTGGAACAACTGCTCTGTAAACAAAAGAAATTCTGCTTTTCTATAGACTGCACCATGTGTGTTGTTTTTGTATCTTAATGGCAAAAGTTCTTCCTGATTTTGGCTGTTTTCTGGGGGTTTCACTTTAACCAGGCCTTATACTGCATTTTTGTGATGAATTTGTGTATCAATGCCATCATGCAGTATGTTCCTTTATTCAGGTCTTTTTAGATTATATCTGCGTAATGGTGCATTTATCAAAGTTTGTTTATATGTTTATGACTTGTTCTGAATTGGAAGGTAGATTGTTCTTGCTAGTAAAATCTGTGGTAGTAATCATTAAAGTAATATTTAAGTAGACATTCTTTGTGTAACATTATTTGAGAAAAATGTTTCAAACTACCAATGCTTATGGTACAGTCGAACCTGTCTAAGGCGACCATTCACGGGACTTTCAAAAACTGGTCCCATAGGACAGGTGGTCCTGCCTCACAGGTTTCACATAATAAATAGAGCGATAAAAAAAATTTTATCCTAAGCACTATGAAAACTAACCTGCAAATCAGCGTAATCCATGAGTAGAACATAGTGCACATGTCGGTCTACAATAGCCACTGGTTGGACACTTTTCATAAAACACGATAGTTAAACACACAAAAATATTTTGTCGAATCACTGATATTCGTTCTTCCAGCGTTAATGCTTTTGGTTTTACACTTTTGACACTGGCCATTTCCTAAAATTGTGTGTAACACTTTTAAAATCCACAAAAATAATTCACTGAGATACTGTACATGTACGTGAATACACTCTAAGCGGGCAATGACTAATTCTTTAGTTAATTCCTGTAATTTATACGGGCCACGCAATGGTCTACTCTGGTCTAGACGGAACCGCGAAGTGATGTCACTTCACGAATCATAGATCTGCGTCTGCCGTGTTTCTCACACCAGTATTGACTGATAAACGTAAAACGTCCCACTGTAATCTGGGACTCACTAAATACGGGAAAACTTCGACACCTGTAGACACCTGTGTCGATCGTTTATGGCTCCCAGCGAGACGGAGGAGGACTGGCTGGTCAGTGTATCGTTATCTCGGTCTATTACCCGCGTGTCGTAAACGGGATAAATAACATTGGCGGCGGTTAATTAGCCTGGTCTCTGGTCGCGTCATACGGTGAGCGCCGTAATCAGTGTTAGCATATAGTAAAAAAACTCGGGGAAATTGTAGACCCGGTCCTATAACCAGGGAAACGCTTTAAACAGGTGGTCCTAAGACCAGGTTCGACTGTATAACCACTCATGGGTAGTAGGTCTTTGGGGGTAAACGGTGTGATCAGCATATCTTCCATCGTAGCATTTTATTTTCTATTTCTTTATGTGCTCAAGTGTGCATTATTTCTAGCTTTTTAAAATTCATCTTTGATGTGGTTTCTTAACCTGCATCTAACAGCAATAGTTTTTATGGTTGTTCTTGAGTCTGTCATCTGTAGTGCAATTTTTAATAAAGACGCCTGTTTTACAGTGTGATTGTTCCCTTTATGGTTATTTCATTGTGCAGTGGTAGCTGTATGATTTGGTAAACTATTGTTGCAATTTGTTATAATTCTGCTGTTTGTGTGTTGTCTTGTTTCACAAGACTTCCTGGGTATTTCAATTCTGTTTATCATTACTTGGTGTCCGGTTAGCGCAATCGATAGGCGGTTGGCTTACCACGGCAACAGCCGGGGTTCGTACTCTGGCGAGGACACCTGGGTTTTACTAATTCCCTAAAAATTAGTGGGAGCCGCGATAGCTCAGTGGTTAGTGAACTGGACTACTACGGACAAGGGGTAGGGTTTGATCCCAACCGACGGCTCCGGGTTCACCCAGCCTTAAATGGGTACCAGATTTTTTCTGGGAAAGTAAAAGCAGCACGGGCGTAATACCGACCACATTACCCCAAAAGTCATGTGCTGAAGGTCTGTAAAATATAGGGTCACTAACACCATATTTCCCTATACGCCACTTGGCGTGACGGGGGGTACTTTACTTTACTTTTTATCATTACTTCTGATGTTTTTCTTTGGCTGTGTTGTATAACCACACATAGGAAAGAATTTGGACAGTTAAAAGTTAGAAATAAGTTTGCAGCCCAACAGATCTTAGGGGATTTATTACTACAGATATTAAGAGAGTGAAACATTATAGACTTAAGTTTGTCAGCAGTTTGAGGAACTTGTCATATACCAGTAGTGTATAGAAGCATGACAAAATGCAAATGCTATACAAACATGTGTGCCGGCACCAACTTATTTGAAGGAATTGTTGATGGTGACCAATTCCACCAGATCTTGCAATGGTTAGTAGTACCCTATATAGAAATGCCAAGACATGTTTTTAAACTTGACTGTGTGAAAACAATTTTCTCTTTATCTTTAGGACTTTGACAAGCTGCAACATCTTCAAGTCACCCAGCCAACTCCCACCTTTGTTGGAAGGGCACCCCCTGCTGGTTTGAGAACCTAATTTTGAAATGGCATGAATCAAGGCTCATGTAGCAAATAAAACATTTGCAAATTTACTTTTTATCTTCTTTATTATTCATTTTTTGTTGTAAAATTGTAATGTTGCTTAGAATGCTGAAGACTGTTCTGAAAGATGTTAGTGCATGGAAGTCATGTTAGATATTTCAGATACAACTTTAGACCAAAGAATGTTATCAAAGCACTCCACAATTCAGTGGCTATGGCCTGGACAAGGATTCTGCTACTAATGTTTCTATCCCTGTATATTCCATGTATAAATATTACTTACCGAGCATTCGAGTGAGACTTCAGGTGCCAGCTTTTTTTTTTGAGTGTGGTGATGCTGATGTAACAGATCACCCTTTGCATTCAGAATTGGTTTTAACCAAAGTGCAGGTGTTGGAAACCCAAGAAGTCAGAGCCTCCTAGGAAAAAGTGTCATTACCTTAAGACTCAAGGGAGCCACGATAGCTCAGTGGTTAGTGAACTGGACTACAAAGGACGAGGTAGGGTTCGATCCCAACCGATGGCTTCCAGGATCACCCAGCCTTAAATGGGTACCGGATTTTTTCTGGGAAAGTAAAGCGGCACTGGCGTAATACCGACCACATTACCCCAAAAATCATGTGCAGAAGGTCTGTAAAATTCATGGTCACTAACACCATATTCCCTATACGCCACTTGACGTGACGGGGGCTCTTTTTACTTACCTTAAGACTCATCGTCTACACTAGTATAAAAGATGGAAAGCCTCTACAAGCAGGAATGTATACAGCACTAGGATAGTTCTAAAGTGAGCAAATTAACTTGGAGCAGTTATCGCTGAGTGTGTCTTTGCTTGGGACAATGATAACATTGCCAAGTTTGTATCTACAATCAGAACTTTATAGGAACAGTCTGCATACAAGAGATACTAGGGAGGGTTTGGGGATACCTGGACAGCCAAGAGCTGCTTTCATGAATAGAAGAAGAATGTCTTTAGAATTACCCTTTTTCCTATCTACATTGGTGTACAAGCATCAATCCCAGTAGACTTATGTTTTTTTAAGTCTAATGCGTAAGCAAATGTTCAGCTGAGTGATTAAAAAAATCTTTAATTAAAGAATAAAACACTTCTGTATGGTTGAAGCTATGATGAATAATAGACATAATTATGTCTACGTCAGTGAGGTTACTGGGGCCTCCATGATGAGGGGAAAAAAATAGCCACTGTTATCTGCCACTATTATGTTGAAAGAGGAATCATTGCCTGTGCAGTTGGGTAGGACATGCGCAGAATGACGTCAATGGAATTTACCAATGCATTTTGGGAAGTAATAGTATATTATATATAGAGGTCAAAAGTACTGTAAGAACAAAATAAATATATTACCACAAATTATTTTGAATGTATCTGTGATTTGTTCAACTACATTTAGAGAATGCTGAAATCCGACCTTCAAATCTTACAGTACAATGTTTGAACTGACTTTTTTTTTTAATGGCAAATTTTTTTTTTTTTTATTTAAATAACATAACTTTTAATTAAGAACAATGCTTTGCACTTCCTACATAAGAACATACTAAGAACAATGCTTTGCACTTCCTACATAAGAACATACTCATGTCGAAACCACACACCAAGTTCATTCAAGTGTAGCATGATGAATCCAAGTCTTTATTCATGCAAATCAATTCAAGAATAAAAAGTGCTCATAGCCAACATTCACATTAAACACTGATTTGACAATTGTATAACAATAATATACTAAATTTCTCTAGGTGCCAACACCATACTGCATTATCTAACTTCTTGAAACTGGGCATCCATGGCAAGTTTTCTGTCATGTGTGAGATATCCAGCATCAGCAGTCATTCCAGCCTATCTGTTCCTCATGGTTAATCTTCTGAGGTCATTTATCATTACCAAAATATTTGATATTAACTCTACTGAATAGCCAAAAATTGTCCAAAGATATCCATTGATACTATTTTTTATATCAGCTGAGGGTTAATTTAAAGCTGGGAATAAATTTATAACACTGAACCAAGTGTGGGCAAATAAAGGATCCATTAGTTCTCTGTTGTATCAAAAAGTCCGTAGAAGCACAATGGAAAGCCATTTTAAGTAGCCAACATTTTAATGTCAAAGCCAAACTCCCATCCATCATGGCAACACTTAGGAATCTGAAGAGGTCAGACATCACAAATACATCTTGTTCATTCTGCGGACGAATCCAATATTTGTGGATTCAGAACGAGAAAAGCTGTTATGTAAAACAGCATTAGGCACTAATATTTTACCAAACTACTGACTTATGATTTCTTGCTACCATCCGTCTGTCAAGACGCCAGAGATCTAGAGTCCAGGTCTGGCATTGATAGAGCAATATTGGGATGAAGTTTGTTTTGTAGAGTTCTCATTTTGCCTCATAGTATTTCCTTGTTAGGTAATAGTTCTCCAATGATTTGACAAGCTTTGTTTCATCTTGAGTCAATTTCTTCTGCTTGTGAATTGTCATTCATCACTAGACTTCCTAAATCCTCATGTTTTAATTGTGTGCTGTATATTGCTATGTTAATGTTCAGTTTCTCTTTTTTGATATTCATGACTTGTTTTTCATGTTGTATTGATAGCGCCTGTGCTAAGTTTATTTAATTTTTCTTATAGGTATATATATATATATATATATTGGTGCCTGATCATCTGCAAATGGAATCTTGCTAATCCTGTCTCCGATGGGTTGGTTAACTATTCTGTTAACTGTTCTAACTTCAAAGTGATTTGTATAACCTGCTGCTGTTCTGACTGTGCAGCTGCTGTTGATGTATTGACTTTTAAACATGTTGGTTTACCTGTATGTAGTTAGTATCTTGCCCGTGTGTTACCGGGGCCCCATTATGTGGGATGTAAAGAATAGTGACACTGTGACCTTCCAGGCATGTTGTATGAGGCGACTAAGGAGGTTGATCGATGGCTTGACAAGCTGTCATTGTAAAAAGCATTGTTATGGAAACAGACCATAGATTTTAGAAGCAGTGATCTCTGCAATATGTGCCATTTTGGCACGCAAGGTTTCTATTTTTTGAGATTGTGGTTCTGCCCTATGTGCCGTCTTCGGCTCGAAAGGACAATAGATAGATAGATAGTTAGTATCTCCCATGGTTTCACATTAACACTCCTTTTCTTGGTCTATGAATGAAAACTATATACACATTTTTTTTGTGATTTACAGTATATCTGCAACATTTGAACAATGAGCCAGTGATGGGGAGTGTTAGACACTCCAAGGTATGGTGACAGCTTTACAAAGAGGGGAATCAGAGGTCAGTGTTGTGTTCCCTCTTTGTAAAGCTGTCACCATACCTTGGAGTGTCTAACACTCCCCATCACTGGTTCCTTGCTACCAGCTTTACTGCAGCATTGCAATTATTTGCCTGTTCCCTATATTTGAACAATGTTTTTCTTCATATTTTATTGGACATAGCATTTCTTACACAAAGCCTATCCTCAAAATGACACTGAATCCTGAGAAACTGTTTATATTCATAATTATTAACATAACATATTTTGTCAGTGTCTTTTAATTTTAAAATAAGTCCTTGTCAAACTCATCACTTCATTGATAGCTGATCACATTTGTTCATTCATTGCAGCTTTTTATATAGGTAAATATGCTTTTTTGTTTAAAAATTACAGTAATAGTTAGTGTAAATTAACCAAACTGCAAGATGAATGAAATGACTTATTTTTGTACCATAGTAATTATTCCAGCTGAACTTTTAACAAAAAATCCAGAACTGAGTTATTCTGAATTAAAAAGACACATTGAGTTAATTGTCCTTTATATAGCTGATTACAGGAATGTATTTGGCAATCCTTTTTCTACGGAAGCTCTCTGGTACAAATGGCAGTTCATAGACTTCCAAACCTTCTACATAGCGTCCAGACTTTTCAATCTCATTCTCCTTTAGCAAGAGACCCCTCTCTTTCAATGTTCCTGCAAATATATTGAACAAGACTGTAGACTTACACAATGATTTCTACAGAATAGCTATAAATAATCATATAATATACTTGTTTGTCCGGCTAGCTTTCATTTCATACCATACATTGTGTATGTTAACTTTTATTACATTTGTGGAGGATTGATTAGCAATTACAGTGGTACCTCATCAATTTGAAATTAATTTGCTTCAAATCTTTATGTTATAAGAAATAATGAAATATCTCTCTCTCTGCGATCAGGACTCAATCAGAGTAGGATTCCAGACTCTCACACGAAGACAGCTGCCTGTTTAAGTGAATTGATCGACCCCACAGACAGAACATCATAATTAGAGTCTGTTAGATCCATTCTGATTGAATACCTGTTAAAATGTTGCACTGTGTTCTGTGCCAGTGGCCCAATGCATCCGATTTCAGCCAGCATTTTATTCAGGTTTGTTTTTCTTAGCCTTTGATTGTCCCCAATCTTCCTGCAAGGCAGCAGATTGTCTTTTCTGTAGGGGGATTCTGCTCTTAGATGGTCTGCCCTCCCAGGTTTACGAGCACCATCTGCCCGAGTCACTAGAGGTGACTAACACAGACATGCACACACAAAGATATGAGATGTGACTAACACTGACATGCACACAACGATATGAGGCATGACTAACACAGACACTCTTAAATATGAGATATGACTAAAACAGATACACACACTAAGATATGAGATATGACTAAACACACAAAGATATGAGACATGACTAATACTGACACACACCAAGATATGACTAACATAGACACACACACAGTAAGACATGAGATGTGACTAACACAGACACTCTACAATATGAGATATGACTAACATATGAATTAATCTGTAACTAGACCCTAAAAATTATCCATTTTGATACATTAATCAGCATAACTGAAGGTAATTATAGCACAATTAAAATGTCATAAATAATAATTTTAAAAAAATCTTTACAGCATTTTCTCATTACTGGGTAGGACTGGATAATAAAGACCGCTTGTCTAGTGTAGATGCCACAAGGTGTTTGGGTCTGAGGTTTTATTTAATAAATAAATGAAAATACTACATTTACTATAACTTAGTAAGAAGTGGTGATATCTTGTGCAACTGGTGGAGAGGAGAGAAAAGTTATTTTTTATACAGGAAGTCCCATTCCATAAAACACACCAGATAACAAACTACTTCTCTCTCTCTCTTCAGCTTCTTAGAAAATTTGGTTGTGGGTTTTGGTTCACTTTCTCTTTTTCTGGACAGCTTTCACAATAAGTTATTTAACTTCTGTCGATACTACAATCTTTCTCTTAAACCTTGTTGCTGCCACTATTCTTTGGATGCTTTTGTTAATCAACAGTGGTTATTTGTAACCAAAGTAAAGCAAAGCAAAAAAGTACTCAAAACATATAAGCCTGAAACATTAAATGACTTGGGTACACAACATAATACATGACATAATTTCAATGCATGTACACAGTTCAAATGTAGAAACATCTTTCCAATTCAAGATAAAAATTCTCTCAAATGAAACATTTGAACTGTGGAATATTTAAAGTTAGGGTATTTCAAATTACCAGCTCCACTGTACTTAACCTGCTGTTTCCCATATACACTGTATAAATATATATATATATATATATATTGTTCTCTCTCAAAACTATTAGAATTTGAAAACTTTCAGCTATTTGCATTTATTTCTGAGTGAAAAACTGCACATTAATCAACAGAATGACATCTGCATTGACAATTGCTAAAATACAAAATCTAGTTACTCCCTGTGTCAGTTTTTTTGGGATATTGACATGATGAGTTGTTCACAAATTTTCAAATATGCTTCCCACATGTATAGCTTGTTTCTGAGTTTGTCCAGTCATTAACATCATCAATTCAGAGAAAAACGGATTAACATGCAAAAATCAGTTCCTATTCTCTAGGGACTTCATCAGAGGTAAAAGCTGGTGTACGCAAAAAAAAAATATCATCAATGTATTCCCTCTTTTTCTCAATGGTTCTGTAAGATCTTTGCCTGGCCGTTACATTTTGTGTAACATTTAGATATGTCCATAATTTCTTTTACTTTACAAATTTCTGTGACATGCCCAGGCCAGATAATTTCTTTTACTTTACAAATTTCTGTGACATGCCCATGCCAGATAATTTCTTTTACTTGACAAATTTCTGTGACATGCCCAGGCCAGATAATTTCTTTTACTTGACAAATTTCTGTGACATGCCCAGGCCAGATAATTTCTGTTATTTTACAAATGTAAGAAATTCTTTAAGGTATAGGTTATTTACTGAAAATAAAAAGAGAACTACTAAATACAATTAAGGCAAGACAATAGAAATTTTTGGGGCATGTTAAAAGACACAACAGCCTACTAAAAGTAATATTGGAAGGGAAAATACAAGATAAAAGAGGCAGATCAAGTCTAACATGGACGAGTAACATCAAAAGATGGACAAGTCAATCTATGACAGCCTGTACCATCAAAGCAAGATACAGAGTAGAATGGCGATGCATGGTAGCCAACCTTTGTTGCGGAGAAGGCACATGATGATGATGATAGGTTATTGGTGATGATTACCAAAATTATGCTGTAAAATACAGAATTATCTTAAATTTATTGGAATGAGGGTGAAATAAAAACTTGGACTCGAACACTGGCCTTGCAAGTTTTTTTTTCCAATCCCTGAAGGCTAAAACTTATTTGAAGTTATAAAAACATCAATGCTGATGTGCACACTTGTTTTATCAAATTTTCTATATGCTGGTGAAACACTGACCCTTACAGCAGAACTACAAAATAAAATACATGTTATAAAGATGCTATGTTATAGAAACATCTCTAACTCTTTGACAGTATCACAAATGAAGTGGTTCTCAAAAGAATACAACAAGCAAGCAATTGGAGTACATCATGATCTTTTGACTATTTGAAATTCAAAATGAAATAATTTGGTTATGTATCTCGTTTGGCAAAGATCATTCTGCAGGGAACTTGCCTCTTTGAGAATTTCCTCATTGGTCTTTTAGCCGTCCAGGGAACTCTTAACATTCTTCTGTGAAATCCCATATCTTTGGCCTCTAATCGTCTTTTCATTTGTTTGTCTACTGTCCACAATTCACTTCCATAGGTTAGAATTGGCTCTTCTATAATAGTACTGCTATATTCTCTTCCTCATTTCTTATGACATAGACGTGTTGCACAAGACGTTTTTCATTTTCTAAAATGCTATTTTGGCCTGAGCTATTTTACTTTTTATTTCTGTGGTGAATCTTTCGTCTGAAGTTATTGTGCCCAAGTATTTGATGCTGTGCACTTGCTTTCAATTTGTCCCGTTTATGTTGCATGGTGGTGATGATTGCTCCTTCAATTTGATTGATGATAACATCAAAGAATGAACAGGACTCAACTTTGCAGAGTTCCAAAAAGTGACCAATTGAGATTTAATAGGAAGGTAGTGCTCAATGACCCCCAGGGTTACAGGATAAGGAAGTATAGTCCCTCTGGAATACACCAGTGGATTACACTGTAATGATGATTTACAAAATTTGAATCACTTACTTTACATCTATGGTTAAGATAATAGCATTGAATTGTACACTGTTTATGTTGGTGCATTACCTGGAGTAGCATTGTCCATTAAAAATGCGAAGGCACCCCCTACAAAGGATGTGTTTGACAGCAGCATTTTGAGTGAAGAGTCGATGGTGGCATTGCCTGAAATGGTGATGTCAGCATATTGTCATTTTTCTCCCTCACTTTCTCACATTAATAACTAGTAGATATGTTGACAATTAAACATACTTTGATTTTAAGTAATTTTGATGTCCTAGCCTGGTCACATTTATCTAAATTATAAAGTGAAAATATCTTTTGCTAAAACATTAAACACACCAAGTAATCAGTAATGTAGAATGTATCACAGATAATTTATGATATATCTTTAGGTAAAGAATCTGAAGTTGATAACAAAAATGGCATTGTGTAAAGTAGTTACTGTCTTCGTCATTAGTTTCTTTGTCTTTTCATTCAAAACAAACCTGAATTTAGGGCATCTGGGTTCTTGCTGACCCATAGCGGCATCATAACACCCAGCAGTATGGCTATTCCCATTATTGCCAGGTTTCTGGTTGAGTTCAAGTCAATCGTCTAAGATCACAAGTGGAAAAAAAATATGTTTACATAGGTTCATTTATGAAAAGTTATATTACAGTTATAATAAACAATAATACTAATTATCTATTTATTGTCCTTTTGAGCCGAAGGCGGCACATAGGGCAGAACCACAATCTCAAAAACAGAAATCTTGCGTGCCAAAATGGCACATATTGCGAAGATCACTGCTATATTAAAATCTATGGCTCTGTTTTCCATAACAACATTTTTTACAATGACAGATTGTCAAGCCATCGATCAACCTCCTTAGTCGCCTCTTACGATGTGCCTGGAAGGTCACAGTGTCACTATTCTTTACTTCCCTCATAATGAAGCCCCGTTAACACATGGGGAAAACAATAATTGGATTAACTTAAATTATATTTTCAATTTCCAAAAATGTGTTTGGTGGTAAAATACTGCATATGTGGCTGAATACTACAAACACTTCACAAAAATGGTGACAAAAAATGTTTAATGCAAATTCCCAGCAAATGGACTCTTGTTAGTTGATAGCCTATATAGTATACATAGCCCGGTTTTTTATTTTGTACTGTTGTATAGGCATAACTAAGAAATCTACTTTCCTATCCCAGCCTGCTGCAGGCAGATTGTATCAGCCACAGAACAAACCTAGGGAGAAAAATAAGACATACAGGCAAACATATGTTTTTACTCTACAACTGACTTTTCTTACACTTGATATTGTTCTTATCATATCAACAGAACAGCAGATGAAACTGTACACATGATCAAAAGACTTGCACACAGAAAGAGAAATCCATCTCCAAGTGTTAACTTATGGTGTATCTTCCAATCATATTCTTTATTTGCTTGCCTTCGCCCGATGACTAAAGTATTCTAGAGTATTCGTAGACTGTAGAATTCCTCTTTGTCATCCATCCTTAAAAGGACGTTAAGTGGGCATGTCTGCGTTGTATTGTGGTTTGCAGTATAACTGTTATATTTGCGCCTATTGGCCCAACACGTCTGACTTCAGCATGACATTTTTTAGTACAGGGTTGTCTTCCCTCTTCGATCCCTGCTCGCTTGGCAAGACTAGACAGGTTAGTCTGTTACTGGAGGCACCACGGAGAGGTGGAGTAGGGTCTGGATGTTTTTGGTTCACTGATCCTAGCGCAAGCCATCAGCTGTGGGTCGCTGACAACTTCCAGCTCTGGTGCTGGGAGACGCGTCTTCGCCTCCATTCTTTATTTAACATTGGATAGAATAAGAAGCTGTGGTGATCCACAGTAAAATCCTCCCCTTTACCTCAAGGAGTAAAGGCATCAGGATGCATAGAGATGCGAAGCTGCTGTAAAGCTGATGATAATTACAATTGTCCCTTTTCCCTACCTTGGCCATGTAATAGCTCATTGTTCATACTCATAAATTACACTCGTACAATTGTTAGTCTGACATATCTGTATCACTGTATTCAGTTTGCTACTCAGGTGGATACGAAGCTAAATGAATGAGTTTTGTCTGATGTTCTTGTCTTCCTCTAACTCTAAGCTTTGAGAATTTATCTGCTTTGTCAACTTCTGGTAAACAGAAACATGTTAAAAGCCAGGATAACACCATGACTGTAGTTCATACCTGCAAGTAAGAAAGGATAACACTATGACTGTAGTTCATACCTGCAAGTAAGAAAGGATAACACTATGACTGTAGTTCATACCTGCAAGTAAGAAAGGATAACACTATGACTGTAGTTCATACCTGCAAGTAAGAAAGGATAACACTATGACTGTAGTTCATACCTGCAAGTAAGAAAGGATAACACCATGACTGTAGTTCATACCTGGAAGTAAGAAAGGATAACACCATGACTGTAGTTCATACCTGCAAGTAAGAAAGGATAACACTATGACTGTAGTTCATACCTGCAAGTAAGAAAGGATAACACCAATGAAAATGCCCATGATGACAATATTTGTGCCACCAAGTACTGAGTATGGAATGGAAACAAACACTGCTCCAAATTTACCAAACACTGCAAACAGGATATAAATGATGCCACACAACTGGAAAACGCTGCGACTCACAACCTGCAACAAATTAGGCATTTGCAGTAATGTTGCAAGCAATGTAATTTTTGTCAGACAGAAATACATTTTCAAACAATAATTATGTGTAGAAGTTCAGTAAACTTTCAGACTTCATCAATTCACACATCCATAATCTATAAGATTTTAAACAGAATAACAAGGACCACATTGCATTCTGAAAATACATGTTCATAATTCACAAACAAAACACAAATTGTTTACAAAACTTAATTTATGGCAAATGAAATAAGCATTATTTATTGACAATAAAAGATAACCATCAATGAAAGTCTTTTTTTGAAAGATGAAGACTGAAGCCAATTATTCATTTTAAATTATGTTTTATATAAGTACTGAAGAGCACATAAAAGAATTAATTTAAAATGTGTTTTAATAACAATTTACAAACACTATCAACATATATATATATAAATATATAATGTCCTTTCGAGCCGAAGACGGTACATAGGGCAGAACCAATCTCAAAAACAGAAACCTTGCGAGCCAAAATGGCACATGCTTCCAAAATCTATGGCCCCGTAACAACACTTTTTACAATAACAGCTTGTCAAGCCATCAATCAACCTCCTTAGTCGCCTCCTACGACATGCTTGGAAGGTCACAGTGTCACTATTCTTTACTCATAATGAGGCCTCGGTAACACACAGGACATAATATATATATATATATATATATATATATATATATATATATATATATAGTGTTACCATTTGCTGAGAGTTCACCTGTTAAATGGGTGTGGATGCATTGTGTCATTATTTGACGGTACAACCGAGAAATCTGCACCTTACAAACCAACACATCCCTCTTCAGCTTGGATGAGTAGATTTTGCTGAACAATTTTTTGTCTGGAGAGTGGCCATTTTTGGTCTACTCTTTATGATTTTAACTGCCAAGGAATCTTTAACGTGCAACTTCCTGTTTTTCATCATTTTCTGAGAGGGCTAGACATCATCAGATCTCACTAGTTTAGGTGGGGGGGGGGGGTGTAAAGAAACCACAGATATGATTTTTGAAAAATTCCTACCAGCCTGTGGTTGGGACCGAACCCGGGGCCTTTTTGACCAGAGCCCAACATCTAACCTCTAGACCACCCACCTCCAGCTGTTGGTTCTATTCACTTCCTCACCACATATGTCATGTTGGTTCCATTCACTTCCTCATCACATGTCATGTTGGTTCCATTCACTTCCTCATCACATATGTCATGTTGGTTCCATTCACTTCCTCATCACATATGTCATGTTGGTTCTATTCACTTCCTTACCACATATGTCATGTTGGTTCTATTCACTTCCTCACCACATATGTCATCATGTTGGTTCTGTTCACATCCTCACCACAAGCTCTTACAACTGTGTTAACAATATGATAGTGAAGAGAGAACCATGTTACTATTGCTTTACTTGTGTTGATGTGAAATAGATTGATTAATCATAAGCTGTTGGACAGCAGTATGGTCAATATAAGCTTAACTTTTAATGAAAAAATATTAAACAAGTGTATTAACAAAAATATCATAGATAGAAAAAAAAAAGGGTTAGCGGAGTAGAGTTCTGCCCTACCAAAGGAGGAGTAAGACATCTCCTTTCTTCCGCTAGTCTTTGGGACACCCTTGGGCAATGTGGAGCTCCCGTTTAGCCACCCCCTCCCACCCCCCCCCCCACCCCAAATCAGGGTTATGTGAGGTCATTGGAGCAGTTGGTGGGAGGTGTTGTGGGAGGAGCCGAAAAGTAGTGCCAGTTATGGTCCCCACTCCATGATGGCAGGCAGAGGATCTCATGTATAGAGACAATTGCTGCGATCTCTGACTAGTACAGTCACTGATAAAGAAGGAAAGGAATGGCAAACTACCTTCTTCTATGGCCTACAATAATCATGTCAATTTTTCGGGCACATCATGAGAAGAGGAAAGTTGGAATGCTTAATTACAACTGGCAAAATAAAAGGAAAGAGAGATCGCGGACGACAAAGAGAGAAAATACTGGATAGCTTGGTGTCATGGCATGGAAAAAAGTTAACAACAGAACTGATATGATGCACTGTAGATTGAAGATTGTGGAAGGACATGATCGCCTACGCCAAACAGTATGGCACATGATGATGATAAAAAAATAATATTCAACTATCACATACAGAGATTATATTGCATACCCTTGTAATTCCCATGGCACCTATGTTCCCACCATAGGAAGATGTTGCATGACAACATCCCAATGTCCCACCTAAAAAGCTCACAAAGCCTTCAACAGCAATGCCTCTGTTGAAAGCAAAAGCTGGGGGAGGTGGAACACGGGCAGTGCGAGCACATGCATTGTAGTCTCCAACTGAATCCAGCACAGATAGGATAGTTGCCACAAAGAAGCTTATGAAGCCACCAAGGCTAAAGGAGACCATTCCAAACATACCTGATACAATTTTAAATACAAGACATTATATTATTTACATTTTGAACCAGTGCCATTCATAATTAAGAATATTCAGAGCATTCATTTATTTCTCCAGCAATTTGAAAGACCTGTCTATTAATCTGTGAAAATGAAAAATATAAGCATAACTATGGTTCTTGTAGCTAATTTAATTCTAACTGATGCTGAAACATTCTATTTTTTTCA
Organism: Megaustenia siamemsis; assembly: GCA_032433765.1. Classification (NCBI taxonomy): domain Eukaryota; kingdom Metazoa; phylum Mollusca; class Gastropoda; order Stylommatophora; family Ariophantidae; genus Megaustenia; species Megaustenia siamemsis. The sequence continues at coordinate 105,554,061 of JAVIAB010000092.1, forward strand.
TATTTTAATTTATTATTTAATTTTTTATATTGTCCATATATGATACCACTAATGGCCACTTGTGCCTTCATTTTCATATGTTCTGCCTGACTGAAGCAGAAGTTTGTTTATAACATTCATATAAGTGACAAAACTATAAAGCAAACCATATCTCTCTCATGTGTAAACTTACACTTGTTTTCCTTGTTCACTTTTTTCACCTTCCTTATGTTTCATTTGTATGAGTAAAATAAGTTTGAAATCAAAACTTAGAGGAGCAGAAGAAACAATTACTATCTACTGTTCTTTTGAGCTGAAGACGGGCCATAATTCTAGAATCTGTGTCCAATGACCTTTGTTAGCAAATGTCAAACATCTTGCATAAAACGTGCATTGCACACTTCCCAGTTCTGGGCAAGTCACTCAATCTTGGCAAGGGAGCTTGTGCCTGCTCATGTGGTCTCTCACCTTTGTGATCTTTTTAGTGTTTTTCTAGGTCAGCCTCTTTTTCCTTTACCCTCTGATTCCATTTGAGGGCTTGGTATGAGATTCTCTTGTCTTTTCTTAATACGTATGACCACTTCTCTTGATTCTAGATTACATTTTTGGATTCTTTGTCATTTCTTTTATTTCTACAATCATCTTGAATTCATTCCGTGGTATACAAAGTATTTTCCTGAGGCATTTGTTTTAAAATGCATCTAATATTTATTTTTGATTTCTTTAGTTGTTTTTCAGCTCTTGCATACATAAATTAGGATGGAAAAATACAATTACCACACAACAGTTCTAATCTACAATAATACCAAATTAAAAGTCCAAGCACCTGGGTATGGCAGAATTAGCCAATTACTTTCTTCAATGATGTATGATCGCGCATCTGTTCTGGCCATGAAGCTTTTACTGTGGGGATCATCAGATAAGGCTCCATAGACAGTCATTATTGCACTAACAGACCAGCCAATGAGAATACCCAGTAAGATCTGTTATAAATGATTGGTCCATATTACAAACTATTTCTCATGATTAATTGCTAGATCTTAAATACAAATTTCATGTGCTGAAAGGTCTGTAAAATTGATGGTCACTAACACCATATTCCCTATACGCCACATGGCGTGATGGGGGGCTCTTTACTTTACTTTTTCAATAATTACTTTCTCACCACTTTCAGAAATATCACTGATAATACTTCACTGATCGTTTCATAGCTTGTTCATAAAGATAAAAGGTGCTGAATTGTGCTACCATTTTTTTACTTCTTCGATAAATGTCAAGCTGCCATGAATGAGGTAAATGTTAGAAAAAAATGTATGTTTCGTAATATATTAATAAGCATATTTTTTTAAAGATAGGAGCTTTCATTTTCACACATTGATATCAAAGTACATATGAGAGTAGTTTCTGTAACCTGTGTCTTTTCTTGGGATATTTGACTTTAGTATAAAAAAAAGTCAAAAGTAACAGAAAACAATATACAATATTTGAGTTGTGGTATGGCTACAAGTTGTTGCACAATCTGCAATGTAGTGACTACCACATTATTATAGAGGAGATGGTACTTGTCACTTTCATGTAATTTTTGCATTTCATGACCATTAGTGTACCTCAAACAAAACAAGACTTGACACTAGTATACTTTGTTCATTGTCTTACCACAATGTATCACACTATGCAGTTTATTTAAGATAAACAATTCTCCTATGAAAAAAACAACAATGTTGACTTAATGTTGCAACTCTGTCATGTCTTTTACTATAAGAAAACATCAAGAAAAATAGCTCCAGAGCTCATGAGAGGAAAATTCTGACTCTGGAGATGATTGACAACTGTAACCCATTCCAATAACCCATATTTACAGATGGTTCAGCAGAGGCAGCTGTTAAATAATGTGGCATCTACATAGAGTTCAGTGATGGGAAAAAGATTTAATTTTAAAAAAAGGTTTCAGAAACAGGAAAAATATTCTCTAATTAGAGCTGAACCAATGTGATTCAGTAGATGTGGTAGGAAGATACCATGCAATTCGTTTTTGACAATAGAAACAAGAAAAAGAGTTCTTAAATGTTATGTAGAGCCAGTCTTAACATATGGATGTGAATCATGGACAATAGGACAACAGACAAGAAAATCACTGGAGTCTGTAGAAATGAGGTTTTACAGAAGAATGTTGAGAATACCATAGACAGCTAAGAGTAATGAAAATGTTCTGAAAGAGGCCAAAGCAAAAAGAGAGCTAATTTCCAATGTTAGGAAGAGACAATCATCATTTTTTGGCCATGTAATGAGAAGAGAACAGCTGGAATATATTGTAACAACTGGGAAAATTGAGGGACGAAGAGAAAGAGGGATACAAAGAGATAGGACACCAGACAGCTTAAGAGAATGGCTTGGCAGAAGGTCAACAACAGAAATTATAAATAACTGTCGAGATCGAAAGTTGTGGAGAGACATGATCACCTATGCCAGCAGGCCAAGTACTTGATGATGATGATGAGATGTGGTAATTTTCTGGATTGAAGTGCCTGGAATTTTGTCAGTCAGTTAAATCTAGACATCTTTCTTTCGTTGTTTAAGAGTTGCCACACTGGATGGCCATGAAGGAAACTATTTTATTTTAATTAATTAATTTTTTATAGTTTGTGTTTCTGTATGGTTGTGTCCCCACAAAAGATCTGAGATGCAGTGTCAGATATTGTGCTGCTCTTTATTTTATCTCTGTAAAGTTGTAACCATAATTTTGTTCCATTATATTATCCCTTTTGACTCACCATTGTAATATGCACAAAACTGTGAAGAAAAAGCAATAAATGATAATACTAATAGGCTTCTATGAATGTCTGTATAGTGATTTATATAAAAATGTTAAATGTTTGGTGGACGAAACCTGAGTGACTTAATCCCTTTCAACTGTGAACTTGTTGTTCCTTACAGCCCAAGCTCTCTTTACATGAACGTGCATGTTTTTCTTAATTGTTCTGTTTGTGTGAAAAGTGTGCTGACAAAGGTGGGTTTTACTGCAAAATACTCATGACATGTCCATTAGCTAGGTTAAAGTAGCAGATAATCTTCTGTTTCCATATGGTCCTAGAAAAACTAATATCAACGCTGGTGAGGAGTGGATACCGGTGACTACGTCATTCAGGGGGACATTCTTGTGTATTGTCACACTCAACAGGAAAGGTAGGGAACAGAACTCAGTCGTGGTCAATGCGGAGGTCAATGGTCTCATCTGGGATAACACCGATGAGAATGATGCAGTCATCTATTCAGATGAATCTGTAATATGACACCAACAGAGTGCATGAGCATTTACAGCACGCTCGACAAGCAGAATAGTCAAGGAAGACAGTGGTACATATGTTATGACCACAAGTATCATTCACGATGGAGGTGATGGCAGTAACCAAGGCATTCATCTAGTTAGTCACAAGACTACACCCACACCTGTATACTGAGTGATTCGATGAACATGATAAGAAAAGTGGAGGCGGGCTCTGTTCGTATGCAATGGGTAGAGTCATTGCAGAAGTGCAAAATATGTAAGGCCACCATTATCTACGTCCCAGGAAATGCAGGAGTACTGGGAAATGAAAGAGCGGACAGGTTGGCTAGCTGCGCTATTGTTGAGGATGGTCAACCTATGGATCAGGCGGACATCATCAATGCTCTTCAGGAAGTGGGAAGGACACAGACAACCATGAGTCCACATCACTCCTTCGATGAAAGAGATGGGAGTTAAGATGGGCACAGCCAGAAACGAGAAACATAGTGGGCGTGTAAGAAGACTAATCAACCAACACAGAACTGGAGACGTCAGTTGCAGGACACTGCAAGAATTGCTGAGAAGGGGATCTGAACACCTATGGACATGTTCGGTGTGCAATGATGATGACCCGCAAATAACTCAATAACTAGAAAAAGTTCATGACATGTCCATTAGCTAGGTTATAGTAGCAGATGATCTATTGTTTCCACATAAAAGTAAAGTACCCCTGTTCTGCCAAGTGGCGAATAGGGAATATGGTGTTAGTGACCATAAATTTTACAGACACATGATTTTTGGGATAATGTGGTCGATATTAGACCCATGCCACTTTACTTTCCCAGAAAAAAATCCGGTACCCATTAAAGGCTGCGTGAACCAGAAGCCGTCAGTTGGGATCAAACCCTACCTCTTGTCCTTTGTAGTCCAGTTCACTAACCACTGAACTATAGTGGCTCCCTATTGTTTCCATATGGTAGTTGTAATTTCCTGCAGTTTGGTTTTTGTGAGGGGTTTAGTGAGTTAGGCTGTTGATTGAGAGAGAAGTTCAATTTTTTGTGTATGTTTTGGTTGCTAATTTTTAGTTGACTGATTGGATTATGAGGATATGGCACGATGACTAATGAACAGGAAATTTGAAAAAAAAATGAATTACTTACTGAGAAAACTTGATGTAGTGGATACCATAAAATGTGGAAACCTTGTTTCTTGTTCCAAAAAGGAATTGGCGTCTTACGATTGGACAAAAACAAGGAAAACAGCAGACTGCTGCCAGCTGTACTGCAATCATAAGTTACGCATTTAAATAGTTATTTCCACTGAACAAATGAGTAAAAAAAAAATATATAAGTATGCAAACAAATAAAAATGTTTAACACTATTCTTCATACTAATTTTTCCCTGACAGAACATTCTATTACTCTTCATCACTGAAAAATATTTAGTCTTCATTAATTCTTTTAAATAGCGAACAAAAATTGACATTTTCACAATTTTAATCAAAAGACCTTTATTTATTAGCAGTTTCAGACAAAAATGGTGAACTAACAAAACATAATAATGCACATAAAGAAAACAACTAACTTATAAATGTGTTCTGTTTAATCGTTATAAAAATATAAAAATAATAGTGAATTAACAGTAACAGTGAACTAAGACAAATTGAAACAAAACTGGATAATGAAAATAAAAAACCATTAAGTGAGAAACATTACATCTAGAGACCCCTGTGAAGTTTTGATTACAGAACTCACCTGCCGTTCACAAGGTTTGGGGTTCATTGCTATGGAACTACCTTTACTTTTACTACATCTACAGCCTTGATTTCACCCAGCTTTACAGCAACCCTGTATATCACATATATGTGACTAACCATGATGGAAGAAGAATGGATTCCTAGATCACTGAGTTGAGGAAGATATCAACAGCAAGGAAAAGCACTGACTCTGTTCAAGAGCCATGGCATATTAAATGATGGAATTTAATACAAAACTCTTCTACAATTTTCAGTTATCATGTATGCATTACCATTACTTATATTTATCCAAGACTGTCACATATTATGTTTTAACAATTAAAAAAATTGTTTTTTTTTTCATAGATGATGTCATACCATAACACTGATTTAATTTATTGTAATGCTTCTTCTTTGTTTAAAACAATTTTTATACTTCATTATTTTTCTTACAGACAAGACCAGAATAAGGAGACGAGACAATAGCTAATAAACATCAACATACAATGTACTACAACTCACATAACTGCAACAGTCCAATTTGTCTCTGAAAATTTGACTGCTACAGTTTTAATCTGTAGTCCCACAAGAATCACTGTTGGTACAACTGTGACAGGACCCACATAGCTGGATAAGAAAATTAATGTTAGATGTTCAATATTATACCATTATCTCAAGGGTTTCCTTTATTTATATAAATGTTTAAGATTAAAATAATATTTTACAATTAGGATCCTAATTGTTATAACAACAGTAGTTAAATACAGCATTTCTAAAAATGATATCTAATAAATTTCCAATTTCTGAATTGTAGTTTCATAAATTATTGTCTAAGTCTTTACTCTGGCTTCCATGTTCATTATAAATGTCTGCTATGAGTTTTCTCATAACCAGCTTGACAACTCTCTTATTGTTCAAGATTAATGGATATTCAGGATATCAAGGACAGTACATCCATACTGAAGGTTCATATTTTTTTCAATTCACTTAAAGTCTTGGTCATCAATTTTAAACCTTTTAAATCAAGGTCTGTGAATCATAACTACTCCCATAGATACTGTCACAACAGAAAGCCACTTCACAACAGAAAGCCATTTCACAACAAAAAGCCAGCTGTAGCTGTTGCCTCAATCTTTATTGTCATAGCAAAAGTCGTCATATAGTTTGTTCCTCTAGAAACCCTTTCATGGTTGGTCATTGTCATAACTTCTAAAATTAGAAATTAAAAAAAATGTGTTGTGCTTATCATTAAAAAAATAAAGATGCAATAAACATAACCACATTACCGTATAATGACACCAACAAATCCTGTGAAGCCTATTAAGAAATGTAAGAAACCAGCAGCCATCAAACTTCCAGAAAGCTGAAACAAAAACCGTAACATTCTTTCTTTCTGTACGTCTTCAATGAATAAGTATCAACTTTGAGTAGTTCTTCTTCTTCTACCTTTTTAGCTCCCAGTGGAGCATAGGTCTTCAACAAACACTTTCCAAGTCGTTCTGTTTTTTGCCATTCTTTTAAGATCATTCCATGTCTTCCCCATCATCTTCATCTCTGCTTCTATCTGTCTTCTCCAAGAATTCCTTGGTCTTCCTCTTTGTCTTTTCCCCTGGGGATTCCAAAAAAGGGCCTGTTGTGTAATACTCTCAGTTGGCTTCCGTAGTGTGTGTCCTATCCAGCGCCATCGTCTTCGCTGTATCTCTTTATCCACTGGTGTTTGACTGGTACATTTCCATAATTCTATGTTAGTGATTTTGTCCTGCCATTTTCATCCTTTTATCCTGCGTAAGCATCCATTAATGAAAGTCTGTATCTTCGTGATTGTCAATTTTGTTGTTCTCCATGTTTCACAGCCATATAATAGGACCGCCTTAACATTTGAGTTGAAAATTTGTATTTTAGTATTTAACCTAATTTCTTTAGATTTCCATATGTTTCCCAGTGCAATGAAAGCTCCTCTTGCTTTTGATATCCTTATTTCGGTATCATTTTCGGTTCCTCCCTCTTTATCTATATTACTGCCCAGATATACTTTGAGTAGTTAAAGTACTAATATTGTAAAGTGAGCCACAAAAAAAAACAGAAATAAAGTTTAATATGGCATAAATTGAGAATGTCCATAATTAAGTAGCTCAAGTAATAACATTTTTTGCTCAATAGTTTTAGCATATCTGATATGTGCAAACAAAACAAACTGGCATTTGATCATAGATGACATATATAAACACTGTCTGAAAGATGCATGTATAAAATGATTGAGATGGAGGAATTACAAGGCACGCCCAAATGAAACCCACCCGAGCTGCACCATGTAAACATACGTTTGAGGCATGATGATGATGTAGAATGATAAGCGCACAAACCAATGAGCAATTGTATATGTGTTCATTCTCCATGTAATATTCACTGGTTTTTCTGCAGACCATTGGAAAAATGGCAGGTGTAATATAGACTACTGATTCAAGGTTGATCAGCAAGCGGTGATTCAGTTCCTAACAGCTGAAGGATGTCAACATTCATCGCTGAATGCAAGAAGCTTATGCTAATAATAGTGAGCCATGCAGCAAAACAGTAAGCATACAATGGAAACATCCCAGATCACCAAAATCCAAAAAAATTCAAGTCACAGGTTTCCACTGGTAAGGTTATGATGACCACATTTTTTCTTACCATGAAGAGGACTTCTAATGACAAATCTCAATGAGCCTGGAGTGAACATCAATGCCATCTGCTGCAAAGACACACTGGTCGCCTACGCCAACCGCTATGGCACATGATGATGATGAAATGCCAAATTATTCAGTCTTGAAGTGTTTCATTTTAGAATCTAGTTTAGCCGACTGATTATCTTTATCGCACATCAGACATGTCCATAAGTGCTCAGATCTTCTCCCCAGTATGTCCCTCAGTGTGTGGAGATTGGTGACTTTAGTAACTCCAGCCACTTCCTTCGTGTCGTGTCTGCTTTGATTTTCCTGAGCATACTCATTGAGTCTCTCAGAAAGTACACATGAGAAAAAGGTTGTGTTTCCAGCCAGGCCACAGCTTTAGTTATTGTCATGATCTCCATGGTCAAACTACTGGTAGTTACCACGAAAGCATGATTTTCCCCTTTACTGTTCTTTCTCAGATCTGGACAGCGAAAGCCCATGAGCTCTGACTGTGTCAAACAACGGATCCATCAGTGTAAATGACTGCTGCATTTTCAGGTGAATTTTCGTAGATCAATGCCTGCACTTTTGTCTCAATTACTACAGTGTTTTGTTGTCTGCATTCTAGGTTCAAAGTGATGCAAACCAAAAAGGATGTAGAACATCTGCTGGTATCCGTATCTACTCTTCCCCAGGTTCAATGTCCCCTAGTGGACAAATATGTTGAACAATGTCCTCAGTCCATGCCATACATGATCTCTCTCTTTTGGCCCTGTTAAATTTTCTCTGGCCATTCTCACCATGTAGAGAATGTTTTACATTTGTACTGACTCAGAGGTAAGTATGTGTTCTGGAAATATTTCTTCTGACTGTGATGGAGGAAAATCAAGGAAATATTACATCACCCTGTAATATGTGGTTTTTATGCATCTAAGCATGATTCTCATGGCCTCATTTTGTGTTCGTTCTGTCTTACAATCTACGTGTGACTGAGGGTTTGAATCGCCAATACATACTCAATAACCAAAGAAGAACCGACAAGAAGATGCTGCTTTTATTGAGACTACACAAAAGTATGAGTAATGTGGTAGAGAATAAGAGTATTCTTGATTTCCAGGATCTTAGATCTTACCTGGTAGAAGGGGGAGGACTCTTTTCGAACACAATCATGCTCAGAGTGATCCGAAGGACTTGGTATATCATACCATCACCAGAACTATTAAAAAAAAAAGTGGGGATCGAGACATAGATGGTGAACAGCATGTGACGTTGGATGATACCAGGGGAGTTTTATGTGGTACTGAAAACAATCACCTGGTCTAGATTATATACAGTACAATGATATCCAAGTTTTGTCTGATATGGAGCTGGAGGAACTGGCAGACATCTACAGAAGTAGCATCGAGAATTCAACGATTATTGAATATTAACTGCACATCTATTTGATATCCCTGCCAAAGCGTGGGAAGGATCAGGTGAAAATTTAGAGTTATCAAATAATAACAATGCAGAACATGATGGACAAACTACTGAAGAAAATAGTTGCAAGGAAGTTTAGCCTGTTACTTTGAAAATCTACGTCTTCTTCCATCCATTCTTGGAGGCTACCGTCTCAGTAGTGAGACCTGGGGTAATGCTACTGTTTCATTTTATAAACATCAATTTACTAAATATCACTAACATTAAGATTAAGAAAGCTAAAGGGCTTTACTTGGTGTAAAGGTAAGATATACTCTGAACAAGAGGGTCCTATGTTCAAATCTCAGGACAGGGGGAAAATCAGGACATTTATAAGTAATTAAATAAGTCTATGCTAGCTCATCTTTTATCGTGATATTATTCCTACCCCTCCATCATAATACAATACAAAAAGACAAGTTTGTATAATCAAAAGACTTGAACATTGTAGAAGAAGAAGTACAAGAACAATGTTAGTCAAGTTACATAAGATAAATATATATATATAAATAAATTCCCAAGGAAAATAAACACAGGACCTAGACAAGAATTTGCAAAATTTATTACTTTAAAAAAGTGCCTAAATAATATGAAAACAATTTCTAAAGCAACATTTGCTGCCACTAGCACAAGTTTTCAGCAAAAAGAATCATTTTTAGTGATTGCTTTTCGCACACAAAAAAAGTGTGACTGGCAGGGCAAAAAGAATTAACAATAGTGTCTGCTTGTCCTTGTAGTAAATAAGAGGCTAAATCATATGCATAAGCAGCATAAGAAATATCAATCTTAGAAATAGGTTATTTATTGAGTTATTTGCGGGTCATCATCATTGCACTCCGAACATATCCATAGGTGCTCAGATCCCCTCCTCAGCAATTCCCTCAGTGTCCAGCGACTGACGACTCCAGTTCTATGTTGGTTGATAAGACTTCTTACACGGCCACCAAGTTTCTCATTTCTGGCTGTGCCCATCCCCATTTCCATCATCCGAATAAGTGACGTTGATCTGTGTTTGTCGAGGTCCTGTGCTCTTCCAACATCTCGAAGGGCATTGATGATGTCCGCCCGATCCATCGATTGCCCGTCCTCAACGACAGCGCAGCTAGCCAACCTGTCCGCTCTCTCATTTCCCCGTACTCCCGCATGGCCAGGGACATAGACAAAGGTGACCTTACGTATTTTGGATTTCTGCAACGACTCTACCCATTGCATGCGTACAAAGCCCGCCTCCACTTTTTTTATCATGCTCATCGAATCACTCAGTATACATGCGTGGATGTAGTCTTGTGACTCTAACCATTTGAATGCCTTGGTCACTGCCATCACCTCCATTGTCATGCTACTCGTGGTAATTAAGGTTATTTATCTTACATAATATATTATAAAGAGATTGAAATATATTTTATAACATTTGCACACAGGCAACAGAGAAGGTCACTACACCTGGTAGGTATGTAAGAAAAAAACTGAACTGAAACAGAACCATATCAAATAATTTTAAAAAATTAAGATATGTATTGCGATATCATACACATGCCAATTATACAAAGAGAGATTCACTAAATGATGTAAAAAACAAGTGATATAAAGTATTCACTGCAGCATCCCTGTTCCCAGTAGATTTCACATAAACTATATATATATATATATATATATATATATATATATATATATATATATATATACACACACACATCAGCACACACCACACAGTAATCAAGAATGTATTTCACTTTAATAAGGAGACAATGAGTGACTTTATAAATGGGAATTACCTCCAGACGACTAAAAACCAATTTCCTCTTCAAATATACAGGTGAGGAGTGGAACTATGACACAACACTAGATATCAAGAAAAAAAGAGATCTACAAAAATTACAGTGCAACATCCAAAATAGTGTACCTGTTTATGCACTAACTGACACATTTGACACTGTAACACATATGTAATATATCTTATGTGTCTTTTATTCTATTTGTTTTTTTTATTTACCTTTTCTGTCTTTCTTTTTTGCTGAAGAGTTTTATTACTTTCTCTTAACTGATTAACATACCTGACTGATTTTATTCAGAATAATGTCTTTCATTGGTACAACTGTTCCATTTCCTACCATTGCTAACACAATTGTCTTGTTTGTTACTGGATCAATTTCTGTCAGAGAATTAAAATACATTCAAGTCTGTGAGAGAAAGTATTAAAATACATTATAATGAGAGGAATACACAATAAGTTGGTTGGAACAACATATTCCATATTGTAATTTGATTTTAAAGAAAATATAATCTGGCAACCAGACTAACATATATGTTTAATTTCAGTCGGTGCTGTTTTCTTATTAATTTGATTGACATTTTTCAGTTTATGACAGGAATGTTCAATGGGAATTTGATTTAGTTTACTGATCATTTGTTTTAACACTTGAATTTAAAATATACAAATCTTAACCCATTAGATGCCACATGTCAAAATCTGCATAAAAAATTATATAAGTATCAACAACAGTGGAGAAACAATCTTTACAAAGAAATGTTATTTCTATTACAATCAATTTTTAAACCTTTCATCTTCTAAGGGCTGCCTTTAATTTGTAAGGGTTTTTCTAAATAATGGACTTGTAAGCTTTACAAAGTCAATTTGTAAGGAAAACAAACCAATTTTGCAACTTTCTGCACCTTTTTTCTTCATAAAATAAAACTGCACATAAAATTTTATCAAAATTGCTAAAATAGCTCTACCTATACATGTACTTGATCTTTCCAGCACCGCTAGATGTCGCATAGGGCTCATAGTGTTTATCGTCATCCCTCTCTATTCTTGGCGACATATTTGATATTATCTAATGAGTCTATGCCTGTCAACTTTGCTTCTCTTATAAGTGTTCTTTTTAGTGGATCTTTAGGTCTTCCTCTTTCTTTTTTGTATCCTGATGTTTCCCATAGAAGAAGTCTATTGTGAAATTCTCTTGTTGTCTCGTCTCAGCAGATGACCGACATATTTCATCTTCTCTTCCTAATTATAGATGAGATCGTAGGTTGCATGGCCACTTCTTTTATCTCTATATTAGTCTTGAATTCATTCCATTGTACACAGAGTACTCTTCTTATGCACTTTTCTTCATAAGTGACCATAAGTTTTACAGACCTTTGGCACATGATTTTTGGGGTAAAGTGGTCGGTATTACACCCATGCCGCTTTACTTTCTCACCAAAAAAAAATCCGGTACCCATTAAAGGCTGGGTGAACCCGGAAGCCATCGGTTGGGATCGAACCCTACCTCTTGTCCTTTGTAGTCCAGTTCACTAACTACTGAGCTATCGCGGCTCTCATTAGTTCAAGAGTTAAAGATAATTAAGAAAGAGGGAAGAAAAAGTCCAACCTTGAAATGTCTGTGGACACTTCCACTCAGCCAATGTCATTAGACTGACAAGAGGTACCATATAACTGGCAGATGGTCCTTGGAAAATTGGCAATCTGCAGATAATGTTTTTTTGTAATAATGACAAATAGAATGAAAAATAAAATGTGCGGATACCAATACATAACATCAAACTAATGTTAAGAGTCCAGTATAAAAAATAATATTTCAAGAGATAATCTGACAAATACATCAAAATGAGCACCCAGTAGGCCTATAAAACACACCACAGAGCCCTGACCTCAGCACTAATTCTTCCTTCAATGTTGAAGACCAAGAGTGGTGAAGAAAAGTTCAAAATAATTATTTTAACAAATAACATTATTGGAATATCATACTACCAAAAAAATAACGAAGAAAAGTAAACAGAGAAATATTGCTATGAAAGGAAACATCAAGCACTGAAATATTATGTCATAGAGAATCACGGCAAGAAAGGGAAATTTGACATTCTTGATAGCAAATTATGATGAAGAGCTGACATTAGTCTTACTGATACACAAGGAACAAATGTTTTCATATTGAAGTTTAACTTAAAATAAATATACAAATGGTGCACAAGAACACTCAGTTGAAAATAAAAAAGATTCAAATGGCCTTAACAAAATGACATTTTATTTCTGGAATAGAATTTTATGAAAAAAAATTACTTAGAAGAGATGTACATATAAATAAAATAACTTTGCCTGTCCATCCTTCTATCCATGGAATTAATTTCACTGCAGTTGGGGCATTCTCATATCTTTCTGTCATCATCCTAACATTTCTACAAACATGTTCTGACTGCTCATGGCAGGTGTTGATTGCAGACACATCTTCTCCATCTATGCACACAGGATCAACCACATCTCTTTTTCATCCCAAATCTAAATATTCTTTTCCTTGCTTGCACTCGCCCGATGACTAGAGTACACCTCTTTGTCATCTGCCCTTCAAAGGATGTTAAGTGGGCGTGTCTACGTTGTGTTGTGGTTTGCAGTATAACTGTGATATTTGCTCCTTTTGGCACAACACATTCAACTTCAGCATGACAATTTTGAGTACTGGGTTGTCTTCCCTCTTCGATCCCTACTCGCTTGGCCAGACTAAACAGGATAATCTGTTACTATAGGCACCGGGGAAAGTTGGAGCAGGGTCTGGATGATTCTGGTCCACCAATCCTGGTGCAAGCCATCAGCTCTGGGTTGCTGACAACTTCCAGCTCTGTTGCTGTGAGGCGCGCCTTCACCTCCTCAAAATTCTTTTAATGTATACATCTTTTTCACCCATCTTCTTTTGGCTCCTTCAAGGTGTTAAGAACAAACTTTATCAATATCTTCACAGCCCAGAGTCAGGCTACACTCAGCGAGTCTATTTGAATCCATGACTTCACTACTGTGAATCCTTGACAATATTCTCATGTTGACATGCCACCCAGCAGCTGCATCAATTCCTACCACAAGGGAGGATCTGTCATCTTCACAATATAAAAATTGAACTCAAATATACAAGTAGAATGTTTATTAACAAGTAAGTGTTGTTTTAAAATTCTTTTGGGTGAATTTTTAAACCTGAAGATCAAACATGTCATTTTGTGTTTTACATTTGTCCACATTATAAATACACTTTTAAATTATGCAACCCTGCCGTTTTATTTAAAAATATTATATATATATATATATATATATATATATATATATACATACATACATATATATATATACACACACACACACGCGCACATCTCAACAGCATGCAAACCGCTAGAAAAGTAGCAGAATTTCTTATTTTAACATTCCTTGACGTCAAAGAAGAAAATTAATTTGTACATTACCTGACTCCTAGCGTTGGCATGAGAAATGTGGCTAACCCAGTCATGAGCAAGGTGGCACTCAAGAGCTGTGCCTTAATTGCATCATCATTACTGGCACAAACAACCTCTGCTACTATGACTGCATTACTCAAGGGGTTGGCAATAGCCAAGAGACTTTGCTGTGAAGCACACAACAAGCAATATTTATAGTTTTTTTAATGTTTATAGAGTGCCACCTTGTATTAGTTGCACTTTTATTAGTTACAAATAACATTATTTCACAATATGTATCAGACATGTGCAAGTAGACAAGTTTTTATCTTTGCTTATTTCACATCAACAATAGGCAATAAACATGAATTCAAAAAAAAGGTAAATATATCATCATCATCATTGAGTGCCATCTCTGCATCGAGGTTGGCTATCACTGAGCGCCATTACATGTCTCTTGCTTTGATGGTGCAGATTGTCATAGGTTGACTTGTCCATCTTTTGATGTTACACCAACAACAGGCAATAAACATGAATTCAAAAAAGGTAAATATATATATAAATATTTTTCTGCTTAATAATAATTGTTGTGTACACCAGTAAAGTAATTGACAAGTGGCCTTGTAGTGAGTGTATAGACAATATAATATTAGTGTCCACATTTTTCTACGACCAGTAATCCATTCATGTAATTTGCATCATGTCAGGCCACCACACTTTCTCAGAGATGAATTCTGGTAGTCATTTTCAGAGGATACATTAGCCCCAGAATCTTCATGTAAGTCTGCAAAGATGTTACCATCATTAAGAATTGAACTAAGGCCACCTGATCACAAACAAGTGCACTAATTAATAACTGGACCAAAGGTACTTTTTTGTGTTTAAAATGTCACTTTAATGATGAACAAAACCTCAAATCTTCACACTGATTTATTTTAATGAAAAAGACACTAGAGAAGAATGGAATAATTTATTAATGATTTCATGAATGAAGTTTCAGCTAACAAATTGGCTGTTTCTCTTAAGTCTTTACTTATAGTTATTGCAAACTACCGGAAGCACGGTGGTAAATGTCTAAAGCTGTAAAATGTAAAAAAAAAAAAATAAATAAAAGATTGCGAGATGAATTAAAATGTAAAATATTTAACACTAATATTTTGGTATATGTTACACATGATATGTTAAATGTTGTTATACATAACTCGGCAAAATGAAGATGGAAAAAAAAACGAAAAGTGATCAGAAGGAAGCTTTCAGATAAGAACAAATGTGCATCATTTCTTCAAAATGTTATATATAAACTAATTGTTTAGGTGTTCTGTTAATATTAAAATACCGTCATTATACATACAAGTAAATAAATGGTGTTCTGAATGGATAATAAATATCAACAAAAATTCAGCTCAGTCATTACTAACATGGAACCACAGTGAAACAAGAAAATCAATACACTTGAAAAGGGACAAGTTAGACTTACAATTTTCACTCAATGATCATTATTTTGAATAATTAAAAGATAATTGTGCACTAGTTTATAAAAATATAAAATATTGATGGTTTAATTCCAGTCAAGCAATTTCTGTTTGACTCATTGCGACAATAGACTGGGGGCTGAAGAGTTGAGTTGATGAAAGGTATAACAATAAAAAAAAAGCAGATTCTTTCACTTCCACTCTTCATCTAGTTAGATAAAAGTTTTAAAACTTCATTCTCCTATATCATTACTAAATCATTATATGTCACAATACATTCTCTTACAATCTAGAAGAATTTTGAATCAGTGTGATATGATTTTGGAGGGTAAGTTTAACAAATACTATCAATATAAATAAATCTTGACTTGTCCAGAACAGGGGCATGTGGTGAGATACAATGTGGGTCCAGTGAAAGGTTTGACACTTGATAGCAAAATTCGTCGAACATGAAGATGCCTCATATGTTGTCTTTAGCTAGAAAGGATAACCGAGAGACGGACAGATAACCTTTGTCATGCGCAGAAAAAGACATCAGTTAGCTATACAGATTGTGAACGAAACAACCTGCAATATAGATAGAGACATGGAAGTGCGTGAGATGTAAAAAAAAAAAAAATGTAGGGTCCCGTCACGCCAAGTGGCGTATAGAGAATATGGTATTAGTGGCCATAATTTGTATAGACCTTCGGCACAAGATTTTTGGGCTAATGTGGTCAGTATTACGCAGCTTGCCGCTTTACTTTCCCAAAAAAAAATCCGGTACCCATTTAAGGCTGGGTGAACCCGGAAGACGTCGAACAGGATTGAACCCAACCTCTTGTCTTTTGAGGCCCAGTTCACTAACAACTGAGCTATCGCGGTTCCTTGTGAGATGTGGTCTAACATAAAAGATTGCACACAAAGTACGCACAAATTGAAAAAGTATGGATATGCCTTATTTTTACATCATAAACAACATCAATAGTCGTAATGGCCAAAGACGGGCTGTCAAGCAAGAAGACATTTAAAGTTGTCACAATACTATATTTATAAACTACCTACCTGCACAGCAAACATTAGTAACAGTGATATAGGTGGAACTTCTGATATTTTGTAGATTAAGGGCTTTGTTTCATGAGTAACCATTTCTACTGTCACTTCTTTTTCTAGTGAGCCACCTGTATCTTTTATTGGCTCTTTCTCTATTATAAGTTTGATGTCTTCCTCTCCACTTGATGTTTCCTTGGTGTTATTTTTATTATGGTAATCGTGATCCATTTTGGGCTCAAGTTTATATTTACAGCAAGATAGAAGTGTGATCCAGTATCCTAGGTTCTTTGCTGAAAATAAATATAACAGGATTTAATTACACCCAAATCTATCAAGTGTGTTGTATTTAGCATTTTAACATGACCAATAGGCTACATTACCCAGAAATGTGTTCATGTTTTAAAAAAGGTACAGTAACATATATTTTTTTATATGTGACACACTGTGTTTTCTTCTATATATCATTATCATCATTGTATTACAAGCCCTGTTAAGACCATTCTCTAGGGTACAGTAGCAGGCTAAAGAAGATAAGGCAAATGGAGAAAAGGTGGGAAGATAACATCAGAGAATGATTAACGTTTGTCACAATTCAGTAACCAGCTTTTAATCATGAAGTAAAGTAAAAAGTAAAGAGCCCTGTCACGCCAAGTAGCGTATAGGGAATATGGTGTTAGTGACCATCATTTTTATAGATCCTCGGCACATGATTTTTGGGGTAATGTGGGCGGTATTACGCCAGTGCCGCTTTACTTTCCCAGAAAAAATCCGATACTTATTTAAGGCTGGGTGAACCTGGAAGCCGTCGATCAGGATCGAACCCGATCTTTATAATCCCTTGTAGTCCAGTTCACTATAAACTGAGCTAACGCGGCTCTTAATCATGAAAGCTGGAAGGTAATCATGAAGACACTGTCAAGAGTGCTTCAAGGATAGACAAGGTAACAGAATTATTGATGATAATGATGCGCTTGTGAAGTATGATGTCTTTTGTCATACATGATCATGTCTCAAGTTGGAATACTTGGTTACAACTGGCAAAATAAAAGGAAAGAGAGATCGCGGACGACAGAGAGAGAAACTACTGGATCGCTTGGTGTCATGGCATGGAAAACAGTCAACAACAGAACTGATACGATGCACTGTGGATAGAAGATTGTGGAGGGACATGATCACCTACGCCAACCGGTATGGCACATGATGATGATCATGTCTCTCCACAATCGTTAGACAAAGGGCCGTTAATCCCTTTTGTTCTTGACTTTATATCAAACTGTTCCTTCAAACTGTCTTGTATCTTTCTTCCCTTAATCTGTCCACCAGCCATGATATATTTCAGCTGTTTCCTTCTCATTTCCTGAACCAAAAATATTGTTTGCCCCTGATGTTGGAAATAAGCTTTCTTTTTTCCTTTGGTCTCTTTTGGAGTGCTCTTGTTACTCCTTTTGTAAAAGGGTTTATGGGTGGCCGAATGTAAACAGTCACACGTGATAATGTAACCGCCACCTGGTGAATGACTGGTCGTTCTTCTCCTGCTTGCTGATGTTGTAAACAGGCCAGGGATGTAAACAGACTTACACCGTCGACTGTCTGCGTCTGCGACCTTGATTTCGCATTGACAGGACACCCTGATGTTTCGCCGTAAATTGTATATTTATAGTACTTCGCGCTGATTTGTTGACTTGCCGGTCTCGTTAAATCTGCCGACTAGATTCTCCGCTTTCCCCAATGTTCATTCGTCACTAGTCCAACACCCGCTGTGCCACTGATGGAAGAATATGACCCAAAGCAACACCACATGAAACACTGTACTGACTGTTTATTTCAAACAACTTCTGCTGTTAACACCAGGCAGTATCTAGTGCCTTCAGCCACATTAACTGAATTTAAATGATTGATAACATCAGCAACAACCTGCATGCACAATAACAATTCTGCATAATCACGCCTCTGGCTTTTCATGCTCTAGCACACCAACAGTACTGTTTAAAACGTCTCTCTGCTAATTTCCGTCCAGAGAAATGTTCTCTGTCTCACGGACACAGTCCTAGCTAGCTAAAATGGCTCAGCACTAACTAAGCTCTGAATAACGTTTCTTGTCCAACGAACTAGAGAAACTACAACTTGACGGCTCCACTTGTTCTCCGTCTTGTCAATGTCTTCTCCTCTAAATTGGACTTATTACACGTTAGTGGCCCAACATGATTTCTGGTCTCTTCTAAATTGTGAACAAATTGCCAGTTAGTGGCTTAACACGAGCTCAGTACATGTTCACGTACCTGCTCAACTGACTAAGTCTTTGTCTCTTTTCGCCTATGTCTTTCCCCGTGTGCCAATCATATCATTTGTTACATTAATTCTCCTTTCTCTTACTAACGCTCATTCATATAGGAGACTTTCATGTTTCTGTCTAGAGTTCATTCTCATTTTCTCGTGATTTTCCTTTCGTTCACTCCTCCTTCCATAATCCCGACCCACTGCTACACTTTTAGTTATACATAGTATTCTTAACGTTCTTCTGTGGAACCACTTTTCTGTGGCATCCACCGATTTTTTGGTCTAATGTCAGACTGTCCAGAATTCGCTTCCAAAAGTCAGGATTTGTTCCACCAAAAGCTGAACAACCTTTTCTTATTTTCCTTGACAAAAAAATGGGTTGTATCATATTTTTTAATTCATTGGAATGCAGCCTTTGTCTAAGTTATTCTCCGCCTGATGTCTGTTGTACATCCGATATTAAAATTGTACATCATTTCTGGGTAAGTTAATTGAATTCCCTAACCTGCTCTAATACTGCCCCATTTACTTTAACTGTGCAATTAAGAGATGTCTTCCTTTGTTGTAACCATTCATTCTGTACTTTTACTGTTGCAGCTTGCAGAGTGGCTGAAAAATGCTATCCTGTATATACTCACGAATATTGTACAATACCACTCTCGAACAACTGTATTGTATAGGCACCTTCGGCCAAATGACAGAGAAAAGCAGAGGCGCCTCAGGCAGGTGTTGCGCAACATTTAGCCATTATACATACACTACAGACACATTTTTTTTCATCTGGTCTTAGAATTATTAAGGAAATCCATGTTATATAGCGAGTGAGACACCCTGTATACATATAAAATATAGTTATAGTGGGTTGTTTATAAATAGTAGCATATATGTATAAGACCCTTTTCGTCTAGTCAGATGGTCTAGTGGAGGCTATTGTGTATTTTTTTTTTTTTTTTGAGGTTTAAAAAAAATGTTCAACAGCTTCTCTAATGGCTAATTCTACCAATGTTTGGCAAACACACACGGCCACAGAATGAACAAGTCAGGCCCACTGATCCACAGGGTTTTCAATGTTTTTTCATTAGTCTTTTCTCTTCTAAGTTTTGCCTTAGCACAGTCTCAAATGATGTTATACCGTTTCTTATACATGCTCTCCATGATGTGCGATCACTTGCCAAATGTTCCCAGTCTTTTTCACAGATGGAGAAGTCATTCAGAGATCAAAATATAGTAAGGTCAATAGTAGTATATGTCATATAATAGTAGTATATGACGATCATCATTTTCAGGAGGACGTGAACTTCCGGTATATGGTGGATAGGCGGCAGGAACCATTGAAAGCTATGCATGAAAAGTGTTCCTTGTTGCAGTTTTCTCATATTCCAAGTCCGGCTTGTTGCAGGAGCTACTGAGTTATGTACTCTGTGCACACCATGAGCTGCGTGTCATCCATTTTGATCATGTTTCGATATTCCAATTGTTTACGATGAAGGATGATATCATATGACAGGGAACAGTTGGCTGTGTTCACTTTCTACGCGGTTTCGCCTTATGTCTTTTGGCGTGTGCTGAGACTGCTACGATGGGGACTACAGTTACCTTTCTTTGTTTGGGAGATATTAATTCGGATGATTACGCTGGCACGGGCGGTTGAGCAATTATGGATTTTAATTCTTTTGCAGTGATACCGGGGCTTTCCATAACCAAATATGTCATATTATTCAAGGTTTAGGCTCCTTCTAAATAAATAAAGGGTTAAGGCATAGAAATGCATAAAAGTCTGTGTCGTCCACTTATCAAGTGAAGCTTCTTACATACCATTTTTTTATTTTTCTAAATAAGTAACACATGTTTGCTGTGCAAGTTGCCGTGTTTAATTATTAGTGACTGACATATGCAATGAATTATGTTTATGATAACTACTTGTTAATTATGATTACCCCCCTTTCAAACCTACACCCGCACCTATAAGGAATTATTTATAAATTATATTAATAGGATAAAATGTCTAAATAAATGTATCTTCCTAAATAAATTTATCTTCTAAATATAATTGCTATAAATATATTGAAACTTAACAATACGAATTTTGAAACTCAATGTAACATTGCAACAACTAGCTGATACTTACTTATGTGTATATATTAGTTAGCATACAATATATTTATTTAATTTAAATTACCTAAATAAATGCAACGATTCGCTAATTAAGAATAATTGTAATTATCTTGTAAAATGTGAGAGAACAATCAAAACAATGTTTTATTTATTATTGTTTTAGCATATGCATAAAACTCTGACTTGAGATGAGATGTTAAACACTAGGCATCAGCACGGGTCAAAGGGTCCTAGGGTGAAAGCAAAGAAATGCATACAAATGCGAAACTGCAGCAAAGCTAATGTACAATACCGCTGCTACTCTACGTTTGTATATCGTCCTACGTGTTTAGTAAATACATATCTCTGTGTGTGTATTGTATGTTTGTTCCTGTTGGGCCGAAACGTTGTTCTAATTTGTGTCGTTCAATTATTACGTAAAGCTTTAAGCATACCGTTTATATATATATATATATATATTTTTTCTTCTCATCAGCACTCTGATGAGGTATGATTGCTTCAAAACATTTAAATTCTTAGTCTCTGATTACACTAAAAAACCGAGGTGAGGTGCAGAATGGCTCAGGCAAGAGCAGCTTTAAAAAAAAGGAGGAAGATACTATACAATCCATTTTTGACAATAGAAACAAGAAAAAGAGTTCTTAAATGTTATGTAGAACCAGTTTTAATACATGGATGTGAATCGTGGACAGTAGGACAACAGGCAAGAAAATCACTGGAGTCTGTAGAAATGTGGTTTTACAGAAGGTTGTTGAGAATACCATGGACAGCTAAGAAGAGTAATGAAAACGTTCTGAAAGAGGCCAAAGCAAAAAGAGAGCTAATGTCTAATATTAGGAAGAAACAATCATCATTTTTTTGGCCATGTAATGAGAAGAGAACTGGAATATATTGCAACAATTGGGAAAATTGAGGGACGAAGAGATAGAGGGAAGCAAATAGAAAAGATACCAGACAGCTTAAGAGAATGGCTTGGCAGAAGGTCAACAACAGAAATGATAAATAAATGTCGTGATCGAAAGTTATGGAGCGACATGAATACCTACGCCAGCAGGCTTGGTACTTAATGATGATGATGATGAATTATACTAAGTCTTTAGATTGTAGCTTTATCAAATTTCAATTAATTTAATTACCGGTTTATTATCGTACCTCAACTGAAATGATCATCACAAAGTGATTTCCTCCGTATTATGAATTCAGAATATTATTTATATATTATATATAATAATTATTACTATATAATTATAATATTATCTCCATTTTGAATATCGAATAATTGTAGGCCTAATATCAGCTTTAGTCTCGCTCAAGACTCCGGCATGTCCTTGCTTCACAAATTGTAAATTACATAATAATAATACATGTGACTATCATCACCAAATCAAATCATGACTGTTGTATCATGCTCATACTGAATTGTAAAATTAAAAATATATTTTTTTGTAAACTAAAAGTATTGTATTATACTTAATTTACTTATTATATATAATGAGATAGAAATTATTATTATAGGAAATGGTTCCTCCAGTTCCTGTATTAGTGTACTAACTACTGTTACTAACAAAACAACTACTATAGAACTAGTGTTACTCACTGTAATTTACTTACATTACTGTAAAGTAAAGTGTAGTGTTATTCCTATTTATTATAAATTATTATTAATTAAAATAAATTAAATTAGCTCTGGTACATTTATTTATAATTAGTAAATTACTAAGCTTGGGACTGATTAATAAAAGACCTTATTTATACAACATATATTTTGAAATAATAAATGTTGCATTAATTAATAATGAACTTCAATTTCCGTTTGCTCAAATTATCAAAACCAGAAGTCTTGAATTTAAAGATAGACGACAATAGCTTCCATTGGAATAAAAACAAACAATAAATAAGCAGATTGCAATAAAGCGCGGGAAAAATGCTGCTTCCGGTGATGTACGGTGTTTATGGACAGAAGACCACCACAATTTCTACAGGGAGAATGCGCAAGACAAATATGAATTCACGAGTCTGCATATATTAAACGTACTATTATCTTAATAAAACATGTCATGTACCGCTGATAATTAATTTCTTCCATAACAAGCTCATAGTTCTTTATATTTGTTTGTTTTTCAAAAGCCAATCTATCATGTGGGATTAAAACACGTTTCTCTACTGACAACCTCCAGAAATCCCCAATATTTTGTCCCTGCTGTTTTTGTCAGAAATATAGAACTTATTACATCAGACTTCCCTAGGTTACATTTTTCCCATCAATATTTCCATTCAGAAGTTGCTCGTCAGTTTTTTTCTTCAGCTCGTCTTTCAGTTACCTCATTGTGATGCCTTTACCCCTGTCACCACATCCTCCAATATTATATTATTAGTCTCCTCTTGTCACTCTATCTTTGTACAGTAAAGACTACAGTCATATATCGTTTCCTTGCTCTCACATTTTAAGATTTCTTTCCTTAAATCGTTTAGTCGCATTCAAATGTAACATCCATTTTCAACAATTTTTGTTAGAAACAGCACCCCCCCCCCCTTTCCCAACTTCATTCATGGAGTTCTACGGTCTCAAATGGACGCTCATCCTGCATGACATGCCCATATATATTCATAAAAACAGTGAGTTTAGTTCCAAAATAGAACTTTCAAAATTAATTATGGCAAGTTTTTTTCATGCATGTCCTGCATCATTAACTATATTGTTATATGTAAACACTACTTGCAAAATATGTTTGTGTATTAAGCGAATCCCATTAAACATTATGATCAAATATAAAGAAATAAAACAAGTAGAGGAATTCAAGTATTTGGGCACAATGTTTACAGAAGATGGAAAACTAGACAGAGAAATTGACATGAGAATACGAAAAACAAATACTGTCACATGCCAGCTATCACCATTGTTGAGACATCCAAACATTTCTATGCCAGCTAAACAACAAATGATAAATAACATTTTCATACCAACTTGTGCTTTGAAAGTCAAACATGGACCCTTTCTAAATCACATTTAAGAAAGATCAATACATGTGAGATGCGATGCTTGAGAAAAGTAACAAACAACACAAGAAGAGATAGAATACCAGATGAAACCATAAGTAAAATAATAGGAACAAAACCCTGCTAAGAATATATAGAACAACTTAAATGGTTTGGCCACCTGGTCAGAATGAATCCTTACCAATCACCATCAAGGGAGTTCTTCTCGAGAATGCATGGAAAAAGATCAAGAGGAAGACCCAGAAGAAGATGGATAGATGCAGTGACAGAGACATGTAACAACAAAGGACAATTTTAATTCAGACAGTTCGAGCAGCGCAAGAACGACAAATGATATAACCACGACACCTTTTCGGTACCAGTGACAGAGACATGTAACAACAAAGGACAATTTTAATTCAGACAGTTCGAGCAGCGCAAGAACGACAAATGATATAACCACGACACCTTTTCGGTACCAGTGACAGAGACATGTAACAACAAAGGACAATTTTAATTCAGACAGTTCGAGCAGCGCAAGAACGACAAATGATATAACCACGACACCTTTTCGGTACCAGTGACAGAGACATGTAACAACAAAGGACAATTTTAATTCTGACAGTTCGAGCAGCGCAAGAACGACAAATGATATAACCACGACACCTTTTCGGTACCAGTGACAGAGACATGTAACAACAAAGGACAATTTTAATTCAGACAGTTCGAGCAGCGCAAGAACGACAAATGATATAACCACGACACCTTTTCGGTACCAGTGACAGAGACATGTAACAACAAAGGACAATTTTAATTCAGACAGTTCGAGCAGCGCAAGAACGACAAATGATATAACCACGACACCTTTTAGGTACCAGTGACAGAGACATGTAACAACAAAGGACAATTTTAATTCAGACAGTTCGAGCAGCGCAAGAACGACAAATGATATAAACCACGACACCTTTTCGGTACCAGTGACAGAGACATGTAACAACAAAGGACAATTTTAATTCAGACAGTTCGAGCAGCGCAAGAACGACAAATGATATAAACCACGACACTTTTTCGGTATCAGTGACAGAGACATGTAACAACAAAGGACAATTTTAATTCAGACAGTTCGAGCAGCGCAAGAACGACAAATGATATAAACCACGACACCTTTTAGGTATCAGTGACAGAGACATGTAACAACAAAGGACAATTTTAATTCAGACAGTTCGAGCAGCGCAAGAACGACAAATGATATAACCACGACACCTTTTCGGTATCAGTGACAGAGACATGTAACAACAAAGGACAATTTTAATTCAGACAGTTCGAGTAGCGCAAGAACGACAAATGATATAACCACGACACCTTTTAGGTACCAGTGACAGAGACATGTAACAACAAAGGACAATTTTAATTCAGACAGTTCGAGCAGCGCAAGAACGACAAATGATATAAACCACGACACCTTTTAGGTACCAGTGACAGAGACATGTAACAACAAAGGACAATTTTAATTCAGACAGTTCGAGCAGCGCAAGAACGACAAATGATATAACCACGACACCTTTTAGGTACCAGTGACAGAGACATGTAACAACAAAGGACAATTTTAATTCAGACAGTTCGAGCAGCTCAAGAACGACAAATGATATAACCACGACAACTTTTCGGTACCAGTGACTGAGACATGTAACAACAAAGGACAATTTTAATTCAGACAGTTCGAGTAGCTCAAGAACGACAAATGATATAACCACGACACCTTTTCGGTACCAGTGACAGAGACATGTAACAACAAAGGACAATTTTAATTCAGACAGTTCGAGTAGCTCAAGAACGACAAATGATATAACCACGACACCTTTTAGGTATCAGTGACAGAGACATGTAACAACAAAGGACAATTTTAATTCAGACAGTTCGAGTAGCTCAAGAACGACAAATGATATAACCACGACACCTTTTCGGTACCAGTGACAGAGACATGTAACAACAAAGGACAATTTTAATTCAGACAGTTCGAGTAGCTCAAGAACGACAAATGATATAACCACGACACCTTTTCGGTACCAGTGACAGAGACATGTAACAACAAAGGACAATTTTAATTCAGACAGTTCGAGTAGCTCAAGAACGACAAATGATATAACCACGACACCTTTTCGGTACCAGTGACAGAGACATGTAACAACAAAGGACAATTTTAATTCTGACAGTTCGAGTAGCTCAAGAACGACAAATGATATAACCACGACACCTTTTCGGTAGCAGTGAGAAAGAGAACAGAAAGACTAAACTTATTTCGCCTACTCCAATTTCAGAGCCATTTTTTCTTGTGTGAGTGTGTGTGTGTGTGTGTGTGTGTGTATTTCTATATATATATATGTATATCATCATCATCATCATCATCATCATCATCATTGAGTGCCTGTCTCCGCATCGAAGGTTGGCTACTATGGAGCGCCATCCCACTCTGTCTAATGCTTTGATGGTGCACATTGTCATAGGTTGACTTGTCCATCTTTTGTTCTTATATATATATATATAGCATCATCATCATCATCATGTGTAATACCAGTTGGCATAGGCGATCATGTCCTTCCACAATCTTCTATCTACAGTGCATCGTATCAGTTCTGTTGTTGACTGTTTTCCATGCCATGACACCAAGCTATCCAGTATTTTCTCTCTTTGTCGTCCGCGATCTCTCTTTCCTTTGATTTTGCTAGTTTTAACCAAGTATTCCAACTTTCCTCTTCTCAAGATGTGCCAGAAACATGTTGATTGTTTCTTTCTGATGTTTTTTTTACGAGTTCCATGTTTTGTGTTGGCCTCTTTGAGAATTTCTTCATTTATTTTTTTAGCTAAACAGGGAAGTTTTACATTCTTCTGAGAAATCTCATTTCTGTGGCCTCTAATCGTTTTTTCAGTTGTTTGTCTACTGTCTATGATTCGCTTTCATAGGTCAGAATTTGTTATATATGGCACCGACGAACAGTCTTTCTCACTTCTATTGATATAGATATATATATATATATATATATATATATATATATATATATATCAGTGGCGTATTCTCTATGCTACCACCAGTAGCCTGAACATATTAACTAAATACAAAAGGAAATGATAATTTATTATATTTTTTCATAATTATATTACAAATTTTCTAATATTCTATTACACATTTCGTAGGCCAGTATGATTTATTTGCTTTTATTTGCATTTATTAAAGCAAGGTTTTCCTATGGACACTATAACGTTTGTGAATGAAACCGAACCTACTCTAAGATAGCACATAGTACATGAAACCGCTAATAAGCAGCGGTACAGTTATCATCTCTCCGACTTAGAATTAATGACCTTGACATTCAAAAATTCCCGTCAAAATAATACTTCGAGAGCTACTGCTAGATGAATGCGGTTTCATGGGTTATTTTTAGCTCTAGCCAATCAGAAGCGTCACAAAGTGAAAGTGAAATTATTTCTGATTACCGGAACTTCCTAACCTATTCATAACTACGTTATGCGCATCAGCATCTGTAGAAAGAACTTGTTTCTGCTCTCAAGAGAATCAAATCTTATTGTCGCTCAACTCAGACACAGAAACGCTTAACTGGTTTGGCAATAATGTCCATTGTGAAATCATTCCTTCAGAAACTTAGAAACCAACCCAACAGTACTTTCAATGACAAAGTCATGGAGACATTTTCATCCCAAACAAGACGGATAGAGTTTACATATAAATAAGTAAGTAATTTAAAATGTAGTGATGTCATTAGCAAATATTACTTCATGTTAGACTACTGAATATAATGTATGTCTTTATTTATTAAGTTAGCGGTACCCCAGAACTCAAAACCAGTATACGCCATATATATATATATATATATATATATATATATATATATATATATGATGGCACTCTATTAATAGCAGAAAATCCTAAAGATCTACAACAATTACTTAATGAAATAAACACGTCAAGCATAAATATATATATATATAGATTAGATATGAACATCAAATAGACAAAAACTATAATCATGAACAAAGATAATGCTCAAAACCTAAAAGTGGATATCAAAGTTGAAGGAATAGATCTGGTCATAGTTAAGAGCTGCAGCTACCTTTGACATATTATAATCAATGATGGAAAATGTAAAACTGAAGTAAACAAAAAAGAATAGAAAAAGCAAAAAGTAATTTTAATGCCATCAAAATTATACTAACATCAAAACTAAAAAAAAAAACTTCTCAACTTTCCTGTATAGTGTAAAAACATGAAAATTAGACCAAAAAAAAAAAAAAACAGAACAGAAAATTGAAACCTTTGAAATGTGGATTTATAGAAGAATAGGTAGATTTGGATGGAAAGAAATATAAAAGATGAAGTCTTAAAACAACTAAAAATGAAAAGAGAACTACTAAATACAATTTAAACAAGACCAAATGAGATTTTGGGGCACAGCAGCCAACTAAAAGTAATATTGGAAGGGAAAATGCAAGGTAAATAAGGCAGACATGGACGAGTAACATCAAAAGATGGAGAAGTCAGCCTATGATAACCTGCACTATCAAAACAAGACACAGAGCGGAATGGCGCTCCATGGTAGCCAACCTTCGATGCGGAGACGGCACTTATATGTATCAACCAGTTCGTCGTTCCTATACGTAAATCTGCAAGCACACTTTCTTTATTCGTATCCTGTCATTGTTCTTCCATTACTGGCTGACCTTTCGTCATCTAGCCTTTAATATTTTGTTCATTAACAATCAATTTTGCCCGTGCTTTCTTTTAGAGAGAGAGAGAGAGAGAGAGAGAGAGACCCTATAGCTCAGTGGTTAATGAGTTGAAATAGAATAGGTTGAGTTTGATCCTGATCGACGGCTTCCATTTTCACAGAATCTTAAATGGCTACTGGATTCTTCAAGAAAAGAAAAGCGGCACAGATATAATGCTCACCCTACAATACCCTCGGGAGCCGCGATAGCTCAGTGGTTAGTGAACTGGACTACCACGGACAAGGGGTAGGGTTCGATCCCAACCGACGGCTTCCGGGTTCACCCAGCCTTAAATGGGTACCGGATTTTTTTCTGGGAAAGTAAAGCAGCATGGGCGTAATACTGACCACATTACCCCAAAAATCATGTGCTGAAGGTCTGTAAAATATAGGGTCACTAACACCATATTTCCCTATACGCCACTTGGCGTGACGGAGGTACTTTACTTTTTTACTACAATACCCTCAGAAATGTACCGAACGTTTACAAAAACTATGGGCATTAACATCATATCATATCCCTATAAACTACATGGCGTGATGTAATTTTTTTCTTTCTCTAAAGAATATAATCCCGAAAACACATACATTTATTGTCTATTATATAGTGAAAGTATATTTTATATCAGATTAGATGTCATTCTTATATCAAGCTTACTGCAATGATATTCTATCATTTTCTCCTCATTTTGTAATCATACCCATTTCTTAATATTATCACATTTTTGCCTTTTTGTTTGTTCTCTTTTTGGATATTGCGCGTTAAAACGTTCTAATAGTGTAATATTATGGAAAAACTATAGAGACCATTCAACAATTATATACACAATTAAACACCAGTGTGAAGAGATTACCAAATCAATCATCATCATTAAGTACCGGGCCTGCTGGCGTAGGTGATCATGTCTCTCCACAACTTTCGATCACGACAGTTATATAGCATTTCTGTTGTTGACCTTATGCCAAGCCATTTTCTTCAGCTGTCTGGTATCTTTTCTCTTTGCTTCCCTCTATCTCTGCGTCCCTCAATTTTCCCAGTTGTTACAATATATTCCAGTTGTTCTCTTCTCATTACAAGGCCAAAAAATGATGATTGTTTCTTCCTAATATTGAAAATTAGCTCTCTTTTTGCTTTGGCCTCTTTCAAAACGTTTTCATTACTCTTCTTAGCTGTCCATGGTATTCTCAACATTCTTCGGTAAAACTACATTTCTACAGACTCCAGTGATTTTCTTGTCTGTTGTACCATTGTCCAAGATTCACATCCATGTGTTAAGATTGGCTCTACATACCATTTAAGAACTCTTTTTCTTGTTTCTATTGTCAAAAATGGATTGCATAGCCTCTTCCTCATTTTTTGAAAAGTTGCTTTTGCCTGATCCATTCTGCATCTAACCTCTTTTGTACATCTTTCGTCTGAGGTTAACAATGTTCCAAGATATTTAAATTCATTTACCTGTTTTAATATTGTTCCAATTGTGTCTTTATTTAGCACTGAGGTTATGTCTTTTTCTTTGTTGTTACCATTACTTCTGTCTTTTTGCTATTAAGGCTGAGTCCTTTATTTTTGCTTTCTTTCACTATAATGTCTAACATTTCTTGTAACTCATTTTCACTCTTAGCGATCAAAACTATCATCAGCATACCTTACATTATTTATATTATGATTTATGACCTACGATTGTTATTCCAGGCATGTCCCTTATGGATCTTAAAATAATCCCACTATAAATATTAAACAAATCTGATGACAGCACACAACCTTGCCTAACACCCTGTTTTATTTGTTGAAACATACCAAATCAATAGTTACTGGAAAATTCTCTAACAACTATAAAGCAGAAACTTAAAACCTCAAAGATTCTGCAAGACTGGCTATTTAACACAAAAATAATGTGGATAAGAAATCGGTGGTACTGAATGATGCACTGTCAGTCGTAATAGCTAAAAAAAACAAAAAAAAAAACAAGGAAAATAGAACCAGATGCGGATACATCTAACTATTACGAAGAGATCAAGTCATCATACTTCGCCTACGCACTGACCACAACAGAATGAGAAACCACATGTTCACCAAAATCAAAATAGGAACTATCAACCAATGCCCCTGCACACTGGATAACACGACAATAAAACATGTTCTACAGGATTGCCCCGGTACACAGGTCTGAGGAGGTAAATGTGGCCCACACTCACCTCCATGGAAGAGAAACTCTACGGGGCAACCGAATCACAGAAACAGACAGCTGCCTTCATAAGAGAGTCCCGAATTCTAAGGTGAATGAGTCATAATCGCAGCAGCAAAAAAAGAAGAAGCACCACTAGTATTTGCCAATGAAAGATAGTGGACTCGTTACACACATCGGTTGAAATACGCCATCGATGACTGCTGTCACCAGCCCTGCTCAACATCTTCTAGCACAAATAATGGCCGTGGTCTTGGAAGCTCAGAGGTTAGACATCGTCATTACAACAAGTGGCTTTTTCTAGGACTTACCCTTCCGTAGTCAAGAATGCAAAAAACCTCACAGCCAGTAAATTGAATCCGGCTTCAGTAACGAAATGATAGTTTTAAAAAATCGAAATATGTATCAGAAGAGAGCTGACAACAGCTGCTTTAACAACCCGAGAATGATCTGGTAAAATAATAATAACAATACACAAGATTAGACTAATGCACACATTAATATATGGACATTCGTAAGTGCTATCGAAACATTGACTATATATTAGAAATGAAAATATAAGGTATAGTAGTTGTATGTTGCCATAAGATCATATACATCTCACAGACAGACAGACAGAGAGAGAGAGAGAGAGAGAGAGAGAGAGAGAGAGAGGAGAGCATCACGAACGAGAGAGTTTGTAAAATAATCTCCTGTAACATAGACTCGCATGAAAGTATTTCCTAGGTTTGTAAGTACCCCAAAAAATATGATTGTACGGGAATATCACAGGATCTAGCGATCTCTCCAAAATCATATATCAGAGAACAATATAATGAAGACGTAAAAGTAGACATGAGAGACAGTAACTGATGATATTGAAGATTTTTAAAAAATGTAGAGTCCCGTCACGCCAAGTGGCGTATAGGGAATATGGTGTTAGTGACCATACCTTTTTTTTTTATATACCTTTGGCACATGATTTTTGGGGTAATGTGGTTGGTATTACTCCCGTACCGTTTTACCTTCCCAGAAAAAAAAATCCGGTACCTATTTAAGGCTGGGTGAACCCGAAAGCCGTCGGTCAGGATCGTACCCGACCTATTGTCCTTAGTAGTCCAGTTCACTAACCACTGAGCTATCGCGACTGATATTGAATATAAGATAGGGTCAGACAAAATATTCGAAGAAACAAATAGAAACAAAATTAACACACAACATTGAGGAATGAGAAATATCTTGAAAAGAACTTATGCTTTAAGTCCCCAAAACTTCAAAGGAATCAGGATGGCGTAGCTGAATCAAAGATTTCTATTTGTTCTAATAGCTCGTCTCTAAAACCATAACCTAAAACCATAACCTCTAATCATGACATCTTTTCTAAGACAAAGTTTACCGGAATTCTATTATGTCAGACCATAAAATAACAAGAGAATATAATAAAATACAATGTATAGAAGCCCCGGTGTACTTACATTTGTCGAATGAATTTTGCATTTATTTAGTTGTATTATAGATATATTGTATTTGTCAAGTGCAAATTTAAAACTATCAGTATATGTATATTACTATTGTGGATACAGTATATATATATATATATATATATATATATATATATATATATATATATATATATATATATATATATGGCCTTTGGCGTCTTGACAGACGGTTGGTAGCAAGCAATCTAGATAAGTCAGTAGCTTAGTAAAGCATTAGTGTCTCATATTGGGTGCTGCTTTACTGAACATCTTTTCTCGTGGCTGAATTTGCCAATCCTGGACAGACAGATCCATCCACAGATCGAGCAAGGTGTAAACGCGATACACGGCCTTGTCTCCTTTCTCTTGCGCCTTTTGTCTTCTGAATTTGACATCAGCACTGTCTCGAAAGTTTCTGTGCCATTTTTTTTTAAATGTTTGCTCTCCATGTGCTACGATCTGCAGTCACATTTTCCCAGTTTCTTTCACTTATAGAAAATTTCCCCAAGGAAGCCCAGCAAACATCTCAGCATTGGTCTGCCCTTTGGTCTCTTTCCGTCCCTAAGTTCGCCATACAATATTTGTTTAGCAATACGATTAATATTATTTTTTATTACTATTTTATTATTATTCTATATTATATATATATATATATATATATATATATATATATATATATATATATATATATATATATATATATGCAGTATTATCTATTGTGGATACAATAGTAACATCAGATGGAACTTGGACCACATAAATTAAAAGCAAAAATAGAACAGGCCAAAAAGACATTTCAGAAAATGAAAAACATCTTGTATTATAAGACTATGTAGACAGAAGTAAGAAAGAAGGTTCATCGATGTTTAATAACCAAGTGAGTCATCGAGAGTAGGCAAACAAATAAACAGACGGTTAGAGGTCACAGATTCCTCAGAAAAATGTTAGGGTTTCCCGGACAACTAAGAAGATAAACTATATAGGAAATAGTCTACGAGACAATGCAAAAAGAGAGCACATAAAAAAAAAAAACATCGGGGGGGGGGGGGGGGGCAATTGACATTTTTGGACATATCTTGAGAAGAGGAAAATTGGAATACTTGGTTACAACTAGCAAAATACAGGGGAAAAGAGAGATGGCGGACGACAAAGAGAGGATAATTCACAGTTTGGTGTCATACCATGAACTACAGTCAAGAACAGAATTGATACAATAAAGTGAGGATAGTGAAATGTGGGAGGGCATGATCTCCTATGCCAGCTGATGTGGTACATGATGGCCACGATGTATGTTGTTCAGAGACCATGTTTTAGATGACGTCCTTCCAATAAATGATTACTGTAACACGTTCCAGCTGAACATTTTTAACATTATTTCTTTATTATGTTCGTAAATAGCAAAATAAGGATAAATACAAAGGAAAAAATGCTCAACTTCATCCTTAAATCAATCCCACGATATGGCTGTGAATGATGGAGAATAGCAACTATGATAATCACGAAGATACAAACTTCATTAATGGATGCTTGCATATAATAAAAGGATGGAAATGGCAAGACAAACTCACTAACATAGAACTAAGGGAAAGTACCAGCCAAATACTAGTGAACAGATACAACAAAGACGACGACGCTTGATAGGACACTGCAAACATAGTTTACACAACAAGCCAATATTTGGGGGAATTTCCAAGGGAGGAAACAGAGAGGAAGACCAAAATACTCTTGAAGAAGAAAGGTGGAAGCAGGAGATGAAGAGATAGGGACAAGGAACGACCTAAAGAGAATGACAAGAAACAGGACAACTTGAAAAGTGTCTGTTGAGGACCTATTTTCCAGAGGGCAAAGAAAAGAAGTAGAAGAAGATGTAGTCATTTTCTTTGCGCTGTTCGTGATGTTCATCTGAGTATTTCATTATATTTAGAATGTATTTTTTAACAAACTATATCTCGTCTACATTTAGAAAAGTATTTTTCTTTTTTTTTTATCTAATTTCGTGAGATCACGGCAACCTTGTAAATATTTTCTAATGCACAAATATTTAACAGCCGGAACCAAAGTTTATTACGACCTGTATGCACATGCACGTTTTCTTAAAGTCTAGCATTTCATTACACAAATTAAACATGATATTAATAGTCATATTTCAATGGTAGATTATCCGAGCCCTTTGAGGTTAAATGTGGAGTAAGGCAGGGATGTATCCTAGCTTTAACCGTATTCGGGGTCAATAGTGCTGCCCTCTAATACAATGTTCTTGAAGCAGTTCCTTGGGACATATACATCCGAGAAAGATCTGATTGCTTCTTGTCTAATCTAGCACGTTTGAGGTAAAAGACAACTGGTCTTAAACAGCTTCTACTTGTTGATGATCTTAGCTCACGTGAAAGAGTCCAGCCGTCAATGACTGACAGTCTAGCTATATAGATCGTATTTCTTATTCTTGTCGTCAACAAGTGTCCAGGAGACTGATACTCTAACAAGTGTCCAGGAGACTGTGATACTCTAACAAGTGTCCAGGAGACTGAAACTGTAACAAGTGTCCAGGAGACTGATACTCTAACAAGTGTTCAGGAGACTGATACTCTAACAAGTGTCCAGGAGACTGTGATACTCTAACAAGTGTCCAGGAGACTGTGATACTCTAACAAGTGTCCAGAAGACTGTGATACTCTAACAAGTGTCCAGGAGACTGTGATACTCTAACAAGTGTCCAGAAGACTGTGATACTCTAACAAGTGTCCAGGAGACTGCGATACTCTAACAAGTGTCCAGGAGACTGATACTCTAACAAGTGTCCAGGAGACTGTGATACTCTAACAAGTGTCAAGAAGACTGTGATACTCTAACAAGTGTCCAGGAGACTGTGATACTCTAACAAGTGTCCAGAAGACTGTGATACTCTAACAAGTGTCCAGGAGACTGATATTCTAACAAGTGTCCAGGAGACTGATACTCTAACAAGTGTCCAGGAGACTGATACTCTAACAAGTGTCCAGGAGACTGTGATACTGTAACAAGTGTCCAGGAGACTGTGATACTATAACAAGTGTCCAGGAGACTGTGACACTCTAACAAGGTGTAGGCATACCCTCAACTATTGAGTTATTGAGTTATTTGTGGGTCATCATCATTGCACTCCGAATATGTCTATAGGTGCTCAGATCCCCTCCTCAGCAATTCTCGCAGTGTCCAGCGACTGACGTCTCCAGTTCTGTGATGGTTAATTAGTCTTCTTATACGCCCACTATGTTTCTCGTTTCTGGCTGTGTCCATCTTAACTCCCATCTCTTTCATTCGAAGGAGTGACGTGGACTCATGGTTGTCGAAGTCCTGTGTCCTTCTCAATTCCCGGAGGGCATTGATGATATCCGCCCGATCCATTGGTTGACCGTCCTCAACAATAGCGAAGCTAGCCAACCTGTCCGCTCTTTCATTTCCCCGTACTCCCGTGTGTCCTGGGAGCTCAAGTATAACACTAAATAATATACTCCTTGAATTTGTGCGGAACTTCTTACCTCGGCTCTACGGTCACAACCACCATCTTATTTCATGACAAGATAAATATCCGAATCGGAAACACTGCTTTAACATTGGTAAACTGAAACATAGAATACGGCCTACACAAAACTAACGCACACGACAAAAGTTCGAATTTAGCAAAACTGTGTGCTTTAACATTGGTAGACTTAAACATAGAATACGGCCTACACAAAACTAACGCACACGACAAAAGTTCGAATTTAGCAAAACTGTGTGCTTTAACATTGGTAGACTTAAACATAGAATACTGCCTACACAAAACTAACGCACACGACAAAAGTTCGAATTGAGCAAAAATGTGTGCTTTAACATTGGTAGACTTAAACATAGAATACAGCCTACACAAAACTAACGCACACGACAAAAGTTCGAATTGAACAAAACTGTGTGCTTTAACATTGGTAAACTTAAACATAGAATACGGCCTACACAAAACTAACGCATACGACAAAAGTTCGAATTGAACAAAACTGTGTGCTTTAACATTGGTAAACTTAAACATAGAATACGGCCTACACAAAACTAACGCACACGACAAAAGTTCGAATTGAACAAAACTGTGTGCTTTAACATTGGTAAACTTAAACATAGAATACGACCTACACAAAACTAACGCACACGACAAAAGTTCGAATTGAACAAAACTGTGTGCTTTAACATTGGTAAACTTAAACATAGAATACGACCTACACAAAACTAACGCAGAAGACAAAAGTTCGAATTGAACAAAACTGTGTGCTTTAACATTGGTAGACTTAAACATAGAATACGACCTACACAAAACTAACGCACAAGACAAAAGTTCGAATTGAACAAAACTGTGTACTTTAACACAGTCAACTATAGACTTTACTAAGGGTGGCCTGGGGACGCAGAAAATCATCATCATCATGTACCATATCAGTTGGCGTAGGCGATCATATACTTCCACAATATTCTATCTACATTCCATCGGATCAGTTCTTTTGTTGACTGTTTTCCATGCCATGACACCAAGCTATCCAGTATCTTCTCTCTTTGTCGTCCGCAGTCTCTCTTTCCCTGTATTTTGCCAGTTGTAACCAAGTATTCCAACTTTCCTCTTCTCATGATGTGCCCGAAAAATGTTGATTGTTTCTTTCTGATGTTGTTTAGGAGCTGCCTTTCTGTATTGGCCTCTTTGAGAATTTCCTCATTGGTCTTTTTAGCTGTCCAGGAAACTTTCAACATTCTTCTGAGAAATCCCATCTCTGTGGCCTCTAACCGTCTTTTCATTTGGTTGTCTACTGTCCATGATTCGCTTCCATAGGTCAGAATTAGTTCTAGATAGCACCGATTAACTCTCTTTCTCACTTCCATTGACATAGAGCGCAGAAAATAGTATAGGAAAATCCACCTACTAGCATAATGTTTTCAGTTATAGGAGCGATTGAGAGCTGATATAACCAGTGATGGAAAATGTAAAACTGAAATAAACAAAAGAATAGGAATGGCAAAAAGTAATTTTAATGTCATGGAAAATATACTAACATCAAAACAAATAACACCAGGGCTAAAACTAAGAATAGCAAAATGTTATATCTTCTCAATATTCCTATATGGTGCAAAAACATGGACATTAGAAAAAAAAACAGAACAGAGAATTGAAACCTTTGAAATGTGGATATATAGAAGAATAGTTCTAGATAGCACCGATTAACTCTCTTTCTCACTTCCATTGACATAGAGCGCAGAAAATAAAATAGGAAAATCCACCTACTAACATAATGTTTTCAGTTATAGGAGCGATTGAGAGCTGATATAACCTGTGATGGAAAATGTAAAACTGAAATAAACAAAAGAATAGGAATGGCAAAAAGTAATTTTAATGTCATGGAAAATATACTAACATCAAAACAAATAACACCAGGGCTAAAACTAAGAATAACAAAATGTTATATCTTCTCAATATTCCTATATGGTGCAAAAACAAGGACATTAGAAAAAAAACAGAACAGAGAATTGAAACCTTTGAAATGTGGATATATAGAAGAATAGGCAGAATTAGATTAAAAAAAAAAAAGAAAACAATGACGTTTTAAAACAATTAAAAATGAAAAGAAAACTACTAAACACAATTCAAACAAGACAAATGAAATTTTTGGGCCATGTTTTAAAAGACACAACAGCCTACTAACAGTAATCTTGGAGGAGAAAATTCAAGGTAAAAGAGGCAGAGGCAGACCAAGACGAACATGGACGAGTAACATCAAAAGATGGACAAATCAGCCTATGATAAACCTGCACCATCAAAACAAGAGACAGAGCAGAATGGCGCTCCATGGTAGCCAACCTTCGTTGCGGAGATGGCACCCAATGATGATGATGAGAGGGTTGACATCACTATACCTACAACCCCCTCTGCACGTAAATCTGAAAACGTCACTCTAATTAGTGGGTTTTCCGGTTTTATTATTTTGTTCGCAGGCCTTAGTAAATCTATAGTTGACTGTGGCTTAACACACTTCTATGTGAATTCGAAACTTGGACTACTTATGTAGGGAAAGCAAGAAAGAAAGTTAAACAGCTTTTCATATGTGTTACCTTCTCAAGATAATGAACATCCGATAGCAGAACAAAGTAGCCAACTTTAATGTCTTGTAAATGAACCATACAAGCATCAATCATAGTAACATTTAGGAGTCGCAGTTTTTGAGGTGGTTGGGTCATGAGAAGAGTGGATAACAATCGTATTCCCAAACAATTATTTTATGGAGAACTTCGAGACGGAAAGAGATCAACGAGCAGGCCAGTGCTGAGATATAAAGATGGAATGAAATAAAAAAGCAGGCCAGTGCTGAGATATAAAGATAGAATGAAATCAAAGAGCAGGCTAGTGCTGAGATATAAAAATGGAATGAAATAAAAGAGCAGGCCAGTGCTGAGATATAAAGATGGAATGAAATCAAAGAGCAGGCTAGTGCTGAGATATAAAGATGGAATGAAATCAAAGAGCAGGCTAGTGCTGAGATATAAAAATGGAATGAAATCAAAGAGCAGGCTAGTGCTGAGATATAAAGATGGAATGAAATCAAAGAGCAGGCTAGTGCTGAGATATAAAAATGGAATGAAATCAAAGAGCAGGCTAGTGCTGAGATATAAAAATGGAATGAAATCAAAGAGCAGGCTAGTGCTGAGATAATGTTTGCATGAATTCCTTGAGAGAATCATGAAGCAATTTGGCGTCAGATCGTCAGATCAGAACACACAGAAAAAAAAAAGCACAACAAAATTCTAGGAAGAGATGATGTTAAAATCAGAAGACAAAAAGGCGTATAAAATGGATATA
The DNA here is from genome assembly GCA_032433765.1 of Megaustenia siamemsis. NCBI lineage: Eukaryota > Metazoa > Mollusca > Gastropoda > Stylommatophora > Ariophantidae > Megaustenia > Megaustenia siamemsis. Next base: position 105,593,497 of record JAVIAB010000092.1, read on the forward strand.
AAGACAAGCACTACAAATGCGTTTTGTTCATTCTGTGATCGGATCTGTCTATCCATGCGTGGCGAATTCAATCTTGAGAGAAGCCACACAGTAAAACAACATCCAGCATAAGATACCAATACATTACCCAACTACTGACGAATCATGATTGCTTGCTACCAACAGATTGTCAAGACGCCAAAGACTACATATACTAATTAAACATATCATTGATGTTTATATAATGTTAGGTTAGAGTCGTTAGCTCTGAGACTGAAGCGGACTGTAATGGTTGTCTGCTGGGAAAGTTGAAGCTTGTAATTCCTAGAGATAGTGCCACACAGGGCCTTCTATGTTAACAACGCCTGCAGGAACATAGATGATCCTCAAGGGTCTTCTAGATTAACAGACTACCAATGCATGATCTAAGGGAATATAGACGATCCTAAAGGGTCTTCTATATTATCAGACCCCCAATGCATTCCTAATGGGAACATAGATGATCCTCAAGGGTCGTCTACATTATTCTGTAGAATTACCGCATTTCAACATATTCTTAGTTGCAAAAAATAGTAAAAAAGCAAACCTTTATTATATCAGAACTATCAAAATTACACCCAAAATGAATTGTTTTTAAAAAAAATAATTGGTTGAATTAGCAGACATACTTGTTGACTACTATCCCAGATATGACTTATTGCAACCGAGAACACAAACTTATAATAACAACTATATAGGACTAGTACACTTTTATATATATTCACTTAAAAATAAAAAAAATAAATAAATAAAAGCACAACATGCCACTTTAAAAATCAATTAAATGTTTCCATTAAGAACAATAACCAACATATGTCCTTGTCAGCTGCCACAGAAAAGGCTTTAAACCTTATTACAATAACAAATGCGTGTGACAGTTACATAGTTAACTGGACTTGTGAGGGAGGTTTTATCATCACTATAACTCGTCTGTTCAAATAATAGCACATCGAGTTTCTTAACAACTGAGTGCATGTCAGTTGTGTATCGCAGATGTTTCTGAGTTTTGTGTGGTCTTTCAACCTACTAATGTTAATTGTAGGAGTAAAAGCTTGACCCTTGACTTCACAACTGATTGCCCAACTTGTATTTAAGATTGTTTTTTCTTTGCCATTAATGTTTGTTTCGTTCCTTTTCATCTTCCTGGCTCATAGTGAGATTTCTGTGACCTAGTGCTTTGCGACTTGCAATCCACCATGAATAGAGTCATCTGTGAGTTAGTAGACTCTTTCCGTGGTGAATAATTCCTTCTTCGTTTTCAGAATGAAGTTGGATTAATTGGAACTGGGTAATTTCCTAAATATTATCAAATATGAAATATTAAATATTATCAAAGACATGTATGATGGTTACACATGTGCAGTTCGAACAGAGGAAGGACTGAGCGAATGTTTCCCAATAGAAACTGGGGTTAAACAAGGATGTATTTTATCGCCCTTGATATTTGGAATTGTTATGGACTTCATAATGAAGAAATGCTGCACTGGTAATAAAGGCATCGAATGGATACAAGGAGACCATTTGGAGGACCTCGACTTTGCTGATGACATAGTTCTCATCAGCAGTCAGATAAAAACGATGCAGGAAAACACAAATGAACTATCATCAATAGCCAGCAAAATTGGGCTTGAGGTCAATCATGAAAAGACTAAAGTCATGAAAAGTTTAATTCCAACAAGTGACAAAATATACATGGAAAACAAACCAGTAGAAGAGATCGATCACTTTATCTATCTTGGAAGTCACATTGATCGAGAAGGGGATACGAGCAAAGAAATTAGAATCAGACTGGCTAAAGCAGCAATGTCTTTCAGAAGCCTTGAAAAGTTGTGGAAATCAAAACTCATTAGCACAAACACAAAACTTAGGCTATTCAAATCAAATGTACTATCAACCCTTACGTATGCGTGTGAAAGCTGGAAAACAACAAGAGATATAGAAACAAAGTTGAACGCATTCGAAAATAAATGTCTAAGGAAAATACTTGGTATAGAATGGAACGAATTCAAAACAAACGAGGAAATTAGAGAAATCGCCAATCAACCACTAATATCTTCAGTAATTAAGAAAAGACGATGGTCATACGTTGGACATGTGATGAGAAGAGATAATAATCGAATAGCAAAGCAAGCCCTCATATGGGAAACAACAGGTAAAAGAAAAAGAGGAAGACCCAGGGAGACACTGAGAAGAACATTGATGAGAGAGGCAAGAGCAGCAGGAATCGGCTCCATCAATGAGATAGAACTGCTTGCACAGAACAGAGACAGATGGCGAGATTTGATAAAATATCTTTAAAAGAAAACTGCTAGAACAAAAATTCATATAGGAGAAGGTGTATCTTGGTCTACGCCCTATGGGCCGGTTACGGCTCGAAAGGTCAATAGATAGATAGAATTTCCTAGTTTGATCAGATATATTATTTCAGTTTGGAAGAGTGATGTCCCCTAAAATATGTCTGCCAAAATACAGTGGTTCTACGCATTCTTGGCGTTGGGGTCATTGTACCCTTCGATCAGAAGATCATAATTAGGCCGAGTGGCGTCGTTTTTGTCACGCGTTATAATATATTTATAAATATTTAACACTAAAGCTAAACCTAACCCCTGGACCCAACGCCCAATCAACAGATACTCCGAAATGATTACATGCCAGCGTAATGACCCCAACGCCAAGAATGCGTAGAACCACTGTATTTTGGCAGACATATTTTAGGGGACATCACTCTTCCAAACTGAAATAATATATCTGATCAAACTAGGAAATTACCTGGAACTGTTTTCTTATCTATGTGCATTAACTCAGTCTAATAGTTCCTCAGTTTCACAAAACGACAATATGACTACAGTTTTATGTAGCGATAGGTGAATCGAGCTTATGAGTGGACAAATTTATTGACTGTTGAGTTTATCACTATTTTAAATGGATATTTGATTATTTATTTGATCCTGAACCTTATTTGATTCTGCTAAGAGTTCAGAGTAGAGTACAAGGAATACTTAAAGCAAATATTTATTTCTATCCTTTTTTGCCATTCTTGTGTGATTTTTGCTATTTCTAAACTAATAACTACCAATAATCACCTTCACCAGAACGCTCAAATTGTTTGTGAACAAAATATACCAAACGAATTATAAGGTAACAATGGGGTTAATTAGCTTATTAATAAATATATCATTTGACAGCAATCTAGAGTTTGAAAAAAAAAACATTTTGTGCAACAAATTTAAGTTAACCATCATCATCAAGTACCATGCCTAATGGCGTAGGTGACCATGTCTCTCCACAACTTTCAATCTCGAGTTATTTATAATTTCTGTTGTTGACCTTCTGTAAAGCCATTTTCTTAAGCTGTAGGTGCCTTTTTTTTCTCTGTTTCCCTCTATCTCTTCGTCCCTCAATTTTTCCAGTTGTCGAAATATATTCCAGCTATTCCATTCTCATTACATGGCAAAAAAAAATGATGATTGTATCTGCTTAATTTTGGAAATTCGCTGTCTTTTTGCTTTAACCTCTTTTAGAACGTTTTCATTACTCTTCTTAGCTGTCCATGGTATTATCAACATTCTTCTGTAAAACCACATTTCTACAGCCTCCAGTGATTTTCTTGTGTATTGTCCTATTGTCCTTGATTCACATCCATATGTTAAGACTGACTCTACATAACGCATAAAAACTCTGTTTCTTGTTTCTATTGTCAACAATGAATTTCACAGTATCTTTCTCATTTTTTGTAAAGCTGCTTTTGCCTGAGTGTTTCTGCATCTCACCTGTGTTGTACATCTACCATCTGAGGTTAACAGTGCGCCCCCCCCCCTCCCCAAAAAAAAAAAATTAGAGGAAGATTTAAGTTTATAAAAGTGAGAAAGAGTTCATCAGATTTAAAAGTACAATACGTAAATGATTATAATTGGTGGAAGTGAACCATGGACAAAAACTAACCAAATAAAATGAATAATAATGTGACTATAAAATGGAGCTTCTAAGAATGTAGAACGCTCCCTCCAAGGGTCCCAAAGTAACATTTCAACTTCTATGAGAGACTTGAGCAGAAACTATGATGAAAGTCTCCTAAGTTTATTATATTCTGCACTATTTTAAATTTATAAGCTTGCTTCCAAATATGTTATCACATTATGTTATCAGCATTATTTTTGTGCATTCATTATATTTTAGTCGATAATTACTTGATTAAAAAAATATATTAATTAAATCAAATGACAGACATATCGATACTTTATTTTGTGAAATATTCTATTTTCAACCATAAATTGTTGTTAAAATGTAATATATAGATTATGATAATTATCTTGAAAAAAAAAAACCCATAGAAGAATCATATTCTGGTTGTATTTCTGAAATCTGTAATGAATAATACAACTAAAATATTAATGATAAACTTGAAATGATAAAATTTGTGTTTAACAATACGGTACAGAATACCAAACACCTATTAGGTATCGGGGTGAATTACATTTGCAGCTATATTCCAAAGGGGAATTTATCTTCTCAGGTTTTGCCCTGAAGATGGCGTTTGTGTGTTGGGTAAGTAATGTACGGTCTAGCTGTAATATTTTAAGTCTTTTGGTCCAAAGTGTCCAGCTTAACTACACAATTTATATTGGGGCGAGTTTGCCCTCTATGAGAATCTCTGTTCTCTACTTATTGGCCAAGCAGCGTTGTGGGTTTCAGAAATCAGCACGTGGAGGTCAGTATTGGTCAGATTTGATTCATTTACACTGATAATGGCAGTCAAAGTATAAGCTTCACAAAATACTTTTAAACGTCCAAATGGAATTACAAAGTTATAATTTATTTATGGTTATGCTTAGTCGAAGGCCACGGTATCACTGCAAACGAATAAAAATCCATAATTGCTCAATCGCCCGTGCCAGTAGAATCATCGTAATTAAAACACATCTCATTGGAGGATCCAAACAAATAAAGGCAGTTGTAATCTCCACTGCAGCAACTACAGCATACGTCAAACGACTCAAGGGCAATCGGCACTGCAAGTGAACGCAGCTGATCTGTCTTTTGTCATCTCTTCTACCTTTTAGCTCCCAGTGGAGCATAGGTCTTCAACAAACACTTTCCAAGTCGTTCTGTTTTTTGCAATTCTTTTAAGATCATTCCATGTCTTCCCCATCATCTTCATCTCTGCTTCGATCTGTCTTCTCCAAGGATTCCTTGGTCTTCCTCTTTGTCTTTTCCCCTGGGGATTCCAAAAAAGGGCCTGTTGTGTAATACTCTCAGTTGGCTTCTGTAGTGTGTGTCCTATCCATCGCCATAGTCTTCGCTGTATCTCTTTATTCACTGGCATTTGAACGGTACATTTCCATAATTCCACGTTAGTGACTTTGTCCTGCCATTTCCATCCCTTTATTCTGCGCAAGCATCCATGAATGAAAGTCTGTACCTTCGTGATTGTCAATTTTGTTATTCGTGAACGCGGCTGATCTGTCTTTTGTCATACGAGACCATTATTCTTCGTAAGCAATCGGAATAACGAAACACAATCTGGATGAAAAACATAGCTCACGGTGTGCACAGAGCACCAAACTCAGTAGCTCCGGGAGCAAGCCGGACTTGGAATATGAAGAAACTGCAGCAAGGAACCCTTTTCAGACTGAGCCTAATAGTTCCTGCCGCCTATCAACCATATTGACAGGAAGTCCTATAATTTATATTTAACCACGGTAGGTTACACCTTGCGATTTATTCTACGTATGAACCTTGTTTTAAAAGCGCTGTTGGTAATGTCCGCAATAAACATTATTTGGCCTTTTATATTTAGTAGCAATAACAGGTGCTAACAATTTAATCATAACATTTTTTTGGTATAAAAGTATCCATTAAATGCCGTTGTTAGAACAGCCAACACATGACGTTAAAATATAAACTGAAGAAAGTTAGCTGACACTTTACACGTTATTAGCTCTGGTTTTACAGTTTGTATTATTTCCAGAATGCACTTTTTAACTTCAGACAATCAATCAAGCCCCTTCAGTTCATTTCTGGGAGCATATGTCACTGAGTACGTCTCTCTCTATTATACTCATCATTGAGTGCCGTCTCCCCATCGAAGATTGGCTACCATGGAGCGCCATTCCGCTCTGTCTTATGCCTTGATGATGCAGGTTGTAATAGGGTGACTTATCTTTTGATGTTACTCGTCCATGTTAGTCTTGGTCTGCCTCTGCCTATTTTTACCTTGTATTTTCTCTTGTAAGATTACGTTTAGTAGACTGTTGTGTCTTTTAACATGACCTAAAAAGTTGGGGTTGTCTTGTTTGAATTGTTTTTAGTTTTTCTCTTTTCATTTTTAGATGTTTTAAGACTTCATCATTTTTTTCTTTCCATGCAATTCTTCATATTCTTCTAAATATCCACATTTCAAAGGCTTCAATTTGTTGTTGTTTTCTTTTCGAATGTTCATGTTTCTGCACCATACATTAATTTTGAGAAGATATAACATTTTGCAATTCTTAGTTTTAGTTCTATAGTCTATAAGTTGTTTAAGGTGTTGTTAAGACTGTGGTGTAGTCTATGAAGCAGGCATATATATATATTTTTTTTAATTATTATTATTTTTTTTATTACTTCTGTGTACTTTTGAATTAATGTCCTCATGCAGAATATGGTTTCTCTTTTGTTCCACTGTTTTTCCTAAATCCAAATTGTTTGTTCTTCTAATTTAATATTGAATTTATTCTGAATCCTTCATTCTATGTCTTTTAACAAGATTTTTGTTGCATGGCTCATTAGGCTTATTGTTCTCGGATCACTGCATTCAACTGCACCATTCTTTTTAGGCAGTGCAATGGAAGTTGATGTTTTTAGTTCATTTGGTATGTATCCAGTATGGTATATGTCGTTGTATATGTTTGTGAATACGTTAATGCCAAAATCTTCTAATGCCTTTATCATTTCTATCTGTATGTTTTCAGGTCCTGCTGTTTTTCCCTCTTTCATTCTTCCGCTGTTACGGAACCTATCTTTTATCATTAGGTAGGTCTCTGCGCCCACCTTTATTCCTGTATTATTCCTATATTTCCCTTAGGTTAAGGCAAATGTGAGTTTTCATGGTTTCTCTTCTACTAATTTTTTAATAGGGAGGGGGAGTCCTGTTTTATCTTTCCCCGGGAGTTTTTTTTTTTAAAACAAACCCTGTCTTGACATGCTGCATTAGGTTTTATTAGTGTGTGTACAGTACATCTTCATTTCATAATTTATTAATTAACTTAAAGCATACTTTCTGAGTTTAATTTAGTTTAGTCGACATGTCATCCTCGTTGCACATCAGACAAGTCCAGAAGTGCTCAAATCTCTCGTCAAATAGGCATATAATTCCTCAACGTATTGCAACATTATGTTGGTTGATAAATTTCTTTGAGTTCCTTTATAGTGCTTGCGTCTGGCATGTTTCGCCTTTACTTTTTGGCTGATAACAAAGAAAAAACCCATTAAACATAATTCGAGCGAAATAAATGAATTGTGTCGGACATATAAGGAGTCATATATGCAAGTTGAAAGCCATCTTGGATGAAAAAATTGCATATGTGTGGTAAATCAGATGAAGACTTAAAAGTGAATTAAAAGGATCAAGAAATGACCTTGGGAAGAGGGATGTCATAATAATTTATAAGTGAGCGCACCACAGTAACCACCAATAAGTGTCAAACAGTATGACAAGATCATAATTGACAACAGTACTTGAGAGTCAATCTCAATCAGAGCAAGAACAAATGACGAAATGCTGCCTTGGTTTGTTTATTTTAGAACAGAAATGTTTCATTCGCAAAGCTGGAAAATAATATTTTTTTCATTTTATGGCATCTACTCCAGTTTTCCCATTTTCTAACATATATTATTAAATGTCTAATAATATTAGACGGAAAACGTTTGATTTGAATGATAGCAACTACATCAGCACGATAATTAATATAAACGAGACCTGTTTCTAAGGTCACCGGAAGTGCTCGTGAATACAATCCGAAAGCTTACATTGGCAACACGGACCACCTACAATATGGTGGACCCAGTAGGACACCTTTCTCTTCTCTGGTGTTGTGCAGATGTTGATAAACAGAAATGGCCATCAAGTTTCCTGTCTTTCGTATAATTATTCGTTTATGGAACTTAGAAATTTATATAAAAATGTAACTTTGAAATCTGACTTTTCTTATTGAAGACTTAGATTTAACTATTAATTATTAACTTAATAAAAAGACTCAAAGACTGAGATTGTCCTAGCTTAATAATTTATTATAAATTATAATAAATTATTAAGCTAGGACAATCTCAGTATTTGAGTCTTTTTTTATGATATTATTATTAAAAGTAAAAGAGAGTAGTATTATATAAGTATAACATAACTGATGATAACTAAACTTAAACAGTCAACATAATAATAATAATATTTTTTTTTTTTACTGTAGTTCTACTATCTATTCTCTAGACTCCATTTAATAACTATCATCCAGACTCTGTCACTTAAGTCACTATATCTATTATAATTTATAATGATCTATTCCATTATTTATCTTACTTCATTTTCATTTTTTATTAAAGTTTAAAATTTAAAAAGAGTAAAATAAAGCCAAAGCAGTAATTGAGTAAAGTAGCCGGCTCATAGGTCATTAATAATGAACAAAATATTCACAATGATGACCTGATTCAGACTAGTACACTCTTCTCATCTTGCTCTTTTAATTAACATTTTTCCTTAGACTGATATACTTATATATACGTCAATCATCATCCCGCTTGACTACATCTCAGACATCTGCATTCCTACTCACTACTTCTGTTCTCTTTCTTTCTACTAATAAGATAATTTTTTAGTCTTTTCTTTATCTTAATTATAGAAGTCAGAATGAGAATGGAAGTGTTGTGCTTAATTAAAGTTAAAGTAAATTAAAATTATATAAATTCACAAGTTTCAAATAATAAATTCTGTTGTCAGAACTCACATGGGGATTGTCATTGTATGTATTTATTCTCTCCCCCTCATCCATATAATTATAACGGAGACAGTCATATACATTCATCATTCATTGTATCATTCGGTAATATTACATTGAGACAGGCAGGCCTGTTAATTCATGATTCATGATTAATAACAGATAATAATGGCATTCGTTAATTAAAAGTATGGGTTTAAAAATAATTTTTGGAACTTATTTTTGTTTTGTTTTGTCTACTGTCTATATATTGGAGTGTCCTGTATTTGTAATTCCCTATCATACAATATTGTTAATATTATTCTGGTATTTTTTCTCTACATCAGTGAGAAAAAAAACATTTAATCATTATTTAATAAAATTGTTGCAGGTAAATTCACACTTTGTACAAGTACAAATGGAAGACAATAAAAGTGCTGGCATTAACATGTTCGCAGAAAATCAATATATTTTTTAATAATTGCAATCTTTTCTTGGAAAATGGCATCAGGAGCAAAAATGTCTTTCAATCCTTACCTAAATGGAAAACTTGGTAATTTTCATCAGATGTCATCAAAAGATGTTGAAATAACACAAGACCTGCATCTGAAGATGTCCAAAAAAATAGCACAGTTAACAAAGGTAAACTAAAACTTAAATTTATACGTATATTATTTCAACATGAAAATGATTCCCTGTAGTCTTTATAAGTAGTTTACTTTTATAATTATTAATACTTGTTCCCATATTTTTGTTGCGGACTTAGGCATATTGCAGCATTAACTCTTTCTGTATGAACCGCTACAGTCTGTGCCATGCCCATTTCGGTCAAATATGATCTGCTGCACTCTGTGTGTTTCTCAGTTTGTGTCATGTACATCATATTTCAGCTTTTAAATTAGCTAATTTATTTAGTTTCCTATAAACATTCTTCATTAAAGAGTTCCTTCTTCCTTCTACATGAGATATTTATGAAATAAATTGTGTTATAGAGTGTGATTTTCCATTTGAAATAGCAGTGTTTATCACTGACAAAAATCAGTTGATTTAAATGGAATTAACTAGTAGTGATTCTAATGCCAGAATTCAATTGATGACGGCTGAAAATGTTTTGAATGTTTACAAAAATGATTCCGGTTTCATGGCGGCTTCTTGTAGTCGTTTTTTATAATTTGGCAATTGCTGATATATTTAAATGATTTACGCGACAGTCTAGTTGTGAAATTACGTGTTGCTATTCCCCGTTTGGTGTATGTTTTACTTCTGACGTGTGGATGAACTGTGATTACCGATATTTAAGTGGTTAATGATTTATTCTTCTTTGTGTTGTGTGTTGGTGGTTCGATAGGCAAGCACATGGTTCGACAAAAATGTTGCCGGCATCCGGGTGTGTTCAACCCACATGTGAAAAGTCTGTGACAGTGGATGGGGCGGAAGAATCAGAAATGATCAACGACCCAGAAAGCGAAAACAGCAAAGTGTGTAGTACACATGAGGCATATTCAGAACACGAAAGACAAATATGGCAGACCACCGTGAAAGAGATCGGAGTCTCATCATGTACTAGTCCAGAGGAAGCCATGGAGAGGAATTCGAACTTATGTTGGAGGAAAGATCTTAAAATAAGTACATGGAATGTTAGGACTCTATATCAAGAAGGGAAATTGGAAAATCTGATTCAAGTAGCAGAACGAATAAATATAGATATTTTAGGCATATCAGAGACAAGATGGAAAGAATGTGGGTACATAGAGGATGAAAAATATACATTTATATACTCAGGAAACACAACAGAACATCAAAGGGGGGTAGGAATACTGATAAAAAGAGAGCTACAAAAATATATAAGTACCCACTGGTCATAATCTGATAGGATTATACTACTCAAGTTGAAAGCAAAACCATTCGACATAGCAATAATACAGACACATGCACCTACTCAAAACTACACAGATGAACAAACAGAGGCATACTATGAAGACCTAAATAAAGTTATGAAGCAAGTGAAATCTTCAGACATCTTGATCGTAATGGGTGACATGAACGCTAAAGTAGGAAAGGGTAGATATAAGACCATTATAGGAAATCATGGTTTAGGAAAAAGAAATGACAGAGGAGAAAGATTAATACAATTCTGTGAAGAAAACAGGCTGATAATATGTAACACCTACTTTGAGCAAGAGAAAAGGAAACTATACACATGGAAAAGCCTTGGAGGCAAGAAGAGGAATCAAATAGATTCCATAATGATAAAAAAAGGTTCCGTATCAGCGTAAAGAAAGCCAAAACCTACCCAGGAGCAGATATTAATTCAGATCACAATCCTGTAATGATTAAAATGAAAATCAAACTAAAGAGAAACAAGCAAAAGTCTAATTCATCAATAAATCCACTAGATATAACAGCTTTAAATCAAAAAGATATTAAAGATACCTTTACAATACAAGTAAAGAACACATACCCGAAGCTGCTAGAAGAAGGAATTGAACAATATAGAAGAGAAAATCCTGATGAAAAAGTAACAACCAAATGGCAATGCACAAAGAAAAGCATACAAGAAACCTGCGACACCTTACCCAAAAGAGAAAAGAACAAAAAACAAAAATGGATAACTAACACCATCTTAGAAAAATGGAAGAAAGGAGACGAGAAGAACACTGTCCAATACAATAAAATAGATAATGAAACACACAAAATGTGCAAAAAAGCAAAAGAAGACTGGCTCAGGCAAAAATGTATAGAAATAGAAACTATGGAAAGCAAACAAGACTTAAGAGGAATGCACACAGAAATAAAGAGAATGACTAATAAAAATAAAAAAGCCACAGAAGGTGGATGCATTGCAGACAAAAAAGGAAAAATGCTAACAGACAATAAAGATATTATAGATAGATGGCAGGAATATATAACAGAACTATTTCATGATCAAAGGGACAAGAAACCAGTTATAAAATGTACATCAGGCTTTAAAAATTTAAAAATCTGAGGTGGAAAAAGCTATAAAAACAATGAAAAGGGGAAAAGCAGCAGGACCTGACAGCATACAGATAGAGATGATACAGGCGCTAGAAGATTTTGGCATTGAAGTGATTACAGACATATGCAATGACATATACCACACAGGATACATACCAAATAAACTAAAAACATCAAATTTCACTGCATTGCCTAAAAAGAATGGTGCAGTTGAATGCAGTGACTCTAGAACAATAAGCCTAATGAGCCAAGTTACAAAAATCTTGCTAAAAGTTATACAAGGAAGGATTCAGAATAAAATCAATACTGAATTAGATGAGCAGCAATTTGGATTTAGGAAAAATAGCGGGACAAAAGAAGCCATATTCTGTGTGAGAGCATTAATCAAAAAGTACACAGAAGTAAACAAACCAATGTATGCCTGCTTCGTAGACTACACCAAAGCTTTTGATAGAGTACACCACAAACAACTTATAGAATGCCTAAAGGAGATACATCTATATGACATAGACATACGACTAATATGTAATCTATACTGGGAGCAAACAGCAATAACAAAATATAACAAAGAGAACTCTACACCCATTGATATAAAAAGAGGAGTAAGACAGGGATGCATCCTATCACCAATTGTGTTCAATCTATGCACTGAGCAAATCTTTAAAAACATCATAGAGATGCCAGACCTACAAATTAATGGAAAGATAATCAATAACCTAAGATATGCTGACAATACTGTACTACTAGCAGAAAATCCTAAGATCTACAACAATTACTTAATGAAATAAACATGACAATAAAAAAATATGGACTAGATATGAATATCAAAAAAACTAAAACTGTGATCATAAAGAAAGAAAATACTCAAAACCCACAAGTGGATATAAAAATTGAAGGAATAGACCTGGAGACAGTTCAGAACTACAACTACCTTGGACAAACTATAACCAGTGATGGAAAATGTACAACTGAAATAAACAAAAGAATAGGAATGGCAAAAAGTAATTTTAATGTCACGAAGAACATACTAACATCATAACAAATAACACCAGGACTAAAACTAAGAATAGCAAAATGTTACATCTTCTCAATATTCCTATATGGTGCAGAAACATGGACATTAGACAAGAAAACAGAACAGAGAATTGAAGCCTTTGAAATGTGGATATATAGAAGAATAGGTAGAATTGGATGGAAGGAAAAGAAAACAAACGATGAAGTCTTAACAAAGAACAAAGCACAATTCAAACAAGACAAATGTGATTTTTGGGCCATGTTAAAAGACACAACAGCCTACTAAAAGTATTCTTGGGGGGAAAATACAAGGTAAAAGAGGCAGAGACAGACCAAGACTAACATGGACGAGTAACATCAAAAGATGGACAAATCAGCCTATGACAACCTGCACCATCAAAGCAAAAGACAGAGCAGAATGGCGCTCCTTGGTAGCCAACCTTTGTTGCGGAGACAGCACTCGATGATGATGATGATGAATAATATTATTTTAGTATCAATATCAATAATGGGAGCTGTGATTTGAGCTATTTTGATCTGGATTTAGAAAAAAATAGTCTCATGTTGGATACTTATGATCAACAACATTATAGTGATGAGAAGTACAATACATTGTGATTGTGGATGACAAAAGATAAGTTATTTTTATGCTACGTCAACAGAACTTTCAAGGCTGCTTGCTGACTTATTACTAATGTTTTTTGGGTTTAAATAGTTAATATTGGATTACTTTGATCCGATGTTTATGATGGTAATTATGGTCTCAGTTTTACATTTTAATTTTTTTTTTGGTTTAGTCACTTATCCCCCATTTTTCTCTTTACATGTCTTGTTGCATCTTTTTATTGGTGAAATCTAATTACTTGTTCAATTATCTAAAAATTCATATAATATATATTATATGTGTTAAATAAAGATAAAGCATGTAGATTTTGATATTTCAAACTATAAGGAGTATGAATCATTTTACATCTGAAATCTCTTCCATTTTATTGATAAAAACCTTCAGTGTTATGTATGTACTTAAACTGAAATTCTCTCATCATAGTTCAGGTGATTAAGAGTATCTGTCTATCTATTAGATATCTATCTGTCTATCTATTAGATATCTATCTGTCTATCTATTAGTTATCTATCTGTCTATCTATTAGATATCTATCTGTCTATCTATTAGTTATCTCTCTCTCTATCTATTAGATATCTATCTGTCTATCTATGAGATATCTATCTGTCTCCTCATCAAGGCCAGCTCCTTGTCGTGGGGATGGGGCTTAACAGTCACCAGGGACTGAAAACTAAGACTGGCCAGGCCTTCCTACAACCGAGCAAGACCACAGTCTGCTCTAGCAAGTTCAAGTGCTGAAGTCGGAGGCAACCAGCCAAAAGGCGCACGACAATCAGGATGCCACGCACTCAACGCAAATGGAAGTATGTCTATAACCGCAAATCGATATGGCACTCGCCCTGTGATGGGCACTCAGGCAGGAGCAGCGCCGGGTCCTCAGCCTCGAAAGGGCCCAACCTCTATTACTGGATGTCCTTCTCAACCACTCTGTGGAGTCAGGGGGCGAGAGAATAGAGCTACTGGCCAATCCAAAATAAGACCACTAAAAATAATGCACTGGAATGCTGAAGGCATCAACAGCAAAAGAGATGGGTACAGTAAAAAGATAGAATTAGAAAATATCCTGCATGAAGAACAAATAAGCATATGCTGTTTGCAGGAAACCCATCTAAACAACGACATAGCCTTGAAGATTAGGGGATACCAGTGCTACCGATCTGACAGAATAAATAGACAAAAGGGCGGAATACTGACTCTTGTAAGGAACAACATTAATGCATGTCAGATTGAAGTGTATATGGATGGGGCGGAATATCAAATACTGCACCTCAGGACAGGAAATACAGACTTCCATCTACTTAACTACTACTGTCCGAGTGACCGCCCACTAGCACTAGACACAATTACATTAAAAGAAAGAATAATTGTATGTGGAGACTTTAACAGCCACTCACAGAGCTGGGGCTATGAACATATGGACAAGAGAGGTGAAGAGCTTGAAAATTGGCAGGATGACAATGGGCTTATACTATTAAACCAGGCAACAGATCCACCAACATTCTACTCCAGATCATGGCATACCACATCTACACCAGACCTTGCTTTCCATTCACCAGACCTGGATTGGAATATCACACGAATTGTTGGGAAACAACTTGGAGGCAGCGACCACCGACCAGTCTTTTTAGTGGTACAAAATAAGGCCATCAGGGAGAGCAGCACTCTCTCCAGATGGAATTACAAAAAGGCAGACTGGAAAATGTATCAACACTACACCAGTGTACTGACTAAAGATATAAATACAGATAGAGACATCAACAAAATAGTTGATGAATTCAGTAGACTAATAATACAAGCTGCCAGTGAAACAATACCTAGAGGGGCACGGAAACACTACAAACCATACTGGAGTAGTGAGCTAGAGCAACTGCACAATGACATGGAAACATCTCGAAAGCAAGCAGAAAATAACCCTTGCCAAGAACACCACAACAACTACCAGCATGCTAAAGCCAAATTTCAACGGGCTAAACTACAAGCCAGACGGAGAAGCTGGAAAGAGAAAACAGAGTCCTTGAATCTTGAACGAGACACAAGAAAAGTGTGGAAGCTTGTAAAACAGCTGAATGATGAGGGTACAGAAAGGAACACCAAAATTACACTGAAGAAGGATGGAAACATTCTAACAGGTAAACATGCAGCAAATTACTTTGCAGACTCCTTTGCAAATGACAATAATATTGAAATTAGCCTAGAAAAACGACAAGAGACCCGTTTAAAACAACAAAATGAAGAGACCACACATGAAGTAATGGAAACACCCATTACACAAAGAGAGCTAGAGCTGGCAATATCCAAATTAAAAATGAAAAAGTCACCAGGCAATGATGGAGTGTCCAATGAAATGATTAAGAACTTGGGAACTGCAGCTAAAGCAAAACTACTGCAGATCTACAACATTTGCTGGATCACAGGTAGAGTGCCACAGGCATGGAGAGAAGCAATTATGATACCATTACTAAAGCCAGGAAAAGATGGTTCAATGACATCCAGCTATAGACCAATCAGCCTTACAAGCTGTTTGTGTAAAACAATGGAACGTATAATCAATCTCAGACTTCAGTGGTACCTGGAAAGTGAAAATCTCCTTGTCCCACAACAAGCAGGCTTTAGACAGTGTTACTCTAACGAAGATCAAGCAACCTATCTTTCCCAGGAAATTGAAGATGCGTTTCAAGAAAAGAAACTGGTACTAGCAGCATGGATAGACCTAAAGAAAGCATTTGATAAGGTATGGAAGGAAGGGCTTTTGAAGAAACTGAGAAATTATGGAGTAAATGGCAGGATGTACAAATGGGTCAAAGCATACCTGCATAACAGGAGAGCCAGAGTGCAACTGGATGGTCTTAAGAGTAAGAAGGTCTTATTGCGCCAGGGCGTTCCACAAGGAGGGGTACTATCTCCAACACTTCTTCTGATCTACATCAATGACCTAGTTACTGAACTACCACATGGCATCAAAGTGGCAATGTATGCAGATGACTTGGTAATGTGGTGCACAGAGGAGTATGCAACAGTGGCCTCCAAATTGCTACAAAGAGCTATGAATGCACTGAATTCATGGACAAATAGATGGTGTATCAGCATCAATACAGACAAATGCATTACTACACTTTTCACACTCTCCCCAAAACAAAAAGCAGGAGCCATCTACATAAACAATGAGCCTGTGAAAGAAGACATACAAGCTACATATCTCGGAGTTACATTTGATAACAAACTATCTTGGAAACAGCAGATAAATAAGGCAACCCAAAAAGCAAGGAGGAAATTGGCTATTCTAAGAAAGTTGTGTGGAACCACATGGGGTGCGAGTGGGAAAATACTCAGTAAAGTTTACCAACAGAGTATACGCCCACATTTAGAATATGGATCATCCGCATGGTGCTCAGCATCAAACACCACATTGCAAGAACTGGATAAAGTACAAAACCAGGCACTCAGGGTCATCACAGGAGCAATGAAATCAACACCAATATTGGAGATGGAGAAATTGTGGAGGATACCAGCACTGAGAGAACGGAGAGACACAAAGGTGCTGATACAGGCAGAAAAATTTGTATGCATGCCGAGACATCCAATGAAGGACAGATTCCAAAATCTTGCATTGGGACGACTTAAGAGAAGCAGCTTTATCCACCAAGCCAAGCGTATTAGTAGACAAACACCAGACATGCCAAGAGTTGTTAAACCCCTTCTGCCCATACCAGAACAGACTCCCTGGACAGATGAATCAGGATTATCAGTTCAAATACGGACAGAAGTGAAAGGAATAGTTGACAAAGAGGAACAAAATAGTCTACAGCAAAAAACAATAACTCTCAGTTTCCTGGATGAAGAATACCCACAAGACCTATGGATCCGTGTGTACACAGATGGATCAGCACAGAATGCAGTAAAGAATGGGGGAGCAGGTGCATATATAGAGTACCCAAATAACACTAGGGATATGAATAAAATAGCAACAGGGAAATATTGTCACAATTATGATGCAGAAATACAAGCAATAAAGTTGGCAATAGAAAAACTGCTGAACAGTAATCTTAGCCCACAGCCTGTAGTGTTTTTGACAGATGCAAGATCAGTACTCCAAGCACTACAATCCAGAAAATTACCACATCTGCAGACCTTATTGACTGAACTCTGCAAGCACCACAGGGTTGCCCTGCAGTGGATCCCGTCTCACTGTGGAATACCAGGAAATGAGAAAGCAGATCAGTTGGCAAAGGAAGGTTCAACAGGCACACAACTAGATACACCAGTTACATACCATCATAAGAAACAGATAATCAAATCAATCAGAGGACCACAAGCCCCAAATCAGGATGCCTTTCATAATATGAATAGATATGAACAAGTTATCATTATACGCCTAAGAACAGGACACAATCGACTCCATAGTCACATGTATACAAAATTCAAGATCGGCACATCAACTACTTGTACATGTGGACAGGCACCCCAGACTGCTGAACACATACTTCAAGACTGCACTGAATATAGTAGACTGAGGAAAATCCATTGGCCCATAGATACAACACTACAGACAAAACTATATGGGCCACTGCAAGAATTACAAAAGACAGTAAAATTTATACAGGAAACGACATTGCAGATATAGACAATACTTCAGGCGAACGCAAGATAGATAAAGATAGATAGATCTATCTGTCTATCTATTAGATATCTATCTGTCTATCTATGAGATATCTATCTGTCTATCTATTAGATATCTATCTGTCTATCTATTAGATATCTATCTGTCTATCTATTAGATATCTATCTGTCTATCTATTGTTCTTTCGTGCTGAAACCTGCACGTGTAGGGAGGAATTTTAGATTCATGTCTAATGAAATACTATTTGCAGACGACCAAGTTCTAATACATGAAACAACTGAGGACCTGCAAGAACATATCAACAGGCAAAACAACACTTGTAAACAATACAACATGAAGTCAACATAAACAAATCCGAAGTAATGGCAATAGCGAGAAGAAAGAAAACCTAAACATCATAATAGATAATATGATGCTGAAACAAGTAGACAATTTTAAATATCTGGGTAGCATGTTAACACAAGACAATAATCAAGAGACAGATATAGATATACTGTGTAACAAAGCATGCCAAGTTATAGGCCAAGTATCAACACTATTGAAAAACAAAGCAATAACTACGGAAGCAAAAAAGGGCAATTTATAAATAAATTTTTCTACCAACTCTATGCTACCAGTGCCAGAATTTGACACTGGACTCTAGAACAATACGAAAAATAACAACCACCAAAATTAAATGTATCAGAAGAATGACAGGAAACAGCTTAAGGGACAGGGTAAGAAACACTGACCTCAGGAAGAAACTCGAAATTGGACCAGCCATTGAATACATAAAGAAAGAACATATAAAATGGTACGGTCACATCTATCTATCTATCTATCTATTGACCTTTCGAGCCGTAACCGGCCCATAGGGCGTAGACCAAGATACACCTTCTCCTATATGAATTTTTGTTCTAGCAGTTTTCTTTTAAAGATATTTTATCAAATCTCGCCATCTGTCTCTGTTCTGTGCAAGCAGTTCTATCTCATTGAGGGAGCCGATTCCTGCTGCTCTTGCCTCTCTCATCAATGTTCTTCTCAGTGTCTCCCTGGGTCTTCCTCTTTTTCTTTTACCTGTTGTTTCCCATATGAGGGCTTGCTTTGCTATTCGATTATTATCTCTTCTCATCACATGTCCAACGTATGACCATCGTCTTTTCTTTATTACTGAAGATATTAGTGGTTGATTGGCGATTTCTCTAATTTCCTCGTTTGTTTTGAATTCGTTCCATTCTATACCAAGTATTTTCCTTAGACATTTATTTTCGAATGCGTTCAACTTTGTTTCTATATCTCTTGTTGTTTTCCAGCTTTCACACGCATACGTAAGGGTTGATAGTACATTTGATTTGAATAGCCTAAGTTTTGTGTTTGTGCTAATGAGTTTTGATTTCCACAACTTTTCAAGGCTTCTGAAAGACATTGCTGCTTTAGCCAGTCTGATTCTAATTTCTTTGCAGATATAGACAATACATATAAAATGGTACGGTCACATAACGAGACAAAAAGAACTAACAATGACTCAAAGAGCCATAAACAAACGCTACGAAAACGCCAGATTAAGAGGAAGACTGAGAAAGAGATGGGTTAAGGGAATACTAGAGTCACCAGGTTTTTAACACCAGAAGAGGCCAACAGAAGAGCAAAGAACCGCAGACTGCATCTCCCCCTGACGCCAACGGCAATGGAGGAAGGATAGAAAAAGAAGATGTCTGATGATCTTTGTTAACAAGTACCAGACCTTATGACCTATATTGTATTTCACCACATATCCTTGTTCTGGATGAGCCTCTCAATCTCAACTAGTGACCTTATGCCTACTGTTGTTACCACTGTGTTCTTTTTAGTGTTTCTCTAGGTCAGCATCTTTTTCTTTTACCCTCTGATTTCCATTTGAGGGCTTGCTTTGAGATTTTATTTTTGTCACTTCTCATCACATAGACATGAACACCTTCTTCTCTGGTAGTTTAGATGCTTTGTCATTTTTCTTATTTCTGCACTTGTCTTGAATTCATTCTATAGTCATCATTGAGTGCCGTCTCCGCATCGAAGGTTGGCTACCATGGAACGCCATTCCACTCTGTCTCTTGCTTTGATGATGCATTCTATAGTATACAAAGTATTTTCCAGATGCATTTGTTTTCAAATGCATCTAATTTATTTTCTAATTTTTTTTTTTTTTTTTTTTTTTTAATAGTTCTTCAGCTTTTGCATTCATGATTAAGTGTATATGTTTGTTGAAACTTCTTAATCACTGATTAGCTACAGAGTTGAATGTGTTCATGCATTTTTATCGATAAAGTTCAAATCAAAATGTGTTGAAGTAAACTTTTAGTTTTATGTTAATATGTTAATTATGAATTATTATTAAAAAATGAATACATTTAGTTTCATTTAATAGTTTGATTTTGTATAGTCATTTTAATTTTTTTTAAAATATGTATTAAATGTAATGTTTATTAATGTAACTTTTATTTTAACAGGTGATATATGCTTTAAATACCAAAAATGATGAACATGAATCCGTTCTACAAACACTTCGAGATCAGCATGAAGAAGAAATACAACAAATTCTTGCAGATGCAAAACAAAAGGTTGCAAGTTGTAAAGAACGTCTTGATGAAGAATCAAGCCGTCGCACTACAATTGAAATTCTGCAAGCAAAAATTGCTGAATATGAAGTTGAGAATTCCTATATTCAAAAAGAGTTTTCAATTTACAAAAGTGAGATGGAAGCACGGCAGGAAAAAGAAGAAGAGAATTATTCAAACAGAATATTGCATATGGCACAAGAAATAACGAAAGCCAAAGAAGACTTTGAAGAGAACCTTAAGAATTTCAGATTTTGGAAAGAAAGGACAGCAGCAGAATATGCAGTAACAATCGCAGAGCTTGAAAGAAAACATCAGACAGAATTGGCAGATTTGCAAAACATCCAAAGAAATCAGGGTGATACTTGGTTAAATCAGTGTACCACAATAGAAGTTGGTTTTAAGAAAGAGATTGAGGATTTAACATCAAAAGTTAAGATGTTGGAGAGTGATAAAATAAAACTTAATGAAGACTATTCATTAAAACTTGAGAAGGCTACAGCTTTTTATGAGAAGGAGTTAGAAGCACTACGGCACAATCAAGCACTGGAATATAATAATGAGGCAGAACAAATGAGAAAAGAGATAGATAGATTGAAATCAGAATTTGGCTCAAGTGACAAGGAACTTAGGATACAGATTGACAGATTGGTACGTCAGCTAGCGGACACAGAAGATGAACTCAAGCAGTCTCAACAACAGCTTCTTGTGTTGGAATCAGAGTTAGCTGGCAGGGATGATAACTCAAGTGAACTTTCAAAGCAAGTAAGTAATGTAGGTGTTATTGCCTTTTATTATTTTTCATTTACATAAATTGTATTGTTAATTGGATAAATTGCATTGTTCACTTTACATTTCATCTCAATAAATTGTATTGAGTTTTAGATAAATTTAGTGGCTATTCAAGAAGCAGCGGCTACTTTTTTAACTACCACCCATAATTAACTTTCACTCAGCGCTCTTCAACTTGAATAATGTTATCTGCACTCTCTCCAAAATGATAAAATATAATGTTATTCTTTAAACGGCTGTTGTTGCTGACATAAAGTTTAATCACTCTTAAGTATGACAATATTTTCTGGGAAGACAATGTCATTTGTCCAAGTCTGATAAAATCTTGTGATGCCAATCATTTATTAGTGGCAGATGTCTTGGATTTATCTCTTGATCTTGTGACATCAGAATTCCAAAGGTTCTGTTAAAATTAATTTTAAATATCTAGAATAATGCTGCACACAACTTATGAGCTTACAGTTAATACTGTAAAATTGCAAGCTGTAATAAAAAACTTGAAGCTGTCAGACTGTCTGAACTTTTTCTTCAAACTCTAAACTGTAGATTACTCTCAAAAACTGTAAGCTCCAACTTTTTTCTGAAATTCTACTGCTTTGACTGCTGCACTCCAAGTCTGAAGCTAATTTTTACTTCGAATCAAACTTCTGGATCTCACTTGAAAGCTTATAAATCTAAGTGTGTCTGTGGACTCTCACTGTGATCTACTCTCATCATCATCATCATGTGCTACATTGATTGGTGTAGGCGATCATGTCCTTCCACAATCTTCTATCTACAGTGCATCGTATCAGTTCTGTTGTTGACTGTTTTCTATGCCATGACATCAAGCTATCCAGTATTTTCTCTCTTTGTCATCTGCAATCTGTCTTTCATTTTATTTTGCCAGTTGTAACCAAGTATTCCAACTTTCCTCTTCTCATGATTTGCACAAAAAATGTTGATTGTTTCTTTCTCATGTTTTTTAAGAGCTCCCTTTTTTTGTTGGCCACTTTTTGAATTTCTTCATTGGTTTTTTTAGCTGTCCAGGGAACTTTCAACATTCTCCTAGAAACCCCATCTCTGTGGCCTCTAATCGTTTTTTCATTTGTTTATCTACTGTCCATGATTCGCTTCCATAGGTCAGAGTTGGTTCTATATAGCACTGATGAACTTTCTTTCTCACTTCTATTGGCATAAATTTATTGCATAAGATATTTTTCATTTTATGAAATGCTATTTTGGCCTAAGCTATTCTGCTTTTTATTTCTGTGGTGAATCTTCCATCTGATGTTATTATTGTGCCCAAGTATTTGACGTGTTGCACTTGTTTCAGATTTGTCCTGTTTATTTTTATGCTGCATGGTGGTGATGATTGTTTCTTTGATATGACCATTACTTCTGTTTTCTTTCTATTCAGACTGAGATCTTTTCTGTTGCTTTCTTTTACTATTATGTCTATAATTTCTTGTAGTTCATTGATGGCTTCATTCATGTAGTTCATTGATCTACTTGCAGCAGCCTCTAATCTCACTGTATAATCTGGGGGTCTGTCCACAGAGCCAGCATAAGTAACAGAATGTTTGTTTGAATAACACTTTATTTGTTTGAATAACACGTTATTTGTTTGAATAACACTTTATTTGTTTGAATAACATGTTATTTGTTTGAATAACACTTTATTTGTTTGAATAACGCTTTATTTGTTTGAATAACACTTTATTTGTTTGAATAATACGTTATTTGTTTGAATAACACGTTATTTGTTTGAATAACACTTTATTTGTTTGAATAACACTTTATTTGTTTGAATAACACGTTATTTGTTTGAATAACACTTTATTTGTTTGAATAACACTTTATTTGTTTGAATAACACTTTATTTGTTTGAATAACACTTTATTTGTTTGAATAACACTTTATTGTACCTTCTCCAGATTCTAACATCTGGTTGTTCTAACTCAATTAAAAAAAAAAAAAAGTAAAGAGCCCCTGTCACGCCAAGTGGCGTATAGGGAATATGGTGTTAGTGACCATAAATTTTACAGACCTTCAGCACATGATTTTTGAGGTAATGTGATCGGTATTATGCCTGTGCCGCTTTACTTTCCCAGAAAAAAATCCGGTACTCATTTAAAGCTGGGTGAACCCGGAAGCCATCAGTTGGGATCGAACCCTACCTCTTGTCCTTTGTAGTCCAGTTCACTAATCACTGAGCTATCATGGCTCCCTCTAACTCAATTGATTGCACATAATTTTTAAAAAATCTATAGTTTCATTGGTTGTTCCCAAAGACTCATCCTCTTCTTTCTTCGTGTATCTGTTATTTTGTTCTATTTTATGCTTTAAACCTACTGATAGCATATTTGGCAGACAGTCCTTTATACTGACAAATGTTTTAGCCTAAACAGACAGTGTTTATTCTGGACCATGTGTTTGCAGCTGATCATCTGTTATTTTGAGTGATCATGCATGGACAATTAACCCACCAATCCTATTGACCTATCCAAACTTGAAGAAGAAGTGTACCATTGTACATGATCTTGTAGGTCATGAAAGCAACAATTTTTGTTCACTCATTAGGGTCCATTTCATACACTGCAATACTCTTAAAAATAATAATCATTTATTATTCTTTCTTTTTGCTTACTTTCTTTCTTTCTTTATTTATTTCTTCTTTCTTTCTTTCTTTCTTTCTTTCTTTCTTTCTTTCTTTCTTTCTTTCTTTCTTTCTTTCTTTTTTCTTTCTTTCTTTTTTTCTTTCTTTCTTTCTTTCATTCTTTCATTCTTCATTTCCTCTTGTGTCAATTCAGGTATCAATGGAGATTCAAAGTTCTGGTTCACACACTATTGGTGGCTTCAATAATTGTCAGTTGAGTTGTTGTAGCATTTCTTTGACATTGTCTGTCCTTCCTACTCTGGGTCTGCCTCTTGCTCTTCTCCCTTCTCCTCTTTTAATATATGCTTTGTTTGGTACAGAATCACACTGCATTCTTTCTAGATGGGCAGACCATCTTATAATATCACTTCTGATTCTGTCTTTTCTGGTCACTCCAAGTGCTTTTCTCAGACATTGCATCTCTGTGGTGACAAGCTTTCTTTTATGCTTAGTCGTAAGTGGCCATGTTTGGCATTGATAGCCCAATGTTGAAATGATAATACTCTGTATAAGATGCTTCTTTACTGTTGCCATAAATAGTTTCTACATCTTGATTTTGTTATCGTAAATTGTTAATGCAAATAATTAATGAATCTTAATATCATCATATATTTTCTTACTGATATAAATAATTTAATTAATAAATATAGTAGTTTACAGCAGATTCTTCATGAAGAAAGGATTCACTTCTGTGGGTAAAAAAAACGTTTTATCCATAGTAAAAAAAAAAAAAAATAAAGTACCCCCGTCATGCCAAGTGGCATATAGGGAATATGGTGTTAGTGACCATACATTTTACAGACCTTCAGCACATGATTTTTGGGGTAATGTGGTCGGTATTACGCCCGTGCTGCTTTACTTTCCCAGAAAAAATCTGGTACCCATTTAAGGCTGGGTGAACCCGGAAGCCGTTGGTTGGGATTGAACCCTACCTCTTGTCCATTGTAGTCCAGTTCACTAACCACTAAGCTATCGCAGCTCCCATAAACTAATTCTTTTCTGATTTTCTACTGTAAAATTTGAAGCTTTTAAAGTTCATCTCAGTGGCATAAAGACATAAATTACAGCAAAAATTTTATTTACACATCTTTATAAGTCAAAAATTTAATAAAATCATTAAAAATATGCTAATGCTTTACCTACAGTTGCATAACCTAAAGAAAGAAATCTCTGTGGTGAGCTGTTCCTTAAAGAATGTTGAAGCTGAACTTGTTGGGTCTAAGCAGCACTGTTCAGATCTTGCTGATGAACTGATGAAAAAGTCTTGTAAGTGTTTGTACTTATAATATGTAAATATAATCTACAGCCAGCAGAACCTAAATGTGAACATTGTATCTAATACTGAAAGATGTTACAATTAATTGATATAGACATAATTTGAGGATAGGATATACGTTGATACATTGATGGTATAGGATAGAAAGAGGAGATGTATGCATGGTAATAATAAATACATGCTGAGGCTGGAAAGATGACATTCTCTGTTTCTTGCCATACTTTTAAGATCATTCCAGGTCTTCCCCATCATCTTCATCCTGCTTCCATTTGTCTTCTCCAAGAATAACTTTGGTCTTCCTCTTTATCTTTTTCCTTGGGGATTCCAATAAAGGGCCTGTAATATAATAATCTCAGTTGCTTTCCACAGACATTCCCTATGCGCCACACTGTAAATGAGATAGAGTTTCTTTCTTTTATATCTTTAGTCTCAAATATGATTTATTCAGGTTATGAGATGGCATCCCATGAACCTTGATGACTGAGGATTTAGCATATGTGTGGGGTTTATGTCTGAAATTTTTGTACTTTTCTTCATGCTTAGAATCAGCAAGTAACTAGATATTTTGTTTTGGCAGTTCTTACAACATTGATTATAATTTTGTGTAAGTTGATTAATCCAATGGTTAAAAGCTATTCCAAGTAAAATTATAATAATCTGAAAGTGCACCAAGTCACCACGTTTTAAAATTAATTTTTCTACATTTCATTTAAGAAAGAACAAACGCTGGCTCTGGAAAAATGGGAAGCTTGTGTATATATCATGTGCAAGAGTGAGTCAGAAAATAACATTAGTATGGCTGTAGAGATATGAAATGCTGCACCATTGTCCTGTCTTATTCTTCTTCCTTTCAACTCTCTGTGGAGCATAGGTCTTCAACAAACTTTCCAAACTGTTCTATTTCTTCTATTCTTTTAAGATCATTTCATGTCTTTCCCCATAATCTTCATCTCTGCTTCCATTTGTCTTCTCCAAGAACACTTTGGTCTTCCTCTGTCTTTTTCCTTGGGGAAAAAGCACCTGTTAGCTTCCGAGGCTCGAAAGGGGAGTAAAAAATTGTAGCTTTGTTCCCTAACAGTCATGTGCGTAAGGGGTGACTAAGGAAGGTTGGGCATGGGACTGGCTATCTTTTGCTATAAAAAAATAAGCTGCAAAAACTTCACTATTATTCTGTAAATTGGCAATATTTTTACCGATGACATAAAAAATTTCCTACAAGTAGCAGCATAGTACAGACAAACAACAAGCAGTCACAGCAGCTGTGTAAAAATGATCACCACATTTGAGGCATGCACCAAGGAGGAACATTGTTCAATCCTTTGGTTTTTTGAGTGGGTGAAGTAGTGAAACCTACTGCAGCCAATGAATGGAGTTGCCTTATGATGGTGCATGTTTATCAAAGCAGCAAGGGGTAAGAAATTAAACAAATGTTGTGACTTCTGTGTCACATGTTTCTTGACTGGATCAGCAAGACTACATTGTGGTGTAAGTCTATTACAGGCTTAATAATGAAGAATTACTATCAGGGCTATTTCTGACATTATGATGGCTGCTCATAATCTTGCCTAGGATATAAAATGCTATTTCAATGTATGATATTTCTGATTTACGATGAGTTCTTCGGAACGTAACCCCATCACACATTGAGGTATGTTTGGAGTTACCATAAGTTTCATTCTTCCACTATTTATTTAATAAATGGTGGAATAGTGTTTATCAATAATGCATGTCTCAAGTCATTCTTTCACTATTCAAGTAATGAATGGTGGAATAGTGTTTATCAATAATGCATGTCTCAAGTAATGAATGGTGGAATAGTGTTTATCAATAATGCATGTCTCAAGTCATTCTTTCACTATTCAAGTAACGAATGGTGGAATAGTGTTTATCAATAATGCATGTCTCAAGTCATTCTTTCACTATTCAAGTAATGAATGGTGGAATAGTGTTTATCAATAATGCATGTCTCAAGTCATTCTTTCACTATTCAAGTAATAAATGGTGGAATAGTGTTTATCAATAATGCATGTCTCAAGTCATTCTTTCACTATTCAAGTAATAAATGGTGGAATAGTGTTTATCAATAATGCATGTCTGAAGTAAGACACCT
The DNA here is from genome assembly GCA_032433765.1 of Megaustenia siamemsis. Lineage (NCBI taxonomy): Eukaryota > Metazoa > Mollusca > Gastropoda > Stylommatophora > Ariophantidae > Megaustenia > Megaustenia siamemsis. The sequence continues at coordinate 105,621,082 of JAVIAB010000092.1, forward strand.
ATCTTTACACAGCTACTGTAACAACATGTTGCTTGTCTGCACAGTGGCACATGTCGAATATTCTTTATGCCACTGGGGTAACAGTGGCATCAACTTAAAGGACAATGGTTCGCTGTTTCAAATTTTTAATTTTCTCATTAATGTTACCTTTTGACTCATCCCCATTTAAATATACTCAAGACATATACACATATGCATACAACCCTGAATCCATAGTTATGAACAGACTTCACAAATATCATGTCAAGGTAGGAGATGCCAGAGGAGAGCACTGCGCAGAAATCCAAGGAAGACTTATCAACACAACGCAATTATCGTTAGTCACTACACATTGATGGGTATTCTTCTGAAGAGATTTGAGCACTTATGGACTTGTTCGATGTGCAATGAGAATGACCTGTCGAATAAGCTAAACTAAACCAAACATATGAGAGAGAGAGAGACCTATGCAATTATACATAAAAGTATGAACACATAGATGTATTTCATCATCATCATCATCAAGTACCGGGCCTGCTGGCGTAGGTGATCATGTCTCTCCACAACTTTCGATCTCGGCAGCTATTTATCATTTCTGTTGTTGACCTTCTGCCAAGCCATTCTCTTAAGCTGTCTGTTATTTTTTTCTCTTTGCTACCCTCTATCTCTTCGTCCCTCAATTTTTCCAGTTGTTACAATATATTCCAGTTGTTCTCTTCTCATTACATGGCCAAAAAATGATTGTATTATATAAAATAGATGTATTTAGTGTGACGTATAAGAATGTTGCTTTCTGTTTGATCAGCCAAGATTGGTGAGCTCGAGGCTTACAACAACCAGAAAGATGGCACCATCACTACCCAACAATCTGACATTGAAAAACTAACAGCTCAGGTTAGAAAACTGGATACTGAGAAGAACTCTCTTGCTACAAAGCTGCAGTTGCTAACAACAGAACAAAGCAGCACAGAGAAAAATTTGCAGCAGGTAAGCTTATAAATATAAAAGGTGTGTCTAGAAAGTTCTGTAATTGGTCCAGTATTTCATCAGCAGCATGGGCTAGGTGGATAATTTTCAAAAGGGACAATTTTCCCAGTTGTCACAATATATTCTAACTATCACCTTCTCATTCTTTCTATTGTCCTTTCGAGCCGAAGACGGCACATAGAGCAGAACCGCAATCCCAAAAACAGAAACCTTGCGTGCCAAAATGGCACATATTGCAGAGATCACTGCTTCTAAAATCTATGGTTCTGTTTCCATAACAATGCTTTTTACAATGACAGCTTGTCAAGCCATCGATCAACCTCATTAGTCGCCTCTTACGACATGCCTGGAAGGTCACAGTGTCACTATTCTTTACTTCCCACATAATGAGGCTCCAGTAACACCGTCTCATTACAAGACCAAAAATGATGTGTTTCTTCCCAATAATGGAAATTAGTTCTCTTTTTGCTCTGACCTCTTACAGAATATTTTCATTACTTTTCTTAGCTGTCCATGGTATTCTCAACATTCTTTATTAATTAATGAATTATCAAAACTTCTACATAAAACTTCACATGAAAACTCTAAAATTATATTAATATAATTTATACAAAATTGTTCTTCATTATCCACAAGTCGGGAATGAAGAAGGAATATATTACATTCACATAAATAATTACAAGACTGGTAAGGCTGGGGAGTATAGAGATAAGACAGTGGCCTTTGTACATGAAGGCCCTGGGTTTAAATCCTTCCCAGTCTCTGGGTAGTGAGATCCTATGTCTTATCCTTTTGGATGGTGTGCACTCTGCACATGTTAAAGAACAGTTGGCGGTTAAATGTAATAAAGAATAGGCCAAAATGTTCACTGCCTGGGCAAAATTGTTAAACAAACAAAAAAATCTATTCATGCTGAAGATAGATGTGTCCTGTTTCAGATATTGTAGCTTGTCATAAACTAGTGATAGAATGCATCTACATCCACTTAACAGGTGAACGATGAAGAAGAAGGCTGGTGCTGCATCTTACTTATAAGTATTGTTATATTGAGCTTAATTTGCTAAAATTTGTGTTTTGAATTCTGACTCTAATTTTTTCGAACAAATTCTGTACTTTAAAAAAAAAATTAAAACAAAGAATTATTTTGTGTACATTAGTATGATGTTATGAAAGGAATCTCTACTTTCATAGCTCTTTTGATAGTTCAGGAAAATCTGCTTGTACGTGAGCCAAGAAATTTGGAAATGACTATTCCTTGGACTGAATTTTTACAGCATCAACCGTGGGTTTTCTATGAACTTGTCCTCCTCTGATGCTGTAAATCAGTCTAGTTCATACACATTTACTGACAATGGATGTCTGATCTGATGCATTTTTAATAAGAAAATATTCACATATACTATCATTTCTCCAAAATGTCAGTTGTTAAGTGATGTGTTTTTCTACTCAGACAGTTCTGTGTCAGTGGAACCAAGAAAGTTTGTGACGTTTTGGAAATGTCAGTTGTTAAGTGATGTGTTTTTCTACTCAGAGAGTTCTGTGTCAGTGGAACCAAGAAAGTTTGTGACGTTTTGGAAATGTCAGTTGTTAAGTGATGTGTTTTTCTACTCAGAGAGTTCTGTGTCAGTGGAACCAAGAAAGTTTGTGACGTTTTGGAAATGTCAGTTGTTAAGTGATGTGTTTTTCTACTCAGAGAGTTCTGTGTCAGTGGAACCAAGAAAGTTTGTGACCTTTTGGAAATGTCAGTTGTTAAATGATGTGTTTTCTACTCAGACAGTTCTGTGTCAGTGGAACCAAGAAAGTTTGTGACGTTTTGGAAATGTCAGTTGTTAAGTGATGTGTTTTTCTACTCAGAGAGTTCTGTGTCAGTGGAACCAAGAAAGTTTGTGACGTTTTGGAAATGTCAGTTGTTAAGTGATGTGTTTTTCTACTCAGAGAGTTCTGTGTCAGTGGAACCAAGAAAGTTTGTGACCTTTTGGAAATGTGTCATAATTTCAGTTCAATAGATCTTTTTACCACAGTTCCTATTTCTTTCATCATCACTTCGATCTTGTCTCCAACTTGAAAAATTGTAATCTTTTCTTATTGAAAATCTTAAGTTTAGCATATTTAAATGGGTGAAGATATCTGACAGATATGCCAAATTGACTAACCACGAAAAAAATAATTCAGATAATAATTGTGATGAAACAGTTTTTTCCATTCCCTAAATGAGACAGAACTTTACAGTGAGACAGCTAAAGTGACAATGTAGCAAAAGTTGGTGGTGTTTACTACTCAAATCTTTGCAAAACTGAAAAAAATATTGAAATCAATTATTTACATTTTTTAACATTTTTAAACAATTGACTGATTCATTTAAAGTTATTATTTTTTGTGTGGTCTTCTTAGCTACTAGAGCAATATACTTGCAGCAACAGAACCAAATCATCTGCAATACGATTTCCTTAATCCATACTACAAGTGCAGTAAGCTTTCAATACATTACTCATGTCTAATCTGTGTAAATTTCAATGACTTCAACCATTCATGACATGAGATGCCACAATCCTGTATATGTTGTTAAATGCTATTTTAGTTGTAGAGTGTACTAGTAAGGAGATTAGCAGTGTGCCTTTGAAATCATCTCTCTTGTGGGCATACCTAACGTAACACCATATCGTTTCTTTGTTTGTTATGTTTGTGCTTTTGTTCAATTGCAGAGCAAGATAGGGGCATCCAAGTTTTTTATAATAATTTTCTTTTATATTGACTGACAAACTGTTTGACAAAGTTATTAAGGAAATGTCATTGGCAGCTTTTCTTGTTCATAAAATACAAACCATGATTTCTTCATTTTTTTGTATTGGTAACATAAGTTTTTGTCTTTAGCTTCTGTGTTTTGTTTTCTTGTTTTTGCTGTTAGTTAAAAAAACACTAAAAATGTAGCCCTCACTGCATTTCTATTGTTACAACTGGTTTGCATCTTTTTTAAAACCATTTTCTTACTTTTTTGAAGCTCCTGCTCCTTACCTTTGTTCAAAATTGATACTCTTTGGGGCACGTTTTATATGTTTTAATATTGAGATGTCTTGTGACTTTGCATACTGATAATTTTCATGCTTTTTGTATAGGCTCTAGATGACTTGTCACTAGAGAAAGAAACACTCCAAGAGCGTTTTGATAATCAAGTCCGAAGTTTCCAACAACAGCTGATAAAGCAGGGACAAGAGCATACAGCTGAGATGGCTTTGAGGATGGAAGAAGCTAAGCAGAAATATGGGGAAACACTGGATATGGATAGAAAAGCTGCTGCTGATGTTTTACTGTCAACGAAAGAGGCAAGAAACCATCAAACCATCTTTATCTTATCTCATTGCATTCATTTTCACCTGGTAATATTTAATCTCTTTATTACATTGCCTCATCTCACCTCTCTTATGCCATCTCACCTCTCTCATATCATCTAACCAAATCTCACTTTACATAGTATCTTTCCTCACTTTGTCTGATCTATTTTCACTAACTAAAACATTTAATTCATTTTTGTCTTACATTATTTTACCTCAGAGTTCACAGAAGTAGAGAATAAGAGGATAGTCCTACAGATGATATAGACATTTCTAACATTTGTAGGATTTAACACTGACAATTATTTAAATATGTGAAAATCAGGAGTGTCCATTCAGACAGATGCAAGTATTAACAGGTGATATTAACAACGCATCTCAGTGTGTACCTCAGTGTGTACACCATGGTAACAAGACTAACTTTTATCACAGTGTGGATGGATTACCATGCGTGCCACATGGCTTGGAGCATTCAAGTGAGATTTTAAGAAATACCAAGTCATTTTGACCTTCTAACACCCAACGGTTTCTGGTAGGGTATGGTTGTGGTAGGCATTTGTGACAAGTTATGGACAGTAGATTTGATCTTGAGTTTTGTACAAACTAGTCTCACTGCATGCTGGTAATATATCATCATCATTGAGTTATGTCTCCACATCGAAAGTTGGCTACCATGGAGCGGCATTCCACTCTTCTCTAGCGTTGGTGGTGCAGGTTGTCATAGATTAACTTGTCCATCTTTTGATGTTACTCATCCATGTTAGTCTTGGTCTGCCTCTGCTTTTTTTACCTTGTATTTTCCTTGTCAAGATTACTTTTAGTAGGCTGTTGTGTCTTTTAACATGCCCCCAAAAATCTCATTTGTCTTGTTTGAATTGTATTTTGTAGTTCTATTTTCATTTTTAGTTGTTTTAAGACTTCATCATTTGTTTTCTACTTGCTGGTAATATAGCTTGACAATATATTCATTTTGCAAGCTGTCAGACTCAGACAAAGCAGGAAGCAGGCACCATGACTTAAGTTTTTTTGAAGAAATACAGTGTTTGTTAGCATAAAGTTCTGATAGTTCATTTGAGTTTAATAGTGATGTTAACATGGATGCATTCCTTTACTAATGTATCAATACTGTTTTGAATAAAGTTTATCTGTTTTGATTAGACCAAGACAATACAGACATTAAAATATTTTGCAATCTTCTGGACAAATAAGTCTCTGTAAATTGCAATTTTTAAATATTTAATTGTTGAACTTAGAAGTGTGCAAAACAAATGATACAATCAGCTTATAATAATTATTGGAACACTTTATGTTTTGACTAAAAAAATTCTACTGATGGTGACAGTTGTTGTTCCACCATAAAAGTGTTATTATGAATACTTTGAAGATAAAAGCGTCCACACAAAAGAATTAGCTTTGACATATATGAGCATTTAAAGCCTGATATAATCATAAAATCCAATTATAGTTGGTTGCATTTTTTTAATTCCAGGAACTGAAACAATTGCATGAAGCTGAGATGAATCAGGTCTTAGATGAGAGGAATGCTCTTCAACAAGAAATGAAACTTTTGAAAGCAGATTTGACATTCAAATTAGCTGAGACTGAAAAAGAAGTAACTGTACAATTTTTACTTATTTAGTTTTCATGTTTTTCTCTTTAACCATGCACCAACTGTTTGTGTGTAATTTCATGCATGTATCATTATGTATGTTGCGGAAAAATTTTTGTGGTCTTTCAAACTTCTCCATAAATTTTGAGTGCAAATGCTGTCGCACATCTCCAAATGTTTTTCTGTCTTCTGTTCATGTTATTGCAACAACCCGTAAGTATTAATTCATCTCAAGTAAATCCCTTATGACATATCACTAATTAGACGATTGTATTCCACCAGCTGTTATCCTAGCTTAGCATTAGCTGACTTTTTGTTGTTTTCATAACAGACTTACCACCAACTTATGTAATTTTCACTCACAATGTCTTATTGTCTTATTGTTTTATTCTTACTCCCTCTTTTGTTAACTACAGTGGTTTAATAAGCCTAGTATCAAACTAAGTAATAAAGTAAGAGACAATATTGATTACATTACTGATAAGCAGGATTTGTAGAAACAGTTTCACTTTTGTTCAAACAAGACTTCTCCAGGGTGCAGCAGGGAACCTGTGCATGTAGCAGGAAGATTAAGAAAACAAGTTGTTAAAGTTAAAGTGGACATAGATAAATGTTATGGCAGATTTGACATTACTTGAAGACATGGTTGTGATATTTTTAAACATAAATGTGAGAACTGAAGTTATTAAATTTCAAACAATTAAAATGAAGTCGTATGTTGAATAAAAAAGGCAGCTCCTAAAAAACATCAGAAAGAAACAATCAACATTTTTCGGGCACATCATGAGAAGAGGAAAGTTGGAATACTTGGTTACAACTGGCAAAATAAAAGGAAAGAGAGAACGCGGACAACAAAGAGAGAAAATACTGGATAGCTTTGTGTCATGGCATGGAAAACAGTCAACAACAGAACTGATACGATGCACTGTAGATAGAAGATTGTGGAAGGACATGATCGCCTACGCCAACCGGTATGGCACATGATGATGATGATGATGTTGAATATGGGGTTGAAGGCATATGTCAAAATGAAAGCAGTCACTCGTGGCTGACAAGCTTGCGTCGTGATCGGTGACCTAGGACTATCCAGTTCCTACTCCAGCTCCTCTTGTTGCCCCTAGAAACAAACTAGACAGTCTGGGCCAAGCAAATACTAGACAGTCTGGGCCAAGCAAATACTAGACAGTCTGGGCCAAGCAAATACTAGACAGTCTATACCAAGCAAATAAGGATTGAGAGGGAAGGCAGCCTGGTGACAAGCTGAAGTTGAATATGTTGGGCTGAGAGGCACAAGTATCACATTGTTGCTGCAAACTTCTGTATAAAGCATCCACACCCACGTAAGATCCTTTTCAAGATGGATAACCAAGAAGATTATTCTTTTCTTTAACAGTCATTGGGTGAATGCAAGAGAGAAAGAAGAAAAATATGTTTAATATGCTACATATTTTTATAACTTAGTCATCACAATTTAAATATGCGTGTAGAAATACATAAAAACTAGAGCTATATACTGTTCATTCAAATTCCAGTCGATCGTATTCCAGCAGATCCTCATGAGCAAACTGACTGGTAAGGTGGTAAGAATGAGAAACATAAAGTAAAGACTTGATAATCAAATAATCAAAGAAAATGATGCATGAGTTTAGAAAATATGCTAGACATGTTGAGGATCTCAGAGAATAAAGACCATTATGCCTCCTGTTATTTAAAAGTCAACTATTTAAAATAATATAAAATACACAGGTTCAGTTCTGGACATTCATGTTGAGTTAAAAAATGTCTCCTGAATGGTGGTTTAACACTTGAAAATGAAGACATATCAGGGAATATAAAGATACATGGAGTTGGAGAAGCTTTCTTCTTTATTTAGGCATTCTAGTTTCTTCATACTTTCTATTTGACATAATAACATAAATTCAAACTTAATATATCGCTGAATGTAACTGCAGCTCTGTTTTCTGCTTGAGTGTTAAGATTATTTATATCTGCACAGCTTCTGTTTCTTTAAAAAAAAGCACATATTCTACCAATTGTAGTTCTATAATTGGTCTTAATCTTGCTTCTATTATCTTAGCATACATTTTTCCTACTTGGGATACTTTTTTCGTATACGATTCAGAAGTGAGTAACCTTAATATTTGTGAGCATTCTTGTTTGTCATATTTGTTTCACCAAAAAGTGCTACTATTCTTCTTCTTCTTCTTCTTTCCTTCCTCATCTGCCTTTCAGCGTCGAGGGGAGATATAATTTGCGGTTTTTTGCTCTTCTGTACGCCTCTGCTGCTGTTATGTTTCCTAGTGCTTCTAATATTCCATCGATCCATCTTTTTCATGGGCGACCCTTGGGTCTGGTGTTCTCACAACGTTTGTTGAAGGCTCATTGTGTTGTGTTTTGTTCTTTCTGTCTTGTCACGTGGCCAAACCATTTTATCTGTTGTTTCCTTATATATTCTATGGCGGGGGCTATTCCTAGCTTTTTTCTCAGTTCTTCATCTCTGATCTTATCTCTCAGACTGTTTCCTGTCATTCGTCTAACACATTTCATCTCTGTAGAGGTTATTTTTCTTATTGTTCTTGCATCTAGGGTCCAGGTCTGGCTTTGGTAGCACAACGTTGGGATGAAGATTGTATTGTATAGTGCTCGTTTTGCCTCCAGAGTAATTTCCTTCTTGGACAATAGTGGCGATAACTGTCCAATGATTTGACAAGCCTTGTTGCATCTTGATTCTATCTCTGCTGTTTGAGAATTGTCATTTGCCATTAGACTTCCTAGGCATTTGAATTCCTCTACTTGTTTTAGTTGTCTGCCTTCTATAGTTATGTTGATGTTCTGTTTATTTTTGGCGACATTCCTGACTTCTGTTTTTTTTATGTTGATTTTCATGTTGTATTTTGTGCCTGAGATGTTGAGTTTGTTTAAGTGTTCTTGTGGGTCTTCTTTTGTTTCATGTATTAGTGCCTGATCGTCTGCAAATAAAAGCTCGTTGATCTCCTCTGTCTCTGATGGGTTGGCTAGCTTGCATATATAGTCCATGTATATAATAAACAGTAGGGGGGATAGTACGCACCCTTGTCTTACACCTGATCTAACTTCGAAGTGGTATGTGTAGCCTGCTGATGTTCTGACCCTGCAGCTGCTGTTGATGTAGAGACTTTTAATAAGGTTGGTTAGATGTTGGCTTACTCCGTATGTTGTTAGTATCTGCCACAGTTGTTCTCTGTTTACTCTGTTCGAGTGCTTTTTCCTGGTCAATGAAGGCTATGTATAAGTTTTGATTGTGTTCTGTCGTTTTTTCTGCAAGCTGTTTTAATGTGAATAGTGCGTCAGTACATCCTCTGTTTTTACGGAACCCCATCTGAGAATCGCTTTACTGTAGATCTATTATTGGTCTCAGCCTTTTTTCCAAGATTTTGGCATATAGCTTTCCTACATGGCTGAGAAGAGATATACCTCAATATTGATTGCAGTGTCTTTTGCTACCTTTCTTTTTCCATATTGGTACGATGATTGCCTTTTGCCAGTCTTCTTGGGCTTGTTGTTGGTGCCATGCTGCATTAAATATTCAGTGCAGCCATTGCACTCCTGTTTCTCCTGCTGTTGATATTATTTCTATTGGTATGTTATCTATCTCTGGTGCTTTATTTCTTGGTGCATATTTGATTACTTCTTCGATTTCCTCTTTCATGATGTTGGGTTTAGTATTTGTGAGTTCTAGCATGGTTTTCGTTGTCTTATTGGTAGTTGATATGTTTAACAGGTCTTCAAAATATTCTTTCCATCTCTGTTGCATACATTGGTTATTTGATATTGGCTGTCCGTCTTTGTCATTTATCAGCTCAGTAGGATCATGGTTTTCTTTTCTCGCTCTTGTAGCTTTTACTGCTTTGTGGAAATCTCTTGTGGCTGTCTTGAAGTCCCTGCTCATGTTTTGTCCGAATTCTGTCCAATTCTTTTGCTTAGCTTCTTTGATCAAAATTTTAACTCTCTTTCGAACTAAGACATATTTTTCATATTTTTCTTGGTTCTTTTTCTCCCTCCAATTTTTAAACAGTTTCTTCTTTTCTTTAACTGCTTCTCTGATTGTTTCGTTCCACCACGGATGTGCTACTATTGTTAGCTGATAATCAAGGGGTGTAATTTGTTGAATCCACACAGTATTAAATTTCTATTTTGCTGCCAGTATATAACTTGGGTGTAATATTTTCTGCTTGGTTAGATAAAAAAGTAGGAATATAACTGAGATATATCATTGTCTTCTTGACTGGACTATAAAAGTTGGTATATAATTGATATATATGTATATATAAATAAATTGGGCTTGAGATCAGTCATAAAAAGACTAATGTCATGAAAAGCTTAATTCCAAAGATGACAGAATATTCATGGAAAATAAACCAGTGGAAGAGATTGACCACTTTATCTATCTTGGAAGTCACATTAATCGGGAAGGGGATACCAATAAAGAAATTAGAATCAGAATAGCTAACAGCACAAACACAAAACTTAGATTATTCAAATCAAACGTATTATCGACCCTTATGTATGCGCGTGAGAGCTGGAAAACAACAAGAGACACAGAAACAAAGTTGAACACATTCGAAAATAAACGTCTAAGGAAATTACTTGTTATAGCGTGGAACAAATTCAAAATAAATGAGGAAATTAGAGAAATCGCCAATCAACTACTAATATCTTCAGTAATCCAGAAAAGACGATGGTTGTATGTTAGACATGTGATGAGGAGAGAAAATAACCGAATAACAAAGCAAGCCCTCATGTGGGAAACAACAGGTAAGCGTAAAAAAGGGTCTCTGACCCAGAGAGACACTGAGAAGAACATTGATCAGAGAGGCAAGAGCAGCAGGAATCGGCTCCCTCACTGAAATAGTGATACTTGCACAGAACAGAGACAAATGAAGAGATTTGATAAAATATCTTTAGAAGGATTGAAAACTGCTAGAATAAAAATTTAGATAAGATAAAGAGTATCTGGGTCTATGCTCTATGGACCGGCTACAGCTCGAAAGATCAATAGATAGATAGCTATATATATCAATAACTGCTTAGCTTGACTAAATTTTGTATGTAATTGACATATATAATTAATTGCTTAGCTAGACTAGAGAAGTTGGTATACAACTGAGACACATTATTGCCTACTTTTACTTCAGGTTACTAGATTAGAGAAGTTGGTAAAGGAAAGTGAACAGGGATTGGGCTCTGCCTCTGGTCAGCTTGCAAGTTTGAAGGATGTCATTTCACAACTCAGAAGAGAACTTGATCAAACAAGATTGGAACTAAATACATCCCAGGCAACAGCAGCAAACCTGCAGGTAACTTTTGCTGTCCTCCTTCTTCATGATGCTTTTCCTCAATTCTTGTTATTTCTATTTTTTTCATCAGTAATACTTTTTTTTCATTTTAAATTAAGACACTCATAGTCATTAATCATTTTCAATATTCTTTCTCTTTTTTTTTTATTTTAAATATCCTCTATGAATACTGGAACCTCACTACACCACCATTGGAACTTTATTAATTTGCAAACATCTTGAAGCATTTATTTCTAGCTGATTTTTACATTACAGATTTAAAAAATAATTTGGTTATGTTGTTTTTTTAAGCAAGTCTTATTTGGTAATTGTATCCTTCCCACCGCATGTTTAAATATATTATACTTGGAGTAGACATAAAATTGCATATAAATTGTTTAAAAAAAACCAGCTATTCATTATTTAGAGAGTACAAAACTTTTCATATTAATTTATCTTGTATAAAATAGTAATCTTTTAATATCCTTTTATTTTGTATAAGTGATTAATAATTTAATATTCTCATATTTTGTTCCGGCTTTTGCTGGTTGCATGGCTTGAATTAAAAATTGTGCTGAATTTACTTAATGTCTCTAAATTCCATCTTTCATTCTCATTCTGGTTTCCTTTTTGCTTTATCACCTGATGTTTTCATGTATTAGGCTTGAGCTGCAGAGATGCATAGGTCAGATGCCTAAACCCTTTGATGTTTTTTTGTTCAGTATAGTAAGGAACAAATGTGGTTTTACAGAAGAATGTTGAGAATACCATGGACAGCTAAGAAGAGTAATGAAGAGGTTTTGAGAAAGGTCAAAGCAAAAAGAGAGCTAATTTCCAATGTTAGGAAGAGACAATCATCATTTTTTGGCCATGTAATGAGAAGAGAACAACTTGAATATATTGTAACAACTGGAAAAATTGTGGGACGAAGAGATAGAGGGAAGCAAAGAGAAAAAATAACAGACAGCTTAAGAGAGTGGCTTGGCAGAAGGTCAACAACAGAAATGATAAATAGCTGCCGAGATCGAAAGTTGTGGAGAGACATGATCACCTACGCCACTAGGCCTGGTACTTGATGATGATGATGATGATGATAGTAAGGAACAGGCAAATAATAACAATGATGTAGTAAGCTGGTAGCAGGGAGCAAGTGGTGGGGTGTAACATACACTCCTAAAAAGTAATAGTGACAGCTTTACAAAAAAGAACAAAACAAAATAATGACTTTTAGGCCTACATGCTACCTTCTTCAGAAAACAAGAATAACACAAATGGACAATGAAATAAAGATAACTCTACTACATGTTTTAGAATAACCAGAACTAGTAGACCAAGGAGAAATAAAAATGAAATAGAAAAACAATTGAAATGAGAAGACAAACCAAAAGAGAAATATATTACAAGTAAATAATTAACAAAGGGAGCCGCTATAGCTTAGTGGTTAGTGAACTGGACTACAAAGGGCAAGAGGTAGGGTTCGATCCCAACCGATGGCTTCACAAAGCATTAAATGGGTACCTGATTTTTTCTGGAAAAGTAAAGCGGCACAGGCGTAATACCGACCACATTACCCCAAAAAAATCATGTGCTGAAGGTCTGTAAAATTTAAGGTCACTAACACCATATTTCTTTTGGCGTGATGGGGGCTCTTTACTTTTTAAAATTTAAATAATGAACAAAATTAATAAAACACTTAACCTGGAAATCAACACAGTAGCTCCGATTAGCATGCTGATGGACGTTAGATACAAGTAATAAATTAAAACTAGTCTCATACGCATCATTCTCATTTAATTTTTTTTTTTATTTCATTTTTGTTTCTCAATTGATATGCTAGTTCTGGTTACTCTAAAACATGCAGTAGAGTTATCTTCATTCCGTTGTTCGTTTGTGTTGTTCTTTTTTTCTGAAAAAAGCCACAAGTAGGATGAAAAATCATTATTTTGTTCTGTTATTTTCTTTTTTTAAGTTGTCACAATACTTTATAGAAATTTATGTAATACTTCACCATGTGCTTCCTGTTCAACATAGTCAATAGCTGATGTTATACTCACCCATTTTCTCAAGCTTTCATCTATAATTTTATCTCTTCTAGTTTATTTTACTGTTTTCCTATACATTTAATTAAACATGTTATCATATTCTTGTACAAAGACCATTTTTTTGGCCCACTCTTTTCGATTTCTGACTGCTGAGTGATCTTTTTAATATGCAAAACAACACACTTAGGACCTATTTGTTGCCGCTATCCGAGGCCCAGACATTTGGTGTTACTACCAGGAAAAGGTAGTCATTATACCATGAAGAAGCCACATATTCAATTTTGAAAATTTCCCATCACTTGTTGGCGAGATTTGAACCACATCTTCCTATCCAGAGGCTTTTAGACCACTTGGCTGATTTTGTATAAGAGAGTTAACCATTAATATTCCCTTTTTGTATAAGAGAGTTAACCACTAATATTCCCTTTTTGTATAAGAGAGTTAACCATTAATATTCCCTTTTTGTATAAGAGAGTTAACCACTAATATTCCCTTTTTGTATAAGAGAGTTAACCATTAATATTCCCTTTTTGTATAAGAGAGTTAACCATTAATATTCCCTTTTTGTATAAGAGAGTTAACCATTAATATTCCCTTTTTGTGTAAGAGAGTTAACCATTAATATTCCCTTTTTGTATAAGAGAGGTAACCATTAATATTCCCTTTTTGTATAAGAGAGTTAACCATTAATATTCCCTTTTTGTATAAGAGAGTAATATTTTAATATCCCTTTTTTAAGAGAGTATCGTATATTTTGTATAAAAGAGTAATTATTTCATGTCCACTAGTTTTATTTATGACGTATTTAAAAGTGCACACAAGAAATGTTGTGTTAGTGCCAGATTTATCCATCACAATTTTCACATTTCTTGGTGTATGGTTACAAACATGATTGGATACCATACTTTTACAGAGGAAATACATTTCTGACAAATCACTCTAGAGGCCAGCAGGCACCACTGAAGTCAGAATAAGTCAGCCGCAGCTGGAAGTTAAACCCCCAACTTATCATATAATATATTCACATTTTTTCAATAGCCACCCAATTTGTGTATAAAACAATATCTTCCAGTATCTGCTCTTCTAGTGTCTGCTTATTATAAATTAGAGATTGTCAGTTATTTAATATCTACTCATTTTTGCATAAAAGATTAATATCCACTCCTTTTATGTAAAAAAGTAAAAATATGAATATCCACCCATGATGAGTGGCAATTCAAACTAACTAACTCATTGTCGCTCATCTTTTAAACTTCAGGTGCACAATCAGTTGTTTCAAAATTGACATGTTGATTCCCAAAACAATTTCCTGCATTGAAATGAAGCTTAACATGTTTTTGCATTATTATAAATTATTCTGAACTCTTTCTGTACGTTTCGTCGCATAGTGCGCCACGCTCAATTTAATAGAGTGAACACCATCAAACCATATACTTTTTACATGTTTTGTATCATCTTGATATTGGTGAAATCTAATAGCTTGTTCAATTATCTAAATATTCATATATAATATGTTATATATTAAATAAGTATAAATATATAGATTGATTCTTAAAACCATGAACAAATTTGTCTCTGAAATCTCTTCCGTTGCGTCGATTTTAAGCTTCCATACGGAAGGAGTTAAACATGTCTTTTTGTCTCAGACTGATATGAATTACTTTCAGTACTATTTTCTTGTGAATGTTTTTTTTTAATAGTCATTAATTAATTGCCATGCTTTTTTGCAATTTATGAATTCTGAAACACTCATAATTGAAATAATATTTTGGGTTACTCCATACTAACATAAGTTTTTCAATTTCTTAATTTGTCTATGATCTTTTAACACCAAGGCAAGTTGCTTGTTTTGAGACATTGACCTTTTTAAATTGTTTTTTTTAATCTTTTGATATGGAATATATTGTTAATGAGTCTATATCTCATGCAATATCTAATATGGTTTTCACTATTTTCTTGGGTTAATAGAAGATGTTTGGTAGGCAGAAGGTACTTTGGAAGCAGTTTATAACTCACAGCTGAAATCTTGCAAAACAAAGAGGGTAACCTGTCTTTTATTTCTTTCTTTCTGTGTTAATATTTGAAAGTTAAATGTGTTATAACATTATGTGAATGATTATTTAATAAAATAGCCACAGAAATGTATGGAGATACATGAAAGTTGAGGCAAGCTTTATGTAAACTTGACATAAGTTCTGAAAAATGTTGATGCTCAGAGAAAATATTTTAATAAATTTAATCTGAAAAGTTCTTCTTCATATCAATATATATTTAAATTTGAATTCAAACAACATATATTATTCAAAGTGTATGTTTTTTCTAGATAGATGTGTTGATTAATTTATTTGTTAGGAGATATACAAATGAACTGTATATATTTTTTGGAGTAATATAAATTTTACTTGAATTATTAAGAATATTTTAGGGACTGTAATAGATAGGAATATGAACATGATGCAGGAAAAATACAATTGGTTATTGGTTATGGAAGGCCTCGGTATCACTGCAAACAAATCAAAATCCATAATTGCTCAACCACCTGTGCCAGTGGAATCATCCAAATTACTAACTCATCTCCCAAAGAAAGGTAACTGTAGTCCCCTCGTAGCAGTCTCAGCACACGCCAAAAGACATAAGGCGAAACCGCGCAGAAAGTGAACACAGCCAACTGTTCCCTGTCATAAATTATCATCCTTCATCGTAAACAATTGGGACATCGAAACATGATCAAAACGGATGAGACACACAGCTCACGGTGTGCATAGAGCACTTGACTCAGTAGCTCCTACAGCAAGCCGGACTTGGAATATGAGGAAACTGCAACAAGGACCACCTTTCAGACATAGCCTTCAATGGTTCCTGCCGCCTATCCACCATATACCATGGAAGTTCACGTCCTCCCGAAAATGATGATCGTCATAATGAGAACAAAAAATGTATAGCGCTTGATGATGTTAGGGCATTGTTCTTGACACCAACTGAACATATAAACACACAGGTAGTCGTCGAATTATTCCTGTCACACATCAAATAACAGACCCTACGGTTAGCGTACAATGAATGAAACATAGTGCAATTTCCCAAAGAGGAAAATCTTCGGTCGACTTGAAGGAGCAATCCATTAATGCGTTTCAGCATGTAAATAACTTGCGTCAAAAATCCCAACGTTGGCCATTGAACAGCATTCACTGTGACGTAAACCGCATGTCAACACTAGACGGTGAAGGTCGCCGTTACAATACTTGACTTGTCAAAAAGAAACATTGTTGTATGTACTCACCGGTGCAGATTTGTTCACTTCGTCGCGCAGATTTGCTAAGTAGAACTTCATTTTGATTTCAACACAGAAAATTGCAATCAGAGAGCCGAAATTAATCAAACCCCAGATGCATTGTCTGCAGCGATCGAGAGAACGTGAAACGTTCCACCATTTTGAAACGGAAGTCCAGGAAAAATACAAAAACCTGCTTTGAATGATTAGCAGAATAGGACTTTTGATTAACTAAGAAAGATGAGAGTAATGAATAAATATAGTCAATCAATAAAAAAATGGATAAACTTAGAAGGTACAAGTCAAAGAAATAGACTTCAGTTAGGATACAGACCCCTGTTCCTTGCATGGTTGTAAATGTGTATGCCTGTAATGGAAAGGTGTACACACAACAATGGCAGAATCTATTCGCGTCCAAGGAGGAGAACATCATTTTCTGCGGAGACTTTAATGCAAGAGACAACCAATGGGGTAACATCATAACCAACAAGCAGGGAGAAGACCTAGAGAATGCACTGGTGTTGACCGATTTAGTGTGCTTGAATGATGGAAGGGCAACCAGAACAGAATGGCCACTTGAACAGGGAACTCTGATAGTGTCATTGACCTGGCACTTGTGTCTTCCACCTTCACACCAGTTTGCAGGTGGAGTGTATTGGGATTCTGCGGAAGTGATCACTATCCATGTGTCCTCCTAATTGCGAAAGGCAGAAATAGAAGCCAGAAAAGCAAGCTCAACACATTCCACTATGGGAACACAGATCAGGACGTTATTAGAAAAATCAGACATACGAAACAAGGTGCCCCTACGTGGCGCGCAGGAGAGATGGCTCTGGTGGAACATAGAAATCGGGGAAGCTTGGCGGAACAAGAATCAAACAGCCAAGACATGGCACAAAACCAGAAAAAATGGAAGAATACAATCTGAGCTCTTGAAGTGTCTGAAAGAAGAGGTCAACCAAAAAATGATGCACTTTAAACTATGTGCTAAGCAGGAAAAGGATGCCAAGTGGGATGATTTCTGCAAAAAAATGTGATCAGAAAAATCATTCTGGCACCTTCATCAGAGCATGAAGAGCACAACACGATAAAGAGGCATGCCAGATTTCCAGAGCACAGGCCAGATATGGCACAAATTTGATGCGAGCAAAGGGAAGGCCCTGTTTGTCCGCTACATTGAGCAGACTGACCAAAGAAATGAGGCTTCGATACCATGACATAAGCGATTTAGCTGACGATGACTAGAAAAGAGTGGCCAAAAAGTTTAATGCCAGCATCCAGAGTGGCCAGATTAAGGAGTAGTGGCTACTACTTACTACCGCTACCGAAGCCAAACAAGGACCATTCTCTGATCAGTGCCTACAGAATCATCAAGATGCAGAACACTGCGGACAAGTTATGGGAGAAAATAATTGCCCATGTACTCACCTGTCACCTTGAACAGATACATGCATTCCTACCCACACTTGGAGGTTATAGATATAACAAAGAGACATGGCTCAATGTGGCAGTCTTCACCTATGACGTCTTTGAAGACTTCCACAGATGTGAGGAGACATGTGCTGCTGCTATAGTTCTGGAGGATGCATACAACAAAGTACCATTTTAATACCTCATGCACATGCTCCTCAAACTGGCGGTGCACTCCTTCCTCATTAGATGAATCACTGCAGCACTGTTTCAGAGGAAGATAATACTCAGATGTGTAAGTTGCTCATCCGAGCCAACATTCATTTGTCCAGTGCTGCCACAAAGCTCAACATTGTCACCAGTTCTATGTAACCTGAATACAATAAGGATATATGAACAACAGCTGGATGGGAGCGGGAGATCTGTGACTTTTGCTGATGACATTCTGTTACGTCAACAGGGAAGAGACAGAAGGGAAATTTCTTCCACACTGCATAATGAACTCAATCGCATCTCTTCCTGGTGTTGGCTTTTCAACCATTAATGACAGGATCAAGATCTGGAGGGCACGAGCATACCTGAAGATAAGTGCAGATAAAAAACATCCTTTGTACTACTAGCTCAACACAGGGAAAGGTGTTAGGCTAAGAAGAAGCGAATCATGGGTGGGTCGAGCAGAAGATGTCATCAAACAGGTCTGTGGGCTTACCAGTATCAACACTGGCGAGGAGTGGATATCGGTGCCTACATCATTCAGGGGCACATTCTTGTTTATTGTCACACTTAACAGGAAATGTAGGGAGCTGAACTCAATCGTGGTCAGTGGAGGTCAATGGTCTCATCTGGGACAACCCTGATGAGAATTATGCTGTCATCTATACAGATAGATCCGTAATATGACATTGAAGGAGTACATGGACATTTACAGCACACCCTGCAGTGGTGCATACATTGTGACCACAAGTATCATGACAATGGAGGTGATGGCAGTGACCAGGGCATTCTTCTAGCTAGAGTCACAAGACTACACCCATGCCTGAATACTGAGTGGTTCGATGAGCATGATAAGAAAAGTAGAGGCGGGCTCTGTATGTAGGCAATGGGTAGAGTCATTGCAGACATCAAAAATATGTAGTCACCTTTGTCTACATCCCTGGACATGCGGGAGTTCTGGGAAATTAAAGATCGGACATGTTGGTTAGCTGCGCTATCTTTGAAGACGGCCGGCCAACAAATGGATCAGGCGGATGTCATCAATGCCCTCCAAGATGTGGGAAGAGCACAGGACTTCGACAACCATGAGTCCAAGTCACTCCTTAGGATGAAAGAGATGGGAGATAAGATGGGCACAGCCAGAAATGAGAAATGTTGTGGGCGTATAGGAAGACTTATCAACCAACACAGAACTGTAGTTTGAGTTGGTGGACACTGCAGGACTTGCTGAGGAGTGGATCTGAGCACCTATGGACATGTTCGGAGTGCGATGATGATGACCCGCAAATAACTCAATAATTCATCATCAGATGGTGGTATACATTGGAATGGTGGGAGAATAGATTTCTGAAGAAAGAACTTGAATAGAAATTTTGTGTGACTCCACTATTTTGTTCTGATAGGAGGCTGATTGTGTTAATTTATGTGGGAAACGTTAATTTGCTTTCTACAGTAATCTTGTGTATGTTAGTTGTCAATATACTTAACTGATTGATCATTCTGAATTCTATATTTTTATAATCTTCCTGCTGAATCCTGGTGATTTGCTTCTAATTGTTTTTACTTTTGCTGCTGAACGGTTTACAGAATTCAAGAAGATATCTAAACAACAGTGTCAGTCGCTGTTGCCATCAATGTGTTGATTAATACCCATGAAGATCATCATCTCAGATAGTGATGTCCAACCACTTCTTATATTTTATTTTATTTTGATGTTTTTTGAGAAATGTAGGAGAGTGTTGTGTGGGGGTGGGGGGAAAAATATCTTTATAGCATTGTCCCATTTCTGAAGTCTGTAGGGTGGAATTATAGGACTAGAGAATAAAGGCCACTTGTCCAGTGCGGTCACTATGAGATGTTCTAGTCTGAGTTTTTATTTCACACCCCCCCTCCCCCTCCCCAGATAGAAAGAACTTTTGACTCCACCATGATTTGAACCTGCATTCTCTTGGGAAAGGAAGAGAGCTTAATTTGATTGACTCATTATTTGTACAGATTGTAAATACTTTGAGTGCCACATTCATCGTCATCACTGTCAGCCCCTAGTGGATCACAAATCTTCAATTAAATATTTTAATTGCATGAGGTCATGACTTGCACAGGCCTCCCGAACATCTACACGCTGTTCAAACAAAGTAGGTTACGCTGACTTGGCCATGTACAGCATATGAAAGATAGCCACATACCACAAGATATACTCTATGTGCAACTACCAGATGGCAAAAGGTCTAGGGGACGCCCAAAACTTTGATTTGTAGATGTGTGAAAACATGACATGAAGACTCTGAACATAAACCCTGCAGCCTGGGAAGAAATAGCTGCAGACTGCAATCTTTGGAAACACACTCTATAGCTCCAACTCATACAAGAAGCAGACAGATTCATAGAAAAAAAAATACAAAGCGAAAGAAAATAAAAAAAAACATTTCTAGGGGCGCTGAAAAATCCAAAGTCAACTATAACTGACAGAGGCTACTACTGAATATTCTCGTTATAGAATTGTATTTATCTCTGGTATGTTTGTGTTGTGTCTCTCAGTGTATGTAGTCTCTAAGGAGTCCTTCATGTTTTTTTCCCTGTGATGTTTTTGATCACTGTCTTACTTACCAGGAACTCTACCAACCATTATTGTTCTTCTTTGCTTTCACCCGATGACTAAAGGAGTAGTAATACCACTTAGCCATTCGTTCTTAAAATGACATTACATGGACGTAAATACGCTGTGGTGCCATGTGTAGTGTAAAACTATTAGCAGCTTTCGGTCCAACACGTCCACCTGTGACATGGCGTTTTTGAGTACTGGAGTTGCTTTCCATCTCGATCTCTAAATCACTTGGCCAGACTAAACTAGTTTGTTTGTTACTAGAATCACCACAAACGGGTGGAGTAGGGTCTGGATAGTTCTGCTTCACTGAAGCCACAAGTCGTTATCTATGAGTCGCTAGCAGCTCTCTTGCTGTCTGGCACTTTTGCTCCCATTATTGTTCTACTTACATCTTCATTTTGGCATTTATCGTGGCCTGCTCACAACAGAATTAAGTATTATACAGTGCTGAAGATGCGCCTACTATTAGTTTTCTTCTTCTTCGGGTTTCAGGACTTGTAATCATGTGAACTTCACTTTTTGTCCTGGGTAATATTAGTTTTGATATAATGGAAAATCATATTCGGGGCGTCTTTATCGTTGTGTCCCGGGTACGGATATGCTCCAATAAAGTAAGCTCTTAATTGGTAATTGACTGTCAGAGCTTGTAAACGAAAGAGAAACGATATAGTGAATATAAAGACAGCTTTTTTAGATGATAAAAGATTCAATTGATGGGACGATGGATGGGTGAAGAATTGGTATAAAGGGTGAATAAATCGATAAGATTATTGTGTGGACGGATTAGTGAATGGATTTATGGATAGGTCTTCTTCCTCTTCTTCTTTTCTTCCTCATCTGCCTTTCAGCGTCGAGGGGAGATATAATTTGCGGTCTTTTGCTCTTCTGTTCGCCTCTGCTGCTGTTATGTTTCCTAGTGCTTCTAATATTCCATCGATCCATCTTTTTCGTGGTCGACCCTTGGGTCTGTTGTTCTCCCAACGTTTGTTGAAGGCTCGTTGTGTTGTGTTTTGTTCTTTCTGCCTTGTCACGTGGCCGAACCATTTTATCTGTTGTTTCCTTATATATTCTATGGCTGGGGCTATTCCTAGCTTTTTTCTCAGTTCTTCATTTCTGATCTTATCTCTCAGACTGTTTCCTGTCATTCGTCTAAAACATTTAATCTCTGTAGAGGTTATTTTTCTTATTGTTCTTGCATCTAGAGTCCAGGTCTGGCTTTGGTAGCACAACGTTGGGATGAAGATTGTATTGTATAGTGCTCGTTTTGCCTCTAGAGTTATTTCCTTGTTGGACAATAGTGGTGATAACAGTCTAATGATTTGGCAAGCTTTGTTGCATCTTGATTCTATCTTTGCTGTTTGGGAATTGTCGTTTGTCATTAGACTTCCTAGGTATTTGAATTCCTCTACTTGTTTTAGTTGTCTGCCTTCTATAGTTATGTTGATGTTCTGTTTATTTTTGGCGACATTCATGACTTCTGTTTTGTTGATGTTGATTTTCATATTTTATTTTGTTCCTAAGATGTTGAGTTTGTTTAAGTGTTCTTGTAGGTCTTCTATTGTTTCATGTATTAGTGCCTGGTCGTCTGCAAATAGAAGCTCGTTGATCTCCTCTTCTCTGATGGGTTGGCTAGCTTGCATATATGGTCCATGTATGTAATAAACAGTAGGGGGGATAGTACGCACCCCTGTCTTACACCTGATCTAACTTCGAAGTGGTCTGTGTAGCCTGTTGCTGTTCTGACCCTGCAGCTGCTGTTGACGTAGAGACTTTTAATAATGTTGGTTAGATGTTGGCTTACTCCGTATGTTGTTAGTATAGGATAAGAACTGATAAGTACTTTTTAAAATGTAACCAACTAAAGTTTTATATTTAGACCGTAAAAGATCGCATGTGAGACCTTAGCGATCACACACGTGGGGGGAAACATCAGCCGGGCTAAACCCCCATCGTGTGTTTCTCTTAAACTAAGCCCTTAACTTATGACTGACTTAGCAGGTCGGTAAGGGATAATTGTATTTATGCTCAGAGAAATACATAGAATGGATAGGTGGATGGTTGAATTGATGGCATGATCGATTGATGTGTGGAACGGTGGAAATGGAAAGAAGAAGACGAGGTAAGAAAACAATAAAGAGAAAAAAAATGAAGCAGAGGAAGACAAAGAAACAGAAAGAACAACAGCAAGTGATTAATAAAACAAAACAATGACATCAAGAGGGAATGACCGTGAGGGCGAATGATCAGATCTTAACAGCAAGAGAGAAAAAAAAACAAATATTTTTCGATATCTTAAGCAAGCCTTATAATAACATCCACCTTCCTGTCGTTAGCATTCCAATTTTCTTTTTGGCGACGCCTCCAGTTATCGCCTTAATCTTCTTGATGTCACCCGGAACTGACCGCTACTCCCCATACGTAAACGCCCTTTAGTTATTCAATGCAGGGAAGAGAATATTTCGTTCTGCACAAATCAGCTTCCCACCTTGAAGCTGCTAAATATAGTTCCATCGCGGAAGGTAATAGATGCGACAAGGCAATTAAAGCGATACCGACATTGACGTGATTAGCAGTGCCTGCTTTCGTTGAAGTTTTCTGTTACCGCGTATAGATGTGTCTATTTTTAACTGCATTATTATTAATAATATTTGTAAAAATTCTTAACGATGTATGAATAATTAGTATAATAATAATGGTAGCTTTATCAACCACGATAGTTATTTTTAAAAATGTCGATAACGCCTTGTAACATAGGAAATAGAGTGTATAGGTTCCGAATTTTTTTTCTGCAAAAGAAAAGAGGCACGGCCGTAATACTGACTACATTACCTCAAAAATCATGCGCCGGAGGTCTGTATAAAATATGGGCACTAACACCATATATAGGTCTCGTGGCATGACAGGGCTTTTTTTTTTACCCCACCCAAAACAGGCCATATAAATCGATGCATTTATGCGGCCATTACGCAACGACCCTCGCTTAGAGTCACATACGCACCGTTATGAACGGGACAGTACCGCTCTTTTTTGTCTCCATATTTCTGGGCCGTTCCGTCCTTTAAATAAAAATGTCTACTTTTTTCCCATTTTTAATTATCGATCATTTACAAAATAGAACTTAGAATCTTATATGAACACTGTTGTCCAACAGGGAAATAACTCTAGAGGCAAAACAGGCAGTCTACAATACAATCTTTAATCCAATGTTATGCTTGCTACCAATTTCAGACTTAGACTCTAAAATCAAGTACAATAAGAAAAATAACCTCAGCAGAGATGAAATGTGTTAGACGATGACAGGAAACGGCCTGAGAGTTCAGTAATGAAGTACTGAAGAAAAAAAAAACTACGAACAATTCCCGCCGAAGAATACATAAAGAAAGAAGGGATAAAATTGGTTGGCCACATGATAAATGAGTGAGCCGCGATAGCTCAGTGGTTAGTGAACTGGACTACAAAGGACAAGAGGTAGGGTTCGATCCCAACCGACGGCTTCCGGTTCACCCAGCCATTAATGGGTACCGGATTTTTTTTTTCTGGGAAAGTAAAGCGGCACGGGCGTAATACCGATCACATTACCCCAAAAATGATGTGCCGAAGGTCTGTACAATTTATGGTCACTAACAACATATTCCCTGTACGTCACTTGCCGTGACGGGGGGGGGGGGGGTACTTTACTTTTTTTTTTTTTTTTTAACATGATAAATGAGGTAAAAAAGGAAATTATGGATACCTGTAATTTGTATAATCATAGATTTTATCAAAATTGTGTCATGAAGTGTAAAAAGTTATATGATAAGTCACTGAAAGGCCGAAATTTGCTCTGCAAGATTATATCAAGGGGTGGCGTGACCGTGGTGAAATATGAAACATTCGATTTTTACGTCTACCACAACTTTTGTATAGGCACTGTCACTGAAGAGTAGTGGTAAGTTCTCTATGTTTATGTAATTAAACCTTTTCTTTCTCTTACTGGCGTCCGCCCGATGGCTACTAAGGAATGAATAGACCTCTTTGTCATCCACCCCTACTAAGACGTTAAGTGGGCATTACCTTCCCTATTCTATCCCTAATCGCTTGGCCAGACTAGACTAGTTAGTCTGTTGTTAGAGGCACAGCGAAGAGGTGCAGTAGGGTGGGTTATGAGTAGTTCTGGTTTATCGATCCTGTCGTAAGCCATCAGCTATGAGTCGTTGTCAGGCGCCTTGTCTCCCCTCCCCCAATTTTTTTCCTCTGTGAAAGTCGAGGGTCGTGGCGTAATGCCGTCCACATAAATGCGTCGATCTCTACGGCCTATATCCTGTTTCTGGGGTGTAAAAAAAAAAACCCTGTCACGCCACGTGGCCTATAGGGAATATGATGTTAGTGCCCATATTTTATACAGACCTTCAGCACATCGATTTAGGTCTTCACAAATAAGAACAATATAACACAACGCCTAATTTTCGCTCCAACAATGCCTCGATTTTGTCTCAAGGGACTAGGGTTAGCTTACTTACAGCAATAGGGCCGGCGAACTACAGCTGACAGTCTTTACTCCATCTCTCCGGAACGGATTTAGAACCAAGTGAATTGGGTTTAATAGGAAAGCAGATTCGATTCCTGTAAAAGGAGTTTAGGAGTCTGATGTTTCGAGACGAATGGCACAGATCTGTTATCAACTCGCTGTTAACCACGACACAACGCCCCTACACCCACTTAAAGCCCTTTAAAGTACAGGATGAAAATGTGTAATCGCCGAGTGAACATTGCAGCAGAAGTGTCTTACTAAACCTCCGATTTCGCGTCGGCCCGAGATTTAATTCGCAAATCAATTCAGAGGAAGAGGTATGTTTACAGCACTCGGAAAAAATGACAAATAATCAACAACAGAAAAAACAAAACAAAGAACAATATATGGACCGAAGCAGGATCGAACTTGTACTCAATGGCACAGCGCCTTGCCACGAAAATGCCAAACGCTAGGGAACACTACCACTCAGCTAACTACTAATTGATTCGTTGATTATCGCCTCGGAAGTTTCCCTCTACAGTAATATTCATTTATTATTACTTGCCCCGAGATTTAATTCGCCGCATTCGGAATTATCCCCGACATACTTGGAAAGTAGTCTATGCGTATGCAGTAACCACTTTTCCATTTCGATTCCAGCACCTAGGAGTAACTAGTGGCATTGGTATTAAAGCTGAAAATATCCGCCCGCTACTAGTTTGTATCGTAAGTTATATTGGTAGCATTTAACAGAGTAGTAAACATCGAAAGATTCCACGAAAGCATTCTTGCATTAGGAATATTGGTTGACAGTTTGTTGAGTTAGGAAGGAATCATCCTTGCTATAGTGCTCACTATCCTGTTGTAAGATCGGAATCGAACCCCACCTACTGTCCTCAGTAAGCCACTTCACTAACTACTGCTCTACCGCGGCTCCCTGTAAAGGGCACGATACATTTCCACACACGTAAGTCCTCATGAATGCCCACATTTTATGCATGTGTACACTGCTAAAAAGCCCAGGTGGGAAATGTTGGACATGTCATGCGCGTTCCCGTTGAACATATCCCGAAACCATTGTTATTCGACCATCTTGCAAGGGGAAACAACCGCTGGTAAACTAATTTAATGCCTCAGAGATTCTCTCGTTTTTTTTCTTCTAACAATCTTCAAACTTGGTGTAACCTCCTGTGAAACTCTTGCGCAAGACTACCCATTATGACACAGTATATTTCTTTTGACGCCCGCCTCTCCGAGAAACGCCGAATTGACAAAGCACAAATAAAACTGAAAAGATGAACGATCTATAACCATATGACCAACTATGGTCAAGCATGTTCCAGAGCTTAAATTGTTTACAATAATATAAGTTAACAGCCACTTCAATGCACACAGGAGACGTGCAGGTAAGCTTATCTGCGCTGCTGTTCTCATCACTTTGAATAACTGTCAATGTTGAGATTGATTTTCTTCTCCATTTCACATAGGAACTCGAAATAGTGTACGAACTCAGCAGCAATGATGAGCCCCTCCCCTCCACCAGTATAACCTCAAAACGTCTGTTAATATTATTTCATTGATTGGAATCTTCCACTTGTCCTTGTAGTGGCGACGAGCAGTTCAGGCTCAACTGCCAATGATTATTGTATGTGCACAACATGTTCTTGCAACTGTCTTTGTGTGATTCTATAGTTCATTCAGAAATTCGTACCCACAGAGTTTATTAATTATCTCGGAAACTGTTTGATGAATTTCTGTAATTCTTTTTCGTGAAATCTTATTTTTTGACCAACCTTTAGTCTGATTTTTTCCCCTTCTGTCTTGCATTTAGGAAAGATATTTACTTATTTGAGGTATATAAAAATATGATTTTTTTTGCTTGTCTTAAATTTTAGGATTTTACAATACCCACATTTGTTGTAATCAACTCACCAATTAAAAAGTCAAATTTCACGTGCACACCACACAATCTTAGCACCGTTTCGCACTCTTAACTTGTAAGACGCTCGCCACTCCGGGGTTTTTTTTTTGGTAATTTAATTTCCGGGTTCTTGTTAAATTGGTCCAGAGAAGTATTTTGATAAAATATTTACTATTTATCAATATTCTCGTATGTGTGATAATTTGTAAGCTGTTGTGAAGTGACTTCTTGATTTTTAAAACCATGAAGAGTTTAAAGTGTAAATTCAAGACTATGCAAAAGGTCACTGTGTTATTGTACATGCACTTTTGCAAGGAATCTAAAAGGGGTTGGTTATATTACGATATAATAACAACCAGAAAACAGAACACGCGCAGCTCTAAACGTAGATAGAAAGTCTTTCAATCGATGGATAGGACAGAACTTTGACTCTGCAGAGGCGACGGTCAAGCAAGGCAGAAAAATGAAAGTTGATGATTTTGACAAAGATGTTATTAGACGTGAAATTTTGAAAATGTTTGAATCGAATCAACTTGTTACACTGCGCAAACTTAAAGTTCGACTGCAATTAGAATGTGATATCGAAATCTCAAAAACAACTCTTTGGAAGATCGTAAGAGGCGTTGGTTTCACTTTTCAAAAATCTGCTAGTGGTAGAAATATTGTTTGTGAAAAACCACACCTGATAGCTGCCTGAAGCAAATACCTGAGGCAGATCCGTGAGCGACGAATGGAAGGCTACGATATAACATATTTGGATGTTCAACATGGGTCAATGCTCATCATACATATGAGAAAGAATGGTAATCAGTTGACAGAGAAAATAAAAGAAGCATTCCCAGCAGCAAAGGACAACGTATTATATTGATACATGCTGGCAGTAGAGAGAATGGTCTTGATTAATGACACACAACTTATTTTTCAAAGTCTACAGACAATAAGGACTACAACACTGAAATGAATGGACGAATTTTCAGAGACTGGATAGAGAACACTCTACTCCCCATTCTGGATAGACCTTCATGTCTTGAATGACATATGTATGACAAGTGCACAATTTTGTTGATGACACTCTTACTATTTGCTGACTATGTGTGTTTGATGTTCTGGTTGTTCCATGTATTTTATTTATGACACGCCTGCTATTTGGCGAATATGTGTGTTTGATACTTTGGTCAAAGTTTACCTATCTCTATGACGAAAATATAAAATCAAATGAAAAATTGTGCCCTATTCAATGTAATACGGATACGCCTTTGGCTTGCATTGTTAGAAAATTAACATAATTTACAGTAAAATCTAATGTTTAGAACACGCGGTTTGATATTTTCCTAAAATTATATAACAAAAAACGATTTGTGCAAAATTCAGACTACCTTTGTACTTAAATATTATAAAATCTGAAGGTCAGTGAAAAAAAAAATCAGATTTAATGAAAAATAATTACATAAATTCATCAAACAGTTTCCGAGATAATTGATCAACTCCGTGGGCACGAATTTGTGAACGAATATAGAACTGGATTTGGGTACTTTGAGGCCTGTGGCGGTTATCGCACCTCAGTGTCGCCATAAGCGATTTCCTTACAGGAGGTGCATTAATTTATTAGGCACGTTGAAACTTATGCTTGTACTTATGACCTTCAATCATTGTATGAGTGAGTAGTGTTATAAAAATAAGCATTCTTTTGGTAACTACATGTAAGTGACGTGAACATTTTTGTAATTAAACGCGTTTTAGACACTTTCTGAGATTTGGGATTTGACGGAGGATTTCAGTGCGTTTGTATCAAGCTGTTTCAAGTTAGGAAACACGGCAACATAATGGCTACGAAATGATGAAGGCGTTTTCTCTGTGGAACAGGCTTTGAGACATTTTAGTGATTTTAAAGGTTGGGGGTGGTGACGAGATCACAGTTCGACCAGTGTTCGGTTCTAGGGCAGAAACTTTTGAAAGATAGAATGAGTTGTTGCTGTGCTAATGCTACGAGTTGATACCGACAGAAGCCTCTGATTTATGAAAGTGGCGGATTGTATGGCTTTCTTGACATTCCGGACGTTTACTGGATAAGTTGGAGTTCGTCCGGTCCCTAGCTATTACAGGAAAACATTTGTTGACTTGTCCAGCCTAAAGGTACTGCGATACTATGTCCTCCATATCAGTTAGATCCACCTCTGTGCAACACAGATGGCTATCTTAGCTTTTGTTAGTCAGTCTGTCTGTGAGGCAGACCGTTACCAAGGGAGATCGACTAGGAGGTCTTGGGTGTGCAGATGGACCACCGACTCTTCTGTTTCGAATTGAGCTCTCCCGAGAGAGAGAAAGAGAGAGAGAGAGAAAGAGAGAGAGAGAGAAAGAGAGAGAGAGAGCCACATTGACTCTGAAGATCCTTGTCGAAACACTTGTGAAGTCGGTGCGCTAGTGGGATTCAATCCTGGAAGGTGACATACTATTTTAAAGGAAGATTTGAAGATGCGGCGCATTTAGTCACAGCTTTGTGCCCCCCCCCCCCTTTTTATGAGCGCTGACCAAAAGCAGCAACAAATGACATTTGCTCAAACCTGAACGCGCATACTGCCAATGACCCCGACTGTCAATCAAATGCCATTACAGGTGTGCTAGCATAGATCGATGTTTGTGATACATAAATTAAATGACAATTCAATTAAAGGTAAAGGCCGCACTCGCTTCGACCGAAAAAAAGCAAGAGAAGTCAAGAGCAACAGCAAGTTCATTTAAATTATACACAAGGAATTTGTGTCTCCGGTTCAAACAGTTAATTCTGGTTTCTACTTTTAAACCTTGAGACACCTACGAGAGAATGTGAAAAGACCACGACAAAGTAAATGGCGGACAAAACATGGCTTCTACACCACGACAATACATCAGCCCATGCAGGCTTTTGGACTCTACAATTTTTGGCGGTGACAACATGTCCACGGTACTTCAACCTATCTGTTCAACAGACCTATCTATCCACCATGAGACTTTCTCCTGTTTTCAAAGCTAAACACGAAGCACAAGGGGCGCAAATTTTAGACGGCGGAGAAAATTCAAGCAGAGTCGCTGCCCTTACTGTGTTTTGCTCATTGTTCCAGCCAAAGGCCTACAGAGTCGCAGGGTCGTTTTAACTTTGTGTTGTCACTCGCCCACATAAAAAAAAAAAAGTTAAAGTACCCTCGTCACTCCAAGTGGCGTATAGGGAATATGGTGTTAGTGACAATAATTTTACAGACCTTCGGCACATGATTTTTGGGGTAATGTGGGTTATTACGCCCGTGCCGCTTTACTTTCCCAGATAAAAATCCGGTACCCATTAAAGGCTGGGTGAACCGGAGGCCGTCGATTGGGATCAAACCCTACCTCTCACCCACGTAAAGCTATAACCATACTATATATATATATATATTCATCCTTTCTCAACATGCAAGACATTTTTGATCAGCTGGAACGAATTCCTGTAAACTTTTAGAACTTTTAACGATCCTGAGATACATATTTTATAATTAAATACAACTAGATTTGCAACCAGTAAACATTCTAATGTTGCGGTCGAAGAGGATAATAAAACAAATGTAAATAGACGAGAGTTCTAGAATCCTGATAAATTACAATTTTCTCGCTTTATAGGATGATATGATAGTGTTCCAGAAAACTTTTATTATTTTTAGTAACTGGTTGTATCAGTAATAATGTTTCTAATATCATTAGAAGAAAGAGTATTAGTATTTATATCAGTCGATTCAGCGAAAAAAAAAGTGGAAGGGCTCTCGGACAATTGAGCTCAGTTGTTTGACTAAGTGCAAGAGGTCTCTATTGGGGGCTTCTGGCCTTAGCTTAGATCATCATGTGCCACACCAGTTGGCGTAGGCGATCATGTCCTTCCACAATCTTCTATCCACCGTGCATCGTTTCAGTTCTGTTGTTGACTGTTTTCCATGCCTTGACATCAAGCTATCTAGTATTTTCTGTCCTTGTCGTCCGAGATCTCTCTTTGCCTGTATTTTGCCAGTTGTAACCAAGTATCCCAACTTTCCTCTTCTCATGAGGTGCCCGAAAAATATTGATTGTTTCTTTCTGATTTTTCTTCGGAGCTCTCTTTTTGTGTTGGCCTCTTTGAGAATTTCCAATTTTGTCTTTTTATCTGTCCAGCGAACTTTCAGCATTCTTCTGAGAAATCCTATTTCTGTGGCCTCTAATCGTCTTTTCATTTCTTTGTTTACTGTCCATGAATCGCTTCCACAGGTCAGAATTGGTTCTATATAGCACCGATTAACTCTCTTTCGCCCTTCTGTTGACATAGATTTGTTGCATAAGACGTTTTTCATTTTCTGAAATGCTAGTTTGGTCTGAGCTATTCTGTTTTTTTAAAAAAAATGTATTTCTGTAGTGCATCTTCCATCTGATGTTATTATTGTGCCCAAGTATTTGAAACGTTGCACTTGTTTCAGGTTTGTCCTGTTTATTTTTATACTGCATGATGGTAATGCTTGTTTCTTCAATATGACAATTATTTCTGTTTTTTTTTTTACTATTCAGACTTAGACCTTTCTTGTTGCTTTCTTTTACTATTATGTCTATCATTTCTTGTAGTTCATTTTCTGTCTCTGCTATTAAGACTGTATCACCCGCATATCGCAAATTATTTAAGTTGTGACCGTTGACTCTAATTCCTTTTTTGTCAATTATTGATCTCATAATATGTTCGCTGTAAAGTGGAAACAAATCCGGCGACAGAACATAGCCTTCTCTGACTCCTTGTTTTATATTTTGTTTGCTTAGATAGGTACCCCATTTTTATGTGAAATTATGATGGCCTGACCTGGTACACACGTGACACCTCACCCATAAATTGTGCTAATCGTCATTGAAAAACATGGACACCAGTATCATGTTACACGATCAGGTGTCGGGGAACATCTTTACTGTTTTTTTTTCCTTCTTACCGGGCTCACTCAGACAGAGCTGGGTGAAAGTATTACAGCGAGTAAAAACACTTTCCCCATCCATCACCAAATGCTGTGACATACAACGGTGAATACAACGTTAGTCCCCTGAGACTTTCTATATGTTATGGGACATCGAGGAAATACTATATTATGGGATAACAGTGAAATACTATGTTGTGGAATAACAACGAAATACTATGTTATGGGATAACACGAAATACATACTATGTTATGGGATAACAGTGAAATACTATGTTATGGGACAACAGTGAAATAATGCGTTATGAGACAATGATGAAATACTATGTTATGGGTCAACAGTGAAATACTATGTTATGGGACAACAGTGAAATACTATGTTATGGGTCAACAGTGAAATGCTATGTTATGGGACAAAAGTGAAATACTATGTTATGAGACAACAGTGATATACTATGTTATGAGACAACAGTGAAATATTATGTTAATGGGCAACAGTGAAATAATGCGTTATGAGACAATGATAAAATAACATGAAATACTATGTTATGGGACAGTGATAAAATACGATTTTATGGGACAGTGATGAAATAATATATTACTCCACTAGGACAGTCTATGTTATAGGGCATTATTTTTACCTTAATCAATGTGTTAGAAGATTCGTATTTCTAAAATGAGTAAATAAACAGTGGAACCAAAATATCACCAACATACAGTTATGGGCACTTCAAACAGCAAAAAAGGTGCAGACAAAACGTGCAGATAATTTACATTGATGCAATAGTGAATACAAATGACAAATGTAAGACGGAGTGTTGAGGAAAACGATTTTATTTGTTGTATTTCCTGACGTTCTAATGTGTTGATCATTCTGTTAGTGCGGCAGTCACACGCTCGATCATACATCCGAGAACCGTCAGTTTGGTGTTTGTGTTGATTCTTTGTGAGCTCCCTTTGAGCTGTGATCTTTCTCATACTGTAACCACGTGTCCGTCCCTGCGGGGGGTTTGACGATGCGCAGGATATATATACCTTCATGATGTAACAGGACGTGCACTATTTGATCAGTTTGTTTTTCTAGCAGTGTAATCACATGTTCACTCTCTCTCTCTCTCTCTCTCTCTCTCTCTAACTCACACACACACTCTCTCTTTCTCAGCTCGTCCGTCTCTCATTTCTTCTCTATAAATATTAATAAACATTTTATTTTTTTTACACATTTTGAAAATGATAAAAGATCTGTTGGGATTCTTTGAAATGCAGTGCTCTTTTAATGTTCAAAGCGCCACACGGCCATCTTTCTTAACTTGGACATTTGCTGAAAGGAACATCGCAAGCTGTGCTGTGTTGGCTTTGACAAAACTAAAGAGACACGCAAGAAAGAAAGTGCTGACAAGTGAAGAAAGATCAGTCAAAGTTCGCCTGAGAGATAACTTCGTGTGCTACAAAATGTGACTTTTATATCACATTTAGTACTTTAAAAAAAATATACTGTTTTGTACTTTTACCCCTGCGATAAAACATTTTATAGGTGGTGATATTTTCTATTTGAATTGGTAACTTTGGTAAGATTCTATGTTAACTTTAAACAGCCCTGATTAATTCTATGTCAACTTTAGGTAACCCTGATTAATTCTATGTTAACTTTAGACAGCCCTGATTAATTCTATGTCAACTTTAGGTAGCCCTGATTAATTCTATGTTAACTTTAGACAGCCCTGATTAATTCTATGTCAACTTTAGGTAACCCTGATTAATTCTATGTTAACTTTAGACAGCCCTGATTAATTCCATGTCAACTTTAGGTAACCCTGATTAATTCTATGTTAACTTTAGACAGCCCTAATTAATTCTATGTCAACTTTAGGTAACCCTGATTAATTCTATGTTAACTTTAGACAGCCCTGATTAATTCTATGTCAACTTTAGGTAACCCTGATACATTCTACGTCTAAGCACCTAAAAAGCAAACGTCCTGATCTGAAATGGTTTAACCAAAAATAAGTGGACAGCAAGGAAACGTGGTCGCACTAAACCAAAATCTTAGACTGACAAAGCAAAGGACGACGATGATGATGTTGTTAATGACGAAATTGCAGTTGCTGCTACACTGCCTTGCTACACTGCCTTGCTACACTGCCTTGCTACACTGCCTTGCTACACTGCCTTGCTACACTGCCCTGCTACACTGCCTTGCTACACTGCCTTCAACGATTTATCACAAATCGGTAGGGACTACCACAACATGGCAAACATTAGTTAGGGATTGTGTGGTAGATGCTCGAGGTAGTTTACCCATGGTTCGTGAAATCGTCTTCGTAGTAGGTTTCCTAAGAGCCGTCCAATCACCCCCCTCCTTCTCTCTCTCTCTCTCTCTCTCTCTCTCTCTCTCTCTATATATATATATATATATATATATATATATATATATATATATATAAACGGCAGTTCATCTTCATTGCACAAGGTGGACAAGTCCATAGTGCTCAGACCCCCTCCTCACCACATTCCCCAGCACGCTCGCTACGAGCAAGCAAGGAACTGAAGATAGTTTCAGCTGAATTAACTCCGTAGTACCAACGAAGCGCTTGACCCCAACCTCCTTAGTCGGCAACCATTACACGCATGGAAGGTGACAGTAGCTCTATTCTCTTCTTCTCTGACCGCGGTCAGGGTCCCGGTAGCCGTATAATTATATATACAAACATATACATGCATACATACATATGCATAGAAGATATGTAAATCACCACACACAGATATATGTATATATATATATATATATATATGTATATTACAAACATGTACATGCATACAGACATACATATGCATAGAAGATATATCACCACACACAAATATTTGTATATATATATATATATATATATATACACACACACACAAACATATACACGGATACCTACATATGCATAGAAGATATGTATATCATCATACACAAATATATGTATAACACCATACGCTTTATAGTTATGTAAGACTCACTAGCCACTGTGTTATATGGAGATAAACGTGCTTATTGCATAAATCATCTAAAAAATTAAATGTGTACATTTTATATCTATCTATCTATTGACCTTTAGCCGTAACCGGCCCATACGTAGACCAAGATACACCTTCTCCTATATGAATTTTTGTTCTAGCAGTTTTCTTTTAAAGATATTTTATCAAATCTCGCCATCTGTCTCTGTTCTGTGCAAGCAGTTCATCTCATTGAGGGAGCCGATTCCTGCTGCTCTTGCCTCTCTCATCAATGTTCTTCTCAGTGTCTCCCTGGTCTCTTTTTCATTTTACTTTTACATTTTACTATTTATAAAATACAAACGAGGCATGTAGATAAAAAGTCAATGATTGCTGCATAAGTGAAAACAAATTCACTATTTAGTTTAGTATCAATGGAAGAGTGTCAGTCATTCGTTGGCTTAAATGATTTGACAGATGATTTTATGACGAGTTCGTTAATTTTTTGTTGCTGTGATTTAAATGTTTAGTTTGTTATTCCAATGATTGGTACGGTGCTCTCCTTTCGTGGAGATTGAAAACTCTCATCAATGAATTAGTTTTTTTTTTGAAGGAGAGACAACTCTAACTACAGTCTTGCAAGGAAGGACAAGTAAAGCCAAATGTTATGGAATCGGTCCTTAAAAAACGCACGCTGAAGTCGGATGCACTGGGCCAAAAGATGCAAAACACGTTGTATACGTGTTTAGACTCAGTTTGTTATTAAATATTTGACACCAGGACATTTGTCTCAATCGCTGATTCAAGATACTGCTTTTGCCTATCTCGCAAACCTCTTTCGCTGAATTCGTGTACTGTCCAGAGCTTATAACGCTTAGAGTGCCTGGTCTAGACGTCAGCTCTCGTACCGTTGTACCCGGTGTGTGCTGAGCCGTTGACTGCGGCTGACTTAGATGAGGAAGTGTAGACTTTACCATTGGTTACCCTGGTAAGTGTGCCAACTCCGTTGCCGGTGCTGTTCTCGCTTAGTGGCATGGCGGATGTCCAGGTGTCTCTGCGGCTGAGGCGTCTGTGGAAAACTCCGAGGAAGGTCTTGCGAAACTTGCGGCTGATGGCGCAGTATAGAAGAAAGTTGATGCTGGAGTTGATCATAACGAGCACCGTATTGATATGCTTCAGCGCGACATACGGGTGCCTGTTGAATACCCATTGTCGACCCTTAGACGCAATTGTCAGCGCTAGGAGTACCCCAACAGAGTGGCAGGCAATAAAGACAAGCACTGTGGCCACAACGATGGCGCTGATGTGAAGCATATCCACAGATGACATGTTGGCAGAGGCGGATGCCTTGTGACGAAGCATGCGACGCCGATGCGTTGCCAAGAAGTAGATGAGGAAGGAGTTGGCGACAATCAGTAAGAACACTGGGATGATCGCAGCCAGGGCTATGTTGGCCACATGGACGTAGGTCTCGTAAGTCGGAGTGTGTACTAGATACGTGGTCAGCAGAGGTTGGGGAGATCTGAGGTCCAGGTTGGGCACGTACTCGAAGAACTTGGAAAAGTGGAACGTGAACGACAGGATGAATATGACGATAATGGCGAGGCGTGCGCGAGGGATGGTGCAGACCAGGCGAGGGTGGAACATGAAACGTAAAGAAATGAACCTCTCTGTGGTCACAGCTACTGTCAGCCATCCGGTACACGTAATGAATACGTTATTCATGACATATCTGAAAGAGATTAGAAGAAATACGAGTGTGATTATATGTGACTAAGTGACTTTCTGTAAGCGAATTTGATTACAGGATTTCCGACAAAACATCCTTCACTAGGAAGCGTTTAAAACGCATATCTGCTGGTATCGGCTCTCACCTAACTTTATTCTATAACAGCAAAACACACACAGACACACACAAATATACATACAGACACACGTACATGTGTACATACGGACACGCATACAGACACACGTACAGTCACATTTTTTCAGGTTTGAGCGTATTTATTTAATAAAAACATTTCTTTCACTGGTTCGGACGTAATTATGCTTCATTGAAATGAAACTATTAGATGTACTATTAGCGTGCCATTAAGTAAAACTAGTAGGAAGCAAACATAACACAGTTAAGGAAAACCCACTACACAGTTACGAGGGCCCACAGTTTGGAAGATTTATTTTTATAATGTTTCTTATGCAAGCGTTTTTTCCGGCGATTAAAGAGTTAATTCCGTCATGTTCTTTTTTTGGTCCTCTTGTGCTGAAGTGTTCTTGACAGAGGTCTGCGGCTTTGTTCAAATATAGCGCTTTGTGTGACCTTTGGCATTTGCCTCATTCTTATTTCGAGAGGTCCTGCTTCCCCTTTTTTGTTGTTGATTCCAGTTTGTAATGCTTGTTGCCGGGTGCTGTATCGTGATAAGCGTGACCATTTACTTCTCTGGATGTAGTCCATGATTGTTGCTACACATAAAAGTAAAGGTTGTCACATGGCATACATTAATGTTGTGTAGATCTTCGCTTCTCTCTAGGATGTAGCCCATAATTGTTGCTACACATAAAAGTAAAGGTTGTCACATGGCATACATTAATGTTGTGTAGGTCTTCGCTTCTCTCTAGGATGTAGTCCATAATTGTTGCTACACATAAAAGTAAAGGTTGTCACATGGCATACGTTAATGTTGTGTAGGTCTTCGCTTCTCTCTAGGATGTAGCCCATAATTGTTGCTACACATAAAAGTAAAGGTTGTCACATGGCATACATTAATGTTATGTAGGTCTTCGCTTCTCTCTAGGATGTAGCCCATAATTGTTGCTACACATAAAAGTAAAGGTTGTCATATGGCATACATTAATGTTATGTAGGTCTTCGCTTCTCTCTAGGATGTAGCCAATGATTGTTGCTACACATAAACGTAAAGGTTGTCACATGGCATACATTAATGTTATGTAGGTCTTCGCTTCTCTCTAGGATGTAGCCCATAATTGTTGCTACACATAAAAGTAAAGGTTGTCACATGACATACATTAATGTTGTGTAGGTCTTCGC
The DNA here is from genome assembly GCA_032433765.1 of Megaustenia siamemsis. Lineage (NCBI taxonomy): Eukaryota > Metazoa > Mollusca > Gastropoda > Stylommatophora > Ariophantidae > Megaustenia > Megaustenia siamemsis. The sequence goes on from JAVIAB010000092.1 coordinate 105,659,208, forward strand.
TTCTCTCTAGGATGTAGTCCATGATTGTTGCTACACATAAAAGTAAAGGTTGTCACATGACATACATTAATGTTATGTAGGTCTTCGCTTCTCTCTAGGATGTAGCCCATAATTGTTGCTACACATAAAAGTAAAGGTTGTCACATGGCATACATTAATGTTATGTAGGTCTTCGCTTCTCTATAGGCCGCAACATTTGGAGGTGATGGGGTTCTGCTCTTCTTCTTTGTTATTTACATTCCTCAACTCATTGAGGTACCCATTCTTTTTCAGCTGGGTCGAACATACGTTCACTTTATTACCAATCCAGTGAGCTAGTGCTACTCTACTGACGCTTTCCTGTTCACACATACTCTTCCGACACCATTATTTCTAATTTTGTCGTTCCTTAGTAAAAGATAATGATAGTCCCATAGCAATTTCCTTAGAGTGAAGTATTAGTTACTTTATTATACTAAGCCTCAGCTTCATGAGGCGTGGCGGCCAGTTGCTTCCTACCTTGCTGCATCTCTTCTCCATGATATCTCTGATATCATTTTCAAGAAGAATATTGTTATCTTAAGTAAGTGGTATTTGATTCCCGAATCTTCAGGTCATCAGGGGAGTGTACAAACCACAACGCCACCGGACTGTTATTTTTAGTTACGTTAATTTTCTTGCTAAGACAAGATTTCAGTAATTGTAATTTTTATTATGTCCTTGTAACCAGCGCTCATGTTTGTAATTGGATGGACAAAGCTGTCAGAAAAACTGTGTTGTGTATACATACATCTTGTTGTATCAATCATCGTATCTTTCTTTGTGATAATTGACCAACTATTTCGTGTCCCATTCTTGCATATGTTTTCTATTTCAACCTCTATTTAGGAAGAGTTAATTATTGTTTACTTTCAAATAATCTTGTCAACATAAACACAAACACTCCATGTAGGCATTAGCACGTGTGCCGCAGTCATTACTCTTAAATTCTGTTTTCTTGTTTAATATTCTAAATGTGATTAGTGAGTGACATGCAAATAAATACAATTATCAGTTTTGAAACGAAACAAAATTGGAGACCTGCAGACGCAATCTCCAGAAATAATAATAATAATTATCAACTTAAGATAGCGAAATGTGGGAAAGAAAGGGGGGGGGGGGCTTCTGGCCCGTTGAGATGCATTCTAACATTTGTTATGATGTATATGATGTGTGCACAGTTAGTCTTGTCTAACATTTGTTATGATGTATATTATGTGTACACAGTTAGTATTGTCTAACATTTGTTATGATGTATATGATGTGTACACAGTTAGTCTTGTCTAACATTTGTTATGATGTATATGATGTGTGCACAGTTAGTCTTGTCTAACATTTGTTATGATGTATATTATGTGTACACAGTTAGTCTTGTCTAACATTTGTTATGATGTATATTATGTGTACACAGTTAGTCTTGTCTAGAATTTGCAGCAGCCAAATAGTATATTTCTTGTAAATGAATCAGTTCTAAGATTACATTTTTTTTAAACCGATTAGAGAACAGTTAAAACTTGGTTGTGAAATGATTAGTGAGTGCACTTGTTTGCTGAAGTGGGGGTTCAGGTTCAGTTTTCAGTTGCTGCTTTCCCACTTCACGACTTCAAGGTTGACATAGACTTTGGTGCCTGAGATTTTCACTGGGAAAGTGGGATGACCAGTGCTGAAGTACTGACAGTCGTTTCCGCTTTTCATTTGATATATTTGTTATGCATACGATACTTTAAAATAGTAAAGTTTTAGTTATTACATGCTGGCTATCATCGTCACCACCTATCATCTTTCTTTCTTTCTTTCTTTTTTCTTTCTTTTTTCTTTCTTTCTTTCTTTCTTTCTTTCTTTCTTTCTTTCTTTCTTTCTTTCTTTCTTTCGTTCTTTCTTTCTTTCTTTCTTTCTTTCTTTCGTTCTTTCTTTTTTTCTTTAAATTATTGAGTGGCATAGATTAGACAAATTATTGAGTGGCATAGATTAGACAAATTATTGAGTGGGATAGATTAGACAAATTATTGAGTGGGATAGATTAGACAAATTATTGAGTGGGATAGATTATAATGCTTATCATCAATGATAACATGTGTTTTTCGTTGTTGTTGTTTTTGAAGAAAGTTCCATAACAGTAATTTTAAATGATTTTAACTTAGCCAATCTTTTGCTTTCTTTCTCTTGTTCATGTCGACGTAGCTTCCCAAATAGGTAAAACTGTTCAGCATTTCATTAAACAGAATTAAATTCAACATCAGCTGAAAGTTGAGCACAAAAAGTCGATTCCGCGAAGTAAAAAAAAAACCCGGATATACACCTCTTTATTTTATTTTGCCAATTTTATATATATATATATATATGTATTATATGTATGTTTAAAGTGAAACTTGAGTGCACAGGAAACGTAACTAACGTTTGGTAACACAGGGTGTCCGTCAAATAATCTTCCTATATCTTTTTTTTACATCCAGATGGCCACCGTGTATAGATGCATGTAGTAAGCATCAGTTACAACCAAAGTGCTGAATATATGACTTGACATATTCACCGTTCGCATATGCAGTTTTTTTCCTCTTCGCAACAACGCCTACCATACAAATGAAGACGTTTTATGTAGCAGAAAGTAATGAAGCCGACGACGTCCTTTATAGCAGTTTAGCGACATTATTTTAATAAGAGTTTGGAGTTGATATGCTCTTGATAAGAACTACGTATAGAGATGTTCACAAAATTCTGGGAGGGGTCTACAAAAATAAAGGCCCTGCAGTTCATATTGTTCAAGTATTTTTTGTTCTTTTTTAAATCGTTTATCCGGAGAGCACGTGACAACTAGGCACGCGGCCCACCCCAGAAATGACATTTACTGCGTACTCACATATAATTATAATTTTCTATTTATATATGTTTCCATGTGCTTTTGTTTGTTTTTGGATAAACTTAGTATAAGGAACTTGTATTAAATTTGTCTGGTGGCAGAGACAACACCGCGGCTGGTGGCTTCAATTAGTGTTTCGTCTATGTGTTAGTTTCTGTTACTCGAGTGGTCATTTTTCTTCCCTGAATACATTCATTCATTGATTGCCATCTCCGCATCAAAGGTTCGCTACCATGGAGTGCCATGCCGCTCTGTATGGTGCAGACACATGGACATTAGACCAGAAAACAGAACAGAAAACTAAAGCGTTTGAAATGTGGATATATAGAAGAATAGGAAGAATTGGGAGGAAAGAAAATAAAACAAACGATGAAGTCTTAAAGCAACTAAAAATTAAAAGAAAACTACCAAACGCAATTCAAACAAGACAAATACGATTTTTGAGGCACGTTAAAAGACACAGCAGCTTACTAAAAATAATCTTGGAAGGGAAAATACAAGGTAAGAGAGGCAGAGGCAGACCAAGACTAACATGGACGAGTAACATCAAAAGATGGATAAGTCAGCCTATCACAACCTGCACTATCAAAGCAAGAGAGAGAGAGAGAGAAATAGAAATAGAGAGAGAGAGAGAGAGAGAGAGAGAGGGGAATGGCGCTCCACGGAAGCCAACCTTTGATGCTTAGACGACACTCAATGAATGAATGAATTTGCTAGCCTCATAGTTTCACGTATTATTCATACTATTTCTGCCACTAATGTTTCTTTGTTATCTAAATGTTTACGACGCCCTCTACACTCTTCCATTTCATTCAAACAGCCAGAGAAGAAATGTATAAATCCTTACCGTATGACAGTATAGTATCGTATGAAAATCTTGAAAGACTCTCTGGCAGCTATATCGTGGTTAAGCTCGAAGAAAGCGGGCACCTGTAAGATTAGGAGTAGCAGGTCCGATACAGCCATGGCGGTCAGGAAACACGTGGTCGCCGCAGCCATTTCTCGACGTGTGAGGACACACAAGCTGAGTCCGTTTCCGATAATTCCCAGGCAGCAGATTAAAGGCATCAGGACGTTGTCGCAGGCAAACATGGTCTGACGAAGGTAGTCAGGAGACATCGATTGGACAGCTGGAGAAGTCTTCGTTGGAAGACTTTTGTTGAAATCAACGCTCGTGTTTGTATTACCTTGAAGCTCATGATGAAGAATCTCAGACAGGTTGCCGATTAGAGTCATGGCGAAGATGTAATGAAACTCACAACTAATGTCTTTTTCCTTTAAAAAAGGCGAGCTCTACCCACGTTGTTATGTGATCGTTGAGCTTGCAAACGGTAACAAACGAAATTGTTTTATTTACTTTCCGCTGTAACAATATCACAACTTTTACAACTCCGTGATCCAATTTACATTTACTGATACTCTGGGAACATATTTATTGTGTAGCACATTTCTCATTTTATTTCAAAGTATTTGGTTCACGATGTATGTCTTTTTTTAAAAAGAAGTGCTCAGAATGAACACATGCGCTCTTATGACATTATCAGAGTTCTTGCAGTTCAATTCCTGTCAAGTTTTCAAAAATTTCGTCTCTTCAAAACTTAGTTGTGTATGCACATTAAAGCGTTAGTCATTATAAGATCTTTTTAAGAGTTGATTTAATTACACAATACGTTCATATAGACGGCAAAATAAAACTTAAGTGCAAATTTCTTCAAATTCTTCAGCTTAAAGTATGTTGTGATCTTCGTGATTTGTCCAACATCCTTGGGCGGTATTTCATAAACTTATGCCTTGTTCCAACCGTCTTAAATAAATAAATAAATATATAAAAAAAAATATGTGGGCGGTGCCAGTTGCTGATTGGTCTACTTATGCTACGTGTGCCCCTCACGTATCCATGTCGTTATGCTCGGGCACGCCAGTCCCCCTCCCCTTCTCCTCTCCCACAAACGCTTACCTTATCCTCGAGAGATAAGCGATTGCCGCTAAGGAAACAGTAGTAACGGAAGTGAACAGATTTATGCAATAAAAAACAGACTTTCTTTATATAGCTCACGTATACCTCACCGATGCTGTTCTGTATTTGTGATAAGTTAGGCAGTCGAATTATATTCATTTTAGCCATCCGCCGGTTCTTTCTTTCCATCCATTCATACATTCATTGACAACAAAAAAACAAACAAAAAACAAGGCGAAATACATAGGAGGAGTGCTGTTTGAAGGATGTATGTTTGCAAGTAAAATTGGTCTTGGGAGCAAATTGCAACTACCACTGTAGATCATTCATTAATTATCCATCCATCCATCCATCCATCCATCCATCCATCCATCCGTCCGTCCGTCCGTCCGTCCGTCCGTCCGTCCGTCCGTCCGTCCGTCCGTCCATTCATCTTTTTCTCCTACTACTGCTATTACTACAACTACTACTACAACTATTACTACAACTACTACTACTTTTGCTAAAACAACAACAACAACTACTACTACCTCAACAATTGTAACTACTACTATTACAACTATTATAAAAACAACAACTGCAACTATTACAACAACAACTACTACAACAACTATTACTACAACTACTACTACAACTACTACTACTACCTTAACAACTGCACCTACTACTACTACTACTACTACTACTACTACATCAACAACTGCAACTACTACTACTACTACATCAACAACTGCAACTACTACTACTACTACATCAACAACTGCAACTACTACTACTACTACAACTATTACTACAACTACTACTACAACTACTACTACTACCTTAACAACTGCACCTACTACTACTACTACTACTACAACTATTTCCACAACTATTGCTGCTACTACTACTACTACTACTACATCAACAACTGCAACTACTACTACTACTACTACAACTATTACTACAACTACTACTACAACTACTACTACTACCTTAACAACTGCACCTACTACTACTACTACTACTACTACTACTACTACTACTACATCAACAACTGCATCTACTACTACTACAACAACTGTTATATCAACTACAACTACTTCATCTTCTTCGAAAAGGCGCATGTTTATTTGTTCATAGTTTACACCACAACTTCGGACAGAGTAGTCACGACTTATGGGCCTACACATCCGACTTCGATGCGGCAAATATTTTAAATCAGCTTGCCACCGTCTTCAATCCTAAACACTTGTCAAGGCTAATTAACCTGGTTCTTGGATCGTCACATCGAGGTTGATTAGGGTCTTGGTCAGTATTGATGCACTGCTCCATGTATTGTACATCTCATATCACATTACCCACGCACATATTTCTATTTTGTATTTGTATATATAACATTCAATAGTGTAAGTTAGCACCACAGCCTCTTTCTGGATTTCACAGCGCCGGATCCAATGGATATTTTCAAGTTCATGAACTCTTGATCTCCGACCCAACACTCCTTATGATTCGAAAATATTATATTCATATTTTATTGTATATCGTTAATGATGTGCTTATATTGTATAACATTTTTTCCTTCCTCCTCTTCTGCTTCTTCTCTCTCTCTCTCTCTCTCTCTCTCTCTCTGTATCTATCTATCTTTGGCTTATACTTTGACAAGAATTAATTAGGAACAAAAATAAATCCCCAAATATTTGCAGAAATTTTAATTTGATGACATCTGGTAGTAAACAGTTCCAAGACAGATATAATTCTGTGCAAATTAGCAAAATAAATTTGGAGTGAAAATGATGATTTTAATGATGGTAGAATTTCACTTTCGTATTTTTGGTCCGGGAAGACACCATTGGTCAGAATTTTTTCTACCCTCAGATCTAAATAGTTGTTTCCTGCGATAGAATAATTTGGATAAGGGATCAACACTTTGTCATCCGTCCCATTTAGGACTAGGCACGCTGTCGTGTTCCGATTCAGCAGTCACTGAAAATAATATAATCGTTGCGTCATTCACGGTGCATGTTTAGGGGAAAATCGGGGCACCGCGCATATACGAGTACCGACCATGCAACCTGCTCTTGTGTCATGATGTTGTTCTTACACCCGCAGGACAGTACAAGGCAAAGAATCGAGTTCGCTTGACCAAAACACGTAAACAATGGAGAAAAAGAAGCACCGTGTACTGTTGGGTGTACTTTCACACTCCAATGCCAGAACGACAGCCTACCTCACACGTTTTCACCACTAGTCGACGCCTCTGCAATATGGTTGCTAATCTACACAGAGTTTTTATTCATATTTCTGTTGTTTATCTTTACCTAAAATGTTACCAGATTTAATCATAACGTTTTTTAACACTGGTTTAGTGTTTTGGCTTCGTTTTTTTGTAAGAGATGAATAATGTTATGTGTAGTTATTTTTAATGCGGGGGCAAAAGTATAGCAACAGGTTAATTTTTATGTGTTTTTAATCTCTGGAAGGAGAAACCATTTTCAGGATGCTGGTATCTTGCCATCTTGTTCACGAATGGTTTACGCTAAGACACGGTGCCATTCATGTTAATGTAGTTGAGGGTGTCCTTCTTTTTCTTCTATAAGAGAACGAAAGAATGTTCATTATGGTGATACAGGCTTGAGATTCATAAGAGAATAGTTAACGTGTTCACGGGAGTTTGGGGAGGTGCTTGGGGGGAGGGGGAGGGGGATTACGGTGGAAAACGGGTAGGTAGTTGTTTTTGCTGTCGCCGCGCATCTGGTTTAGTTAAATTCACCAACTTTGCGTTTTATTTAGCGCAAAAAAAAAAAACAAAAAAAAAAAAACAAAAAAAACCCCCAGAAAACTATAGTACATTAATCAGTGCCAAGACTTATTTAAAAATAGACGTTCACACAAACTTGGGCAAGACTAATAATGGTATTAGAGAATGGTAGTAGCATCACGTAGCCTTGCTCTAATAGGCAATATCTTCTAGGGCAGGTTCTGCTCAGTGTTCTTCCTAAATGCTCTCCATTTTTTTTTACTAAAGGCCATGTACCCATTGTCTAACTCTCAGCTGACTAATTCACGAAAGTGTACTATATATATATATATATATATATATATATATATATATATATATATTTATCTCCCTGTGTGTACGTGCAAGCATGCATGCGTACTCGCGCGCGCACGTGTGTGTGTGTACGTGTGTATCCTGAACGTACTTACCGTTCTGAACGGGACAGTACCGTTTTTGTGGTATTTCTCGGTCGTCCCCGTCGTTTTGATAAAAATATCTCTTTGATTCCGTTTTTTTTTTTTAAATTAAAAATACAAATTTTTTGTCCCGTTTAAAAAAAAAAAAAAAAAAAAAAAAAAAAAAAACCCCGCTGTTTTACATTATTTTCTTAACCAAAGTTTGTAAAGTTGAACTCTTTCCATACGTTTCGCCCCACAGTGCTGCGCCATGCAAATGTTGGTTACGTACCTTTCGCTGCATTAGTGCGTTACTCTCAATTTGTTTAGTGTGAACCGTCATCCACCCGTATTCTTTTTTACACATATTGTATCATCTTGGTATTGGTGAAATCGAATTCCTTGTTCAATTTTCTAAAAAATGCATATTAATATGTTATATGTGGGGCCGCGATAACTCAGTGGTTAGTGAGCTAGACTAGAAAGGACAAGAGGTAGGGTTCGATCCCAACCGACGGCGGCTGGTTCACCCAGCCTTTAATGGTTACCGGATTTTTTTCTGGGAAAGTAAAGCGGCATGGATGTAATACCGACCACATTACCCCAAAATTCATGTGCCGAAGGTCTGTAAAATTTATGGTCACTAACACCATATTCCCTATGCGCTACTTGGCGTGACCGGGGTACTTTACTTTTACTTTTTATGTTATATGTTAGATAAATATAATCATGTAGATTAATATTTCAAACCATAAAGAAATTTGTCTCTTAAATCTCTACCGCTGAATTGATAAAAAGTTTCCGTACTGGAAGAATTAAGAGAACAAGTTGAGAGACTTATGTTTGCTGTTTAAGGTTTCTTCATGCTAGAGTCGTGGTGAAGTCCACCTATACTTCTGCTAACATTTGGTATGGGTTCTATTGCAATCTCTATGTTTTTTGTGATTGAACTATTTATATAAACGTGTTACTTTCTTCATGATTAAAGAATATTACATACCATATATATATATATATATATATATATATATATATATATATATATATATATATATATATATATATATATCTTTATCAGCTTTTTTGTTGTTGTATTTGTCCGCCGACCAACGATCAACGAACTTTTATTTCTGCTCTTTGATGTATAAAGTAAAGAGCCCCATCACGCCAAGTGGTGTATAGGTAATATGGTGTTAGTGATCATAATTCTTTTAGACCTTCGGCACATGAGTTTTGGGGTAATGTGGTCGGTATTACTGTCCCGTGCCGCATTACTTTCCCAGAAAAAAAATCGGTCCCTATTTAAGGCTAGGTGAACCCGGAAGTCGTTGATCAGGATGGAAGCCGACTTCTTGTCCTTTGTAGACCACTGAGCTTTCGCGGCTCCCTCCTTGATGTATAGATACAGTAATATTTTTTACAAATATTAACTATTATAGTGTATGTTTATAAGATCTTCTGTCTGTTATTTGAGCCCTTAGGATTGGAATTCATCATCATAATCATCATCATCTAGTACCATGCCTGCTGGCGTAGGTGACCATGTCTCTTCACAACTTTTGATCTCGTCAGTTATGTATTATTTCTCTTGTTGACCTTCTGCCAAGTCATTCTCTTAAGATGTCTGGTACCTTTTTTCTTTGCTTCTCTCTATCTCTTCGTCCCTCAATTTTCCCAGTTATCACTATATATTTCAGCTGTTTCATTCTCATTACATGGCCAAAAAAAATTAATGATTGTTTCTTCTTAATATTGAATGTTAGCTCTCTTTTTGCTTTGGCTTCTTTCAGAACGTTTTCATTACTCTACTTAACTGTCCATGGTGTTCTCAACATTCTTCTGTAAAACCACATTTCTACTACCCCAGTGATTTTCTTGTCTGTTGCCCTATTGTCCATGATTCACATCCACATGTTTAGATCGGCTCTACATAACATTTAAGAACTCTTTTTCTTGTTTCTGTTGTCAAAAAATGATTGCACAGTATCTTCTTTAATTTTTATAAAACTGCTTTTACCTGAGCTATTCTGCATCTCACATCTGTTGTACATCTACCATCTGAGGATAACACTGTTTCCAGATATTTAAATTCATTTACCTGTTTAAATATTGTTCTACTTGTCTTTATTGTTCATTCCATAAATCACGATAGAAAACCATACTCAGCATAGTGAACCCAATAAGCATGATCATATCGTATGGCATATCTTCAACTTCACTGTGAACGCCAGTCTACAAAGGTATCGGAGAACACGTTGAAAGACTAGCTAAGGAAGAATGAGTCGTTCCCCGCCCAACGCATCGGCACTAATCTGACAACCGTAAGGTACATGATCCATAATAATGTGAAACAACAAACAATGGATGAGATTCATGACTGCTGGTCGCTTCCTGACCAACCTTATACAGTGTCCTTGAGCTATTAGACACTGCTATTACTTTGGAGCGTTGTATTAGAGAATTAATATTTTGAAAAGATAAGTGGAAGGATTTGTAAAAGAAACAAATATGTTAATATTTTTCTTTGTGTTTTTTTCTTAATTAAAAAAAAATTGATAAAGAACAGTTTAGTTTCTCTTCAAGGAAGTAAGAAGTGAATACTAATACTGAAAGAAAGGAATGATTTTTATTTTTATTTAAATGCCAAATAATTATAACACATCGTTTGTATGAGGGAAGTAGAATAAACACAGCAGGCTTTTGTATGGTCTTTACAACTTAATTCTGTCTTCTTAGATCAACAGTTTAAAAAAAAAAAATTAAATTGCATAAATAAACTTTATACTAGCCTTACATTCTTCTTCTTAGCTCTTTTTTCTTCTTCTTTTTTCTTTCTTCTTCTTCTTTTTTTCTTCTTCCTATTCTTACTCTTCCTTTTAACTCCCTGTAGCGAGTAGGTCTTTAACAAATATCTTCCAAGCCATCCAGTATTTTGCAATTCTTTTAAGATCGTTTTTTGTTTTCCCCCTCCTTTTCAACTCTGCTTCCACTTTTTCTGCTCCAAGTACAATGTGACTTTCCTTTTCGTACTTACAGTACTATCAGTTGACCTCCGCAGGGTATGTCCTATCCAACGCCATTGTCTTTGTCGCATGCATACGTACATACTCCAACAAAATTCAAGAGACAGCGATAAGACCACAAAGACCAGAGCATCATTTTTTTGGAAATGTACGACCTATCTGATCTAACTCTATTCATCAGTAATACTCATTAGATGTTTTTTCCTTTAATACAGTGAAGGTTTGTGTCTTAAAATGACACCAGTCACATGTCTGTAAGATGTCATCAGTAACGTATCTGTTAAATGTCATCCGTAAATTATTTGTTAAAATGTCATCAGTAGCGTATCTAATAAAATATCACCAGTAACGTATTTGTTAAAATGTCATCAGTAACGTATTTGCTAAATGTCAGCAGTAACTTTTAGTGAAAATGTTTTCAGTAACGTATTTGTTAAAAAATGTCAGTAGTAACGTATTTGTTAAAAATGTCAGTAGTAACGTATTTGTTAAAATGTCATCAGTAGCGTATCTAATAAAATATCACCAGTAACGTATTTGTTAAAATGTCATCAATAACGTATTTGCTAAATGTCAGCAGTAACGTATTTGTTAAAATGTCAGCAGTAACGTATTTGTTAAAATGTCATCTGTAACATATTTGTTAAATGTCATCAGTAACGTATTTGTTAAAATGTCATCAGTAACGTATTTGTTAAAATGTCATCAGTAACGTATTTGTTAAAATGTCACCAGTGAAGTATTTGTTAAAATGTCACCAGTGAAGTATTTGTTAAAATGTCACCAGTAACGTATTTGTTAAAATGTCACTAGTGAAGTATTTGTTAAAATGTCACAAGTAACGTATTTGTTAAAATGTCACCAGTGAAGTATTTGTTAAAATGTCACCAGTAACGTATTTGTTAAAATGGGTATTGCTAATTACTCTGTATGATCTTTGTGAGAAAAGCCGACAAAAGAGGCCGGCTAGAGAGAGTAATGAGGACGTTGTAAAAGAATCCAAAACTAAAAGAAAGCTACATCAGAAGGAAACAATTTTGTTTGGTCATGTAATAACATGTAAAATATATTGTGGTAGTTGGAAAATTGCAGGAAAAAGAAATAGATGTTGGCAGAGAGGAAAGATACAAGGCAATGTAAGTAAATTGGTTGGTAAGAGGTCAACAACATGATAAACAGTTATAGAGATATAAATTGGGGAGAGACAAGATCACCTAGGCCGACAGGAATGGTTGTTAATGATGACGTTTTTTTTGCTGGAAAAGAACCAACATTTTTTAGGGCTGCACTGCAAGGGAGGGGTGACGTAAATCTTGCGAATTTTAAAATTCTTTTGACGAAGACTGATCGCGAGGGCACAGTGACACAGGACGTAATGGTCTCGTGTCTTAAACGTGTAATTTTATTGGAGTCCTAAAGAAGCTAGTCAAAAGGTCAATTTTGACCTATGGAAGCGAATCATGGACGGTAAACAAACACGTGAAAAGACGATTAGATGCCGCAGAGATGGGATTTCTCAGAAGAATGTTGAAAGTTCCATGGACAGCTAAAAAGACCAAT